>OZ022527.1:4809874-6218887 GCA_963989415.1 Cerceris ruficornis
CGATGAATCGATAAAGTTGAATCGAAACAATTTACAATACTTCGCGATGCTTATCCGTTTATATATAAATCTTAAACGACTAAAGTGTAAATGATCGTTAAGCGGTAAGATACACCTTTAATATCTCGAATTGGTTGAAATTCAAACGCATCTTCAGTCCATTCGATCGAATTAGTTTTACGATAAATCGCAAATTCGCTTCGCCGTGTACGCGAAATAGTTTAATACGTGGAATTCGTCTATTTATAGCAATTTTCAGGTTGACGAAAAATTCCAGTCGATGTTCTGTGTTTTCAATTTTAACGAAAATTAAACTATTTTTGACGACAATTTGTAACAACTTCTTTGGTAAAATTATATTCGAAATGACATATAATGTTGAAGAGTATAATATAGTACAGAGTTACAATATATAACAAAGTTAACCGGTGAAACATGAAACATTTTTCTCAACCTGATCTTTTTCTTTCTCCATAATCTTCACATGCGATTAACCCTTTCACGTGGAAGAAATTAATACCAAATTTTTTATGACACTTGATAATACATTAATAAAATGTAGATAGAAAATAGAGAAAATACATCCTCGATGAGGAACTTTTAAAAATTTCGTAACTTACGTATATTTTTAAACCATAAAAAAATCATAGAATGCATAAATAAAATTGATATATTGAATGCCGGACGAATTTCATTGTTTACATTGAAATTTCTTCTATTACTACTACTTTATCACAGAGTAGGAATATTAAAAGCATAAATATTAAATTCAATGACACTTGATTTGTTTTACAGTGATACTTTAACCTCTTGCCTTGCAAGTTGTTTTATGCCATAATCTAGCATTAAATTGTTGAAATAAAAATTCGCAGAATATTTATTTCTAAAGTTAATACTGTAAAGTAAAGCTGATGTCCTAGCAATAGTTTGTAACGAATTCCTCAACTTAGCAGTTTTTACAAAATTGCAAATTTCTTCCATTTTACCTTTTGCACCATGTGTGAGACGAGATATTGTAAGACAAGGGGTTCATATCGAATTTATTAGAAATTTCGTGAATGCCATCGCTTAAAATTAACAAGAAATTTCATTGACTGCAACATAGCTCATCGGCAAACCCCATGGCATCCAGTGCGTTAAAATACACTAACTTTTGCAACTGCAATCGGATTATAACGTCATTTAAATAAACGAAGTCTTTTATTAAATCTTTAGAGATTTAATCTCTCAATCTCTTACCTCAGATTATGAATAAATAATTACTTTCAGTTACTCAGCAACCAGTAAATTGATCTACATCCTAACAAACGATCCGATGTAAAATATCATATTAATTAAAACTCATATATTAAAAATTATTACAAATACACGAGGTTAGTACACATAATCCAGCATAATCGAAGGTCAGCCTCGTAGTACAAGCACAAGATCCTCTATGAATTTTCAAAATTCATGAAAGAAAACGGAAGACTCCTCGCGAAAGGGTTAAACGAGGGTTAAAATCTTATTCAATAACGTACCGATAAAAAGTTACGTAAAATTCGAAGCACCGTTATTCATCGTCGAGATGACACAAAATTTCTCGCTCTACTCGTTCACGTGAAATTAGTGGATGACGCATTGTAAGCAGCTTCAGAGAGATGGCCCGATTCGTTATCGAGTTATTACGCAATAGGGGATATTTATTCAACGTATCAAAACGATCGCATCCACGCTCGGTTGCGCAACCATAGCTATTTATCATGGGAATTATAATCGAGCATCCTTTATCTATGCAAATGGCTCTGCGATATCGTTTTGTGCGGGCGTGTCTCAAGGAAAATAAGGAATGATAACAGTGACGACGAACCTCGGGGACAGTTTCACCGAGGAAGAGCATTTTCATCGTGGCTAGGTTTCGATCGATCTCTTCTTTAGAATCGTAAATTATGTGCTATCTTGCCATTTCACGGACGAAGGACTCCGGATATTTATTGTTTCGCGATGATTAATTGCGGAGTTGAGACAGCGATGACAATTCGACTTTGTTTGTGGATGAAAGTTGAAGTTTTCGAAGGATTTTTCCCGACAGTTTGCCTTGCTTGCCGTCCTTAACTCAATTGTTTGTGAAAATCATTCGAACTGATTTGTTATGACGTTGAAAAAGGTATGGTAGAATTATGCGAACACAAATTTTGGGAAAAATGAACATTTTGACGTTGTTCCGAAAATGGAATTGTGAGCCAGTTAATTTATTACGTGGATGTTAAAAGAATGGGTAGGCAAAAGTTGCTTTTAACAAATTACTTTAAACGTTGATAAATTAAATTGCAGTTCTTTCTTCAGGTACGGATGATATAAAATATTGATGGTTTTTGGTAGTTTAATTTTCTGCAAGAGGAGAATAAAAAACAGTAAATTGAAATAAAAAAAGTATTTGTAGAAAAAGCTTTGTTGTAGTATTTGTCAGCGATAGTAATATGGAAAAATGTTAAATATCTTGTAAGATTTTTAATATTAACTTTATAAATTGCTTTAGCCCCTCATAAGTTACATTACATGTCCCCAAAAATATTCCTAAATCCCGAAATATTTGCAATTATAAGCAAACTAATTGGACAGTTAATCCGGCCGGCTTAAAAAAGTTTTATGATGGAATAAAAGCGTCCAAATAAAAATCTCATTTTTCGTGACTTATCTGCAGAAAATATTCAGCTTGAAATGCTTAATTGAAACTAAAATGGAAATAACGAAATATTTTAGTGGAAACTGAATGAGTGGGGATCCATCATATATAACAGGGTTAATTTAACAATTGAGTAGAAACTTTTATATTAATATTTCGAACTGCCAACGGTTTATTAAAAATGCATCCATATTTCCATTTCTGTCTGACAAATTAGAGCAATGTTCAGATTTAAACTTTCCAATAATACAATCTCCTAGAAAATATGTCATTAAAAATACTTCCAACGCAATACTCTGCAGCTGTCATGCGAGCTTCTAACAATTCCCCGTCTTCCGCCAACTGTATTTTATTCTCAACTTTCATCCCCTGTATTTTCAAAGTTTTCATCAATGCTGTTTTTGTACCAATGGAAGAGCCGCTACGAAACAGTGTTTTATTTACTTAACCTGGAATTACAGTCCAAACTAAAACGAACAATAATCAATTTTACCCCAAAAATACAACGAAATCTCTAAAAAAAGGAATCGCTCAAAAACTTCGTCCACAATCAAAGATTTCAAGTTCTCAAGAAAATAACTTTCTGAAGCTTAGCAGTAGATCTATCAAGATGGCCAAAGTGACTTATTCTGAATATTTTGAACATGTTCCTGAAATCTCAAATTCTGCGTTCGCTTTATCGGAAAATATCAATTTTTCCCCAAAACTGATGTAGTAACAGAAGCCGTAATTTCGTTTAAACGGTAAAAACGAAATATTTTTAAAAATGTTACGTTTGCAACAACGCGTCAGGTAATTTTGTCTATCTGTAAAAATGTATAAAACACTGAATGAGAAATTATAATTATAATTAAAGTTTTACTGTCTCCTCCAAAATCTGACGACAGATTTCCAACAATTTCCGATTAAATCGATGAGCTATTTAATTTTCAATTTCCTACGTCTATCTTGTAGACTGCAAACCATCAAATCGATCGAGTCTTTCGTCTTCCTCATTCTTTACTTTTAATATATTTATTAAATTTTTTTAAATATATTGTATGAATTCTCGGTAGATCCAGTGGTAATAAACGCATTTAGTTACGCTTGGAAATTTCAGTTTCAAGCACGCCAGAAGAAGTCCGGATATCCGAATATATTCTTCCGTGATTCTCGAGAGCCGATTTAAATCGATTTGCCAAACTGGCCCCAGTTGCCTCTTTGGCAGTGCTTCTACGTTTGTACGAGGAGAAAGTTCGATTGACGAGAGGAAGTTCTGCGGCGCGTTTCTTGTAAAACATGACTCCCTAAGAAAGTCCACGACGTATACGTAATATTTTATAACCGTGAAAAACATGATTACAGTGTGTACGCCGTAGAAAGTTTAGCAAATTTGAGTCCTAGTTAAGGAGACTCTTATTTTGAGTTTGACGATCTCTAAGATTTATTTGCCATCCATTTTGCCGATCAGCTTGCTTTGTTTGACCTCATCTGCCCAAAATTTGAGTTATGAAAATCTTTTAAACTTGGTTAACACTAGAACTACCAAGACAGTCAAAATGACTGGCTCGTAATTTTTTAGAAAAATTCTCAAAATTAGAGGGGGGCCATAGAATAAATGTTCCACAGCTATCTTATAAAACATAAATTACCGAATTCATCATGTTTTCCCCTCTTGATTCGTCTTTCGCCAAAGTACTTATTTAACATAATTAAATATAAGAGACAGCACACCGGTAGTTCCAGTGTTAATATAACCATAAATAAAAAATTGTGGAAAAAGATAGCAAAGAAACATTTGTTTGCATTTTAATTGCCTTCTTTTGATTATACGCGAGGAAATACGAAGCGGCTAATGAGCAAAAGAGAAATTTGAAGTAGATATACTTACACAAAATTTTGATAGAATATGAAAGATTTTATAAACTGCATGGAAGAAGCTAAAAATTAAACCCGTGCCCTGCGAGTGACATTCGTGGTTTAATAAAATCAGTCGAATATGACACCATGTAGTCATTGTCGTAATATTACTTTCATTTTAAAATATATAATATAGCAGAAGTCATTGTTGTTTTAATTTAGCAATTAAATGTACAGTTATGGCATACGAAGTCACAAAAGAAATAGTAAGGCAAGATTTTAAACGATGAAATTTTAAAAGCTTGCTGATAACATTACTTTTATAATCTGATATTAGTTGATTCAATTTAATATACCAATATTTTCTGTTACTGAATACTGATTTTTTTCCGATAATAGTAATTTATTATACTTACATTAGACAAATTTGGCTGAATAAACACAATAATCGTTAAACCTCAAAATGAAATTATTTTAATAAAGAGTTAACACGATAGAAGTTTACGTAAACAATAATTTTGAACTACTCAATAACCAGAAAATTATTAAAAATTATAATAAAATTATACGATATTAAAACTCTACATTGAAAATGAAATAAAATAAATTAAAAACGAAAAAAGGTAAATTTTAAGCTCCCTTTCCAAGCTCCAAACTTTCATTAAATACTGTTGTAGATTTCCAATAAAAATAACTTACAAATAAGAATTACGAAGCTCAAAAATTCTTTCTCCACAAGGTAACCATCTTTCAAACTTTCGCACTGCAACATTGCATCCAAAATGTCCCATAAAAGAATCAGCGTGTTTGAAACTCTTCATTCTCGATTAGCCTAATTCTCCAAGATAAAGAGTCTCCTTAACGTGTCATCGAGGTACATTATTCTTTCTCGTTCTACAAGAATTCTTTTAAATCCCATGCTTCTCCTTTTTTCCATGTGGCAAGCTCCACGTTCTTTTCGCGCCGATTCTAGGCACGTCCAAGAATTGTCGCGAATTGTGGATGTTTTCAAAAAGTCGATGAAACCTTCAATGACGGAATGCACTCATCGTTTCATGCGAATACGAATAGATCAGCCACTGTGTCGCTGTGTACATCGATAACCAAAAAGAACCGTTCTCTCGAAAGAAGATGTCTGCCGCGAAAGCTTTCGTGACTGTTACTATTCAGAGTTTCCCGCTCAAAATCGATTGTAACATCGAGAAGGAAACTGTGCCGATGCATTGTAGCCCGGAAACGGCTTAATGCGCTACTCATCGACGTTTGGAACTTGCATTTTTTTGTGGAGCATTCGTTTGATGCGGTGGTCGATATTAAACTTGAAACGGTAGAATGCTTAAATGCATTGCAATGCTGTAATTTTTGATGAAGGAAATTTTGTACGATGGAATGATGTCAAATTGAAGTGAATTTTTAACGTGGATTGATGGGATTGATGATATAAACTTTGGAATATGAAGAACGAAATTGGTTGTAGAAAATGGCTAATTTTAACTATTTTTGAAAAGTGTTCCTATTGGTAAAAGTAAATTGCCGGTTGGCGTAATTCGTTTTTGAAAATGTGAAGAAGTAATAATATTAAGTGAAACTAAAAGAGATTCCATATATTGATATTATTCTGCCGATTTTTAATATTTCCATCTGATTCTTAGTTTGAATTACGTTGAGGCTGCTATTTAATTACGGGAGCAGTGCTTTTAATATGATTTATCGATCTTTAAAAAGAATGGTCAATGCGCAGTGTAAATGGTCAGCGTTTAATTGAAATACCTTTAATGTCAGTATTACATACAGTATCGGTATATAATAAGTTATCATTTGCAATATAATCCTCCATTTTACCGTAACAAACATTTTATTTATGCAAAAAACAAAATTAGACCGGTAAAATAAAATTGCACTGAAAAGATGTAATTTAATAATCACTCTTAATTATTTGCATTGGCCGTTCATTTAAAAAATTATTTATTATTTATCCAAAGAAATACTGACCAAGCACATAGAGATATAATAATTCTTCAAAGTCGCAAATTTTGCGAAAAATAATACAGCAATATGAATAAATCAAGAGGAAATATGCCAACAATATTTCACAGATTTAAACCATTCCCTCTGACATTTCTCTGAAATCGATCGCCCGATCCGAAAAGTGGAAACAATTCAGCGAAATTCATCGCCATAATGATGGACGATCGGCGGACAATTGTGAAGGTAGATTCACGTTAATTTGAGTAAAATCGTGCTCAGTCGCGGGTAGAATGTCCGCAGGATAATGAGCGAGGTGAAAAAATGCAATTTCGGCAGGCTTCAATGCACTGGCACAGGCTCTAATGAGCAAAAAATGCGAGTACCTGAAATTCCCGTGGCCTTTTAGTTCGGTTTTCGCGTCACGCTTCGGTCTCGCCGGAAAAAGAACATTTCCCATAGGAAATTTCTATCTGTCGCGATCACCTTTTGCAAGCCAGCTATCGCGAAACGTTCTTTTTTCGCGCTCTGGGACAGGATCGTCGATCCGAGAACTCTACAGCCTCGTGCCTCGCGAAAATTCCAATAGATTTTCAATCGTGCTGGAAGCATCGAATATGTGCGCCACATAAAAAATCAAAATTCTAGCCTTCGAATTAAATATTTCTGCTTTTACAATAATGACAGGTTGGACTGATTATAAGTGAAATATTTTGGATAATTGCGTAGTGAATTGGAATTTGCTTGACCGGAATGAATCATTTTCGGTGAAAGTGGTATTAACCCCTTGGCGTACAATAACGTGTGACACTCGTGGCGCGGTAAATTGTCTAGGAAATTTTCAAATTTCGTAAAGCCTATAAAACTGAAAATATCAGTGAGACGCGAGAGGTTAAAATTATTTCTATGCATTAATATTACGTTAAGTCATACGATATATCAGGAATCACTGGCCAATTTTTATTTTAGCAAATTACTTCTGAATCATTGCGGAGGCAGTCACAAAAGAAGTCTTAGGACAAGGGGTTAATCGTTAGCTGGCACTTTGGCCTCAATACCATATTAACACTAAAACTACTAAGCCGGTCAAAATGAGATTTTTTTTTAAATTCAGCCATACAGTAACTATTTTACGGCTGTCTTACAAAACAAAAATTACTTAACTGATCATTTATTCACATCTTGATTTCTCTTTCTCCAAAATACTCATCCAATATATTTAAATATAATGGATATAACGCCGGTAGTTCTAGTCTTAATATTCATATGGTTAATGTGTGGTTAAATAACAATACCAGCTGAGGGTTAATATAGGTGTTAGGTATGATACTTTTCAATTATAACATCTGTAATCGTCTTGTAAATAGTCTGATTTAAAGTGAATCTTATGGGAAGATAATTTAATCCTTTGCACTGTAAGTAGACACATTCAAGTTTATATCAACATTCTCTGATAATTTACTTAGAGTAAATTGTATAAATAATTTATTGTGAATTGATTCAACACTTATTTCTATGCCATTTCCACATTTTATTAACTTTGCATTTAATTAACACGTGCGTTAAAGAAAAATAAGGAAGGTTTGCTTGTCTACTTTGTAAAAGTCACAGCGTAAAGGGTTAAATGAAATTTCTGAAGAAATAAGAATTTCAATTATTAAACTCTTATCCCATGCATTTCGTGCGTTTTCGCGTTAACTTCTTTTTACGTTACAAATTAATCGTCAGTTTTCATAAGTAATAAATCTTGACGACCAATTAAAAGCCATCGGTCGACGAAATCTATCGATCGATGAAAAACGAGGCTTGTCGGGTGCGATTAATACTGAAAGACACCGAAATAAAAATCGTCGTTTATCCATTAATAAATTAAATGCACATCGGAGATGTCCACGTGCACAGATTCAGTCTACTGAAAATGTTATCGTTAAAGATAAACAAAATTCCCATGCGTTAACGAACTCCATCCCAGATTACGTACCTGGTATCGCTATACCATGAAAAGACTTCCCATGTACGTATTTCTACACCTCCGAACGCGATATTGCAAACTTCCTATCAATTCGATCTACATTTGCCACTTTCAATTTCAAAAGTTCATCGATATTCTCATAAATCGTAAAGCAAATCCTTAAAATTCAATATGGAAACCATCACGGTCGTGCCTAAATGAACACGTCAACGAGTTAATTGCAATCAAAGAATTCCGATATAAATCGATTGTCAAGAAATTAGTTTAAACTCGGAAAAAAGAAACAGCGAAAGAGCTATCTTGATGCTTGCCAGCGCAATCGTCCCGCTGACTTTCCACGTGAAAGACCTAGAACCTAACCGATACACGTACGCGTGTTGTAAAAATAGGCGAGTCTTACGCGCTACGTACAGAGAAACGTGCTCTCCCCGTGGACAATAATCCCCGATTACTCCTTTTCCTCGGTTTCTTGGCTTTCGCCGCCCAGCAGGGTCGATTTGTCTTCCTCGTGGCCCTCGACTTCCGGTTCCTCGACGCTTTGCCGTTGGCGTCTCGTGGCTTTTCGCTGCACGTAGAACATGAGAACAATACTGACGCTCACGAGGGCTGCTAACCCCGCCAGAACAACGTAAATCGCCACTGGCATTTGATTCGACCCCTGAAACATCAACGGAGGGTATAATCGTTAGTCACAGGTCTTCGATCGAATACTACTTTGTGGTATTTCAGGGACTTATTCTGGTTTTTGGGGGTAATCATTGTATTTGTTAGATTTAAGAGCGATATACGATGCCAAGTTGTTTATTTAATTTTATGAAATGATAGGCGTCAAATAGTAGTTTATTTAATTTAGAAAATGATAGGGTTCCAATGGTAGTTTGTTGGATTTATAAAACGGTGGACGTTAGTGGTTAATTTGTTAACCCTTTGCGCTCAGCTGTCCCCTCTGATGGGACATCAAAGTTTATTAGCGATTACGGGGAATCAACTTATTCCAGCGCAACTTTTTGAGAAATGCTTGTTTCCCTAAAGATTTCTATTGAAATAGCACAAGATATCAAATTAAAATATGGTACGATTCCTAAGATAAATAAAAAAAATATCAGCCGATTTTAAATCGGAAGAGAACGTGTGAAGTGCGGTCGTCGGAAATGCCATCTTCGTCCGACAATAGACTAAATAAAAAGCTACATATTCCCAATGTAGAAGAAAGGAAACGAGACTGTATTGTTTGTTCTGATAGAAAAATACCAAGTGGAGGACGTTAGATCACTTATTATTACGAAACTTGTACAAACCACCCTCCAATGCATAATGGGAACTGCTTTAAGATGTATTATTCTGTAGACATTTATAAGAAACGAAATTTTGATTTTTTTGCAAAAAATATGTTCCTTAATGCCTACCAATTCATATAAATCAAAGATTATTATAATGTATTACTTGGTTCCAACGTTATACTATATAATGTTGCACAAGTCCTTCTAAGCTTTTTCGCGGCAAAGTGCCGTCGAGTTGCTGGCACCTAACGTCCGAGAAGGCGCCGAGTGCAAAGGGTTAAATTTACACAACGATGTACGTTACTAGGTAGTTTGTTTAACATATTGCACGACGGTCCCACGATAATGCCGAATTTCAAATATATCATTGTACATTTGGCCGATCAATAGTTGTCATATTATTCTATCTTGAGAAAAACGGTAAAGTGGACAAAGAAGGCAGTATTATTTCGTTTAATTTGTGAATTACTTAATGCATTTAAATTTGATATTGACTTGAAAATTTTAAGACCGGCATTCAAGCTTTTAGCGACTGATATTTAGCCGGCGCGCAATGTGTTAATTTAGAAAACGTTCAGTGTTACCGGATAATTTAATTTGTAGATGCGATAAGTCTTACTAGGCAGTCTAAGTTTGTCCAATATTAAGTATAATGAACATTACCAAGAGCATTTTGAATCTTAATAGTGAAGTGTATTACTAGACAATTCATTTCATTGTTCATAATTTTTTTATCGGATATGCGACCTTTGCTCTCGAAAAATTTGCAGTGTTCTTTCCGAGATATTATTATATTTTCTGATATTATTTATTATTTAAATTACTTCTTAAATTGGGTAGTTTGTCGCTTTTGCAGTTCCATCTTAATGAAGTTTCCATAGAGGTAGATTTTGAAATGGATAGATTGCTAATTGCATAGTCAACGTAAACGTTGAGAAATTAATTAATTTAATTACTCTGACTGGGGTAGTTCTATTGTTGCGTCAGTCTGCTTTTGCGCTTGGATAGCTATAATACAATAATTGTACAATTATTTCGTTCTTCAATTGCAATAATATACAACGAAACTTGAATAAGGATAGCTTTCAAAATTGATAGACTGTTGTCTGAACATGTGAAATTGAAAGATTAATTTATTTAATTATTTTGTACAGGGTGGATTTATTGTTGACGTTAACCAGATCTGATTTTCAGTCTGGCCAGTCATGATTTCGTAATTTTATAGTTCCGCCGTGTCTCACTTAAAATTATTATGTGTAACTAATTTCAAGCAAAATGGTATCTGTCATTAAGCCGAAAAAGATGACAACTATTTTAGACAGCGCTCATTTTACAAAATTTACTTAAATGTCAGTTTGCGCTGAAAATTGATGAATTTATTACCGTAATTAAATCTAGCACAATGTTTTCCCTGATACTATTACCAATATTACATTTTGCATGTAAATTACTAAGTTTTTTAAAAAACAGATTTAACTTTTGGATTTCATCCTGTTTCTAATATCAGAAACTCGAAACTCTTCGTGCTCAAAGATGTTTACTTAGTTTTAGTCTTCCATATTTGTTCCGATCCATATTTTTCTACATAAATCCAGCACCTATTCCGAACCACCTGTACGCCTATTTCCTAACTTATTGCAACTGACACCCATATGCATTCCTGATTTTATTTTTACATATCTGAGATTCAATTTTTCGTCATTTTGCTTTATTTTACCTAACTTCAAATGCATACGTAGACATCAAGCTCAAAAGCTCAAGGAATTATTCTCACCGCGAAATTTACATTAACAGAGCAGGATTAATATAAGTATATCTTCTGCAAAACCATATAAAATTGTTCCGGTAGAATAAAAAATTTAAACTAAATGAAGTAGATATTTCTTACTGTATTAAATCAAGGTTATTATTACCACCATCAATTTAAATCTTAATCCGCCTTAATTTAATAATCTTATATATATATTGTTTCACGTGTAGCGCGTTTCGCGGTGCTCTATTCATAATTCTCAACGAGCCAAGGCTACTTAAAGAATGATATAACTTTTGTTTCGAGCTGAAAATTTATAACACATCCTTATCTGAGAACGTCAGAAAGTAAAATCTACTTTTCCAATATTTACAACTGGACTGCGGATTTTTATGCATTTATGGCAAATTTAACACTGCTAAAATACAGAAAGAGCATGTGATTTAAAAAAATATCGTACGCATCGGTTGTAACAGGTAGCAAGTGAAAAAGTCTTCTACTTACAAGGGAGGTTTCCCAAGTGTCAATTCCCGATTTTAATGAAATTTACAGGGTATGTACAATTCGATGAAATATTTGACACGTATTTTTTTTTATCGGCTGACGTTCATATCTAGGGGGTGAAAACAGCCCTCAAAGTTGGGGACTAAAAGTTATTTTTTTAAATATTTCGGAAACTATTTGGTGTAGATAAAAAAAAAAATACAAATTGTTCGTTTTTCAAAGACGGATTTAGTGGGAAAAGTAAAATTGCTTCAAATTTATTTATTTAAAAAATATATTAAAAAATCACATATTTTTGAATTTTTTTTAAGTAAAACGTAGAGTTTCTTTTGTCATGCATAGCAAGAAGAAACTATGGACCAAACCCAAGAATGCGGATAAATCAGAATTTTTAGTTTCACCGGCATAATGGATATTTTCGTTCCACAAATTATAAGTCGAGAACTCGCCTTCTGGCATATGATTGCTTCTACGTGCAATCGTTTGATGCTTTAGTAATTATATTACATTACATTACATTACATTACATTACAATTATATTACATTACAATTATATTACATTACTACATCAAATAGTTTCCGAAATATTTAAAAAAATAACTTTTAGTCCCCAACTTTGAGGGCTGTTTTCACCCCCTAGATATGAACGTCAGCCGATAAAAAAAAATACGTGTCAAATATTTCATCGAATTGTACATACCCTGTAAATTTCATTAAAATCGGGAATTGACACTTGGGAAACCTCCCTTGTTAGATTTTTCTTTATTAGCTGCGTTTATCAAACATTAAATTTGCATAAAGTTATGAAGTGTATTTATAACAATTGTAATGCCTTGAAAATTAATAAAATTAATTTTACTGAAATTCTGCAGAAATATTAGCTATTTTAATGCGAAAGAATTTTACCAAAATTTGTTTACAAATTTCTCTTATCAACGATTCATTTATTACCGGAAAACATTAATGAGCTCTTCACTTTATTATGTTTCAAGTAGACGATGATTTGCAGAATCCAGAACACGGTTAAATTACAGTAATTATTTTGTTTAAATAAATATAATTTTCTCCGGTCTCGAGTTCCCTAACTTCCAGCTCCAAGATTGACCCTCAGACTGCAAGAAACCTAAGAACATCGCGAAATATGTTCTTTGCACAATATCCCATGTAACGATGGTAGTAAGAAGCAACGCCAAATGCGAATAATTACTGTCTCACGGAAACTTCGTAATGAGATATATATATATATATATATATAGGTCACTTCATTTGCATTGTATTCAACGATGGTCGAGCGGCTCCTTTAAATTACATACACGTATATACATTTTTTCATTCAACGAAAAATTGAAGTTGTTAGAAACACGATGAATGAGAAAGAAAAATTGCATCATGCTACGCTGGAGATAAAGACTGGAAAATAAATCAGAAGGAAAACGTAACTTCGGTACACTGACGGTATAATGGAAATAACGAACTCGGAGATACGAGATTGGAAAAGATCGTAGATGAAATTTGCAAGTAATTAAGACGAACATCGTGAATCGTTGATAGAACAATGAAATTATTCAAAGATTTTCTGTTAATGTTCATTGTTATATATTCGACGATCTTTACGGTGGAATTAATTGATATTCTACGAAAGGTATTTACTTAAAAATGTCCGCGATACGGCGTAAATTAATCTGTCTTAATGACATAAAACTCAATATTGGAAATTCTGACCCAGTTAACTAACTGGCGTAGCACGATAACAGGGTAGAACTTCGCCTCTGTTAAATACATTACGTTAAAATAAATGTTTTACGCCTTTGGAGTTGGGAAATTGGGAATGATCAATCGTACGTAACTCTATAGTGATTGCATGCGAAAGGATTTCCGCGAAATTTGTACGCAAAATGTTATTAACGATTTGTTTGCTATCGGAAAACGTTAATCAGTTTCCTCGCTTTGTTATTTTTCGAATAGGTGATGATTGGCAGCATGGAGAGCATGGAGAGATGTTGAATTGCAGCAATTATTATAATAATAGATAATGTCAAATTAATTATTGACATTTCATAAACAAAATATTATTTCTGAACGCGAAAACTGTTAATAATTGTTGGAAGTTTGGCGAATTTCAAAGATTTGCTTTCTCATCGGAACCGAGGGAGAAATTTTTTTGAAATAAAATAAGACAGATAAAAAAACTGTTTTTAACACTTTACCCACCGGTAGCCTATAAATAGGCTTTTTGTCACCAACGCTTCGACTTTTAGTTTATTAATCGGTTCCCACGGCAATCAATAATTTGTTATTTATTATTGCAGCGGTAGTGTGTTAAGGAGTCAGTGAGAATCATTTGTAAATCTCAAAGAGATTGTAATTTTTTTTAGGCAATCTAAGCCGAAACAAATCCTTTAAAATGGGTAGAATGCTCAAACAATGGCGGTCGGTAATGTGTTAAAAATAGGTTTTCGTATAGGATGAACTATATACATGTAAATGTCAACGACGAATAATGCGGGGATTTTATAAAACCCGCGCGGATCTATCTAGATTCTTCTAGAGAGATCCAGCGCAAGACAAAAGACAGACGAAAGACGGAGATGGACTGCACGCGGTCGAAAAGAAGCAGAGAGTTGACGAACGCCACGTTAAAGTGATGGACCAGAAACATGGCACTTGGGACGGAAGGGGAGATTGCTCTTGCACCGCCTATGCCCGCCATGACGATCCTGGAAACCCGAGATCGACGAATGACAACCGAAAATAAAACACTCCTTTCGTCGTTCACATGACGACGCAACGAATGTGCGGGTCTCTCTTGCCAAAAGCGCGTCAAAATCGAAAATGCGTGAGGGAGAGGGATGTCCCTATTCGTCGGGCGAATCAGAGCAAATTACCCCTCAAGTGCCTTGTTTCTGGTCCCTCACTATAGACGGACACGTTGGTAGACGAGTAGAAGGAAGGCCATATAGACACAATAGACGAATAGACGTACAATTAGACGAATAGACGGGTAGACGAATAGACGGGTAGACGAATAGACGTATAACATATAGACGCATAGATGTACAGACGATTAGACGAGAGTAACAAGTAGACGAATAGACGCGACTAGACAGACGATTGTATATTTACTAGCAACCGTAAGAGTGTGTGTATGTGCGTTTAAGTTTTTTCCGTAATTTTGTGTTTGCATTCGTATTTTATATTTTTAATGTGTATTTGTAATAATTATTCTACAATAATAACTGAAAAATATTATGAAAATTAGATTTTATATGGTCTCACGTCCACCGAAGTGAAGAAAACTTTCGCAATATTATTTCTTGCGCAGAGATTTCTATTTAAACTTTCTTTTTTATATTTCTGTATAAAATATCGAACGTATTATTATTCATTACACTATAAAATAATAGTGTATTGAATACCCTGCATTAATTATAGAAATATAATCAAGTGTGGTGCCTTAACTTAATATCAAATAAAGGAAAATTATGAAATAACAATAAACTAACTGACAACGTACTTAAATTTTTGGCAAACTTTATTTCGAAAGAAACTTCTACTTAGAAAAAGGCATTCCTCATTGGATTATCAAAATAACCAAACCATCGAAGGTCAACCCAATCAACGCAATTGTCATTAAATCAAATCAATCAACGAAAATTCTTTGCAATTTAATTCCCAACCCGAATCGCACTCCAAGATTAAATTCTAAAATAATGCACATCTATTTTTAAAAATACTCAAAGATGAATGTTCCAAAATTTAAAGTCTAGGATGCCTTTTAACCGAAAATGCAATATTATAGATACATCTTCAATTTAATATCCTTCGTTCACATTTCAAATATACATTCGTCATCTCGTGAAATTTAATTTAATCTGTGAAATTGAATTCCATCCTCTGAGAGTTGCTTTTCAGTGTTCACATATGAGCACAGCAAGAAAAACGTCTATACGTGTCAATTTCAATTTAATATCATTAATATCTTGCAATATTAATTGTAAAAACACACGGGAATTCGAACGCATTACGAGAAATTAATTGTATAATAAGTCGATAGCATAATAAAAACTCATATCTACCATTATATTATCATAAAGTTACACGTTCGGGGAATTTTGTCATTCAGTGTCAGCGAACTAGCACTGTTTATAAAAATATGTAGCTTTTACTTCGTGCTGAGGATTTATGTGTGATGTCTGATAACTTACTAGATTTTGATGAAATTTTAGTATGACATAACATATTATATAAAAAAACGAACTTTTTAAAAAAATGTATACACCATCGGATTCGCCATCAAAAGGCGTTAATTTTCACTCTGTACAAAATTTCCGTATCTCTAATAGTTTCAGAGATATTCGATAAATATTTTTCGCAACTCCAAGTTTGAGGGCGGTTTTTTCCCCTTTAACGTCGACCATTGCCCATAAAAAAATACGCATCGAATATTTTCACGAAAACTATATCATACTAAAATTTCATAAAAATCAGTGATTTACACTTCGGAATGTTCCCTTGTTAGTAACATTAATCCTACTGAGTGCTTCATGCGTAACAATACCAGATCTTTTCCGTGGATATGAAAAAATGTAAAGGAGCTACAGTTCGTAAGGAGGTGGAGGTCCGGATTCACAATTAGTGTGCCGAGTCGAAATCCTTCCGCGTCACCTCTGGGAAAGTCCTAAATTATTAATTTTAATATATCATAACCTCGACGCTTCGGAATACATCTGAAATACTTGATTGTAGACCAGATGGTCATATCAGTTGAGGGCTTATGGTGGACGAGAAGGTAAACGCACGAAATCGCAATCAATGAGTCCGAGTTCAAACCGCCTGCCATCTCTCGAAAATTTTATGTAAATAATTATTTAATATATTACAACTTTACTGGTTCAGAACCCATCTCAAACAGTAGGTAATGGGCAAAATGACTGTGGCAGCTGAAATCGGTAAACTCTCGAATTCAGAATTAGTGGGTTGAAGTTTAAATCGCCCGCCACTTTTCGAAAATTTTATCTCAGTTAATATTTAACATATTATATTCTTGTTGATTCAGAACCCATTTAAACCCGTAGACCTTAGAAAGAATGATCATTGCAGTTGAGGGCTTATGGTGGATAAGAATGTAAACGATCGAATTCAGAAGTAGTGGGTCGAAGTTCAAATCGCCCGCCACGTTTGGAAAATATTCACTATATAAGTATTTAATATATTACACCTTTAATGATTCAGTGCCCACCCATAATAGTAAGCGTTAGACAAAATAACAATAGCAGTTAAGGATTTATCTTAACTGCTAACAAATTTTATCTAAATAATTATTTAATATATTACACCTTTAGTGGCTCAGAACCCATCTAAAACAGTGGACACTAGGCAAAATGATCAAAGCGGTTAAAGTCGAAAAGTGCAAAAAGAGCAAAAAAAGAAAATCTAAGCTTGCGTAGAAAAGTCATACGATTGATATTGAAATATTACATTTCAATGATCACGGAACATTAAGTTTTCCGAATACATTGAGCTCTTCGGAATAGCTTTACATTGTAAATGTTAATTTCTTATTCTTCCGCGATTCTGCTTTAGCAGTCACGTTCAACGTCTTTCTTGCTACGCGACCGTTTTTCTGCTAGTTGAAACAGAGAATGAAGTGCACTTGATGGGAACATAATCGTGCACCGAGTGAACGGGATCGAGAAAAAGCAAAAAGGTACGTTTGGTTTTGATAATTTTGGAAAGGAAACGTCAAACATTTAAGTGTTTGCGTACAAACCGTACGTTTCGATTTGAAAGATATATTATAACCGTTGAGGAATTGGAGGGAATCGCTGAAAGGGAAACTCGCTATATGGATATTCAAGGAGCACTCGATTATTATCGGAATAAGGACGGTAATTAAAAGCAGATCAAGTGATTGTGAAGTAAAATCGATAATATTCCACTAAATTATGATTTCTAAAAAAGAATCAAGCTGAAGATAGAAGTAAAATTAGAGATGAACTCAATTCTTTTAAGCGTACTCAATTCAATTCTGATTCGGCAGACGATTTATCCAATATATTTAAAAATGACAATTAAATATAGTAGAAGAAATGAAATGAAATGATAGATGTAGAAACTTGAAAAAGAAACAGCGTTAGAAATTTCTGGAATATTAAAAAATTCCGAATAAATCATTTCAACCACCTTCGTAGAAGAATATAAAAACAATCAATCATTTAGTATCATTATTGAAAATTATGTTGTATAAAAAACATAAATAACTAATTACACAAAAAGGAAAGCTGTACGGAAACAACTTTTATATAAAATTCTTATCTCGTTTTTTTATTTGTACAATGCGCAGGCAAAATTTGATCGTTCAATTTAAAGATTCTCGAAAACTCTGGCCGTACAAGAAACTTCGGATCCTTGCCCAGAAGAAGGGCAACTTTAACT
Source organism: Cerceris ruficornis (assembly GCA_963989415.1). Lineage (NCBI taxonomy): Eukaryota > Metazoa > Arthropoda > Insecta > Hymenoptera > Crabronidae > Cerceris > Cerceris ruficornis. The sequence continues at coordinate 4,828,285 of OZ022527.1, forward strand.
TCTTCAAATGGACCACCTTTTACAACAAAAGCACCCTATTTGTCGCCATCCAAGGAACTACAGTTAAACGTTGAATACGAGTGTAACACAGAAAGGAATGAAATGCTTACAGTTAAATGGTGTAATTAGAAGAAAAATTAAATCTCATTTAACTTCACTAGAGGTAGTTTTCCGAATATTAAAATTGCTTAAATGTAGAAATTGTGATTCAGCAATTCATTCTTTCATATAATCCTCATCGATCGTAATTAAGATAACAGTAATACTCTTTTCTACGCCAAAAGTACATTCTTAACAACGAATTTATAATTTTGCGTTTAAGATGAATGTAGTGTATTGATGATAATTTATATTTGTTCTCTGTATATCAGAGGTGTCCAACCTTGTAACTTCTCTTGCTCACACTGGAAGAAAACGAGTTGTATTGAGCCACACATAAAAACGCTAACTCCAACGAATAATTTAAACTATTGTTAATGGTATTTTTAATTGCAATATCATGCAGCTTGCAAGTTTATTATTTTTTATTGGGCCTCACTCATAACCGTCTTGAACCGTATGAGGCTCACGGACTGCGGATTGTACGAGGTTGCTTTAAATCATTAAATTCAACATTTTATTGCATGAATAACGAAACTTTTCTTCATTATAAAGCACTTTTATCATCCCCATTTCATTCTAAATAACCAAGATACTTCTTTATTACTGAAATATACTCAATCTTAAAAATTTTAATTACATATAACATAGTCCAACTAAAAGTAATTTAAACTTTCCCATAAATTCTACGATCTTAAAAATATTTCGTTTAACGGTACAACCAATATATAACAGCATCCACTCTCATAATTCAAAATTCCTTGCACGTCTCTCTTAAAATCCCAAAATGGAAGGTTAATTCACATAATCGCTGTTGGTAAGTGCAAAGGCACGAAGCCGCTAAGAAATGAAAAGGTAAACGAGACAGTGGCAATACGGATAATGAAGAATATGAAACTACGAGGACAAGAAACTCAGCTTTCGAAGGAACGATTACACGTCTTTTCTGCTATCTCGAGGGCTGAAAGACAAGAGACAGCGTTGACCCAGCGAGAAATCCCGAGGAAAAACAAAGATCTCTGGCGATTCCCTCGTCTACTTTTAGATTCACGAACACCCCGTGTCTATCGATCGCTACGAGTGCCTTCGGTTTGGATGTCTTTGGTGCAACGCGATCAATATTTATGCAGAATACAAATTGACCTTTAAGACACACGAAAAGACCGTCAAATTTCCGTGTGGGAATCGCAACCCCTGTGAGAATCGCTCGATAATCGCTCGTGGAAAGGTAAAGTATATTTTCGAGAGAATTTCATCGTCAAGAATTCCACTTTTTTTTTTCGAACCTTTTGGGAATGAAATATTTAAAAGATTTTTTCAAATATTGAGATAAGCTTGAATATTACTATCATATGGACTTTTCAAGTGCTAGTTTCTCTGACTTATGCAAGAATAATAGTAATATAATTGTATAAAGAATAATTCTTAATATATGCAAGAATGTATAAATGAGCTGGTTATTTTGAAAATGTCATAAGTCACGTTTTCAAAAAAATCGAGTTAATGACAACATCGATTGCAGTTCCACGACACCTCTTTATTTTCATAAAATTTGCAACCAATATGAAGAAAATAACGTAAACTTTGTTAGAGAGAAATTTTGCTATTTAACGGTACAACAAACATGTTTATTTTGAAAGTGGCACAAGTTACTTTACCATAATGAAAAATGATGATTTTGCGAGGTTCATACAAAATCATTTATATTAATAGTAAGGAAAATATAAGTATTCAGGATAACAAGTACATGTGAATGTTCTCGAAAATTGGCACCAATATTTTTTAAACACGTTATAACGCAAATCCTTAAATATCTCGATTTAAAAAGACAGTGAGTTACGCCACTTTCAAAGTAAACGGCTCAAATATCGTTGTGGAATCAATTAAATTTTAAATTTAGCTTTGCGTGATAATTGCAGGGAGTATATGCATTATAAGATACTTTAGTTATATGCTGAAGGTTATTATTAAGTTCTAAAAAGGGAAGATCGGTAACTGATACACTCCGATTTTGATGAAACTTTGCATAAATGTTTGTTAGACATATCTAAAAAGATAGCTGGAATTCGTTCGTGCCTGTTTTCAACTGTAAGGGAGATATCAAGGGAGGCCCCTCCTTAACCGTTTGAGTCCCAAGCAGCGCGATCGCGCTGTTGAGATTTTATGTCGAGAAAACCCAGCACATTTCGAGCATTGCGTACAACTGACGGTGCGATACCGATTGTCGAAGTCGCGCGCTCAAATTTACTGACGCAAGTACATCACACAGCTCCTTTAAATGTAAATAGTACATTTTACAACAGGTAGAATAATACTATAATAATGCAATAATACATTACAAAATGAAAATTTTTATTTCATTGTTATCTTCTCAATCATTTTTATCGAACAAAGCTTAAAATATTTATAAATTTTACAGCATGCAAATGTAATAATACATATGCATTTTATAAAATAACGAATTACAAATTAACAATATTTTTGTGTTATGAACAAACAATTTAAATGGAGAGTAACACTTGTAATTTGTAACGTCGGTGTTTATCAAAATATATTGCATGAATTCCTTTTTTACATCGCACGCAAATTAAATGTGATCTTTTTATTGCATTTTTGGTGCTGCAGACTACGCATTGTCGATATAAAATAAACAAAGCGCTATCGCGCTGCTTGGGTCTTTTCGTACTCATTTAGAGAAAGCGCGGTTGCGCTGTTTGGGATTCTTCGACAGTGTTTTTTCAATACCCCCTGGGACTCAAACGGTTAAGAGAGGTCCAGTCTGTCTCCTTACCTGTCCTGCCTCTCTCCCGCCTGTCCTGCCTGTCCTACCTATCCCCTGCATGTCCTGTCTGTTTTGCGCCTGCCCTGCCTGTCTCGTGCCTGTCCTTCCCGTCGTGCACAAAAAAAGTGTTTTTTCAAAAACATTTTCCGAGTAAATTAACGTTGAGAATATGGGCTCATATGATTTTGACAAAATTCCGACTGTATTTGCGTAAAGTCTCATTTTCGTGACGCCAGCAGCTAACTCTAGGGCATCTTAAAGGTCATTTGAAGTGTGGTTGCCCAAACTAACAGCTCACTCGGACTTTGACGAAATTTCGCTAAAAACTCAGATAAATGGCTCAGAAGCTCAACACCTGCGCGCTCATAGTTCAAAAGCTCATGTTTTATGGAGTAAATTTGGAATTTAGCCGAAATTCGGATTGATCTTTTAGTTTGAGCCACGGCAGTTGAGCTTGCAAGCTAAAATTTGACCTTCAAGATGCCCAATAGTTGTCGGCCGGCGTCACGAAAATGTGACTTTGTCCAAATACGATCGGAGTTATGTCAAAATCGTATGAACCCACGTTCTCGATGTTAATTTTCTCGGAAATTGTTTTCGAAGAAACACTTTTTTTTAATAGGCAGAACGGGTATGACAGAGGCAGGACAGGCAAGACAGACAGGAGACAGATAGGACAGGCAAGAGAGAGGCAGGAGAGAGGCGGGGAACTGGCAGGACAGACAGGAGAGTTGCAGGACAGGTATGACAGAAACAGGACCTCCGCTAAAGAGGTGCCTCCCTTGATATCTCCCTTAAAGTCGAAAACTTGCACGACCGAATTCCAACTATTTTTTTAGATATGTCTAACAAATATTTATGCAAAGTTTCATCAAAATCGGGGTGTATCAGTTCCCCAGCTTCCCTTGTAAGTCGAAATGATTTGATCTGAGTATTAGCTTCGATATTAATTTGCATAAAATATTGTAAATTTATATAATTACAGGGAGTATAGTTATTATAAGATTCTTTAAATTAGATGTAAAATGTTATTATTAAGTTCTAAGTCGAAATTACTTGATTAGGGTATTAGCTCTGATAGTTTATGTAAAATATTGTAAATTTATATTATTATAGGGACTGTAGACAATATAGGATTCTTTAATTAGATGTACAATGTTATTATTAAGTTCTAAGTCGAAATTACTTGATTAGGGTACGAGCTCTGACAGTTTATGTAAAATATTGTAAATTTATATTATTACAGGGACTGTAGACAATATAGGATTCTTTAATTAGATGTAAAATGTTATTATTAAGTTCTAAGTCGAAATGACTTCATTAGGGTATTAGCTCTGATGGTTTATGTAAAATATCGTAAATTTATATTATTACAGGGACTGTAGACATTATAGGATTCTTTAATTAGATGTAAAATGTTATTATTAAGTTCTACGTCGAAATTACTTCATTAGGGTATTAGCTCTGATAGTTTATGTAAAATATTGTGAATCTATACAATTACAGGAAGTTTAAACATTATAGGATACTTTAATTACATGTAAAAGGGTATTATTAACCCTTAGCGGTCGTAAGTCACCTCTGACGTGACAACAGTAGTTTGTCGTTGCGGTTGTGTGGCACGTGTGAGGTGGCAAAATGAATCGAGTCTAAACTCACTGTCTGTGGAATGTGTGAATAATTGCCTTAGCAACTGAACATTACCAATCGAGTGATTAACATGTTCAATGATATAAATAACAGCGACTTTCTTAATCAAATTTTAATATTTTGGCCCCAAAAAATGGACAAAGAAAATTTTATAAGTTTGGAGAGCAATAGTGGCAGCGAATTCTTCGAAAAAAAATTCTGAAATTGTTTTTGATTCTAGTAATGGGGTTAGCAGTGATTCCTTATTACATTCTAAAAAAAGAAAAGTTATACATATACAAACTTCAAATGAAGAACAAAATGATATAGAAGGAGAAAATGTTGGTGATTCAGATAACGATTGGATTAAAATCGACAGTGGCGATGATGATTTATTGATGATGAATTATTTGAAACTCATACATTTGTAGTATTCCTTCAAAAAATAAATAATTTCTAACGAAAAAGTTGTGGTTACAATACTGAGAATTTTTCGCATATACATATACTGAAAATAACTACAACCTAGTGAGAATCATATGTACAAAGCTAGCGTCTAATAAGGGTTAAGTCCTAAGTCGAAATGACTTTATTCGAGTATTAACTCTGACAAACATTTACATATAATATTGTTTAAGAACCAATCCTCAAAGACACTATCTATTAATTTTAACTTCCAAAGATTTTAAGATTGCTTTTGCGCTACTTCAAACAACTATATCAAATACAATCTTCCTAAACGACGGAACTACCTCATTTAAATCATCTCAGGATAATTTCAAATTTCTCAACTTCCCAAATAAATTCCACGCCATCCCCCATTTTCTGCGCCACCATCCAAATCCCCTATCCCCTGTCATTTCGATCAGAATGCACTTACCTTCCACTGGAATTCCGGAGAGGGATCAGCGAAGAACCATTTCTGCGACCAGGGCTTTATCGTTCCCTCTGGCGTCTTGAAAATCAGTCCTTCGAGGCTGAGACTGTGCGCCAAAACGCTGGTAGTGATGTTGCCCTTCTTATAAGAGGCTATCCCGGCTTTCATGTACATCTGAGGTATAGTATCGTTTTCTCTCAGCCTCAAGGTCACCCTTGGCATGTTCGCCTTCCAAGGTGCTCTTGAGAACGTCCTCGTCGTCTCGGTTGGACTGATGGCAGACGACTTGAGGGTCGTCGAAGACGCTGAACCGAGAATCGACGACGGGGACGTTGAAGTTTGTCGGTCGTTGTTTACCGACGATTCGGATGTGACTTGAGAATGCTGCGTGGTGGTTACGAGTGTGTCTGGAAAAGAAAGATGGGCTTTTCATGCGCAACATATAGAGAAGAATGGGATTTGTATAAAAGATTTAGGGTTCATCAAGGGAAGTTGGTTCTATTTGTTTGGAGTTGTCAATAAGTCAATGAATAAGTTGGGGATTTAGGAATATTGGAATGTGAATTATTTGGTTGTGGTTTGAATCATTTATTTTAGGTGTTGTTGATTTATTGAGATTAATTTAAGGTGTTACCAATTTTTTGGTGTTGTCGGATGGAGATTTAGTCGTGATTGGTGATGGCAGGGAGTATAGGTATTATAGCACAATTTACTTTGATGTAGACGGTTATTATTAAGTCCGAAATTCGAAATTACTCCATTTGGATATTAGCTTTGACAGAAATTTATATGTAAAGCAGCAAAATGTTACCATATACAAGTTGTATGTCGTGTCGATTAATGTACTCGTCTTTCGCTTACGAAAGAATATTTTGAAATCGTAGAAGCCTGGATAGTTCGCGAAAATAATTGAAAATTGATAAAACATTCTTTGCCCTATTTTGATATACTAGGTTAATGTAATTTTAAGAAACTTATATTTCCTCTGGTTTCGCGTTTCTGACGTTTGCGGTCTTCGCTTTTTGCTCATTTTTACAATTTATCAATTATGCCCTAATCTTCGACACCGATCTGAGAGTAAAAAATTATTCGGAGATTAAGAAACAATCAATGAAAGTATCAATGTTTATTCTAAAATCGTGAGAGCTGATTAATATTTATTACAATGAAATTATCATTTAAATGGGAGTCATTATTTTCTGGTAATATTGCCAATTATTTAATATTCATAATAACGACGTAAAATACAAATGTATTAATTAACAAAACATAGAACATTAAAGCAGTAATTCTCACAGCGCAGTGTAATTTCATGTTGTTAAAAGCTGACGCGCTTATTATCTTCGAAATAGGTTAATTATAAAATTCAAATTTTATCCGCCTTCTACTACGTTTACATCATTTGCAGACGAGCTAACGGAGATTATAAACCTGCAAGGTTCAAATAATTTGCAGATAAATTATATAAAATATTTGTAATTCTCATGAATTTTTTTTATAAGTTTCTTCGTTTTAATTACTGCCACGATTTTAATTAAAAGAAACGAAATTTCCGCTCCTGTTAAATGCTCACGGTGAACTTATTTTAATTAAAAATGTTAGGAAATTCATAAATTTTAAACATCTACTATTTCATTCTGTTTGCTGGGTTGTAATAAAATATGAGTGAAGAAATTTTAAAAAAGTATATTTCTTCCACTCATTTTAATTAAAATCTGTGATTCAAATAATTAAAATCCATTGAAACAATCCCAACAGTTCTTCTAAACGGTTTTTAAATATTCTATAAATACTTTAATGTTTTTTGATTTCATCCCTTCGGAGTTATTTTTATTTGGAAACAGAATTCATTCAAAGACTCGATATGTCCAAGCTGTTTGCGATTATCGACGATTGAATAGAATTATAAAATATCGTGTCCAAAAGCAGTCTCTCAATGTCAAAAACTTTTATAAAAATTCACATGTGTTTCATATAGTGTATAACATAATTTTAAATATAAAAAAGTTACTCTTTATAATATTATTAACATAATATTTTTAATATTGCAACGCACAGAATTTTGTGAACCGCTTTCGTATCTCATTTTTAGAATTTTGCATAATTATTATACAATATTGATTAGCTTCCTTTCCATCAGTGAGTATGTTTATTTCAAAGCTGTTCGCGATTTTCTTCTTTCGTAAACATAAATATGCAATTATATTATGTGCAATACAAATACGTTCTCAATTATATAGCAAAATTTTTATTTGCGCAACATAAAAACACCTTGCTTCTGGCTCTAAATGTCACCAAGAAATTGGTTATTTTAACCTTTCATAGTATTCTCCCTGAACTTTAAACTGCCAAATAGAGCAGCATATAAAATTGATGATAGTGAAATATTATTCGCGCCAATAAGAAACAACATTTATTACCTACAGTAACGCACAAAAGTTATTCACTTTGTGCACTCCTCAATTATCCTCAGTAAAAAGAAGAGTCGCAAGAAATGTTCATTCACATTTTCGAGCGCAGCACACGAAACGTGATACAATAAACAAAAGAAAATTACATCGAGACAACTTCCAAATTAAAAAGTTTTCGAACTCATGGCAAAATTAAAAGTTTGCAATTTTAATTTCCATAGCTACTATAAGATATTTCACCCGATATGAACATTTCCAAACAACAGTATAACGATGGAAAAAAAGTATCCCATACCTGCAGATGTAAAATCCTCGATTTCCTGTTCATCCGCCCTTAAAACTCCGGACAACGACGTAGCCTCATCCTCCGCATCCTTCCTCCTGTAAATGTCCGTCGACGATGGCATCGTCGTCGACGGAAGTCTGTTTTTGCTTTTATTCAAATTCACATCCTTCGTCTGATTCTTCGACGAGTTTCTGAGAATGGCATTGTGACCGACTCTACCCATTGCCAAAACGGTACTAGCGAATAAATTATGATCGTTCTGATTCATCAGAAAAGGCGTCGCCACGCAGGACAGGATTATCAGTATCATCAGTGTGCCCATCGTGTATTTGATGATCCTCGGTCTTGGTTTTCCAGAGGTCTGAGGGAATCCGCTGGAGGAAAACTGATCTGTCTGCGGTAGGATCGTGTATTGCAGACTGGCATCGCCTTTTCGTACGGTTTTGTACATAATTAATATACCTGTCAAAGGAAATTCCACGGGTTTTAACGATGTCTTTGTAGTTTTTACTTGGATGCCTATGATCATTTTACTCAGGGTGTATCGTAAGATGAAGTTTTAGGTGAATTTTGATTTGTTGAAGCTTTCATGTAAAAGCTTTTGTGGCGGATAGTGCAATTAACACTAGATTTACGGTGGCCGTCAAATTGACGGATTCCTACTTTTTCAAAAACGGTTTCCCAATTTATAGAGGCGTGGTACAGTCAGTATTTCACTTGTATCTTATAATATACAAAATACTTAACCGACCTTCGTCTTTACCCGTTGATCCCACTTTTTTCAAAGCACTTATTCAATATATTGAAGTGTGACCGATTTAACGCCCGTAAATCTAGTGTTAATAGGTTTATAATCTTCTTGCTTTAATTACGGCTACATTAACAGCTTAAAGAAATAACTCGAGACAACTCGTTATACGGAATGTATGCATTTTCTTTTATCCCGAGATAACTCTGACAGATACAATTGTTTCAGTCTCAACGAAGCCATGTATATTCGAACAAAGATTGACTTACCGAGTTAATTCAGGTCATAGAGTTTTCGAACTTTGCGTTAAATATTTTTCGCTTTTGGTCTTTATTGGTAAAAGTATTTTTGGATTATAATTAGACACATTGATCACTTTTCTAGTCAGCAATACAAAAATAGGAAATTTTTGCCAGGCAATTTAAAAAGAACTTGGTTCTTAAGCGGTTAAAGATACACGTTTTTAAATGGGTTTCAAATCTCCCAGTTTACGATATTCAAATGAACTGTGTGATATTCGGTACCGATCGAATTGTAATTTTCCGATTTCACAGACAATATAGGCAACATGTCCAAGATGAGCAGTATTATGTCAATTCTGAACGAACAAAGCTATCGTATGAACCGTTATTTTTAACAGTGGTATGAGGAAATTTTTGACAAAAGTGTGTTTAAGTTAGTTTTCGCTGAACATAGGTGCCTTCTTTTTGCATTTGACATAGCAAAGTAAATAGAATGAAATGTTCTCATGAATGATTTCGTGAAAAAAGGTTCGTGGTTTTATGCTACAACTGTTACATGTTGTAGCATGAAAGCTTTTACACGAACTCTCAATTATCTCACATAAGAAAAATGGGACTTGCACCACTTTCAAATATATGCAGAATCTATTGTAGCAAATGAAACTAAATAGGTACAATTTTCTGATTCCATAGACTGTATAGTTAATGATTAAATCATTACAATCATTTATTAACATATGCTAATAATCATTGAGAATGTATAATGCTTCGTTAATTTCGAATGATCAACATTATGTCTAAAGTTTGTTGCACTATGAGCAACGAAATTGACTATAATTTTCTAATTTCCCAGACTGTATGCATATCTCATTGACCATGTACAGCGTTACATTAATTCTAAACGAACAAGGCCATCATATACAGAGTCTGTTGTTCCAGACACCAAATGGACTATAACTTTCTAATTTCATAGACAGTATGGTCATCACGTCGAGGATATACAGCATTACATGAATTCCGGATGGCCAAGATTATGATATACACATTGTATTGCACTGGATTCAACCAAATGCACCCGAATGGACTGTAATTTTCTAATTCCGTTACCCATATTGTCAACGCAATGAGAATTTACTGTAACCATGGAATTAATTCCGAATGAACAAGATTATGGTGTAAAAAATCTCTTGCGATAAGTGATACAATTAGAAAACACTAGAACTTTTTGCTTCTAAGGATTAAATATAATCATCACGTTGGATGTCCCAAATTTTTCCTGAATTTTGAACCATTAAAACTATGATACACAGTAAAAATCACTCAAAGAAACCAAAGAAGAAATTAAATATAATTTCTAATAAGAACTACTAATAACACAGATATTTCTTAATGCTAATAAGCACTGATGACCATTGTGTCAGAATTTTCTACAATCCCAGATGTTGAATATTAAAAATGATTTAATTCATTCAAAGCTAACAGAAAATGGATAAACAAACAAAGAACATATGGATTTGTAAATAAGCTGGAAATCAAATAATAATTGTACTGATAACAGTGCAACAGTACAGCAGTATGTTCTTGTAATCTGCGCCCTTTTGTTTATTGCTCTCCTGTTTCTCTTCCGTATATATCGTTGATTAAACAAACCAATATCGAAACTCCACTCAATTTAATGTGTTATGTAACTCTCCGTGTTTAACGTATGCAAATAACACGTTGGTAAATATTTGACGTTAGTCATTAATGACAAAAAACTGTCATTAATGATAATAAATGAAGTCGACACACTTCACCCATTTAACACATTGAATGCTATGGTGTTACCGCTGTCCAGGACTATTGAATTCATTGAAAATGACTTTTAAGATTAGAACTATCGTCGTTACATTTAAATATACTTTATAAGAACTTTGGAAAAAGAGAAATAAAAAGACGAAAAAGATGATCAATCAAGTTATTTAGGTTTTATAAGATAGAAGTGGAATATTTACTTCACGGCTTCCCTATCAATTTAGGTGATTTTTAGAAACAATTGGGAATTGGTCATTTTCATCGGCTTGGTAGATTTAGTGTTAAATTGGCTTTAATTTAATTTAATTTAACACTAAAACTACCGACGTTATCTCTACTAAAACTTAAATATACTGAAAAAGTACTTTGGAAAAAGAGACATCAAGAGGTGAAGAACATGGTTAATTAATTAATTTAGGTTTTATAGGATAGAAGTGGAATATTTACTTCGCGGCTTCCCTATCAATTTAAGTGATTATGAGAAGTTGATTTAGAAGTGTTAGTGTTAAATTGTAGTATTCACGAATTTACTAGCAGATTCACCATTTAATTAGAGGTATTAAAAAAATAAAGTACCGCTGTATGTATAACTATTTCTACCTCCAACATTGTAAAGATGTGACTTTAACAGAAAACGTTTCATTTATGTAGAAATGATGAAACAAGGAAAATATGGATGACATTCAACGTGTTAAAAACATAATAAAAATTGCATTCGTTTCAATCACCATCGCGTATTTACGACTTTCCCTCGAATGAAACGACATATTGAGATAGATTCGATGTATCGAGTGGACAGCCCGCAGGTGTTTTTTTATCCTCGTCCCTTTTCAACCCCATTTTTTTCAATGATAGATATCTGAGATAGAGCGTGACCTTTAGAATAGAAGGAAAAAAGATTCCAAGGACTTGTGTATACGTTACAGGCAAAACTCGATTTCAGATATCAGCTAGAATCGTATAATCGATCGGTTTCCTCGTCGAAACTACATAGTTTCACTTAAATAAGTTCAGTTTCGTCTAAAATTAGATTTCAACGTTAACATGCAACCCTAATTTGGAGGCGACGCTTTAGGGTTGAGAGTGGATATTATGTTTGGAAAACTTGACATCTTTGGGATGATAAAGTGAGATTAGAAGTGTGTTGGGACTTGGAAATAAAATTGAGACCCTTTTCACTAATAAAATAATACGTTACATTTATATCCTTTGTCATACTATGAAAAATATTGGTTACCGTGAATGCTCCGCTTGTTAATCTCTTTGGTAATTAAGGAACTGTAAAACTTAGTTGTAATCTATGTATTTTAATATATAATTTAGTTGTTTTATTCATTTATAAGTGTAAAATTTGTGACGTTGCAGAAGGCCGCGGTTCCATTGATGTTTATTGCATGTAATTAATAAATTATATTATATGTGTTTCAGTTACTTAGTGAAAAGTGTCTCGATCTTATTTCCAAATCTCAACAACATATTGAGTAGTAAAAGTTTAGTAACACAATTGGAAATAAATGTTAATTATAATTAACAGCAGCACGAAATATTGTAATTGCTTACACTTATATACTCAGGACATTCTACTCAATTTTTGAAGATAAACTTGAACTTTCTATAGTCTTTCATTTTCACGTAATGCCAGTGGCTTTTTCGCAATCGACCGTTTTTATAGGGACTCGGTTTTTTCAAAAACTCAGAGTGATCGCGAAATTCTATTTGGAAATTCGTGTTAAGGATGAGGAACTCTACAAAAATCACCTACTGGATTTCGCAAAACAGAGACAAATTTCAATTTGTAGCGCACTTTTATTAATGCAACTGTAAAAAGTATTAGCTGTGGAATTTAATTGCAATTTGTAATATGATTGGGAGATAGTACCAGCTGCTGCGTAATTTGAATTACTGTAAATTACGTTTGATACGAGAGCTTTTTTTTTAATTTTAAGTGCTGTTGGGCAGATAAAATGTTATGCATATTCGGCGTTCGAAAAATGATTGGTAGCTATTTGAAATCTGATTTATTAATTTCAAGAGATGTCGATGAATCCAAAACATGTTATTGCTTAAAAAGTGATAAGATAAATTTGAATTTACCATTATTTTATAAAATAATTTTGTCAACACGGAGGGCTATTTTAATCCAAAAACTGTAACGTGCATTTTGCAATTATGTTTAATGAAAATTAATATTCAACTTACGTCTCTTCGCAAACATTATAATTTTTTTTTTCTAAAAATATAAAATCATGAAAAATGTCACAATATACATGAACAAATAGTAAAATATCTCTGAGTTTTATAAAAACATCGGAAAATAAAAGATCAACTTCTCACTATTAATCTAAATTGAAAACAAACCAACAGAAATTACAAACAAAACGAAAATACTACTTCTGTATTACTTAACAATAACAAACTCAAAAAGAGTGACCCATACATTTGAAAAAATACGAACAATAAACCCAATATCAACCTTAAAATCCCACCGCAAACCGCCAAATAAAAACACGCCGCGGAAATACATACGTAACAACCAAGCCAAAAACAAACGGAGAAAAAAAAACACGAAAGTATTCCATGCGCTTCGCAAAGTATTTCCATCTTTCCGTCTTAGCGTAGAACGTGTCAAAAGTGAATTTTCGCCTTTTGCAATATTGCCATCGTCTTATTCCAAGCACAGAGAAAGCTTTCGAGGCAGATTACTGTCTTCTACAATATCGCCCCCAGGTGCCGTTTTATTCAACAAAATAATAGGATGAAACTCGAGAAGCGTAAAGATAAAATAGATGTCTACCACTGGATGTCGACCTGTTGAAAGGAGCTTACAATCGCGCGCTTCATTGTACGTTGAAATAACATTTAACATAAGCCGCTTCGTTAAATATCCTACACAATCGAGCAAACCAGCGATATACGATGCTATTCCATGGAGGATGATTCCGCGATGGCAATAATGTGGAATGAAATTGTGACGCGTGCGAAAGTAAGATAAATGCATTCTGCACATCCCCTCCGGCATCCCCTGTTTGTATGTACATAGTCGCTGTATAATTTCTCAATATGCAGCGATGCATTTTGCTACGGAAAAACGAGACCGTCGGATTCGTATCAATTGAAAGCCGTGGATGAGAAAACAAAGAGTACGAGATGACTGAAGTGCGGAGAGTAAGAAAGGCAGTGAGAAACGCTGTTGAATATTGATAAATGTGAGAGTATAATCGAAGGTGTATAAGAGTGTAATTGAAAGTTGAACGTAAGACAATGAGTGATGGAGCAAAATAAATGAGTAATTATCGAGTATAAATAGATGGTGACCTAAAAGTCATAAGACCTATATTTTAAAATTTCACAAAATTTTATATTGAAGATATTTTTCTGATTCAATCATTTAAAATGTAATAATACCTTTTCTATTGACTTTTATTAATTAAAAATACAATGCTGGCCACTCGAGAACCATAGTCTAAGAAACTAATTAAAAGTAATTTTTAACAAGGATATTTATACTCTTTATAAAAGAATACATGGGAATTTTTAATAGCTAAAAAAGTTATTCTGTTGTGAAATGGTTTGCAGATTTTTGGACCTCCCTGTATATGAATAATGTTAGATTATTTTAAAATAATAATCAAAAAATTCTTGGAGAGATTACATTGAATTATGTACAAAGTTATTATTTAAATATATGATACTAAGGTTGGAATAACTTGTTTCATAGGATTCAGAGATTTCATTCTAATTAAAGTAGTGAAGAAATATCTGAACTCCTAACAACTCAGTAATACCTGGTGTATACAGCTAAGAAAGTTATTTGTGTAAATTACTTCATGTTTTATACTTCATTAAGTAAGTAGTAATATTTATGGCATGTACGATACGACATTAATCATTTTAAATTACGTTATTTCACTTGTTTTAATGTCGTATTGAAGCTTTTTAGCGATATGTCATGTATTGTCAACAAATAATACTGTGAAACATATGTCTAATAATTATAAAACAATTTATTCCTACGCTCTCATCGCATACGGCAATAACTTGACGAGCAACGGAACGTGTAAACGTTTAAACGAATTTCGCTTTATCAAGTGCAATAAAATTGCATAAATAAATTTAAATGCAAATTAAACTAAAAATCCGATGCAACGACACGCAAGATGCGACGCTGTCCCATCGAATAATGTCAATAATAAACAATAATTTCACCTTGAGACGATACTGAAATATCCAGAAAAACAATAATCTCGGTAACAACCCTGTCTACATTTCTATTTTCCGAAATCCGCAACGACGACCTATTTTTCAAATTCCCAAAGGACTATCGAACGTGGACGAGCAAAAGAACCGACAACAGACCTCGATGTCTTCCAACGAACAAATCGATTCCCGATTTTCATTCGCAAATATTAAATCGCTCGAGCATCGAAAACCGATAACCACCTACCACCACCTAACGCTATCGTTGCTTAGATTAGTTCCAAGCAGTCGATAAATATAATCACGACGAAATGCCAAATAACAATTCAAATATAACACAAACTTCAATCAACCCCTATCGAAATAAATAGTAAAACATCTCAAACTGCCTCATACTCTTAAAAGAAACCAGGAAACAACACCTTAAGTAACGACAATAACAACAAACAAAATTAACTAATCCTAGGCAAGTCATTTCTTTGCAAACAAATGGCGAGACACATCGAACTACGTCTCATAAATTCAATCAGAACGACGATTCACCAACATAAAGGAAGAACTCGAATGACCATACCTTCAAATACTATAAAAGACAAGTTAAACAGTTTACTTACGATATGTGAACGAGCTATAGGGATGCTTTTCTTCGTTTCCACTTCCGGCAGGCTGCTCTGTCGGAACGAACACGACAATCCGGGACAGACAGAACCTCGCCTGTGAGGGAAACTCTTCGTTGGAAAATGCGCAGATGCGCCCTACGAGGGGTGGTGGTCGATCTGCGCAGGCGTCGTTTCATACTTCCGGAAGTCCGAGCGCGTTTGAATAACGCCGATAGGGATGTAAGGGACCGGGCAAGGTTCAAGGACGTTTGAATACCGGGTGACCTTGAACTTCCGTTTGCCACTTCGGCTTCTATGCTAAATACTGCTTCGTGCATTTTTTTCGTGGTTTTTGGTCAATCTTGATTCCCTATTTGCGGTGCATATGAGAGCTTTTTGATTTTTGGGAAATTTTGAGGAATGGTCGTTGCGCTGTAGGTGAGGGAATTGCGATGCTTGGTGGTTGAGGGATTGTAAATTAAATTGAGGAGAAAATTTGAGTATCAAGGTTGCGGGTGAATTTTGCAGATTACTATTGCTGTTTTTTACAGTAAGTTTGAATGTTTTATTGTTTCGGTGGAAAAAGTTTTTGTTGTGGTTTGAGAAATATGAAAAAGTTATGCGATACTTGTTGACTGAATGTCTGAAAATTGAAATGTGATAGAGGGTGAGCATTATAATTATCAATAAATATTGATTTTGGTTTAAACAACTATAACAATTAATATAAATACGATGTTTATGATAATGATGATATGATAAATATTTAAATTAGATATGTAAGTATTAAGTGTAATATTTAAGTTAAATTTATTTACAAATTGGTATTAAGGCCTTCGACAACTACAATACTTGATAAGACAAAATTTAATATTTGCTGATGACGATTGTTTATTAAAAATGACTGAAAGAAGTAAATTTAAAATTTTATTCCTATACAAATAGATCTCTTGAACTTTCAGTGCCTAAAATGTCAGCAATTTGCAGCAATACTATAATTAGTACCTGAATTATCCCGAATTTATTCACATTCGGAAAATATATCATAATATAATTTAAATTTTTAATTGAAAAATTATTCCGAGATGCAATCTTCTACCAATAAACAATTAAAAGCTAAACCATAAAGAAACACTGTACTTACCCAGGCGGACATAATTAGGGAAGCATAAAAATACGGTATAAAGTATTTTATTTTTCTTGAAAAAATATCGATGTATTTTAAACAAAAATATGAGAATTTCCTTCTTGCTACTTAGGAACATTACGCATTAAATGGAAGACGTAGTTATTCACAGATTTTAGAAGAAATTGCAAAATACTCCATTTTTGAATGAGTAAGCAAAATCTCTAAATTTCTTTCGTCGTTGAAGGATTCACAATCACGCAGACTTGTTAGCCTTATGCAAATTTCAAGTATTCGATGTGAGTAGATTTGAAATTAAAATAACAATCAGTCTTATTGCATAGTTGGCATCGCAGTCGACGAATCAATGTTAGTTGCATCTCCGGATCTCCATAATTGCGTTATTGTCTTTGTTTGCGTGTGGAAGTTTACACCCTGTAAACAGTAAAACGGCACAATTAACAAATTAATTCGTGCATCGAAATATTAACTTTCAATAGAAATTGCAAGCATATTGTAAGGTGATAAACAAATTTAGAAATGTTCTTATAAATAAACTTCTTCGTAGCTTATTTGTTTCTCAGTTTATGCATTTCTTTTTAATACCTTTAAGAATCTCAACGTTGAATTTTACTTTTAATATTAAATAAATATTAGACATCGAATTGTACGTAACGCTACAATTTTTCACGAACAAAGAATGAATCAATAAAAATCCGAAAATTGAACGCAAATTGTAGAAACATACTCTCATCTTTACAATGTAACATTTATTCTATAAAAATATACTTTTCCACGGCCCATCTCTTTCAGAATTTTTACAAATCTTTAACATTTCTCAGAAAACGTTACTTATACTTTTTAATATCAATTAAATATTAGATACCACGTTGCTAATGATACTATTGTTTTATCCGAACAATAAATAATTCAATAAAGCTTAGTAATTATTGCTTACGTATTTTCCATAGAAGTGATTATCTCCCAGGAACGATCCCTTATTTCCTGTGAAACTAAACATTGGAAGCGGCACTGGAATAGGAACGTTTATGCCAACTTGTCCGGCTTCGATTTTATTTGTGAATGCTCTCGCTGTTGCACCATTCGTTGTGAAAACTGCAGTTCCGTTTCCGTAGGGATTCTTGTTAATCATGTCGATCGCCTCGTCCATGGTGTTTACGAAAATGCATTGTAAGACGGGCCCGAAGATTTCCTCCGTGTAACATTTCATCGAGGGCTGCGATAAAATCAGGAAAACGTAATTATTACGTGTTATGAATACTCTTTGACGTAATTTTGTATGCAAATCAGGATATTTGAAGGCTGTAAACAATTTGGTAAAATGTTGTAATGTGGACAACCAGAAGTTACAAAATACTGGAAAATAATATCAAAGAATGTATGCTAAAATTAACGAAAAAATATTTAATATTCTGCATTATTTTATCAACCTGGCATAGTAGAATGCTATTTTGAAGACTAAAAATTCTTATTTCTTAATTAGTTAAATTTTCGATGTTTCTGGTTAGTTATAAAAATGGAAAATTCCTAGCTATTTCTGTAGAAATATAAATCAGTCAATCGCTGGAAAACAGAAGACAATTTCAACTTGTTTCATCCCGACACCCCAGCAAGGTCAAAGATCTAAAATTCAATAATTATTCGGAGACTGTTTATCAGTCATACAACCCCCGACTTTTAAATAGTTGGCCGAAGTTCAAAACCTCTTCAGAGTATCACTAAAAACTTTCTCCCAAATAATGCATGTACCACGGAATCGATTAGAACTTTGGGTTATCAGCAATTCAATCGCGTCAGTTTTCAATATAACTTAAGAAATGCTAATAAACAATAAACATATCGATTACTAAAATAGATTCAATAATATGTCCAATAATAATGCATCGTATTCAAATATTGAAATCAAACCCATTCTATAATATTTCCAACGAAAAACTCTACATATTTAAAAAAAAACAGTATTAAAAACTATTATATTAAAAAAAATGCATTTAAACTATTATATTTAAAGAACTGTATGAAGTACTATTATGTTTCTAAAAAGTTTATTATTGACTTTAACAAAAAAAGTCCATGTTTTCCTAAAAATAGAATAGTAACCGAAGTTATGAATCTGTTCGAAATATAAAACATGAAGATATATGAAACACTAAATCAGAAATTAAAGTTAACTTTTCCGTACTCCCCTGCAAAACTTAATGATACGGACTTCCGACATTTTCCGATGAAGCTGAAGATATTAAAAACTGGTGTATCTTTAATATTTACACATTACACTAACACATTGGTGACGATATACTTTGAGAAGCATAAAGTAAATCAATGAAACTATTTAAAACAGTGCAAGTATAATTACAGATTTGTAAAATGTGAAATATCACATTTTGATATTTCATTTAACCGTAATTATAGTTTTTCGCGCAACACTGTATGAAGCATAGCCGACGCAAAATCGCACATTCCGTCAACACGTGTTAATAATATTATATTTAACCCTCATACGCTCCTTAAAAATAGCTGCACAAAACATCCCACTTTCCCATTTCGCTTTAATTAATGTTATTTGTAATCTATTATATTACATTTCACTGAAATTAAGTTAATTACAACATATTCAAAAAACAAAAACTTTATGTAGTATCTGGAAATGGAGATTGCGTGAAGATTCACGCGAAAGAGCGTATAAGGATTAACCCCTTGGCCTATAATAACGAGTGACACTCGTGATGCGGTAGATGGAATAGGAAATTTTCAAGCTTCCCAAAAACGATATAATTGAAAATATCGGTGGAACACAATACAATAAAAGTATTTCTATGTTATTAATATTGCGTTAAATTGTAAGATATATCAGGAATTATTGATAAATTTTCATTTTAGCAATTTAATTCGGAATTTTTGCACGCACAGTCGCAAAAGAAATCGTAGGGCAAGGGGTTAAAAACCAATAAAAATGTTTGTATATTTATAAAAGGTTAATTTTACCGTCACATTCGTCAACACAGTCGGTCCAACGAAATTGCCCTTCTCGAAACCCTCGATAACGAGGGATCGGCCATCGAGCGCCAAAGTTGCCCCCTCCTTCACCCCAGACTCGACAAGCTCACATATTCTTTTCTTCGATTGTGGCGATATAACCGGTCCAAGGTCGGTGCCAGGTATGTGTCCGGCGTTAACCTTCAACCTCTTCGCGGCCTCCACCAATTCTGGCACCCAGTCCTTCGATTTACCGACGAATATCGCCACCGAGAGGGCCATGCATCTCTGCCCGGCTGCACCGAAGGCTGCACCGGCGATTTGCGAGAGGGTTTTGTTTTTGTTTGCATCAGGCAAGACGATGCAATGATTCTTTGCACCCATGTTGCATTGTACGCGTTTTCCATGGGCGCTACTTTGCTTGTAGATATATTTACCCTGGAAGAAAGGGAATGATTGCTGTTGATGTTGTTTTAGGGAGGCTCGCTTTGGAGATGGGGATGTTTTTCAAATTAAAGAGTGCTTTGGAGAGACAGAGAAGTGTCAGGGGATTATCATATGTAGGCAGAACATTGAGTACTATAAAAAATGATTAAAATAATATCGAATCTTCGAACTTTAACAGTCGGTGTACCAAGGAGATTAAAATGATGGGTCCTGATTTTTTTGCAAATGTTAGCGAAATTTTTAACGTGGTTTCTTTTTCAGTTTTTTACGTTTATCTGGCACACTGCCGGCGATCAATGGAGCAAGTTTTTTGCCTTTATCATTTATTTTCTTTGATCGTATTTATTTCACAATTTTAAATGTATTGGATTACCAGTCGGTAGATCTAGTGTTAAGATAACACGAGACACATCGGTGTTTCTATTCTTTCGAACCATTCTTTTAATTTCGCGATCTATATACAAATTCATTCTTCAAAATTATAGACTTTCTGTGAAATTAAATTCTTACAAATCAATTGAAATATGTTAGATAAAATTATATTTTTAACATTTATAAGCTTGATACTGTGTAACTAATTTTCAGATACAGCAAAAAATTCAGTCTGCAAAGAGCTAGAAATTGTAGAATCATCACAATACCTTCCTATTTTCAAAGAACACCGAAAATCAAACAAAAATTTTAAAAATAAAAACGTTTACAAAATTCTACATACCGCTTGATCGGAACCAACGAAAGAGACCGCCTTGATATCCGGATGTTCGCAGATAAAATCTACAGCAGCGTGTTGACCGTGAATAACGTTCAATAATCCAGGAGGAGCGCCCGCTTTGGTGAACAAATCAGCCAGAATCATCGAAGCTCCTGGCACTCGCTCGGATGGCTTCAGAATCGTCGCGTTTCCGCAAGCGACCGATACCGGAAACGACCAAAGCGGTATCATGGCGGGGAAATTGAACGGGCAGATTGATGCCGTTACACCCAGTGGAACCTTATAGGAAATTATGTCCATATCTGTCGCGATATTCGGTGTACTTTCTCCCATTTGCAAACTGGGAATTGCTGCGCAGGCATCGACCACCTCTGTGCAAATAAATTTGTCTCTTGTTTGTATTGATAACAAGTTAAAAAATTCGGAAATGAAATTTTGTATCCATTAGAAATTAGAAATTTAATACATCTGCTGTAGATGTAGTAAAGTATCCATTGTTAAATGAGCAAATTTTCTGAGCACATAACTTGTTTTTTTATGAAACACTACTGTTAAGCAAGGATACCTGTTACAACTAATTTTTAAAAATCAGCGCAGTTCAAAGATCTTTTGTAACGAAGAACGTTTTAAAATTTTTGGACTTCATTATTGTCATTATTACGAGTGATCTTGGTTTCCGGATATTGGTACCAGGATACAAATTAGCCCCAGACACGGTAACAAACCGGAAGTCAAAACCACTTGTGTGGTAGTACTTCTTGTTTTAAATAGTATTTTATTTCATTCGTAGGAAATATATATATTTGAATGAACGTCATTAGTATAAAAATAATGACAATATAATTAGTTATATTATAGTATTAGTACTATGACAATACTTACGGAGCCCTCGAAGCACATCTCCTTCAGCATCGGCCATTGTTTTGCCATTTTCTTTGACTAGATTCGCCGCGATTTCTTTCTGCATATATCAAAATTAATTGTACATTTAGTAACATGCTTCAGAAGTTAGTTAACTGTCGAGAATTCAGCGGTGAACTCACGGAATGTTGTCGTATAAGCGCTTGATATTTGAGCATTAAATTTTGTCTAGTAAGAACGCTGGTGTTCCGCCACGTCGCGTACGCCTTTTTGGCACTCTCCACGGCAGTTTCCATTTCCGCTTTTGTACATTTTGGTGTGCGACACAATAATTCGTTCGTCGCCGGGTCGTGGACATCCGTGAATTCGGTGGCCTTTGATTCTATAATAATTTAAAATGGCAAACCTGTTAATAAACCGCAAAAGTAATTTCTTGAGAAATTTACTTACGAATCTGTGATCACTAAATGAAAACTTTGTATAGCAAAAACCATTTAGTTTAAATATTTAACTTTAGAATTGTTTGAGTTTATCTCAAATATTTTTTCATTCATCAATTTCATTGACAGGTGCAAACAAATTGGAGTTATGAATTACGAGATTTTTATCAAATAAATTCATATAGAAATATAGGAAATAAATTTCGATATCAATCACACAGCAATTTTCAGAGTATTTTTATTGACTTCAAAATTCCAATTAGTAAAGTTTCTCTCGTTTACTCGTCGTCGAACGAGAATTAAATCGAGGTTAAAAGTACTCCATCGGCACTTTGGAGGTGCATGTTGGAACGTAGAATCGTTCGCAAACTCAAACAATTCTAAAGTTAGAAAACACTGTTAAACAAATGTAGTTTCAAGTACATCATCGACGAATTATTAAGATAATACAGTTCTCTTCACTTAAATACCACAGAATGAATTTATTAAAATAAGTAAAACTCCAGTATTACAATTTTATCGTGTAATAATTTCTGATTTTCCGGAGAAACTAAAAGATACCAGGTCGATTTTACGTCTTTTTGAAACTGACGGCGTACTTCAACCTAACTTAAACGCAACGCTCTTAGAAGTGTCTTTAGTAAGCAATTTTTAGTACTAAATTTAGTTCGAAATATAACGCCTTTTTCAACCGACTTCAATGAGTGCTCGAGCAAGTCCTCGTCAGCTACGAGCTCGCATTAAAATGCCTCGAGAAGTGCACTTTAAACAGTCATAACGGGCTGCATCTTTATGAAAAAACCATGCTCTAGACTATTTAGAAAGTTATTAAACCGTGCATATAATACATTTGAAAAATTGTTTGCAACTTCTCGTTGCAAATTGTAAAGCACGCTCAACAAGTGAGAATCACGCCTTTTGCTTTTTAAAAGAGAAATGGCGCGGAAATTGACATTGTACATATATCAAATTAAGGTGAGATTGAAAAATCTTAGAAGAATGTACTTGCTTCTTTTTATTTAATAATATATGTTAACTCATAGTTTTGGTTGGAATTTTGGACAATGGTGCTCTTAGATATGACCAAGTTTATAAATGTAGGGGATAAAAGTAAAGTAAAGGCTCGCTGAAGAATTTCTAAAAAACAATGCCGTTACCTTTTTTCATTTTTCATATATACCGAGTTAAATTTTTCAGACTTACGCTGCTATTATTATATTCGAATATAGTAGGTTATTTTAGAGCTCGAATAGATATTTTTTATTCTAAAATATTAAAGCCACTTCGATATTCGAGAGAATTGAAATTATTTAGATTATCCTGAAATCTTTCTCGAATTCTCGTTGTTTGAAAATATAACAGTGAAAATACGAAAGTAAAATCAAAATTGAATTATACTAACAGGGATTTTAATATAATAATTACCTACGAATTGGCCATCGATGTACATTTTAACAGCCGGCACGCTGCTGCCGTAACTTCTTGCGGAAATCCGCGCCTAAAATAATCTTTGTTCAGTATTTTCTCATATTTATTTTCATGTTTACTCTCAAATTTATTTTCACATATATTCTCATATTTTATTCAAACTAAAGTATCAAGTGACAACACAAAAGTATTACATGCGCAATTATGCAACCACATATTCATCAAATCAATTTAATCAACCAACCAATTAAATATCTAAGTGGTTAAATTAAATTTGTTGAATATCTCGTGCCAGGCAGAGAGGAAGTAAGCAACAATTATAACTTGTAAAAGAAAGTTCTTATTAACAAGCAGACTTGACCAAGCAAAGTTCAAACGGGAATTTTACTTAAAGATTTGCGTTAAAAGCAACAACAAAAACATGTAAAATTTAAAACAAAATTTATATGCCATCTAACAGAAATATTTTAACAAACTGCAAGAATACTAGTATTGATAACAACATTACACTTCCTATTTCAATCACCTCAAAAACCATCCTAAGGATATCCTAACAATTCTCCCATCATTTTGCTATATTCAAAAGCATTAGCACAATCAAAGTTACAACGCCATAATTCCCAAAACCCATCACATTTATTTAAATATATCTTCCCCTTCAAAAATCCATTATCCTCAATCGAATCCAAATCAACATCTAACATCGAACGTTCTCTCCGCGTCATTGTAAAATGTCGCACGGGTCACCAAATTCGCGATCGTATTTGCTTGGCACACTTAACCGTCAATAAAACTATCAAATTCATCCGATTAGTCGATTTTTGTGCAAACAAAACCAAGATAACAAATCCATTCGTCGACTGTTTTCGTCCGCGATTCGCGATAACTGGCGATCCTCCACTTCGTCTCTTCTCATTGACATATTAAAGCACTTGTACGTTAACGTTACGTAAACTTATGCATGCTCTATTACGTGAAATTGATAATGACATTCCCCTAGAGCCACACTGCCCTGGCAATTTCGTATTGGAGTCAATTGAAAGGGAGACACGTGGCTCTCCTATGGAGACCATCGCGATTCGCTAGCGTATGTGGAACGACGTTGAATTAGTTTGATGCTTCAATGCTACGAGGTCAATTGGAGAACCGGGAGAAGATAAAAATGATTTCGAATATCAAAACTTTAAGTTGTTGGACCAAATTCAAATATTGTAGCTTGATTGTAGCAGAAGGAATTTAATGGTATAATGCTGCATCTGAGGACTGTTCCTATATCGGATTTAACACTAAAATTACCGACGTTATATCTACTAAAATTTAGATACACTGAACAAGTAATTTGGCAAAAGAGAAATCAAGAGGTGAAAAAGATGATTAATTAATTAATTTAAGTTTTATGAGATAGAAGTGGAATATTTACTTCATGGCTCTCCTATCAATTTAGGTGATTTTTAGAAACAATTGGGAATTGCTCATTTTAATCGGCTTGGTAGGTTTAGTGTTAAATTGGCTTTAACACGAAAACTACCGACGTTATATCTACTAAAATTTAAATATACTGAAAAAGTACTGTGGAGAAAGAGAAATCAAAAGGTGAAGAACATGATTAATTAATTAATTTAGGTTTTACAAGATAGAAATGGAATATTTACTTCGCGGCTTCCCTATCAATTTAGGTGATTTTTAGAAACTATTGGGAATCGGTCATTTTGATCGGCTTGGTAGATTTGGTGTTAAACTGGCGATGGTAACTGTTGGCGATACTTCGTTGTAAAGTGTTAAATATCTAGCATTTACTGTTACATGGAGAAATGTTACAAATAAGCAAAGAATTATGAGGAAAATTTTAGAAATGGAAGGAGAATGGTTATATCAGGATGTTGCGACGAGGGTCGTGGAGTAGCAATTGCTTGGAATATAAAGGGCGTCCTATTTTCAATAGTGTGCTGAAATATCGAAATTTGGTCGAAAAGAACTACCATATTTACCACTTTTTGGAAAAAGGGTTACTTTCAATGAAATTATCAGGGTTTACACGGACTGTGTGGAAGTTTGACTTTACAGGTGGAATTTTTGATTTTATAAGCGTTTTATGGAAATTTATAGGTGTAGGAGATATTGAAGATGCAGATAATTTTTTACGAGGAATCATATAATTCTTTTGGCATTGTTGTGGCTTAGTGAAAGACAAAGGTAATATTCGGGGTTTAATGAGGTTATCGCAAGTTAAACAATGATATGACGAAAGTTCTGAATCAGTACCAGGCCAGAAATTCTCGAAAATTTTGAAAGTTTTGACGGAATAGTAATTGGAACTAACGTATTAACTATTACGTCAATTTTACAGACGATAATAATTTAGCCTGATAATTCTGACAAAAAGAAGAATTAGATTATTAAATCAATGGTGAACTAAAATAATGGTCTATTCCCTCATGAAGCTATAATTATCCAAATGTCTCACTATTTGCATATTTTATACTGAATCGATGACAAAAAAAATGGCGGCAATGTAAACTACTCTTTCATAGAATTTTGATTACGAAATATCTTTCATTATCTCCTACAATCTTTGATGTCGTATCATTTACATATTTCAGAAGCAACTGAGTCTCAATTTTTCATGCGACCTGAAAAAGCATCAAACATCCCTGTTTTCAATATTTGAACAACCAACAAACAAAAGCAATCGTAACGAATTACAAAATAAGATTTTCCAAAATTCAGCAATACCGGCTACTATTTTTTATTTCAATATACCGGCAAATGTCAAGTTTCCATTATTCCTCTAAATTCAAAAATGATTTTCAGAGCAGTTAAACGTAAAACCGAAGCTTTAACAGGTTAATTAATTTGCAGACAAACAGGAAAATAATTTTTCACGGCCGATGGTCCTTCTAGTCGTAAAAAAACATGGCTGAAAGCGAATTTTGATTAATCGTAAATTAATGGACCAACCGCGTGATCAATAAATCTAACTCGATATCCTCTATGGCCCAATAAAATTGATCGAATCAGTCGAAGCGTAAAGAGAGCAGGGCGCACCGAGCAATGCCACGCGTAATTTAATTCTCTCGAATCAACATGCGAACGCTGAATTTAGCACTGCTTGATAGTACTTTTCCCTTGATACCAAATCGCCTGTACCCACGTGCCGTTTTCAGCGTTTTACGATAAGCCGATATTCCCCGATAACATCTGCGCCGGTTGTACGTGTGCCAAAGTGATTGAAAGTGAACTTAAAAGAGCAGGATAAAAAAAACAATTTCGTACTAAACCAATTAGAACCTTTATATATGTAGTAATACTCTGTTTTATCGAAAACATAAAATGCAGATTTATAGTACGAAGTTTGGAGTGAAGATGATAAAGTGAAGGAAATTACAATTGGTATAGAAAATTAAAAAGAATAATAATAAATTCTTACTGTTATTTTAAATATGATGCTAATAACGCACTATTAGATATAATATTAGTAATGGTGTGCATTTTTATAATAATACAATAAGTATATGAAATGTAGGTCACTGAACTGGGATACCTTGTGCTATCGATATTTTTAACGTCGTTATAAATATATAAATTTGTTACATAAAATGCATGTTCTATATTGTAAAAATCTCATGTATATCAATAATTCGGGTAATATTGAGCGTAGAAGAAATATTCGGAGTATTTAAGAATCAGCGGCGAAAGTTTAATTTTATTGCTGAGACTTTGAGGAATTAACATAGATATTTTCGGAGTTAAATATACAACCAGTTTTAGAGAACAATGGAATGATTAAACATACACGTTAAGCATGTTAATATTGCTTGCATTTAAATGTAACTGCGAACAGGTATGATAATGTTGCATTGACATTACACAGAAGTAATACGAATTAAGGGAAAAATTAAATAAATACGCAGTTTACATAATTTAATGGCGAAAAACGTGTGTTATAAATTTCGTGACATATATGACATAAATATTCACGTGTAAACGTAACGGCATGGGCCGGAAATGAAAGTAAAATTTCAGTATTTTTAGTTGGTCAAAAGTCCTATGGGTAAATAATTCACAACGCTGTTACATGAAAAAAGCAGATGACCATACATATTGCAAGCGGAAGAATTTTACGATGTATTTCAGCATTCAGGAAACGATAAAGGCAGTAATATTTTTTAAACTTTCGACTGCATTAAGAAACGCAAATAAAATAAAAATTTCAGATGAGCAGCACATGCATATATCATTCTGCATTGTAAAAAATTGCAATTCTCTAAATCAAGAGATAAAATCAAGTCACAATGTCAAACATCTTGAAACTTTGTAGTTATATAAAAATCCCTTGTTAAATATTGGAGACACTCGCGCCCAACTCTCGAGGGGTAAGAGAATTAAAAAAAAGGAACATCACACCACCAAGAATAAATATTACGGAGACATAAGAATAATGAAAAGAGCAAAGAATCTGTCAATGTTTGTAGGCGGATCGATTTTTCGTGATCAATCAAATATTCCATGGCTAACTGCATTTTCCAGGAAACCATTTGGACCGTTAGAACCGGCATGCATTCCCGTGCACCTTTTACCAACATCCCGTATAAAGGAGACAGGCAGAATTACGCGAAAACGCGTCGAATCTTAGTCGTACCTCGCACTTGGCAATTCTCGCGAGAAGCGCCATATTTTCCGGCACACGTTTCGGAGCGGTCTATGATAGAACTGATCGTTTCACCGTGGAAACGGCCTTGCTCATACTCGAAACCAACTTTTTCTGCAAGAATAGTCGGCCCTTGTTTACAAGGAGCACAGTAGCCGATGTTTTTGACACTGTACGAATCACGTGTTCTCAATCGAAAGCGCCCGAAATATTAGCGAAAATGACCGAAGCAACGGTGTTATCGATTCGAAGTTTCCGTCGTTGGTTATTCGAGTGAACTGGAGTGTTTCGAGCTCGTAAAGCGATTTTCATGTCGACGATTATGGCAAGAGATGTTTTAACTGGGGCGGAATAATGATTGAATTTGTAAACAATGGGAATTTCAATTGCAAAGATATGACCCTCTCGCCCTCGCAGTTAGATTTGAAGTATTGGAAGCTCGTTTGTTATTGGCTGATTTCAAACTACGGGTGTTTAACGGATCGAGAGTCGATAAGGAGGGAAATTTGAAAAGGAATTTATCAGCTGTGGGAAAGGTAATGTAATTTATTACGTCGTGTAATGAAGATGCCGCAACGATGTCAATTGTATTGTATGTGCTTTATGATAACGAAAATAATATAATAATTATTTGTATATTAATTTTCTTGAAGGTATTACTTAATTGTGGATTCCCACTTTTGTGTTAATACTACAAAACTTGTTATTTACACAGACAAATTTATTATTGTTCAGTTATTTAACTTTTTAATGAGATCTGTTACTCGAAGAATTGAAGAGTTCAAAATAATTAAACCAGAATGGAAAAAAAGATGAAATAATAAGGCTGCAGTACAAAAATAATAATTATCATACCCATTTTCAGAAGTAAGTTTTACTATAAGAACAGTTAAATGGCAAATTTAATCGTAGAAACACCGCAATCACACTTTTTCATGGTAGGCTTACTTTTTAAACTCTTACTTTCTCAAACATAAAAATGGAAAGCACAATATTTACTTTAACAACTGTATCATTATCCACCGTAAAAATTAACGATCTCCGCATCTCGAAAGAGTTTAAACCCGAGAGACGAAAATAATCGCTAATTAAAATTCATGCGCAACAAACGTGTGGCTGTACGGAACCTGAATAGCAAGTAATCGTTAAAATCGATCAACAGGTTTTATTTCAACGCTAAAGTTTACGTTTGCTCGTTTCTGCTGACTCGTTGAGGCTATTTCTGATGCGAATAAACTTGTAAATTAACTAAAGCCCTATTAATACAACCACATCGCGAAACTAAAAATACCTTGAAGACATATACATTTTTATTTCTACTTTACTCCACTTTAATTAGTCGATAGAAAGAACGTATTATTTAATCCAATATTTAAAAATTTGTAATTCTTATTCAAAGTAGTAACAAACTTTCGTATTTAAATACATGTATAAAATATAATTCAAATATACATTTTTATTTTGCAATACGATTCGACTACTTTGTAAATATAATTTTGTACATTTATACGAAATATAAATATATTATTAATAAACGTCGACAGCATTTACTTTCAGGATGTTTAAAACTATATCTTAATACATGGATTTTATCATTTAATTTAGATAATTGAAATTTATTCAACAAATACAATGACATGTGGATATACTGCTCATCTGAACTATTCATTTTATTACTGTTTTTTTAACGCTGTTCAAATAAAATAAAAGACTCATTCTTACATTATTCAAGATATAAATTAAAAATTATGAGGAACGGGATTCCTTAGCTGAACTTCAAAATAATTAAAAATCATGAAACTAAAGAAGCAACATTTATTTGGCTATTATTGTAAACGTGGAACCATTAATCGTCTTCAAAAGGTATCGATAGGGCAGCACGATTATGTATGGCGAAGAAAGTGAAACGCAATGGAAATCCAGCCTAAAAAGGTGAACAAAACGTGTATCTCATTAGCAGCAAGCGTCAACGCTGCGTTAGGAAACGATATTAGAAAACGACGATAGAAAACGAGCCGGCGAAAGCACATCGAATTTCGTCGACCCTGCAACACAGCAACACAGTATTCAATTGCCTCGCGCAATTAAAGGGAAATTAGTTTCATTCGTCTTCCTACTTTTTGCACTATCTTTTTCACACTGTTATTTTACAACTATGTCCGGAATTTATCCATTAATTCGATTCGTCATTAAATAGAGAATCGTATTAATTATGTAAAAAAATACTTCACCATGAAAGTTTCATTCTAATTGCCTCGTTTACGTTTAATGAAATGTTAATTTGTTAATCGAAAGTATAATAGTGTGTAATAAAGAATAGAAGTTAAAGAATAGATAAAAAATAAAAAGTTGTTTTATCGTTGATTCTTCTAAATGAGGTATCGTCCGTACGGCTATTTGTTTATTATTATTCATCAAGCTGTAATTGCAACTGATTTAAGAAAATTTGTCAATGTCAATCGATGTCGGAGGTAATAAAACTCCGATCAAAGAAGACGAATGGTGATTGCATTTCGCTAATAAGAAAAATCCATGTGTTAGTGGAAAAGGATATTAGAAAACGAGCTGCGATCGGTGAAAGCAACATCGAGCCGACGGGGTATCGATTGCGAAAATTAGATTTAATTGGATTTACGATATTGTTAGGTAATTGTGTACTCGTTACAAAGAAACAGAACTCATTCAGAACGCTGTCGTGAACCTGGAAATTGTTTGAAGACGTAGATTCCACTGTTTTGATCTCTACTCCACTTTCATTGCGTGGCAATAACAACTTCTTATTTCTTTTCCTATTTGAAGATAATTTCTTTCGATTTCACAAGAAGCTCAAGATATTCATATAGGGAAAAAAGCTTTATGCAAAATTAGAATAACAGATTTAGTACAACATAGACATAATACATAATAAATGAGTAATCAAAGTGATCGGTATTTACATGCAGGATTGCTTAAAATTGCTTCTGAATTTTTTATTAGCCTTATTGATTGTTAAAAAATGAAAATTCTATAATAAATTTAAAAAATAAGATGCAAGCTGATGTACCAACAATTTTTAAAATGCAAGCAATTAGTTGCACCGTGGATACATTTAAGAAACGAATAGTAATTGGAGAAAGTAAGTCGATTAATGTAATATCTTACACTTAACAAACACAATTAACGAAAAATCACTGAAAATTCATAATTAAATTTCGGTGATTTTTGTCGAAAATTACAGAGCAATTACTGTGCTTATTTCGGCCGTAAAATGTTCTCCTCCTTCGCATGTAAATTCCCTAACTCCTTGCAATTCATACGAAATTAATTGCTGATAAAGAAAGCCAGGAAACGAAGTGAAACGTCGAAAGTTCGTACCTTTCCGCGGCCATTGCCAGAATAAAAGTGAAAAGGAAATGAAAGACAATTCTCGTAAACAGAACTCGTCGTATTAAGCCGCGTATGACATAACGGTGACATTAATGTCTTCGGCGCTAATCGCTCCGAGTAAAATGAAAGACGGGCTTAAGCCTATTAAGCTCCTTCCAACGTGCGACGACGCTCACGTTTGCAACTGCCTTCTCCAATTTCATGGAAACCGGCACCATTACGGCAGCGTTCCGATCGAGATTTCCGCGACGATTTTTTTCGACGACGATGAACAAACTGCTTTTATGCAAATATTCGGTTTTCAAGAATTTTGTGATAGTGTGTTAGAACGTGTTATCGCACTGTAATAGAGATATTTATTTGTGACGATTTTCTTCGGCGACGAAGAACAAACTGGTTGTTGCTTGTAGGAGACTCCGTGGCGGTGTTAATCAGTGGTGATAGAAATTTTGGACTTTATTCTTTTAAAAAAAATTTTAGAAGCCGGTGTTCCTTTTTTTGTATTTGCAAAATGTTTTATAGAAATTAAAATATTTAATTAATTATATTGACCCGCTAAAAGTTCTTTTCTTTTCTCGCCTTCTAATAAAGAAGTTTGTCTACTACAACGTATTAACAATAGGTTTGCGATTATTTTTGTTACCTAATAAGTGCAGAATTCGAAGATTTTATAACAGTAATTTGCATTTGCAACATTCTGCTTGCATTTTATTGCCTTGAGAATATCATATTTAATTCTGTTATAATATTGTTTTATTCTACATGTTCTGCTTAGTTGCGTTGGGACTAATTAATAACGGTGATATACGTTACTAGCGATGCTCTGTTCATATTTCCTTGTGCGTGTTTTCTTTAATTCCGTTATAACATTATCTTATTTTATACGTAGAGATATTCTTCGATTATGTTGCATAATAAATGTGGAAGTGCATCAATTTTCAACGGCATACAGTACAAGATTGGCGATAATCTCGTTGCATTTTATTCTTAAATCTTTTATTTAACTATGACGCAACATTCTTTTATTTTGTATGTTACTCGATTGGGTTGCAAAATGAATACGAAATTTTATCAATTTATAACAGCAATGAATGTTTACGATTAACGATACTTTCGTTATATTTTTTCTCAAATATCTTATTTAATTGCCTTGCAACATTCTTTTAGTTGATACGTTCCTCCAATATGTTGTATAACAAATTCAAAGTCGCAGCACTTTATAACAGCTGCATCAATCATCAACGACATACTGTTCACATTTCATTCCCTGATGCACGTCTTATTTAATCCACCAATAGTATTCTCTATATTTCCCTATTTTGTTGCATAATAAATGCAAACCCGCGGCATTTTATAACATCAGCACAGATCATTAGCGTCATTCTGTTCACGTTTCATTCCCTCATGCAGATCTTACTTAATTCTCTCGGAATATTCTCTTATTTTCTATATTCTTCTATTTCGTTACGTAACCGACGTAAAGCTGTAGAGTTTAATAGTCGTACAGGTAACGTGCACCATTAGCAACTACCAATTACACATTTAATTCTCTTACAAGCATTTCTCTCATTTAATTGACAGAACTGTAACGTTTTATAATTCTATGGGCAGATTATTAGAAACTTTCTATCATTCTTCAGTTTTACATTCATTTCTTACTTAATAACTATTACAACTGGTACAACCAACTATACAACGCTCATAACTACCTGTGCTGTGTGGTATTATTCCTCCTTTTTTCGTCCGTTTCTTAGATAATAACTATTACAACTAACCATACAACGCTCATAATTACTTTTGCTGTGTCGTATTATTCCTTCTTTTTTTCGACCGTTTTTTAGTTAATAACTATTACAACTAACCATATAACGCTCATAACTATTTTTGTTATGCAATAATTCCAAACTTTCTTCATATTTTTTTTTCTGTTTAACTTAGAAGAAGTATTATAAATTGTTAAAATTCATTTCAAAGGAAAGAAAACCTTATCGAATTAACCCTAATCGTTATTAGCAGCGCAAAGCGATCAATCGGCTGATCGGTGGCCGTTTGAATTTCTATTCAAACGAAAGAAATCGACGAGCAGCAATTTCTCGGCGTTTACATATGCGCAAGAAGAGTTTCTTGAGCGTTGTGTAAAGATTATGTTATCGTCTTGGCAGGGATATCGTAACGTGTTTTGTAACTTGCCGCTCGTCGCGCTGAATATTAAGCTCGTTTCACATCACGAACGAAGGAAACTTCGGCCGAGTTAATAAATCTCTTCTTCGCGCCGAAAGTATGACTGAAATAACTCGCAACAGCCGATCGAAGATTCCAAAGTCGAAATATACCGTAATATATGCGAAACTTGAAAATTTTCAGCTTTTCTCAAATGCGAAATTACATTGCGATATCACTGATATCAAATAAAAAAAAAAGTAGAATTTGTCGTGTCGAAAACACTAAAACTGCCCACGTTATATCTATTGTATTTAAATATACTAAATAAGCACTTTGGAAATAGAACAAACAATCAACAGAAGGCACGAGAACGGTATTTACTGCATGACACCTCTATTAATTTAGGAAATTTTTATTAAAAATTGGGAACCAGGACCGCCTTGGTAGTTTTTAGTGCGAAGTATCATCGATTTATTTACTTGAATTGTAAGAATGAGAGATTAAATTATTTTTAATATGGGCTTTTGGGAGAATATGATCGAGTTCAGATGGGAAATTTAAAATTTTCCTATTTAATATGTCGATGGTTTGGAACCCAACTAAAATTGTAGGTCCTTGATGAAACGTCCATAGCACTTCAAGCTGAAAAAATGTGGAACAATATACTTAACAATCTGAAATATATATTAAAGGAAAAGAAATTAGGGTACATACAACTTGATTCATTTAAACGCTTGCAGAAAGAAATTCCGAAACATTTACAAAAAATTGAAAACAAGTCAGTGTAACTAATTTATTAGATCCTTGTGTTAAGGCCTTTCTTCAATCCCACTTTATTATTTTTATATTTGCTATCTAAATACTTCTACCATTGCAAAATAAATGTCTACATTACCTATTTTCAATAAAATCAACACGTCAAAAGCCATGAGGGTCACCGGTGTTTGCGCTATTGAATTCAATGAAAATTCATGTGACTTTTAAATTTTAATTTTTACGAATTTTCTAATCCATTCAATATTGAAATAGTAGTATTAAACAGGTAAAGTCCTGCCGACTATATATCTATTTGTGTCTTTAATGTTTCTGCTTTGTAAAGATATCATTTTAATAGAAAAAGTTTCACTTGTTTCACTTCAATAAAAATTATAAAGCCAGACAAATGTCGGTGGCGTTCAACGTGTTAAGATTAAAAGAGAGTTAATTCGTAAAGAATATAGAAATGTAAATAGAGCCATTTGAGAACGAAAAATAGTAGCCTACGATTGGTTGATTAAGTTGTCAGTCAAATTATCAATATAATTTGTAATGCAGAAGCAAATACAATTGCTCGACGGACACATAGCGATTAAATTAATTGCCACTTTTCTAGCTTTTTTATTTTTATGAAATTAATATTTAATTTATGAAATTAATAATTATAATCAACTACCTGATATTCTACAATGTGCATACTTATTTCGAGATAAATAAAATGTGTAAATGAGACATTTATTTCGATACCGTCGTAATATTTTGTGAAAATAGAAATGCCTTACTTATTTAAAGTTTAATTTATTTTGAAATATGTTCACGATTTCCATAGCAATTAAGAGTACATATTCTTCGAAATATAAATCGCGGAGCATTCTACGAAAGGAAGACCTCCGTACGCCACGAATCGTTCGAGGAACTATTCCATATAGAGATATCCGTGAAAGTTCGTCACCTATCCTAGACACGGTAGAAAGTCTTTTTCTGCTCTTTTTTTCTTTCTCAAGCCAATTAGAACGCACCACACAGACCGTCCTTTCGAGGCACAGATTTGTATGGTAAACAGCGTTGACGTTCATGAATATCGAAATTAGGATTAGAAATATAGTAATTCATCGTGAATTGTATACATAATTTTGCAGTTAATTAAGTCTCAATGCCTTATTCTCGATTGGCAACGCGAATGTGATTAACTTTGTTGACATTCTCCTCGTTAAATAGCTGCATAAATGTAAAGTATGCAATTTATGACAATAATTAAGCAATTAAGTGGATGATTAGGAAAGTGGTTAAATGTGTCAGTGCTTCGGTCGATAAACATATGAGGAAATAATTGGACGATCTATGCGGATAAATTGTAAATTAGAGAATAATCAATATGGTGTCATTGTTGCAAGTAAAGGTATAAAATTGGGCAAGGAAATGAAATAATTGACTTACAGCTGTAAGGTATAGATTGCAGGCAAATATTGTAAGATAACGAGTAGTGCTTTCACAAAATTATCATTACGATGTCAAAGTAAAAATTAACATTTTAATTAATTAAATAGATAGAATATTAATTTCACATAGATGTATGCAAAAAGTAACTTGCATAAACGTTTCGAAACAGAAGAAAGAAATTTTCTTTAAAGATTAGTAGAAAAAGAAATCTTACTAATCGAATTACAGTTATTCACTGAAATTTGTAATAATTAAAGTTAAATACAGTCATAAATTAATTGTTACTCCAACTACTTCACTGACAAAGTCTGACTAAAATTTCAATTAATCGCATCTCAAATCTCAGTAATTACTACATCTAATAATTACCCAGATACATCAGTACAACGCCGTTAGATTGAGTCTTACCACAGAAAAAAGTTTAAATAAGTACCTTCCAAAACCTTTGCTAATCAAATAGCACCAAATCCAAACCCTCCTTCGCATCAGTTCCTTATTCCTACCAAATCATTTGCTCCCCTAAATACTCTCCATTTCAACGATACCTTCCATTTAATGAAACATCAAAAAAAAACAACAAGCATCATCAAATGAAACCGCATATCCAAAAAACAAGAATCATCGAAACTGTCGCTCATTAACTTAATCCCCCTTTGAAAGTAAAAGTCTGCATGAAGATTCGTTTTTAGGTCACCATTACCAGCAACACACGCCCGCGTTAAATGTTAACCGCCTAACCCCATATATTAAAGGGGGTTTGACTCCGTATGCGAGCCCATGGCAATTTCACGTACGTGTTCGCAGAGGCAGGCGCACATGGTGCGTCGATGAGACGCGAGAATGGCGCGTGCGGCGTTCTCGCGTAATACCAGCTTAATATTCACCGCGACGAAACGGCCCGATTACGAAACCGTGCTGCAAGACACCTGGTAATTCGATAATAATGTACGTGGGTACGTGCAACGCTATGAGTACGGCGAAGACGACACCGACGCACAGTGGAACGAACTGGATAATCTAGATGGAAAAAAATCATGTCAGGGAATGGATTTTGAAAATTTTATCTTAATCTAGAATGTTTGCAGAGATGAATGACAGGAATAATGCTTGATTTTGCAACCATCTAAGAACAGAAGTCAGTGGTGAATTATAAGAGGGCGAAATCGTATAAATGTATCACTGAAAAGGGAATGCTATTAGACTATTTGATAATTTTGTGAGGGCCTTTATTTTTCGTATGGTCTATCGCCATTAGTTAATGTTGAAGTATACATAATGAATTTCTTGAAAGGTTATTTTTTCAACAATTTTTGGTGCCAAGTTCAAAATTGAAACAGTAAAGAGTACTCGGAAGTACCTTCTCGAAACTTTGAAGATATTTATTACGAGTACAAATTAGTTCGGTCCGTTTTTTTGTGGTCAAAAATGCATTTATTTCAGTACAAAATGAATGAACAGATTAAACAAAGTATTGTCCATCGCTGGCTACTACATTTTCCTACCACTTAGGCCATTTTCAAATTCCATCTCGAAAAAATGTCTCGTTTTTTTGAGACGATCCAAGCTAGAAGCCTATTTTCGATTTCTGCGAAAGAAGTGAACCGGTGATCTGCCAAATCGTGCTGCATCCGGCAGAACAATCAGTAATCAGAAGGAACAATGTCCGGCGAATACAGCGGGTGCGATAAAATATCCCACTTGAGCGTTTTTAAATATTTTTTTACGACTTTTGCGACATGAGGCCGAGCCGCCGAAATCGCCTTTCAACGTCTCTCGGTTTCAGTTCATAAGCCACCCAATTGCCTTGCTTTTGAATCATTCCCATGGATTTCAATCGTACGGAAACTGCTTGTTTTGTAACTCCCAATGATTCTGCAAGCTCCTCTTGTGATTGACTCGGATCTTCACGGAGTAAAGCCTCTAATTCGTTGTCTTCGAATTTTTTTGGCTGTCCAGAGCGAGTCTTGTTTTCAACGCTGAAATCACCATTCTTGAAACGTCGAAACCATTCCCTACATGATTTATCAGTTGGAGCATTGTCACTACAAACTTCCACAAGCATTCGATGCGCTTCAGCTGCACTTTACTTCCAATTAAAGCAGAAAACTAAATCCTCCCGCAAATGCTGCTTAGTTAACACGAAATTTGACATATTCAACACAGTAAAAAACAAGGTTTTTGTATGAAACTCCAAGCGATATAAACTGAATATTATCGACAGATGTCTAACCTCGCTGAAACAATTGAAATCAGCTGTCACTACGAAACATTCATAACAGCCAGAGCTATTTTTTGAAAACGGACCGAACTAATTTGTGCTCCTAATAGTTTAAACTGTATAGAAGTAATTGCTGCAAAATTGGCGGGATGTTAGTGTATTTTAACTGTCCGTAAAAAAGAAAAGAAACAGCCAACCAGCCAGCCAAACAGATAACCACGGCAGGCATAGAAGAGGAAAGAAAAAATTAATTTCCAAAATTTCACATATCTTTTGGATCCGGTTTGAGCCGGTTTGATCCGACTTGATCAAAAGAAAAAAATTCCCAAATATTACAAGTCATTTGGATCCGGTTTAAACCGGCTTAACCAAAAGAAAAAGATTTCCAAAATTTCACGTATCCTTTGGATCCGGTTTGAGCCGGTTTGATCCGGCTTGGTCAAAAGAAAAAAAATCCCAAATATTACATGTCCTTTGGATCCGGTTTAAACCGGCTTGATTAAAAGAAAAAATTTGCCAAAATTTTACTTGTGATTTGAATTCGGTTTGATACGGTTTGAACCGGTTTGAACGGCGACAGGTTGCCTCGGATGATCTTTTGACGATCTACTTTGTTCTGGAAATGTACAGGTGATATGTTGATCGGTTTAACTTATTTTTAGTAACTTGGACTTTGGGAGTTGTTGGTATAATTGCAAGTTGTAGGTTTTAAGAATATTGAAACTTTGAGACTTGGATGGATGCTGCATAGATGGTCTTTTCGACGATCCACTTTGCGATGGAAATGTTCAGGTGACCATTGATCGGTGAAGGTTTTTGTTTCGTAGTTCGGACTTGGGGAGTTGTTGACACAATTACAAATTGTAGGCTTAGAGATGTTGAAATTTTAAGATTTGAATGGGTGCTGCATGGATAATCTTTCATGATTTATTTCGGGTTGAAAATGTTCCGGTGATCAGTGGTCGATGAAAGGTTCTTTTTTAAAATTTTAAAGTTTTTTCACATAGTTCGGTTTTGGGAACTATCAGTGCGATCGCAAGTTTTAGATTCTGGGGACGGTGCAACATTAAAGCTGCAATAGACATAGCATAGTAGCTCCTAGAGCTGATAAAAATTCATTTCAGGCTCATTGTTTGGAAGTTACTGGTGGAGATCTTGTATATATTATTTAGTATCTTATGACTCTCTCTGTGATAAATGAGCCGTTCAGTACACAAATCGATTAACTCCATAAAACCTAAAGTGGAGAAACGTGATGAAATGGTATTCACTCCTTTTCAAAATTCCCTTCAAAATATAAATACAAATAAGTATTGTAGAATATATAATCGCATTTAGCTTTCCTCTAACGATGTACAAAATGAATAAGGTGGAATAGCCTTGAAATTAATTAGATTAACCTTTGAATTCAGTTATTTATTATTCGATGGCCAAACAAACTTCGTCATTTAATGGCGTTAATCGTTATTACTACGAAAATTTATTCCAAACATAAAAAGTTAGGATTCAATCAGCTGCTTTGAGACTTCAATTTAAAAAAATTAAAAAAGTGGAGTTAATCGATTTGCCCACTGAATGGCTCAAATGTAGGTCCCCGTTCTATAGCAATTTTAGTGTATTTACAAAAAAAAATTGTTTCTTCAATTAATACGGTTCGCTAAACCCCAGTCTGGATTTCTACCTTTAATTTCAAACCTTGAATTTTTCATATTACATCACATTCGTTGCTGCTACTTCATGTGCGTGATAAAGTTTAGATTATGTAAACAAAATTTACGTACAAGAAAAATGAATTACTATTTCATTAATTCCATCAAGCAGTGTACAATTAATCCAAGTGCACTAATGCTCTTCCATAGAAATAATTTCAGTCGGAACGATCGTCCCGAGAATTATGTGAACCCAAGACCAGCCGGGTTTAAACACAGTTAAGACAAAACGAGCAGTCGCGAGATTCGATTTGCGAATTCCCGGCTTCCACGATGATGCTGGCAAGAGAAAGAGCAACTTTTACTTCTCATTGTCTTTGGCCATCCGCCAAGAATCTTGGGAATCTTCCGTGGCTCGTGTAAACGTGTCCGTTGAACGCAGTGGATACACACTTCGTACGTCACCGAAGAATCTTTGCTTTCTGTTCCAACGTAACTCCTATGAGTTTCTATGGTGGCTCACTTGCCCGACATCAATCAGGATAAAATTGCAGAATTTAATTACTAAGTCGGAATAGACGGAGAAAGAGACGGAGAGAGAAAGGCTTGGTGAATTTTCGAGAGAAGAAATTTCATGATGCTTTTCTTTCTAAATTTAGCACAGACGTAAGAAACAAAGTGTAAAAGAGGATTGCACCGCAAAAAATCTTACATCTCACTGTCCGTGATATGTAAATCATAATAATATACTTTCAAGTATACAAAATTTACTTTAAACAGGATGAAGTGAAGGATTTAATGTTTAGTAGACGCTGTGTTCTGAGGTATATAAGAAATATTTGAAAGTTTCAAAATCTGAGTTAATAAAATTTAATGAGGAAATTAACAAGAGATTGTGTTGTTAATGACCCCATGATGATGCAACATTATCCGTTCTAGGACGATGACATACGCGCACATTTAACTTTTAACCCTCTGTGATCTATTGTGACTTTTAGATAAAGTTATACAATCTCTGTTCTTGTCTTTTAATTTTATTTTTTCATCATTATATGCCACTTTAATTTTAGAATAGTAATATAAAGAAAATATGATTATTAATACCATTATTTCTACGGCACTTTTTATTTTTGCAAAGCTCCTATTGCGTAATTTGTATACCAATAAAACATAAAAACTGGCCTACAGAAGATTAAGTTATCTTCCAGTCAACCATACATGGATACGTGTACACCAAAGTTTATCACTTTACTCTATTTCTAACGCGGTACTAGCAGATAACCATTTTGTAAATAACATCATTTTACTTTAACCCATTTGCAAAATTAGCGTACGCATACGTGCAATTTTACTGAGCATTATCGTTGGATATCGAATGGAAAAAAACAAGATGAACCTAAACTGCATGTCAACAAATTTCTTGATAGCACCATAACATTCATTTTTTTCTACAACTGAAATGAATTAAAAAGTTTTTTTTTCAAGATTAATTTACCTCTAGAGACTTCAAGTAACAGCAGCACTAAACTACAAAAGCAAATGAAGAGTGAACAGAAAGAAAAGAACAAATATAAAACAAAACAGAGAAAAACAGAACCCTAATAAAAGTAGGGTCAATTAGTTTCGTGTGATCCAAGAGGATTAGAAAAACCTATCTACTTGCAACTTAATTTACCTCCAAACAGCTCAAATAACAGTAGTAAATAGCGACAAAAAAAATGAAAACACAAAATAATGAACATCAGTAAAAGAACGAACCTAAAAGAGAACAGAGCACGAAAGAAAAGGAAGAAAGCAAGAGTGCACGATGTCCAATCAAAATTACCGTCAATTCGTCTCGTGTGATGAAAAAGACTTAAAAATCCACCTACGCCAAGCTCAATTCACCTTCAAACATCTCAAATAACAGCAGTACGAAACTACGAAAAAAGAAATGGTAAAGAAACAAAAGCAAAAGAAATCAGAGAAAGCAAAAAAAATGTCCCTTAAATCCCTTCCGTACAATACGAACAGGTTAAAAGGTACCTACGTATTTCAATTTCAATTTACCTCCAACAGCTCAAGTAACAGCAGCAGTAAACTACAGAAAGAAATGAAGAGTGAACTGCCGTACAAGAAGAAGCCTGAAAGAGAAACAGAGGGAGAAGGAGAAAGGAAGAAAGAAAGAGTGCGCGGGGCCTGATCGGTAATAGCGTAAATCCGCTTTGTACGCGGGGTCAGCCGGACCCCGGAAGAGTGTCGAAGCGGTGGGGATTAAGGCGAGGCCGTAGCAGGCGACATAGCGAACATAATAAAAGTCAGTCCCCGCATTCGACGTAGCCGGGGACGTTCCTTGATCGTTCTCCAAAAGGTACCAGCCTGGATTGTCGAGGAGGTCGCGTTCCATCAGCCGAGCTCACCATCGTTCTGACCTTGACGAGCACGTTTCCCTGTTCCGCATTCTAAAAATATTTACTCTACAGGGATAGTTAACAACGATAGGCATCCTATCACCGATCTGCTTTCGCGATATTATGGAATTTGAGTCGCGGAAAGTCGTAGGAGAATGGTGGAAGATTTGTGACGTGATTCGATGGATTTGCTGGCTTGGAGTTGATTCATTGCGTTTTTAAATATGAGAATGTTGTTAAGATTTGGGAAAGGTTCGAAGGCAAAGGAAAAATTGCATTTTTTTGAAGTAATTGTGGAAAGTGGAACGTTATAGATATTTTGATATGATTCGACGGATGTCTCGGTTTGAAATTGGTCAGCGGAGGTTTAAAATTGGTTTCTTGGTATTTTGTGATACAAGTCTTCTGGATTTTGGATCTTCTTGGTTTGGACGATGAATACTTTTTGAACTTCGTGACTTTTGTAGTTTTCAATGACCTTGTCGGAGCAACTGGTAACTTGACAATTAAAAATGACGGAAAGCTCTGAAAATACTTTACATCCTTCTATATTTTTTTTATTGAGTAAAGATAACTTATTTCTCTCAAAAGAAATTTCAATTCGTGCTAGAAGAAACTTATGAAGCAAAAAGAAATTAATTAATGTTTAAATGGATCCGTGGCATTATTACCATAATAGATACTTTTGTTTTGACATAAGAAGGTAGTATTTCCTTTAACGTTCTTCCTCAAAATAAAACTGAAAGCCAAAGGAAAGTATAATTTATTTTGTTACCCGATTGGCATCCTGTAGATAGGAGAGAGTGGACTTCATAAAGAAAGTGTATCTTCTATTAAGTGACCTGATATTTCGTAGCACTTGATACAAATCAATCTTTACACAATGAGCTCCATTTATTAATTTCGTGACTGTCATTTGTTTTTATGAACGTTGTCAAAAGGCAATGCTTGTCGTCATACTTCAAAATTCAAATCTTTTAACAGGAAAAGAATGACATTCTTGAAGAAACATGCACTAAATTATCACGTCGTCACTATCTTAAAGAAATTTACTTTCACATGATATTTGTCTGTAATTTCTTCGTTTCAGCCAAAATATAATTACATCACTCAAAGCTCAGAAAATGACAGACAGAAAACTTGTTAATGTGCAGCTAATACCTTAATTCCTCTTAACTTCAGGTTTAATGAATGCGAAATTAAAGAAATTTCTCATTGAAGCATTATTTTCATTTAACTGAATTAACTTTGGCAGATTTGTAAGACATTATAAATCTTAAATAAAAATTTCTAAATTATTTCTCAAGAAATTCATATTACTTCGTCATCAGAACTATTTTACAATAGCAATAACTATAAAACTGCAGTATCAACAACCGTAGTTTCTATCTTATACCAACATAAAAAACAAAAATTCCACACCATATTAAAGTGCATTTTTTTTTAAAATGGAACATCGGTTTTCGACAAAACTTATCAAGCATTCTTTATATTTCTGAGATTAATTACTCGCAATCATTCCGAAAGAATTCACAGCGTTTCGTTCTCTAAACAATTTTATGAACAACACCAATCATAAAGTTGCAATATTAATGACTGGAATTTCGTCTGATATCAAAGTGAAAAATACAAAAGTGATAAATGACCGACTATTTCAGTCAGATCGAGTCATCGTGCAGACGCGGAAGAGATTGCATTTCGATTACAGACACACCCGCTCCCATGAAATTTAGCACGGCCCGATATCTGGCAACTTTTCAGTCCATTTTTTTCCACCGTGAAGAATGTAGTGAAACATTAATATGCAACGAAATCGGGCGCTCTCAATTCAATGTGTTACTTTGAAAAAGAAGGAGGAGCAACGAGAAGAAAGGGAAACCCACGCGCAGTCGAAGTAAAAATATACGAAATTATCTTCCTCCTTTTAAACATTTGCTCCGTTTAAATTTGGCGCTTTGAAAAATAATGCAAATCCGTTGTTTGTCAAATCGACAATGCCATTTGCGTCAGCAACGCTGCGATTTTTGTTTTGTGCGCAATTATTACGCAAGAATGTTGTAAGCGGTGAATAAAAATTACCGTCTTGCTAATTCTATGGTAATAAATTATATCATCACTTTGCATTCGATATTCTAGGATGGAAATATCCTAGGCACACTTTCACGCACGACTTATGCTAATAAATTGACGATTTTGCGAATCGAAATCCAATCGATTTGAGGCGATTTACTTTCTAACAGTGGTATTGCTATACAAATTTATCGTTGTGTTCATTTAATCCGATTTATGGGGCTTCAAATTTATATGTTATCCTATTTCCTGTTTATGGCGATCACTGAAATATTCGCGAATTTTCTATGGGCAACGAAGACGTCGATTTTACTAGCTGTTTCGTATGAAATATGTGACTTTCACTCGATTATTTACTTTGATAATCAAAATTCTAGACTTATATTCAAAATTCCATATTTCGAGCAATGAACGAGTAGTTTGGAAAATTGCGAGTTTAGTTGAAATTCGATTTATTTTTTCCTTCCGCTTTTTTATTAAAATTGATTTTATTCGTAACGGTATCTTTACCTTTCCGAAATAT
Source organism: Cerceris ruficornis (assembly GCA_963989415.1). NCBI lineage: Eukaryota > Metazoa > Arthropoda > Insecta > Hymenoptera > Crabronidae > Cerceris > Cerceris ruficornis. The sequence continues at coordinate 4,873,183 of OZ022527.1, forward strand.
TGATGCGGCATGCGTTTTTCTTGCATATTAATTTCTTTTTTTATGTATAAAAGGCGTGGCGCGAAATCCCTACAAAAATTTCCGATTCAAATGCAGATATTGTGTGTGCTGACAAGCTGGATTTGAAAGGCAGAATGTTTTTTATCGTCCTTGATGATGTCACGGAAATACAGGATTAAATGTTCAGGACAACGATAATTATGATTTACTATAGAGGTTGTTTCTAAATGTACACAATTTTAAAATAACTTCTTGTCATTTATCTATGAATTTTTAATATTTTTGATCAGTGTTTTTAACGAATGAACACTAAGAAATATAAATAATTAGTATTATATTGACTTATGCACCAATTGATATTATTTCAAAGGGATAAATCATCTTTGTAATGAAAAATCAATGTATCAGTGATTTCGAAAATGGTTTAAGTAAAAATTTGGAAAGTTCGACTTATTGCTTAGGCCGAGTACATTTTAGTACTAATTATTCTTCGTTACGAGTTATTTTCTCAAACTTTTCTAATTTCATAGCTCATATTAAATATTCTAATTTACTTTAAGATATAAGTGAATGCTATATTTGTTGTACCAACAAGGGAACTTCGGGAACTGATAAATTCCGATTTTGATGAAACTTTGTATAAATATTTATTAGACATATCTAAGAAGATGGAATTCTTTCGTGCCCGTTTTCAACTTAATGGGAGATATAATGCTGGAACGGTAAGAAGGCAGCTGAGACGGAAGGGGAGATTGCTCTCGCACCGCCTATCCCTGCCCTGTCGGCCCTGGAAAACTGAGATCGACGAATGACAACCGAAAATAAAACACTACTTTCGTCGTTCACATGACGACGCAACGAATGGCGGGTCTCTCTTGCCAATAGCGTAATAAAATCGAAAAAGCGTGAGGGAGAGGGATGTCCCTATCCGTCGGGCGAATCAGAACAAATTACCCCTGAGGTGCCAAGTAAATTTTCCACCAGAATATAATGCTGGGACGGTAAAAAGGCAGCTGAGACGGAAGGGGAGATTGCTCTCGCACCGCCTATCCCCGCCATGTCGGTCCTGGAAAACTGAGATCGACGAATGACAACCGAAAATAAAACACTACTTTCGTCGTTCACATGACGACGCAACGAATGGCGGGTCTCTCTTGCCAATAGCGCGTCAAAATCGAAAATGCGTGAGGGAGGGGGATGTCCCTATCCATCGGGCGAATCAGAGCAAATTACCCCTCAGCTGCCTTCTTATATACCGTTCCAGCATTATATCAAAGGAGGCCCCTCTTTAAGGGACGTCCTGTCTGTCTCCAACCTGTCTTACCTCTCTCCTGCCTGCCCTGCCAGTTGCTTGCCTGTACTGCCAGTTCCCTACCTGTCCTGTCTCTCTTCTGCCTGTCCTACCTGTCTCCTACCTGTCCTGACTGTCCTGCCAGTTCCCTGCCTGTCCTGCATGTCCTGCATGTCCTGCCTGCCCTTCCTGTCCTGCCTGTATCCTGCCTGTCCTGCCCACCCTATCTCTGCCATACCTAAAGTGTTTTTTCAAAAACAATGTCCGACGATGTTTACGTCGAGAACGTGGGCTCATATGATATCGACATAACTCTGATTGTATTTAAGCAATGTCACATTTTCGTGACGCTGGCCGATAACTCTCGGGCATCTTGAAGGTCAAATTTGTGCTTGCAAGCTCAAGTGTGATTGCTCAAACTAAAAGCTCACTCGGGTTTTTACGAAATTTCGCAAAAAAGAAACTCGGGAAATTGCTCAAAACCTCAGCTCTCACGATCTCATAGTTCAACAGCTCGTTTTTACGGAGTAAATTTGAAATTTAGTCGAAGATCGGGTTGAGCTTTTAGTTTGAGCAACCACGATTGAGCTTGCAAGCTTCGATTTGACCTTCAAATGACATTCAAGATGCCCGAGAGTTATCGGCCGGCGTCACGAAGATGTGACTTTGCTCAAATACGATCGAAGTTATGTCAAAATCATATGAGCCCACTTTCTGGACGTTAAATTTCTCGGAAATTGTTTTTGAAAAAACACTTTTTTGGGCACAGCGGGCAAGACAGGCAGGAGGCAGACGGGACCTCCATTAACCTGTTAACTGTGGAATTTAGTTTCAAAAAACCTCCGCAGGGTGCGGAGTTAAAATCAAGCAATGACGTGTATACACGTCAAACGCAGGGCAAATGGTCCTACTATAAATTTCTACAAAAAATGAGGAATGATTATATTTTTATTTGACAAAAAAATTAACTATTCGTTTCTGAATATGTTGTTACAGCAACGAGCCACTATTGGCCCTGTCAATTGGTGGCGCAGTTATTCCGCAAATCAACGCTCGCCGTCTAAGTTGCGGGTTACATACATATAATAATTGGTTTTAGACCGCGAGCCGCCCTCCATAAAATACTGTAGAGGAGATGCGCGAATAAAGAAATATTCTTCCCTTACTGCCTTTATCCCTAAAACACATAGCTGTTGTATTGGTAATATAAAGGACACATACCACCAAATAATATCCTTATCACATTTTATAAAATTTTCGAGTTTTTATAGTCAATGGTAATTTTTTATTTTAGACGACGTGTATACACGTCCACCACACTGCAGTGGAGATTCGGTCTGACGTGTGTACACGTCGACCGCAGTTAACTGGTTAAAGAGGGACCTCCTTTGACATCTTCCTTAAAGTTGAAAACGGGCACGAACGAATTCCAGCTATCTTCTTAGATATATTTAATAAATATTTATGCAAAGTTTTATAAAAATAGGAGTGTATCAGTTCCCGAACTTCCCTTGTAAGTGGTAAAAACTAAAAAACAGCTCTGACAGTGAATACAAAATTCATTTGCAGCAATTAACAGGGGGCTTGGGTTTGTTTAAGAGAAGACGGTAACCATTGGTGAGACTGACTGAAGCTCTATTCACACTTCGTGTTTCATCACTCAACTAAAATTTTGTTATAAGCAGTTCAAACTTAAATTTGTGAAAAAATTATTTAATTTTCATACCGCGAGATTCTTTTATTCTCTTTCAGCCATCGATTCAAATCTTCAATATACTATAAACTTTATAGTACATTCAAATCATTCTGTACTTAAAGAAAAATGTAATTTCTTTTAACACGAAAAATTACACAAGCTTTAACTAATTTTTTATACTAATATTTCCGTAAACCGATAAAAATTTTCAACGTTATGTTAAGCAAACTTAAAGGGAATTACAATACTCATATCCCAAATGTTTTGTTAATAACGTCATCACAAATTGACAAGAATTTGCAAGACTGTGAAACGATAGAATATGTTTTGAACGCAGTCTGAGGACAATAATTGCAGTAGATGTATCCGAGTAATTTTTGTAAACTGCTAAAAATTTACAAAACAGTAAGCATTTAAAATTAAATTATAATAGCTATATCTGTGTAATTTTTGCGCTAATACCACTGTTGCAAATTACCAAAAATTCGCAACACCGTAAAGCGATAAAATATGTTTTCAATGCGCTCTAGGCACGGTAATTACAGTAGATATATCCCAGTAATTTTCGGAAATTGCCAAAAATTTGTAACGGTGTGAAATAATAAAATCAATTTTGCAACACGTTCGATGATGAATTGCAAGAGTACTAGGTACGATGTCACTCGGAACTTGAAACGCAACGATTTCTTAAAAGTAAGTGACTCATACCTTTACCTTGATTCTTCATTTACACACGATTCGAATTACACACGGCAGGAAGTGTAATTATAGTCCTCCTGGGAGTCTGCAAATTCGCACAGTTTCTTTCCGGATTTCCAACCGGAATTATCATTGCTTCAACAACGAATAACAATATGCACCCATACGGAATCACGTTGTGACGTAAAATCTGCATAGAAGTTGTTATTCCATTCAGGGAGCAAAACTTCTTTTTTTCAAGTGCGATTTTATCCTCGTTTCGCTGTAGATCAGCAATGCAAATCTCACTTCTGCAACATAGTCTCGCTAGTCTCGGTACTCAAATCGAACCGGGAGTAATAGTAATTGCGCTGGTGAGAATACAAATTGGTCAATTATTTGTGCATTTATTTGTGATTGTGTTACTGCTTAACTAATTTTGCGAAAAAATTGTAACACTGTCGCGTAAAGTTCTTCGATGTCTTATAATTAAATTGGAGTGAAAATGAATCATTTTTAAGTCTTAAGATTGGCAATAAGAAAAAGTGTAATTTTCAGGAATTTTTAAATGAATAAAAATTGTACGAATATTAATTATTTTATAGTTTAAAAGTTAAAAGTTATTTTTTATAACTTTCCTAATCTTATTGTTTTTCTTTTTATTGTTTCAAGTCAAAATTTCTAACAATCCTTTATTTCTCCTTCATTTTTTTGTATTAACGCATAACATTTCTAAATTAAATACTGTTTTTCACACTGACTTTTGCGAAGCAAATTCTTAAAAACAAGAAATTTCACTTCAAAGTTCTTTAGACGTTTGTTTTATGCACTCTACTGAATTTATACTTCAAAGATAAACCGTAATTTCAAAGATACAAAACACACTAACATTTACCTTAGAATTTCAGGTACCATTATCATTCTTTCAGTTCAAACAATCCTCAGGATCTTTCTCGAAAGAGAAAAAATACTTGGCTCCCAGTTTTATTAAAAAATATCAAACATCCGAATTGAATCATACGTTTTATATTTAAATTCTAAAAACACGTTGCAAAAAGCAAAAAATCTCCGTTCATAGAGCTTTTCTCATTTGCAACGTTCCAAACTTTTTTATTAATTATCGCTAAATAAACTGCATTCATCGCCGGACTTGCAGTGTTAATACTTAAAAATGTTATGTATCATTAGGAATCGACATTAATATAATAAATAGAAAAGATACTAAAATCCTGAAACTACAAGGTACCTCACAGCGATTAGGAATCCACCTAAAACACTAGGTCATCGATGAAATGACAGTTAAAGTCGAAAAATATAAAAAAAGACACTCCAAAAAGAAATACCAAGTTCCACTACCATTCATTCAGCCTGAGAAATCATCAGCTTCCATCACAAGAAAGAAATACTTTTTTCTCATCCAAAACGTGCAAGATTTTTGAGCACTCATTTCTAGCAACATTAAAAATGCATACATCAATAACAAACAACAAGCTAAATATATGAAATCTTAATCCGTAAGAATTTCCGGTACCACAGCCACTCTTTCATCTCAAAGAATCCTCAGCTTTCACTTCGACGAACCATCATCCCCAAAATTAGCAAATGAAATGGCCATAGCAGTTAAAGTCGAAAAATGTAAAAAAAGACACCCGGATAAAGAATACCAAGTTCCACTACCATTCATTCAGCCTGATAAATCTTCAGCTTCCATCACAACAAAGATATATTTCTTTCTCATTAAAAAGAGTAAGATTTTTTTGCACTCATTTCCAGCAACATTCCAAATGTATACCTCAAAAAGAAACTGCGATCCCAAACATACAAAAATTTAATCCCCAAGAATTTCAGGTGTCACAGCCATTCTTTCGTCTCAAAGAATCCTCAGCTTCCACCGCGACGAAACGTTATCCCCTAAATGAGCAGATTCAAGTTGACAAGGAGTTATACACAAATGGAAATTCTTGAATAGACACGTTAAGATCATTTCCCTTCTACCTTGCGCGAAATACGATCTGACGTGTACTCTCCTATCCCCGGTGGACTTAACGCCATGAAATTCCCCATCGTGTAGGTAATCCCGTACGTATACGGCACTGCTGTTGTTTGCCCACGCATGTTACGACTTTTTCTACCATGACGTCAAGCACCACGATAATTCTCGTCCTGTGTGCACCGAGGGTTCCTCGAGAAACCTGCATTCGACCTCATACCTCAGATTCTACGGATATTATTTCTTTGAACGTTCCACGGTTTGGAATTTGCAAGGAGCGTGGAGAAATGTCGTGACGCGAAAAAACCTCGATTACACGTCACATTTTATGGATATTACTTCTCTGAAGATTCCACTTAAGGGTGCTCGGGAGGATGGAGGAAGGAAGTTTCTTATCGCGAATCTGCAGAATTTCGAGGCCGATGATATGTGGAGAATGTAGGAACCGTAGATTTTATGGATGTTATCTGTGAGAAAATTGTAAAGGTAGAATTTTGCGGTGGAAGTTGTTTGTACTTTTGATTGTTCGTATGTTATTTCGATGAGGGTTTTGCGGGCTTTTGCGAGCACCATTAATACATTTTGCATTATAGTAGCTAAACTGCTACTATAATAACTAATTAATTGCTATTATAATGTACTACTACAATAGCAATTAATATTGCTGCTATAAGTATACTACTATAGCACTTTTTCTTGTAGTAGCTTACTAAAATTTTGCAATATTAAAAATAAATTGCAAAGGAACTTTCTTGTGCTTTAAGTTCTGCAACTTTTATGGGTAGAGATCATTTTATCTTGTTGCGGGGAAAGTGAATTAATTATTGCGTTTGTCTGTTAAAACATCTATTATGGAGAAAGGCAGGAGATAAATCGTATTTTAAAGATATATGTATTTATTGCAGTTGTAAGTGATAGGGTGGCAAGAATACTTTTGGAATTAATTAAATAAAATGCGGGAATTCGCGCGAAAATATAAGAAATCTTATTTCACTTTCTGCAAAGTGCTGGCGAAGGTCCGTCGCTGGAATTCTGAATCATGTTTTGTGAAATCCTGAAGATTTGTTGTAGATTTAAAACTAATTCTTTCGCCTGCAGATTTCAAGAAATATGACCATGTGAAATTTCTATTTTTTGCAAGGCCAACTACATTTTTGTATAACGAATTTCAAAGAATTTAGGCTCAATGAAGGAGGCATTAATTTATGATGTAAGCGAAATTCTCATCCCGGTTTCAACAAATTTTGGAGATTTCCTGTAAAACACAATAAAGGTCGATTTCCAAGAAGTAATTCTCTAGCTTTCAAAACTTAGAATTCCCCTAAATCGCCGTTATTCTCGGCCTCACACGATCAAAAACAAAAATTCGTAATAGAAACTTGTTCCTCGACGATTCTTTAATTTTTTGCTTGCAATAAATCAATTAAATAAAGTATTCCAACAACAACTATACACTAGGAGGCACTATAACTCTTCAATCATCATCTACTATGGCCACGCACAATTTATACACTTTTTTTATCCCAATTTTCATAGGATCAAAAACCAAAATTTATAGTTAACATTGTCAAAATTCCGCATTTCTTTGGTCCCAATAAATCAGGCAGATGAAGATTTCTAAATCCGGCTTTACAATACGAGACGATTTACCAAACTCTCAATATTATAGCCACTCAGAATTTCTTCAAACTTCTTTTACCCTAATCTCCATACGATCCAAAACCAAAATTTACGATAAAAACTTCTCCAGCAATTCATTAATTTTTTTAATCAGAATGAATATGCCTAATCAAATTTTACAAGAAGTAACAGACAAAATGATAAACCTTCAATAACAGCCAGGTAAGGAATTTTTAATTTAAACTTCACTTTCTGATCATCTGCAGATTAGTGTATAAATAACTTTAACAAGTGACCAACATAACGCTATAAATAGAATAGAACATTTTGAAGATTTCTAAAAGCTAGAAACTGGCAGTATTAGTGCAATGTGACACGATCCAATTGTTTCCATACTACATATTAATACCACTTTAAATTACACGGTATATCGGAAATCACTGATCAATCTTTATTTGTGCAATTTAATTCTTAACTGTAGCGAACGAGATAAATAGAATAGAAAATGTAAAGATTTCGAAAACCTAGAAATTGAAAATATTGGTGCAATACGGCACGATCAAATTATTTCCATACTATTAATATCACGTTAATGATGAATCTTTATTTGTGCAATTTAATTCTTAACTGTAGCGGACGAGATAAATAGAATAGAAAATGCAAGGATTTCGAAAACCTAGAAATTGAAAATATTGGTGCAACACGACAAGACCAAATTATTTCCATACTATTAATACCACGTTAAATTACACTTTATATCAGGTATCATTAGTCAACTTTTATTTATGCAATTTAATTCTAAACTGTAGCGCATGTAGTCGCAAAAGGAATCGAAGGGTAAAAGTACTTTAACACTAGAACCACCGGCGTTAAATCTATTATATTTAACCCCTTGCCGTACAATAACGAGTGACACTCGTGATGCGGTAAATTGGATAGGAAATTTTCAAGTCTTGCAAAACCTATCAAATTGAAAATATTATTGAGAGGCGACACGATAAAATGAATTCTATAATATTAATGTAGGAATGCATGCGTTTTGGAAAGGTAGAGAAAGAATGGAAGAAGAAGAGAGATGAGTGAGTGAGTGAGAGAGAGAGAGAGGTATGAGAGTGAGACAGTGGGAGAAAACAAAAGAGTTTGGGGAGAAGGAAGAAAAAAAAGCGCAACGCACGACGACGAGTAGTGAGAAAATATACGTGAACGAGAACGAATGTATCCGCTAATTATCGTAAAATATATTTTGTTGAATTAAAACCTACGCTGTCCTTGAAAATCCTACATTAATATTACGTTAAATTATATGGTATATCAAGAATCACTGATGAACTTTCACCAATTTAATTCTGAACTATTGCGATGGCAGTCACAAAAGGAATCGGTACGGCAAGGGTGTAAATATAATAAATAAGCACTTTGGCGGAAGAGGAATCAGGAGATGAAAAAGATGATCGATTAATTAATTTATGTTTTACAAGATACAAGGTGAAAATCTACTCTATGTCTCCCTTGTGAATTTACAGAACTTTTTCTAAAAGAAACCAGTCATTTGTACTGCCTCGGTAGTTCTAGTGTTAATGAAAGTCTGAATGCTGATAATAGTGAGAACGTACCCAATTACCAAGAATCGCGTTTCCTCAATGTACCCCACACATTTAAAAAATTGCCCACTCCCATCCAATGCTTCATTCAGAACCTGCAAACCTGAGCAACGAACTTTCGATCACGTACGTGTAATCGCAAAAATCCAGGAAAGGAAGTTACGCAAAGATTCGTCGCCGTTTGCGGTCTGTTCTGTCGTAGTTTAGCTTTTTCTGGGGCACAAGAAAGGATGTACAGCTCGCTTTATGCCACTATCAAGGAAATCCAAGTAGCTGTCCTGTCGTCGACATACATTTGTACGTATGTAAGTACATACGTACGTAGATAGATGCCGGCTGACTTTCGCGAACTGCAAACGTGTCTTCTCCGGCATGGACGAGATTACATTGAAAGTCATGCCGTAAGTGGTAAGTGCCCACTTTCAATTGTAACGGCAGAAATCTCGCGTTAACTTTCCATTTCGATCTGGCATATTGTTCGAAGAGACGCGCTTCTTCTGTGCCCTTCCACTCCTACTAGAATAATGATGCCGTTCTCCAGTGGTTCCCATTTTTTTTCGAGTACTGACGATTTGATGGAGTTTTAAGTGTTTTCTTTGTGTAATTGAGAATTTTTTATTCGTTTTTTGGGCTGTTTTAATACACGTTATTGTATTTGAGATAACTTTGCTCTTTGGGAGTTTAGGGTGATGTGCTTTTAGTTGATTTTAGATTTTTGTTTGATATTTGTTAGGTGCATATCGTTATTGACGCTAAAACTGCCAAGCCGGTCAAATAGGCCGGTTCCCGGGTTTTCTAAACATTCCCCAAATTAATGGAGGAGCAATGAAGGGAATATTCCAATTTTATCTTATAAAACTTAAATTAATTAACTAATCATCTTTTTCGCCTCTTGACTTCTGTTTTCCGAAAGTACCTTTTCGACATATATAAATATAATAGATATAACACCGGCAGTTTTAGTGTTAATTTCAGATTAGGCAAATTGATATCCTACTCCAATTTATTTGCGAGTTTTTAAAAAAAGAGTTGTTAAAAAGTGTAAGCTATCGTATAATAAAATTGTGCTATAACTAAGAAGTACTTTTGAGAAATAAATTAAAGTTTGAATAAAAGTTTGAATTTTTGTATACCCGTACATTAATTTCAATAAGGAAATTCTACGTTCACCAACTAAATGCCAAGTCCAAAATTAAATAGAAAAAAATCCACGTTAAACAATCACTATACTCGCAATATTTAAGTAAATTCGGAAGCTCGAAAACCACACAGGATACCATAACTCAGAAAAATTAAATATTTACAGAAACATTCATAGTCTAATAATTACTCGTTAACGCGCCGTTCCCAGCGTGACACAAAAAAGTACATTATTTTTCAGAAATCAGTGAGAAAACATCGACAATGATTTTCTAACAATTACAACGATAAAGCCGGCTATTCGGGAGAGGTAGTAGCCGTTACGACGATAATTGCTTAATTACCTTCTCGTTACCGCGCTTCTACTTGTCTCGGCCGTCCAATTAAACTCTATCCCGAACTTTAATCGCCTTGATCCCCGCCATCGCGTATAAAAGTCTGTAAATGCGTTCTCTAAAAACTGGTAACCACGCAGTTAAGCTTGTGAACCGGCGGCGGTAATAGTTCAGTTCGATTTAGCAACAGATACTCATTCGATTCCGATTCGTAATCTTAATTGCTTGCAAAATGACACGCTGCTGATTTCGTTGCACCGATTGCTTTTTATTTGACAGAATTTAACAAAATATAGAACATAAAATGATGATTAACACTAGAGCCTGAATTTTTGTAAATGTTCCTGAATTGATCTAGGTCTGTGTTGTAGACTGCAATCGATCAAAACGATCACATTTTTTACCTTTGTCATTCCTTTTCTTTGAGCGTGTTTGTTTCACAATTTTAATTATATTGGATTACTCGTCGTTAACATTAGAACTACCAAACCAGTCAAAATGACTGGTGCACAATTTATTCCAAGAATTCTCAAAGTTTATAAAAGAGTATTAGAATAAACATCCTACGACCATCTTAAAAAACATAAATCACCGAATCGATCATCTTTTTCGCCTCTTGATTCCTCCTTTTGCAAAGTACTTATTTAATATTTTGAAATATGGTAGATTTAACGCCGGTAGTTCTAGTGTTAAATATAATATTAAGGTAATACTAGATACATCTGTATTTCCATTCTTTCGAATCATTTTTTTAATTTCTCGATCTATATACAATTTAATTCTTTGATGCTAGAGCTACCGGCTATTTCGTTTAAATATTCTTAATAAGTACTTCGGAATTAGAGGAATCAAGAGATGAAAGAGATGATCAATTAAATAATTTTTGCTTTATAGAATAGACGTGAAGCATTTACTGCATGGCTCCCCTATCAATTTGGGGAAATTTTAGAAAAAATTGGGAATCGGTCATTTTCATTGTCTTAGTAGTTCTATTGTTAATGTTTTGCAGATCATTTATATGTGTGGCGATTCTGCTTTTAAGCGTGATATATATTTATATTTTATTATTTGTATAATTTATTTTGTTATCTGTTTTACGATCTCATTGAAGTTGTTTTTGTAGAATTCTATGAAAGATTTTTAAAAAATCGTGGCTCTTTTCAAAGCACAAGTGAGCATCGAATTTTTGAAATATTGCGCGACGAATAGTTCCTTTTCAATACTTTCAATTTCGAAAGATTATCTGGTATCTAAACAATTCTGCAAAATATATAATATAAACATTTTCACCTTATAAGAAATGAAATTAGACGTGTAACTTCGTTGTTCTGGCTTAAATATTTTGTACGTGCCAGACACTCATGAAATTTGTTGCAAAATACACTTCCATTAGTTTCAGTTTTTGCACATCACAAAGTGTAATCAAGGTGGACTAAAATTTCGTTATTTTACAATTTTTACGAGCGAATCTCTGCCCGGAGCGAAAGTAAAGGAGTGCGAACGAATGCTGCTGAAAAGTGGGTACTTTCGAAAGTGTGCAGATTAATTATTTCAGTTCACGAGAGGATGCTGGCAGAGTAGCTTCGAAAGAGAAGTTAATAAAAAGGTTAATAGAGAATTTCTAATCTGTATGAAGTATGCAATTAAATCGAGTGGCAATTACTTTTTGCAGGTGAGATTTCAAGTCCCTAACTATAATCCCTGAATGTATAATATTAAGTGAGCCTACTTAAGTTAAATTAGATAACTTTCCATTTGATTGATAAAACTTATTTTTTCGTAAAATGTAAATAATCAGCGTGGAAATTCGATCTTCGAAAGCGCGATCGTTAATTATTTGCATGATCGTCGCCTTCGTTGGCGGATATAACGAGATGCTCGTGAAAGCCAACCGAAAATAGACATAAAAACAGTTGTTAGCATTAATTAAATACATTCTACTCAAATGTTCAATTATCTCGCACTTTTTCGTTCATCAAGAAAAATATTTTACTTTTTCCGAAACTATAATACATCTATTAACATTATACGTATTATTTGTGTATTAATATTATTTGTTTGCTAAGTAGATTAACTTCAAGAAACAAAAACTGGAGAAAGTTGACAAAATGATGTGCATTAATTTTTTACATTTCTTTTTAAATGTAACTTCAAAGAGATATCTTGGAATGAAATAATACAGTTTTATAGAATAATTAACTCATTCGGCTCGCAACTGAAATTATATTATGCGTTTCTTACCATCGCAATAATCATCATTATGACGCTACTGTATCACCGAAACATACACGACTGATCATATTTAATTAAGTCATCCATAATTTCATTTCATATAACTATTTAACCTGATTTACACCTAACTCAGACATTTTTCTACAATATTCGGTGCCGTGATTTACATAACTTAATACTAGCTCTGGAAACGTAGTCAAAATTATATATTCTGAATTTTTTTTAAATATTCCTAAAATTTCTAACGCTGTTTCTTCTTCAATTGTCTACATCTAGCTTGTAGACAGTAAACGGTTAATCGGTCAAGTTCTTTGCCTTCCTCATACATCTTCTTGTAACAAGTATATTTAACATTTTTAATTATATTCGGTTAATTATCCGTAAATCTAATGTTAATAACCTACCGATTACTTTCATCCTCTCATATTCAATCTACTATTTATTCCAAAAACCCTATAGAATTATGTCAACATTCTGCCACAAAAATACCTGCTCTTAAACTCACTATCGTCACTTTAACACTAAACTACCAAGGCGGTAAAATGACCGGTTCCCAATTTTTCCTAAAAATTCCTCAAATTGGTACTGGAATGCCGGGAACTAAATATTCCACTTCACTTACAAAACCTAAATTATCTAATTTATCATCTTTTTCACCTGTTGTTTTCCATTTTTCCGACGTACTTGTACAATATAACCAAATAATATAGTATAACACAGTATAGTATATATAGTATAATAATATAGTATAGTATCAAATAAAATAGTATAACGCAAGTAGTTCTAGCGTTAACACTAACCGTGCCAGCACTTTACGTGTATCTATTATTTCCGGGTTCGGTCGTTCGACTAGTTCCAAAATAACGATAACATATTTTCGAAAGATATGCAAAAGATTGTCCATTTAACACTAGAACTACCGGCGTTAAATCTATTATACTTCAATATATTAAATAAGTACTTTGAGAAAAGGGGAATCAAAAGGCGGTAAAGATGATCAATTCGGTCATTTATGTTTTTTGATTTGGACGCAGAATATTTCTCCTATGACTCTCCTATAAACTTTGAGAATTTTTTGAAAAAATTGTGTACCAGTCATTTTGACTGGTCTGGTACTTCTAGTGTTACTATTACAAGCATTGGAAAAAACAGTCTTCAATTAATAATACAAAAACTGACAAATTTTCATTCCGTTGAGCCAGTCATTTGACCGCGTATGGTACGGTTAGTGTTAAAAGAAAAGAGACAAATGCAAAATAATATAAGCGAGAGTACAAAAAGATTCGATGATCTATGGCGAACGATACGAATCGATTCTTTCGGCCGGCAGTGTTCGCTGCGAGCTCGGCAATGGGCACATTTGAAAATAGAACCGAGTGCTCGAAACTCCTCAAGGCCTCGGGCAGGAGGCCGAGAGGAGAGGCCGCCGGATTTTCGTGGCCAGGGCTACGGCATCCGGCATCCGGTTGCTCAATGTTTTTATCATATACGCGACCGAGCGCGCACACTTCAGCCGCAGGAGGAGAACTTTCGCTTTCGAAAGCTACGCGCCACTTATCGATTGACTTTCTTCTCTTCCGCGAGCTACCGCTAATTTTCGTCCCGTTTTTCGTCACCGTCTCGTCCTCTTGGACTTTCTGCACTGTTTCTTTCACTTCGGTGTCAAAATTTCGGGGAAAATGATCTTTTTCATTTGTCTTTCTTCATCTTGTTCTGTATTTTTGACATTTTACGCTAACTATATTGAACGGGGTCAAATGACCAGTTCCGTGGAACGAAAATATGTAATTTTTTTGTATTATTATATTAACTCTTTGCAGTCCGTTGCTGCAGCGGCGACATTGTAATAGAAGCTGTAAACTACGTTGTCAGATAAATTCTGAATTTTAAAATGCATTTCAAAATGCATATGTTTCTTTTTTAAGAACAAAGAAAGATTTTTAATCTTTCACAGAGGTGCACTCGCGCAATTATATATAGTTCTGGAGTAGCTGGTAGTTAGTAATAAAAAGGACTGTAAGGTCATATTAAAAACTGCTCGAAGTGCGAAAGATTAAGTTGCCAATTTCCTGCACTTTTTTCGGAAAAGTATCATCAATACTTCATAACCAGTCAAAAGACTTGTTACGGTAAGAATAGGTGTACCTAAAGACTAAAACTTCCGTCGTTAAATGGATTACATTTAACTATATTAAATAAATCCACCTGTCCTCGATTTACACGGAAGATAGCTTCCTTTGAAAAACCGTGTAAATAAAAATCTTGGATTTTCATACCTAAAACCGTGCAAATGGAATACATACTAAAATTTGCATAATTCAGACATTTATTTCAATGTAAAATAAAAGTAATCTTTTTTATATCCCTTAGTTTAAAAACCGTGTAAATGGGGGGATAGGTATACTTTGGAAAAAGACAAATCAAGAGGTGAAAAAGTAATTTATGTTTTATAAGATAGAGGTGGAATATTTATTGTGTGACTCCGTTGAGGAATTTATTTATAAAAGTTGGGAACCAGTCATTTTTGTAGTTCTAGTACTAACTACTTTCGTCATTTCGCCTGGGTTCCAACAGTCGGTGGGTTTTGAATCACCGAAAGGACTCTGATTTTTAATATTGTTTAATCATGTTTGTCAGTATTAATTAATTATTGCTGCGTGTACGTTGGTGTATGTTTAATAAACAACACATCTCAGTGTTGATTAACCAAAGGTTTATAAGGGTAACAATGATGTATCGTTAATATATTGATTGCCACGATAGTTGCAATCAATATATTCGATAACCCACATTTAATGTAAGCTGATATTAAAACGTATTTCATCAAAAGTATCAGTGTTCTTGTCTTCTGTGTCAAGTTCGTGATGACAAAAATTAAATGTTATCGACAAACTATCTACAAGTTCGTAATTTTATATATAAAAATTGTTTCATTCAACTTTTCGTGAGATATTTCTAAAAAGAATGTCTTGGAATTTGCATGGGAGCCAACACGTTATGCAATGCAACAGCAGCTCGTTAGATTTGCAAAACTTTACATAAAAGAGTCTCTAACAAAGGAATAAACGGTAACAGTTGCAAATCGTGGTCCCTAAACTGAATCCTTCTAATTTTTAGAAAATCCTGTGATGTATTATTATAACATAGAAAGCATTCATAATTATAGTTCTTGCAAAGAACAATCGAAACAGAAATAAAAAAAGTGAAAGTACAAGAAATACTAACAATTTTAACACAATACATCCGAAGAAAAATCTAAAGAATTTCTTAGTCAGAAAAGCGTAATGACAACTTGCAAATTATTAATTTTACATATATCATTACGAACACCCTGATATTATTCAAGCTGCAAGAATATTGATGTTTTAAAAAATAAATAATTTCATCCTTTCGCTGGTAAGGATGACTACAGCCATTCACCGGTAAGCGTTATCTGATTGCGAGTAAGAAGAGTAACTATAGCCATCCATCGAAATTTCTTTTCTGGAAGAGATGCATTATCAGTCGGCAAAATAACCTTCTTATTTTAAAGGCTTCAATGAAACACTCGGAGTTTCAACAAAGAAAATGTATTATTACCTCCATAAATTCAGTGATTGTTGTCGTTTTTATGATCTTCAACTTCAGACACAATTCCCGCAAATATCGTATCCTTACTTTCTCCTCTAACTGCTTATATTTCTCTTAATTTCCTACTCCTTCGTAAAATTAGACCCTTATCAATTCAGAGAAATTTTTTGTTCAGTTTTGTGCATTAACAAAAAAGAAGCTCCTACTTTTACAATTTTTTAATAAACTTAGGAAAATGCATATACGTTTGTATGTTACTTTAACATTAAAACTATCGACGTTATACACACGAAAATTAAGATATATTGAATAAGTACTTTGGAAAAGGAGAAACGAAGAGGTGAAAAAGATGATTAATTAACTAATTTAGGTTTTATGAAATACAAGTGGAATATTTACTTCATGGCTCCCCTATTTTGGGGAATTTTTAGAAGAAATTGGTAACCGGTCATTTCGATCGGCTGGTAGGTTTAGTGTTAAATCTTCGGAACCCATTCATACATGAATAAAACCATACCATTAACCCTTCGAGGACAACGAACCCATGTGAAATCATCAGGGACTTCTGATAGACTGCACGTGTTTGGCGAACATTTTCGAATTACGTTCTCCACGATCAGAAGTTATCTATATTAAAATACATATGCCACATCTATCTTGATAACGACAATAAACAAAATTTCATTTCATTGGCCCGATTATCCTATTTATCCTAAGATCAATCTGTGGTGCATTGTCCTCAAAGGTCCATTCTGATGACGGCCGTACTACATTGAGCTAAAAAGGCGTTACTTCTGCTTATATCGTCGGCTGCAGTTTTCTATTTACAGAGATCGTCAAATATACTAATTAGAGCGGGTGACAGTGAGAGGCACAGTCATACCGAGCGAAAGCTTTGCTGTACATCAAACTGTAACACAAAGAAGCTAGTCTTCTATTTCTCCACATTCAATGTATTGTGCGCTGCTGAAAAGAAGACAAGTGAAAGGAATGCAGGTCACGTCGATCACAATACAAGCGGGGAGATTCTTTCTTGCAGAATTTTCGGTTCTTACATCCTATTTTTGAAAATGGTCACACAAACTAATCAAATCGCGTGATAATTTGAAGTACCCCTTTTATAATTTTATTATTCCGCTAGCCTCCTTTTCAGTATCGCCCACTTTCCAACAAAATTGCGCAAATTATGATTGCCTATCCATCCTAAATAGAATATCAATTAATCATTAAAGAATTTAAAACTTACGGATTAACAACTATTAGATGATTGCATAAGAGTGTGCCCGATTCTCATGGGTGGCGCAAACTTAACTGCAGAGTGGATTTCCGGTGTTTTTCTTTGTTTTTTTTGCATGCACTGGTTAAGTGATAGTATCATCTGTTAGTTTAGCATTAGAAAGCGTTCTGGTTACTTGCTTTGTGCTTAAGAGAATTTTTCAAAATAGCAGTCGGAAAGGGACATTTGCAGTATGAAAGCTGTCCGAGTTTTGGAAGGCGATGATGTTGGAACTACAAAAGAAAACATTCAGAGCATTCATTTGGATCGTGCTCCTGCTCGTCGTACAATTAAAAAGTGGTTTGGCAGATTTCTAAGTAATGATTTCAACTTGGAAGGTCAACCTCACTTTGGACGACCTTCCGGTATTGATGACGATATTGCGTATGCTTTAGCGGAAGAAAATGCAAGGATTACAATTGAGCAGATTGCTGAGAGAGTTAACACGTTGAACGCCACCGATATTTCGTTAGTTTCATCATTGTTACAGAAGTAAAACTAATTCTATTAAAATCATATCTTTAAAAAGCAGATTCCTTAAAGACACAAGTAGTTATATAGTCCGCAAGACCCTTTATGCTTATAGTCCCTTTGATTGCTAATATTTAAATACTGAATCCATTAGAAAATTCGCAAATATTACAATTTAAAAGTCATACGAAATTTCATTGAATCTAATAGCGCCGGTCACCGGTGACCCCCATGGCATTCAACGTGTTCATGTTGATAATTCGACCGCATTTCGGCAGTTAAAGTAGGCTGGACACATTTGCAAAGTTGATACATGGATGCTGCAGTCTTTCAATGAGAGGAATAAGCTGCATCGTATGAATGTGGCCATTTCTCTCCTGACACGTTATGAAAAAGAGTTCCAAGTGGAAATTCTGCCGCACCCACCATACTTTCCAGATATGGCGTCTTGAGGATTTCATCTATTCTGATCTTTGCACAATAATTTGAATGCCAAAAATCTTAACTCTAAGCAAGCTGCCGAAAATCACCTAATCAACTTATTTCAGGGAAAACTAAGCTCTCTCTTTAAAAATGGAATCAACAAGCCTGTAAATCGTTGGAAAAGCATTGCAGAGAAGAATAGTTACTGCACAATTGATTAATAAAATTGTATTCCTTAAAATTTACCTCGCTGGATTTTATTCTTCAATCTGACACAAACTTATGGAATCATCTAATATTACTGATAATTACTGACCAATCCGAATAACAATTAACCGATCAATGATAACAATTCCAACGAATGATTCCAGAATCGATTACAGAAATGATCACAAATTAATTAACTCCACCTTTCCACCATTCCCATAGTGTTCTTTCATCAGCGCACCACATTTTTCAATAGTGATTTTTCCATCTTGTAGAAACAGGATTAGGTGCACACCATAACCCGTATCCGAGGATTAATTATTTACCTGTCGCTCGGAATTATTCACCATCCTCCTCCATCAGTCTCTTCCATCTCTTTGTTTTGCAGGAAGAACTCGTGGAGGCTTCTCTAGCGCCATGTGATTCTTCTTCGCGAGGAGAAAACTTACGCCGTGCGATAAATCACGAACGGCGTGGCCGACTCGTAATAATGAAATGTTATAGAGAGCCAGCTGGAAATGGCGGAGGAGCCGAAGAGCAAGAAGAGAAGATAAAGTACGGCAGAACGTACGCCATTCAGATTACGAATGCAACC
Organism: Cerceris ruficornis; assembly: GCA_963989415.1. Lineage (NCBI taxonomy): Eukaryota > Metazoa > Arthropoda > Insecta > Hymenoptera > Crabronidae > Cerceris > Cerceris ruficornis. Next base: position 4,892,308 of record OZ022527.1, read on the forward strand.
TTAGCTACTATCACGGCCGAGAGCAGTGTCAGGTTGTACTTTCGACGTTGCGGATGGATTGCACTGTAATTTCCTTTTATTTACAGTGATTTTTGGATACCATATTTACGGGTAGCAGCCTCGAATTAGAATGCTTCGTGCTTTCGATGCTGCTAGAGATTTATGCGTGTTTCCACTGTGTTTGTATGCGCTCTTTGTTGTTTCGCTTTGCTGATCTTTGGCTGTCTTGGCAAGGAATACTATTTGACTGATGATGGAAATTTCCGATTGTTCCTACTTAGGTCGATAGACTATGTTGTGAAGGTTGCGAAAATGTTAAGTGAACGTGGTGTTATGATATCTAGTTTGACTTTGGCAAGTCAAGATAGGTTGACTAAAGGAAACCAGGTCAATGAGGTATAGGAATGAAGTTAGGGGGATGTTATTTTACATTTTTTAGTTGTAAATTTGTGATAAATTGCCTAATTAGAGAAGTAAAGTTGACGCGGAAATTGAAAAGGACATTGTCTCGTTTCATCCTCCTATAATGGACTTGTTAATATCATGGGGATTTTCTACTCGAATTTTACCTTTTCATTTTTTATTTTGCACATTTTACTATAAATTTGTAATGTTTTAGTAAAAAAATACGAATATTTTTTATATATTCAAAGTTTCAATACTTTGTTCACCGTTCATTAAAATGGCATCATCTTAGAACGTGGTTTATCAGCAATGAACCGATATTTCATTTTCAATTCAGTTCCTAAATGTTCTTTCTTGGTGTATTTTTTCAATATCAGTGAAGTTCTCCTGCGGTTTGAAGTATTTTTAGTTTGAGAAACATGAGAAAAAGCGTGCCTGAGAAAGGCACAGGTGCACACTAAAAAGTAGCATCTTGCAAATTGCTGAAGGTTGCGTGCCGAATTGAAGAGTTTTCGAATAACACGCCACACGATAATCTGTAATCATAAAACGTGTATTGCATTGAATATATGGTGAAATTAATTTTACGTAACATTTCGTGGCTATTTGGAAACTTGTTTCGATTATATTCAATAAAAAACAACCTATAGATAATATGTTATTGGCTTTCTATTTCCTTCATTTATTATCTTCAGCAAATTAGCGTTTTCGATATCAATTTCCCGAATGATTTCTTAAACTTGAAATACAGTAGCGTGCAGAAAATTCCGGCCAGTGAAATCCTTCGGTCTACTTTTCAGAAAGACACAAGTTTGCCTGGACGTTTAATGCAAATGTATAGGAAATATGCACGGTTCATATTCAAGGAAATTTCTACAAAAAGTTCAAAATAAAATTTCTGTAAATCAATATCTTTTCCACAAAATTTTAAACCTCTGTAGACTTCAGATGTAGTGCATTAACACCATAATTTGGCGATGATATTCAATATTCGATAATTTATCCCTAAACGATTAAGATAAATATTTTTTGAACTTAATAAATTGTATTCCTGCAACTAACGACATTTTTTACTTCAACTCTTGGTATTATTTTATGTCACATACAAAGTTTTGAAAATTGCTATTTTACATTTTGCCTCTATTCATCTAAGCCTTTAATATTATATGATAAGTAACTTAAATATTTCTAAAAAGCGAAATTAAAAACATTTATTGACGGAAGAATCCGTAATACAAGGTATATCAAAGCAGCCAAAATATTTACACTTTAAACTTCAAACATTTCCCAACTTTTTAACGATGGATATCCTATAATATGGTGTTCTCTTAAAATAGATTCAAAAAATTTCCCTTTTGAAAGTTGTTACTTTACAATTTGCGTCTATTTATTTCAGCGTCCAAAACATTAAAATAACCGAATTTAATTGCTGCAAAGAGTCAAATTAAAAATATTTATTGACGAAAGTGTCCATAATATAAGGTCTATCAAAGCAGCCAAAATATTTACACTTTAAACTTCAAACATTTCCCAACTTTTTAACGATGGATATCCTATAATATGGTGTTCTCTTAAAATAGATTCAAAAAATTTCCCTTTTGAAAGTTGTTACTTTACAATTTGCGTCTATTTATTTCAGCGTCCAAAACATTAAAATAACCGAATTTAATTGCTGCAAAGAGTCAAATTAAAAATATTTATTGACGAAAGTGTCCATAATATAAGGTCTATCAAAGCAGTCAAAATAAGTGCACTCTAATTTACTTCAAACATTTCTCAATTTTGTGAACGACGGCTTTCCTATAATATGGTGTTCTCTTACAATAGACCCAAAAAATTAACTTTTGAAAGTTGTTACTTTACAATTTAACTCTATTTATTTCAGCGTCCAAAACATTAAAATAGCCGAATTTAATTACTGCAAAGAGTGAAATTAAAAATATTTATTGACGAAAGAGTCCATAATATAAGATCTATCAAAGCAGTCAAAATAAGTGCAGTCTACTTTTCTAAAAGAACTTCACTTTGTTAACGGTGCATCTCACATAATATTATTTCATAATCAATCTTCTTTCCCCTGCGTCTCTTGCTCTCTACCATATTTAACGATCTACTATATCAAAATAAAACAGATAATTTGTCGGTAGTTACAGTGTGAAAGAATACATAGCAAATATCATTAGCAGAGCATCGAAATTGCTTCACGTACATTTTTTTTTCTTTCCCAGAATGCATAGAAAGCGGCGGACAAAAGGAAAGAGAATTCCTGTCCTTCGGGCAAGTAGAAAATACTAAATCACGCATAACGCGCGTCATTGACATCTTGAGAATGTAAATGCACCTCGCTGATGATTACGGGTACAAGGGCGCACAAATAACTATGTATGTAAGTGTACATTGTAACCACTAACAAAGTTGCAACGCCGGTGGCAAGGATGCGAAACATTGCATGAGGAAAATAGAAATCTGTGCATACTATTATGTTGCATGCTGAGTTATGGGCTCCTGAATTATGGCAAACAATTTTACCGCTTGTATTTATATTACACGCACGCTAATGTTTCGCTTGAATATTAATTTCAAAGTAATCAGATTCATCGGTGTGCAAAATATGACGTTGATAGATTTTCTCCGTGATTATTGAAAATTAGCGTGTAACGTATATTTGATGGGGAACGTGTATATTAATATGCACTTTCTATCAGCGAATTATAAAGGGTTTCTGCACTTTTATGTAAAAATGTTTAACATCAAATAGATATAACAGTATTTTGGTAAAATTTTACTTATTGTTTGATCAATCCGAATGAAAAAGTATTTTCTCATGATATTGAAATATTGATGAAAGCCTACTTTATTTCGTATTATGTTAAACTTTGGTGCAAAAGGGTATTCCAATTTTTAGAGTGCTGCTTTTCTACAGTATAGGAAGCCCTAATTAACCATTTGCAGTCCTATGTCGAGCTATACTCGACATAGCTTTTCACTTCATTTTATATTCTAACGAATTAATTTCGATTTTTCAAATTCATAATGATTTTATAATATCACATAAATATCCGCCGGTACCTATAGTTATTGCCATCATTGAAAAAAATGAATAACCAACGACAGAAAATGTTGTGTAATTAATTTCATTTAGCTCGCTACAGACTTGACAAAATAATTAGGACCGCAAAGGATCAAAGTTGAAATAACACTGGTGCTGGTATGGAATAAAATTCTGGAGAAAGAAGCATGCCAAAAAACTGCAATTTCGAGAAAACGGGGAGGATATTTCAGTTTCTAAAAATTCTATTTCCTCACTATCTAGAAAGTTCGAATGTAATGCGTGAATTGCATTACAATATTATACAGTGTTCTTATTATATTATACTGTCACATAAAGAAACGAAATTTCATAAAGAAAATTGGAATTTTCAGAAAGGGGAGAAGGCTTTTCTATAAAAGCTAATAAAAAATTATTTTGTAATATTCAAAACTTTGTTTTGCAGTGTTCTGTTTTCAGAAGTGAAAATACAATGTGAAATCTTATTGGTAATGGCAAGTCGTAATGGGAAATCACTAATGGGAATCGCGCTGCTAATGGTGGCACTTAATTGCTAAGGGGGCCCATGAGGCCGCCAAATCGTGGACGGAAAAACACATTACCTGTCCTCTTTAGTACTCTCTCATCCGTGGCGAGAATAAAATATCGCATAATTAATTTAAACAATATTTATCGAACTACTCCACTTTCAAAACTTTACAATGCATATTTCAAATTTCTCTTTTATGTCTCGTAGAATAATATAAAGGCTACTGCTCTAAAAGAATTGACAAATAGCTTGTCCTCTTTGATCATTTTCTTTCAGAGGCGGAAATAGAACATTGCAAAATCGAATAAAATATTTATTCTATTATTACCTTTTCGGAACTTCAGCAATAATTATAGTAATTATTTCAAATTTCTTTTGTACGATTTAAAAAGTAATATAAAGGACTTAAAAAAATAATCGACAAATAATTTAATCCTTTTGCTATTTTTGGAAATAAGAGACCAACTAAATATCGCACTTCACACTTTTCAAAGTTTTCAGCCGTCGCAAAATTACAAAAAATATTATCATATGAAGTACAATATAATGATTTTTTTTTAGATAAAATACCAACACGAATAAGAATATCATTCGCACAAAAGAGCAGTAGGTTTTCATGGAAAGTCTGATAATTTTCAGACTATATTGAGATCGCACGATTCTGTGATTTTGAGTTGTATAAATACCGAGGCATATCAAAACCATAATCTACACGATGGATCGTCCCACTATCGAGGTAAAAACGAATTCTTATCAACGGTTTCCAAGAAGCGACGTTATCAACGCCTGGATTTTCTACTGTGTATCTTTCGGTGACAGACTTTGAGATTCTAGTTTGTCTTGTACTTTCTAGAATCTCCTTATGTTTATCTTCCACAGTTGATTCTAACATGTTTATACTCGCAAACATTATCAGACGATTGAAATTCATTCTTCATTATTATTATTATTATTCGCATTATTCCTTTAGCGTTCGTGATACTTCATTCACACTTTCGTGAATATTTCATCAGATGATTTCAGTAATCCAACATGAAGAGCAGAAATTTCGGAATAACTTTGTACAGTTTGCTTTTATCGAAATTTAAATAAGGAGATTTGTACATTCAGTGTTATTTTTTAATGGATGATTCACAGAAATTCAAAGTTACTATCATTTTCTCTATAACTTTAGCTTCCTGTATTTTTTTAAATAACAAAGTAAACCGTGGTAGGTTTCTGACACGTTAAAACTTTGATTAGGGGCAAAATTGAAAATTCTGTTCAAACAATAGTGCAATAACTTTCAAAACGCAAAATAATCTCGTTGTTCCATATTTCTAACCCATCTCATGTTCGTACATTCTTTATAGCGAGAACCGTAGCTTGGATATTTGCATAATATCACGTATTATTCGCATCCTGTGCATTTTTGCAGTATTCATTCACTCATAAATGCATAAAAGTTCGTATTTCAATAATAACAATGCGTACAATTATCTTTTGCAATGCTTTGACACTAATCGCACCATGCATGGCCAAATGATGGGTTCAATAAAATGGAAATATGAATTTCTTTGTATCACAAACAAAAGGCTGTTTTCTACGTTGTTTCCTATATTTAATTAACAATCGTCTGCATTTCTTTCCAGAAAATATTATCGTTATTTCGCAACCGTTCAAAAGAACTGGTATAGTAAGTGTACTTTTACATAAAGTACCCGTACGGATAGTGTAAAAAAAGGCCACATTTATATTGAAAAGCGCAGATAAAAAATAATTTTATAATATATATTTAATTAATGCGAATGGCAAGAAATACAACCTACCTCCATTGGCAAAACCTGCACGCAAAAACATCGAACTTTATCTTTTCCTTCGACCTAACTATACGATACTTTACCAACACAAAATGGAGAATAATTCAATGCAAATGTTACATTGGCATGAAAACAGTGTCAAGCTTCCCCCTCACCATAAAATCGGCACAGATTAAACCTGCTGCGACACAGTAAAACCCAACATCCGCGTACTCGCAATTCTCAAAGCGTGCACGCGAGTCTCACCCTGAAATGCAGATGCACGTTGCATCCGTTGCCGCAACCTACGCTATGCAGACGCAGCGCGATTCCTCGAAGGTCCTTTTACAGCCGTTTTTAAAGCTCGCAGTTATGGTAAACGTTTCTGCTCGTCACAGAGCTGCGCCTCTGCCAGAACATCAAATCAGTCGTAAAGGAGAAAGAAAGGAGGAAAAATGTTCCCACATGTCGCACTGGCTGGAACTGCAATTTTTAAACCGTCGAGCAGCTGCATCAGCCTCCGCTTGAAATTTCGCTTGGCTGAGTTGTTCGTGCATTGATTAAGTTGCCGAGTTTACTGCGGTCCCTCTTCATGGGGTGGAAACGTCCTCGAGGTCGCGCGGAAATATCCCAGGATACGTATTTACGCGCAGTCGACATTCCTTCCGGTCTTTTGGTGTTCTTGTTTTGCGAATCGGGCAATGCTTTCGGGGGATTTTGACCCCTTGCCTTATGATTTCTTTTGTCGCAGTATATGCCGTAGGTAATCGTGAACTTGATGAAGTAAAACGTTAACGGTGGATTTTTCTGTATCATACAGTTTAAAATAAATCTGATGACAGGAAGGAATTCTATGGCACCACGTATTGCTAATTTTTGCAAGTAGACAATTTATAGACAATCTCAAATTTTTTACTCCAATCTTCCTCGCTGTGAGCCTTACTATTAATTTTTGCTTATTATAAAACTCAAGCATTAAACTTCTATGAGTTCTTTATGTTGGAAAAAGAATCTTAAATTAATTACTTCTTTTCTTTCTTTCGCACTTACCGGCTTTAACTGCTATGGTCATTTCACATATGACCTACTGTTTTAGGTGGATCCCAAGCTACTGAGGCAATGATATATTTATTAATAATTTATGAAAATATTTCTTGAATTAACATTCTGCGTTAATTTCTACTTTTTTTCTGTTGTATTTCTCGTATTTAACTAATATCATCGTTGCACATAAGACCTACCGTTTAATGTGGGCCCCAATCCACCGAGGCACTGATATACTAATGATATATTACTGGTAGGGCGAGGAGTCAATGTATTATCGTTGGTACATTTTCTTCTTGAATGAGAGTGATTACTACTTAACTCACGTTATACTGACAAATAAACTGCAAATCTAGTCGTGCCACAGATCTGGGACATACAAAGTCAAAGTGTTAAAAGTACTCCTATATGACATTTCTGCAATAATATTCTGTCAATTCTTTATACACTGTCAAAGCACCGAGATTTTACTGTTTCGTTTTGTATCTTTTCGTGATTAACTTTTACTATTTTAGGTGCGTTCAGAAGCGTTGAGGCTATAATATATGGGCCGTTTATTTTGAAAGTGGTGTAAGTCCATTTATGTTCGAATCGAGATATTGAAGGGTTTGCGTTGGACTAAATTTAAAAATATGGGTAACAGATAACATAGTAGAAGAATATTTATAGGTTTCTAAGGGTGTCAAATTTATCATCCCAATTAGTATATGTTAGAGTTAATGTGTTGATATTTAACTGAACAGAATGCGTTATGTTAATAAAAGATTTATTAGATTATAAAGTTGCGCGTTTTCTTTGATACTCTCTCTACTCACAATCAGCAGCTTTCTTTAGCCATCTGGTAGGAGGAGTCCCAATCACACATAGGTGACGCTTCATAGCGGGCGCGGATACAAAAATTGTTACCCAACATTATAATTAACATTATTTAAGAAATAATATGTTCATGATAGCTATGAATGGACTTGCACCACTTTCAAAATCAATGAAATGACGTTTTCAATTCTTAAGAAAACACAAGTCCATAGGAACAGTAAATTTCCCTTGAAATAAAAACAAATGTACGCACTTTTATGTTATAAAATCAAAAAAATATTCAACTTTTATTCTTTGTTAAATAATTTTGACATTAAAATTAATATTGTTTACTTAATTATTATTCAGTCTTCTCGTATGAATCCGTTAGCGGATCGAAAGTGAAATTTGAAATTAAATTGTTTATAACAAAGTCATTGCATATTGATATTTCAACTGCTACTTTGATAATGAAACATAAAGATGTAATCTCATAAAATTTTATTACATAATATTTTCCATATCCATTTAAAACTCTCACAGTGGGACTTACGCCACTTTCAAAATAAACTTTTTCATCATTTCATCAATCAACAAATTTTCGTGTTACAAAATCTTAATGATTTTAAATATATTAATAACAAGTTGCTGTAAAATGAAAAGATCATGTAAAAATGTAATTATTAATGTAGCTAACTCGATTTTTTTGGAAAATGGACATACACCACTTTCAAAATAAACGGTCCATATACTGGATGCAAAGGACTTGACGGCCTGCAGTATTGCACAGGAGCAAGGAGAGAGTGACACTCGCACCGGCAATCCCCATCCTATCGTTTCTGGAAACCTGAAGCTCGGCCAATGATAGTCGAAAACAAAACACTTCGTCGTTCACATGACGATATAACGAAAGTGGGGTTTTTCCGGCCACTAGCGCGTTAGAATCGAAAATGACGTGCGAACGAGGGATATACTGAGGGACCCAAAACAAGGCACTTGAGGGATTATTTGCTCTGATTCGCCCGAAGGATGGGGACATCCCTCCCCCTCACGCATTTTCGATTTGGACGCGCTATTGGCAAGAGAGACCCGCGCATTCGTCGCGTCATCATCTGAACGACGAAAGGAGTGTTTTATTTTCGGTTGTCATTCATCGATCTCAGGTTTCCAGGACCGACATGGCGGGGATAGGCGGTGCGAGAGCAATCTCCCCTTCCGTCCCAAGTGCCTTGTTTCTGGTCCCTCACTTTATCTCTATCCGTCTAGCAAATCAAAACAGAAAACTTGCCACAGGACAAGTACTTTGCGCACAGTGTGATATAGGCAAAATTTCTCACAAGGAAACTTCCCGAGGTGTCAATCATCGATATTGATGAAACTCAGGTATAATATACTTCTCATAAAAATATTTGATACCTATTTCATTTTATCGGCAATCATTCATGGCAAGGGGGCGAAAACCGTCCCCAAAGTGCGGGTTATAAAGTATACTTCGACGAATATCTCGGAAACTGTAAGAGATAGAGTAGTTGCGTATATTTGCGAAATTTGTGCCTTTCTTTGATGAATTAAACGGTATAAATAATTTTGCAGTATCTCAATTTGTTTAAACAATATATGACAAAATAGCATTTTTTATAGCTTTTCTACTTTAATGTCAATGAATTTTCTTGATTATTTGTTTATAGGGGCTATATATCCATTACAAAATTACGGATAAATTAGAATTTTGATTTTTTCATTACAAAGAAAGCTATCAAAATCGGTGATTGACTCCTCGAGATATTCCCTCGTCAGAGGTGATAACGGAGGATTTATATACGGTTCTACCGATTAAGAGTCTAACAATGAGTTTTGACCACCTTATACACCATAGCCTCTCAACTGCTATGGTTATCTTCGCCTAGGAGCTATTGTTTGAAGTGAACTCCGAACCATCGTGGATATGATATATTAATTAACAATATATGAAAAATTGTGTATAGTTGACGTTGAAGGATTTGAACTCGAACTCACTGATTGAAAGCCCGAGCCTTGACCTCCTTATACACCATAGTCTCTCAACTGCTATGGTGATTGAAGCCTAGGACCTACTGTTTGAAGCGAATTCCGTACAATCGTGAATATGATATATTAATTAAGAATTTAAGAAAAATTTTCAGAGTTGACGTTGAAGGATTTAAACTGAGCCTTACTGATAGGGAGCCCGAATATTTATCTCCTTACCCACCATAACAGCCCCCTAGACTTTATTACTAATTATACATACATAAAGAAGAATTTCTTATCAGTCTTATTTCCAAGAAATCGTTGATAACCCAGAGAGTATTCAACTTTTGTGATTCATACTAGAGCTAATTAATGTATGTAGAATTTGAAGTTGCGTCATTGATGACTCAATTGCCAAAACGATTATAAATATGATAATTCCAAGAACAACAAGAAGATACATACGCAATAAAAGATCAACGGTACTGTTAATTTCATGCATAAAAATAAAATTCTAGCCCCGCAATTTCAACGGAACGATTAACGAACATTTCTCTTCTGTGCATTCATGCAACATTTGCGCACATAGCAGAGTTTACTCCGACAATGCCCCGCCGTCGATTATGTTTCAAATATACCTCCGTCCACACCTGCGACACGTCGGGAATATTTTTCCAGGCATACACGTCGTTCACGGCGCAGGTGAAAGAGCTAATTAAATCGCACGGGTGTAGGTGTATACAGGTGTAACCATTAATTCGTCTGAGATATGGCAAAATAAAGCGTGACGAGTTCTGAGCCGCTGACTCGAATTACAATGGTCAAAAAATGTATTTCCTTCGTTAGGTCGGGTCGATTAACACTGAAACTACCGATATAATAATTAATCCATGATTAATCCAGGCTGTGGTAGATAAGAAGATAAACGCTAAGACTCGCAGTTAGTTTTTTAAATTATTCATTAATGTATTATTACCTCAGCGGTTTGGAACACACGTGAAAAAGTAGTTCGTACGTGAAATGATGATAGCAGTTAAAGTCGAGAAGTGCAAAAGAAAAAAAAAGAAGAAATTAGTGCAGAATGTTATCTATGGGCTATTTTTCTTAAATTATTAATTAATATATCGTAGCTTTAATGGTTAGTGACCAACTTAAAACAATGGGTCTTAGGAAAAATTATTATAGCAGTAAAAGTGGAAAAGTACAAAAGAAAATACTGTTGCAGAGTTGAATCTGGCGCAAAACGATAAAAGAAGCAAGGCATTGGAATATTGTAGTAGACCTTGTCTGCGATGTTTTTGTTATAACGATCAATAATACTCCTATTCCAGGTTTCCTTATGTGAATCATCAAACATATTTAAATACGTTTTTACATCTTTAATATAGAAGTATATATTATATTTATCCTCTCACGCTAAGCTCTATATACGGACTTCTACAAAAACATGCGTACACATCGTAACCCAAATGGCACTCTTTGGTTCATAATTATCGCCCAAACTATGAGTCATTAACATGACAACTACCAGCATTAAATCTATGATATTCAAATATTTTAGATGAGTACTTTGAAAAACTGAAATCAACAGGAGAAAAAGGTAATCAATTGACTGTATTTATATTTGTTAAGATAAACTTGAAACATTTACTATACTTCTCCTCTATAAGTTCGGAAAATTGGTATAACAAATGCGAAACCTCTCATTTCGATCGCCTTGATAAATCTGATATTAAATAATTGCACCAAACTTCTTTTATGAAACAATGGCAGCAATATTTTCCATTTAAAAATTTGCATATATTTCTACTACTCTCAATGGGACACGTAATCAGCAATCCCTCAAAATGATAATTATCCAAGCTTCTTCCCGCTTGAAAACACCGTGGAAAAACCTTCAACGAGAGAAGTAGCGCGTTCGAAGACCCACCGAGGAGTGCCGAGACGTCTCTTTGTGCCACGGCATCATATCCTCGGTTCTTGCCTGTTAATTTGCATACAACAAAAGCAAGGTACCGGGAGGAGTCCTTGGCGGGTCAATGAAAGCGGGGCTTAAGGAGGGGCGTTATATTTTGAGCGCGATGGTGTCTCTGATTCGAGCGTGTTTTCCGCTCAAATATCTTCGCCGTGCTTTAATTCAATAATTACCTTGCTCGTTTATTTCGGGATACTCGAAGCACATCTACGTCGTTAGGATTTCACGTTGATCTAAATAAATTAACGAACCGTGGTTTCATCAAATTATTACTTTCTATGACCACGAGAAAGAGAAAGAAAGTATGTAAATTCTTTTTACATTTTCTAATTTTTGTGATTTTATATTCTCTTAATTTTATTTCCTCGAGGTGATATTGGAAAAAGGGAAACTATCAGATTTTGTAGAATGATTGGAAGGAAACAGGAAAAATTACATTTTTTTTGTTAATATGAGTCAATGGTAGGAGTTGTAATAAAAATATTTGAGAATTATATAAAAATTCATTATATCAAGGTCTTAATTTGCATTATACCCGGTGCGATGCATTCGGTTTCTAGATGACTCGTGAAACACGCTGACGCATAAATAACTCGTCAAATTCAATGTCAGCGTGAATAACAGAACAAAACTTGCGGCTTAAAATAACACACTAAAGAAGAAAAATGTAGATCATTTTCTTTATGAAAGTTGGCCTTGTTTAATAAACGCATTCGAAATATCGATACCACGTCTGTATCTCTCGTATCGTCGGAAATAAAGCAAGCTCCTGAAAGAATAAATAAAGGGTGTTTTTCAAAAAAATTCATACGTATAAACATATTTATAAGACAGCCTCTTCGGCTGAGCATGCTCGTGTAATTTTTATTTGTCGTCGTAAAATGCTCATTCTTCTTTACAATTACACATATGCAAGAAAATGTTAATCAACTGGCATTGCATAAATATTTTTCTGTAAAAATGACGTACAAATTATTCTAAATGATCGAAATAAGCGTCGCAGAGTGTAATTTTAAAGATACTTTACTGTAACAAATATTTATTTTTTTGCGGTATAGCCCAGTGACACGAAATTCCTGTTTTCAATTCTGTTTTTAAGAAATGTCGAGAAATCTTCGTTTAATAAATATCAAGAAATATCAATTTCATAATTCTATGTGTATAATTATTTTTCTGTCAGAGTTATTCTGTTTTTCATTCAAAAACGTGTTCAGCAGAATAAAGGAAACGGTATTAAATTTGTTTTGCTATTAATTTTAAACGATTGTTAGGCACTATGTTTTATCTTTACCGTGCTGCACTTTCAAGGCAAAAAGTTGGAAATGTAATAAAGTGCACATGAGTCAACAGGCAGAGAATGGTGGCAAACGAAGAAAATAAATTTGCAAAAACGGAAGGAAGGTTCAAGAATACGCCTCTGTAGGATTGAAGCTGTTTTAGAGTTAAAATTGAATTTAAAGTCTAGATTTTATTTTGAGAAATAATAGTTCCGCTGTAAAATAATGTTACTGTTTTTACTTTGCTATCTTTTCGAGGCAAACAATCATGAAAATAACAAATTGTACGTGAGTCAGCGGGCAGGAGCTTATTTCACTTTGTAATTTTAAATGCTGCACGAAGTTGTACGTGTAAAAAATAACAAAAAATAAATGTTCGTCAGCTTATTGATAAAATTTTATGGCAATGTTTCCAATATGCACGCAGTGCTTAGAAACCTTTCTTCAGCAATTTTCTATTCATATTTCGTCTTTCAATTGCTTCCATGTTTAATCCTCACGCAGCAAACTTTTTTTTATATACACATGCAAAATTTTATCGTGTTTTTATATTTCACGCGCATTACGGTATTTCCTAATCTTCCGTCGCAATATTCTGTCTTATTATTGTTAAAGTACCATTCATAAAACAGTCATTAAATTAAAGAATTATCAATCTCCATTTCCAGAGCAACTGCTTATAAACTTCATAAAAAATGACTAGAGTAATAAAACCTCATATATTTTTTAAGATTTCATAGGTTTTTAACTAACCAAGGACAGAATATCATAAACAACACCGAGGAAATCCCATTTTCCTAATAAGTACAATTGCCACTTTAACACCAGGTTTACCACAGTAGTAGTCAAAATTACTTGCACCATATATTTTAAAAATGTCCCTGAAATTTCTAACGCCGTATCTTCCTCAATATCTTACGTCTGTCTTTTAAAGTTGTACGAGGTTAAATCGATCAAGTTTCTTGCCCCTTTCATTCATTTTCTTCTAAACTATTTGCCTAGTATCTTAACCCCTTCGACTGCGGGACACTGGAACCAGAAAAATTAGAAAATACGGTGCAATATTTGCATGACGTTCTCTAAAACTCGATGCCTCTCGAGATTTGTGATTAAACAAACTTACGACTGAAGCACATTACCAACAAGCGAAGTTCGGGAACTGATAGACTCCAATTTTCATGAAGCTTTGCATAAATATTTATTAGACATATCTAAGAAGATAGCTGGAATTCGTTCGTGCCCAATTTGAACTTTAAGGGAGATATCAAGGAAGGCACCTCTTTAACCCTTTCGCTACGGGCGCCTATTCTGGTGCGGTGCTCCTGCTGAACGAGCTGCCGCGCCAAAAGTGTGCACGATGCGCAAAAAGATCAACCGCGGCCGCACTTGCGCCTCATTGCAACAGAGTTGCCTTGACGGTGTTTTTTTAAAAAGGTTCTTTCCTTCTAATGCTGCATGCCCAGAGTAATATATTCGATGCGCAATAACTCCAATCACTCGTCGTATATACAATACGCTGCATTTTATGGAGAGCGACTATAGTCGCCCGTAGTAGTGAAAGGGTTAAGGGAGGTCCTGAATTCTCGTACCTGTCCTGCCTTTCTCCTGCCTGTCCTACCAGTTCCCTCTGCCTCTCCTGCCTGTCTCCAGCATGTCCTGTCTGTCTCCCGCCTGCCAAGTACATCCTACCTCTGCCATACCTAAAGTGCTTGATTAAAAGCAATTTTCGAAAAAATTAATGTCGAGAACGTGAGCTCATACGAACTTGAAGGTCATTTGAAGGTCAAATGAATACGAAACGAAAATATGAGCTATTGAGCTATGAGCCCGCATGTGTGGAGTTTTTGAGCCATTTTTCCGGGATTTTCGCGAAATTTCGTTAAAATCCGAGCGAGATTTTAGTTTCAGCAACAACACTTGAGCTTGCAAGCTCAAATTTGACCTTCAAATGACCTCCAAGATGCACGAGAGTTATCCGCCGGCGTGTGACCTTGCTCAAATAGGATCGGCGTTATGTCAAAATTATATGAGCCCACGTTCTCAACGTTAATTTTCTCGGAAATTGTTTTTGAGAAAACACTGTGGGTATGATAGAGGCAGGGTGGGTAGAACAGGCAGGACAGGTAGGAGCCAAACAGGACCTCCCTTAAAGAGGGGCCTCTCTTGATATCTCGCTTAAAGTTGAAAACGGGCACAAAAGATTTCCAGCTATCTTCTTAGATATGTCTAATGAATATTTATGCAAAGTTTCATAAAAATCGGAGTGTATCAGTTCCTGAAGTTCCCTTGTAAGAGACTTTTGTGATATCTGTTAGAGCCCTTTTCGTAAATATTGATGGATCTGTGAGGGTGTATATATACGCCTTACGTTTATACCGATGAATTTGTAAGATCGCATATATACGTCTTTCACAATCAAATAGTTAATTTCGCCAACGGCCAAATCGCGTTGGAATGCACAGGTTCTCGTCCGATCACCTAAGTTAAGCAACGCTGAGCGCGGATAGTACTTGGATGGGTGACCGCTTGGGAACTCCGCGTGCCATTGGCTACCTATTTTTTTTCGCTTTTTAACAGAATTATAAAATTTGCATCAATAACTTTTATTATTATCAAAATTTGTTTATTTTTATATTTATTTTTTCATGGATTTGTGACAGCGTATGTGTACGCCTTTCGAAGTTAAAAAGTTGAATGTAATTTACTAATAGTCAGAATTTTAAGACTAAAAAAATATTCATTTATCTGATTTCATCGTTATCAAACAGTCTTCCAAAGGACAAATACTATAAACTTCAAAGAAAAGAGCTGCAGTTGGAAAAGGTCATATACGAATTGTCGAACCAGAACACACCATAAACATCCCAGACAAAATCCCAACATCCTACAAAGTACAATTATCACTTTAAAAAACCTTCAGTTAACCCATTAGTAAAACTTTACTTTCGACTGCACTCTATCATTACGAAGCTTGCTTTTTAGGAAAAATACTACAAATCTCATATTAGAAAAACCTCGTATACGAATTAACCGACCAGAAAACACCATAAACATCCCAGACAAAATCCCAACATCCCGCAAAGTACAATTACCTTTTTAAAAAAACCTTCATTTATCCCATTACTAAAACTTTACCGCTCACTGTACTTCATCATTACCAAGCTACCTTTCCAGGGCAAAAAATCGCAGAGGCAAAGAATCGTACGTGGATAAAGCAACGGAGAACGGCGCCAGGCTGTAGGAAAGAAACCTCATCGCGGCTCGAATCAGTCTGTCAAGGACTCCATTCTGTTAGAGTTGCACATAAATCGCGCACGTATGTACGTGCCCGCTAGTAAACAAGGTGTCACGTGTGTAACCCAGGTACAATGTGCGAATCGTGCAGACGCGGCACGTCCTTGTCAGATTTCGCACGTTTTTGCATTACACCTTGCCCAACAACGAACGTCGAGCCTAGAATACTCAACGATGGGCTTTAATGCTGCGAAATTTCGTTCATCCTTGTAAACATCGATCTCGTATCGGGGTGGAAAATTTCCATTTTCCTGATAGCTTTGTAACCGCAATGGCAATTGTGCCATTAGGGGAAAATCGAATGAAAGAATTGTAGTCCGACGTGAAAATTGTTGTAGAATTTATTTGCAATTAGAAGATTACCTTGTGAATTGAGAATTATGTTACATTCGGATGAAGTTGATACGTTATTTTTTATAGAATTTTGGGATTTTTTGGCAATTTAGTAATTCGAGTATGACTAAGTTCTCAGAGATTTGGAATATTTCGGGATATTTATATTTATTTATTTCAATATTCTAAGGTTTTGGTAATGTTTTATAACAGTGACGGATTGTTTGAGGGATGGGGATTGCAGAAATTCTGCTTTGCTTGGCAAAAGAAAAAGTT
Organism: Cerceris ruficornis; assembly: GCA_963989415.1. Lineage (NCBI taxonomy): Eukaryota > Metazoa > Arthropoda > Insecta > Hymenoptera > Crabronidae > Cerceris > Cerceris ruficornis. The sequence goes on from OZ022527.1 coordinate 4,909,052, forward strand.
TATATATCAGGGGCTGTAGATTGTTGTCAGCTTTTAAATTAACTGTCATAACGGGACTGAATGAGTCATTGTAACGTTAAAAACAATACAGGATTTTACACTTGACTGTCCATTCCATCACTATTTACTTTCAGCATTTCAGTAAAGTTATGTTGTTTTCCTCACGTTATTTCCATCATGGTAAAAACTACCAAGTTTTTAACGCTTTGTGCCATTTATTACTTTCACTTTTTCTAGCTTTTTACATTAAAAATTATACTTTTATACAATGAATTATTCAGTGACATAAAACTATATCAAGTTCTCTATATTCTTATATTGATAAGCTACTGGTAATTAATTCGAAAAGGTTAAACGAGTAAATTCCGTTCACATGGAAAATGTTTTACAATTATATTTTAATGTTTTGACGTCATATTTTTTACAAGATTGTTGAACCTACAGACCCATATTCAAAAAATTCGCTGAAACTATCAGTTGCCCACTCGTATCAAATGGTGCAGCGAGCAACACCGTTTTAATTCTTAAACATGTCTATCGGAAAATGTATAGACTTAAGTGTTACTTTATTTTAGTTCCTATATTTTGCACATTGTAATTTTCTAACGGTATATTTATATTCTAAATTGTATACTCCCCTCACACTTAAAATATCGAAGTAAAATATACAATTTAGAATGAAATGTAGAATATAATATAAAAAAATATAGCGTTAGAAGGAGTCGTTGAAGGAAGACGAAATGGGAAGGTAGAAAAATGACTAAGATATGTGAAATGTAAGCAGAAAATAGCAAACTAAAGATAAGTGCAATAGATAGAGCAGACAGATGTTATATTCCGTAGATAGTATTATTTATTAGGTAGCATGTACTATATGTTATATCTAAATAACTATTTTTGTAAACTGAGTCTATTTCTTGGCTGTAAAGCTGGAATTAATAAAGATTATATATATAATATAAACATTAATAAATGAAAATCTACAACAAAGACATTGCAAATTATTCTGACACCATAATTTCATTTACAAATTACTTTAAACATCAAGTTCTAATCAAACCAATTGCAAAAATACTACACAAAATGCGCAAATACTTCTCGTTTCCACTATCGAAAACAAAGGAGTCACTTACAACGGAAAAATATATAATATCAATGTGAAGGCAACATCCTCGGAGGTAAGTCCAAGATGGCAAGTCCATGATAGCTAGAAGATTAAATAGCTTGCATTACCTTGGTACGTGCTATGTTTATTCTGACAGACGAAACGTGATAATGTGCGCGTCAATCACGTGAGAAAGAAGACTACTAAATTGCCGACGAAATCTTGTAATAAAATTTAACGCCGTCCTTTCGGCGAACAGCTTTGCGAACTATTATTATCATGCCATCGTATAAACGTACAAAGCATCATTAAAACTCGATAACGAGAGTGTGGAAAATTTATTTTGTCGTTAATGTATACCCCTTTCTTGAGTCTTAACTTTTTGTAAGGATACGCCCCCGCGTGTGCATTTAAATTGTTACTTTACGATCGAATTTTTGCAACTACTGTAAAAGAAAACAATTATAAGTGCATTTCCTTTAAAATGATAGAGAAACGTGAAATATTGTAAATAATTTCTTTTTGAGGAATTGGATATTTATCATACTTGTAATTCTAAGAATGCAATGATTTATCGAGTACGAGTAATTCACCGAAGGTAAAGTGCACGAACAGATAACGTTTTAACCCTTTGAGTACTGACTATCGTGCTAACTGTTATCATTAAAAAATAAATAATTAACGGCAAGGAATCCTACAAATTTAATTTCCTTCAGTTAACAAAAAGTTCGAAAAATAATTGAGATATCAAGGGGCTAAAAAATTACTCCTATGTCAAACAACTGATATGCAATTATTCCACAGGGTGTCATACCACAACTTTCCCCACCATACTACTGTTTTCTACTTACAACTAGTATTACTCTACTACACTCCATTACTCCACTAGTACTCCATTACTACTCTACTATTACTCCACTACTACTATACTACTACTCTAATACTATTCTGCTACTCCGCAATTACTCCACTTCCACTATGCTGCAACTTTCCTCGCTATACTACTTTTTCTACTTACAATTAGTATTACTCTACTACACTCCATTACTCCACTAGACTTCATTACTACTCTACTCTTACTCCACTGCTACTATACTACTGCTCTAATACTATTGTGCTACTCTGCAATTACTCCACTTCCACTGTGCTGCAACTTTCCTCGCTATACTACTATTTTCTACTTACTAGCACCATACTACTACTCTACTACTCTACTGTTCCTGTACTAATACTGTGCTACAACTTTTCTCACAAACGCGCTGAAATTCTTGTAATGATTATTCTATACAAATTTTTCCACTCAACTATAACATGAGGCCACTTTTTTCGAGTTCTAAGAAGACCTTAAAAAATGTTGTAATCCCTTCACCGTGAATATTTTTGCCGCCTAACAAGAAGTCAGCTCCTCGGACGAGTTTACAATTGCGTCTGTCCAGAAGCTCGCCTGAAAGATTTCCCGTTATCGGAGCTCTTATCTCGCTTTGCGTCTTATCGCGTATTGTTTAATATGGTAAGCCTCATTATCTCGTTATTATGTCGTGAACGGAGCACTCGAGTAAAGTCGACACAGGTCGTTTTTTACTGCCACTCTTATTTCTGTCGCGATAGCCCGCCATTGTCGTTGTAATTAAGAGGAACACGAATTCACAGACCCCGTGGTACGATAACGAAAGTCGTTGAGGGAACGTCATTCTTTGTCGTGATTAATGGAACGTTTTATTGTTATTTTAATGGAATCTTCATCAGGGAGTACTTGGTTACGAAAGTTTTATAATTCGAACGAATTTTTTCGAAGGTTCTCATGGCAGGAAAGTAGCGCTGTCATTGTGCGAAAGTTTTCTTCTTGTTGGTTTCTTCATTTTTATAAAATTCTAATTACTTTTTTAACTTCTTGTCATTTCAGTGTAGTTTAGATTGAAATAACGAAGAGTTCTGCAATACATCAAGATGCATTGCAATATCGCATCGAAATGAATTCTTTAGAATTAATTTTTTCTGCTTTCTGCTTCTATTAAGAAATTATTTTCGTGAAACATTTCTTTACGTCAGAATCGGTCGAAAGTAAATAAATGTTTTTTGAAAGTAATGTTTCAATATTTGGAACACAGAAGGAGTAGAGAAAATTGTAAAAGGACTACAATTTAAAATCACTCCATCCTCTGCAATTCAAATTCCACCCATTGAAATTCTCAATAATTTAAATAATTGCTTCTGTTCTGCCTTTAATAGAAAGTTATAAGAATAAATTTCATAGAAAGGTAAAAGAATAGAAAACTACTAATTTCAAGAAGCATTTATTTCCATCAGGTACAGCCCAATGTAAATAAACGTTTCTTCGAATTAATATTTGAATTTTCGTAAAACACAAGAAACAGAGAATTTGTGGAAAGTCTACAACGAAGTGTAACTCCATCCTCTGCAATTCAAACAAACCATAAAATTCTCTAAAATTGACTGACATTCTAAAAGCATCGAAGAATATACGTGTCCCACTTAAATTAATTTTTTCCATAACAAAACATTTTCCCCGCCAAACAAGCTGCCTTGTCGCGATGCATCAAACCTTACAAACATATCCAGACGCTCGTAAAAATACCTCGACTTCGTTAAACGAAATCAATTACAACCGCTTATTATCGTCTCTTCCATGACACTAATTCCATTCCTCGATGCAACGATTCGTGCATTTACGAGAGAAAAACAAACAATTAATACGCAACACGCTCGAAATGCATCAAATGGTTCGTTTTACACGTTTCCAGAGAGAATCTCATCGGCTACGTGTTCAGGTAAAATGGGAGGAAGGGAAAGAGAGAGGTAGGAGTATTTTACGCCTACGCGTTTCATTAATAATGTTTATGAAAACGCGGCTCGTCCTTGTCGAGTGCACCGCACTCGCTTCAGGCTTCGTCCTCGTTGCGCTCGCGACGTCAGCTTTATTTTTCCAGAAGAACGTGCACGCAGCAACGTTGCACAAAGAGATAAATTATAGCGAGCCTCGAAATGGTATTGTTTGTAACACAGCTGTTCTGCTTGCTTTCCATCATTTTCATCGTTCGCATGACCGGCTGGAAATAATGCGAAAAATGCATGGCAATGTATGACATTGTTAACAATAGACCGATAGAGTAATCCAAACGATTTTAATTTTTGTTATTCTGGGTAAGAGGCGTTATATTTGAAAGTGGCGTGAGTCATTTTTTTTTTAAATCGAGATATTTAAGGGTTTACGGTTGAACCTGTTAAAAATTGATGCCAATTTTCGAGAAGACTTACTTCTATTTGGTATCTTTGATACTTATATGTTTTTGAGTGTAAACAATTCCGCTAAGTCATTGAAGAAGCTCCATTTTTTATTACGGTGAAGTGACTTATGCCACTTTCAAAATAAACGGCACATTTGAGGCATTATATTTGAAGTTTCAACCTGTTTACAAATTGATGCCAATTTTCGAGGACATTTTCTTTTAATTAACATCTTTGAAACTTTTATGTTTCTCACAATCAGTGTAAATAATTTCGTATGGTCACTGAAAAAGCTCAATTTTTTTACAGTAAAGTGTTTTATGCCAGTTGCAAAATAAACAGCTCATTTGAGGCATTACACTTGAAAATCCTTTGAGATATTTAACCTTCGTCCTTTCATTAAAAAAAATCGTGCTGAAACCTCTAGTGTCTTGACTACGCCGCAAAGTGTCTAAGGTCGATCTAGCTGGACAAAACTATTTTTTGAAAGAAATTGCGGTTTTCATTAATTTTACTGACTTTTCTGCTAATACAAAACATAATCTTATTCTTAGTGTTAATAGAAATATATATTTTAATAATTATTTAACATTTATACGTAAAATAAGAAACTCTTAACTTTAAAATTTTGTTGTACATTAACGGCAATAGTTATTTACATTTTTTCTGCTCAAAATGATTCTATAAACTACCGCGAATACAACGATGCATGTTATTTTAATGTTATAAAGATTTCAATATGTGTAAACAATGTTCAAAGCGGCGCACCCCCCAAAATGCCCCCATTTTTATGAATATTTTCCAATTTAACCCTAAAAACTGAACGTCCAGGAAAAAATTTAATAGCAGGAGGCAATAGAGCAGACGTTTTTCTTGGGGAACGGCGCGCCGTAGACTACATATTTTCTCTTAAAAAAGCAAGATCTTGTTTTACTTTTTCTGTATAATAACTTTATTGAGCATAGGTAATATATATTCACCATGTACAATTTGTTTTTATTTGGATGAAATTAAATATCGATTTGGGCCAAAAAAGACATCGGGGACGGATGAAGGTTAGAAGTTTCTATGAAAATTTGCATGTATGTTAAGTTGAACTACTTCTGAGTAAAAACATAAGAACATTTAACTCTATTTATTTTGCCATTTAGAATACGAAGAAATGAGACCTGGGATTGGCTGAAACTAGCTTGAATGTATTTTTATAAAAAAAGGGGTTATACCACTTTCAAAAATAACGGCACGTATGTACCTATGTAAATATGTAGCTCAGTTGTTTATTGGTTGGTAAATGTAAAAGTTGTGATATGGAAGAAGCTCGTGGTTATGACACCGTTTATTGTGCTTTATTAATAAATAATGTTATGTGTCTTTCAGCTCATTAGTGAAAAATGTTTTAATTTGCATTTCTAAGTCCCAAGAGACGTAGGTACATAAATGTGTTGGTAATTATCTCAGTGGTCCATTCTTTTATTCTATCCCTGATATTTCGATTTTTGTTTTGAAATTTGCGTCGTGTTCTGTGTAATGGAGCAACTATCAATTCCGTTAACTGGTTCTGTCTGTTATCATTTCTAGAAAGTGGTATCACAATTCTGTAATGTATCGTTTGGTCGACGCAAAATAATTGATAAGTTCAATCATAGATCACGTTCATTATTACCGGCAATAATGAATAATACTCACGTATTCCGGAGAAAAATCTGCTATGGTCAGTAGGTTATAAAGTTAATATAGTTTTGGTTTCGATATTATTCAATTCTGAATGAAATTTCGTTAAATCTAATAATCCGAAATCTTTGAAAAGTTTGGAAATAGAGAAAATGTCATAAGACAAAATTCAATTAATTTTTATTTTAAAATTTTTAATATTAAACACTATATAGTTCTATGAAACTTGTATGCCTTTTTGTTTATCAGTGCAATCGTAAAGTGCATTTGCACTCTTTTTGTAAGGTATACCTTTCATTTGACTGCGTTAATCGATGCAGTTTCTCACTCTCAACAAAAAATATTGTTAACGTTACGTCTGAACATTGTTATTTCAGTAATGATTTTAATTTTACAGATGCACCTATGCACAAAAATGCATAAAAGTTTCATAGGAATATGTAGCGTTTAATCAATCTTTTCAAAGATATATCTGCGCCTGACTCCGTGAAACATTACAGTGTTGACATTTTTGCAAGATTTTATCATCTTACGTTAAAATTCAATCCTGGCACACGATCTCTAATAAAATAACCCTTTTCTCCCTTCAAAATTACCATTTAGACAATTGTAAAACACATGAAGACGATACATTTTCAACACTTAATAAAATTATCTACTAGCCTGAAATTTTTTACTGCAAATTTCTCTATAATTTGTTTTACATTATTATACGTTTGTAGCTATCCCATTTGTGAAGCTTATTATCATCTCGTACAAGGATTATCGAAGCCTGGCTAAATGCTAAAACATAGTTTTCCAGGAGGATCTTGCGTACGCATAAACCACTCGTTTAATCGTCGCCATTACTATGGCATGTACTTCTCGACATTTTTCCACGGTAAACGCGTGTTTGCCGTGTTCGTTTGTGTTGGAATCTTAATGACTTTCAGGTAGATTTATCGACAGGTTTACGTGGAGCCCGTTATATCGATTGTTTTGATCTTGCAATGAGTGAAAGCCCCTCAATTTGATTGTATGCTACCTTCTTTTATATCGGCGAATAAACTGATCGAGTTGTGAATTAAGAGATTTCAATGAAATGATCGAAGCGTGAATTAAGAACTTTCGCTCTTTGTCCTGGGATATTTATTAACACATTGAATGCCAGCGGCATTTCGCATCTCATCGTTTCTATTGAAGTGAAACTTTTTGTATTAAAATCACATCTTTATATGGTAGAAACGTTAAATCGTTAAGTTTTAAACAATTAAAGCTAGCGATTTAATTTCATCTTTAAAGACGTACTGAAGCTTAATTTGGAGGCGAAAATGTTAATATATTCAGTGTGGAACTTTACTTGGCTAACACTGGTAATTTAGTACCGAGTGTGTTAGTAAATTTGTAAATATTGTCGTTTAAAAGTCACAAGAAACATGGAATTTAGCAACGTCGGTTACCGGTGACCCCCACGGCATTCAACGTGTTCATCTAAATACTGAAAATTTGTTTTTATTCTTAGCTCATCGATGTTTCTTAACAATAATTCTGTTACTTTTAAATTGTCGAAGCATAAAGGTATCCTTTCGCAAAAACATTTATTGTATCCTGTAATTCTTTATTATTCACACAATGGGTATTAATCAATCATCGATATTTCATAACAATAATTACATTATCTCTCATTTTTACAAGGTAAAGATTTGCTATAACAAAGAGATTTGTTTCTTATGCTTTGTAATGTCTTGATTGTGAATTAACTTGTTTATCGCAGAGCTGCATATTTGAAATTATTCAACTCTTTAGCAGCTGAAGCGATTTCGTAATTAATTAAATTCAAGTGAATTTTATAACTGATTCATTAATTACATTTAATGATAGTGTTAATTATAGAGCATGTTTCTGGTATTTTCTACTTTCCAGAATATTTTAGAACTAAAGGAACAAAAACATGTTATATGAATGTAAACTTGTTATAAACCATAACAAAATAATTACGGAAATACGAAGTAACAGCTGAGTTTAACTGTCGCGCCTTATAATTAATAGTAGGAAGTCCTTCAACTTACTCATATTTATCGGTATTAATACTCGGTATATATAATTACAACCTCTAACAGCGAACACAGCCTTTGTAAACAGATTAGGTAAATATTGTCAATGTATTTCCATGCTGAATCAACGGTGAATCGAATCAGGTGTTATTTCATATTTTTTCGATAATTTCATATTAAAGCTTTTACGAGAATAGAACATTTTCTTCTTGCTTGTAATTAGAGAAGATGATATCAGTATTTGCTTTTATACTCCCTGTATATAGGTATTAAAGGTTACTTTAATTAAATATAACATTCATGAGTTTACTTCAATTAATATGCCATTTAGAATTTGTTCAATTACATATAACTTTTATGATTTTACGTCAATTAACGACAACTTTTATAATTTGACTTCAATTAAATATAGCTTGTATAATTTGACTTCGATTGAATATAACTGTTATAATTTGACTTTGATTGAATAAAACTTTTATAATTTGGCTTAAATTAATTATCGTTCTTATAATTTTACTTTAAATACATATAACTTCTATGATTTGACTTCAATTAAATATCGCTTTTATAATTTGACTTCAACCAAATATAAGTTATGATTTGATAGGATATTATTAAACACCAATGTTGCAATTGCATTTACAGAAAATTTAAACACATATGGACACATATAATAAACATGAGATCGCAAGAGATTAATGTTTCTTGATATTTTTAATATCTTGTTGGCTATATTCGTCCTCTCGTGATTCGTATATGTTTTTGATCAGGTGGCTGCGAATAACTGAATTGTTAAGAAACATCGATCATCGGATAACGACGCTTTGTTTGTCGATGCAAATGAGGGATCGGCAATATCGATATTGACAATGAATATTGATCGTCCGAGAGTCACGTTGTACCGAATCGATTCTGTATACGATTTTAATTTTCTCCTTCTTTCGCGAATATTCTTTAAACTTTCAGTCAACTATAAAATCTGCTAAAATTTGTCACCTCTTTTCAAATTTATAAGCTCGTCTAAAATTTGTCAAACGAACGCGTCAAAGGTAAAAGATGAAAAAATACTAAGAAATCCTTAGTAAAATTCGCCCAATAATATGAAATTTTACAAATTAGAATATTTTTATTTTCAAAAAATAATTACCTAATGAGAAAATAAAAAAGTTCGGGAAAAGTCACCCAAAACTGCAATCGATAGTAGTTCAATCATCTATCATTTAAATTTAACATTTTAAATATTTAAAGGTTAGACAAACTATTGAAACAACTGAAGAAAACATACAATAAGGACTGCAGATTACCAATTATTGTTGACTGACACATACAAATCCCAATCTGATTGACTTTCCCGCCTAATAAAGTAACACGCTACATCCCAGCTAAATAAACTGGCACAAAGTAATTAAAATAATTTAGAAAATGTACAAATCGCACGACGTACTTTCAAGATAACAACAGATGTTTGAAACTTTACGTGCTATTTATATCGGCCTGTAATTATGCAATTAAAGACCGCATTGTTCTTTCGACGATATCCGGCGTAACGGTTACACGCATCGCATGAGCTTTAACACTTCAGATTCTGATGTGTCATTAAACAATCGATCGACCAACGATTTCGCAAACGGTTGGACTTGCCTTCTTTTTAACTTTTTGCAACATGACACTATCGTTTGAAAAATAAAATGTCTGGCCTTCAAATTTTTATGAGCACATTATAAAAATGTTTGTATTTCATTTGAAAAAGTAAGGATAATTCTATCGTCTAAATATCTAATTTATAGAAGAAATGGTTATAATTATTGTATTTAATAACGTACACCTTAATGAAATATTTCAAATTTAAAGTATTTTACTGTTTTCTTCTCTTCTTTATCGTCTTCACTTCTTTGCAATCTGTTATGAAATAACAGTAATTAAACGTCCATTACTTAGAATAATTGCGTGTAATTGGTAGATAGTAAACCTATTGACATACATATTCTTCTATCTTTGTCAGTAGAAAATTTAGTACAAAAATTCCATGACAATAGCGATGGTTTCTATCACATAAATTGATTTCATATTTTTTGATGAAGGAATAATTTATAAAATATGAAAAAGTAGTTCAGGATTTGCTATCAATAGCTGAAAAATTCAAGCTATCGAGAAAGATTTAAGGTATACTGTTTTAATTGAAAGGTATATAAATTCTAGATAAGAAGCTAATTACTTGATAACATAGCATGCATGAAAGTCGAAAATAATGTGAATACGTGAAGAATATTCGAATTAAAATAGTAAGATTTACATTGAATGTTTGATGTAAGTTATTGATTTAATCAAACTATGTATATAAAGATACCATGAGTTTCCTAAGTGCTAATTTGCATGTTAGGATGAAATTATCTTATAATTCCTAAGCAACGCCGAAGTGACAATTCACGGGACGTCTCAACTGCTAGAAATAATGGTAGTTTATAAATCTTCTTTCACTTAGGTGAAATTTCGATTTCACATGTTGCTTTGTACGTGTTTCAGCGTTATGATAAATTGCAAGCACTTAAATCTCATTAAATCGGCAACTTTTACATCTTGAAAATAATTTAATTTGTTTACCTACATCAGATCTAAAATCTCAAAGTATTTTTATTTTTCTCATTCAAAATATTTCTGCAATTAAAAGAATTGTTCGCCAAGCATTGCTGTGTGTGTGTGTGTGTGTGTGTGTGAGAGAGAGAGAGAAAATATAAAGGAGCAAAATGATACAAAATGATTTTTCGAGATATAATTAATTCATTTTTCAAACCTCTTTAAAATATCTAATAAGAGTAATATAACATAGTCACAAATATTTCATTCAGTAAATCACTGTCAATGTGAAAGATTCAAATATATTTCGAATTAGCAATACATTTACATATATTCTTCAATTTCTTTTGCATGCGATTAATTTTCAATTTTTCTCATTTACATAATAATTTGCATGCTTCCCTACACCGTAAAAATGTTTAAATTCCAAAATCCATAAGCCTCGTGCACAACAAATGTCTTCAACAAATCTATTTCGTCAAAGTAGGCAACGTTACTCCAATTTAACGTTAAATTCCGAAAGTTCGAACATTCATCGCGAGAAACGACTATTTCAACCATTAATACAAACCGCACGTAGCATTGTAATATCGAATTAGCGTTTGTATTGCAACAGCGTTACGGCAGTAATCCGAACAACACTTGAATTACGTTGATTTTCGTAACTTCGTTGCGACAGTTAAATGACGAAAGTAAAGTTTATTGAAAAACTCACAACCGAAAGCATATTTTCGTGCTCACGCTCTCGAGAGTTCTACGCCGGAGAGCCAAGTCACGAAACAGCCCTGTATTCGTTACCATAAATTTCAAATCATCATCCATAATCCTGATGATTCACTAGAAGTAATGTCAATAATATTCAGGACTGTAGCAGTACAACTTGGTGATCGCTGAACGGGCCATTTTTATTTATATATCCAAAGTATGGTTGCACGTTATAATTCCACAATTCTTATTACTTGCACGTTTAACACTAGATTTACCATACCAGTAAAAATGACTGGTATACAATTTTTTCTAAAAATTCTCCAAATTTATATGAGAGTCATAGAATAGATATTCTACGTCCATCTTATAAAACATAAATTGCCGAATCAATCAAGTTTTCCACCTCTTAATTCCCCTTTTTTCAAAATACTTATTTAATATTTTTAAATATGATAGATTTAACGCCGGTAGTTCTAGTGTTAAAACTACATTTACGGAAGCCGTCAAATTGTCGGGTTCCTACTTGTTTTACAAACATTTCTCAAATTTACGAACAAGCTGCACAATAGATATTTCACGTGTATTTTGTAATACAATAATGACTTAACGAATTATCATCTTTGCCGCTTGATCCCTCTCTTTCCAAAGTCCTTATTTAATATATTGCAATGTAACAGATTTCACGCTCGTAAATCTAGTGTTAAGGAATAAAAGAGATCTTGAAATATTCCGAACTGTAGATAAATCGTTAAATTGCAAATTAATGTATTACATTACAGCCTGAAATCGGTATTATATGCACGAATGGAAAATAGAGGAACAAGAAGTGCAGAAAACAGAACAGGTACAAAGAATTCTACTTATTACTGAACGACCAAACTGGTCCCCATAAACGACAGTTTGATGCCGTTTTCGGAGGCATTCGAAGACTCGGCTACTTCACCATCGAGAAACGAAAACGTTTTCCTCGTCATAGTTTATGGGGCCGTTGATAAATCCACATTTTTCACCGGTAAGTATCTCCGTGTGCTTAGTGCACGCACGCAGCGTAGAAAGTTCTCCTTTGTCTTTCTGCCCTGTCACTCTTTCTCTTTCTTGCTCACTGAGTTCCTCTTTCTTCGTTTACACTCACACATTTCCTGTCCTCTTCCCTCTCTTCATAGGATTTCCTTTTCTCTCTTCCAACGCACCGTCTCCTTCTCGCTATACCTCTTCTTCTTTCTCGTTTACACCGTCACTTTCTGCCTTCAAGAACCTCTCGCTTCGTCTCACTATTTCCCTCGGATTCTCTTTCTTCTTCTTCCTCTTTCCCTCGATTTCTACCTCTTCGTCTTGTTATTTACCTCGATATCTCTTTCTTCGTTTCTCCATTTACCACAGTGGTCCCTCTTTCCCGCACTTCTCTCTATCGCTACCACCATCTCCCCCTTTACCTCATGTCGCCTCTCTCTTTTCCCTCGACATTTACCACTCATTCCCTCTCTCTTCATTTCCCTCTCTTCAAACCTCATCGTCTTTTTAAAACGCACTTTTCCCCCTCTCGCTCGTACTTTCATCCTCCGATTTTCTTCCTCCAACACGTCATCCTCTCCTTTCAACGTTGCATCCCTCCTCCTCCTCCTCCTTCAGCCCTCTTCACGTACTCTTTTTGTGCTGCTCGCGTGTGTGCCCACGAAAGAATCACGTATTATACGTGGGTGCTTATACTTGTGGTATTATACTTGCATATAGGGTGGACCAAAATACAACAACCCAGAAGGGTCTGATTCCTCTTGGAACAATGAGACGTAACTACCGAATTTATTTTCAGCCAACGCTTCATTCCCAGTAGCGTAAACTTCAAACATTAAGTTCATAATTTTACTCACTTTCATTTGTTCTGTATTCTTTAGCTTCCGATGCTACGATTCTTTCGTTTACGGCTATAAAATGAAGCTACAATTTTTGGTGACTTTTGAATCACCAAGGTTATGGTTTCATTAACCCCTTGCCGTGTAATAATAAGTGACACTCGTGATGCGGTAAATTGGACAGAAAATTATGAGGTTTTGGAAAACCAATGAAATTGAAAATATCAGTGAGACGCGACACGATCAAATTATTTCTATAATATTAATGTTACGTTAAATTATACGATATATCCAGAATCACTGACCAATTTTTATTTTACTAATTTAATTCTGAATTATTGCGAAGGCAGCCACAAAAGAAATCGTATGCCAAGAAGTTAATTAATAAATTAAGAACAGTTTTCCAGAGATAACGATTTGTACTCCAGCCCATTGATTTAGAGTCTTGCCTCCTTACCCACCATAACTCCAAGTTTTACTCGTTCCTCTTCCTAAGCATAAATTCCACGCCCGCTGACACAATAGGATCATCAATCCTCACAAATCTTACCGTACCATCAGTCAGATATAAATACTTAAATAAATTTCCAGAATCCTTTAGCAATTTTTTATCTTTCACAACGAATCAGCCCCATTCAAAGACCACTCGTCTGGTTCACCCTGTATACCTGAGCACAGTACATAATACTACTCACCATGCTACACCATACAAGCGCAGCGCCCCGTGCACAATGGTTTATGGTTATGTGAGTGCGATTCCTTTTCCATCCACAGGAGATAGAGTCTGCCTACCGTAACCTTGCACCGTGGAGTCAAGTGTTGCCAACCACGGTAAGTTACCCCGTAACCCAGAGCGTTGAAAAATATCTCGCCGAGGAATCAGCCCCACGCGGCGATCCGGGGAGTTGTTTTTAGCGGAAACCCGGCTTCGTTAGTGGGGATCGTAATGGCTTGAGTTACGAAGAAAATGGGCGTGGAAAGGGTATCCCCGATAATTATGGACCTGGCTTTTTCAGATACCGAACGAGGGGTTGAAACTCCCGCTTTTTATGCGAACCTTACGAACACTTGTACCGTTTGGCGATTGTTTTTGAATATTCGAATTGTAAAGTGATTTCGCGTAGTTTCGAATACGGTTGAATTCATTGTGGCTTCTTAACACCAGAACTACCGGCGTTAAATCTATCATATTTCAAAATATTAAATAAGTACTTGGAAAAAGGAGGAATCAAGAGGCGGAAAAGATAATCGATTCGGTGATTTATGTTTTTTAAGATGGTAGTAGGATATTTATTCTAAGACTCTTCTATAAACTTGGAGAATTTTTTGAAAAAATTGTGTACCAGTCATTTTGACTGGTTTCGTAGTTCTAGTGTTAAATAAATACTTTATTGTGTTTGGGTTGAAGATATCAACTCTTTTGGTAGATGTATAGCAAAGGGGCTTATTGTGAAGATGATTGTTTTTATTAACAAGAATGAATGAGAGAAGATGTCTATTGAGAGACTGAAAGATTATAAAAACAAAGTATGAGTGTAGTGTGAAGGTTGTTCAGGTTCTGCATGGAATACGAAAACAGGATGATACATTTATGAGTTGTAACACAGATTTGTTAAATATTATATGTTAATCAATATATGGACCGTTTATTTTGAAAGTGGTGTAAGTCCATTTTCCAAACAAATCGAGTTAGCTACATTAATAGTTACATTTTTACATGATCTTTTCATTCTAAAGCAACTTGTTATTAATATATTTAAAATCATTAAGATTTTGTAACACGAAAATTTTTTGATTAATGAAGTGATGAAAAAGTTTATTTTGAAAGTGGCGTAAGCCCCACTGTGAGAGTTTTAAATGGATATGGAAAATATTATGTAATAAAATTTTATAAGATTACATCTTTATGTTTCATTGTCAAAGTAGCAGTTGACATATCAATGTGCAATGACTTTGTTATAAACAATTTAATTTCAAATTTCACTTTCGATCCGCTAACGGATTCATGCGAGAAGACTGAATAATAATTAAGAAAACAATATTAATTTTAATGTCAAAATTATTTAACAAAGAACAAAAGTTTAATATTTTGTTGATTTTATAACATAAAAGTGCATACATTTGTTTTTATTTCAAGGGAAATTTACTGTTCCTATGGACTTGTGCTTTCTTAAGAATTGAAAACGCCATTTCATTGATCTTGAAAGTGGTGTAAGTCCATTCATACCCATCATAAACATATTATTTCTTAAATAATGTTAATTATGCTAATTGGGGTGATAAATTTGACACCCTTAGAAACCCATAAACATTATTATATTATGTTATCTGTTATCCATACTTTTAAATTTAGTCCAACGCAAACCCTTCAATATCTCGATTCGAACATAAATGGACTTATACCACGTTCAAAATAAACGGTCCATATGAATGTGTTAATTAATTAATAACACACATCCATACTTATAATGGGCGAAGTAAAAAGAAATGGCCTTTTTATATGTCCGGTGAGATATTTGAGGCGTGATTAAAAATACCTGATGAGATTATCAGAGTTATGGGCTATTTTGCACAATTAGAAGGAATAAGTATTATGTATTATTTTTTTGTAAATAAATTTTCCACATTGGAGGGACACGACATTGTTTCTCAGATTACTTTCAATTCGGAGAGAATTTTATAGTTGCTGTTGGGATAGATATAGGTATAAAATGCATCGGATATTTCAATTTTAGTGTTTTATACCACCTAAGTGGTATTTGCAGTAAGATTAGAACTTAAATCTTGACCGAAATGATGTTCCTGATAAGAATATCTTACTTAAAACATGTTTCTGATTTTCTGCAACAGTGATTACGAAATGGTTCATTCTGGTTTTTTTCGATCTTACAGACGGTTTCACCAGAATCGTATTTTATTATATTTTCCTTGGAAGAATACAGTATAAAGTAGGCGATTTTGATAGATACAATATTAAGTCAGTTAAAATAATTTCAACATTAACCCCTCTGCGTACAATAACGTGTGACACTCGTGATTTGGTAAATGGAATGAGGAATTATGAAGTTTTCCAAAAACTTTGAAATTGAAAAAATCAGTCGGTCACGAGACAGTCAAATTATTTCTATACCATTAATATTGCGGTCAATTATGCAAAATATCTTTCTCTATATATTTGATTTCGGAAATTAATTGAGCTAGTGGGTAAACAGTCAAAATTAACATCATAGGGCAAGCGGGTAAATAGTAGTAATATTATGTGTAAGTTAAATGTGTCTAACACGGCGAGAGTACATTTTAAATATGTGTGGATGACACTTTTTGCTTCACAGAAACAGTGTTATTTACAAGACTATAATAGCAGCATATATTAATTATATAAATGCGCAAAATGTCAGATAGTTAATTATCTACTCCCCTACCTCAAGGATGGCGGAATTTACAACCAATGTAATCACATTATTTTAATTATATTTCATCTATCAGTTACATAAGAGCTCAGATAGCTTGGATTCAAAGTATCACTACTCTTGGCGTGTTAAAGTACCGTTGTCCAGATTTATCATTAAAATAAATATGAAACTTAATCAGTATCTCTCCCCTATTATTCTTCTTCTACCCAACGTCTTTCTATCTCTCAACTGACAAATACAGAAATCAACGAAATAAGAAACTCCGATAATATTCCCTACAGAAAAACCATATGAAATCTGAATAATGCAAGTTCGTCACAATTCAGACATACTGCAATTATTTTCCATCTCTTCTTATTATCATTTACAGATTAACAGTTAACTAGCGCCGACAGACGTACACTTAACTAATTAACTGGGATTCACGGTCTTTAATAATCATTATCCCGAGAACCGTGACGAGAGTCGCCGATACTATAAAGCAACAGCATTAGAAAACGTCCGTGATGCAAGTGCAATCGAACGATGCAAACGTCAAGATATCTTTTATTATATCATGCGTTCATTCACCCTTCTCGATCTCCTTATCTCTCTTATCCTAACTTTGTCTCGTCTTCTCTGGCCGGGTGATCTCTGTACAAATTCATACTTATCATTTCCTTCAAACACCAGAACCAACGCTTATCTAAAAATTTCTTCGCGCCGGAGTCGCGATTTACGTAACATTTCACGATCCCCATTCGCTTATTCCGCGTATTCATCGGTAATTTAATTAGGTACGTAATGAGTTCAACATTAAAATTACCAAGACTGTCAAACTAACAGGTTCCCAATTATTTCTAAGAATTCTGCAAATTGACAGAGGAACAGTAATGTAAATATTTCACGACTATCTTATAAAAGAAAAATTACTTAACTGATCATCTTTTGCACCTCTTGATAATCACGTAAGCAATTAGTTCAACATTAAAACTACCAAGCCGGTCAAAATGACCGGTTCCCAATTATTTCTAAGAATTCTGCAAATTGACAGAGGAACAGTAATGTAAATATTTCACGACTATCTTATAAAAGAAAAATTACTTAACTGATCATCTTTTGCACCTCTTGATAATCACGTAAGCAATGAGTTCAACATTAAAACTGCCAAGCCGGTCAAAATGACCGGTTTCCAATTATTTCTAAGAATTCCGCAAATTGACAGAGGAACAGTAATGCAAATATTCCACGACTATCTTATAAAAGAAAAATTACTTAACTGATCATTTTTTGCACCTCCCGATAATCACGTACGTAATGAGTTCAACATTAAAACTACCAAGCCGGTCAAAATGACCCAAAATAAAGATTGTGTTTAAATAGATATTATGTTTTTGACAATTGGTTTTTGATATTCAATGTCTTTAAAATTTGCGTATGCTTATTTGCATTATGCATTTTACATTTTTTAAAATGTGAACCTTTGTTCGACGGGTCACTATGACCCGAAGGAACACGAATGTGAGATATAAATGAGGAGAACAGCAGGGTTGTCAATTATTCTTTTATATATGTTACCGTTAATTAAATAATACCGCTAATTGAATCAGTTAAAGTATATAGAATTATTGAATTCTACGACTTAACTAGTTATTTTATAGAATAACAATTACCTAATCGTTAAAGTATTAATATATTCTGTTATTTTTTATTACTGTTTAACTAATCTAGCAGTAATATTATATTATATATTGTGTTTTTCTTGATTATTTATCATTTAATCTATCCGTGATATGAAAGGTAGTTTTCGAGAGACCTTAACTATTTATCATCAGTTATTTTATAAGGCAACGGACTTGTTTTAAAGTCAAATTGTTTAGTTTTTATTTTAACGTCCTATCATTGGTTAATTTACAGAATAACTAGGTAAAGTTTGTAATTATTAATATATTACATACTTTAACCGACTCGGTTAGTTATTTCATGAAATGAAACAACAAAAACTAAAAACCTAATTATTCTACAAATTAACTGAATTATACGCTTTACCGGTAATATATATATATAAAAAGAATGCTATCATATTTAAAATGCAGGGAATTACAGAAGGAATGTGCTTGAATATTTCCTTTAATTTGTCAACCTTGCCTTCAATTACCCGCTTTATAGATGATTAACCCTTGCAGTCGTACGTCCAATTAGCGCAACGTAGTTTCCCATTGTAATTAATATTCTATCGTGTTAATGTCAACTTCTGAAACTGCCAATGACTATATTTTCATTTAAATATCGTCCGATATCACCGAATAGCGTAAGATAAAGCATTTCTCCAAAATAATTTCCCTCTGCTAACGAAAAACAGAAAAAGCACATTGAACCGCAAAAAGTTAATTCATTAAATTATATTTCCACATAATGCGCCATATAAAACTTCCCAAAACATTCTCATTTCTACTTAGAATTTTGTTGCAACTGACATTCAAAGAATAATACAACACAGGATTATTTAACACTAAAACTGCCAAGCCGATCAAAATGACTCGTTTCCAATTTTTTGAAAAAACTCCCCAAGTCGATAAGAGAGCCATGAAGTAAAATATTCCACTTTCATCTTACGAAACTTAAGTAACTTAACTGATCATCTCTGTCACTTCTCGATTTCTCTTTCTCCAAAGCACTTATTCAGCACATTTAAATACAATAGATAACAACGCCGGTAGTCCTAGCGTTAAAACGTTATTACACCAGAATAATCCTACCAAAATGAAATTGAAAATTAAAAAGATGTGCCTCGTCTTCAAACTCTTTTTGGCGGGGTTGGAAATAATTCCTGTTATCAAGGAAATTACAACGATACGCAGCCTCCGCCGATAGAAGAAAGGGTCCTTCCTGCATTAAAGTCTAACAGGAACGAAATAAAGCCGAGAAAATGAGGGTCGAGACCCAACGTGACGATCTCTTCTTCATCGACGCGCCTCTTCTTTCTCGCCGCTCGAGACTCCGTCCCGAGCCGATTGTAAGTCCCATTCTTAAAGGACGGCCGACCTATCGACATTAGCTTGCACCCGGTTCACAATGCACCGCGATTGCACTCGGGATGCATCCTGAACATGCGGCTGAAGAAAAGATGAGAGGCGCGGTAGAAGGGTTGCCGAGAAAAAGAAGGAAGGAGGGTGATGGAGAGGTGAGTGGAGAAGAGGAATGAGAGAGGCTGAAAGTGAAGTAGAAGAAGATGAAGATTGAGAGGGACAGAGAATAAATCAGAGAGAGGGATACGAAATCGGCGAGAGAATGGAAGAGTAATGTGAGAGACAGAATAAATGAGAAACGAGAGGGAGGGAGGAAAAGAGATGGCAAATTAGAGAGGGAAAGGAAAAGCAACAGGAGAGGCAGAGTAAATCAGGAAAAGGGAGAGAGAGAGAGAGATGAAAAGAGAAAGAAAGGGAGAGACGCCGTATCAAAGACAGAAAGGAAGAGCAACAGAAGAGACAAACATTAAGTCGGAGAAGGAGATAGAGAATAAATCAGAAAAAGAGGGTGTCTTAAAGAGATAGCAAGTTACAGAGGGAAAGGAAGAGCGACAGGAGGGACAGAGATAAAATCAGTGAGTGAAAGAGTGACCGAAGCAAAGAGCAAGTCCGAGAGAAAGAAAGAAAGCGGAGCAGAGAGAGAGAGAGAGAGAGAGAGAGAGAGAGAGAGAGAGGAGTGGAGGAGATGAGTACATTTGAAAATGTGACCAAGAGTCAAGATCCGGTGGCAAGGGAATGGAACAGAGGAAGAGATAAGAGGAGAAGAGAGACAGAAGAGTAAGACGAAGAAGAAAAACTGAAAGAAGACAGAAGAAAAGTCGTGAAAGGAAGAAAGACGACGATATCGAAAAGCGAGAGCTTTGTAGATAATCGACAGAGAGAGAGAAAGAGAGAGAGAGAGAGAGAGAGAGAGAGAGAGAGAGAGAGAGAGAGTGAGAGAGAGAGAATGTGAAGGAAGAGAGGTTATTTATTATACACGCTGACAAAAAATGAGGAGGGGAGAAGAAAGAAGAAGATACTACTTGCATTGATACCAAGAGCGAAGAAGAGACGAAGGCGAGGAAAAGAGTGGAAAATTAACCGCATAAGCGGCAAACAAGCCGCGGAAAGAAAATAAATTATTTATTTATCGATGCACAGCAAAGAACGGAGAAAAACGACGGAAAAGAAGTTTCTTCGCTGCACGCTCCAACGACAAGAGCGAGAGGGAGAAACGCCAAGAGAAAAAGAGAGAGTGGAATTATTCAATACATAATGAGACCAGGGGAGAGGAAGAGAGAGTGGAATCAGAAATTATTTACCGTACAATCTCGCATCGTCAGAGAGGAAGAGAAAAGAGGAACGAGTCGAAAGGAGACAGAAACATACCGAATAATTAATAAACGCATTAACGTGACGAGTTTTCTCGTTATTGGGAATCCGAGACTTGATTTCACAGGTATTTCGCTGAAGTTTCCACATTTTCAACGATATCCAGAAGAATCAAACCCTGTTTCACGAATGAATGTTCATATTTTCCATGTTTAAAATTTTATGCACCAATTAAAGTTAAAATTATGGAAACGAGAACAAAAGCTTGATATTTATTGTAGCAACATTCCTTATAATCCTCTTAGAAATTATGTATCATTCTTTGAGTACCTACAGTACTATGCAAAATTAGTACTGTATTAGTACATTATATAATATGGTGCAAATAAGTGTTATTTGCGATTTTTGCAGCTATCCTACATTGTAGAATCGTGATTGTCGTAACTGCCGATAAACTAATTGATTCTGTGCCCCCAACCATCCGCAAAGACCAACTGATGTCTAAGAAGGGTACATTTCCTACTGAAGAATCCACATGCGATTAAGCACTTCTCTACAAAACGGACTTTACGATCAACAGAGTTAATTCGCTACAAAGAAACCTGTGTTCAAATTAATATATTATATCGCTCGTAACATAAATAATTCAAATGAATTCCCACAACACAGCATAGTAACTTTCTTCATCCAAAAAGTCTCCAGAAATACCTAAATGTTACTTGCAATCTTGTTGCACGAAGTCCCACTCATTAGAGATACTCCAAATACCAGAAACAGGCGCGATAACATTTCAAAGAGGACCCGGTCACTCGAGCCACTTATACATTTTATTTATTTATTTTTACCAGAAATAATACACGCAAGAGAGAGAGAGAGAGAGAGAGAGAGAGAAATAACTCGACGACAGAGGGAGAGAGCGATAAGTATAGGGGGAGAGGGGGAAGGAGGAATTATTTACTACATGCTCCAAGCCATAGCAGAGATGGAAGAAGAGAGAGAAGGGCAAAGAGAGGAGGAATAAAGAGAGAAAGAAGAAACTGGAGGGAGGCAGAAGCGAAGGCGAGTCAAATGTTAGCGAGTGCACGGCGATGGAACGTCTTTAAGACCAAGGAGGGACTTATATAAGAAAGCAAGATGGCAACCGGTTGTCCCTGAGCCACGACCGGCGTTTATTTGCACATTTTTATCTATTTTTCGAGCCGGCCAAAAAACTCCGCGCAACCAGTTCGCCCGATGGCGCACATGGGTCGTCCCTCGCACCGCTGTGATTTTTCTTTCCCATGGCCAGATACGTTTTTATTGTCACCGAGGGTGTCACACCATAGCCGGTGTCACATTCTTGGTTACATGTTGGATGTCGACCGTTGGAGAACGCTTCCGTTTTGGCTCTTCTTTTCAGTTTACTCGTAATTCACGGATGATCGTGATACTTTCTCAATGGTTTGGAGTTAATATCAAGATTTCGAGACTTTAGAAGGAAAATTTCTGTTATGGGGTGTTTGGAAGATTCAGTTACGTGGATTTTTGATGTTCAGGTTTGGATCACGCTTTCAATTTTACGAATAGTCGAGAGTTTGGTACGGTAGACGCGATGCTCAGAGCGATATTGAAGAGTTTAGTTGGTGCAGTCGACTTCAGTTAGAATAGTCCATTAAATTAGGTTAATAGGAGTTCGTAGACTGTAATTTAATTGTTTAATATGATTCTTTAACAAAAATTTCTCTTTTCATTTCCGCATTGTGCGTCACATAATTCCCCACAGTACCGATCCTACATATTTAAATCTGTAATTATTTTTAGTGAAATTAATGAATAGAAAGGAAGGAAAATGTTATATCCGCGATAATTATGCAAGTATTTAAAAGTGTCGGGGAACGATTTTTCCAGGAGTTTATAGCCATCTTGTTTTATAGATTTTCTGCAACCGGTCACTCATATGTATTTGCTATCCTCATACTTACAGTAGGAATTTCTTATTTTCCCGCCAGAAATGCGTACTATGCAGAATTTTCCTTCGTCTGCAAAGTTAGCACTAACTTTGTCATTAAAATGCCGTCAACGACAATTTTTCCATTCCGAAATAGATAAAAAATATAAAGGCAAACATGCCAATACCCTTTACCACTACCGTCTCTCTTAACAATTTACGTCAACAATTCCGCAATTCAAAATGCACGCAAGACCTCCAGCAGTCCCACAAAAACTTCCCACCGTCACCCCAACAACTAAATACGCGTCCACGATCTAAAAATAAATCAACATAACAGCATGAACGAGGTCCTCGTTGATCCAAATAAAAACCATCACTCCAAGCGTTCCAATCAAACGAGAAAAATTGTCAAACCATAACCAATTATCAGCTCGGATTCCTCGATCCGTGTATCTCTCTAATCGGTTAGGAAAATTCATCGGACACTGTTATTTGTCTCCCGCAGATGTCCATCCTCATTTGCATGCGCATCTGTGGTAGTATCGGATATCCCGGCGTAATTTTCGTTCAAACACAAATCACTCGTTGCTCGCATGGCGTATTATTGAAACAAGCAATTCGCCCTTTCCCCTCTTCGCCCCGACCCCTCTCTTTTTCACCATTTATACCCCGAGGACCATACGCCCAATCGTTTGCTCCTCGTGTTTGCCCACATGTGACTGCGCTGTCGGCTGATATGTTTGCCCGAGTCGTGCACGATGCGTATATGCCATGTAATAAAAAGGAATGAAAAAGAAAAGGGAAAAGGAGAGAAAGAAGGAAAAAAAGAGAGGAAAAAGACCAGCTGAGGTAGCTCGATATCGTGCCCACGACACGCACTGCGTGCTTCGATTCTCGTTAATTTCTCCTTTCTCGATCGAGAGCGAGTTAAGCGGACTCCGAGTAAAGTGGAGCTTCGATGGGATAAAATGATGTCTATGTATTCAGATACGTGTAGCTGGAGCAGGTCTACGTCGGAGAGGCGGAGAATGAAGAATTTGGGGAATTTAAAAATGTTTATGGTCACTGATAGCTACGGTGAATTACGGTAATGAGGATGCATTAATTGGGGTGGTTTTGTAGGTCTGTTTGTAATACTCCGAGGATGGTACTCCAATTTTTCTTGAATTTGGATGTTGAGAATCGAAGGGTGACGTAGGGAGGGAAGGAGTAGAAGGATGTTTAAGTTAATTCGGGGGATTTTAACGCTGTGGGATTGAGAGAACGTTGATGCGTGGATTGAGGTTGCTTCGAGCAGTTGTATTTATTAGTTGTACTCTTATTAAAGGGTATTGGTCAACGTTAAAGTAATATATTGTGTAGAAGATTTGTAGAATTGTCTTTGTTACTGGCGAATTAATACAGTGAAAGGGTATAAATTAACGTGACTTTTTGTTTATTAATACTAGAACTGCCGGCGTAAAATCTGTTATGATTAAATATATTAAATAAGTACTTTGAAAAAAGGAGAATTCTGAGGTGGAAAAGATGATCGATTCGGTAATTTATGTGTTATAAGATGGACGTAGAATATCTATTTTATGACTCTCCTTTAGCCTTGGAGAATTTTTGGAAAAAATTGTGTACCAGTCATTTTGACTAGTTTGGTAGTTCTAGCATTAACACTAGGTTTACCGAGATTTCTTATATACCTATCTCTGCTGACATTGGACATTACGTGTACAACACACAGAATTTAAAAATTAGAAGGCTTTAAAGAAAATGAATTTCGATATTTACTCGTCTCGTTGGATGGATAAAAGTCAGTATAAGTGGCAGAAAAAGAGTTAAACGGTTTCTATAATTTCCCTCGCGAAGTTCGGAATGGGTCAAAATAACCCGGAGGTGAATCAATTATTGTTTTAACGGTAGAGGTAAAAACTAAATTGTATCAAGTACCAATTGCATTTACATGTTTGAATTTCTGTCGGCACGAAAGAATTATACTCTCATTTGAAAAATTTGTGGATCGTAAAAACATTTAGAGGCTTCAATTACTACTAAATTAGAATTATATCGATGAGCTAACAAAGCTATGAGCCGTTTTCTTTGAAAGTGGTGTAAGTAGATTTTTGGCAAAAAGTTAGTTAATGATAACAATGAATACAATTTGCTATGAGCTTTTTATCTATAAACAACATAATAGTTTCCACAAAAAATCCTTCAAAATTTTCGTCAATTTGTCAATATAAATTTACGTAGTTAATGAAATTACAAATATAATTACTTTGGAAGTGGTGTAAGTCCACTTTCCGTAACGACATCATATTTAGTTCCAAAATTATACTACATACATCACTTCTCTACTTCATTATTATATGTGTGGCAATACTGTTAATGACATAAAAATATTCGTTCGTTCACTGGAATTTTGGTACTTTCCCTATCTAAATTAAAAATGGCATATATTAACATAAAGTTGTAATTAAAGTAATTTAAATGGCATTGCCTGAAGTAATATTAAAAGAAAGCCTTTTTATTATGTTTTCTTTTTGATGTATTTAATAAAAATTTCATAAAAAATTGGTTTGATTCAATTGAAATCTCACATTTAATATTTCATAAATGTATGATTTTCACATTTGGTTGACTTTGAAAGTGCTGTGAAGTGCTTTGAAAGGTCATCAAAAGTATAAATTTCTTTTATATAATACTTTAAAAGCGATCACATTATAAACTTAAATCGGTTTAATATTTAAAAAACATAAAATGAGTGCATTATATATACCAATATTTTTCAAACCATTCAAATACAAACACTTAAATATCTCAATATAATATAACTCAATATAATATAACTTATCACTTTCAAAGCAAACGGCTCATATCTCTATATTTCTCAGGGAATACTCCAATTTCCATTTAATGAAGGTGTTAGCATGGTATAAATAGAACGTAGCTTCTGAAGTTCAAGGAATGGAAAGAGATATTGTATTATTCATTACTCCATAATGCATAACCTAATGAATTTAAAGAAGACTAAACCAAACGATCAAAACATCACCCTAAAGATATACCTCGAAGTCAGTAGTTTCATTTCACCATCCTATCAGGCTTCCTAACGAAGTAAATTAACATTATAGATTTTTAATTGCAGAAAAATGCTAGTAATGTATGGATTTACATATACGTCTATCTTCAAAAAACAAATCGCGAATTACAGTCACAAAGTCATCTACAACTTCATCGTCTTTCGTAACGTGAATCAGAATGCAGGTTTTATATAACTTGTTGCTCCAAGTTAGCCGCACACATAAACATTAACGTGTACCAGCATCCTTTAATCCATTTTGCATCAAATTGTTACGTGGATTCGTCATTGGACGTACGAAATTATCGTTCCATGGAAATAACTCGGCATCAAACTTGCAATTTAACATCGGATTAAAACACCAAACGCTCGCTAGCACTAAGGAGACGCAATACGTTTGCGTAACTGCACGTATCCTGCCTGGAACTTAATGTTATATATCAGAATGATGCAGGAATGGACGAAGTGTAAATCGCAACTCTCATGTTAGCGTGTCAATGCAAATTCTATGGAATTTTTTTTATCGGATTTTCAACTTTTTGATGCACTTTAGAAGTCCTATGTATAAAGAATACTAATATATACCAAATGTAAAGAATGACATGAGGAAATGCATTTGAATATTTAATGTTATTTGCCACTTTATAAATCACTAAATTCATTAAGTTATATTTCCAAGCGACGAAGTGTTATCGCAACTCTCACATTAACGTGTCAATGCAAATTCTACGGCATTTTTTTATCGGATTTTGAACTGGAGTTATGCATTTCAGAAGTTTCATTTAAAAATGATATAGCTATATTTCAGATATAAGGAATTGCACAAGGAAACGCATTTGAATATTTCAGTTCATTTGACAGCCTTGCCTTCAATTTTCCGCTTTGTAAATTACTAAATTCATTAAGTTACATTTACACGCGACGATTTGTTATCGCAACTGTCACGTTAACGTGTCAATGCAAGTTCTATGGAATTTTTTACCGGATTTTAAATTTGTATTATGCAGTTTAGAAGTCTGATGTCAAATGAAAACTGCTATATTTCAAATATAGGGAATTATGCAAGGAAATGTATTTCAATATTTCAATTTGTTTGCCATCCTTGCTTCCAATTTCCCGCTTTGTAAATTACTAAATTCAATAAGTTACATTATCAGCCGACGAACGAAAATTCTGTAGAATTTTATTGAATATGTCTAGCGAACAGAGATATAAAAAGATATGGTTCGGCTAAATTATTATAAGATTATTTTTTAATTCTGCTTGAAAGAGATTCGATATGAGAAATTGCAATTTTTAATACAATATAATTTAAATGGCAGATAATATACAAATATAAATTGGGTTTGTTTTTTGGGTGAATTTTATCGGAATGATAAAATTAATATCAACCGATAATTAAAAGCGTATTATTAAGTGTTGTTTGTATTTGACAGTGCGTAGAGAATGCTCATAATTTTTAAACAATATTCTAAGCCCATTGGCATATTTGGTATCAAAATTGTGGATTGAAATAAACATATATTCGGCAAATTTAATTCTGTAAAATTTATTTCTACCAAAAGAATGAGGTATTAGAAAAAATGCAATGTAGAACAAAGCACATAAATTTGTTTAATTGTTATATATACAATGATTAATAATTACATGTAATGTTTGACATTTTCAAAGCACGAAATGCATAAAATCGGCTTGTTCGGGCAATCGCTGAAAAACGCGACTACTCTTCTAATTTTTTGTCTTGCTACTTCAGTACTGAATTTTTTTACATTTCGTTTGAAAAGTTTCGATCTGACTGAATTTTACTATCGATCTGATTGCAGCGCCACGTGTACCATAAATGGTACAAATTTCTAACTTGATATTACGCGAAGAAAATTTTCAGGAAATAAAGTGAAATTACTCGTTAGTTATTAGGTTTACGGCAAATGAAGGTCAATACTTTTTTACTCAGAATTTGACATTCTTCCATATTTTGATATAAAAAATATAGCATTCCATTTAAAAAAACAAAGTTGACCTCCAAATCTCCGAAACGCATCCACCTATAAAAAAAATAACTACACTATATAATGTGCCCCTTCAGACCATGCAACTTCTATATAAAAACTTTTTTGTGCAACGCATATTTTGGAAGTTTTTAACGGTGCACACGTTGTGTGGACCACCCTGTATAATAATTTTTATTATCAACGTTTATTCTTTATACTGGTGTATTTTAAATGTAAACCCCACATCCAGAAAATTCAAATGTATGCCTATTGATAATTCTGTCACTGATTATGATAGTTATCTAATTAAAAAATTTGATAAATTGAACTAATCTCTCATTTTATGTTGCACCAGTTCACATTGCAATATAATGCACTTATTTTGTAGAAACGATAAAAAAAGCCTTTCACAAGGTGAATACATATCTCAATACATAGAAAAATAAATAACTTAGACAACTGTCACAATTACCCAACCATTCAATTATTAAATCGAGTCAAATTACCTCTCAATTCTCAAATTTCCAAAGCAAAGTATCAAAATCGCCTTACAATTCCAACATCCCCAACCTTTTCTACTTCATCCGACCGAAGAAAAATGAGAAAATCAAGGAAACGTCGGCGATTAGGTTCTTAGAAATCTACCCAGAAACCAGGGGTCCTTTTTCTCCAGCACCTTGGTAACCGAGTAACCAAGTAACCAAGAGACCAAGTAACCAAGCACCGAGGAATCGCGAGATGGTCGAGGGGAGGAACGAGATAAGCCCCATAGTAGAGATCTCTCGCAAAAGAAAGAGGAGCCAGCTAGTGGAAGATGAAGAAGAGGTGGATGAAAAAGAGGTGGAAGATGATGATGATCAAGAAGAAGAGAACGGAAGAGGTTAATGGCCTCTGACACAGTGGTGATAAAGAGTCAAAGTAGCGGAGGCGAAACCGCAGAGAATTCGAACCGACTCTGTATAACATGAGCCGAGTGAGAGAAAGAGAGACGAAGGGAGATGTATTCGTTGTAACTTTAAAAATGGGCCCATAGTGGATTTCCAGTGAAATTTCTAGTATTTCGTGAAAGGGAAAATAAGAGAGACTTTATCTCTCGCAATTGTGTTTGTGGAACTTTTTTGAGAAGAAAATGAGAGAAAACATTGATAGGTCGTAAAACTGGAGCTGCATTGGCTTTCATCAAACTTTATGTTACTTTGAGAACGTGACGATGAAGGTGTTTGAGTTTTTGAACCTTCTCACGAAACTTCTTCGTGAATAATATGGCAGGAGATCTTTCGAGGTTCAAGTTTGGGATTTGAGATTTGAAAACTCTATCACCAATGTATTTCGGGAAGAGAGTGAATGAAGATATTGTTGAGTTTGAAAACTGGAGCTGCACTGGCTTTCATCGGAGTTTATGTTACTTCGAGAAATTGGCGATGAAGGTGTTTAACACTAGAACTACCAAACCAGTCAAAATGACTGGTACACAATTTTTTCCAAAAACTGTCAAAGTTTATAGGAGAGTCGTACGAAAAATGTTCTACGTCAAACTCAAAAAACATAAATGACCGAATTGATCATCTTTTCTGCCGCTGGATTCCTCTTTTCTCAATGTACTTATTTAATGTATTGAAATATAACAGATTTAACGCCGGTAGTTCTAGTGTTAAATCGTTGAATTTTGTCATGAAACTTCTTGTGAATAATATGACAGAAGATCTTTCGGAATTTAAGTTTTGGATCTGAGATGTGAAAATTCTTCCATGAATGTTTTCGCCAAACAGAATGAAAATGAATTTTGCTGTGTCCTAGAACTAGGCTTGCATACGGTTTTCACTAGAATTCTTCTTACCTTAAGCAAGTTAAACTTCAGAAGTTTAAGCTGCTTAATTTTGTCACTCGGTACTTTTGTACAAGGAACAAAAGAACAACTACCACCAGATTTTCAATTAAAGCCATCTGAAATAGTATACGAAGTTTCTATTACTATATACAACCATGAATTAAGGTACAATTTCACCTCTTCGCAACTCTTTCTCCCAAACATCACCAAATCTGTGATAATACCCAAAACTCAAACCCGTTCATCAGAAACAAAACACTCTCATCTGATTCACCAAAAACTGCATAAAGCCTTCCAAAGCACCAAGTCCATCCATCGGTAATCGCTGTAAGTCTTAAACTTCGATATAAAATACAAGTCCCATAAAAAAAAATACCAACGCAGAATCATATCGATACTCAAAGCAACTGGCAGAGAAACGAGCAAGGGTGCCCCTCAGTTTCGGATCGTGCCGATCGTCGTTGCCAAATTTCTTTACGGCATATACTCCCTCGCTAATTTTAGGTCCCTCTCTGAATGATGCTCGAAGGTACACACGTACTCGACGTGACGAAGTTGAAGGAGAGGGCAGAGGAAGGGAGGGAGCAAGAGAGGGAAAGAGAAAGAAAGAGTGAGTGAATAAGAGAAGGGGAGAAAGAGAGAGAGCGAGAGAGAGACAAAGAGAGGGAGTTTGCTTCTGTCTCCTCTCTTTCTATCTTTCCTCTGGCTCTCGCCCTCGCCAATCTTGCCTCCTGCCTTTTCGAATGTCCACAATCGGCCTCTGCCGGAGGTCGACGACCTCCGTGAGATGCATGCGGCAGAAGGACACATGGAAAAAGACGGAAAAACGGTATTCGACCTCCACGGGAGATCGAACGATGAGAAATTTGAGTTTTGAGAGAGGTGAAACATTTCAAGTTCAAGCGATGCATTGAACTATGTCGAAATATTTACTGGAGTGCATCAAGCTATTTTGTTTCTGAGACTCTCGAGGACATGATTTTTGAAGGAGAGGATTGCGATGTTGTTTCTTCGGATATAATTGAATTTACAATGTAAATACAGTTATTATGGCGGGTTGTTAAACGTAATGTTTGATCATTGTTGAATTTGCAGGATGCTGTAGATGCGATGAAATTATATTTTGATTTGCAGTATATTTTTTAGATTAATTCCATGAGAAGGATATTCACTGAGGCAGCATTTTTAACGGATGTTGTGGACGTTGATAAAGTATAATGTTGGGAGTTTCCTACTGATTTGGTTCTGAGCACTGCATGAACTAATTACGTCTGACTCTAGATTTATGTATCTGCCATTATGCAAATTACCGCGCCATTTACAAATTTCATTCTAATGCTTTCACACGAGATTAATTTAGGTTTAATGATTTATGTTTACGTGATCACACATAATTCTGCACGGGGAATATTTGCCTGCTTTATGAGACGGATACAGGGTGATGGAAAGATATTTTATTTTTTATGTTTAAATAATTGTAAAGGATACAGCCCTGGTGTAATCCCAAATGTTCATATGTTAATTTGTGTATTGTTTCTATTGATTTTTTTTGGTATATATAAAAGGTTGTTTAACACTAAACCTACCGGCTTTACATCTGTTATATTGAAATATACGAAGTAAGTACTTTGGAAAAAGAGATTTGAAGAGGTGAAAAAGATGATCAGTTAAGTAATTTTTGTTTTATACGATAGACCTAAAATATTTACTGAATGACTCCCCAATCAATTTGGGGAGTTTTTATAAAAAATCAGGAAGCGGTCATTTGACCGTCCATGGTAGGTTTAGTGTTAATGACAGACGGCCTCGATTATATTGAATCCCGTTGTATTTAATTAGTAAGTTATGTTACGTGTTTACTTAATTCGTGTGAAGTGTTTCAAGTTTATTTCGAGTTTTAATAATAATATATTATTTTCGGCTGAAAAATAACCTAAATATAATTATTACATATGGAATAAAAAAAGTAGAAAACATTCGATACGATTCTCATATTTAGAAAACATTTGATAACAAAATAGAGAATACTACTTAACTCATCACTTGTGTAGTTATGTTTTATAAAACATTAAAAATATATATTTACCTTATCGTTCGAAAAGTCTTGCCGGTGAGCATCGTTACTGTAATTAGCTCCATTGGATGTTAATTAAGGATATGGAAGGAGGCCCTAAAAAAGGCATCAGATAATGAATTTTAAGATAATCATGATAAAAGATAAGGAACTGTAGCTAAAAATAAATTTTTAAATTATCAAAATCAATAATACGGATGACAATTCTTGCAGGAACCAAACCAGTGTTTTGAAATGAATCATCCTTTGAAACCCCAATGAATCTCTGGCAAATAGTTTCTTCTTACCTAAAAAAAATCCACCAGAGTTAAAATAATTTTTATTGATTAGCACAAACTAAATTAAATGAAAAAAACAATGTACTTGGCCATCGAAAATACTCCGACACCGACATGCTCGCTTAACCCCTTGCCCCACGATTTCTTTCCTGACTCTGCACACAACAATTAAGAATTACATTGCAAAAATAAGAATTAATCAGTGATCCCTGATGTATCGTACACTTCAAAATAAAATTAGTATAATGAAAATAATTTTATTCTATTCCATCCCATTGATATCTTCAATTTAACAATCTTTTGAAAGCTTACAAATTTTTGATTCCATTTTTCGCGCCACAAGTTTCACTCATTGTTGCAGGGCAAGAGGTTAATTACAGTTGATCGTCACAGTCTACAGCGTCGTTCACCAACAGCGTGTCAACGAATCAAAAATCACCAAAACTCACGAACCAATGATCGCACACAATCCTTTCGAATCCTCAAGAAGGCGATAAAACAACGATCTAAAAAGCGGCAATTATCAAACACAATAAAAACACCCGCAAGCTCCGTCGACGACAGGACAATAATCGGCAGAATGAAACGAGCGAGTTTTATCGATTCTCCGGTCGTTAAATCGACGATAATCGATTTCGAGCGACGCCATGCCGACCGCTAATGAGACGGCGTTTAGAGCGAGAGCGAGAGAGAGAGAGAGAGAGAGAGAGAGAGAGAGAGGGAGAGAGAGAGATAGAGACGGGCCGTTAATAGAAATCAGCCAGAGATCTACCACACTCTAATTCGTTCTACGCTAGTGCACGGCCAGCCGCCTCGGCTACTGCGCCCACGTTAAGTGCAACCGGATGTGCAAAGCACAGCAACGAGTCGCGAAACGTGACTTGTTCGCGACATGTCGGAAAACTTCGTGCTCGCAGTCTCAAGGCGACTTTTTCCGTTCTCGGTGTATCGGCCGGTATGATCCGAGTTTGCCTGCTCGTTTTCAGTTTCCTCGGCTACGGACAGCAATGCGTTGAAGAATCCGGAGGGGAAACTTGATGGAACTGGCGATGAAGATGGAAGTCTTAGGATGAAAATTGCTCACGACGTATCAGAAAGCTTCACGCTCGCAGTCTCAGGACGACTTTTTCCGTTCACGGTGTATCGGTCGATATGATCCAAGTTTGCCTGCTCGTTTTCAGTTTTCTCAGCTGCTGAGAGCAAGGCGTTGAAGAGTCTGGTGGAGCATGTTGACGGAACGTGTGATGAAGATGGAAGTCTTCGGTTGGAGATTAGAAGATAAGTGGATTTAGTGTGATTTCAAGGTTGGGGGTTGTAGGTGCCTCTGGGGGGACTTTTGAATGGAAGACTCGATCTTTTTGGACTAATTGTGAGGGTCTGAAACTGATGGGGTTGGGTGGAGTAATTGGAACAGAGAGAAGGAATGATCGCGCAGAAGAAATTTCGTGAAGATGATGTTAGTTCGATGTTGGACCTAGTGGAGAATTTTAAACATTGATTCTTTATTCGTAGTTAGAGACGTAGCTGTAGGCTTAAATGCTCGGATTTTCACATTATTAATCAGAATTTGAATCTTCATAGCCTCTAGAAAATTTGGCCTAAATTATGATTGAATATATCATAGCCTAAGTCGTTCGGAATTCACTTAAATTTGTAAGTCCTAGGAAAAATGACTAAATTGTGAGGGCCGAAATATAAAACCAAAAGGGATCGGTGGCCATTATACTCCTCGCTGATACAAAGACCAAATCTTTATCCGCATCGTCGCCATAGACTCTAGGAGTGTTCCTTTGAAGAGTTATAGCGTAAAGTTTGTATATGCAGACACCGTGTAGGCAATACAAGGCTGTTTAAGCAACATCAGATGGGACGTTATTAATAGGATGATCTAATCCTGTTTGTTTCCTTTTACCACTGGCCTCAGCATCTGCAGACATTTCGTTGGGAATATATGGTTCTAGGTGGGTTCTAAGTCGTCGAGACATCACGTGGGAAAATGATCCAGAGGTGACGAGAAGATTCGAATTCATATTCATTGCTTAGAATTAGGTGCACAATAGTGTAATTCTATCGTCACTATAATTGCGAGATGGTTTAATTAAATATGTTCCATAAGGGAATAACATTTTAATTAAAATGTTTGCCAGTCCGTGTAATCCTTTTCTGAAAACGTTTACTAATGTGGTACATTTTGAGAATTAATTATCGAGACACACTTTTGGTAATTTTATTCAGTTTAACCCTTTGCGGTCCAAACTATTTTAACAATTTCTGTCGTTGGTTATTCACTTTTTTTAAATGACAGTAATAACTATAGGTATTGACGGATATTTATGTGATATTACAAAATTATTTTGATTTTGAATACTCGATATTAATTCGTTCGAAAATAAAATGAAGTGAAAAAAGCTATGTCGAGTATAGCTCGACATAGGACTGCAAAGGGTTAAATTAATAACGAAACCTTAAAAATTATTGTTTATTATTCGAGATTATAATACGACTCAAACTTGAACTTTGTTCTAGGGTTTTCACCAATTAACCTTCACGCGCTCCTTAGAAAATCAATAGAAAGTTCCTAGGATCGTCTCTGTCCCGTAACCTATTTCCTATTTAAATTTATTAAAATTGATTAAAAAAACGAGATGTTTTTTTTATTTTTCCTCTATAATAGCTTTATTGACCCCTCAGCCTACAATAACGATTCACAGTCGTGATACTATAGGTGATATAGAAATTTTGAAGCTTCTCAAAAATTATCAAATTGAAAATATCGATGGAACATAGCACGTTAAAAATATTTCTATTGTATTAATATTGCGTTAAGTTCTACGATATATCAGGCATCACTGATAAAATTTTATTTTAGCAATTTAGTTTTCAATTACTGCGGAGGTAGGCACAAAAGAAATCGTGGGTTAAGAATGATATTTATTCACTGTGTCTAATTTGTCCCGATTTGGGTTCATCTTGAACCTTCATTTGAAACAAAAAAAACTTCAGGAACGAATTCTTAACGGAAAATTTTGTTTGTTCTTCCGCTTTTTTGTGACAATAAGTACATAACTATTTCTGAGACACTGTTGATACTTACACCATATTAAAACCTTCTTAGTTTCCCATAACCAAAAGGAATAAATTATTTTGAAAGAATAAATCGACAATCTTTCGCTAGAGTTTAAAAAAGACGCGGTAAACAG
The DNA here is from genome assembly GCA_963989415.1 of Cerceris ruficornis. Classification (NCBI taxonomy): domain Eukaryota; kingdom Metazoa; phylum Arthropoda; class Insecta; order Hymenoptera; family Crabronidae; genus Cerceris; species Cerceris ruficornis. The sequence goes on from OZ022527.1 coordinate 4,944,342, forward strand.
GCACGTTAAAGGATATGCAGTCCATCGTTTAATCATTATAATATGATTCTCTATTTTGATCACGAATCATGATAATTTTCACAATCTACCATAGCATTAGAAGCACTTAACTTACGCAAACTGTCCAAGCTAATTCTCCAATCCCATACCTTTCAAATAAGCTACGCGCAAACCTAACTTTATATTCCTTCAAAACCACGATTAAATATTTGTACAAGATTAATGCAAAATGTAACAACATTTAAAAACGGAAACATCAAAGATTTTTCACAACCTTGCCAATAAAGACAAATGCTACGAAAGTACCCTCCCCTTTAACTAACGCAAAGATTCATAATGAGCTCCATTAAATCATTGAAATGCAAGCCAATTCCGATTCTATTATGTTCGATTAATTTCCCCGCATTTACCGTCGATAAATCGACAGCAACCCCTATCCAAGTATCGGCCCGTTATCGCGAACTGCTTTCATTCTTTTGGCTCGCCCTTTTGAGAATCCGAAGCAGCAAACGAGAAGCCATTTCTCGTGTCTGCTCCTTTAATTTCCACTGGCCGCCTGCGCGAGCCTTTTTACTTTCGTTTCCTGAATATTTATAAGGCACGGATTATTACGATAACCTTGAATGGAAACGCGTGCGATTGCACGATAAACCCGTGAATTAGGTTGTTTTCTGCATAATCGTCACCAGGAGAAGCAACGAGACCGGAACGGTCAGGGCCGGTGAACAAGGATCCGATACGATCGAGGATAACCCGTTGCTCGTTGGAATCATTGACACGATAACTCCTTTACGTTTCGTTACATCCCTTCATCTGCTGTCGTCGTTAAAAATTCCTGGCATGTGATGGGTGATATTGCTTCTTTTTAATTTGTATGTTGGTTGTGATATTCGATGAGTGTCGGTGATTTTGATCGTTTTATTTGATACTTGATCTACCAAGGTGGTCCAAATGATTCGTATTTACTTTTTCTTAGAAGCTTTATTTGCAATAGTATTTTCTTTTGGATTTTCTACGGGTATCTTGAAAAATTCCTTTGATTCTGTATGTTGCCAGTGTGCTTTGTTGAGTGTCGATGATGACGATAGTTTTGTTAATTTGTTTTATTCAACGTTAGATGTAGCGAGGTGGTTGGAGTGACTTGATCTTGATTTTATCAGAACGTTCCTGACATTTTTTCTTTGATTCTTTATGTTTATTTTAAAGCTTCAATGATTCTGTATATTGACAGTATAATTTGATGAGCATCAATGATGATGATGATTACCTTAATCGCTTGTTTTATCGTACATTAGATCCGCTAAGACAGTCGACTTTGATGTTTCCACTGTTAATGAGCAACTGCAAAGAAGAATAAATATTCTTAAGATATTGTGGTTAATTAATCTTTACGTTAACCTGTCGCAAATACTAATTATTTGCGTAACATTTTTCGACATTTTCAATTATAATTGCATTACGACATTATGCACAATTTTCTATCAATTTACCAATGAACGGAGGGGTTTCAAAAAATATTAGTTACGACAATATCACAATAACATTTCCTATTCTTTTCTCATTGAAAAGTGATCAGAAAAAAAATTCATTGACTACAAAAAAATATGCATTACTAACAAAACTGCAATATATTACAGTGGAACAAATCTGAAAGTCCCTTATATTGTGGTATTCAAAAGAAAAAGAAATTATCATAATTGTTTTCTTCAAGCATTCGAAACAAATATATCATTACAAGATTTCTACAATTCTAAATTCCAGGTATTATAATTAATTTGCCAACAATATATTCTTCAACTAGAAAAACCCAAACATCGTTAACACCAGACCTACCGAAGCAGTCAAAATGACTGTTTTCACAATTTTTCGAAAAATTCTCCAAGTTTATAGATGAGCCATCGAGTGAATACTTTACGTCCATCTAATAAAACATAAATTATTTAATCAATCATCTTTTCCACTTTTTCCTTCCCCGTTTTCCAAACTACTAATTTAATATATTTAACGCGTTGAATGCCACCCGTATTTCGCTAGTTTCATCATTTTCACCGAAACAGCTGTTAATAGAATCGAGCTGTTTCTATTAAAATCACATCTTTATAGAATAGAAATGTTAGAAGTAAGAATAGTTATGTACTCAGTAATACTTGAGTTTTCTATGAGCAATATTTTAATATTTAATATATTAGCATATCCGTGAATATCGCAATTTAAAAATCTTAAGAAATTTCATCGAATTCCACATTGCCGGTCACCGGTGACCCCCATGGCATTCAACGTGTTAAATATGACGGATGTAACGCAAGCAGTTCTAGCGCTAAATTCAAAATTCAACTCTTGCATCTACAAATAAAAAAATTGCAACGCGAGCTGCCATTACAATAAATTACTATAATAATTATCATTTAAAAATGATGTTCAAAGAAGAAAGAAGTTTATTATAGTTCAAATTAACATCCAATGAAATATCCAACTCCAAATCGTTCGAACCACACTGGATTTTCTTTCCCGCGTTAAATCGTCGATTCAGTTCGAGTCGAACCGGTGGCCGTTTCGCGAAGAACGAAGAAACATCGGAGGGTAAAAACGCAGACGACAATTAACATTTAACGACGTCGTCGTGCGTCGTCATTCAGGGCAGCCTATTCATCGGCTGATTGGGCCAGGCCTTGTGCGAACCGATAAGATTGCGAGCGAAACGGAACTCGAACGAGAGCAATGGCTCCGTTTCGCTGATATCGCAAGCCTTTGTAATAAACTCCGTCGCCAACTGCATTCCGCGAGTAGACCCTTTTTTTAAACCCCCTCCGTCGTTTTGCTCGTACGCCTGCTGATGTCGGGTTGATAGAAAATTGTGCAAAATTGTTGCTATGCAGAGGTCCGGTATTTTTAAAAATTTTCTTCCCTTTGATTATAGGAAAGTTGGTCATTGCTTTAGGCTACTTTCTTTCAGTGGGGATGTTGGTTAGTTTCAATGAAGAAAAGAAAGTTAAAATTCATTATTGAAAATTGTTATTAAGTACTAAAAGCAATTTTTGTCATTTAATATGTCGCATTCCACATTATGCACGTTTAACACTAAAAGGACTGAAACTTAGTATATACCTATATTGCCCAAAAGCAGTCAAAATGACTGCATTGTGAAAGAATAACTAATGTGTAAAGAAATTTATTTAAAATTAATTTTTAGTATTTTTTTATATTATTTACAGTTATATAACAGGTTATTAGAAAATATTAACAATAAAAAAAATTTACTTCACTTGGAAAAAAAGTAGGAGGGATAGGGCAGGGAGGTACGCGGAAAGAGACGAAGCTATGATGCTAGTATCAAAATAACTTCCACCTAACCTACGGGATCAAGAAGCACATGTACTTGTATGTTATCATGTAACGGTAATCGAAAAAAATGAAAAATGTTATTTCAACACAGAACCGAACTGGTCATATAAGAAATTTACACAATTCAATAATAAGAATCATTTAATTATTTTAAACTTCCCAAGCAGTCGAAATGACTGCTATTGGGCAATATAGGTATAACACATATATATATATTGGAAATGAAGGAGGGGGGGGGAGGTAACTACAATTATTAATAAACGCATTTATATGTTGTACAAAAAGTCACAAAATTCTAAGAAATTGTATAATTATATACATAATTTTTTTTAATTGAAATTAAAGAACAGTCAAAATGACTGCCTTGGGCAATTAAAAAATGTAAGGTCTTCGCCATTTTGTGCTTCGATTTTGGGTGGGTTCGGAACCGCGGAGACTATCGTATATTAAATATTAATTAAGCATACTGATTGGGAGTCTGAATTTGATCATAGAACGTAAATGTAAATTAACTGTGGGAATAATGAAAAATTGCAAAGTAATTTGTCCGACACCTGAACCTTTCTTTTAGAGAAAGTGGTTTTAGAAATTAGCCATCAATGCGGACAATTACTTCATTCTTCGTAATATCTAATGAAAGTTGCGTCATGTATTAGAATCCAACAGTATTAGTTTACGACAATATTATAATATACCAATCAAATATTAAAGAAATTTAAAAAGATATAAGTCACTTCCTGACGGTTACCTTATTTTCTTCCATTTGTCACCCTCTCAGCCAGCCTGCAACAGGTTACAGTAATCTTTTTTCACTGAAGAACCATTTCTCTTTAAATATATTTAATGATTTCTACAAACACCTATAAAAATTCAAATCGTCAAAAATATTACGCTGGGAATATTTGTATGTTAAATCGAAATTATTTTAAATAAAACTTAATTATTATAGTTAGTCCGAAGACCCAGAGATGTTAGATGAAAGAATCGCGGGTTACCGAACCCATTCAACGTTCTCGAAAATTCCAAGTGCCTTGTCAAACAAGTGAAACGATGTTATCTATTAACAAAATCAGTGTAACGGATTTCCTTATCGTTATCGTCTTAATACCTCAATACGTTTTATCAACGATACGCGAATTTCGCCAGATGTACCTGGTACATAAGATTTCTAAGTTTATTCCACGGCAGAACGTAATGTTCTAACGATAAGCATAGACAACACACTACGATGAACCGTGAATAATATTCCACAAGGCTCGGTATCGAATTTGTTGAAAATTTATGCGTGAAAAAGATACGACGACGGCATATGCCGAATACATTAATATTTTTTTTTTAACTTTTGCTGTAAAGGGGAATATAAAGTTCTCGAGAAGACACAATAATATCAGGTTTTCCCAATTTAATCGTCAGAGATTCCCGGATACGGCATGAAATAATTCCACCGTTTGCGTATCATTTGCTATTTTCTTTTTAGATAACGATGTTTTTTGAATATTTTAAAGCGAGCTACCATTGTAAATATGGATGCATGTACAGTATGATAGTTTAATTAAATTGATTTCCCATATGCTGCGGCACTCATGAAGTCATTCTTTACATGTGAAATATTTAAAGTACATTGTCATTTTAAGCGTTAATTTTTAAACATTCTGTTATGTTAACGTGAACTGTGCAAAATGTTCTTTAAACTAGTAAAATATTATATTTATTTGTATGACTGCGTATCGGCATGTATGAGTGAACACATGCGAATACTAGTTCTAAATAATGTAGCTGTAAGTACAAATTATGGAGGAATTTAAGGTAGTCTTTTAAGGTGGAGAATCAGTTTACAGGAAAATTATTTTGCAATTGTATACAGCCCTTTAACTTAAATTACGTTTTGTAAATTGTTAGAGGTTATTGTTATTATTATCGCAATATATATATTACAAGAAAATATCGTTAGCTCCATCGGAAAATGTCGTACGTCCATTTTTGTCCGAAAATGATGTACTAAATAAAGTCATAAGTCCGTTGAAAAGATAAAACCAAAATATTCTTGAAAAATTGGCATTTTAAACAACACGTCAGATGTTTTATTTGTCTGTAAAAATGTGTGAAACGCCAAACGAGAAATTGCAGTTATAATTAAATTTTTACTGTCTCCTACAAAATTTGATGCTGGGTCTTCCGATATTTTCTCATCGAACCAACGATATATACATAATTATTATTGCTACAGATACTACAATTTATCTAGATGCTGCCTCGATCATCTAGATTGATTGCAATAACCAGTTTGTTGCTGCTCCTTCGAATTTCGTATTGTCACTGCCAACTTTCTAATAAACCGTTAAATAACCAACGTTGATATACAATTTTTTCCTTTCTTCAAACCCCTACAATGTATTGAAAAAGTTTAACAATTTACGACCTAAGCCACTCTATACATGGACACTGTTTAATCCTTTCGGTACGATACAAATCTCTATCCTCCATAACTATTCAGTAATCCACATATGTCTCCTCCCATGTCTCTCTACTTCAGTCAACACTCTTATGAAGTTAATGTCGGCAAAAATACAATAATCAACAGATCCACATTTGAGCCGTTTTCTTTAAAAGTGAAGTCCATTTTATATTATACGGAAATATTTAAGGGTTTGTATTTGAATGGTTTGAAAAATATTGGTATATGTAATACAGTCGTTTCATGTTTTCTAAATATTAAACTGATTTAAGTTTATAATGTGATCGTTTTTAAAGTATTAGTTAAAAGAAATATATACTTTTGAAGGCCTCAAATGGATTCAAATCATACATTTGTAAAATATTAAATATAGGATTTCAATTGAATCAAACCATTTTTTTATGAAATTTATATCAAATACATCAAAAAAACAAAATAAAAAGGGTTTCATCCAATATTTCTTCAGGTAATGCCCTTTAAATTACTTTAATTACAACTGTATATTAATATGTGCAATTTTTAATTTAAACGGGGAAAGTACTAAAATTCCAGTGAACGAACGAAACTTTTTATGTCATTAACAGTGTTGCCACACGTATAAAAATAACGCAGAGAAATTATGTTGTATAATTTTTGAACTAAATATTATGTCTTTGCGGAAAATTGACTTACACCACTTTCAAAGAAAACGGCTCATTTGTATAATAAAACAATAAGTAAATTCAGCCACGTGTATTTTTTTCATACTGTCTCGAAAGACTTAAGCGAATAACAGTGTATGCGATTGTACGCAAGATTATAATTATAAATACGGCAACATGCTTCCATCAGTCACACGAGATAAGAATCGAAATAAAAGATCAAGTGGTATATCAATATAATTCTCTACAATACGGAATTAAATAATTTTTTTCCCTCCGATCAATGTAAGAGCTCAATGTCAGCCATCGCATCGATCAGACCTACGACAATATTGTTCGATAATGGCAAGTGGAAACACACAAAGCCGTGTAGTTTGACCTTGCAGCACTAAGACTTCCTAGTTCATGACGTTAACTCGCTATGGAATAGAAAAATGACGTAGACACGCGATTTACTAAGGATTTCCTGGTCATCAATGACGATGCCTTTAAGAGAACGTGAAAAAAAAATACCTTTTACAACGAGAGACAAGCAGAATACGGAATTACCGCGGTAATGAAGAAATAATCCCCGCTATGTGATTTTGCATTGAAAAGGAACTTACGGGGATGCGAAATACGACTAATATTTGATAAAGCGAAAAGAAATGTTTTTTTACAATGCGAACGAATATGTTTACAAAAGAAGTAGTTTTTGCAACGGGAGACAAGTAGAATACGGAATTACCACGGTAATGAAGAAATAATTCTCGCTACGTATAATATAATTAGTAATACAGTTAATATTAGATTCAGCAAAAAGAAACGTCGTTGTTTTCAATGTAAACAAATAGATTTACAAAACAAATACATAATTTTTATTTGATTTAATCACACCCGATGTATCCACCAGACAAAAAAAATTTTTGGCTCTTATCTAACATTTTATTTTGCAGTTATACGGATGTTTAATGAAATTGGAATTCTACTGTTTATTAGCACGTTGATTGCCACGCTAATTTTGTGGAATTGTCTTGTTGTGTGTAGATGACTGAATTATGAGATATTGCGAATTTCGTAGTAACTTTGAGGCATGAATTTTCTTTGTTAAAGGTTCAATACAAAGGATTATTAAAATGGTATTATTTATTAAATATAATAAAGAGTCACCGGTATGGCAGTCAACATATTAACATAAATTATTCTTACAGGACTGACATACTTTTATTATCTCGAATTTCTCAATTATTATAGGATCGTTAAAGCGATAACTCCGTTACGTCACCTCACATCCCTTCATTAGTTGTCGCCAAATGGCAAAATTATTCACGCGTGATCATTCCAATCCTTTAATTCTGTAAATTTCCACTGCGATGTTACGATCACCGCTGATGATTTCATTCGTTCCATGTATTTATCAACAGGACGTAACGATATTTCTAAATTCTGCAAAGTGAAAGGAAATACGTGCAAATTCGCAGATTATAAAAATGAAAAAAAAACCGGAAATGATAGCAATTCTATGTAGCCGATTATAAATAAGTGTCTACGAAACATAATATCGTACACCTTCGGATGGTTACTTTCTATCAAAATGGCTACCACGACGCGGTAAACAAGTTAGAGTCTTGCAAGAACAGACACTGCCGTTTATATTGCAACTCGGAGGATGTACATAAATTTTTCTACCTACCGTGCCTAACGGGATGTCAGTATGTTGAAAAAGAAAGGAGAAAAAGAAGTCAGCTAACGAAGGAAGTGCAAATTTCCTGCACCTCTCGAGTCAACGAAGTAAGATAACGTTATAACCAAGTCGTGGCTGGTAGCAGTGGTATCAATTCAGTAGCACTTTCTCTCGTAAATGGCCCCACCAAGTAGTATTCATTAAGCTTTAAACGGTGACGTGATCGTTTTGCGACGATCGAGAAACGACACTTTTTTTCGGGCGACTTATTTGCAGAGAAAGGACTGCAAATATCTGTAGGAAATAAATTATATATAAAATGTCCGCGGCGTGGGTATATAAATGCTTTTTATGTTAATCGTGTATAATTAGTAAGGAAATACTAAAAAATGGATTCTATAGCAATATATCGTCGTTAAATATACGAGATAAAATTAGACTACTTGGGTTAACCCTTTCCACTCAGAATTGTTTTGAGTGCGAAAAACTAATAATTCGATGAGTTGTTTTTGAAACATACATCAAATTCTTTGCACTTGAAAAACAACTATAATATTCATATAGATAACTTTTTTTACATTTACGATATTGAAACTTTGTCTAAAAAGAAATGTCATTCTAATGGAATTTCAAGTGTAGAGGGTTAATTAATATAGTATGTATCTATTAAGTCCAGTACTTTAAATTAAAAAAGATATGCGTATTTTTATAAATCTTAGAACTAATTGAAACATTTAATGACGTGAAAATTTGTAATAAGAATTAATGTTACGGGGTCTTGTTTTGGAATATTTGAAGAAAATTGTTATTACCATTATTAAATTAAGAGATAACTGTCTACTATCTATGCATCCGATTTTTTATTTTTGTGGAGACCCATAGTACAGAGTGGTCCTAAAGTCACCAAAGGTGAAACATTTAAAAATAGAATAACTATCAAACATTCGCATTTTCTCGTTTACACAAAACAAATATACTTCTTGGCAATTCTTATTAATTAATTTTTCTTTGCAGTGCAGTTTAGTGACCTTTCGTCCATATATTCCTACCATAATAATTAATTTTACAACGTCAATTTTCCAATTTTGTTTGTCTCCACAGAAATCTATGCTACTTCAACTGTAAGATATTAATTTTTTCGCTCCTACACAGCGATATATATTCTTCATCATTACTATATTGCTATAACTCTCTGCAGATGGAGACTTTTTCGAATGCTAAAAAATAAAAATTTCTGTGGCGATTTAAAACCACATTTTCATCAGAAAGTCCGAGTGTTAATGTATAGATCTTGTAAATTACTATTCGTGTAATCATATTTCAATGATTACATTTCAATTTTTTAATTTTAACCGCGTATACATGCTCCGATAAACTGTAATCAGATTTTTTCTCAGACCACATATATGCGTCTATATGTCCTCAAAGGGCTAATTGTTACTACATTAACTAATTGTATCACAAAAAGAGCATTTCTGCTGAATACCTTTATTTGCGACAGCGCTGTCTATCAACACTTCTTTCCCAGAAGCATTGAAGACACATTCGCACGGAAGAAAGGACGAGGAAAAGTGTGGCAAAGGTAAATGACAGAAATCGTACAGACTTCCATTATTTTGTAATAATAAAATGTATTAAATAGATAGTGTATTGTTGGCAATACTTATCAAACTACATTTTTTTCATTCGTGGTACATGAGACTTGCGTGTATGTGTGTTCTCTCTCGGTAATGAAACAAAAAAAAGGCCACCGCAAAGTGCTGGATTCGACCGAATCGCGAGCAAAGACGCCGCGCGCTCTTTCTCAACGTAAACAAAAATTCAAAACAAAAATCAGCCGCCGAGGGAAGCACAAATTTCATATAATTTCGTCAAATTAATTTCATCCAACTTCAACGCCTGCCCTCGTTCGCGACCGGACGAATCCCTGCTTGGCGCGAAACTCTTTCTTTCTTTCTAGGCTCGCCATTCCTTTAATAACGAAATTCTATGTGCATTTATCACCGTTGTGGTCCCATTCTGGATCAGACCGAAGTCGTTCGAACCATCGCCGCTCTAAAGAACACAACTGTTCCGTCATTTTTCACCGTCAAATCTCACCCCTCGAAAGACCCGTGAAAAATCGCAGCTAAGTCCTTCGCGACGTGGTCAGTTTCCCGGGAAAAACTGTCTCCATTAAAAACAAAACATGCTAATCCTTAAAAATTATCCGCCGGAAGGACGAAGAACAAAACAAACACTATAAATCTCAGAATCGAGGAAGAAGGCGTTTGAAGAGTACACCTAATTAAATGAGGATGCGATTCCGATGGATCTCGAAGGGGTGATATGTCTTGTTCTCTTTCTCTTCTGGCAGCGTTTCCGGTTCGAACGACTTCCGCCAGCCTATCAATTGGCTCCCATCGCAACTTCGCATTCGTTCGTTTAGTACGTATCGCTGCTTATGTCGCTTTCTCTCTCTCTCTCTCTCTCTCTCTCTCGCTCTTTCTCTCTTTTTCTCTCTCGCCGAGCATAATTTCTCGCGCAAATCTTTGCCGAGTTACGACCCATGGTCGCTTATCACATAGAGAAATTAAGTATACACACTTCTCGTCGTAATTATTTCGTTTTGCTTACTTTTTCTTTATGGAACACCATTTTAGTAGCCTGTGTGGAACGGGGGGGGGGGGGGGGGGGGGGGGGCGCGGAAAGAAGTGGAAAAAAAGTTTAGAAAAGTGGAACGAAAAAGGATACCGGTTTTTATCTGTATTCGAGGAAAAGAAAATTCTCGTTTGAGACTCGAAGGTACGAAAGGAAATAGGACTTGTAGGGTTTGGAGAAGAGGAGAATCAGAAAATCGGTTTCCTCTGAGAGCCAAGAGATCGACCTGTCACATTACATCGTAACGCGTATTACATATAGCGTGTATCTGTGAAGAACGCAGTATAAAATATTGTATAAATATATAAATACTTGATTGAAAAAATAAATATATTAAATTAAAAAAGAGACGTAACGTAAAGTATATTATTTATTATTAATATTATATTTATAAGTTGTCAAGTCTATAACAGGAGGGTACGAATCGGTATGCCGCGACAGAGCTCCCATTCGCTTCTCACACGAATCATTTCGGCAATGTCTTCAGTTTTGTGCATGGGGGGGTTTAATATGACTATGAAGAGAAAAATCACGAGAATCGCACGACAACGGGACGGGCGAATCGAGGAGTTATCGAAAATCCGCGAAAAAAAAACACGGCTGCGTGAATACTCCGAAAGAGAGAAAAGTTAAATAGAAAAAGAAAAAAAAACAGCGATATCAAGGAGAAGGGGAAGATTAAAGGAGAAGAGTAACTGAGAAGAAACACGCATGCAAAATACTTAAAAAAAAGAAAAGAAGACTCTCAAACGGACCCATTCAAACGAAAATTCTCGCACGGAATTCAGACTTCGGAACTCGTTAATAAAAATAAATAAATCCCACGTCACAGTGCACAAAGAAACTCTACGAACCGCGCCTTCAAACCTTCAAACTAAAGATTCTCAATATTTATATATCTATCTATATATATATATATTTATTTATATATACTCTACATGAAGAAAAATCAGCAATAAATAAACAAATACGAACACCTTCCAATTCATCGCAGCCAGCGAAACTTTCCTCCTCGATTTCCATCCCCAATGATCCCAAAGATACCCAAGGGGGTTAACGATTCAAAACGCGCTCAAACTCGCGACGGAACTCCGAGGCGGCACACCGCGGGACACTTTCGAAAAGGTGTGCCGTCGCTAACTTTTCTTTCATCGTCGTGCGAGCCGCGACTCTCGCAAGGCGAGAACTATGTCGATGTTTTTCTCGTTTCGCCTCGTCCACGAGAGGACACGCGGCTTGTGGCTGGCTTCGTTTTGATCTCTTCGATCCGAGAGCGCGCTTACAAACCCGCCAACGGAACCCTGCCTCCTTGCCCCCTTTTCTTCGTTTGTCCCTCCGTGCCCACGCGCGTTTGTACGCGCGTGTATGTCTTTTTTATATTATTATTATTATTATTGACTGAGCGAGAAGAAACTCCGACTTTCACTCTCTGCGCCAGTAGGTGGCCTCTCTTTTCTCTTTCCCTTCCGTTTGCCTTTTCCGATCGGCCCTAACTTCTCTCGCTTGGACCCTCTTCTAGGTTTTCTTGGGCATGGGATTTGTGGGTGGGTGATTTGTGTGGAAGCGAGATCGGTTCGAGATGTTGGCATACTAGAAGATGAAGTGGTGGAGATATGGAATCATCTGGGTTGCAGTGGTAAATTTTAGTGTTTGTCTCCGTTGAGGCTGATTATTGTTGAGTGAATTGTGGAAAGTATTGGATTATGGATGGGTGAAGACAAAGATTTTTTGGCGAGGGAAGAATGGAGATGATGAATGGTTCCTCTTTCCAGTGTATTGTTTCAGTTTGGAGGAAGTGCGCCAACATCTTATGGTCCAACGGTTCATCGTAGACACGATGATGATTGAGGGAGGCTTGAAAAATGGATGTGGAAAAATGAAAGTTTAGATTTGTTGGGTGAATGTACTTGGGTGGTTTGAAGATGTTTGCACGGTGGTTGAACTGAAATAACTAAAACGTTTGAATTTAGAATTTGCCGTTTAAAAAAGACGACGTAACGTTGTTTTGCCGATGATTATGGCTGGTGTGGAGTAATTGTAAACTGTTTTTAGTGTTGAGCCTTGAAATATCGGCTCTCGAGCAACGTGTTTTTGAAGTATGCGATAAGTCACGGAGTGTTTCCCCGTTTTTATCTGCCGCAGGTAGAAGACATCTGTTAAACAGTCTCGGTAATTAAAATAAATACTCCTGATAAATGAATATATGTTACAAGAAACTAACATAAAGCTGTCAAATCCTTCTGGAAATTCAAGGATAATAAAAATATACGAAACGTGCAAACAGTTTCAAACCTAGAAAACCAGAGAAATAAAATGATTAAAAATACCTCGATGTCTACGAGGATACAAACGAATTTCAGTATGAAATACGCAGATTGATCGGGAAAGGCACGAAAGGAAAACGTCAAACGAAAGTACCAAAGATAAAAAAAAAGGAAAGAAAAAGAAATTGTCATTGTTAAATAATAGCAACTACAGTTTGAATGCGTATATACGCGACGAATCGAAGACGAGGGCTGAGGAGGGCTTATGGTCATCTTGACACGGAATTTTGCAATGGTACCGATACGACAACGACAATGGCAATGACGATGATAGCCGACAATGACGATCAATGATGCTGATGACGGATGATCCGCGGTAATGCTAATAATAGCACGTAGTAAATAGCAGTAGCAGTAGTGATAATAATATTAGTAATAATAGCATAATATAGGTTACGTATATTATATATATATAAATATACATGTATATATATTTATATTTGTATAAATATATATAAATATATATATATAACCGCGAATAGCGGCGACAATAAGACACGGGATTAATTGACTTTAGTTCGGAGTTTGAACGACGATCGACGAAAGCGATCGACAAAAAGGGGTGCAAAAAAATCCAACGGGGGTGCAGTACTCGCAATAATTCCATTTCCCACAGAAAATGTTGCTTGAAGTGTTACATAACGGCGGTACGGGCAGACAGAAGAAAAAAAAAAGAAACGAATCGGCCTGATAAATAATGAAGAGATAATTAGCGGCCATTATTATCTTCCGGAAGTAGCAAGAGGATTGATCGCACTTCTTGCACGATCGAGTCGGTGTTTGCGAATACGATAAAAATAATAGTTAATAATTAATAATTATTAATAATAAAAATAATTATATTAATATAATAATAAACTAAATCTATAATAACATTTCCTTTCAAGTATAAATTAAACGAAAACATTTCTTGTTTAGTATAAGAAGTGTGTGGTGTGCGTATATATACAAAATGTATTCGATTTTCAAAAACCACGTCATTTAGGCACTTTCTTGTATCGTTTTTTTCCTCTTATTTTCGTATGTTCCTTTCATTTCGAAAATCCACGAGGCGGCGCGCGGCCATGCATTTTGCTTTCGGCAAGTAGACGTTCGAATTACAAACTCTTCCTCTCTCTCTCTTTTATTTTGGTTCCCACTGAAGAAAAAAAAAGTACATCTATCGATGATACTTCCTTATTTTTCTCGGGTGCTCCAACGAAAGACAAAAGACGAATTATCCACGAGCACAAAAAGAAAATGTATCTTTTTTTATCCGCGTGGCTAAAGGCACTGTTTGTTTAAAAAAAAATAAACGTTACAAAACGCCGCCTCGTTTGAAACTCTCGTTTTACTCTCGCACTCGCACTTTCGCTCGATTTACCTCACTCTCTCCCTCTCTCGCACTCTCTCCCATCCACGCTCCCTTTCTTTCTATAATAGAATATTTTTTTTTAATAATTAGTAAATATTTCTATTGCAATAGTTACATATCACATTTTTTACGGGAAAGAACATTGTATATATACCACGAAATTGAAGATCCTCTCGCAGACACACTCTCAAACACCCCCTCTCTGTTTCTCTCACTTTCACCCACAAAAATCGACACTCATTCTCACGCAGATTCGCACAATTCGAAGATTTTGAGGCACTCTTAAAGGCATCGCGAGGAAGCGATATTTCAATCCCACTTGCACGCTGATAATAAGAAATTATCGGATATGCAAAATAAAGACTGCTATCCTCATGCGGACGATCTATTTAATCATATTTCGTTTAAAAGTGTATCACTTCTGTGCGTAAAAGGAGACTTGTGATTTTTAAAAAGGACGAGAATCATGCCATGCGCATTAATTCTCTCTCGGTGGCAGAGTGAAATTCTCAAAGAGACTTTCTCTTTCCGATAAAATTCACCCACACGAGTCACGTTGAGATGCGTAAAATAAGTCAAAGTGTCCCAGGAGGATTTCGATGAAAATTTCCATCCGACATTCTTTTTCTTTCCGTCCCGAAGGACTTTTACCTCGACACATATATAATAACACTATAACTTCTTACCTATCCTCATTAGAACACTCGCACAGAGACACGTTCGTTTCCCATGCGTAATTCTACACACACACACACTTGCCAATGCAGCGCAATACTTTCCCTCATTATCTCCATTTTGCTCATTGCCACACAGCTTGCTCTCACCGTCGACCATCCTTTTCCTCGGTCACTCGCTCTTTCACTCATTCGTTCATTCTCTCTCGTCATTCTACTCGCACTAATATTGGAAGACAATCGGAGTTCTTAAGCCACTTTATTTGCATAGCATGATCTTTGATTGTTGATCCGTTTCGCGCGCTTCGTCAACGTCCCAATACCGGACGCGTACACACAATCTTTCTCATAATAAATTCTGTGTCTTTCTCCATGAATTCGTTTGTGTACGCGCGTGTGTACGCGTTCATATATATATTTATATCTCCCCTCTCTTTCTCATTTTACTCGCTTCCTCCTCTAAGCGCGCGCGCGCGGCTTGCTCTCGCCTCCCTTTCACTCTCGAGACAACTTTCCCCTCCCTTCTTTTAAGAAGAAACCCGAAGAAAACGTAACGCACTAAGTGTTTTGGAATATTGCAACGTTTCACCTGCCCCGGATCGCGACGACGACCGTGAGAGAGTCGATTAAAGAGAGGAAGGAGTAACGGAGAAGAAGTATGGAAGATATTGAGAGGATGACAAAAAAAATCGGAGGAACGAGAAGATGGCCCCGAGAGAGATCAATGAAGAATATACGACGCTCGAGGAAAGTCACGATTCGGAAGAGAATAATATATACTCGGGGTTGAACCGTCGGTTCCTCTCGTTCCTCCGAATTCCTTTCTCGCTTCTCTTGCCATTCTCCTCCCATCCGTTTCCTCTCTTTATACGCGATCGAAAGATTCAAATGAGACTCTCACGAGTCGGTCTTGACATCCGGGCTGATACCATCACGAACTTTCCACTAAAACGAGCGTAAAACTAAAGTTGTTTTTTTAAAAAAAAAAAAAGAAAAAAAAAGAAGAAAACGGCTCTGGTGGTCGGAGTCAGAAAGTGACTGACACTACTAATGCAAATAAGAGTAATGACGATATCAGTATCGATAATAATATTATGATATAACGTTATTAATATTAATAATAGCAATAATATAATAATAATATAATAATAATATAATAATAATCATGAAGATTATGATAAAAAAGGAAGTGACGATCGTTTAAAGAACGAGAGTAAAGATGCCTAACGTGTCCTAAGAACAGAAAAGAAACGCTTAAATAAAAAGCCGAGTACGACGGAGAGGAAGAAAAATCCGTCCCACGCGAGAGAAATGCAGCTCGAATATTTGTTTTTTCTTTAAAGAAAACAAAAACCTTTCCTCCAAAGTCGGTGGGAGAGTCCGTCCCCTCTCCCTCACGATTCTCCTGTCTTTTGCGGTAGATACAAACAAAAAGAAATCATCGGGTCCGACACACACTCTCTCTCTTCGTCTTCACCGGATCTCGTTCCGATTATTATTATTACTCTTATATCTCTCCGTCCGATCGTCCTCGCGAGAATAAAACTAATAAAAACCAGAAGAAGAGACCGTCGATGGACCCGTTTCATTCTCGGAGAGGAATGGGGGGGCTTGCCGCCTCCTCTTTAGATCTTCAGATTCTCAAAGTCACCGAGGGTGCTGCTGATCCTGTTGAAAACCGGCAGCCTGGACTCAGCGTTGGGCGACAGGGGAGACGGTGTCCGTGGTGTCAGCTCATCCGAGCCCAACGGACTGCAGACACTGTTCGTCCGTGGACTCGGGCTCTGTCTTGTCGCGAGAAGGCCGAAATCCTGGCCGAAGCTGAACGGCGTTGTCGGTAGACTCGTCACCGATGGCTGTTGACTACAATCGTCACTGAAGAAGCTGGCCATCGAGTTCGTCGGCGATTGGCTCAAGCTCGACGACGGTGAGATCGAGTCTCCGGTGCTGCCAAGCGAGAAAGTTGGACTGAGATTCAACGGCTTCGGTCTGGTAGCACCGATCACCGAGCTGACGGTCGTCGAGCCGGTCTGGTGATGATGATGATGATGGTGGTGGTGGTGATGATGCTGACTGGTCGCCAGGCTCAACGAGTTCGTTCTTAGCAATGGCGGTGGATTGTAGGCGTTCGTTGTGCTGCACAAGCTCAGGGAATTGGTCCTCATTAGGTTCGGGGTTGCAACTGCTGCAGCGGCAGCCACCTGAGGCGAGGCTGCGATCTGCTCGAGAAGAGTGACGCTGCTGGTAGTTGGATTGTTGGTGTTGCAACTGTTTCCACCGGCGGCTGCCGCTGCGGCTGCAGCTGCAGCGGCGCTCAACAGTGGATTAAGTCCCATTATGTTTGGCTGCGTTGATCCAAGTTGCGCGCTAACCTTCTGATTATGGATTCGCGCCTCCTCGAAGTTGTGGATGAAGTGGCATCGCGGACCGTACGGACAGAATCCGATTGTGTGGAAAGTGCGACAGAGCTCGGTCTTGTACTTCGGATGACGAGCGAGATTGCGAAGTTCGCTGTATCCGTGAGCGAATTGACACTTGTCACCGTATTTGCAGGTGCCACTCTCCTCAAACGGCCGACAAAGTTCGGTCTTGTAGCGGGAGGTCGGTTCACTCGCACTGCGGTCCAACTTACGGTGCTGTTCGATCAGAGTGGTCACCAGGGACGTGTAGCTGCGACGCAGGGGTGCGTGCCCGCCATTGTTTCCTGTTGCGCCGCTATTCGACGTACCTGAGGATGACGTCGATGTGGAATCTTTCGCCTTTGCGGAGGCTGCGTTCTGTAACAAAGAGAAATAGTTCTTTTGTTAATGCTTTGCTCCTAGCTGGAGAAACTATGGTGGAAAAATGATTTTACACTCCTTTGCACTCGAGAAGTGACTCTCGGTCATCGCTTGGTTTCATACGATTCGAGCGGTGACGATTTACGTATGGTTTCTTTGGGAAATTACGCAAAGTAAAACGTCAGTTAACTGGGAAGATCCTAACAATTAGAAGCGAGCTGTCGTGTCTAATAAAAAAACACAAATTCTAGAAGAAATCCGCAGTCGCATATCGCAGAGGTAATACTGTATGGAAGGACAAAAGGACATCTTTGACCACTTGGAATAAAGCGGGAATAAATTCTGTAAAAAGGTTTTTACGGGGCGGTATTGAAATTACTGTGAAAAACCCATGTATTGTAAACTGTACGAAATATGGTCCTTAAAATGGTGGCGAAAGTTTTTTGCGGTTTAGAGATCTGTTCCATCAACTCTCTATAAATCATTTTAAGTTAGCTGTAAAAATTCACCAAATATGCGGAAAAACGTTTTGAGTTGCTGGTTCGCCCGATTGAAAAAGACCTTGAGTGCAAACGGTTAATTGTAGAAATTTCATTGTTCATGAATTCTGTCCACCCTGAGTAACTTGGATTGCTGTTATTCCGTAATTTTCAAAAGCCGCAAAGTGTAAAAATTACGAATTTTAATGCGAAGAGGGTAATTCGAGAAGCATATCACAATGATTGATATTTCCATCATATGTATCATATTTCCAATTTTCAAAACTCACAACATTCGACATTATTTCCAGCGATATTGAATTAGAACACAGTGACCAGAATCTTCGTCCGATTCGCTTATTGTTAAAATCGCTTCTTATCTGTGCTCTACTGCATTAAATGGCAATAGTCATTAGCCTGGCCTGGATTTTTGAGCCGTCATATTTCAATTTTTTGAAATCAGGTTCCCACACTTTGTCCTATACCACATCTTCACGAAATTGCATTATTTCAATTATCCATCACGCGTAGTATGTTCATACACTGCAATTCCGTTCTAAAACCTCTCGTCTCAATACTTTACGATAATCTTTTACGGTTAAAAACTCACTAAGCAGCGACACCAAAAATCTTACGACGTACGACAAACAACTTACATAGAGAAAACAAATAAGACGTAATTGAAATACAGACATCTAATAAAACTAACGACCCACGACAAAAGCTGACTCGGCAGATCACGTTTCGACGAATCGCACGCCAAGAAGTCATCACGGACGTAAGCAATAATCAGCACTGAGATAAAACTTATCTGCGGCTATTCAAGACGACACAATAGCCCACGACGATTGAAACTTCACGTTTCCACGATGTCATCGTTCCACGATGAAATCCTTCTGTCGGATTGCACGGTACGATCACCGGTAATTTCAACGATACACTCACCCAAAAATACAAGTCCGTGCAGACATTACGAAATCGGCGAACTTGCGCAATCGGAAAACGCACGAACGTGAGCGTACAGAACGGCCAATGAGGACGGATTTGCCTTTAATGACTCATGATTATAGGAAACGTAGAAAATTGCTTTATTTTCAAGTAGAACCGTGATTATTCGATTCGATGGAGAAGCGTGGACTTTAATTGGATTTCTTCGGCTAGGCTCGGTTTTGTGCATACTTTTTATTGGATATTTTATATTATATTCAAAATGTTCTACTTGATTGATGGGCATATTTAATTTATGGAATGGTCGTTGCAATTTCAGAGCTTCGTAAAAATTGAAGTTCTCTTTGTGCGTGCAATGGAAAATATTGATCGGCATAATTTCATACTGCAGAAATGAATCTTCAATGTTATTGTTGCAAATGAAATAAAGCTTCGTCAGATTTCAATAAATGGAGGGTGAGGATTAAAAGTGTGAGCATTTACAAAAACCAGTTACGAGGCAAAACATTTTACGACTTGCATCTCAGGAGTACTTCTGAAATATTTCTAGAACTAGAGTGAACAACGTTAATACGAACCAAGTTAAATTTAAATTTTTCTCGTACATAAAATACACAAGCAGGAGCAGCGCGCTTAATTAATTTAACGTATTGTTTTACTTATGGGTTTATAATCGAGAAGAAATCTCGCACAATCGTGGCTCGCATCATAACAGATTAACACTAGGTTTGCCGATATATTCTTATATATCAATTTTTACCGATACGGCTCAATAGGTATACCAAATAGACAACTTCAAAATTAGAAGATTTAACAGGTTGAAATGCCATGGGGATGACCGGGGATCGGCGCCATTTAATTCAATGAAATTTCATGACTTATAAATTGTAATATTTACGAACTTGTTAATTTAGTCAATATTTACGCGTAGGTCTCAAAAAGGTAAAGTCCTGCTGTTCATATATCTTTGTTTCTGCATTGTAAACATGTGATGTTAATAGAAAAAGTTTCGCTTCAGTAGAAATGAAGAAACTAGCGAAATACCGGTGGAATTTAATTTGTTACAGAAATTGAATTTCAATAAATACTCGCGTCGTCGAGTGGATTAAAGTCAGTACAAGTGGCAGAAAAACATGTAAGCGATTTCTGTAATTTCCCTCACGAATTTCAGAATGGGTCAAAATGACCCGCCCGGTAAACCTAGCGTTAAAATCAAATAAAGCAGCGGGCTTAAACAGCGCCTCGTAAATTCCTTTCAGATTAAATTTAACGCAACGACGCCCAAACGTCCCGGCAATTTGGAAATTCCCTTGTTTCATAATTTAACCCCCGATTCACCTTGCATCGCGTAGGCATCCGCCGATAATCGACGGATCCTAAAATTATTCGCGAAAGTACTCGCCAGGTAGACGAGGAAGAAAACAAAGAAAGAGCGGAGCTCGAGGTCAATGGAAAGGCGAAAATTCGAGGAACGAGGAACTACCTGAACCGGAGGGATACACCTCGGTGAAGGAGACGACCCTTCGAAACAATGAAATCGCAGGGAACCGTTAACCGGCGGAAGAAAATCGGCAGAAATAAATCCAAAGGTCGAACCTTCCACGATCGTAAAACTGCAAACCCTGGTCGCTTCCTCACAGATGAATTTGCAAAAATTCCTGCCGCCTTTTATTCGCAGAGAACTTATGGCGATATTGTTCGCTTCTTTTTGTCTTCGTATATTCCTACGTTTTCTGTTCCTATGTTTTCCACTCCTGTATCTCTATATTTCTAAAATTTCTACTTCTATATTCCTGTGTTCCTATATTTTCTACTCCTACATTCCTACACTTTCTATTCCATCATTCCTACATTTTCTATTCCATCATTCCTACATTTTCTATTCCTTTATTCCTACACTGCCTACTCCTATATTCCTACATTTTCTATTCCATTATTCCTACATTTTCTATTCCTTTATTCCTACACTTTCTACTGCTATATTCCCAGATTTTCTATTCCCTTATTCCTGCATTTTCTATTTCTTCACACCTATTTTTCCCCAAAAACTTTGTATTACATCGATAACTTTTGCGAAAGCAAATCTATGAATGTATTACATTCCAGAGTAGATAAAAAGTGTTAACCGAATTAAATAAGTTTGATGGCGTAAAATCCACGCTTACTGCAATACTGACGAAAACGTAGGTATAGAAAACTAAAGAAGTATTAAAAATATTCCAGATATTGACTCATTACATTCAAGAGAAAAAAACAACGATTATGCAATGCTTATTAAATTCATCATCGTACGCTTGTAAACGTCCGACGAACGATACGAAAACCGGAGGTTTAAAAATAGCAGATCATAAATAACTTTGTGATCCTGTGCACAAAGAGGAAAATATCAAAGAGAAAAAAAATACTACGCTGTAGTTGTACAAAAAATTGAATTCAATTGAATCAACAATTTTAGATCGACAGACGAAAAAATATAGAGTTTCCAAATAATTCAATGAGTTCAAGGATAACTCGGGACTGGCAATCTTATCAATCTTTATCATTCCGTTTATCTGTAATACTGAATAAAAACATCAATCAATATACCAACTGTATTTTCGATTAAGCCTAAAATCGTGCTACCAGTAATTAGTTTCTCATTGTAGAAGAATTCGATAAGTGTGCTCAAACGTTAAAGCAAAATATCCTGAAATTAGCAACCTTATCAATTTTCCTTCATATATGTCTTATCTCCATAGTCGCTATTATCGAATATAACTCGGTGTGTTCATTTTGCATCGTAAACCTTGTAACACTTCAAAATTCGAGGTCTACCTCAATTTATCGTAAACGTTAAAGTTACATGAAATTTCGATTTTGTCAGTGATTCAACTAGAAACAGGCGAGAGCAAAAATAACTGATAAATTTTATCCAGAACAAGACACATCTTAATATTTATTACAGTCGAAAATTTCCATTCAAAGGCAAAAAGAAAATATATATAAAAAAAGAAAATATGCAAATACGTGATCTCAATTTTTATTCAACGATGAACGCAGTGATATTGAAATACTTGATGCCAATTCTGATTCGCCGATAAACGCAAGAATACTGAAATAACTGGTCTCAATTTTGGTTTACAGGCAAACAAAAATATGAAAATATTTTATCCGAATCCTTATTTATAAGCAAATACAAAAGCATGCAAGCAAATCAGCCTCAATTCTGATATAGAGACAAATATGAAAATATTTAATATCAAATCATATTTAATAAAAGTAAACTCAAAAATATGAACAAGCTCAATCTCCTCGCTGAAAGGCAAACAGAATAAATTTGAAAATTCAACGTTAAGAATTTTGTCCGTCTTATTATCATTCCAAATCGAATCCACCGGAGTACAGTTCGATCAAAGTTTCACGTTCACTCGGAAATTTCCACGAGCACGTGTTGCACGTCGGATGTGTGATCCACTCCGATTGTACACGCACTAATGTCAGTGTTTCTCGCGAGTAGAAGGGATATTGTTTGTCACGCACGCATACGTACACACACATTCGTTCCAACATACACAGAAACATGTGCTACGCTCTCTCGTAATTAGTTCCTTCGGTATGTCGTGCTCGTTCACTGTCTTGCCTCTTCTGTTCGCGGCATATGCACGCACATATGGACATCATGCACGCGAATGTTTGCACGCGTGTGCAGACGTATGAGTTCATCATTGGCGCTGGTTTATCGCGGTATTATTTATGCGCGTTTGTGCCTACATTTTCAAGCTGATATACAGCTTATCAACCACTTCGGCGACACTTGATTGTACAATCATGTGTGCAGGTATAACAGTACAGTAGTTCTACGCTTTTTATTGTTGTTTTTTGTTTTCAATATGAGGTTTTAACACGTCTGTGGAGGACTTATAATTTTGGGTGGGTTTTGAATCATTGTCCTTTTGCCGTGCAATAACGAGTGACACTCCTGATGAGGTAAATTGGATAGGAAATTTTCAAATTTTGCAAAACGTTTCAAATTGGAAATATCAGCGAGACGCGAGACTCGCTAGAATTATTTCTATAATATTAATATTACGTTAAATTATACGATACGTCAAGAATCACTGATCAATTTTTATTTCACCTATTTAATTCTGAATTACTGCAGAGGCAGACGCAGGAGAAATCGTACGGCAAGGGGTTAAGCCTATCTACAATATATCATGGGGGAAAAATGTTCCAGGTGATGGGAATTTGAAATTGGGACATTAAAAATAGTTGGGAGTTTTGAAGTTGGCAGATTTTCTATGCTGATTACTCAATATTTAATTTAATTCTATGATTATTCAATATCTATTCAATATCTATTCTATGATTATTCAATATAATCGTAATCGCCAATTGGCTTTTAAATTTGATAATATACGGCGCGTAATGGTGAAATAAATAGTATTTTTCAGAAATGTTATAAAATTGGGTATTTAAATTATTAAATGTAAGATAGTTATTTCAGAGGTTAATAAAATTAGTAGTACATTAACAATAGTATAATAACAGTAGTATCTGAAATGTGGTATCTCAACCCCTTTTTGTAATATGCTACAGCAGTTGCAACATGAAATATAAATGCAAAGGCGGTCGAATTTACCGGATCTTAAATTTTTGTAGAAATTCCCCAAATTGATAGCAAAGCCATGCAATAGATATTTCACTTCTATCTTATACAATCTAAATAACTCAACTGATCGTTCTTTTCACCTCTTTCCAGTCCTTTTCCAATTTAAATATAATAGATAATTCGGTAGTTAATGTTAAATTGGATTGCACTTGCAACATCTCATTGATCTCGCTGAATAGAAAATGAGAATGCATTTATCAGATATAAGATCTTATTTCAAATAGATCGATTTTAATGAAAAAGATTTAACCCACTGAACCGTTATTTGCCAGAATTTTAAATAGTTCGTAATTATTAAGGTTGCACGTATCATTCCGTCGCTTGCATCCTTAAAGCACCGTAAAAGTTCGATATTTAATTTCATTGAACATCCCGACGGTACTCAATGCGGCCATTATCCCTCGTTATCATCCTAACATAGTCAGTCTTTCAAATCTGTCACGTTAACTGAAAGCATTTTAATACGCGCATACTTATTATTGTGCCGGTTGAATGCACAAGAAGAGAACTTCACGGTGATTTATGGAGAAAGCTACGATTATCGTGATGGCTTTACGTGTAATTGCTCGATACGATACTAATTCGTGAAAATTATCGCTTATTCGTGAACAAGCGTGCGTGGGTTTAATTAATAAAACCGTGGAGAAAGCTAGAGGTATGTCAAATCGTCCAGTAAAAAAACTCTCGGTTGCGATAGAAATTTACATAGAAAAGTGAATGTAGATTTAAGATGGCATAGAAATGAAGCTAATGATACACCATAAGCACTAACACGTCCGTGGACGGTCGAAATTCACATATGAACACCCTCCGTAATTACAATTTCAACGTTGGATTTAGCGCAAAAAGTAATACTCTTCTGCCAATATTAACAATAGAACTACCAAACCAGTCAAAATGACTGGTACACAATTTTTTCCAAAAATTCTCCAAGATTATAGGAGAGTCATAGAATAGATATTCTACGCCCATCTCATAAAACATAAATTACCGAATCAATCATCTTCTCCGCCTCTGAATTCCCCTTTTTTCAAAGTACTTATTTAATATATTTAAATATAACAGATTTAACGCCGGTAGTTTTAGTGTTAACAATAAGAAAGAAGGATTGTTGTATGCACAATGAACATAGATTAGATAAATTTATATCTGGAACTTTATTTATATAAGTTTCTGATCGTGTTCATTATGAAAATTATAGAAAACTAATGTACTGTATATGCAGTGGTGACCCATAAGAACAAAGCGAAAATGCTGCATATGCAATAGCCGTCCGCGAGCGTGTTAACTTGTCATTTTCACAGTTAAAATTAATTATAATTGTCTACAGTGGAATTATGAATTCAATAATCACGTTCATGAATATACATACGCCGTTCCTTATCGAATGTAATTAGATTATTTTTTAAATTATTCACTAGCTCAACATGTTATGCAATAATAAGAGTCATTGTACATTCGATGCACTACGGGAATTTACAATGGAATAAAAATAATCTTATTGTTCATGACCTCGGTGAATATTTTTATTATAATGCAGCGAAAAATTCTTAAGCAGGGATAAATCTATGCTGCTCATAAATCATAATGACACGCAGTGCAATTGAAATGTTAAGGCAGAAATGATACGATCTATTACTGTTTTCGCTCACAATTAATTTTCGAAAGAAGTTTTTGATAAACTCTTTCTTTGGAAGAAAGTTTTGGATGAGGTTTTCTCGAGAAAGAGATTTATTGACAAACTAATCGAATATCAACGCTACAACGACCAAGGCGGTCGAAAGGACTGAATTTTTTCTAAAAATTCCCCGATCTGATAAGAGAGCCATGAACTAAACTTTTCTCTAAAGTACTTGTTCCTACTAATTTTAATGTCGTGCCAGACTCAACTTTGTAAAACGCAATTTCTAGAATAATAGTAATAATAATAACACAATAATAACAATTTCTGTTGTAATACAACTTTTTACCGACGCCCCTTTATATATATATATATATATTTTGCAAATTAATTAAAGAGTTGTCGGTAGGCAACAAAAAATTAAGGCGTGAAAAGGGTAAATAGTGACGATAACAAGCCACATGCACATATCGCTGAATACCTTACACCTCCAAATATGAAATTTACATATCGCAAAAAAACGTCATGGCAAAAATATATGCATACAATTACGAGTCAAACCGAAGCGTTATTGTCCTTCCAAGAAATCTTTCTTCTCCGAATTACAAGTTTTCGAACAAATCTCCTCCAACAATGAGTAAAAGCCCAGCCATTGTTGCAAGACAAAAAAACGCGTCGAACGTCGGAATGCTATATTAAAAAACAAAAGTTTCTCAGCTGGTTTTCCTCGCGATGTCTCGTCTTCGATGACTCTTTCGAAGAGTCAAAGTCAACGACGTTTTCGCCTGCGTCTTCGATGATTCATCCGACGTACCTTCTTCGTCAGATGAGAAAACAGGGAGGAAGTTGTTCTCGAAAAAGCTTTGCGTGGCCTGTTTGAATTACTCGTTCGCATTTATCGTTAGATGAATGCGTAATTCCACGGAGAGGCTCGTATTCTGCGAACTCGACTGAAAATAGTCTGCTACTTTCATTCATTCGATTTAGAGAGAGAGAGAGAGAGAGAGAGAGAGAGAGAGAGAGAGAGAGAGAGAGAGAGAGATGCAATGCACTCTGCATGCGATCCACTTGGATTTTTCGAGTAATTAGATGCAGGTCACTGCTCTGCTTCTTTCGAGCCTAACATGATTTAATTCTGTTGTACTTTTCAGAGTTAATTGCTGTGACTATTTTGCAAGATGACTTACATGCAATTGTATTGTTTTTCTTTGTTTATAAGTCTTTCAAATATATAATTTTCACAGTTAATATAACGATGTTATAACGAGGAAGCTTGCTTTGCAGTCAGATTTTTAGATTAATTTCTATTATATTGATATTTATCATCTATTATGCCACTCGTTTTCGGATAAAGCGTAATGGAAACACATTTCTGTAATATCTAATTTTCTATTAAAGCAACTCTGACTTCGGCGTTTAAGAATTAAATTCCTATATTATACGCAAGAGCCTTGATAATTGTGAAAATTTGAGCAGCATTATTTTCAAATGACGATGCTTTCGGTAGAAATTTGCACTTTAAACGTCCGTCATTAGTCTTCGGTGATAAAGAGTCTTCTTGCATTTTTTTTAAACGAAAAATAAGAAAAAACAGGGAAAAGTATATTTGTTGCATGATTCACTTTAAAAGATATGCAACGTTGGAATATTTTAAACAAGGAGACGGTTCTTATCTGCGAAAAAAATGACGCAGAGTTTATTAAGTTCTGCTGTACACGCAAACGAAAGAACTCGCGACGATGAATTCACAGTAATAAAAGAGTACTGTGGCGTTCGCATATCTCAACTAATGACAGTTCCAATTAAAAAACAAAAATTGTATACGGTTTTATATTTACAAGTAAAGCGGAGCGTCAAAATGTCATATTTCGTCATGCATCGTCAATGTTGCATCAGTAAACAATAATTCTGTAAAAATCTTGGATAGAAATGATCTGCAAACGTGCCACCGTAACTGATATTTCATGTAAGACGTTATTATTGCGATTCTAACGTACAAACTTTCTTTGTTCGCCAGCTCCGTCATTCTATAAAATTATAATTTTAAATAAACTAAGACTTCTAATCAAAAAAACTTTCGAAACTATTACACCAATTTATCTATGAATAAGTGTAGATTTTGTTGGGGGCTTTCACATTTCAAACGGCGCCAAAGACTGTGGTGCTGGTGATATAGGCGACTTCCGCTGGGCCGTTTCTTGTATTTTCTGTATCTGAACAGCATAAGATTAAAAGGAATTTTCAAAGAAATGTTTGAAGTAGTCTACATGCAACCACGACTTTCAGTTCCAGTAAATTTTGTGTTAATGGAAATACAAGCCAAGAAGTGCGGCCATCTTTGTAAGTTATTATATATCTAAGTATACTTGTAATCCTTATTAATTTCTTGGATAATAAAGTGACGATTGATCGTTATATTTAAAAAAATTATATTAAAGATATATTACTTCTTCCTTATAGCAACTATTTGCAAAAGCTCGTCGAGTCAGCGTATGCAACACTTGCAATATTTTCGAAAATTCCTCAAATAACAATTCGCAACTGAACGTAGCAGTTTCACCATGAAACTCCCATTGCTGAAAGCAGTCATCGTTCGACGTTATAAGCCCCAATCAAAATTTCTTCCTACTTTCTCCATCCTCAACTAGCTCACGTTTTACCTCCAACAATTTCAATCCCCTCGTACATTCCTTTCCCCAAAACTACCTCGCGAATGCTTCGTTCATCTTACAAATACCGATCAAAGATCGATCCATAAATCAATTTAAAACTAATCCCTACCACCGATTATCGATAGTCTTCCAGCGTGCGTGTAGCCATCGTTGAAATCGAAGCTTCACGATTAATAACGAGGCATGCCAAAGAGCTGAGACCATGGATCCCGAAGGTCAAAGGTGAAAGTAAAGAGCGACGGGGAAAAGCCTGGTACGAAGTCAAGAGCGAAGAAGGAGCTCTCGGCGCCAGTTCAATGGAAACTGGCGCTTCACGCACTGATTCTTACGTAACTCAGCCATCGCCGGGACTCCTAATTATCCTAATTACCCGCTTGTCCAGCTTAGAAGCGATTCAACGTCGGTCTTAGATTCTCGTTGGATTCTCGGCTATACTCCATCGTCGCTCAAGGCGATTCTCTTTCAACAGAAGACGCTTGAGCCCTCGATATCTACTGTGCGGGTCTTGCTTGAGTGACGTGCTAGTGGATTTGTTGGATACGTTGAATCGACGTACTATATTTACTTGGTAATTCACTTTTTGTTGGTCGATTTGGAAATGTAGCGGAGGATACTAGGTCAGTGTTGGTTTTGTTAAATGTACTTAAGTCGATGAACGTAATACTAACCTGGCTGAGATCATCAGACTTAAATTATATATCTGTGTTTAACTATTTTGCGATCTCTATTGTATACTTGACTAGGCTAATTGCAGAATATGCATCTTTGTGATATCAGTTATGAGACAGAACGATAAAATAATTTCTTTATCGAATTTTATTTCAAATTGAACGTATAGACCGTGGCCAAGGTTTGTGAGTTTACCCAATTCAGGAAGATTGTATCACGAATCTTGATTACTCATGGAATTTTACAAAAACAAATTATAAAATACATATAAAATCAATGCTTCTTCAGCTTCGAATAATATACAATTTTTGCGCGGTTCCAAAGACGATAAAATACCCAATAAAACCCGACTACGAATTTTGCAAAATTCTCAACGCGCCAATTGCACGTACAAATAGCACGTGAACTCCAATTGACCTTAGAATATTGCTTGAATTCGCAGCACAGCATTTTCCATAGCCGAGAATTGACCTTTGCGACGCACTTAACGAGCAACGTGCAACGTTCCACAATTGTATATACCGTGATATCACGGATGTCATATTGAGGTGGTAAAAATGCTATGTAAATGCAACGAAATGCCCATTGCACATATATATTACATTATATTATATGATGCAGCATTAACATATCTGCAGAATCTTGAATCCACTCGTTCTTCACACGCACTTTAACTACAGGCTGCAACGCACGCGAAGAGCCTGAATACTAATTATGTGGATAAATAGATAGTACTTCTTTTTCTGCTAGAAAATCCTCCTTTAGAAACGCGGAAAACGTTGGATATTCCACGATGCTAAGGATATGCTTTTTAACGATTTCACCGAGTTTTTCCTCACGACCTTTCATGTTCACGTTTTATAGAAGTTTTAGTCTCATTATACACTTCCTTTCACAGATACAAATTTTCATCGTGTTTTCTCTGCTGCTATTCAATTATCGTTTATTATCGCTCTCCATTCTGACTATTTTAAGATCTATTAATTTTGATATTATTGTTGGCATTGAAACGAAAAAATTATTTTTTGCTAATATTCTAGCATACTAATTAATGAACATAATGAATGAATTTTCATCATATTAGAAGTTTGAAATACGCGATGATATCTGCAATCAATATCTTATCAAACATGTTCAATATTCAATCATAAACGTGTGGCACTTCTTCTGCAGTATCTCGTTCATTTTCCAAAATTCGAAATTGTATTAGTTCAAAGTTATCGAGCAGAAACGTAGAAGCCAAGAAAATTAATCATATACATTTTGCGAGATACACGTCGCAAAAGAAAGATTTGTGCAATTTTTCGAAAGGAGGAAAACTCGCAATTAGTGAGCCAGAGTTCAAATCCTGACCTCCGTCAGCTCCAGGAACTCTTGGTATAGTTACTTAAGTATTAATTATACTTAAGTATTAATATTAACATATTAATTAACCCTGGCGGTCAAACCACCCACATAGGTCCTAAGCGGTCTCAGCATGGCATTCGAAGTCAAAAAGTACAAAGCAAAAAGAGAATAGAAACCAGTCATTTTAAATACCGCGGTAGGTCTAACGTTAGTTGATTCGCGACTCGCAGAATGTCATCGAAAGAAATCGTAAGGATTGATCGATCCCCGATTATTCTCGAGGCGCGCGGCTCGTTGAAAGAACGCTCCGAAAGACTCCGTCGACGGAACCGGTGGAACAAAAGAACCAGGAGAAAAGAGAGCCAACGTACGTTTCGCTTTCCGGCGCAGAAGAGCGTGTCGCCCCTTTCGAGGCTCGCCACGCTGGTTTTTCCCTTTGCCGACGTGACCACCGTGCGTGTGCATAAGACATAGGTGATTGTAAAATGCGATGACTAAGAGTAACGTATGATTCAGTGTGATAGCGCCTCCAAGATGGCCGCGCGCGGCTACAACTCCTCCGTTGATTCTTTAAGTTTCTCTACTCTCTTTTTCTATTCCGGTGTTTTTCCAGCTTTTATTTGGCTTGGTATTATATGCCAGATGTATGCATATATACGGTGAGACTGTTCTTTATATATAACTTACAATCTGCTTTACAATCTGCTTTATAAAGAATGGAGGACTAAGTTTGTTCATTGGGATATTTAAAGCAAGGCGATAATCTTGGAACTGTTACTAATTTAATTAGAGACAGATTCCAAAATAACGTTGGAATTATTAATGAGTTATTTTTTCGGTGATGTATGTGCAATTGCTCGAAGTGTTTAAATTTGAAGTTTCTAAATAATTAGCTTAATAGCACGGCAATTTGTAGTTTCGTAAATCATAGGCTAACAGTAGGTGGAGATGTCCCTTGGACTAACTTCTGCCCAGGGGCTACAGTACGAAGGTTTAGAAGAAAATTATAATATTTTAATATGAATGGTTTAATAACATTTATATAGCTGACAAACTCAGGAAAATCCACTTATCTTGGCTCTAAACTGTTCAATTTTTCAACTGTTCAACCAACTAAAGTCAGCGTGTCACCGAATCTGGTAGCAACGTGTCAAATAATTCTATAACAAAACATTAGGAGATATCAACGAAATTACCAAATTCACCATGGAATATATAACGAAACCACAGAATATATAAGACCTATATATATATAGGTCATATACATAGAGCCACAGAATAAATAAGAATATCAGTACTTCTCTATACTTTGCAGCAGTCAACCATCGAACGCTATTGAACGTGGGTCGATAGTTGCATTTTCCAAAGCTTTTGCGATAAAATATTATTTTTGCATTCAATATGAATGGCGCAGATGTCACAATGAAGATCCAAACAGAAATCCTACGTATGTACGATATTTCGTTCCGCAAAACCCTACTTACAGATATCTGCACATTTGCATGGATCCCATACAATTTCAAATTTATATTTTCAAGCGCGCGATTCTTTTTTTACCAAAATCCATAATAATATCGTTATGAGTATTTCGTGAAACGGTGTTACGCGATTAGGTTGGCGTTGTAACGCGTCGCCATACCGATACACCCATAAACTGTTGCATATTTAACGTTTATTCCGACACGTGCTGGTACATTTGCCTTATTAGAAGACTCGTAACGTTTCACTGCTGCTAGAAAGTTATGCCGTTTTCACAACCCACGTGGCTAACCGACTACTCACGGTTCCGTGAACGTATTGTTCGAAAACTTTTCCTTCCTGTTTCCCTCGGTTTTCCTACCTATTCGATCGGCGTCGTGAAATGCCTTGATACAGTTTCAAGTAAAAACTGATGCATACAGGATGCATTAACACGTTGAATGTCATAGGGGTCACCGGTGACCGGCGCTATAGAATTCAATGAAATTTCATATGACTTTCAAATTGTAATATTTCCGAATTTGTTAATTCAGTCATTATTTACGCAATGGCCTCAAAAAGGTAAAGTTCTGCTGCCTATATATGTATCTCTTTGTGTCTTTAAAGTTTCTACTTTGTAAAGATGTGATCCTAATAGAAAAAGTTTCACTTCAGCAGAAATGAAGAAACTAGCGAATTACCGGTGGCATGCAACGTGTTAATTTTGATGGAGTTACTCGAAATTAATTAGTTAGTAATATTGCTGATTCATGTTATTGAAGTTTTCACTGCTTTAGTGGGACTTTAAACACTGGTGTTTATTAGTCTGCGTAATGTATATGTCGGCAATTATGACGGTGATAACGGTCATTTATACTTCGTTTAGAATTTTGTTTCTAGATCCGGGTAGAGTTGTGTGCAACAATCAACTTCTTTAAATAATTCAATGTTTCATCCGTTGAGCAAACTAGTTCGAGCTGATTTTAATGTACATTGGTGATTGATGAACAATCAGAAATAAAATGAATTTTATAAATCTTTAGTTCGAACATCTTTTATAAAAGTATCAGTACATCTTATATTATTTCAAATAGAGATAGAACTTTCCGGCAGAAATTTGTTTATTTTATTTACTGTTTTCATTTTTCAATAATAATAAGAATTTTGTGATCTTGGAAATTTTGAATTCGCTATTCCAGAACTATATATAAAAAAGTATTCCCAAGTCGGAATAAATGTTTTAAACATAGTCGCGCGACATACAAAATGAAAATAGAAATACAGGGAATGGAAATTCACACGGTGAATATTCATTCATCTATGAATTGCACATTTTAAACGATACGATAAGATACTGCGCCGAGAAAACGTTTTCCGACGAAATATTCGATCGATCAAATATCTTGTCCAAATTCTTGAAATTATATCAGCTTGTAGTTTAATTACATACGCGTATATTACAATTGTAGGAGTATAAATGAGCATATATGTATTTATTCTTCCGTCACTCTCAAATTCCCAAATTTTTCGAAACTTAGAAATGCATGGCCAAAAACTTAGAAATGAAAACTTTGAAAAATACGCACGTCTTCGCGCACTAAAAAAATATTTCACCAATCCTTCCACGTCATTTCTCTTGCTCCATCACGAATCATCATCCACCAAGCAAAAAACTGCGTAATCATCGCAACTGACATACAATTCATCGTCCCATGACGTATCGAGGATAACCATCGTCTCTTATCGTTTTTCTATCTCCCGTTTAATCGTAAAATCGCAAAAATTCCACGCGATACCGATCGTTAAAAAGATACTCCCCGTGTCTTATGACGTTTTCCTTTGATGCCAGTACGAAGGGGGAAAAAAGGCTGCACACGTTTCGCAACGTGAAAAAGCTGCACTTTTCTGATCGGCGTGGAAACTGTTATAGACATTATTCATCGTCTATCGAGGGCAAGTCACGGTTCAGTCGTTTGCCCGTTGCGTACAGACACGATTTACGTGTCTGCATGCGAGTAAATCTCGAGCCATTCGAGGAACACGTTACCGCACGATCAATGTACCATTCAGGCTCGAAAGGATAATTCATCGGGAAACAATGCAAAAAAATCGCCATGTTGCAGTGCCCGGAACGAACTCTGTGAGAAAATGAGGGATCGAAGGGGGCGAGACGAAGACTTATGAAATTTGACGGGCTTGGCGAGATTTTTTTCGCGCTCTTTCATTCGTAATTTGGTGTGTTCATAGAGCGGCGTATGAAGTGCGGTGGTCGCTGAATTCTTGTGGAGCAATAGATATCGATCCAATAATAGATCAGTAGATATGGGGAATTTTTCTATTAATTATTTGGTTTCAGGGAAAACTAACAGGGAGGATTTCGAGAAAAACCGTCAAATTGACGGGTTTCTAATTCTTTTGAATAAAAATGTAGTTTGTAGCGGAACAGTACAGATGTCACTGATACCTTAAAATACACAAATCACTGAACTGATTTGCCGTTTGTTCACCCTTCTTTTCAAGTACTCACTTAATATATTAATTATTTAAGTACAGGTTTAACGACCACCGAAGTAGGGTTTAAAGTTTACTTTATGAAGGTACAGTCCGACAAGTGAAAGATGGCTAGGGAGCGGCACAACCTCTCGTTTTTAAACGCCTATTCCCGCCATTTCGTTTTTGGGATTCTAAAATCCAGTCTCCTAAATTCACATTACGCATAGTCGTTTACTTTAGGAGGCTGGGTTTGAGGATTCCAAAAACTAAATGGCGGGAATAGGCAGTTGAAAACGACAGGCCCCCGCCGCTCCCTACCCATCTTTCAGTTGTCGGGCTATATTACTGTTTCGGAACCATTTTGAAAATTGGATGATCAAGAATGTTGCGTGAGTACAACTGGATCAAATTGGGAGCAACAATCAAGTTGCTGTATATTTGTTACTGTGAAATATTTGTAATTTTCAATCTCCCGACTGTGGAACATATATTCGAGCATCTGTACATTTTTTATTACGTATAATGATTTTAGATATTGATTAAAGTTGCATTCCATAACCACTTTGAAACAAATTAAAGCGACTAAATTCTAAAAATTCAAGGAAATTAGAATTTGTAGAAATCAGATTAAACACAAGCAATTTAAAATACTAAAATCTTCGGGGAGAAAGATAATTGTGGAAGAGAAATGAAAGTTACAAATTTAATATCATGTAGTTAAAAGAACATTCAAAACAGCATTAGCAAATTTGTGAAAACTCTCTCCCACTGCTTGGAAAGTATCTTGTATTAACGATCACAAGTCGATAGTATCTCAACTATCCTCGCCAAGGCGCGAAATATTAATTATCGAAAGTATTAATCAACCATCGACGTACAATCATTAATAATGCAAATGAGCATTTTTCTTTGAATTTTCTTCCTTACTTTGTACTTTTTAATTTATCAAACTGCAGGATCATTCTGTCCGCGTGTTTCGCATCTCACGAGCGAGTTGCCGCTTTGTAATTAAAGCCGAAGAAATTCATTACCCGCGATTTTTACGGGGAGACGACGCGCGGTCAATAATCTCGTGGGTCAAGGATCAGGTACTCGGGATTTTTCTTCTCTTGCGTGCATCACATTCCTCACCAATGAGGATAAGGCTTAATTGCTTGTAAAATAGTGAATTACAAGGCAACCGATTCAGTCGCCGACGTCGCGTAATTAATTTCACTTATGCAAAGCCCGCGAAAGGAGGGGATTCATCGGGTTGCTCAATAATACAGAGTTCTGATCGAACCTGGTAAATTATTGTTTCCAGAATGTTCTTGGAGAGTCAATGATGACGCGATGTATCATTCCGTGGGAATAGAAGACTGGGAAAATTTCATTATTTTATTATAATTTTAGTAGTCCCCTTTAGAATTTCTGTGAAATAAGTGCCTTAAAATTTTAGAATTATTATTCTTCTACTGGAGTGCACTTCGGATTTAAAAAATTAATAATAAAATTCAAACTTCAATCAAATTTTTAGTTTGCAAATAACTTGGGTTTCAAAATTTGTGTTTCTTTTTTATTAACACTAGAACTACCGGCGTTAAATTTATTATATTTCGAAATATTAAATATGCACTTTGATAAAGGAGGGATCAAGAGGCGGAAAAGATAATCAATTCAGTGATTTATCTTTTTTAAGATAGTCGTAGGATAATTATTCTAAGACTGGTGTGGTAGTTCTAGTTAATGGAACACTGTTATTAAATGTATTTTGTATCATCGCTTATATTGGCAGCAACAAGTTGTAATGAAACAGTACGTCTAAAGGTGTGGGCATAATTACTGTTTCGAGAATGTTCTGTAATGACTTGATGAAAGAGTGACTAGGAGAATAACAAGACGTTCTATTAAAAAATCAATACAAATATGGAGCTTAATTATGAAGAGAACAGTATATTTTAAAGGATACTGTGCATCACTTATAAATTCATTATTACTAGTGAATTGTTTCCTAAGACATTGATAAATAAGAAAATTAGTTTATACGAGTTAATTTATACAATCGATGAAGAAAAGATCAGTTGCCAATAATTTATTAACACCAGATCTATCAAGATGGTCAGAATGATGTCCTCAATTTTTTGTAAATATTTCAGGAATATCTAGCGATGTTTCTTTTTCGATTTTCTACATCTATTAAACAATTTGAAATGTATTCGATATATTATCGGTAGATGTGATGTTAATTGCTCTGCGATGAATCACCGCAAAATCAGAAGATCGGCTTATACGGCAAGATGAGTGATATTTCAAACTAGAACTACCAAGACAGTAAAAATTACTGGTTCCCTACTTTTTATAAACAAATTTCAAGTTTAAAAATTACTGAATTAATCATCTTTTCCACCTTTTTACATCTAAAGTACTTATTTAATATAAGTGAATAAAATAGATACAACGCCGAACATTCTAGTCTTGAAGTTCCTATGCCGAATGATTTTCGATCCTTTATTTCCCATAAATATGAATTACAAAACGATGCTTTAATAATACATGATTTAAGTGTAATATCGGCTATAAAACCGAAAGGATCAAAGCTCAAGGTGCAGTCCCAGATTGAAACCGTTTACCATCCGATATCGAAATCCATGTGAAAATTACGGTACAAGAGAAAATTGATAATGAAAAGGATCACCGTACTTCCTGTCAGAACTTCCATCAACGTATGCAACAGTAATTACACCTTTTTTTACCTCAATAAAGAATGTAATTTGATGTAATGAAGTCTCGTGCAAACAAGAGGGAACTCGTGCAATCTGATAAACAACTGCACACTCCATTTCCATTGAAATAATGTGCCTCTACGAAATACGGCAATTTAGCGGACCGAATAACATTGTTCTCGTTGTACACTTCGTGCGATGCGCGAAACCGGATGGAAAAGGGCTGTTGCAATTTGCAAAGAATTTTGAATTCAGTGAAAGTTTACCTAAGCTCCGAGTTTGTAATTTTCCATCCTACTGTTGGACTATTGCAAATAATATAGTTCATTAAAACGGAGAAATAAGATAAATAATAGCTTTCAATTGGTAGTTTGTAATTACTGCATAATGAAGAGTTCTTAACACTAGAACTACCGGCGTTAAATCTGTTATATTTAAATGTATTAAATAAGTACTTTGAAAAAAGGGGAATTCTGAGGTGGAAAAGATGATCGATTCGGTAATTTATGTGGGCGAAGAATATCTATTCTATGACTCCTATAATCTTGGAGAATATTTGGAAAAAATTGTGTACCAGTCATTTTGACTGGTTTGGTAGTTCTAGTGTTAAGTTAAGTATTACAGTTGGACTCATTAAAATACAAAAAAATAGGTCAAATAATCGATAATAGCTTGTGCTTTGCAAAATAAAGTTTAAAAATACATATGCACTGCACCGAACTTGAGGAGAGCTGTAACTATGTTCCTAGACTTTAGAAGGTGCCGACACGAATTTCTCGTTGATATAAAACGCATACGCACACATCCAATTTTTTTTCGTAAAGAATGCATAAGACTTGCATAACACGATACACGAGACTCGTACGTGCTTTGAATTGCGATCAATTGCGGTCACAATGCTTTAATTAACATCGCATCGCTCGTACGTAACAATCTTCTGTCACCTGATAGAAGGCATAATCGTCCTCGCAATGTTCACAGTACACCGGCAAACACAGAAGTGTTTCCGTTATTTAATCCGCGAAGATCCTAATTCCTAGACTAGTAGTAGAAAGTTCATTTCATTATCATAATGTCAGATAATTATGCATTTATGCATGTAGAATTGATATCGTTATACTTCATTATATTGTAACCCTTCTTTCCTGCTTACTTGCCAAGAATTTCAACGTTGTAAGTATTATCAAGTTACATCGGAATAAGAGTCCCAGAGCAATTAATATATTTCAACCGTTTCACAGTGTGCAATTTGGCCAATCTAGCTGGACAAAACTACTTTTTGAAAGAAATTGCGATTTTCTCGGTATTCAAATAATTAGACCAGAACATTCCAAGGTATTGAAATGCTAAAACCAGAATTTTCCTCGGCATTGAAATACGAAAATCAGAATTTTCCAGGATATTGAAATACTAAAACCAGAATTTTCCTCGGAATTGAAATATTAAAATCATAGTTTTCTTAAATTTTCAAGTGCCAAGGCCTGAATTTTCGCAAATATTTAATATCTAAAATTAACACGTTGAATTACTAAAATTTTCGTACGTCTTCAATTACTAAAACTAAGAATATCCAATGCAAATCGAGCAACAAAACCAGAACTCACACGGACTGAACAGAACAGTTTGAAATGCTAATTAAACAATCATTGCTGCCTCAATTACAAGCTGTAAAAATAGTCCAGCAAGCAATCAAAGCAACAACAACGGAGCTTCATACACGGTGCGCGGAACAAAGAAACACTAAATGCATCCGTGGTATATGAAAATGCAGTGCCCGAAGCCGGAGTCGACCGCTCGTAAAACACGGTGCAGCGAGTGCAACACCGGGTGATTCAGGCGTCGCCGCATGACCGCCAAGACTTTCCTGTGCATAAAGAAACTGGATGCACGTGTGCGTCGAGAGAGCAAGTGAGCCCTGTATGCAAGAAACACTTTATATATACATATACGAACACGCTTCATGCCGGTATTGCGTATGTGTGTACGGTTAGAGAGAGGGTGTGCTGTTTTCATGTTGCCACGACTTTTCTTATTTCATTGCGTTCTATTGGCTCGCTGCGGTTTAAATTTACCGTGCCATGGAGATGAGGAAATTGCAGAAAATTTGATCCGGATGGACAAAATAGAAAAGGTTTCTTTTTTTTGGTATTTTACTATCCACGTTTTAGATTTGCGGTGAATTTGTTACAAAGTGATTGATCAATTTTGTACGGTGGCAATTACGACGATGTTTTTGCCAGTGATCTTGCGAGTGAATTACTTTGAGATCTGTGTTATTGAGAAATGGCACGGCTCAATTTGTGGTCCACATACGAGACTTCAGATCAATTTCTAGAAGTTTGTACGAATTATAGTAACGTCCAAAGATTTTTCCAACGAATTCCGCTTGTTAACCGTAGAACTATCGACGTTGTGTCCATTATATTTAAAAATACCAAGTAAGTACCTTGGAAAATGTGAGATCACGAGGGAAAAGATGAATTTATAAGTAATTTAAGTTTCATAAAACAGAAGTGCAAGATTTACTACATGACTTCCAATTTGGGGAATATAGTTTTAGAAAAAAATGGTAACCGGTCATTTTGACCGTCTTGATAGATTTAATGGTAAATGAGAAGTGAACAATAAACGAATACGTTGTCCGTTATATATTTTTAATAAAATCTTCAGATGAAAACATGACCCATTTAGAAATCTCAATTAAAAAATTCTAAGCTAACCACAGAACGATACACAACCATCATTTTTTACCAGCACTAAATTCTTTAAATGAGGAGGGATAATTAGTCAAAGAAGAACGATCCGAAAATTTCCTGCCTCGCTTTTTGTCCCTCAAACCCTGGCCAATTTTGGAGATAGAGAAAAATGAGGAACTTAATAGGCCTCTCGTAGTAAAAGTACTAGCCTGTGCTTTTTTAATCTTTCCGAGACAGCAGTTGGGTCGAGGGAAGTCCATCTGCATAAAGGAACACGTGTGTTTGCTTCTCCATCGTAGGAACTACGCATTCTGTGCACATGTGTGCACAGAAAAGGGTATGCTGTTTCCATGCTACCGTGACGCTTCTTTCCGACTTATTTCATTCCCTTCTTGCCCCATGGTCTTTCTTGAGTTTTCCTCCGATCCTTCTTTCCATGGAAATGAAAATTTCTGAGAAACGAACGGCTATGCATATGTACCCTCTTTCTTAGGAAGAGGATCTTCACCTCATTTTATTTTCATTTTCCGAAGTTCAAAAGCCTTTGAAATGAAACCTTTTTCCCTTTTCATCAATGAATAACTTCAGGTTCTCTTCATAAGAAAATGTAGGGAGTTCTTAAAACTAACGAGTGGCACTCGTGGCGCGATAAATGGAACAGGAAATTTTGAAGTTTTCCGAAAACTATTAATTAAATATGTCGATAGGATCGAATTATTTCTATGTTATTAATATTGCGTTACATTACACGGTATATCAGAAATCAGGGATAGATGTTAATTCAGCAAGTAATTCTGAGTTATTGCGCATTCAGACAGAAAAGAAATCGTACGGCAAGGGGCTAAATCCCCGATGCTCTACAATGAAACGTATTTAATTAAAATTGAATATTAAATTGCCAATATTTAAGAATTATAAAATTATTGACGCTTTATCAATCTATTTTAAATCAATTCAACGACAAAGCAAATTTCAGTTACAAGCTAGTGTCAAATAAGTAATGAAATAATGGGATATGCAATAACAAATATAATATGGCGATTTTCAGAGTGCATCACGGTGAAGATCGCATTAATTCACAAATTTGAAACCTGAACATTTTGAAAAATGAAAAAAATTCTATTTTGATACATTTAAAATGCTCAATGGTTGATGTGAACGAAATATTCATGCATTCGCGGACAGAGTTGCATGCGTAGGCGATTTTAATTATTTCCGAAGGCTCTCCTTGGACTCGCGTGCACGATATTATGCAGGCAAATGCACCGCGACACAAAAGTTAATGACAATCGCATTTCCGGTGACGATCCTTGTCAACGTTCGAACGTAACTGTTCTATTAATTTCCGCATAGTTTTCAAGCCCCCTGGAACGCTTCATTTAAATCTCATTATTTTCATTCTATAATATTTTAATCCCTATCGCACCAACGCAATAATGAAGCTTGGAATTTTCATACCTGTTTAATAATGGACCTTGAAACTTTTCTTGGAACGCGATAAGACGAAAATTTACTTCACATTTAAATTTTAAATTTGGAACTTTCATTCAAGGTACACAAACTGTCCTACATATTCGATTATGAAGCCTATTAAAATTTTCTGTTCAATTCTGTTCAAATCTGTTCAATTACTAAGTTTAGAATTTACAAAAATATACATAGAAGTACACTTTTCCTATAACTAAAACACTTATAATTTCTCTGTTTGTTAAATTATTGGAAATGTTTTTTCATGTTTAATTATCAAAATTAATGCTCTTTCAAACTTTACTGGAGTTGCTAAAAGTAGAATTTTCTGCGGAGACTCATCACTAAAAGACAATTTTCTCAGTAATTTGTCATTTGTCTATCATCGTATATCACTGCAAATTTCCAACATCCAAAAAGCGGAAGAAACGACTAAAATCTGACCATTCGTCGTCACACTTCGAGCATGAAACACCTTATCGATTTCACACGAACCAGATTGCATATTCGCACAGTATTTTCAGCCACCTGCTACCTCACTTAATGAATTCCGTAATTGGGATACACGCGTATCTCTCAATTGTATCATAAACGTCCTAATTACCGTCTAATAAACCAAAGCGAGCAAA
Organism: Cerceris ruficornis; assembly: GCA_963989415.1. Classification (NCBI taxonomy): domain Eukaryota; kingdom Metazoa; phylum Arthropoda; class Insecta; order Hymenoptera; family Crabronidae; genus Cerceris; species Cerceris ruficornis. The sequence goes on from OZ022527.1 coordinate 4,986,047, forward strand.
ATCAAGATCCCCTTCCGGAACTTAAACCTTTCAGGACTACGGGCGTATATATGTGGTCTGAGAAAAATTCTGATTATATTTTATCGATGCAAATATGCACGGTTAGGGTTAAAAAAATGTTTAATACAACCGTTGCAATATGCTTACGCAAATAGTAATTTATAACGTCTACGCATTAACACCACGACATTGTGATAAAAAGGTGGTTTTTGATCCCCAAAGACATGCTTATTTCTCAATATTCAAAAAAGTCTCCGTCCGCAAAGGGTTAATCTGGGAATACCTTCTCCAAAGCAGCCTATAAATTATCCAGTAATTAAGAAAAAAATCCTCAGTCAATAATCATCTCGCGATTGTCACTGGCTCATTTTTTAACATATATTTCCTGTTCAATTTATAATATAAATTGCTTAGATCTTATTTTATTAGTATATATTAATTCTTTTTTAAGAGACTTTAATATTCGAAACTCTACTTTTTTCCGGCACATTTTGCAATTAATGTTTCTTGTCGTAGTTATCAGCAAATAAACTGGTAAACAAACCTTGTGAAACTCTATTCTCAACGTAGTTTCTCGATGAAGAAAATGCCGAAGGTCGGTGACGGAAATTAAAAATTGAAATTGAATGGATAACAAAGAATCTAGTTTTCCTTTCTACTAATAGTCCCACAAGGTGAACTCGCAAATACGCAATTATATCTAACAAAACGTTCCGCATTTTACAATGAAATTAAGAGATACCTCGGCCTTAAGGTATCTATGTATTTCATGAAAAATAGAAAATTGCATAACAAATTATGCTACAGAAAAGTTAGTTCTGTCACGATAACACAAATATTTCGTTCATTGATCACAATTTGTCGCACTGTATTTAATTCACGAAAAAATACTCTCGATATGTCTCTGAATGCGAAATTACATTCTAAGTTGATCCCGTATTACAGATATTTATGCAAATTTTTATAATGTTTTACAAACATCTTTATGAATGTTTTGCTTATGCGAAAATCGCTTAACGGCATTAATCTGAGAATTATTTCATTCTAAATAAGATAATGCAATTCACAGTTAGTACATTTCGCACACTTTTCTATATCACATCAATTCTGTACATTTTAGCAGTTAAAAAGTCCCATTAATACATAAAACTGCACAGTCTAGCTGATATAATACGCTATAAGATGCATTCCAAGAGAGAACGATAAACAGAATCGCAAAGTTAATATGAAATCAGTAATTAAGCTACGTCAAAGAAAAAGCTCGTTCCAAGCAAACAAAGCTGCATTTACACCAATTAAATTCACCCAAGCGAAATTAACTTCAGAGCAAGCCAGCTAAATCGGGGGCCAACGTCTCCGCGAGACAATGCTGATAGCAAAAATGAAATGAAAATATGAAAAATACTTCATTTACTCCACATGCACCTATGCTTAATGGGGGCCAACTTATCAATCGGATAAAACACGCGAGGCTACATTGCGCAAAACCTGCATCCAGATAATCATTTAATGGGCATGCCAGTCTTAGAAATCCATTTAGATGCAACTTGTTGCATTTCTGCGTCCTATCATAAATTTGATTTTATCGTTTGTCCGTTTGTCTGAGACATTCGGGTACTTCCTTGTTTAATTTTATTATATAAATTACCATTTTCCACGCCTTTTGTCAACGACCGTAGCTTTCCTACGAATTCACAATCGACGAGTGAAGTCCTCACGGAAAATTTGTTATTCCTACTGCGCAGCCAAACACGACCGCTGAATATCTCATTCAAAATAGTCACCCGATGCACGTAGAATACTTATGCATTCGCGTTAATCGCTATTCCTACCTTTCTCGAGTGCAGCCGTGTTCGGAGTATAACGCTACAATAATGCAACGATTGCACTCGGCACGCCTTTCTTCGGCGCTTGCTTATCGGTAATAATAATTCTGGTTGCAGTATCATTGTTTCTTAGGTTTTTTCTTCCTTTATTTGACGGAAGCACGTATGAAATATTGAGGAATATATGTTGCTGAAAAGAATTTTGACAGTTGGGGTGTTTCGGAACGCAAAATGGGGTCGAGTTTCTTTGCATGAGGATAAAAGAGTGATTGAGGTGTGAATCTAACCTTGGCAATTAATTAAAAAACGTTTCTTCGAGGGTATTCGAAATTGGGAAAAGTATTTTAGAGATTAACTATGCGGTCTTTGAAGTATGATCGATATATCTCATTTCTGATGTTTGGAATTTGATATTTGAGCTGCTATAAAAAATCAAAAAAAATCCAAGGGTTGAGAGTATTACTAAAAAGCTTCAAGCAATTAGCACTGTTGATGTCGATGAAATTTCTTGCGATTTTTAAATTGCGATATTCACGGACATGCTAATATATTCAATATTAAAATATTGCTGTTAGAAAAATGAAGTATTACTGAGTACGTAAGTATTCTGAAGTATTGTTGAATGCATAACTATTCTTACTTTCAACATTTCTATTTTCTAAAGATGTGATTTTAATAGCAACAGTTTCGGTTCGATGAAAATGCTGAAAGTAGCGAAATACTGCTGGCATTCAACGTGCATTCAACGAATATATTAGGGAAATGATTCGGACTTCCAACGACTAATATTGTTTGCACAATTAGTGAAATGATGACCAAGTCCAATGTGACACTCATGGAAAGTGCAATTATTGCTTATATAATGTTTTGTAACGGATATATTGGCAAACACAAAGGAACTATTTACACAATTGCTTTCGAAAAATAGAGCTTCCATTTGAACGTTATAAAGCGTTGCGAAGGCCAGGAACTTTCTATAATTTCTCCCTCAAAGCAAAAATCTAATTTGACATTGAAAAAAAAACGAAGCATTCCAGCAACAATATTGTCTCTGAATACCATGTTTTCAACAATAACACAACACTCGAAAAAGCAGAAACTTTCTCCACCTCTAAAAAAGAAACTTCTAGAAAAGAAAGAAAATAATATTCCAAACCGAGACATGCAACATTCCAAGCATTTACGCAATCTCCCCGAAAAATCAGAGCTTCAATTCGGCAATCATAAAGCATTCCAAAGTCCATCGACTATTTACACAATTTCTCTACTTTCCCCTAGTTCGCTCTGAAATACCCGCGGCGAGGAGCTATCCTCGTCAATCGCGTCAGCAACTTGGCCTGAATCCTCTCGTGGGCGAGTTAACTTGGAAAGTGGAGGATTTTTGATTGGAAAGGTGGATCTTGTCAAGTAAATCAACCGTGAAAGTGAAATCGAGAGGCATCGAACGAGCAGCAAAGGAAAAAAGAAAGACGGTAAAAGACGAAGAAAAATATTCCTTGGGCACTCTCGCTTTCTCGCATGTGTGAGACAGGCTTTAAGGTGCTTGGGAACAGAAACGAGTGTGAAGACAGCCGCGAAAAAGCAAGGTGGCAAGGTGGGCCCCCGTTCGTGTCTCGTTCTCCGCCTCCGAGCGCTTTTGTGTATCCAGTTTCTTTTCAGGAATATGGGAACAGTTTTCGAGCGAACCGGCGAAGACTTCTTCCTCGGACGAGAACCGCAAAAAGGGAGAATCTCTGAGAGAGAAAAAAAAAAGAGTGGACGTTCCATCTGCTCGACGAACTGCTCTTATGCCGCTTCTTGCCAACGCTCAGGTTTGACCGTGTGAGAAGATTTCAGATTGTATGAAAAATTTTGCGGAATTATTTGAACCTAAATTAATGGCACAAGTGAAAACTAACAATTTTTGGAATATTTAGCAGAAACATTTGCATGGATTAATTATGAAATAAGAGGTTTACAGATATTTGTTATATTTATCGTAGTATTCGATGTATTTTGGAAGTTTCGGTTCGTCGAATTTCAGTCGGAATTCTCGAGAAACCATAAATGCGTCGTCCGCAAGATACGTTGCTGCAGTTTCTCCTTCCATTAATCCCCCGAGCCTAAACCCTCCACGTTTCCCAGCATTTCTCATAATTCACAGCTGTTAATTACCAAGCTTCTCAGAATGCACGGCAGTTTTCTCGTTTTCTGCATTCAAGAGTCACGTGTGAATCTGGTGTGTCACGTTTCTACGAGTCGGCGCAATGAATGCAACAAGCATTTCAATGTCCCTGACGGAGAAAAAGGTACTGTTAACGGTCGTGAGTAAGTTTAAACCTCACGCGATCGTTGAATAACCTTGATGCCCGCTGGTACCCGCCAAAAACTGAAAGTTCTTGATGACGTAGCCGTAGCAATTTAAATTAAACGTAGAAAAGAAAGCTGTATATCCATATGTGCGATTTGTTTCGGGAACTCAAATTTTAGGTATTTTCGTAATTACTTTTGGAAACTGTAAGTACAATAACTCTGTAAATATTAGAATTTGAATGTCATTATAATTCATATTTAACACGTTGAACGCCACCGATATTTCGCTAGTTTCATCATTTTTACAGAAGTGAAACTTCTTCTATTAAAATCACATCTTTATAAAGTAGATACTTCAAAGACACAAACAGTTATACAGCCAGAATGACTTTACCCTTTTAATGCCAATATTTAAATATTGAATGCATTAGAAAATTCGCAAATATTACAATTTAAAAGTCATACGAAATTTCATTGAATTTAATAGCGCCAGTCATCGGTGACCCCCATGGCATTCAAAGTGTTAATAAAAAATGAGAAAGCCTACTGCAGAAACACTCGGCAACAGGAGACTTCACACCAAATAAATTTTAGCAAACATGAAACGTGCAGTTAATACGCCAAAAACTTTGGTTCTACTAACCCTAAAGCAGCAGCAAAATAAGTCACAGCTATATAACTTTTTCTTCGTAACACGTTTACCATAATCTCGGTTTTTACAAAATTCTCGGCTGAGTTAGGTCCCGGTTTTCCAAAATCTGCAATTTCTCAGTTTGGTTAGCGCTCGGTTTTCCAAAATCTACAATGTCTCTGCCGGTTTGGGTTCCGGTTCACCAAAATCTACAAATTCTCAGTTGAGTTCGGTTTTAATGTCCCAAAGTTAAAAATTTCTCAGTTGGTCTCAGCTTCTCAAAATCTTCAAATTCTCCGACAGCTTATGCCTCTGTTTCCCCAAAATCTACTAATCCTCGGATGGTTTAGTTCTTGGTTTTTCCAAAACCTACAAATTGCCGACGGAATAAAGTTTCCCAAAAGTTACAAAAAAACCTCGGCTTCAACCACAGCAGACGAAGCCAGGGAATAAAAGCACATTTCTCAACGACTCGGCAAGAAACACGGAAACCGTAGTTTTCAGGCTGTGCATCGAGGTTCGAGGAGCACACCTTCGTGCGTGAAAGACTTTCGAAGACCACAAAGTGTGGCAGCGTTCTGATAAGTGAAGAAAAAAAGGATAACCTTGTGTACTTAGCAAATGAAGGGCCAAGAAGCCAATCGGTGTAAGCCAGTTACGCGTAAAACGAAGTATGAAATTTCAAATGTTCAAATTTCACGACGAAGCATGCACAGCCTGAACAAATGGCATATGGGAAGGAGACACCGTGGCGATCGAGCTCGGAGCGCAGCTGAGTTAACATTTTTATATGCACGAGCATGTGCATGCCATGAGATATTGTCAACAGTGCTTTCGAACGTGTACGAAGCTTGACACATTTAAAAAATACAAACATTGGGATCAAAAAATGATGGGGTTAAAATATGCGAATGATGAAGTTATCATAGACAGAGCTGGAAAATTAGGATGTTAGAAAATAACTTAAAAGAAAGAGTTAAAAGAACAGATATTAAGAAAGATTATTTCTTCGTGTGTTTGATGGGAACTGCTGCAACATTTTCTGTAAAAATAGCAATTTGCGCTAACATTCATGTTACTTGCTAAACAATTAATAAAATAATATGTAAAAAGGATAGGGCAGAAGTTCCATTGAGACTTTTGTATTGGTAGAATCCAACTGGCAAGCTTTATAGCCATATAAGCGCACGTGGGTAAGATATAGCAAAGAAAGTTGCCGATAATAATTAGTAGAAAGGTTAAGAAATGTGCGATAATCAATAATCAGATGTGATGAACCAGATGAATTAATTTTTTCGAATTTCCAACATATTATGATTAAATTTATCACTTTACATCGAGAAATTTCCACTTAAAATGAGAGTCAGTTAAGTTAATTATCAAAGAATAGCGTGCAAACGTATGCCCATAAATTGTGCGTATATGGTGTTCGATGCTTTCCATGCAACTGCAGTTACGGCTTCTGTCGAAGCAGAAAAGCAAGGTGCACGGACACCATGAACCCCCTTCCTGTCCACCTCCGGGCACTTTTGTCCGATACTTCTTTTCAAGAATATGAAGAATTCTTTCAGCGCAACTCCGCCACCGTAAAAATTACTCGACCGGTATACCCGGTCTTACGGTTAGTGTTACAGTTCGGTTAATTCGTGCATTTCGCCCTAGAAACGACCACTCGCCCTAAAACTGTTTAATTAACTGTGACGTTAGTCGATGAAAATTGCTCCTAGCGCTTAAGCACAGCCGTAAAAATTTCTGTGCGTTTATCTCTATACTGGTAGATTCATTAAATGATGCTTTGAGCAGCTCCCCTTTTTACCTAATCACCTTATATGAGGTTTCATACTTTGTAAATTATATAATGTCGAATCTGAACTTGACTTTCTTTCAAATAAAACACTTTCGGTTGTCTAAAAATTATCAATATACTATGATGTAAATAATTTCCAAATGTGAAGGCCGAAGTTCACATAAAATCTATTAAGAAATGATACTTGATGAACTATCTTTTTGAAAATATCTTCATTTGTAAAGATGTTATTCGTCTAATCTACCTTGTAAAACCTTTAACCCTTTGCCCTCCGAGTAATTTTTACAATGAGCTATCGGTGGGAGTGCACATCTGTGGAAAATTGAAAACCTTGCTTTGTCATTTAAAAAGAAGCGTATACATTTTAAAAATATGTTCTACAATATAAAAAAATATAAAAATGCGCCGGATTTACCTGACAGCGGGCTTATAACCTTCTATTACAATGTCGCCGCTACGGTGACAACGGAGTGCAAAGGGTTAATTGTCTCCAAATGTACTAAAATTAGTAATTCTAGTTAATTACATTATATTCTAAACTAAAAAATATTTTTACAGAGTATTCCACCAGGCTAATATAACCGGCCTGAGGCGTCGACAGTATTCAAGAAGCAAATGGTGTAAGCCAACAAGATTCTCATGGCAGTAAGACTGTTAGGTAGGAAAAGACTTTTTGCCCTTATCGCTAACCAGTCGAAGTGCAAGACCAACTGGCTGGTATCCACTTCTGAACTCGTTCCGTGGCGGGAAAATTACATGAATTAATCCGCCTAACGAGACACACGTACCACCATTAAATGCATACGAAGCAGAGAGAGAAAGAGAGGGCGCAAAACGCAAGTAGCCTTCAAGCGTTTCATAAAACATCGCAGAATAAAAGTCGGATGTCTTGAAAAAGCATCGGCAGTATCGCGAGAAGGGCGGGGGTATTATCATAAAAATTGCAAAGACTAACCGGGCAGGTCGCACATTCATAAAAAGGAAGCAAGGTGCACGCACGTCTCTCTCCGTTAGCCCTCCTATTATGTAACTTCTTTTCAGGAATATGGGAAATTCGGAGCACCATAAAAGGCGCCGTCGAGCAAATGGTGGCTCCGATGACCGGTGCACATACCGTGTTACGGCACTGCCTGTTACTCTGCGTAGGGGCTCGGCACAAAGAGGGGCTCTCCCTTTCTTCCTTTCCTTCTCTTCCTTCGACTCGCCGATTCCTTCCTCTCGATATTTCCCTCTCTTTCTCACACTGACTCTCCACTCCTCGATATACGCCGTCTTCCTTTTTCCGTCGCTGGTCCACTCTTCTCTCATTCGACCCTTGCGCTGTCTGTTGCCTCTCCTTTTCTCAATACCCACTGTCCTTCTTTCCATCCATCGCTGATCCAACGTCTCTCAGCCTATGTAACTCAATACTACTGTCTTTCTTATTCTACCTTGCGTTATTCTATTCTTCTCAGTAACCTTTGGCCCCTCAGCAACACTTTTTTCTTTCATTCATCGCTGAGCCACCATTCTCTTTCTTTCTCAGCAGAGTAAGCTCTTCTATCCATCGCTACTTCACCGTTTCTCTTTTTCCCTCGCGATACGACAGTCTCTTCTATCAATTGCTATGTTCCTTCTCTCTCGGTACGACAGTCTCTTCCATCCATCGTTCTACTCATTCCCTCCCGATACGACAGTCTGTCTCTTCTATCCAGCGTTGGCACAGCTCCTTCCTCTCTTTCATACCGCCCGTCCCCCACCTCCAATCCTCTCGTCTCCGTCCTCCTGCTTTTTCTCAATACCTCTCCCTCTTTCTCTCGCCCGAGTACACTCCCTCTTTCAGTTGGCTCCCTTTCCACCGTAAATCCGAAGCAACAGGTTCCTACGCGCTCGTTGCGGCTTGCATTTACCGGGCCGCTTTTTGTTGCTGCCGCTGGTGTACGCGCGCTGAACACGTTGCTCGCTCAGGGCGAGGTTTCCACTTTCAGAAAAATCCGGACCGAACGATTCTACGAGGGGAGTAGTATATAACGCGTATCGTGCTTCCTTCTACCCGGTTAAGGGCTCCGGAGAAGGGAGTTCTCATCGCGGAAATTGAAATCTTGCGTTGATAATACCAACGATCGGCTAACGGGATACGTATCGTGGATGTTTAGTTTTGTCAAGCACCGGCATGCTTTGATTTCCGGCTGTAATTTTTAGCTCTGGAGGATAGAGGCTTCTTCTTTTGATGATTCTTCTCTTTGATGACGTTTCTGATTTTTTGGAATGGTGCAGTGTAATTTGTACTTGCTGCGTGGTAGACATTGACATTGAATCTATCGGAATTGCTGATAGTGGATTTCTGATTTATTATTTTTAGAAATGTCATGGAAATTTAGGAGGGCGTAATTAGATATCAATTTATCTGTTGGGTAGATATGGATTAAAATACCTTTGATTTTTTATAACTATCTTGTAGAATATGAGAGATTAGTTTTTCTTCTTTATCAGTTTTCTTTCGCCATATTTATCTAGTCACCAATGGAACTGTTATTAAATCCCAATTAGTAATTGGGTATCAATTTATTCATAGAATCAGAAAAAACATTCTACTTGTCTATGAGATACTTTTCGCAGGAATAAAAGAAGCAAATGAGTCGTAGAATATATGGTAATTGAATAACTAAACGATAATAAACGATAATGCTCTTAAAACTCCATTCTAGAAATTTCCCTATAGCTATTCCACATTGTCACGCTTGCAGGACAAACGAACTCCCTTCACATTCGTTACACTCTGATTACCGGGGTAATCGCGAGTATCGTGTTCCAAAAATTATTAACTATATAATGAATCAGAGTTCCCGAAACTCCATGAATTAACCGGAAAAGGCGATGCTATCTGATATCTAGCCATTATCAGGTTTTTAACCTTTCAGTCTATTCAAATCGAAAGATACGAGTGACATTAAAAATTCCGGGGAACATAATTTTATTTCTAATAAGACAAAGCTTCCTTTGAAATATTACGTCTACTTTTAAATAAATTCAGTATAAACATTTTGCGGATGGCTCCTTGGAAAATTTAACGGCGACTCGTTCTCCGTAATTAAACTTATCGGTAATAACATCATTTTGCCACGTTGAATCTGTAATTTCATATTAAATAAACGGTTCAAATATTCGCTCTCCTCTACAAGCACATTTTTGTTCTACGTTTTTGCTAAAAACATTACAATTTAATTCCCTCACAAGTCTACTTATTTATTACGTCTCAATATGCAGAACTTAATACATTCATATTTAGAAATTTTAAAATTTCATTACGCTTCATAATTACAAAAGATGATATTATAATCTACCTTCCTTCATTACAATTCTCAGCAATGCTGTTGAACCTTGTGCAGAACAAGCGTACCAATAGTAATTAAAGAGTAATCCGCATTCACTTCAAATATCCCTGGCATGTTCTCGAATCTCCTACAAAGCAATTTCTCAACGAATCGACGGAGCAAAGAAAAAAAAGATTCCCCATCTAGCCTAAGTCTCGGAATTTCGTTCAAATTTCGACTGGCGCCTTAGATGGTCATCGACCACGAAAGTCGAAAGCCTTCTCTCTCGATCGAACGAGTTTCGAAATCGTCGAGGAGAAATTGCCGAGGAAAGTTACGGGCTCCGGTGTAGCTGAAAAGGAAAGAGGGGAAAAAAAGTCACGATAAAACTCGAGCGTCGTATATCAGCCGTCGCGGTTTGTAAACAATCAAGTCCGATTTCGCGTCGCTGCTCCCCTCTTTTCCTTTCAATGCCGAATTGAATTCTTTTGTAGTTTTCGGCTGTAATTGCTGTGGTCATTTTGCGTGCAGCCTCTACTCAGTTTTACTGCATTTCAAACGATCCAAACTTACGATGAATTAAATAATAAATTGGGAAAAATTTCCCAGAGGTGACGGGTGATTTGAATTCGGGCACGTTAATTGAGAATTCTAGCCTTCTAAATTAGGCGGAGCATTTTAGTTCTAAATTACTGTAGCTTCCTTTATTAATTCTTTTTCTTCTGTATAGCTCGCCTAAGACCTACGGTTTGGTGAGACCGGAGCCATCGATTCTATGATATATTGAATAATAAATTAGGCAAAAGCTTCCGAAGGTGGTGGGTAATATGAATTGGGCCCCATTTAATTAACCCTCTGAGGACTAGCAACGCATATATGTGGTCGGAGAAAAAAGTTAATTATAATTTATCATCGCATGTATACACGGTTGAAGTTTAAAAATTAAAGCACAGTTGTTGATATACGATTAGATAAATAGTAATTTATAATTTATATACATTAATAGCGTAACTTTCTGATTAAAACGTGGTTTTGGATTGTCAAATAAATGATTATCTCTCAATATTTAAAAATGCCCCCGTCCGCAAAGGGTTAAGAGTGCCCCCGCCTTCAAGTTCATAATTATCATAGCCTCCTTTCAACGCCAAAATTAAAGCTTTTTCGTCGGTATATTTTATTTAAGAACTACTGTTTAGATGAATTCCGAACCAATGATGCGAAGATATATTAAACAATAAAGTAGGAAAAATTTTACAGAGACGGCTCGTGATCGGATTCCCGGCTCATTAATTAGGAATCAAAACTACCATAGCACCACAACTTTTTTCACTTCGCCTCTCATTTCGTCTAGCATATATTGTTTTTGATGGTATAAGAATCACAGAGAAACTATAACATCTAATATTTATCACATAGGAACAATTTCCCAAAGATCTCGAAGGACTGCCCCATCATTTTTTTCCGTCCATCTTGTTTCACTTGCAAATCCCGCCCTTTTTGGATCAGCGTTGTGGTAATCCATCACGAAGGACTTGATGTGATTCATCCCGAGTTAATTGTGGATGTGCTGCCTCGAATAGGAAGTGCGAATACGCGAACAATGTGGCTCGCGATTTGAATTTATGAAACGATCGGAAATATTTGAATTTCTCGCATTGTGTTCCTCGATGTTTTCGGTTAGACTCTTGCGCGTTCGGGAAGTTTTACATTTTTTTAATGGCAGAGTTCAATAAGAGAACTTTTTTAAACGTTGTAACAACTTACACTAAAAAGCAAGTAAAAGAAATCACGAATAAATATGAACCCCTTGACATACGATTCCTTGTGATTGCGTGTACAATAATTGAGAATAAAATTGCTGAAATAAAAAAAGTGATTCCTAATACACCACACTATCTAACGTAATATTGATAGCATAAAAATATTGCAATTATTTTAAATTTTATAGTTTCTGGAAATTTTCAAAATTACTTATTCCATTGATCAAATTACGTAGGTAGTACTCGTTATTATAGAGCAAAGGGTTAATTAAATACTGTACTTAAATAATTCTATAACTTTTCACTGCAATTTCCCGAATTTCATATGATGTATCGTTGAATTATAATTTGAAATGACAGTGGAAACTTCTTTGGAAAATCTCAGAGCCATAATGAGCCCTCGTACATTAAATCACATGGTTTCCTGATGTCGTTGCGAGTTCCGCGGTGTCTTAAAAATGACAATTACCGCTTTCGTCCGGATCGAGTAATCTTTCGTAACTGCGACAGTAATTGTACTTGAATGATCGTTCTACAGAATGAATAATAATATGGCGCGAAATGACAAGTGCCTTTCAGTAGGCAGACGCCGGAAATCAGGCGATGTACGTGCGCATTTTCGGATAATATTCTTTTTCCTTCTAAGCATCACGATTCTCCTCAAGCTGATACGTAATTTCATACCATTATATTCAATTCTTCAAGATTTGCGATACGCGGGAGATCGAACTAAATAAATTGATATAATGGCGGGAAATTGAAAGCAGGCAGGATAGCTAGTAATTTGTCCAAAGATCTTAAACCTCTTATGTTAGATATCTTAAGATTTTCAATACGAGAAAAATTGAATGTTGCTTGCCAAAGAGGATTTCAAAACAGGCAAAGTAAATTATTTGTAATTTTATGTTACGAAAATTTGCAACGGTACAATTTTTGATACGTGAAAAATTAAACGTGTTTTGTTCAGAAGATTCTAAATAAGCAAAGTATTTTTTTTTAATTTAATGTTACTAAAATTTGCAGCGGTGCACTTTCTAAGATTTTTTATACGTGAGAGGTTGAAGGCACTGGTTCTGATTTAACGTTGGAGAAGGCAAAGTGGCTGTAGTTTCTCATAAATTTTCTATCACAACTTCTGTAAGGATAGAGTGAGATTTTCTTTACGCATATCTCCTTTAACGATAGGATTTCTTTGGCAGAGAGTATACAAGCTAGTAATTTATTATGATAACTGAAATCTATCGCGATGTACTATCTAAAGCTTTCCATGTGTAAAATGGTGCAAGCAGAAGTTGACACTTTGTTGGCTAAGAAATATTTTCTAACTCTGAAATTGAAAACACAAACTGTTCGTTTCTGCAGGAGGAAGTACAAATTCGATACAATGAAACATAGGCTACAATGTTTCTATAAATAACTTCACACCTATAGCATACAAAACAGCAGTGAGAACGATTTCAGATTACAAAGTAGCACAATAAAGTATATGCTACTCAGCATGATATAATACAAAGTGGCGCAAAGCGAAGCGGCGTCCAAAACTTCCGGTGCTTCGAGAAATGTGATGACTCTCTGTCGAGTATATATGATGTAAAAAAAGATTAGCTTTATCGTTAGCTTCTTAACTGCATGCGCGTGAATGCGATAGCTTGAACTTCAGGAATCATTAATGAACGTCGAATGATGTTCTTAATATGTTTCAGATTAATGCGCATTTATAGCTCGCGGTTTTAGACGTTAATGAAATACGATATAAGGAGGGATAATTCGTGGAAGTTTACACAAAAATGTGAAAAGTAAGAGAGTAAGAGAAAATGGCACAAATGAGATGAAAGAAATTAAAAATTGACAGCACTGACGAATGGGTATACATGGAAATATCAATCTTCTATGATTACTTCTTACAATTAAAAACATCCTTTACAAAATTTCAAACGAAACGTCAGAAGCTATTTTCGAAATATAAATATAAATACTGAGATCAAATGTTAATGAAATTGTATTCATCCGTCAGATAAATTGAGATGTCTTTCCAATGCTGCACCCTTTTGTTATTGAAAAGATCAAAGATTCAGGTTAAAGAAGATTAATAATTATTCCTGTCGAATTAATACTGTGTTAAAGCGATTCCTCCGCATTCGATGCATGTCAATGAACTGGTAATGAAATAATAACCAAACACAGTAATATTGCATTTTGTACGTTGCATAAGTTAATATAAGATTACACAGTGAACAGAAAGTTACTTAATACCGCGCGCAAGTTACAAAACTTCGAAAATGATTCACACATTCAACAACTTTCAAGCACCACCTCCATCTCTCCTTAAAAGACATGCTAAATAATACAAAATAAGTACATCGGACCTTGGAATTCGTAAAGGACACTGACTTCTTTCGCAACAATTTTTAATCCATACTGTTGTGTTCTACAATCAACAATTATCGCGAATAAATGTCATGCAATTTATACGCCCCTTATCTTTCAATTAATACATTATCTGGTAGAAGAATTTTGTATATTTAATACTCAATAATAGTGGTAAAATGTGCGCGAAAATATTCAGAAATACTGTTTCCGAATTTCAGAATTACTATTACGATACTTCATTACGAAACACAAGCATCTTCGATTAAAAATAAATTAACGCAAAGAAAGTGTCCTTTTATCGTAGGAATAAATGTGTCAAAATTGCTAACTCTTAGAAAAATTATGAAAAAAAGAAATGCCAATATAAAAAAACAAAAATACTACAAAACTCATTCAAAAATATCACAGAAATTATTCCACATTACTACACTTAAATCACTATATTGGCACATTGAATGCCACCAATATTTCGCTAGTTCTATTCAAGTGGAACTTTTTCTATTAAAATCACACTTAATAGAATCTTCAAAGGTACGATTAATTATATAAACAGCACAAATTTTCCATCTTAACACTAATATTTAAATATCGAATGCATCAGGAAGTTCGTAAATGTTACGATTATACGATTGTCATGTGAAATTTCAATGAATTCAACAACAGCGGCGGCCATCATGGCGTTCAACGTATTAAATTACACACATCGAATTATTCTAACGTTTTGCAGAATTTTTATATTCTACGTGCGAATTCGCGAGGACGCAAGATCTGTTAACGTCGACGAAATCGAGGAGCCCGCAGCGCGAAGTCTCGTACAGCGGAAAAACTATAAATACGCAAAAACACTCTTGGATCGAGGTTCAACGCGAGGCGAGCAGGTCATCACAAGTTCAAACAAATCAACGGGAACGGATAAGACATAAATGTCGTCTGTTCAACAACTGACAATCGATCCTGCCATACGTGAAATCGGGAACGCACGCACGTTGCGAAATATTCCGTGGTTTAACTTCGAAGCGACGGTGGGAAATCGCGAAATTATGAAACTTCTGGCTGCTCACAATTGCCTATCTGTATACCCGACGATATTTGAAATTCTAACTTTTTCACGTTGCGACAATGTTGATGAAAAATCGAACGGGAAGGTGTCCGTAGTGCGGACGCTTCTTTTAGGTTTGCAAAAACAGTTTCTGTTTTTGCCGGATGTTGGCATTCCTACGATTGACTTTGATTTATTGCTGTATTTCGTTAAAATAAAATATCGACGGACGATCCGGTGTCGTTGTCGATGGAAAATTTCCAGGGGCTGAGACGAAAACAAATCTGAAGTGACATTCCTATGATTTGGGGCGGAAATTTTTTCTTTGTTTATGAAATTATTCAATTATTTTGTAGAAAACAGAAAATAAATCAAGTAAGATGCTAAGGTGATTTAACCGAATTTTGAAGGTCGATTGCAATTATACATTGTAATAATTCTAAAATTTCACCAAGCCTATAAAATGTATATTGTACAGTTTTCTATAAAAATTGTTAATAGTTGTTAAAAGTTATATACTTATTCGTTCATAATTTTATTATTTTTGTAGACCATGATTCTGAAGCTGATAAACCGTGTTTGCAATAAAATAAAATTATTCGCATAATATCTTACTGCAAAGAAAGTTCAAAACTCAGGATTGAAAATAGTCCACAAAATTAACAAACTTATATTGCAGAATAAAAATACAAATTTTCTGCACTACCAATAGCAATCTTTGACAGAAGTCACCGCTAAATATTAAACAATATCAAACATTAGATTATATGTATTAATTTCAGCACTCTACAACATTTCACTACAAAGAAAATTCGCAAGAATTAAAAATAGTCCAGAAAATTACCGAACTTATACTGCAGAATAAAAATACAACTATCCTGCACTAACAACTTCTCCACTCTCCGTGAGAATCTCTGTATATCAACTATTCTACTATACCTATGATTAAAAATAGAATTACATAAACAATTGAAAACCATCAAATCCCCCAAGAAAAACAAATTCCACTCAATCAACCAAGCCGCGAAGCATCGCAAGGGTCAAAGACGGTAAAAGGAAAGCACTCGCCCTTCGACAATTACGGAATTCTCCTGGTCAGTTACGTTACATCCTCTATCGACAATAGATCCGCGATTCTCCATCGGGCAGTTCTGTTTTTACGTATCCACGATCCTCTAGCATTTCTCCCCGTTCCATTCCATATTTGTCCGGCGGTGCAATAGACCGTGGCCACTCGGAACAGAATACGCGTACCAACACCGTTGCACAAATGTTTGCGCCGCGGTACCACTGAGTACCAGCGAGTACTACAAACTCGCCAGCGAGAAAATCCAAACGCGATCGACTAGAACGGTACGCAAATTCCCTCGGTTATGTTCGCGGTGCCACGTGCTTGGACAGCCATCTTTAATGCTGCCGGTTTATTATGGGACTTTCTCGATTCTTCGAGCGCGATCAAATCTCCCGACACTTAATCGCTATTAGGAGCGAACAAGAACGAGGTGGGGTTTGTATATGAAACGCTGGCGTAGGGTACGCCGAATGGTTTCGACTTGGAAATGAGACGTAATTTCAGTTACTGTTTCGAATGTTTATCGGAGAGGTTCTACGTAGTAATATAATGTATATCTGGTGGGTGAATATTCACGGTTGGGTTAGAGGTCCTTGCGGTCACTCGAGATATATTCCTCGTGCGAAGAATATCGTTGGGAGTTGGATTTAAATGTTTCTTGGGAAAGTAGTTGCGGAGGAGAATATTTACAAAGGTAAACAAGTTTGTAGAGGTTATGGGAATGGCATATGTATCAGTAATCGGAGACTAGTATAATAGATGATTGGGAACAAATATTTTCCAATATGACATGTTCGACCTTCGGTCTCTTCGCAGAAGTCAACAGTGATCGTACGATGCTCAGAGTATCGAGTAAATACAGGCAATAGGATTGTGATAAAGTCTTACCTTAAAGAGATGCTCGCTGCACTCGAACATAGGGGTGCTCATGACGGCAGTCGACATGTTCCTTCCGTTTCGCACAAAAAAAACACACTGGAAGTTATTCGGTATCTTCTCGTGGTCCGTAGCCGCGGCTAGCCTTCTCCCCCTTCGACAAAGACGTGGGTCGTGTTGTACGAAAGCCGGCGTAGTAACCGCGATAATACGTATTTACGTCGAGGTATAAATATATATAAACTTCGAGAACACAAAAACTGCCACTACGACGATACGCTCGTGGATTTACATTTGAAGCACACCCGATTTGATTTTCTCAAACGTACGAGGAGAACGGGTCACGCGTGCGTTGCGGTTATACGAACAATGGTCTCCTCTCGCGAAAACACGCTCTTTCTCTCTCGATCTCTGACTCTTTCTCTCTTTGACTTCTCTCTCCGGGATATCTCGTACTTGTCACGTGTTGGTGTCACCGTGAGGTAAAACGAGTGACTGCTATGAGACTGCGTGTATTTATGTATATACAGATACGTGTATATATATATATATATGTACGCCGGTGACAAAAGAAAAGGTACGTGCGATTGAAACTTGGCACTTTTTTCGGTTCGAAGAATCTACGTCGCGGTTCCCGTAGAGGGGGAAAAAAACTTGAAAGCTCCCGGTCGGCTCTTTTATTTCCTTCTCGAGGAGATGTAGCTCGCAGGAACTCCGAATGCGAACTGAGGATGCGTACGACTGCACGACGCTCCGTGAGCTCGAAAGGCGGCTCCGGCCGACCGACCAATCAGAGAGAGCGTCGCTGCTAGCGCTTCCCCCACCATGCGGACCCGTCTACCGTAGGAAACTTGGCAACTGCGCCGGGTCGTCAGGCCGATCGTACAAAACACATTCCCCTCGAATACTCTTGGTACCGGCAACCCCCTTGATGCGTGCTTTTTTCAATGATATTCTATGGGCTTTTTATTTCGACGGGTGATTGGTGGAGATTTTGGGGTGCGACCTACCATGCCTCTGGTAGGGATAATTATCCGTTTAGCATGGTAGTGGGACATACTCCTTTGGATGATTCTTGATAGGTGGAGGTATTTTCAATAATTTTTAGAGTTGACGTTCTTCCGTTGAATTTTATGCTGCGACCTGTAATGAAATGTTTATGATTAATAAAATGTAAGATTATGAATGACTTAATGCGAATGATATTTTTAGGAAGAAGTGTAAGAGTCCAATGGTGCTTATTCTTTTTTGTAGGGTATTCTACAGGTAGCTTTTCACGGTCGAGTGACTGAGATTTTGGGGTGGGTTTCCCATCGTTGTGGAAGGGTAAATTATCCCTTAAGTGATAATGAACAGCATACATTCCTAGAATTTTGCTTTTGATATTCCAACTTTCACAATTGATTCATTGTTCCTAGTTTTACTATCTAACAGATTGCATGATATTTTAATAATCGCAAACTCGTAATTTTGATATTATAATAGAAAATGTGGAGGAAGAATCGAATTAACGGTTCGTTATTATATATTTGGGATAACAGGAACGAAGTAATTATAGAAATATAATTAAATAATAACAGTTTGTCTTCTCATAAATGTGTATTTCAAATTAAACTAATTATTCAATTACGAAAATGTCTCTTGCACGACGTACATGACATTTTAATAAATACTGATAAATATGTATAATAGCCTGTAATTTGTATTTTACAATTCTTCGCGTGTAGACCCATAAATTAATCATTAATTAAAGTCTGCTCCTTCTAAAAGAAACTCGACAAGTAAGGAATAAATAGCAAAGGAAACTTCACTTCGCGTTCAGCCAGGTATAACAATTAACACCTTTCAACCATGGGGTTTTCATATTGACACGTTTGCAGTCGTAGAGGCCATAAAAGGGTACAACTCTACAATTATATATCGTAAGGTATTTTATCACTTTCACCTTTATATCCCGACTTCCAACAGCAATTTTCATTGAAAATTAAATAGTTGTAGGTACCTCACTTGCTACTTGAAATATTAATACGTAAAAAGTTATAATTAACTATAATACAATGCAGAAAGTGGTAAAATCGTTCATTTAAGAAGTAGTGCGTTCAAAACTCACATAAAACTGTTGCAGTTCAATATTTACGAATTGAATACAATACTATTGCCATTTTTTATCCAAATTTTGTGTTTTGTACAAAAGTAAAAAATAAAAACAAATTGTAGCAATATGGCTTCAGTTATTCACATTATGTTACAGACACTGTGCAATTCGTAAGCAGGACAAAGTCAATTCTCGATAACTATAAACAATTATAAATAGATTTATTTAACGAAAGTTTCATATAGACGTTAAACACAAATGTGATATATAGTAAGATTTTTCGATATTTAACACTAAATTTACCGATGATTCATCCAATTTATTTAAAAATATTAAATAAATACGTTAGAAGAGTAGAAATGAAGGCGGAAACCAAATTGAAAAAAAACAGCGCTAAAAATTTCAGGAACATTTACGAAAAATTCAGAACAAATCATTTTGGCCATCTTGGTAGATCTGCTGTTAAAGTCTTGATGAAATGAAAGGAAAGTGTAGTCATTTGCATGTGAAATGATGAACTTCTAATTTCTACATTTATGTTGGAAATTTTATGCAATATCATAGTTTTAATGTACGAAACATTTACAACGTCAAAGAAAACGAAAAACTTAATGTTTCATACATTAAGGCAATGATAATAAAAAAGGACTTCAGCACTGCCACCGCAACGAGAACTTCCGCAATTATAAGAGCAAAAGAATTTCACTTAATAGTTTTACGTAATCAGATTTCACTATATATCATGTTGTATTTCGATAATTATGTTACTCGTGATATTAGAAAAACATAAATATGACATAACACCCCTTACAATCCTCTTTTCGTAACTTCCGTTACATTTTTCAAGCCAAAACTCTGGCAATTGGAAGAATAATCGGAAAGTGTCCACAGAAAGTGAACAAAAAGTTTATTAACTCTTCCTGTATAAATAAATTGGTTAATATTAATTATTATATTAGTTACAATTCATTGAAGTATTTGCGCAATATTTTGTACTTTAACCCTTTCTCTTTTTATTTCTTTTTGACCTTTGTATGACATTCTTTAGCACTGAATTGGTGAAAATCAAATGCTGTTTTGTAATTAAACTTTGCATCCTGATCATTGCTGGAATCCTAATCCCTTTCGATTATGTTTTCAATTTTGCATTCTGTAAAAAATCATGCACACTTTCATTGCATTTTCTACCATTCCTTTATCATTCCTTCCGCCTTAACTTTCGTCATCTTTTTAACAGCCGTGAACACGCCATTGGACGAAAGGATCAAAGTTTTTATATGGATGGAAAAAAAGTTTAGCACTAGAATTACTGACAATTAATTTAGTATATTCAAACATACTAGGTAAATACTTTAAAACAACGGAATGAAAGGGACCAGAAACTTTACCCACTTAATTTCTTACGTTTTACATAATAGATATCAGAAATTCAACAAGATACATCGCTAAAAATTTCAGAGACATGTTTCAAAAATCAGAACAAATCATTTCGTCCGCCTTGATAGATTTAGCTTTAAAACATTCGTTGTCAAAGAAAATACACCATACGTCCTTCATCTATGTCCATTCCCTAACATTCATCGTATTTTTGCATCTGCAAAATCGCGATCAGACAAAAAGACGTTTATTTTTCAAATCGATGGAAGATGATATTAGGGGGACCGGAAAGTAATGTCGTTTCTTACCTTAAATTCAAACAAATAAACTTGTAACAAGTTTTTATTTTTAATGAATGATTTAATCACCCTCGTTATCAACAACCTTGTATCATCTAGTGTGTACATTTTTAATGCCGGATCGATAAACATCAATTGATTTTTGAGCAAAATATCGGGAGGAACGACATTACTTTATCTTAATATATTAAGAAATTTCGCTGTAAAGTTACGAACTGTCCGACACGTGTAAATATCGTAACAATGCGGATGTATTTCTTAACATTAACGGCGAGTAAATGTTATAGTGCGGCATTAAAGGTGAAAACGAGGCGACCATTCCAGTTGCGGTATTCAATGCTCCGCGATTCGATAGCTCGAACGTAGCCGAGAGCGGTCGAATGCTAAGAAGAGTCGCATGAATGAAATTGAGCTTCTATTCATGCGCGATCTAAGCCGCAGATTGTAAATAGCCACTGTCTACGCATTGTTAGCGTTCGATTGTACATCGATCTTGATGTTTCGTAACAATGAAACGCAGCGATTCGCGATAACGGGAGAAACATTTTCTCCAGTATTTCGAACGGTTTCTCGCGGATATAGTTTACGAGGAAATTCGTGAGATTTGTTGATAAATATATAGATAGAAATTATGTGGGGAATAATTCGTTTGGTGCGAATTTTCCAGCAGGCAAAGTTATACAATATTGCTATAAACGTGGACAGCTTCATGGTTGTAAAGTAGATGCGATTAATAGAGTGGTTGTAGTAAATTAGCTATAAAAATGCACTATTCTTATTGCTTCACGTACTGATCGGACGTCAGAGAGTGCGGATCAGTTGGATAACAGACGACATTAAATAATCTTGAAAATATGAAGGAATTAATCAGTTAACTGCGGAGCTTGTTTTAACACTAGAACTACCGGCGTTAAATCTATTATATTTCAATATATAAAATAAGTACTTTGAGAAAAGAGGAATCAAGAGGCGGAAAAGATGATCCATTCGGTCATTTATGTTTTTTGAGTTGGGCATAGAATATTTCTCCTATGACTCTCCTATAAACTTTGAGAATTTTTTGAAAAAATTGTGTACCAGTCATTTTGACTGGTTTGGTAGTTCTAGTGTTAAAATCCTTCACAGGGTGCGGAATTAAAATCTAGCAGCGGCGTGCATATACGTCGAACGCAATGCAAATGC
The DNA here is from genome assembly GCA_963989415.1 of Cerceris ruficornis. Taxonomy (NCBI): domain Eukaryota; kingdom Metazoa; phylum Arthropoda; class Insecta; order Hymenoptera; family Crabronidae; genus Cerceris; species Cerceris ruficornis. The sequence continues at coordinate 5,007,966 of OZ022527.1, forward strand.
TCCTATTATAAATGTTACTGTAAAAGGAAAACAATAGGTGGAAAGATTATATTTGTATTCGACAAGAAATTTACAATTTATTGTTAAAAAGGTTTACGCAGTAGAGCTCTGGATCGCCGTGTATACATGTCGACCGCAGTTAACTGGTTAATGAAGTTCTTCTAGTAAATTAGCCGAAAAATGCACTATTCTTATTATTTGAAGTACTGATGGGACGTCAGTCACTATGAATCATCCGAATACCATGTGACATTAAGAAATTTTAATATCTGAAGTACCTAATAAAGTGCTTATAGTAAATTGATTACAAAATACAGTATTCTGATTGTTTCAAGTACTGATGAAACATCAGTCAGTGCGAATCACCCGATTACTATCCGATATTAAGAAATTTTGGAAACATGAAAGGACCACTTAGTGTATAAAAAATAAAGATTGTTGTATCACAATGCAAAGTAAACGTGAATTACTTGGTATATAAAGCTGACAGAAGTTTTCGAGATAATAAAAGCCTCGTCGTTTTATTATCACACTTTAATTATTATATTTAATATACAAATGCTTATAACACGTGCATATTACATGGCGGCTTGGATGAGACTGCACAACGCCAAATAAAACAAAACAACAACGCATAGTCGATCAAGCAGAGCCCATGCATTCTACATTTTCTTACAAAAGCATACATTAAAAATATATGCCTGCTACTTAACATGCAATTCTTAACCCCTTGGGTACCAAATTATTTGAAAAAATTCTTGCGTTTGAAACGGATTTAATTTGCTGATGTGTGCAGCAGTATATAAAGGCAGTAGACTTTGTGTGAGAATTTATTTATTTGAGCGATATGATGTACATAGATTAGTAATTAGTATTGTAAATCGAATTTAAATGCATAAAAGAAGCAATATGAGAAAAAAAAACATTATTCAAGGGATCATAAAAAAAAATATATGCAAAAGATCACAAAAATCCATTCCTCGGGCAATTCTTCACTAGTACATCCGCTGTAACTATTCGATAAGCGTCTGGTGCGTCTTTGAAATCTTGATAATATTTCACTATCATCGTCACTTTCTAGTTCACTATTGTTTTCGAAATTTTCATCTTGTAATTCACTATAGTTATCATCATATTGCTCAAAGTCTTCACTTTCATGAAAATCTTCGTTATCACTTTCGTAAAATATATTACTTATTTCTGACATTTTGAGGCAGTATATCACAAACAAGGTTCACTGAAGCACTAGAAGTAACGTTCTCTTATAACTGTTAAAACTCACTCTTGCCAGGAATAACATTATTCATGTTTAATTTTGTTCCAATTTTCATGACGAATTATACTCGTCATCCGTTTTGTAGGCAAAGCAAGTACATGACGAAACTTAGTCGTAAAATGTACCCAAGGGGTTAACAGACTACCATTACTTCTTCATTGTACCTCTTAAGGTCACAGATCGTCGCTTCAGTTTTTACCAATTCTTTTTCCCGATTAAAAATTATAAAATTCTTAATATTCTTGAGTAATCGCTGAAAGAGAGCCCGTCTAAAACCGTACACTCTTAATGCAACCACAGAAGTTGAAGCCGAAAAAATAGTACATCATTTACAAGCGAACCTTATTTTCTATTCATTAAATATTATACATAGAAATTGCCTACTACCGATAAAAAATATACAAGACACGAAATAAATTTCCACGGTAGAAAAACGAAGTGCTATTCACCGACGGTGTTACAATCGACAGCCGAAGATTTCAGTTGGTTCATAGCACACTTATTCCCTACAAAGCACCCGCATATGCCCAGACTGATATCTATACATATAACTCGGCCACCATGACGAAAACTGACTCCCATTAGTCGTTATATATAGCTCCATGAGAATCTGTTCGGGGTTGAAAACATTAACCCTCCTCTCTATTAGGGCTCCGACACGAAAGACCCTCATCTGCCCGTATGTTATGGGAAAAACCGTGACACACGTTCTAATTGGATGTCTTCTGACTTTATGATTATCGGTGTTTACATATCGGACATTATAATCGACTATCGGAACGATTGTTACGCGATCCTCGTAATCGGGCCAATGGGAGATATCGAGATTTTTATTGCACTGATAATTCCGTGAGATCGCTTCCTCGTGATAACGGGAATCGTGTTTGTTGAATTTTCTGGAATCGTCGGTGATTTCGTTTTGAAATTACAAATCTTGTTGTGCAGATACGATGGTGAGTCATGCCGTGAAATGTTATTTCATTTGAATACATTTAATGGGAAGGGCGCAAGAGGAATTTCTTTGGAATTTTCTCGTTGGGTGTATTTGATAAAAAGTGGAGGTAGAATTTTCAATTATATGATAGCATCGATTTTTTGATAACTTTAATTCCAGCTTAATTTTCTTTGATAGAGATTCGATAGAAGAGATTAGAATATCGGTATATATTGGCTTTAATTTAATACTAGAATGTGGCATTAGTGTTAACGTGTTATGAACGAAGAAAATGATGTCAAGGTTTCAATTAAGTTAAGAATTCTTTTTGACAATGTTTCGCTTCATACTATTAATGCTTAGTAACATCTAGTAATATTCAAGTAACATATATCTGTGGTTTTATTCTCCAATATAAATTATTTGTAAACTGTTACACGTTACATACAAAGTGGCGCCAATTTTCTTTGCAATAAAATTCTTGCACAATGAAAAGGAGAAAATTGAAACGTACAAATCTGAAAACTTGTATACCACTCCGTCTTTCTTTTGCTAACACAAAAACAGGCTTCTTAAAACTAAAATTACAGACTTCTCCAATATATTTCAAGATAGTAGATAAATATTTCAGAAAAACAGGAATAAAGGGATCAAAAGAAATGATGAATTTAATCTTTTACATCGTAGAAGATAGATGTAAAAATTAAATAAAATACAGTACCAAAAATGTCCAGAATATTTTAAAAAAATTTGAAAGAAGCCGTTTTGACTTCCTTGATAGACCCAGTGTTAAGTATAAAACATAACCAATTTATTGCACCCTAAATATGCATTATGTTGATTTAATTCTAATATTCGCCAACCTTCATAAAATAAGAAAAGGGATATCGTCTCCCCAACAATTAAAAAACAATTTGTTTTCATTCATAACTCGGAACTCGCTTTCAAACGTCCCTTCGAAGGATCCTCAAACATCTGTGTTTCCAACAATGGTCCCGGCAAAGAATCGAAGTTGGCGACAGATTCCGAAAGCAAAGGGTCGAAAGGGCTCTTGGTAGGCGCGGTCGAAATCGCGTTAGACCTTTTCATGGCTCTTGACATTGTGCCTTCGCGAAATTGACGATAATCTCACTTCCTACTGGCACGACCTCGTGCCCGGTCTTCCGGCTTTCCCTCGGCGAAATGTCACTTCCTCCTTCGATTGATACCACGGCATTACAGACGCGTACAATTTCGCAAAAATCGATTCTTGTTTGCCTCCGTGTCAGCTAAGAGGAGAGACTGCGAATTATAATTTTTGGGATATTGAGCAACCGGACTTTCTCTAAGCGGATGTCGGGAGACTTTTTGAAGAACTCTTGCAGATAAGACTCGACCGGATTCGATGGAACACGTGTGGTTTACTATTTTACGGTGAGTTTCATGATTGATCGAATTCGAACACTTTCGTAGATGTTTTAACTTGACCTATGATTATTACTTTGGGTATTTGTTGCTGGAATTAATTTTTTACTTTTTGTCCGTTGAGTTCTTTGAATTTAAGTGAGATTCAGGTTTTAAGAAACTTTCAATTAATTGAATATAACGAACTTTTGGTTTTTAAATACTTCAGGTTATTTGAATTTAAGTAACTCTCAGTTTTTAATATACTTTAGGTCCATTGAATTTAAGTACTTTTAAATTATTATGAGACTGAGTTTCGTAATTGTTAATTAGGTGACGTGCATTTAATGTTTTTTCTAGCTAGATGTATACTTTTATTTTGCGGTGGCGATAACCACAAACTGCAATGAATAATCATGTTGCAATTATGATCGAATTCCAAAATGAAAATTAATGCAATAAAATATAGTGATGACAGAACCTTATGTTGACTTCTACTTTACTGTAGACAGCACTAGGTTAATAATATGTTTATTAACAAAGAGAAAAGATTAAGAAATGCTAGTTACAAGTGAAATTCAGATATCCATTTAGAATATTAAACCATCAAATCTATTTACCCTTTATTGCGTTTGCATATTGTTAACATTTATAACAAAATTCAATTGTCATGAATAAACATTCTCATTATCTTCTAAATGATAAAAACGATCTGATAACCATGTATCTTAAATATTTCCATTAATATGATGATTACAGATTTTTCTGAATATTTCAAAAATAAAAATATGGATTTTTAATATTTACAAGTCTTAGATACAAATCTCCACTCTGCCGTAAATATTGTGCGCAAAGTACAGGAAACGAGATGCCGATAAGCGGCAATAGCTTTCATTATCTCCAATTTGTGTTTTCCTTCTTATCGAAATTGATACAGATTTGTATTATTGTCTTATACCGCTTTAATAAATGCCTTCAATATTTTATTTGCATTTGTTTTATACATTTCTCTATACTTCCAATGCATTATTCGCTTCAAGTATTACAAAGCACAACGTTCACAGAAGTGTAACAGACTTCCAATAAAACGGCCCCAAAACGTGACTTAAAGGCTGACAAAAATGGCGTAACCATTTCTTTTGCTATTCCTCGACAAAGGAACGTTTGTTTGGAAACGTGACTGCCTACCAGCATGAAGTTTGATATGAGAAACATCGATGGTGCTTAACCTTCAGCACTCCTACATCCATTTAGCTCGACATAGTTTTCCGGTGTATTAGGGGGACCGGAAAGTAATGTCGTCTCTCCAGATATTTTTCTCAAAAACCAATTGATTTTTATCGATCCGGCATTGGAAATTTGCACACGAGATGACAAAAGGTTGTTGATAACAAGGGTGATTACATCAGTCATTAATAATAAAAACCTGATACAAACTTATTTGTTTGAATTTAATGTAAAAAACGACATTACTTTCCGGTCCCCCTAATAGTTAACACATTGTTGATGGTAAGCCATAAAATGGATCGAAACTCCGATCCTATACATTTTTGCAAAATTTGTGATTTATTGAAATGTGTAATTCTCTCAACCCCTTGCCCTACGATTTCTATTTTGACTATGTCAGCGATAACTTAGAATTAATTTCTGAAATCAAAATTTCTCTCTGATTTCTGATATTTTGTTTAGCTCAACTCAATATTAATAGTATAGTAATACTTTCATTGTCTCGTGACCAACTGATATTTTCAATGTAATAGTTTTTGGAAGACTTGGAAGTTTCCTATTCCATTTACCGCCTCACGAGTATCACACTATGTTGTGGGTTAAGGGATTAAATAGTGAAATTTGTCATCAAGTAAAATGATGGATAGTAGAATCTTAAACACTAGAGCCACCAAATCAGTCAAAATAACTGATCCCTCCCTTTTTAACACTAGAACTACCGGCATTAAATCAATCATATTTCAAAATATTAAATAAGTACTTTGAAAAAGGAGGGACCAAGAGGTGGAAAATATAATCGATTCGGTGATTTATGGTTTTGAAGATGGATATCGAATATTTATTCCAAGACTCTTCTATAAACTTGGAGAATTTTTGGAAAAAACTGTGTACCAGTCATTTTGACTGGTTTGATAGTTCTAGTGTTAAAAATATTCTCCAAGTTTATAGGGTATCCATAAAGTAGATATTTTGCGTCCATATTATGAAATAGAAATTACTGAATCAATCGTCTTTGCCATCTTTCCATTCTTCTTTTTCCACAGTACTTGTTTAATATATTTAACACGTTGAATGCTATGGGGGCCACCGGTGACCGGCGCTATTGAATTCAATAAAATTCCATATGACTCTTAAATTGTAATATTTACGAATTTGTTAATTTAGTCAATATTTACACGTTGGTCTCAAAGAGGTAAATATCTGCTTTCTATATATCTCTTTTTGTCTTTAACGTTTCTGCTTTGTAAAGATGTGACTTTAATAGAAAACGTTTCACTTCAGTAGAAATGAAGAAACTAGCGAAATACCGGTGGCATTCAACGTATTAAATATCATTGATTTATCGTCGGTAGTTCCAGTGTTAAATCAGTGATATACGTGTAAACCTTGCGAAATAGAATGTCTCGCTACTTACATATAAAACATGAATAATGATAATATATTTTGCTCTATATTTTTCGGCTATAACTGTTACAATTCATTTTGTCTAGAACCTACTGTTTTAACCGTTTGACTACAGCAGACTTTGAGACGCACCGGTCGTACCACACGGGTAGCAATTCATTTACAATGTCCGCCGAGAACGGCAAAGTTATGGGTAGAGATGCATTTTTATGAAAACATTTCAATAATCAAAAAACTGTATTTCACTATATTAAAACAATATTATTTATTTCTTCGTATTATTGACCGAATTACTACTATAAATATTAAAAATTTACCGTTAATGTATAGCTTTTTTTACAATATAACTAATAATGTGTTGAGCGCTTATATGCGCTTCCGTGTCACAGAAACAAAATTACTGAGCGCGTATATGCGCCCACATTAGCGAAGGGGTTAAACGGATTCTGAATCACCTAGGATACAATATATTATATAATAAATGAAGAAAAATCCTATGGGTAACGGAGAAGGATTTGAAGCTCGGGCCCAGTGACTGTGAGCAAGTCGAAGGCTTAATCTTTTTACCCACCATACTCTCACAACTGACACGGTTGTTTCGCCTAGCACTTATTATTTTAAGGGGGTTCTGAGCCACCGAGGCTTAAGATATACATATCTCATGTGAAAATTTTCCTAGAGCTGACGGAAAACGATTTGAACTCAAGCTCATTGATTGCGAGTCCAAACCTTTACCTCCTAACATACCATAACCCATGAGAACCAAAGGATTTGAATTTGTGTGTCCCATTATCAGTTTATTATTATATTCTATCGTGTGCAACAAATAAATCAAGAAGTTAGCAGAGTCTGCTTGGTCTAACTTTGTTGCTTCAAGTATTCCTATTGCAATTAAGATTTTGCATAAATCTTTTTTGCAGAATTTCGATCATTTCATGATGGTTGTGCAGGTAGAACAATGGCAACGTTACTCTTTTACGATAGGTCAATCAGATTATAATATGTAGTATAATACCCATAGAGAGACGTCTCCCCATAGAGATGCGTGACGTAGAAAAGAAGTGGGGGAGATCGTCATCTCAAGAGGTTGCGTCTCGTGACGGATAGTTACATATAAATTCATTTTAGAAACCCAGTTGAACACACATATTCTTTTAGACACCATTAAATACATTTGGTTATTTAGTTATTTAGTATGTTATTTTGTATTCTATTTTTTTCTACATTTACTGAATATACTGTTTTTGACTGAATTTACCTACATATACTGAATACACACACACTATTTATTATTATATTAGGGGGACCGGAAAGTAATGTCGTTTTTTACATTAAATTCAAACAAATAAGTTTGTAACAGGTTTTTATTATTAATGGTTGATGCAATCACTCTTGTTATCAAGAACCTTTTGTCATCTAGTGTGCAAATTTCCAATGCCGGATCGATAAAAATCAATTGGTTTTTGAGAAAAATATCTGGAGAGACGACATTACTTTCCGGTCCCCCCAATATTTTAATCATTAGCTTGTGTGTTATTGTTAATTATTTAAAATCATTACGGATCCTGACAACATCCACCACTTAGTTTTATCCACGTCTATACGTTACACATTCAAATTCTATCCTTATAATTTTTCTTATTTAAGCGAATCCTACAAATACAAATTTTGTTCCTTTTTCCATGTTTTATATAGATAGCTACATTCGGCATAGCTATCCATCATTAATATTCTGTTGCGTTAATTTCGACTTCCGAGCTGCCAATGACTTTACATTTTCTTCTAAATATTTTGACTCTAAATGACTTGACTCTGCTAACAAAAAGTAGGAAAAGTTCTTCGAGCCGTAGAGGATTAAACGGTGATAAAAGAATATGGCTGTTTGAGCGGGATTTTCAGATTTCCCTTGGGTCATGTGCTTTGACGGTGGAACAGAAGCGTAAAAACGAACAGAAACGTTTCAACACGCACCGTGACGTCACGGTCCTCAGCGTGTGACATTTTCAGCATGGCATTTTCTTATTAGCCTGCGCACTCTCATCTCATGGATCCTCTTCCTCTTTTCTCAGTTGTTCGTGTCTGAAAGGAAGGTACAGTATCCGACAAATATATTCCTGGAAGCATTTCTTTTTTTCGCAGAACTTCTTGAGTTAGTCTTCTTTGAAAATGGTCGTAAGTATACACTCTTGAAATTCGATATTTGTGAAGTTGGACATTGTTTTCAGTGATGGATAGTGTTGCTGTAGGTTTGAAAGTGGTCCAAATGTAAATAGTATTTGTTACTATTGTTATTTAATTGAAATTTATATATAAGAGACTGTATTTTTATAAGTAATTGACTTTGTTTATTTAAGAATCCTCCCCTTGTCATTAATCCTACACAAGACCATTCATATTTTTATCCAAATGGATGACAAGTTTACGTTAAGATTTCTTGTATACTGAAACTATTCACCTCTTACCTCAATTTTTGTTAAATTAAGCAAATATAGCATTCAAAATTGTAATTAATTCAATGCCAAATAAGGCTTCAAAATACCTGCATTTTTATTTCCGTTCCACAAAGTTAAAATCACAAAAATACTTTTCACTGAATATAATTCTTCGCCTATAAAATTAATGACTTTGTTAAATCGAATTTCAAAGAAAGTCCCAAAATAGACGACAATGTACAATCAATTTTTCCCAACTCACTCAACATCTCACCACAACATCGTGATTCTATTATCAAGAAAGGCAACATTTGTTCTCTGCATTTAGCAACGTGTAATATTCCATTCCTCGTACGATTTGTCTGATACTGTACACCGAAAGGCGAAAAACGTGAGCCTGAAAGAAAGGCCTCCGGTTGAGTGCACGGGGTCCTGCCTTGCACGTGTACGCCCATGTCTCTCCGCATGCACTCCCATAATAATGCATACATACGTTCCTTATGTACATCTGCTGGACACTTGGGTAACTTTTCTCTTTCTTCTTTCCTTCCTTTGTTACCGTGTCCTGTTCTTAATCGCGGTAACGAGACATCTCACGAAGACATTGTACCGAACACTTTCGAAACTTTCGACGACGAATTTTGTCGTTCGAGTGTCTCCTTTATGGCTTCATGATTCCAATTTGCACGGGGATCTGTTGACATGTATTCGGATCTTTTGTCTTGCTTGTACTTCCGTGTGGAACAATAGATTGTTCGGATTTTTTAATATTCTGATGGTTAACGGATTTAACAGCATTATCAAAGATAATGTGCGGTACTATGATTAAGGGGTAGGTAATCTTTTTTTAGGAAGGAATCATGTTTCTTTAAATGTATTTGGTGAATTCTAGAAAGAGCCGTAAACAGCGAAATAATTGACGAATATGCAACGTATATTAACAGTAAATCTGCGAAGCCGGCCAAAATGACCGGTTCCCAATTTTTTATAAAAATTACCCTAATTGATAGAGAAGCGATGAAGTAAATATTCCACTTATATCTTATAAAGCCTATATTAGTTGATTAATCATCATTTTCACCTCTTGATTTATTTTTTTAAAGTACTTATTCAGTATATCTAAATTTTAGTAGAGATAACGTCGGTTATTTTAGTGTTAATATGAATATTGATTTGGAATTATTTAAGGTAAAATTGAATTAGTTTAGTTAGACTGAAGAGATAGAGATTTTAGATCGAAATGCCACGAGCTGCTGACTTCTGCTATATTAGATGAACTTTATTGAATAATTTCAACAATGATACTCTAGAAATTTCTTACAGGATGGGTGAAATGGGGAAATATGGACAGGCAGAGCACTTGTTTCTTTCGCAATTGTTACCTTTCACGTTGCAAGAAAAAAAGACAGTTAAATTCTGCATCAGATATCATGATAACAGATATTGCCAGTTTACAGTGTCCTCAAACAGTTTCTGGCGATAATTCAAAATAATCAGACTGATAGGTAGTTAGAGCCTAGAATAGTTATACCTGCAACTACATGTATCGTTAATTATTTCTAGGTATTAACAAGTATTTAAATTATTCAATATTGTGATTATACTACACTGAGGTCATTGAATACTTGAGCAGTAGTGTTACCGGATATTGAGGCTGTTGAGTGGTTGGAGTGTCGAGTACTCGAGTATCGAGTATTGCCAGATACTAACAGTGGGGTTATTACCTAATGATTTTGTCGAAACTTTAATTCGACTCTTAAATTATGAACTCACAAGCTTCGTTGTGATGTGTAAAATCACCCTTTACGAAAATTCACCCTGCCAAATTTTCTATATCAACGGTCAATTATTTACAAAAATCAAAGTTTCATTATTAATGGGATTAATAATTGTAATAAAATTCCTTCCAAATTCCGTGGAAGGTAAGATGTAAACTGTAACATAATTTAAATAAAAGCTTATTCGCACTCTAAATTGTAAGTTCATAACATAGAATTTTTCAGAACATCCACGATCAGTCAAACTCAAAAATTAAAATTCATCCACACTCCAAGTTCCAAATTCTCCAGCTAGAAAATTCGAAATTCTAGGATCAGCAATCCCACAGCGAACCCCGTACAAACCACCACAGAATTCCCAAAAAGTCCTCATCAATTTACGATTCAATTTCTCCACAACTTAATCAAACACCACTCACACCCATCTCCTTCTAAAGTCTCCAAACCCTCCGAATACACTTTGCTCTAAATCTCCCCAAAATCCACCACATCGCCATTTCTTATCATCCAAAATTCACCACCCCAAAGAACTCACTTTCCTCAATCTCCACGGAAACCAAGAACACAAATCATTCCATTTGTAAAACAACTACGCCTCCGAACACCGAGAGACGATTTATCAAGTCTCACGGCGATCATTTTCGATTGCATTGTTTACGAAGGACTCGAGCCAGTTAGGAGTCTCCAGCGAGGGTAGAAATTCGCGGATGTTGAACGGGCAGGTAGCCGGGGGCGCGTATCGCGGAGATCGCAAATCGATAGATCCGAGTCGAGATCGTTCCAGGAATTGTAAAGGCCAAGGCAACGACATGCAGGTAGGCATATAACGATACGGGTAAATGCACGCAGGTAAACCGGACGGAGTCGAGAGCCAGCTCGCGTAACGCCGACATAAGGTAGTTCCGCGGCTCTCGTTCGAAAAAGTTGTCGTTATCTCCTCGCTTCTTTGCCCTGTCGCGAAAGATACTTTGCGAATACGCGTATGGACGCTGCGTCGTGCCAAATTGCACATTCAGAAACGTTGTTTGTTTCGTAGGTTGCTGGTTTCCGCGTTTTTATCAACTTTTACGGCTTTCTTTCTCGTTCCTTCGTGGTCCTGGTGGTTTGGGGAGGTTTTTGGTTGAGGGATGATGGGGTATATGCTTTGGGGGGAAATTTTGAAGAAGTGACAGTAATTTGATGTTGAGACCACTATTTTGACAGTTGCAATTTTTAATTTCGTGTGATACGTAATTTTGAAGGAGACCTGTAGTTATCGTAGTACTATTAATTTTGGCATTTATTATAACTTTATTATTGAAACCCACTATACGTCTTCGCAACAAAACAGTTCTAATTGAAATTTACCTTTTGCATGAACTGTTGTTATCGTCATCTATCAGATCGTTGTCTCTCAACAAATTTTCAGTTGTGCTAATGAAATTCAAGTTACACAGAATTAAAGACTGTAATTATCGGGGATTGACAATTATTATTCTACTTGTGTTAGCTCTTTAGAAACGAGCAAATTTTCATAATTACTATAAGCTCAGTTATATATTGATGTAGCTAATCAAACTCTTCGTACCATAGACTTTTAAAAAAATAGCACCATAGCTTCTATGTTCTCCTAGCAATTAAAGTCTCGTCTCAAACAAGCATAATTACCGAAGATCAAAATAAAATTGTATATGTTGACACAATCTTAAAGGTGAGAAGCGAAGGCCACCATCCTTGTAACTTTAACACTAACCGTACCATGCAGCAATGAAATGATCAGTTGGATGGAATGAAAATGTCATTTTTTGTATTATTAACCAACGAATGTTTTCTGCGTTATTTCCTACATTAAACTGACAATCTCTTGTACTTCTTGCGTAAAAATATGGTTATTTCATAACCAGTAAAATCATAGACGACGGTGAGGATAGGATATACATAAAGTCTTTGTACGATTAGTGTTAACTCACAATTTCATGAATTTCATTTTCTAAATATTGCAAGAAACAGTATTATTTAGCTACTTGAACGCAGGCGGATCCATAACACCACAATCTTGCAGTTTTTAATCCGTATTTTAATCCCTCCACAGAAGAAGCGGCCAATCGCAACGATTTTTTTTAAATATATTTTATACAAATTCTGTTATCTGGTTCCCAATCAGGGAGAGGATAAAAATAGAGGGTTAAAAATTAGATCTACCAAGGCACTGAAAACGACTAGTTTCAAATTTTTTCTAAGAACTTTCTTGTATAGGGAAACCACGCAGTAGATATTCCACGTTTATCTTATAAAATATAAATTACTTTATCGATAACCTCGTCTACCTCTTTATTCTTCTTTCTCCAATATACTTATTTATTATATGAGTCGCTCAGAAGCCAATGCGGTTAAGTAAACTTTTTTTATATTTACTGATTTGTAAATTTTAATAAAATGAAGTTCATTCTTGGCTTCTGAGCGCTCATATTTAAATATAATAGATTTAACGCCGGTAGTTCTAGTTATTGTAGAGCATCAGACAGTTATTTGTAGAGCATCAGAGAAAAGAACTTTTAAAATCATCGTACGATGTGTTATTAACGTTATCAAGCGCGTATTGCGTTCGATTTCACGAAACTCCCTTGCTTCTCTTCTCCGTCGTTCGGTGGCTACTTTTTATCAGGCCTTTTTTTGCCCATGATACGAGCAACGTGCCGTATTTCACGAACAGTAATGTCGTACGTCATAAGTAAGTGCTTACGTCTTACCAGCTATCACTTTCTTACTCTCACGGGTTTTCAGCGTCTGGCGCCACGTCGATCAGAACTTTCACATTTCGCATTAATTTCGAATTAATAACAAACGCACGGTTACGTAAGTCATCGCGATGGTTTTTTTCCCCCTCATTCACGGCTCTACACCGTAAATCTTGCCTTTACGAGTATGCCGGAATTTTTATGCCGATCGTTGATGATCAGTTTCCGGCGAGAGTGACGATGATCTTGAACGGGTCGATCGTTGAGTTTGTGAACGTGTAAATACCATTCGGGTATACGAACAGTAAAGAGGATTATTAAAATTAACCGCCCATGACTTTCCGTGAGTTTGAAATAATATTTAACTATATCCATGTTGCTGTTCTTTGAATGTATGATATTAACCACGTTAGTCAAACGTATTTCAAATAAAATCTCACAATAGACCATAAGGGTTGGAAACCATCGAGCGTTCCAAAAAGGATCGACGACAAGCTGGAGTAGTTGCTGGATGATAAAAAAAAAGTATCCTGGTATATTCAATTTTTATATTGAATATAATTGTTAGTTTTAGTTAAGTGTATTATCAGGAGTATCTTTACATTTTAGAAGATAGATATGGAATATTTAGGTCGTTGCACCATTTGTATCTTGATTGGTTTGCTTAAATGTTAGAACTTTGCTATTTTTATTGCTTTGGGAAATCTGCTTTTAATTTATAAGATTGAAATAAAGTTTCAATTAATATAGTTGCACAGGGTGCCTTCTTTGACGTTTCAGAAAAATTAGAGAGATGTTTATGCTAACCATGAGAGTTACGAACTGAACAAAGTCACTGTATACTAAAATTTTATCAAATATACCTACAATTTTGGTATGGAACCTATGCTGAGGTATATTCGAAACAGTTCTTCATCACAATCAATTTTCTATTTCATTGTATTCGTCTGTGGAGTTTGACAATGACTTTGTACCTCCACTTAACACTAAAACTACCAAGGCGATGGTACCAAAACTAAATGACCGGTTTCGATTTTTTTCCAAAAATTCCCCAAATTCATAGCGGAGCCATGTTGTTAACAGTTCACTTTCACCTTATAAAACCTAAATTACTTAATTGATCGTCTTTTCCATCTCTTGATTTCTCTTTTGTCAAAGTACTTAATCGGCATATTTAACTATTAGGGGGACCGGAAAGTAATGTCGTTTCTCCAGATATTTTTCTCAATAACCAATTGATCTTTATGGATCCGGCACTGGAAAGTTACACACTAGATGACAAAAGGTTGTTGATAACAAGGGTGATTACATCATTCATTAATAATAAAAACATGTTACAAACTTATTTGTTTGAATTTAATGTAAAAAACGACATTACTTTCCGGCCCCGTAATATAATAGGTATAACATCGGTAGTTGTAGTATTAAATATCCTTCATTATCAACAGGTGTTCCTCCAACCTCATGAAATCGAATAACCAACGACAGAAAGTTTCCCAAAGTTAATTTCACTCAGCCGATGCAAAATTCAAATCATCAATTTCCTCCGCCATTTACTTCACAGAGCCAATCAATTTACCATTCAACAAGCTCCAACATCTCTTTGACTTCTCGAATTCATCCGATACGACGACGTCGAACATCCGAGATGCAACGAACCCCGGAGATTCTTTGCGCATGCAAATTATCCTTCGATGGACGAGGATTCACAGAGATGCGGTTGCGATTGCGCCATGTCCCTCTTCGGAGGTACGTTTGCGTATCGCAACGATAGGCGTGAGTACGAACGAGAAACCATCGGCTTCCATGGGGAAGAGTTCGAAGGGTCACGCACATGCGCCGCTGAACGCAATGACAATAACATTTCTGGCGCAACCCGCCACGTTCAAAGTGCAATGACTTTCGGAGAGTCATGCGTCGTCGACGCACTATCGACGATCGTTGCGTGTTGCACCGAATGGGGGAGAATTTCTTCGTTGGACGATGAACTGACTCCGAATTAACGCATCGCCGGCTGGGTGAATTCTATAGTAATTTTTTATGGAGAAAATTCGAAACATCCTGTTATGAAACTTTAGCATTCATTTTACGTTGTTATTCGTATTGTCGATGAACTGATTTTATATTAATGCACCGTGGGCTACATGAATTTTGTAGAGTTCTTGCATACGGAACACTTGCACATGGTGTTGCGAGACTTTTTCATTAACACTACTCCTACCGACACTTCACGTATACCTTTTCCTACCGTAACCGGTGAATTTGTCAAATGATAATTTTTTTCCAGAAAATGAACAGTAAAAAAAGAAGTGAATATTGTTGGATGCGAATGTGCTGGAATATCTATTTTGTATGAAGCGTATGTGTGAATGTGAGTGCCGATCGCACTTTGTTTTTCGAGAGGCCAACGAGGCACTCGCCGCATCGAGGCACTCTGTGGCTAGAATCCTGTGTGGATACACTGTGTGTTATATACTCTGTCGTTGGAATCCTGTGTGGATACACTGTGTGTTATATACTCTGTGGTTGGAATCCTGTGTGGATACACTATGTCATATTCTTAGTGATTAGAATCCTGTGTGGACAGATATTATTTATCCTAGTTTTGTTCTTGTTTGTCTGTGTTCTATTTTATTTTATTTGTATTATTATTATTATTAAATAAACATTTACTGTACTATTAAGAAATCCTACAATATTGAAAAATGTATTATAATGTGAATGTATTATAAGCATATTTGAGGAGAAGTCGTGAAGTTTAAAGGCGATTCAATTACGTTGTATATAGGAAATTCTAATCGAAATTTTAAAAACGGTCATTTGGCCGGTCGTGGTAGGAATAGTGTTAATTTTGTGGTGTTATTAAAATTGTCGATGAACTGGTTTTGAATTAACTCATCGTCGTTTGGGTCAATTTTGTGGGGTTCTATCATGGAGACCATTTGAACGTCATGTTGATAAACTTTATCATTCATTTTACATTATTCAAATTGTCGATGAACTGATTTTATATTAATGCATCGTGGGCTGCGTGAATTTTGTACGGTTCTGTTATAGAGAACAGTTGAACATCAGGTTGCAAATCTTATCATTAATTTGCTGGTGTTATTAAAATTGTCGATGCACCGATTTAATATTAACGCATCATAGGCTGGATGAGTTTTGATAGGGTTCTATCATGGAGATCATTTAAACGTCCTGTTGAAAAACATCATCATAAATTTTCTGGTGTTATTAAAATTATTAATGAACTGACTCCGGATTAATACGTCAGCTGAATGATTTCTACGCTAATTTATCAGGCAGAAAATTTGAACATCCTGTTATGAAACTTCATCAAGAATTTTGCTGGCGTTATTAAAATTGTTGATTAACTGATTCTGAATTGACACATCGTGGGCTAAGTGCATTTAGCAGAAATCTTTCACGAAGACAATATAGGCTTCCTGTTGAGAAATTTCAGCTATCGTCCTTTACGTTTTTTCAACAATTAATCTGATATTTTAACGGCTGCCAAATAAATATCTTAGAAGGGAAAAGGACGAAGAGGGGAATGAAGAAAATTTATCAATTGTTAATTTACTTTTGATATCTATTTAGAGCAGGTAGACAAGCTGTACTTTTAGAACTAGCAAAGAAGTTTCAAGCAGAGTTATAAGACACACCACCGAGAAAAAAAGATGGAGCATGCTAGTATTAATATATCGAGGACAGTTGTTTCGTTTGAAGAACCGAATAAAAATAATCGGACGAGAGTGTGTTGATCAGCGCAATGACTTTTTATAGAGAGTTATGGGTCGACGTCAATATCAACGATCATTAGTTATATATTGTAGCGGCAATACCGCGAACGAACTGTTAACCCCAAGATAAATCGAGGAATAACCCTTTAATTAATTGTTTAACGCTACGACATTCCATGCCGTAATGTATTGTAAACAAAGTGTTTACGCGTGAGTATATGGAAGGATCAAAATAATTCCATGATGTGCGGTAAGAATCGAATTTCACTTAAAGTTCAATTTTCAAGGGGAAATTCAAGCGTCTATAATGTATTGATTAAAAATGAATTTTTTCTACTGATAATTTGTGCATTTATGGATGTCATTTTAGAGTGCAATAGTTTCGCCATTCACTTATTTTAAAAGTAATTGTTATTTCTAATTATAAATATGGTCAACTGTTAAGGCTTAATAACTTAATGTATAAAATAGTTGCTGTTTAATTTTAGTACTTCAAGAGTGCTACAATAATAATGGTAGTAGCTTCATTAGGTTTATAAATTGCGATTTATTATTAATCGTTGGTTATTTATATGTAAAATAGTTTTCTAAGCCTAATATTTTATGTGTTTACACACGTAGTAATTATTTTATTCATCCATTTCGTACTTCCTTACACTTATCATAGAAAATTGCAAACTACGTTTCATGAAATAATTAATTACTCAAGCTGACAATCCTGTCCTGAAGTTCACGGACACCTCGACATAGCTCTGGCCGTATTTATACACACATCTCGTATTTACAAATCAACGTTGTACTGTCTCACGAAAATACCGTTTCACAGAACGAATTAAAAATACAGAAGGGTCAAAGACGAAGACAGCCTTACTCCTTTTTATTTTCTTTTGTTTCGTATTTTTTTCACGTTCAACTGTTATTTTGTTAGTGCGTTAAGTGTTAGTTATATTGCCTAGGAGCTGCTGTTTTAGGTGGACCACCGAGTTTATAATGTATTAATTAATAATTTAGGAAAAATTTCACAGAGGTGTCGGTGGATTTGAATTTAACCCCGGTGCTTGCAAGTCCTAGCCTTAACACTAGAACTACCGGCGTTAAATCTATATAATTCAATATATTAAATAAGTACTTTGAGAAAAGAGGAATCGAGAGGCCGAAAAGATGATCAATTCGGTCATGTATGTTTTTTGAGTTGAACGTAGAATATTTCTGCTATGATTCTCTTGTAAACTTTGAGAATTTTTTTAAAAAATTGTGTACCAGTCATTTTGACCGGTTTGGTAGTTCTAGTGTTAACCTCATTAGCCATCATAGCTCTACGGAATTAAGTTCGTTTTCGGTTCTGTGCTTTTTCTGCGTCAACTGGTATGAGAATTTCACTAATTGTAAGCACCCACTGTTGTAAGTGAATTCCGAACCACCGCGGTAATGATATATTAAATGCTAATTTAAGAAAAATTTCCCAGAAGTAACGGAGGATTTATCTACGTCTTTACCCACGATAACACTCCTCGTACCTCGTTTTTTATTTAGTTTTTATTTTTTGACTTCAACTTTTATGATTATTTTTCACCTAGGACCCACTATTTTAAATGGATCCCAAACCATCGCGACTATGATATAAGGACCAATTTACATCACGTTTCTAAATACAGCAGACGAAACGTAATACCATGCATTTCTGCACAATAGTTTAATGATTATGAAGAGCAGAATATTCCGCGGATCGTGATAAGCTAACATTCTCAAGCGCATATTATCCCACGTACTGATGCAAATGAGTTAAATGCTAGTTTCGAAAAACCTTCCCAGAAGTGACGGTGAAAGATTTGAACCCAGACCCACCGACTGTGTGTCCGAGTTTCTACCTCCTTACCCACCATAGCCCCTCGTACCTCGTTTGCCGGCAGAACGAAATCGAAAAGGAGCACGGTTAGCATAATAGGGGCTTAAGTGTATACTCTCGCCGAGTAAAGCCGTACGCGAGATAAACGGAGACAAAACTATCCAGACGAGTGACTTTCACCCGATTGACTTTCCCTTTCTCTTGCCGGTAATCGCGGCTGCAATTCGACGTATCAACCCGCCTTCTTCTTCGCCATCGGAAGTGTCTACAGCTGGCGTGTTTCCGGTCTATCGTCTCGATCGCTGTCGCTATCGAGATTACTCGCTCGTTTGTTTACCTCGCCGTGAAACGCACGATACGGGGAATCGGGATGAGGCAATGTTGTACATTTGAATTCATTGCGATCTAGCAACTGGGTTATACCGTGGAGTTGGATTGGTTTTCATTTTGGATTCGTTATTTTCAGATACGTGCTTAATATATTTCGAGAAAATTGGCATTTTGTATTGCTAGATATCTGCAAATGTGGATTAATTTTGGTTTTAGAGCAGCGGTCGCGAAATTTTTTGACCTCACGGACCAGTAAATTCATAATTTAAATCCCGCGGACTACTAATAGGATTTTGTAAGTGTTAAATATATTTATAAAAAAAATTGTGATCTACGAACACATAAAATGTACATAGTTAATAATATGAAACTATTAATTGTAACCAAATTATGAAAGCTTTGTTAATAAACCATAATTTTACAAAACGAGACAAAACATGTAGCTAAAACAATGCAGTTACAGCAGTACGACTTATTTACCGTGGCGTTATTCTATGAAGTAGCGTTTTTATAACTTTTCACGTATTGTTATGAATTGAATTATGTTTCAATGCAACTTAAAACATAATTTAACGTGATGAGTAAGTATATTCCACATTTTTCTGGGGACCAGCAAAATTTTCTCGCGGACCACCACTTTGGCGACCGCTGTTTTAGAGTATCACCACCTTTGAAGCTGATTACACTGATAATTACGATTTATACGATGATAATATATATTGGGAGAATTGGGACTTTGTGTCGCAAGAATTTGGATGGTGTTTACTTTGAGATTAATTATAGTAAACATTTAGAGTTACGGATATGGTATGAGCTTAATATATAGGGAGAAAATTGGAACTTTGCATCACGAACTGTCATTAAATGTCGTTTAATTTTGGTTTTAGGAGGCTGTTCCTTTGGAGGTTATTATTAAATTTTAATAATTTTCAATTGTATGATTCTTCCGAAACTGTTGCATGATTTCAATCCTTGTGACAATGACTTAAAAACATTTTATTTATGGAAGTATTAATGAATGCCTTATTGAAAAAGTTTGATAGACAGTATCCCCAAACATCATCTTTTAGTCGACTTAGAAATTTTCTCAATGTATGAAACAATCCAAATTTTTAAACACGCCGAAAAATGTTTTCCTTACAAGTGGTTCATGAGATGCTGCGGAATTTCTCCAATATTTGAACGTTTAGCAATATCGTCTACGAGAAGATCGATCTCAAATCAAACGATTTCTTCACTGACGTCACTCTACGTCAACGCGCAGGAGGCAATTCATGAATTATGCTCCTGTTGCATCCTTGCGACGCATAATCGCTGATTTCTTTAACTTCTTTGACCGTTTGACGCAATTCACAAAATATATTACATTTGTCAACTTCCGAAAGACTTTTCATGCTAGAAGAGCAACAGAAACATGCAATATTTATAGATTATATATTATATAAATATATTCCAAAGAGGGACTAAAGGCCGGACAAATCGGCATTGTCGTTTATATTTTGTAACTCGGGTAAGCTTTGAAAAATCAAGATTTAGTAATTTTGCATAACTATGCAAAATAATGCAAAACTATCAGAATAAGACCAAAAAAAATTTTTTGTTGTGATTTAAAAACCGTGTAAAAGCGAAATCGTGTAATTCGAGTACCGTGCAAATCGAGGGACTGGTGTATTCGCTAATTGCAATTTTGTAATGTTTTGTTGGCAATATCTTTTGAATTTATTAGTAATTTTACAATTTTTGATTTTTAATATCAATTATTTTTAGGTTTCACGGCTTGATGTTTTTAAACTGACGCTAAGTTACTGGAATTTGAATCTTTTCTGCCACAGAATTTTTATCTGCTTGGCTATTTAACGTAATACCAACTTAATAACACTAACAATGCTTAACCGTGTACAATTAACTGTCTCTTGGAAGCGTCTTCTGAACACAAAAAAACCATACAGAAAGAAGGGCTAATTTAATTCAAGAATACACAACACATATTAAACCCACTTATCTTAATGAAAACATCCCATAAAAAAGTACACTTTGTGCAATTAAACCGTTGATACAGTTTAACCAGGCTTAATTTCCTTTAATCGAAATGAAAGAAAATTTGTAAATGAACAAAAGTTTAATTCATTGTACAGCCAAACAAGAATCTCCAATTTAATTATTTATTATATTTATAAATTTATTATTTTACAGCTATATTTAATTTTTTGTTATAATACTATTCTAATTATAATAGTATTAATTATCCATGAATTACGTAGGCTTCTAATTTTATAGAAATGTAATGTACCATAAAATTTGTTAATATTTAACAATATTATAGTGACTACTATAACTTTAGCCCTAAATATCGTAGATACTTAATACCAAAGAATACGAAATCGTTAAAGAATTATCGTACATTATCGTTAATGAATGTCTGTAATGGCAGAGTTCAACATAAGAATATTATTCTAATTAACATACTGTTATCTATAAGGCATAAAGACATTTAACGTCGTCAGCACTTTAAGAATTTGTTTATTTATGTAAAAATAATAATGAATGGTTTATTAAAAAGGTCTATGATATGAAAAATAATATTTCCGAATGTCACCTTTTTGAAATGACTTAATGATACGCAATTTTAATGAAATATTTGGATAACATTACATGAAATGTTTCATAATAATAAACTTCAAAAACTTGTGTTATTTGTGCGCGTAGAATAATTTGTTTATCTTCCAATTAATACCACGTGAAAAAACCAAAGTTATCAACAGTCTGTTGATCGTTAAGAATCTCAGTTTTAGACTATTCGTTTAAACTGATCGATAAATAATGATACAAATATGAACAGAAACAATCGAAAAAAGGAAACGCTATTGTGTATGTAGATTGAGGATGATATATCATATAGGGAGTATATTTACGTCCTTCCCGTACATCCAAACATTTGTGCGGAGAAACTTCCGCGTTTTCCACAGAAATCCGGTAACAATCGGTCTCGCACGATGAATCACAAAGGAAAACATTTGGGAGACCTTTTTGCAAATTGAAATTCACGGCGGACCGCCTAGCGTTACCAAAACACCGAGGAAAATACATGGAGGTGAAGCCAATAACTGTGAGTTTAACCTTCTTTAGAATTCGCGACTTTTAGAAATTTCTTATTTACGAAATTAATGTTCAAATTTCTGTTACATAAAAATTTGATTTATTTTGAATTGTTGTAAAAAAACATGAACAGAAAAAGTTTAAAGAAAGAACTAATGTTTCTTATTACTTTTACTTTCATTTAAGTAATCATTATGTTGATATAGCTAACGGCTGTTTCAAATTTTTTATAATTTGGATAATATTCATAGGTTTCTTTTGAATTTGGTGAAGTTAAAATTATTTTATTCATAATATCTAATCTAACAGATATTAATGCGATTTACATTCCGACTATCCTGTCATGGGAAATATCTAAGTTATAACTTATATGAAATTATTAAATATATTGTGTTTCTAGGCGCTAATTTAACCTTTATACTCAATTTTTCGATTCATTGTCCTTTCAAATAATTGCACTTCCCAGAGAATTATTATAATGAACAGTCTTAAAAGGAAATATTCAATATATAAAAATGATCAGTAAATAGCTTGGCAATTATTAATACTAAAAAATAAATACTACAGATTTATGAAAATTAGATTAACATTGTTAACGTAAATGTAAAGTACTTTTGATTTTTATTGTGCACTCTGTTACGTGATTTTAAATCATGTAGCTGAAATTCCAACGTGCTCGGAATTCACGAAAATTCTCGCATTTTCAGGCGTTCGGAGATTCGGCTGTAAAATACGAATCCACTTGAGCAATCTTTCTATGACTTCTCGAGATGCCTCGCACTTTCCAGTATCGTCACGAATCACCGCAGAGTTTCGTGGAATTTTCCACAGTTATCATTCACAATGACAGCACTTATCACTTGGAGTCTATCTACACGATGTTAAGCTACGTCCACAATGATACGGGACTGTGAGAATGCGAAAGAACACGTTTCACAATTGAACTTTATATCGGTCTGAGATAATAATGTATTACTGGAACATCTTTTTCTATATACATATGTGCTTTTGGTATATTTTTTATGTAAACTATATTTCGTTAAAATCGAATAGCTTTGCGAGTTCCGAGAATGAGTCTGACGATGATATCCGCGACTGTAATTCATTACCGAGATTTAAACTTTGTCATTATATAGTGAATTTCTCTCGACATAGTTTACAGTTGGAGTTAATTTTTCATTGATTTAATCTGAGAGTGATTATGTCTTTTCAGCTAAATGTTTTTCAACATATATAGTTATCTGGTGATAACGAATAGACAACCCTAGTAAATTTCACTAAACAAATTTCACTTCGCTGAGAGAGACTGAGAAAATGATTTGAATTGCAAAGGGTTTTGAAAATCTGCAACTATATACTGCCAATATATTTATGTACTACACCTATAATACACTTATTATTTTAATACACTTATGTTATTATAATTATACACTTATTACATTATTATTGTAATTTTTGTGTTTTATTATTTGTAGTTTATGTAAAATAATTCTTCGAGCCTTGCTCACAAGGATTGTAAACTTCAGGAGTTAAAAACCATGTGTGGATATACTTAACCTTCACCCGTCCCTGTTTTTTTCACTCAATCGAAAAAAAATTGTACACAGTGAATACATATTATTTTTAATAAAGTTATTGCAAAGAAAAAGTAAAAAAAGACTTGTTCTTTAATACAATATAGTATACAGGTCAAAAAAGATTATAGAGTCTGTATTGTAACTTTTTTTAACCCGTTGCGGACGCAGACATTTTTGAATATTGAGAGATAATCATTTATTTGGCAATCCAAAACCTCCTTTTCATCAGGAAGTTAAACCGGTAATGTATATAAATTATAAATTACTATTTGTGTAATCATATTTCAACGGTTGTATTTCAATTTTTCAACTCTGACCGCGTATACCAGAAGCGATAAACTATAATAAATTTTTTTTTAAGACCATATATATGCGTCGCTAGTCCTCAAAGGTTTAAGGGTCGGATAAAGGTTCATTCAGCTCAATATACAGAGACAACCCACCCAAAAAATTTCGAACATCTTATCCGTTTTTTAACTCGAAGTATCCATATCCTATGTGATTATCCACAGAGGGTGCAAAGCAACACTTGTTGAGCCATGCTTTATTAAAAACTTTCACAAATTATAATCGTAAAATGATAGTAAATAAATCGTTATACACTCCTGTATTGTACCACCATACCATAAATATTTTATTCTGTCAATCCGATGTCAGCATCAGCACCAACTAGTATCATCATTTCGCAACTCTATCTGAAATAGTCTGTTATGATTATAATTTTTGAAATTGTTTTTGAATCTAAGAAGTCAGCAAGTGCTTCCTTGATAAGAACACCATGCATTGCACAGATGATTCACTCCTAATGAAAAACTAAAGAGTAACTAATCCAATAAAAGCCCATCGACGTAATTCATCATTTCCAAGCTTCACCACCCACAAATTTCTGCAAATACTTATGATCCTTCATAGATCCCAAGACACAAAGAACTCCGAAATACCATACGCCGCAGAAAAGGACTCTAAAACGCCATATCCCCCCAGACCATTTACAGCGTGCATTAAATTAACATAGCAATCCGTAATAAACGTCGGACCAACATTGCAACACGGAATTTCCACGAAATAAAAGTACCGCCGACCGAAAAGATGGATTAAAGAGACATAAGGCCTGCCGAGGGACGCGTCCGTACCCGCAGCTTGCCAGCGGAACGTGTTAATTATTAATACAAAGCATTTAAGCCGAGCGTTATGGCGGCCTATTTTAATCCGGGAGGTCTGTTTTCACCGTTGCTTTTCGACCACTTCCGGTCCTGAATTAGAAGCGCCAATAAACGAGGGCCTCCATAGAGATCTCGTTGTTTGACCAAGTGCACGCCAGGCTCCCTGTGCGGCCTGCCGACTTCTTCGGAATACTGGGAACGACGCCATGAAAAAGCCGATAATTCGAGATGCCGCGTGTCAGGCCTGAAATGAGAGTCGTTTGATGTCCTGCACAAATGTATTCAATTGCGTTCGTTAAGTTACGCTGACGTTGGTGTTTATTGTCTGTATGGGTATCGCGGATGTTTCATTTTTAATAATAGCTGTTGTTATTGGCAATTAGCAGTTGTGGATAATAATTTCATTCCTTGCGGTTGGTCCAAGTCCAGGAATACGCTGCACTTTGTTAAACCAGAATTTTACCGCCGCCTTTTTAAAAGGCATCCGAATAATTATACTATAAAGGGGAATGCGAATAATTATTGTTGCAAAAGGTGTCGTTCTCAACACTAGAATTACCGGCGTTAAATCTATCATATTTCAATATTTTAAATAAATCCTTGAAAATGGAGGAATCAAAAGCCGGAAAATATGATCGATTCGACGATTTATGTTTTTTGAGATAAACGTAGAATATTTATTCTATGGCTCTTCTATAAACTTGGAGAATTTTTGGAAAAAGTTGTGTACCAGTCATTTTGACTGGTTTCGTAGTTCTAGTGTTAAAGGAGATCTTCTAGTGCAGAAACGGAAGAATAATGTTAGAACTACCGGCGGTAAATCTAATATAATTATTTACATATATGAAGTAATTACTTTAGAAGAAGAGGAGACAGAAGGTGTAAAAGACGATTAACTTAGTAATTTACGTTTTATAAGATGATCGTAGAGCGTGTACTCCATGGCTACACGCTAGAATCTTGGAAAATTTTTATAAAAAATGGGGAACCAGTCGCTTCAACTGTCTTGGAAGTTCTAATGCTAAAGTTTGCCAATTGAGTTTTTTTTACTAATATGGCACTAAACAGTATAGAATCTTCTGCGTAATTTGAAAATTCGAAGAAAAAAGGTATTAATAACGTTTGGGTTAATGTGAAATATCTGTGAGATTGTTTAAAATATAAAAAATAGATAGAAGAATTAATGTGACCAATTATTCGGAATGGATAATTAATTTCTTGTGTGCCTGTTAATGTAAGAAGAATAGCAGGTGAAATAAAAATTCAAAACATAATTTCGTTTGAAAAATAGAAATGTGTATGCTTTGATTTAGTACATACAAACTGGTCTTCAGAATTTGAATTGTTAGCTGTATTTATCGTGATGCATAGCCAGAAAGCACGTTATTTAGAAAAGTGTTAATTATATTTTCGAAACAATTCGTTTAGAAATTGGAATTAATTGTACGAAAGATTAGGGGCAACTCGTTCTTATGATTCTATTCATAACAATTGAATATCGTTAAATCGATACAAGAGAGAAGCCAGCAATTTGTAACAATACATACTATCACTATTAAAATTCTGAATTCCTTAATTTTATCGACAGATCAGGGAAACTTCTACGTTCTACTACAATTCTGACATAACGTAATTAAATTATTTGTGAATAGAATGCAACAGTATGTCCTGTGACAAAATGTCTGTCCATCTTTTTTCTATGAAAATCTTCCTTTAGTAATTATTATATTTAACACTAGATTTACGGAAGCCGTCAAATTGACGGGTTTCTACTTTTTTTATAAACATTTCTCAAATTAACAGAGAAGCTGTACAGTAGGTATGTCACGTGTATTTTATAATACAATAATTACTTAACGAATTATCATCTTTGGCGCTTGATCCCTCTTTTTCCAAAGTCATTATTTAATATATTGCAATCTAACAGATTTCACGACCGTAAATCTAGTGTTTAAAAAAGACATGCATAACAATTAGAACCTTGATCTTATAGATACAACTATGATCAACGATTTCTCTCACTCACTGTATTAAAAACACGATTGATGATTCAGAACATTCATACTTCGAATATTCATTCATTCATTCATTCCTTTCTATTATAATGAAAGTATTATTGTGCGTCGATAGCCTCAGCGGTGCGGCCTTTCTTCGATGCATTCTGCGTAGAAAGGTTTAGGATGTAAAACGAGTTCGATAAATGACCTGTGAATGGGATTCCCTCTCAAGATGGTTGGGAAACCATCGAATGAATCAGAAAACAAAGTAAGAATACGTGTACAAAACTAACGTGGATGGGTAGTTTGGGCGGATGGAGGGAGAAGACCACCTAAGGGACATTTAATGACCTGACTGTACAGTTTCTCCGTACAGTGATTTACCTGAAGTCCGACGCTGGTTAATTAGTGCATTTATTATTCTTTATATGCATGGTGTAGGTCTGACGATTGTGCAGGGATTTTACGGTTGAATGAGTATTGTTCTGCTTATTTTCTATACATTTGTTCATTCTAGAGTTATTGAGGTTGTAAAATTGACTGGCTCTTCCCATGATTTTCACCCTCTGTTGCATGAATTTCTCTTTTCGAATATTACAAAAGAAATGTTATTATTTAGATATTTAAACGCACAGGGATCTACAATATACTTGTGCAACTTCTTAACACTAACCGTATCGTTTGCGATCTAATGACCGGTTACGTCGAATGAAAATATGTAATTATTGTGTTATTAACTAAAGGGTGTTTTCTGCGTTGTGTCCTAAAATAAACTAACAAATTCCTGTATCTCGTTGAGGAAAATATTATCGTTATTTATAATCGGTGAAATGACCAGAGATAATAACAATAGACATACATAAAGTGCCGGTACGGTTTGTGTTAGATTCTATATTTTTCTAACACCATTTTTCTCCATTCAACTTGCAAAATGGAGGCGATGAAATTAATCTACTTTTTTGTCCTATTCATTCCATCTCTTGCAATATGTTTATCTAGTACACCTAAATATAACGGATTAGTTATCGGTAGTTTCAGTTTTATCTGATATTCATCAAATGTAAAATATTTCACCGTCTTTCATATTTTCTTCAGCAGATAATGCAAAGATGGATTTTTTATCGCATCTCGTAAATCTTTAGATATTTAATCGTCATCAATATTAAGTGATTTAATCTCGATCGTAAAATATTATCGTTATCTTCCTTACAAATCACCTTTTATTTTTACACCTCCGCCTAAGTTGCAGTAAACGTCCGAACTTCTTTCGAATTCTCAAAACTGCAGGATGCAACGAATGGGAATCTACTGTAATCAGTAAAAACTGAGACGAATTCCAAGCAATATTAATTCCAACGACAATCGTCATTTAAACAATCATCCAACAATTAATCTTCACCGTCATGGAGAACGATCGAGCTTTGGTATTTGCATTTATCATAAAAACCTGAAACTTCTCTCTGTCATTAATCACCGAATTACTTTCCATTTCGATTTTCGATACGACGGCATTGTCGGACGCATCGATAGTAAAAAAAGAAGAAGAAAGAGATACGTGTTATTTTATAGAAAGTCGAAGTAACATTGACCTAAACTCGTGATGCCGGATTACGATGTTTTATTTAATGACGCACGGTGAAAAGACGTTTCGTATTAACATAAATCGTTTCTCAGGCCTTTATGATTTTATCGCAACGTTGCTCGCAGGAACGTGAGTATAGGTACAACACGCACACTCGATTTGCGACAATGGTATGGATGCGTGCACATATGTATGTTTGTTCTTTCGTCGTGCAGACATCATCGTGACACTATTATACTATTATTGTATATTAGATTCTGCTGCGACTTGCAGAGGCGGCTTAAAGGTCTCGCGGATAATGGCAGCCGCAGACATTTATACGAAGGTGAAGTCACATCCTTTTTGTTTAATTGTAATATATCTATACGTATTGCAAACGAGGAGGATGAATCCTTTGAAACTACGAAAGCTAACAGTAATCATTTTTTGTGCTTTTATGTCTTGTACGTTTTACATGAACTGAAGGTAGTCATTTTTTAGGTCTTTGAGGCACGGGAATTCAAAAAATAAAATGACCCATGTTGCACAGGCATTTCTTTTTTTTTAATTGGACAAAGTTGGTTTAATTTTATTAACAAAGTTATATAATAATATAAATTTTCGAGGCGGGGAATAAATATCCCACCATGCATATTCACGTATCAGAAAGGTGGGATACTTTCGACCCATCGTGGCTCTAAGAGATAATGCCATTGTGGAACTGCAAAGTTTGATGATAACACTGGTCTACAAAATTGAACTTTTTTTTGCCCAAAGAATATTTATGCTGATTCTTATAGATTTTGTGGCGCTGAACACGAATATGAAGTCCGTTTGTCTCCATCTGACTCCAGTTTTGAGAGAAAAATTATGTTTTCAATTTTCAGAATTTTTTACATTTTAACCGTAAAAGTTATTTAAGCTTTTGTTGCATAAAATGATTCTACAAACCCTTCCAAATATAACGATGCATAGTACTTTATTGCTATAAACATTTAAATATGTTTAAACAATGTTCAAATGAGAAACTGCGCCCAAAATGCCTCAACTTTGGTGGATATTTTCTTATCTATCTTAAAAACTAGACGCCCAAGAGGTATTCCAATAAAAGGAGGTGATAGACCAGACATTTTTGTGGAGGAAACTATAATTGAAAGTTCCAACACAAGTTTTGTTTTCGGCTGTGAAATTCAAATAGCTCCGAAAGCCACAGGGTACTGCCAGTGATTCTCAACGCAACCGTTTCACCCGCGCTACGAGTATATGAGTCGCTCAGATGCCAATGCGATGAAGTCAATTTTTTTCATATTTTCTGATTTTTGTAAATTTTAATAGAATAAACTTCATTCTATTAAAATGTACAAAAATGCGAAAATATAAAAGAAATGGACTTAACCGCATCGCCTTCTGAGCGACTTATATGTAGCTTGCTTTACGGGTACATTTATTGTTTATGAGTTATTTCACGACAATAAATCTAAATTAAACAGAGAAATATATTTGTAAAATTTCACAATATAAATAAGCAGTATTGTTCAATTCAATTATACATCTCGCCATCTCTGAGACATCATCTGATCACGTACTGAATCTCATAGGACGGTTTATGGCCATTTCAAAAATTGTCTAAATAGAATTTGTATTAATGTCAACAGATTTTACTGTTCTCTCAATTTTTCTTCCTCTCTTACTACTTTTAGAAATAATATTATGAGATTTCTGGCCTCTTGCGACTTTTCTGTGTAATTTGTCTGTTCTTTTTGTGGTTTATTGTACTTTGCTTACCAAATGGTTGAAGGCCGTATATTACTACTAAATAAATAAATAAATAAATTACATTTCCCATTTCAAGATTATACGACTTATTAAGTATAAAAGTGTTTGTCACAAAAAAATCCTACATGATGCACACAAACGAATTACATATCTGAATTCAGCACAAAAGATACTATCACAATTTCATTTTAAATCTTTCGAACCAAAAGAAATACTTTACTTCTCTTCTAGTACTTTTCACTAACCCTTTGCGGTCGTGTTTCATTAAAAACAAAATGTGTAATCGCACTTAAAACAAAACTACTAAAATCTTAGTAAGAATTATATACACCTCAGAAACATGTTGATTCTTTGTTTTGGTTGCTGAGAGTAGACACACGAGGGCAACGGTAAAAGTGCTTTGGTGGGTGAGAGTAGACAAACGACCGCTAACTGTGGGTTAACACCACTGTAAAGATGAATTACCAAGTGGCCCAGAAAAAGGGAGATATTTGGTGATTCTGAATGTCGTCTACGAAAGTATCGGAGCACCGATTGCTCGTCGGTGGTTGCGGGCAAACTGATAGCGAGGCGAATATCCAAACGACTTGTTATTATTAGTCGGTCACTGAGACGAATACCTGGAAGGTACGATCGCCGAGGACCGCCGAGTATGTTTTGAAAACGGTCGTCGTGCTCATCGGTCAGAGAAGAGGGAAAAATTGCTCTTTCTGCTCGTATTGTTAATACTGATATTGTAAATGCAATTCAGCAACATTGTTTATTTATATGTGGTACGAATGGATTTCTAGTTATGAATGTAGCGCATCAGTTGTTTGCCCTGAATGTGTAGAACCATCGAGAAGCTTCCGGGAACAGGATCTTCATTTGTCCTTAAAGGCTAATGACCCCGGAGCTATCGATCGGTAATCACTATGGCAAACAGCTGATGACGAGAGTGCGAGTGTCGAACGAGTATGCCGTGTGAATGTTATAAATATATGGTAGAGATTATAAATAATTGGTAGAGAGACTTCTGTGAGATCCGAGAGAGAATTGTGCGAGCGAGATTAATAATTGAGTTATTTGTGTAGTCCGAGTTGCTTTGTGTCGTTATTTATTATATTATTTGTGTTGTGTTGCTTTGTGTTATATTAATATTCCATCCGTTGTTAATTGAAATAAACATTCTTGATTTTTCCCGTTTAATTCCTACATATATGACAAAATGTTAAAAATATAATACTTTGTTTAATGTAGAATTATTGTCAGAAAGTAACTCATAAGCAATAAATGCATTTATAAGTACTGCAAGCTACATATAATACTAGCGCGGGTGAATCGGTTACGTTGAGAATCACTGGCAGTACCTTGTGTCTCGCGGAGCTATTTCAACTTCTCAGCCGAAAACAAAACTTGTGTTGCAACTTCCGATTATGGTTTCCTCAAGAAAAGTGTCTGCTCTATCGCCTCCTGCCATTAGAATTCCTCCTGGGCGTCTAGTTTTGGAGATAAATAGGAAAATATCCACAAAAGTTGGGGCGTTTTGGGCGCCGTTTTGCATTTGATCATGGTTTAAACATGTTTAAATGTTTATAACGTTATGGTAATATACATCGTTATATTTGGGAGGGTTTGGTAGAATCATTTAATGCAGATAAAACGTAAATAATTGTTACGGTTAAAATACAATAAGTTTTGAAAGTTGAAAGTTTGCAGGTTTCTTTTAAATTAATTTTCTCAAAAATGGAGTTTGATGCAAGCAATCGGACTTCATATTCGTGTTTAACACCACGAAATGTCTAAGAATCGGCATAAGTATTCTTCGGCCAGAAATCGTGTTGACCACTGTAATCGGACAATCATTTGAGAATTTTAAATCATTTAACCCTGCTGTTCTTCTCAGGTCTATGTGACCCGAAATGAAGATTATGTTTTAACAGATGTTATATTTTTGAGTATTTGCTTTTTATATTCAATGTATTTACAGTTTATGTCTGTTTGCTTGTATATTTTGTTTCTGTAAATGCTTATCTTTGTTCACCTGGTCACAATAATCCTTGCTATAATCTTTGCTTTATTCGCTTAGTTGTTATAATATTGATTGATTTTATGATTTTTTACGTTTATTAAGAGTATTTTTAATAATCGGTTAGCATTTATAATAAAATATTAGTACACAGAATTTTTCATATATTCTCTCACTTTAATTTTACCATAATATTGGAACGAAGAAGCTTGATAATTCAAGAGAAATCCTAAATAATAGAAAATCCTAATAAGGAGTATCTTTGCAATATTATTATTTAAGATATTAAAAAATGCAGACTTTACTGACAAATGGACGATATCATATCCACTAAATAAATCAACTTGCACTATTAAAGTATAATTAACATGAGAACTACCAAGGCAGTCAAAATGACTGGTTCTTCATTTTTTTAGAGAAATATTCATAATTTATAGGAGAGCCGTACAGTTGATATTTCACATCTATCTTGCGAAACGTAAATTACTGAATCGATCATCTTTTTCAACTTTTGATTCCTCTTTCGCCAAAGTATTAGTGTAATATATTTAATTATAATAAATTTGACGCCGGTAGTTCGAGTGTTAAATATTACCTCTTAACTAGTTACCCTCATCATTTATTCCAGAAACCCTTAATTAATAAAATAAATGCAAGTGTATCCCAACTCTTACATATCCTTCCCGTGCAACCTGCCATCATCACGCAAAAAAACAATATCCAAAACCTATTTAAAGAAATACTAACTACAAGAATATAAACATATCCCTTTCATCTACCCCAAGCCTCACCTACTCCACCCACGCTACCTACAGTCATTATTTAACACTAGAACTACCAAACCAGTCAAAATGACTGGTACACAATTTTATAAAAAAATCTCAAAGTTTATAAGAGAGGCATAGGAGGAAATATTCTACGCCCAACTCAAAAAACATAAATGACCGAATTGATCATCTTTTCTGCCTCTTGATTCCTCTTTCCTCAAAGTACTTATTTAATATATTGAAATATAATAGATTTAACGCCGGTAGTTCTAGTGTTAACAAAATCTCATTCAAACCCCATCTTCAACAATCGCACAATAATCGATCCACTTCACTTCCCCCATTACCCAGATACCCTAATTCCGCTAATGATCCCTCTTCCAATTCACGTTTAACACTAGAACTACCGGCGTTAAATCTATCATATCTCAAAATATTAAATAAGTACTTCGAAAAAGGAGGAATCAAGAGGCGGAAAAGATACTCGATTCGGTGATTTATGTTTTTTAAGATGGACATAGAATATTTATTCTAAGACTCTTCTAGAAACTTGGAGAATTTTTGGAAAGAATTGTGTACCAGTCATTTTGGCTGGTTTGGTTGTTCTAGTGTTAACAGACATCCTCTAGCAAGTTTTCACGTAGCGCACGATACATCCTTGAGAAAGGTTAGGTCCTTTATCGTCGTGACTGTTGAGTGTTATGGTTGGCGGTGCATGCCACGGGAGTGCAGGCTGACAGTCGTACCGATGTCCACTCACGCGTTTCTGGGTATAGACGACGAAGAAAGCCTGCAGAACGAGACCAGTAAGGGGCCTTGTTCTTATGCGACATGCAAGTCGAGAAGGCCCTTGGTATCGCCCGATCGTTCTCCTCTCGACCTCTTTTTTCCTTCTTTCCATCCCCACTATCCTCGACAGACATCCTCGGTCGGTGCGTCAAACAGTTTTCTATGTTTCTTTCGTATCGTAGAAGGGCCATCGTCTTTATCTTCTTGTCCTTGCATGACTTTATTGTTTATGTTCACCTTTTACCTTCATTCATGTGTTGTTGAGAAGCTGAGGCGATCATGGTGACATTATGGAATTACGAGAGATTAGGTTTCGAAGGAATTGAATTATTCTAAGTTTTTCAGTTATTGGGAAGTTTGTAGGAGCGAGGGGAGATTGGTGGTCGTGGTTGAATGCCACGCTGAAATGGCTACAATGGCAGCAAGTAGTTTTAGAAAAATACGATTCCTTTAAATGTTAATCTTTTAAAATTTGTTGGATGATGGGGGGTTTTAAATTGAAGCTTTGTGTCAGCGTATGGATATTCTTTGATATGGTTGATTATTGCGCTAAAAAGGCTAAAATGGCAGCAAGTAGTTTTAGAAAAATACGATTCCTTTAAATGTTAATCTTTCAAAATTTGTTGGATGATGTGGGGTTTTAAATTGAAGCTTTGAGTGAGCGTATGGATATTCTTTGATATGGTTGATTATTGCGCTAAAAAGGCTAAAATGGCAGCAAGTAGTTTTAAAAAAATACGATTCCTTTAAATGTTAATCTTTCAAAATTTGTTGGATGATGTGGGGTTTTAAATTGAAGCTTTGTGCCAGCGTATGGATATTCTTTGTTATGGTTGTTTATAGCGCTAAAAAGGCTAAAATCGCAGCAAGTAGTTTTAGAAAAATACAATTCTTTTAAATGTTAATCTTTTAAAATTTGTTGGATGATTTGGGGTTTTAAATTGAAGCTTTGAGTGAGCGTATGGATATTCTTTGATATGGTTGATTGTTGCGCTAAAAAGGCTAAAATGGCAGGAAGTCATTTTAGAAGAATTCGATTACTTTAAATGTTAATCTTTTAAAATTTGTTGGATGATTTGGGGTTTTAAATTGAAGCTTTGTGCCAGCGTATGGATATTCTTTGATATAGTTGATTATTGCGCTAAAAAGGCTAAAATGGCAGGAAGTCATTTTAGAAGAATTCAATTCCCCCAAATCCTTTCAATATTTTTGCAGTGAAGGTTTTAAAGTAGCTTTGTGTGATCGTATACAGATTGTTAGCTGCGGTGGAATGTCACACCGAAGTGACAAAAATGGCCGTAATTAAGTTTAGAAAAATTCATTTCCCTCAAATCCTACTCTTTCAATATTTTCGGAGTGGGGCTTTTAAATTTGTAGTTTTGTGTGATCGTTTCGAGATTGCTTGGTGTGTCTGATTGTCACGCCGAAGTGACTAAAAGTGCCGTAATTAATTTTACAAAACTTCAATTCCCTTAAATCCTAATCGATTTTTCTCCACCATTTTAAACACTTCTCTGCAGCTCCGCAGAATCTTGCGTATCAGTAAAACGTCTTTGAATCCATTTGCCGAAGATTCGGCATAAATATTACAATAGCGGGCATAGAAAGCAACAGAGGAGGTCTTTCATGCGTTCTTACGCCATTGCGGTCGTAGCATCGGATTACAATAAAATTATTCGAGGCGGCTGTTATCGGCACACCGACAGTCCTCCTCGCACCTTTTCAATCGTGGGGTCAGAGAATCACCAGAGCGACTTTCGCTGCTTAAAAAGTCAAATACGCGTGTCGAATTTGGAGTAGAAAAAAAAGGACGGTCGTCGAGTTTATACAAAGCTATGCGCTCGAATATGGGTTAACCCGATGTTACATATGTATGGCAGAATATGGAATAGCACGGACTGCTCCGCTGTCAACATTGCGATTTCACGATAGGCCTTTCGTTTCCACGAAATGAGGAAAATTCTCGGTTTGCACAACACTTTTCTGGATTTTCTTTCGATGGCTAACAGGTTGCCAGATTTGTTCTTCGTCATAGGATTAACCCTTTGCGGTCGATGCCGTCACAGTGGCGGTATTCCGAAATTGTCGTAGTAGTCGATGTCGCCAGTGTAGCGGCATGATCTTAGTCATGATCGTCCGACACGTCTCGAAAGAGCGATAGAGAAAAATTGAGATTATCAAAAAGCTAGCGATTCCGCACGTCCCATATGTTATTTTACCATCGAGAAATATATTATAAATGTCATATATATAATAAAATTTGGTGGATAAGTCGGTTGGAAATTTCCGGCACGAAACACCATTTGGAACGCAACCATCAACATCTTCCGTAGACAATAGGTTAACACTATTCCTACCGACACTTCACGTATACCTTTTCCTACCGCAACCGGTGAATTTGTCAAATGATAATTTTTTCCCAGAAAATGAACAGTAAAAGAAGTGAATATTGAAAAATGTATTATACGTATATTTGAGGAAAAGTCGTGAAGTTTAAAGGCGATTCAATTACGTTGTATATAGGAAATTCCAATCGAAAATTTAAAAACGGTCATTTGAGCGGTCGTGGTAGGAATAGTGTTAAAGAATCAGCTTCATATAATTCATTCGGGAACCAAAAAAGACTGTGCAGTATGTTCCGATAGGAAAACTCCAGGAAAAAGACGAGAAACACGCACGTATTGTGATACCTGTACTCGGAAACTAGGGCTTCATATCGGTGATTGTTTTGAGAAATACCATACTTTGGAAAATTATCAAAGTTAAAACTTTCTGCTTTTATATAGTATAAGTACTATTAAACACTATAGATCAGCTTCAACATATTCTGTGTTTTTTAACACGTTGAACGCCGCCGGTATTTCGCTAGTTTCATCATTTCTACCGAGGTGAAACTTTTTCTATTAAAACCACATCTTTATAAAGTGGAAACTTCAAAGACACAGATGGATATATATTCGGCGGCACTTTATCTTTTTAACGTCAATATTTAAATATTGAATATATTACAAAATTCGTAAAAATTGCAATTTAAATATTCCAATTTTCCAATTCATATTCCAATTTTTCAACTCTAATCGTGTGTACATGCGACGATAAACTATAATCAGATTTTTTCTCAGATCATATATACGCGTCCGTAGTCGTCAAAGGGTTAACAGATAGAGAAAAGGATCGGGTAAAAGTAGATTTACGAAGTAATTAGTGTACAGGATGATTTAGGTTGATTGCATACAATGAGCCAAGAATTCTTGGAGAACGTTTACCTACTGTAGTTACAAGGGAAGTTTATTAACTGGAAACTTGGAAATAAAATTGCAACTTTGCACAAAGATAGAACATGTGATGCTTATAAAGAAAAATCTTCTCTTTCTTGCTGAGAAACGATCGTGCAAGTGGAAGAACCAGCCTCCGTCTACTCCAAAAACGTTTTTTTCAAAAGTTGAACATCTTTCACCACTACGCATGTGATATGATTTGGGCTGATTGTAAACTAGTTTAACGAATGAGATCATCTTGAACAAAGCATCTTTTAAACATATATGACCTGTTGCAGTTAAAGGGAGGTTTATCAACCGGAAAGTTGAAAAAAATATTGCAACTTTGCAAAAGTGTAACAGATTTGTATAGACGCAGTTCGTATGTGTACGAGGGCTCAATTATGCGCTGTAGCAATGTATTTACCAAAAAACAAAGGAAAAAATAACTGATTCGTGACGACGAAAAAAACACAGTGATTACCAGTCGTTGTCCGAACCGATCGTTTTAAAATGTATGATTTTAACACTATGCCGTCCGCGCGATAAATCTGGATTCTTTGGTTTGGCGCCGGCGCTTTTCGAATTTGTCGAGAATCCATCTCATAAAACATAAATTACAAAACCGATCATCGTTTCCACCTCTTAATTTTCCTTGTTTCAAAGCACTTATTTAACGTATTTAAATATAATAGATTTAACACTAGGTTTACGGATGCCGTCAAATGGACGCGTTCTTACTTTTTTGATAAATATTTCTCAAATATATAGAGAAGAGGTACAGTAGATATTTCACGTGTATTTTACAATACAAAAATTACTTAACGAATTATCAGCTTTGCCGATTGATCCCTCTTTTTCCAAAGTCTTTATTTAATATATTGCAGTGTAACAGATTTCAGTCCCGTAAACCTAGTGTTAACACCGGTAGTTCTAGTGTTAACAAAGAGTTTAGTTAATTTTATTAGTTCTTTATTGAAACGCCCCTACACAAGGAAGAAACATATCGATGCTGATAAAGAAGAATCTTCTCTTTCTTGCTGAGAAACGATTCCGCAAGTGGAGGTGTCAGTCTCCCTCTACCACAAAAACGTCTTTTTTCAAAAGTTCAACATTTCTCACTACTAAACACGTGGTTTTTGTAGAATTGCACAAACTATGGTACATCTGTTTGAGGTTTCAAATTCTTTCATTATGCAATAGCCAAATGTTTGCTTTTTAGGTACAATAATCGTAGAGGTCAGAGATCTACGAGTTTGAGAGTACAGTTAGCTCGATAGAGTACTCGAGGATAAGCTTCGTGAGAATTAGAAGACACTTCACTTCATGTCCGACAGCGCATGTGGTACCAGCATGGTGGAGGACCACCCTGCTGTGGAAGGCAAGTGGTTACATGGCTAAATCGACATTGTCCTGATGGATGAATCTAGCCGGAAGGTCCTGCCGCATGACCGACAAAACCTTCGGATTTGAATACATTAAGTCATTAAATCTCAGAGAGTTGGATGTAGCTGATAAAAAGTGTTGAAACGAACATTTGTTTGAATTTAAAGGAGTTCTTTAAATGTTTCATGATAATGCGAGGAAGGGCATATTTGAGTATAAGGAAAATTATAGAAATTATAGTTTGTTTTCTCACTAGCATCATAAAATTCTTAATTCTTTAATTTATCCATCAGATTTGTAAGAATCATTGGCAAACTTATCAGCAAAGTGAACGTGTATTTTGCAACGAGAGAAAATAAATATATACTCGACGTGCCATCTTTGAATTTAAGAGAGATCGTCAATTAACCAATTAAAGTATCTTTATACTGTTTTAGGAAACCTCGTTTCTACACGGTGTTGCTAAGAATTGGATAGCATTATAAATAAAAGTTTCACAATGGAGAGTATAATATTGCATAATAGTAATGAGAATTGAATTGCCATTTCTTCCATGTTATATCAATAAAATTAATATAGAATTGGTTTAATGAATCTGCAGAAGTCGCACTTTAATACAAAAGCTTGACACAAAAATAACTTTATTCTAATAACAAAAACACGAAGAGTAACTGGCAACGACAAAACCACGTTAAATGCTAGAGAAACACAAGGAACATACAACATAAATACTATATACGTGTATATCTTGCCAATGCGAATAACGATACACGCAATACTCCTGAACAATCCCTGCATTGACAAAAAAAAACATGAAACAAACTAACACAAAACCACGTTTCCACAGCGCATTATGAAGACTAAACGACAAACTATAGAAGTAATACGTCGGAAAAAAGTTCTGCTACCGTTTAAATGCACCATTAGGTGCAGAGGGTTAAAGATATCATACAGGATAATCTCAATTCAATAAAACTCTATTCTGCCAACGTGAGAAAGTAAACAGCCTCCACCGAACAATCATCCTCTGTTCGATAAAAAACAATTAATACCAGGTGTACTCTTAGATCACTTCAAATAACGACGCTATTCTATAGAGTGTTATCAGCGATTAACCACCAAAACAAGTAAAAGATACGCAGGGTAAATTGCATTGCCACTTAACCATAATTAGGAGGCATGAAATTCTCCTGCAAGTAGCGCAATGCGTCTGGATGATACTGAAAATAGTAGCAGAAGAACTTCCTCGTCCTCGTCTGCAAAATCTGCAGCTGTGCAACTTCCGCGAGAAGGGAGAGAAGTAAGGCAGAAGATGCTGAAGAAGGATAGAACAGAGGAAACGTTGAAGAACCGCTCGAGGAAAACTGCTACCGGCGATCGCAGGAAATCACACTGGTAATTAATACCCTTCGCTCGTGAATTATTCGTTATATAACTCGGGTTGCATTACTTAAGAATACGGTCGCATGAATAGACGTATAATTCGTCGAACCTGCGAAATCGCGGAAGAATATTTGTTCCGTTGGTATTCACGATGTTAACACTAGAACTACCGGCGTTAAATCTGCCATATTTCAAAATATTAAATAAGTACTTTGAAAAAGGAGGAATCAAGAGGCGAAAAAGATAATCGATTCGGTGATTTATGTTTTTAAGATGGTCGTAGGATATTTATTCTAAGACTCTTCTATAAACTTGGAGAATTTTTGAAAAAAATTGTGCACCAGTCATTTTGACTGGTTTGGTAGTTCTAGTGTTAATAATTCGAGAGACGAATACATTGGAGAAGGCGTTTTTAATGGAAAGGAAGTCGTTATTGTCCTGTATGGGTATTTTAAAATTAGTTGATTATTTTTTGACGTATGTTTAATCGAAGGTAATGGGCGGAGTGGCATTTTTGGGGTGAGAAATGCAAGACAAGATTTTCCTGGCATAAAACAATTATCGGACGAGCCTAATGATCCTGGTGGCTTTCTACTTTATTTTAATGATATAATAATTTCTTGCGAGGAATTTATGAATATTATTTCTTGTTTTAATGTTCTAGTTTAAGTGCTGGCACTAATTATAAGTTATATTTATCGACGAGAGAAAATAGATATTCGATGAAAGGTTGATAATAATTGATTTCTGTTGATCATTTCGATATATTTAGGTGAAAACCTACCATTTCCTATTACTTAAATCGATATT
Organism: Cerceris ruficornis; assembly: GCA_963989415.1. NCBI lineage: Eukaryota > Metazoa > Arthropoda > Insecta > Hymenoptera > Crabronidae > Cerceris > Cerceris ruficornis. The sequence goes on from OZ022527.1 coordinate 5,048,606, forward strand.
ACATAATTACGTAAGATGGAATAATTAAATTAATGGTAGCAATATTTTCCAATTGGAAATATAACATGAACATCAAGTTCTAGGATGAAATAATAATAATAATAATGTAAATTTTTGGGCGGCAGAAGATTGTAGATTCTAACACAAATAAATAATTAAATAATCACTTATTTATCGAGTTCAATAAGTTTGCTAGTAATGTCGTTTGCATTTCATAAACAGGGCGTACTACTTCTACTGCAAAAACATCGAAAAACTCTCAACGAATACAGCAACTATTAAAAATAGCAATTCTATTTCATTTTCCAACATGTTAAAATTTAGTGGACATTCTCTAACCAACAGTACCGTGAATTTTCTTCCGGCAAATAAAGAAATAAGTCCAATATTAATTCTTTCCGTGAGAAAGCTTTCAACAAAATCGAAGCCCAACATTTTCCAACAGCACATGCAGCAACATTAACAAAAAGTTATCGAACAGCTCTTAAAGTGCACAGTGGAGAACCTTCGAGAGCCCTTTTTTTCGTATCCGGCGATCTTCGGGCCTCATTGACCTGACCCGTTCCGCCACTAATTTCACACCCCTCTAATGAGATCTTTATCAGACATCATCGTGAACGCGTCATTATCTCGATTCGATCTCCGCGATGAACGATCGCACTCTTCCCTACCTCCAAATTATTTCCTACATTAATATGCCAAAAAAGAACTGGGCGTTCGTAATTTCTTAATTACTTTATAAAGTGTAAAAATATCGCGTCGTAAAGTACATCGAGTTTATTTCATAAAGTTTCTTACCGAATGAATATTTCTACCTGTACTGCTCGCGCAATTTGCTCTGAACATTTATTATCGTGTGTAATGATACTCTTTTAGTTGCATACTGTCATTTTTTTGTTGTTTCTAGTCGATCAGCAACCTTCGCTTGACATTGTTAATAATTGCATGAATAGGTTTAATACTGCAATGTAGCAAACGCAATTTGCAATTTAATGTTTGAAGTTACGAAGTAACAGTTTATTTATGTCTGTATGTATACAATGTTGCTGTTCGATTCTCAAGTGTGTTTTAATCTTGCGTGGCGGAAATAAACGGAAGAAATGCGGTAAAAAGTGTTCAAGGATGTGCTATTGTAATTATTGGAAATTGATCGTCAAGTTGATACAAAAATGAATGAATTAGAAGAAGAGGAAACAGATTTAACATTTGCAGATTCCTGCTACGTTTACTCCACAATTTTAACAACTAATTGTTCTGCACAGTTGGAAGTGGAAGAGCACTACTATTTTTACGTGTTATGAAACGTAACAGACGTGTTATAGATAAAGATTGAGTGTAATTTCTTAAGTTTCTATCTCCTTCTGTTTCCAATCTCTTAATGCAAAAATCTGTCTAAATAAAAATTCCTTGGATTTTGTGAATAAGAAGCGATATCTCCAGTTAGAGGGAAAGGGAGAAAAACAATATCCAGTTATCACAAAATGAACAAATATTAAAGATTTAAATTACACTACGTTTTCAATTGTAATTTCAAATGTACTTGCTGAATAGAACTGGTACAAGGTTGAAGAATATTTAACACTTAAACCACCAAGTATAACTCTGTTGTATTCAAATACATTAATTAAGTATTTTAGATAATCAATGATCAGAAGGTGCAAAAGATAATTAATTCAGTAATTTATGTTTTATAAGATAGAAGTAGAACATTTATTTTACGTGGAGAATTTTCATAAAAAATGTGGCACCAGTCACTTCGATTACCTTAATAGTTTTAGTTTTAAAGACTTTAAGCAGCCCTAAGAACAGTAAAACAATTTTTCCGAGATTATCGTCCAAAACCATTAACATCTACAACCTACGCAAAAATAATAATATATCAGCTTAATCATTGTTATCAATTTCATGTATCACCATATAACTTTTCACCCTCCGTACATAATTGCCATTAATTTTATTATGAACGCACACGCTCAACAAATGACTGACAAACAATCAACGGAGACAGGAAACAATTCCCTCAAAAAAGCATCCACCGTCAGCTAGCCAGAGACAACATCGTTTCCCAGACAAGCATTCGCAAAAACAGCATTCTCTCGAAATACTTTCTCCGTAAGACCGCGCTCGTCCTTCGCTCCTAATTAAACGGAACAAGAACTCGAAGCGTACCGTTAAGACACCTTCATTAAGCCTTGAAATGGTCACGCTTCATTTACACTCGCGGCAGCACCACCCTCGGAAGAATTCACTTTCGAATCCTCCGGAAAACCTTCCTTTAAGCGGACAAATCTCGCGTCTAATTGGAGGAACGAAATTTCGTCGCAAACGTCCCCCCCTCCCATAAGTCAGCCTGCAACACGTCGACCCGTGACCCCATAACGGCCTTCCGAGGTCCTTTTTTTTTGCAAGCCACATGTGAAAACAGGCCTGCACACCCCCATAGACGTTGCAGGTCCTTCAACGGTCGCCCAGGGTACGTCGCGGTCGTGGGAAAAGACGGTTCAGCCTTGGGATCTTTTGTATGGGGCTGAGGCCTTCTGAACCGTCACGAAACGCTAGATCCTTCGATGTCGTAGGGTGTTTTATACGGTTTGAAGAAAAAATTGTTGCTGGAGTTAGAGATTCTTGAAGGTGGTGGATTCTGCTGAGCTTTCGGTTGGGTTATGAGAGTTGTTTTTCGAAGGAATTAGTGGATATGTGAGAGAAGCTTTGGTCAATAGTTGTTCGACGCTTATGGGGTACACATGGACAGCATCCCTAAGACGCTTAAGACGTATGCATGGGCGTGGAGTACCGTGGAAATTTCCCCTTTTTTTCTGGAGCGCCTAAGTCAAGATTAATAGACGACGAAAATAGGTTGGGGGCGTTACGTCATAATAGTTGAAGAATTAGTTTTGGGCGATACCGTGTGGGATGGTTTAGTTTCTGAGATATTTAACTCTTTGCAGTTGTGATAGAAGTTGTATTTAAAATTCAGTGAATTTTTCTACTAACCTAGCTAAATTCGCATTTTATTACTTTTCAATTTAACAGTCACGCTACCGACTAAACGAGTAATTGAAATTCATCGGTAGATTCGATCAACCATTTCTATCGTATTAAAAATACCAGCGGTTTATTTCAAATAGTAACGGATTATGATGTTTAGATATTATAAATAAATACTAACAGTTTTTCCATCAATCAGCAGAACACCGAAGACTACCATTACCCACGAACTACTTTCTATAAACGATACAAAATACAACCCCAATAATTACCCGCGACTCATCAAACACCCTGTCAAGAAAGAAAAAACATTAAAAAAATACTAACCAAAGAAACAAAATCAGCGCAGGAATTCCTGTAAAACACTACACCCTCCCAACGCACACGTTATAATTAACCTGCAACGTATTAAGGTCTGAAGGAATAAAAGGAAGATTAATTGGACTTTTTTCATACCGCAAACCGGAGGTCCGTCATCCTTCAAAATACCCACGCCATTGGGACTTACGAGGGGTTTATAGGAGGCAGCACCTGCGGCTTCGTCCGAGATCCAAAAGAGGGTGGACGAGGGTGCGGCAGAAAAAAAAAGACGGAAGGGGAAGCTTCATCGGGAAAGAAGATAGGACGATACACACGTCTGGCCTCTCTTCATGCCTGTCGGAGCCCCAAAAGGAGGGTCGTGCAGGGGGTCGGAACCCAGAAGTCCCATTTTCAAGACGCACACGCATCGTCGGTGACGCACATAACATCCATTTGTGACCCTCTGCTTTTCTACCAGACACCTGTGTGCCCGACCTGTTCGTGGACTTGTACGGGACCGTTCGTCTATGTTTATTTATCCGGGGGTTGAATCCACGCGGTCGACCTGCATTATGAAATTTATGAATGCTACCCCAAAGAAGGAGAGGGTCGTGGGGTGGCAGGGAAAATGATGAATCGCAGGGGTGGTATACTTTGCGCTGAGAGAAACCCGCGTGTACGGTGTTGAGAGTTGGGGTGGGAAATTTTTCTTTGGATTGAGCGAAGAAGATTTATTTGTCCCTTTGGAAGGGGAAATTTGTGAATTTTTGCTATATCGATGGTTTTGTCATGTGCTCGTGGGAAGTTTGGGCGAGCTTTTCTTGCGAGGGTTTTGTAATTTTTGAATAGTTTGAATCATTGGGAATATCGTGGGTGAATTATTTTTTAATGTGGTGTAATTTGAAATTGGGTTTCAACTGTTTAATATGTTTGCATTATTATCGATTGGGAAGAAGAAATTAGCAGAAGCTGAAGTACATTTGTAGGAGTTTCCGATATTCCCTGAAAGAGGTTCGAACGATGACGATTGTCTCCTGTGTTCGGCATTTGCTTTCGTATATGTTCGCTGTATCCATATTATGAAAATATCGAGTTTGTCTATTAATTTATTTTATTCATTGTACTATTATGAAAGTGTTGCAAATATATTAACACTTTAATGGCCGTTCACACAACATGCGTGTGGTAGCCGGAACAACTGTTAGTGGTAGTGTTAGTTAATTGTTATTGTGTTTACTTTTTTTTTTTTATTAAAAATGCGTGTGTTCGTACATGTTCAATTATTTCGTGAATTTATATAACGTTTTTTTAATTTATTTCTTTAAAAATATTGCCGGCCCCTGGGGAACTTTAACTGCGTAGACTTGTGGCCATTAAAGTGTTAATAATGTTATATCCACGAGTATGATAAGTTCTATGGTGAAAGCATGAATAATGTATAATCGATTAAATTACGACATCATTGTATCGTACAAAAAATGCTCGAAGATAAATATTAATAAAAGAAAATTTGTTCTTTAAATTTAACCCAGAACTTACTACTGTCAGGGCATCCGAATAATTATACTATAAGAAGTGTATTTTATAAAGGTGTATGCGTGATATTATAATTGCAAAGGTGTCCTTTTTAAAGTACTCCAACGAAAAATAAAAGTTTGTAAATTCAGTATTTGTTACTGATATTTCGCTGAATATCATAGAATTTTCAGGTGAATTAAAAATTTGAAGAAAAAAACAGCGTCAGTATCATTTGGATTAATAAAAGAAAATGTGATAACAAAGACATATGTTGTATTATTTTTAAACTATGCAAATGCGTTAACATAAAAATCGCAATTTCATAAGTTACTCTAGGAAAATAAATAACAAATATGACCAAATATATTTAAAAATCTATGAAACCTTCCAAGAACTTAGAAATTCATTGATTTTTATTTTCTCCGACGCCAGAAGGATGTAAGTTCCTGCCGCTAAATATATAATTTTGAAATTTCCACCAAAACCCATTGCTCCTCGAACGATAAGAATCATGTAATTCATTTGTACCTGATCGGCAATTTTTATCGAAAATATCAAAGCCCTGAAGGTATTGCTCTTAACAATGGAACACCTGTATACCTGAACAACCTGCATGACAAATGCTCGTCGGCATTTATACCAACGGAGGGTGAAAATCGCGGTCGATAGGTATTACGAAACATTCGAAAGCTTCTTCCGAGGGGGAAATAAAAGAGGGATGGGGCTGAAAAAAATCCATGAGTTGTAGAGGTCTACTTTGATGGTGCACATACCTGCGGATGCCTCTTCCCTCTTAGAGTTCCCCTCGGAATTTAACCGTTTCAAAATTGACCTTCCCAAGGATAGTCGACATCCTGTTGCACATATGAACGTATATATTTCCCAAAAACTGAATTAAAATATTTCCAGAAAGAAACACCTTCTAAGTCACAATTTTTAAGAATTGGAAACCAGGATGGACAAATGAGCCGTTGAAATTAATTTAGAGAGGTGTGATCCATATATTAGGTTGGCAACTTCCTTTGACATTTATTAAAAGTTTATTTTCCAATAAAAATTAAATAATTAATTAATAATGTATTCTCCCTTGTTGTTTACAACTTATTCCCAATGTTCAACAAAATTTGCAATACCTCGTTGGTAGAAGTCACCCGGTTTCGACTCGAAAAATTCATCCAACCAAGCTCTCAATTTTGCATCAGTATTGAACAAAACTCCTATTTCAATAAAATTTGAAAGATATCGAAAGACATGGAAAATTAATTCGAACAAAAAAACAAAACATGGGTTCCGGTAGAACAAAACATCTCCTTTCGAATGATTTAAAATATTATGCCAAAAACATTTAATGACATGCGGAATGTTAAAATTTAAAACTAAGGCGGGAACTTAGCTACCAACCTATCATATCTCAATCAGGAAAGGTAACAACATATTAGATTGAATTTCAGAGATTTCCAGATTACAAAACAGTTTCTAAAAAGGTTCTTTCGGACTTGTTTTTATGAAAATTAAACGAATTACAAAATGGTACGATATGATGAAAAATTCATTGGACAAATATTCCCTGGATGAAAGACGCGGACGAGGAAAAGCATTTAACTGGGTTTTTTGGGGTCTTCTTTGTGCCTCTTAATTAATGAGATCGTCTTCGTTGCTTCTAATCGCTCAGAGATTTCGGGATTAATGAAAATTTGGGACGGAGGTTCTAAAGAAATTAAAGAATTAAAATGGAGAGATCTGAGTCGAATAGGGAATGTTATTATTAACAATTGTTGGTGTTTGTAATTGCTCTTGGCGATGGTTTGCGAGTTTGATTGAACTAGAGATTATTTGCAATTTGGTGGTGGAAAATAGAGTTTTATGATTGATGACCGACATTGTTTTTCATGTTGACAACAGGTTTGTGGTGACTGTGAAAATGATTGGTCGTTATTTTTTTGGAAATGTTTGTCAGAGTAACTGTTAATTTCCTTGACTTTCTATAGCTATGCCAAAAACTGAAAGTTATTTAGTACTTCAATCATCTTCTCTTTTTTCAAACTTGTTTTTATGAAAATGTAACGAATTACAAAATGGTACGATATGATGAAAAATTCATTGGACAAATATTCACTCCGCTGAAAGTCGCGGACGAGGAAAATCTTCAGCGCTTTTTTTCCCGTCGATTCTCTTTATCTTGTTTAGTCGATTCTATCGGGCATCGGGATTATTTATAGAGCATTAGTCAATACAAGTAGCGAATACTCAAAAACTCGTAGCTCGACGATGTTGTTCCTCTACTCGTCGACGGTCAGGCTCGTACGAGGCATCACTGGCTTATCAATCATTCTCAAACAGCCGGGAGAAATATTACTCGGGATAAGATAAAAAGAGCAAAAATAAACCGCAGATAAGCAGCAGCCGTTCGTGCTGATTTGAGTTTGGCGCTTTCGATTCCAAGAGAACGATGGAATTGCACATCGTCCGCGATATTACGCCTGCAAACAATGCGACAACGAGCTGCAAATCGCAAATTAATCTTGCAACTGTTTCCCCTCGGCTCTTCGTGAGCCGCAAATAATGCAAAGTTCAAGACTCCGACGTTGATCACGATCTTGAGACGTAAATAATACGCTTCGTGCTCGGAGGTTTTCGGAATTGCAGGAAAATTTCCTCTAACTGTCGATGATTCTAGTTCTTCAATATCGTTTTTCTTTCTGTATTTCAGTGTCCAACATTATGACTTATCGTGCATTTCTTTCGGTTTTTGCATATTTAAATATACGAGATTACGATGAAATTTTACGTTTTACAGTACTTTGGTGTATTGCGAATTATGGAGGGAGGATTTCGAAGAAAAACTTAATTTTTCTTGCGAGAAGATTAAGATGGTTTTCGTATCTGACTGTAAGATAGAGATAAGAAATTTGAATTCTTGGTGATTATGCGCAATGAAGAGATAGCGTGGGTTGCATTAGTATTCTTCGTTTTTACCTTCATTTGACTTGAGATTATTGAATAACGAAAGGGATTCTAAGATCAGCCCAAAATTTGTACTAAAATACTTTTTAGGTACATTTTTTAGGTAGAAATTGAAAATCACCTTCTAAGAAAGGTAAATAGAAAATTAGAGAACTGTGTGATAGTGGATTTTATATATTTCACAGTGCACTATAAGAACTTATTTTTTCACCTCCTATTCAAATATTGTTACACAGTTGTTCGCAAAACATCTACTTAAATGCATTTTAGAAAATTGGTTTTACCGTACAATTGCACATCGAATATTTCTACCCATAGCTATTCTATTCCATTATAACTGTTGTAAAAGGAAAAGTCTTTTCGACCGCAGCGAGGAAACGATATCCAAAAAACACGAGATTTACGTTCCACACAAAAAGGAAGGACTTAGCCGAGAAATCAGGTAGAAGAGGCCCGTTAGGAGATACTTTTTTTTATAAAACTGAGAATCATCTTCCAACGAAAGTAGATCGTCCAATGGCAAATATGTCTTTCACCTATTTTATCTAAATATTATGTTGTACAACCTTTTGAAATAATTACCGATAAAATATTTCCGTCAATTGACTTCAGCGCACAATTACACATCGTACATTCCACCTCTAACTATCATATTCCATTAGAAGTGTTACAAAAACGGAATCCTTTCGACCAGAGCAAGGATTCGATACCTCAACAATTCGAAATTTATAATACATTTCACGCACAAAGGAAAGCAGCCGAGGAATCAGGTAAAGGAGGCCGTTAGAAGACACTTTTTTGCAAAATTCGAAATCATTCTTTAACGGAAGTAGATCGTTAACTTGAAGTACTTCCCACGTTTTTCGCAGTGCACTGTAAGAACGCTAATTTTCATCGGTGCAACAATCTCCGCTTAAATATTTTCGTTAATTGACTTCATCGTACAATTACAAATCGTACATTCCAACCCCTAACTATCATATTTCATTAGAACAATTACAAAAAAGGAATCCTTTCGACCACAGCAAGGAATCGATACCCCAGCAATTCGAAATTTATAACACATTTCACGCACAAAGGAAAGCAGCTGAGGAATCAGGTAAAGCAGGCCGTTAGGAGATACATTTTTACAAAATTCGAAATCATTCTGTAACGAAAGTAGATCGTTAAACGGAAGAACGGTATTGAAGTATTAGGGGGACCGGAAAGTAATGTCGTTTCTCCAGATATTTTTCTCAAAAACCATTTAAATTTTATCGATCAGGTATTGGAAATTTGCATACTAGGTGACAAAAGGTTGTTGTTAACAAGGATGATTACATCATTCCTTAATAATAAAAACCTGTTAAAAATTTATTTGTTGGAATTTAATGTAAAAAACGACATTACTTTCCGGCCCCCCTAATACTTCTCACGTAATTCGCAGTGCACTGTAGGAACTCAATTTTTCAACTGACTAAAATATTTTAGCCCATTGGCTATAACGTTCAATTACACATCGTACATTCCACCCCGAGCAATGGTATTCCATTAGAACCGTTGTAAAAAGAAAAGTCCCTTCGACCACAGCAAGGAAACGATATCCTAAAAACCCGAGATTTACGCTCCACTCACAAAGGAAGACATATCCGACGAATCAGGTAAAAGAGGCCCGTTAGGAAATCCGTTTTTACAAAATTCTAAATCATCCTTTAATGAAAGTAGATCGTCAAATGGAAGAACGGTGTTAACACAATTCCTACCACGACCGATCAAATGACCGTTTTTAAAATTTCGATTAGAATTTGCTATATACAACTAATTGAATCGCCTTTAAACTTCACGACTTTTCTTCAAATATACGCATAATACATTCGCATTATAATACATTTTTCAATATTCACTTCTTTTTTTACTGTTCATTTTCTGGGAAAAAATTATCATTTGACAAATTCACCGGTTGCGGTAGGAAAAGGTATACGTGAAGTGTCGGTAGGAATAGTGTTAAAGTAATTCTCATGTACTTCCCAGTGCACCGTAAGAATTCTAACTTTCATCCGTGCAACGATCTCCGCTAAAATATCTTAGTCGATTGACTTCAGCGGACGGTTACACATCGTACGTTTCACCCCTAGCTATCGTATTCCATTAGAACCATTGTAAAAAGAGAAATCCCTTGGACCGCAGCAAGGAAACGATATCCTAAAAACTCGAGATTTACGTTCCACCCACAAAGGAAGACATATCCGAGGAATCAGGTAAAGGAGGCCCGTTAGGAGATACTTTTTTACAAAATTCGAAATTACGTCCCTCCGAGCGGAGGCAGATTATAGTCCGAGATCAGGCAAGGAACCGGTCTCCGCTTTTTCGGCCGTCGATGTCTCCGTTTCCATGAGCTCTGATCCCGCATCGTTCGCACTGAAAATTATGGCCGTCCCCTCTCTTTCTTACGATCGAACGGACAAATTCATCTTTCCCCTCGGCCAGCTACGTCTCGCCGTGGAGCACTTTCTCCACCTTGAATTCTCTTTGCCGGTGATCGTGCAGGAACGAAAGTCGGAAGCGAATCGTAGGAGTTTCTAATTTCGACTTGACCTTCGGACAGAAGTGGGTTAAATCATAATGCCGCAACCTATTCGCCTGTTTTACTTCCGCAATTCGTCCGACAGGCGAGCGTTTAACTGGGTTTTTTCGACTTTTTTTTTCCTGCCTCTTAATTAATGAGATCGTCTTCGTTGTTTCTAATCGCTCGGGGATTTCGGGATTAATGAAAATTTGGGATGGTGGTTCTTTAATGGAGAGATCTGAGTTGAATAGCGAATATTATTATGAAGAATTGTTGGTGTTTGTAAGGGCTCTTTGAGGTGGTTTGCGAGTTTTGGTTGAACTAGAGATTGTTTGCAATTTGCTTGTGGAAAATAGAGTTTTATTATTGTTGACTGACATGGTTTTTGATGTTGACAACAGGTTTGTGGAGACTGTGAAAATGATTGGTCGTTAGTTTTTTGGAAATGTTTGTCAGAGTAACTGTTAATTTCCTTGACTTTCTATAGCTACGCCGAAAACTGAAAGTTATTAAATACTTCAATGATCTTCTCTATTTTCATTTATTTCCTTCCAAAATATTTATCTTGTTTGTCGAAACATGCTCAGTAATCGTTATTCTGGTTTTAATAAATTAAACCAGTTGAATATGCACAACAAATTAAAAATTTTGCGATTTTCCGTAGATGCTTCCAATGATTAATATCGTTAATTTATAAACTTAAGTAGAAAAATCTTCAATATAATGACAATGTACAATTTAAAGACTTACAACTGACAAGTGCTCAACGCAATGCTAGTTAACATTTCTAAATAATTAACTCATCTCAGAACATTTATACAACTCGCAATTACAAGTGAAACATACGATTAAAAACAGTAATTAACATATAATTATCTTTTAATCATACAAGTAACTTCTTACGTCATATCAAGAACCATTTAAAAGTACAATTTGCTTTGTTTTAAGCAAATTTAACGCTATTTCTACCGTAGGTGTCCAAAGACACCTTGATATATTTCATTTATAATGCCATTTTTTACTTAAAAATGTTCCAAAGTTGAATTAATTTTCCGATAAAATAAAAAGTATGAAATAGAAATTAGTTTTTAAAAATTATTTTCAAGATATTTTCATACAACCGCAAAGGTGTCAAACCCCACCTTTGGTCGAAATAGGTATACACAAATCCGTGATAGAAATAGTGTTAAAATGCCATTGCAAAGCATTTATCACAAAAGAACTGAACTGCTTTAATTTGAAATTTTCTTAGCCCAAAATGCTTCTACTTCGTGAATTTATGCCCAACATCTGACGAAGTTAAGTTCTTGTTTAATTCGGTACACTTGAAAGTAACTTCGCGGCTGAAGACAGATTTAGAATACAATAAATCTAGACGTTCCTCCGAAGATAGAAATATCCAGCAGTGAGATACAGCGGGAAACATTAGCATCACCACCTGACGAGTCTGTCAACCATTATCCATTGGGATTACAATTTCTTTTTTCTTCGTAATCGAGATTCATATTGCCGTACGATAACAGGGAGATAACAAAATGATTCGTATCGAGGTGAATTTAGCTTTCGCAGTGCTCGAAGACTCGCAATTTTCCTATCGTAAAACAAAGAGTTAGATCTCGGGTGGGGAAGGAAGATAAAAGATTCAGGAACGATGAAGATTATTGCTTACTTTATATACATGATGAATTACGATGAAACTTATTGCAATACTGAAAATGAGGAAGTTATTCAAACTCTTTGCGTCAAAATATTTCAAAGAATTTGCACCGTAGCTTGGAATTATTAAATATTTCAAAAGAGGAAATGTAATGAGCCTTTACTGTCTATTGCATGCACCTTAATTATTGTATTAAATTAGTAAAAATCATAAAGTAACTTAGATTCTATTCGCACTCTGTATAGAAATTCTGAGAAGATGTTGGAATTGTTCATTAAATTTAATTTAACAATCTTTAACTCGATATTAATCCTTTGCACTCCTTAATTTTTTGTCACCTACCAACAACTCCTTAATTAATTTGCAATATATATAAAAGGGGGCCTCAGTCAAAAGTTACATTGCAACAGAAATTGTTATTATTATTGTTACCATTATGTTAGATATTGCGTTGTATAATGTCGAGTCCAGCTCGACATTAAAGTTGGCTTAAGAAATGTAATGTCGAGCCACACTCGACATAGGAGTGCTAAGTGTTAACACGTGAAACGTGTTGCAGCTTTTAACGAAAGTTCTTCTTGGTGAAGTAGCAGTAACATGAAAATGGTATTTAAAAACTAAATTATTTAAAGTTATCAATTTCTGTATAATTTAACCATCGCTTTTATCCTTTTTGCCAAAGAAAATCAATGAAGACCACCGGAATACCGGCAGTTTTTAACAACTAATGCCACTTTTTTGATACCCTCGCATTCTTTTTACAATATCTCTCCTATTCTTTAAAATTCACCTTTCCCACACTCGATAAAAATATAATTTACCACCACCAATCTAAATGTAGCTTCATCCCTTAACTGACCTAGCAAACACCTAATCGACTAATTAACCCCTTGCCTTACGACTTCTATTTTGACTGTGCGTGCAATAACTCAAAATAAATTTTTGAAATCAAAATTTCTTTCTGATATTTCCTACAACTGAACGCAAAATTAATATTCTGGAAACAATTTGATCGTCTCGTGACTGACTGATACTCTCAACTTAATAGTTTTTGGAAAACTTCAAAATTTCCAATATCATTTACACCGTCACGAGTGTCACACGTTGTTGTAAGGCAAAGGGTTAACATCGCTACTATTAACTCCACTAAACGAACTCAATTAATATATCAAAAAAAAGAAAGAACATTCCCAACAAATCTTTCCTCAACGTCGTTTTCTTATTTCTCACATCGAAATTTAAGGATCCCCATAAACAACCGTTAATTCGCAAACCGTGTTCGCACAATACGCCGCGGAATCGCGAATACTTTTCGAAATGCACATTTGCGATGCGGCGAATTCAATAGCGCGACAGCATAATGCGATTGCAACGGTATACGAACATGGCCCGGCTTAACATACGTGTACCTGTGCCGGAAGAGAAACTTTATCAAGTACCTATCGTCGTCATTTCTTTTCCCCCATGGAGGATCACGTCGCAACGACAGGGAATCCCCATGTGTTGCGGAATGAGACGGGGATGAGAATGAATATTAGGGAGGAATGCCATAGGCCTGGGCGAAAACTCGTGGAGCTTCTTGGGTAATTACCGATAATTAAACGTAGTAAAATATTGTAAGATGCGGTCGGTTTATTTGCGTGCATAGTTCGGTGCGTTAATATGAGACTTGGTTTGAAAATTTGCATGGAGTCTTTTATGGAGAAATGTTCCGAGTGTTGGAGTTAGATCGGGTAATTCTTGCGTTAACACGTTAACCCTTTGAGGACGACGGACGCATATATGTGGTCTGAGGAAAAATCTGATTATAGTTTATTGGCTCCTGTATACACGGTTAGGGTTGAAAAAATGAAATATAACTATCGAAATATAATTACGTGAATCGTAATTTATAACTTGTATATATTAACACTCTGACTTTCTGACAAAAAGGTGCTTTTTCATCGCCCAATAAATCATTACTTCTCAATAGTCAAAAAAGTCTCCGTCCGCAAAGGGTTAAATGCCATCGGCATTTTTCTACTTTTACCAGTTTTGCTCGAATGAAGCTTTACGTATTACAAATTTTTTGTTGAACGCCATGGGGGACATCGGTGATCAGCGCTATTGAGTTCAATGTTGAATATGACTTTTAAATTGTTTTATTTACGAATTTTCTAATATTTTCAATATTTAAATATTGGCATTAAAAAGGTACAGTCCTGTAGAATATAGAGCTATTTGTGTCTTTAAGGCTTCTGCTTTGTAAAGATGTAATTTTCATAGAAGAAGTTTCACTTCGGTAAAAATTATGATACTAGGGGAATACCGATGGCGTTCAGCGTGTTAAAATCAAATTTTGATAGAGCAAAAACATTGGAGGTAAGCGCAGTTTGCTAGCGAGCGGTGCTTTACTTTTCTAACAGCAATATTTACATATTGAATATATTGGCGAATTTGTGAATATTATACAGTGGGTGTAGAAAGTATTCGTACACCGACTAATTTCGAATAATATATTGTGAAATTGTAGTTTATTAACTAATTTCTTATTTATAAGAACTCATTTTTCTCGAAAGCAAAGCCCTGTATCAAAAAAATTTATTCTATATTTTCGATCCAGTTTTTCATGTAGAATCATCCCCTGGCCGGTTGTACCACCAGTTACGGGACACCCTGTATATGCTGCCTTATGATATAATATCCACATTCACGCATTGTACGCCGTATTCTTTGCATTATTATCGTGCATAAAGATAAAATTATCTTTAATGCCCAATTTTTCTGCACTGGCAGAAAGATTCCGAGTCAAAACGTCAATATAAACCCGGTGGTTAAACTCGTTGTTTATAAAAAAGTAGTTAATAAACTACAATTTCACAATATATAATTCGAAATTAGTCGGTGTACGAATACTTTCTACACCCACTGTATTTTTAAAGTCGTAGTAAACTTTGAATTTATCAACGCCAGTCACTAGTGACCGTCATGGCATTCAACGTATTAACCCCTTGCCGTACCATTTCTTTTGTGACTGAATCCGCAATAAGTTGGAATTAATTGCTAAAATAACAATCTATCCCTGATGTCTGATATAACGTTTAACTTTACGCAATATTAACAGCATAGAAATAATTTGATCGTATCGTTACCGACAGATATTTTGAATTTCATAGTTTTTGGAAAACTTCAAAATTTCCTATTCCATTTATCGCGTCAGGAGTGTGACTCGTTATTGTACGTCAATTTTAAGCCTAAAAATACCAAGGCGGTAAAAGTAATCGATTCTCAATTTTTTCAACAATATTCTCAAAATTCATAGCGGAGCCATACAGTGGATATTCCACGTCTATTATATAAAAGAAAAATTATATAACCGATCATTCTTTTCACATTTTGATCCTTTTTTTGTAAAGTACTTATTTAATATATCTAATTATAATAAATATAAAGCCGGTAATTCCAGCATTAGTAAAGTTTAGCTGGATGAAAGTAAACAGTCGGAATTTAATGAGCATTTGTTGGAAGTTTGAGCAGTTTTGTTGATAAACAAACAAATGCTAAATTGGGCACCATGGATATTGAAATAACTGCTTTTGTTAATAGCAGAGTACGTTTAGTTAGAAAGATTGGCAGATAGGCAGTTTTTAACTATGCGTATAATGAACATTTTGGTAATTAAAAAGAACTGGAACAATTCATGAAATTTCATCAACACCTATTGTAACATATCATACTCCGTTTCTCTGATTCATGTTCACGAATCATGGTATTTGATCTCACTAGAATAGTATCCCTGCTATTAAATCTAAACGTACTAAGCAGGGTCGAATAACCCCTTTCAAAATTTACTTTAAAATCGTACATTCATTGTTATTTCTATCGCTCATCCGACTTTCTGTAAATTCTTATATAATCTCATTATTTAATTTCTAGCTTTCCATTTTTGTCATAACTTATATTTTACCGAGAAAACTTCTTTGCATACCTCACGTACCACGAGGGGTCATTTGACCCCTTATGAAAGTTACGTATTTTTGTGCAGTTCTTCAAATGAAACCTTAGTTCTGGACTCACAATCAGGTACACTTCTCTAGTTATAGTTTCATTCATCTGAATGTGATAAGAGTGTTTGATTTCGGCGTGAGAATTTCAACAACCCGATCGGATCCACTGCATGTAACGAATAAACGAAACGGACTTTTTTCGGAGATTCACAAATAACACTCCCGCCAATGAGTTGTCTATAGTTAAACGAAATAGAAATGCAGTCCTATATTGAGAGTCTCAGAGTAAAGATCAGAGCATACAAAAAATCAAGTACGACAAGGAGTGAACAATTCTCGTTACATTCAGTACTTTGTCCCTGTGTTTTACTGCAACCCCGAATATGTCCGCACGGTCATGACCGTTTGCAAAGTTTACACCCAAAGTTTCTTTATTTCTTCTGTAGAATGAAAATCTGCAAAGAAAGGTATAGAATTTCCTATAAAAAATGAAGTTGACCTTTAAATAACATTGAAGAAATATAACAAATAAAAAATTAATATTGCACCGATATTCTCTCCGCGATACTATGAAACTTTTGTATATAACATTTTTCTCTAAAATCAATGGTTCTCAAGTTATTATGCTTTTTCCAAGTATATTGTCGATTGGTTCCACTGTGGGTCAGTGAGACAGTTATTGGAAAGAATTCGAAACGTAAGTGAAGCGAGTTGAGACGGGGCATATTCTATATCTGAAGATGACCAAAACAAAAAGAACTTGCATAAATTGCAAAAAACTTGTCTGCGGAAAATGTATGAAGTCGAAACCAGTCAGATGTAAAAAGTGTAATTAATTGATTATTCTACTAATAAAAATAAAAATATGTGTTTCATTATTTTATTAGAAGTCAGAAGTTACGTTGTGAATTATTTCCTGCAATAAATTCAGCATTTCTTTCTAAAAATCAACGATTTGACCCAGCAGGGGTCAAATGACCCCCTATGGTATATAAGAATAGGTATATGTAAAGCGCCGATACGTTTAGTGTTAAATCCAACATCATTAATAATATCAAAAGTTTAGTAATATACTGTCAATTTAAACACACTGCTCAAACAATGAAAGCCACAACAACCAACAAATAATAGATCAAACTCCAAATACATGACTACCGTGAAGGTACTTGACACGACGGTACTTGATAGCATATTCCTTCAAAGTTTTCCACGATTTCACACGGTAACATATTTCGTCGACATCACCGACGATATATTACGCTCCGGGAGCTACAAATACCGTCCAATTATGTATGCAAACTTTGTTGCGTTATTAAACACGCGCTGGTAGAACGAGGAGTAAGTTACAAGCCGCTTAAAATTCATTGCACACGCAATTACACGTATAAAGTACACGCGTAAACGCGGCACGGAAGAATTTTCTATGCCAAAAATTCGCAGTGCAATAAAACCTCAACGTGTATCGTACATTAACAAAATTATGCATCGATCGAATCGTCAATGATTCGAGGGTATCCACGATGTTTCCTCCTCGGATCCTTGCCACTCTCCGGGAGAACGAAGAGCCGTGGTCCAGCAGCGGCCATACTGAAGGTCTGACCTTGAAGGGATAAAAAATCTTCCCCAAGATGTCTCGAGCCTCGAAGGCACTTTCTCTCTTCGTCTTACTCGCAGAAACGCTCCCCTGGATCTTCTCTCTTCTTCGTTTCAACGGCTTTCCTCCACTCCTTCAATTAGTCACTTCCTCCTCCTTCGTTTTCGACGTCTCGCTTCCTCGCGTGTAACCTCTTCTTTCGGCCGGCCTCTTATTCTTTCATTCCCTTAATCTCCGATACCTCGCCTGTCCCTCTCGCACTCTCCATTAGCCAGGACCTCCTTGTCTCTCCCTAGAATCCTTCTTCGTCCTTCCATCGGTATCCGACCCGACTTTCGTCCCTCCTTTTTCTCTGCCGCTCTTGAGTCGCTCATCGTAGCCTTCAAAGACCTCCGTCTCGGTTCCACTCGAGCCTCCGTTTCCCTCCTTTCTGGCTCACAATCAGAGCCAATCTTCTCTTTCTCTCTCCTACAAGCTTCTCAAAGGCTATCGTGTCTTTGTTGCTCATGGTCGATGAGTACCTTCTCTATACTTGCTCTTTGAGCCTCTGAAGTTCCTACGTCCTGTTCCATCTTGGTTCTCTCTTTCTCACAGTCTCCACGCGAAGCTGTTTTCCTCCCTTCCACCTCTTGCATTTGGTCTGTCTCTCTTTGGATAATGGACTGGAATATATGGTGTCCTTTTTGTGCTTGATACTCATACGATTTCCCTCTTACTCTTGCTGCCGTGCTGGACACCGGAGGAACTCCATTCGTGCTCGTGTATTTGAGAATGGACGTGTGGGAGTCTTGTATGTACGTATAGAGGGGAATCGTGTGCGTAGAGTTATATCAATTTCTCTGCAATAACAGAACGATAGGAGAGGTACAGCTACTTCCAAAATTACACTGCGTTGGATGAAGTACGTCCTGTGGAGGGAGTTTGGATATTTTATGGATTTTTGCATCGAGAAATGTTTTATGAGTTGTTAGTATTATGATATTTTTGAAATCTGTAGGATCTGGCTTTGTTGAAGATCTATGAGGTTGGAGTTTTTTTTTCAAATTTTGAATTAATGAGGCTGACAGTGGATGTTTGAATGGTAATCGGTTATTTCGATGATGGACGGGTGATTCCGTGGTTTTTGCAGTTAAAATCGAATGAATGTTACGACCGTTGGTACTTTTTTACAAGCTATTCGTCGACGAAATAAGCAGTGATCATTTGCATTAAAGTTTTACGAGGTGAAGAATTCAGTATAATACAGAATACAACTTGAAATTCACAGGGAGAAGGAAATACGATTCTGTTCTTTTATGTGTGATGCTTTTAATTCATTTTTGAGAATGCTAAACTTTTTCTTTAATTCGAGGTTAAATGACGATTGAAACATCACTTTTGATTTTCAGTTCTCGATAATTTTATAATTCACTAGAAACATACTTCCATCAAGTAATATGAATTTTAGATTTGAATAATTTTCAAAGACTTTTGATCTCCTATTTGACAACGTTTCCAGAAGAACAGTGTACTCAAATTGAGAAAATAAAATAATTGTACTTCTATCTGTACAGAATTATTTACAGAGTGTTGGATAAAAACGGGTTTATTTCATAAACAATTTGCGTATAACTTTGCAAGATATGCATTTCAACCTGAAACTTTTAATAGAAATATAGATAAGAAATCTTCTGATTGCACATAAATTTATCACTAACTCTATTTTTCTTACAAAACATCATGACTTATAGTGCCACAATGACCTACTGTGACATCGAGACATAATAAATATTTCATACATTGATTTTTTACTGTCCACTCATGAATATTTTTTCCCTTAACTAAACGAAGAACACTGTGCAATGTATCTTCCTAAAATTAACATTATTTATCAGTTTCTACGACATTATTCAGTTTCACCATCCCATTACACAAATAATTTTTAAACAAGATCAAACGCTTCGATTACAAACAATTATTAAACCCTGCAAACAGCTTCCATTAAAACAATAATACTCCAATCTCGTTAACCGGTGAAATAAAAAAGTGAACTGAAATCCAAAACGCAATTTCATTACTTATATTATAGATCAAAATTTGATTGAAACATCCGACCAAATGAACCGTTCTCCGAACTCCACGTTCGGTTCAAGTTCCATGTAATTTTCCCAAATAACAGTCATTAGAATAGAACACTCTCTCTCGCATTCTACGTGGCAGAAAAACACGGTGTAACGTTTACGATAACGAGGCACTTTTACGATAGGCACGGGTAAAGTCGGTGCTATCGTTACGCAGGAAAATTGTGTAAAAGTATCATAGAATCAACTCTCGTCCTCGTCTCCTTCTTCGTTTCGTTTGGTCTAGGTCAGTAAACGTGGGTTTAGAAATCAGTTGCAGCACGTAGCCACGAAATGTTACGTTAGTCTCGAAGGGAAATTGACGGTAAATGCAATGCCTGCACGCTCGTAATTTTGCGAATACCGTGTCGTACGAGTGGCTCGTTTGTTCTTGTTTGTGTCCTGTTTGATCTCGATGTAATTCTCTGGTTTAACGTACTACCAGACGTAGATCTTTGATTTGACGAATTCGATATCGAAGTCACGCATTTCAGCCGATTAATATCGCTATTTATTTGAGTGATATGGTTCGATGATTGGAAACCAATTGGAATGATTACAAGTTGCCGTTTTTCAATTGGAATATAGAACGGAAATAATGAGAATGAGAACAGATTTGTGTGGTGTTTTATTGGAGGCAATAGTACTGTTTTGTATTTTGCGTGGTTATTTAGTAATCGGATAAATGTGTGGCAGAGAAGATTTTTTTTTAATTTATTGGCTCGTTTAGATGGAATTTCTGTTTCAGATTGTATCGTTTATTGTTCTAAATAATGCTGCTTTGTATTTTGCGTGATTGTTTCAGTAATCGGGTAAATGTGTAGCAGAGAAGATTTTTTGTTATTTATTGGTTCGTTTAGAAGATGAAACTGACAATTTTGATGCAGATAATTGTGATCTGGCGTATGAAGATTTGTGAAATGTTTGCACTGATTTTAATGTTGCATGTTTCATGCAAGTTTTTGCAATTTTGAAGGCAGTGTTTTTTCGACTTTCTTTGTTCAATACCTGTTGCAATTTTTAAAGCTACAGGTTTCTTATAATTTTTCACCTTTCAGTGCTGTAGTTTTCCACAACTTTCAGACTGCAAATTTCCCAAAATTCTTAGCATCTTCCGATTCTAAGATTAACTATGATTCTGTAACATTAAACACGCCATTTATCTTGCAGCTTTGCTACAGTCGATCATTAAAACCAATTTTTTTTCTACAATTTTCAATGCGATAATTTTCTTACACATTTTCTCCGGTTTTCAATGTTGCAGTTTCTCCCAAGTTTACAGTTCTGCAATTTTCCTACAATCTTCCACTGTTTTTCGACAATTTTCTGCAGTATCCTTAAAACTTCGATATTTACAATTTTCCTGCAATCTTCGGAACCGTCACGAAACTCGAATTATTAAGCAATCCGAATTTCACGGCGCACGAGCGTCTAACAAACTCAAGAAACACGTACGACAAGCCGCTCCTGCCGGTTTTTACGTACATTTTACGCATCGTTGAGCCAACTCTACTATCGTTCTCTCTTTCATTGACCCAGGTTAGTAATTGTCGCTCTAGCCACGAAATGTCTTACTACCGCGGCACAGAGAGGGAGTACGAATGAAATGAGGCAACAAGAAGAGGAAGAGGTACCAGCAGCGGGAAAGAACGAGACGAAGAAACTGAGATAAACAGAGAAATAGTGAAAGAGAGACAGCAACACGGCAGGAAAACGGGAGAGACAGAGAGTAAGAAATAAAGGGGCAAGAGAGAAAGGGAGAGTGAGAGAGAGAGAGAAAGAAAAGAGTAGGAGAGTGAGACAGGGAGAAATAAAGGCGAAAGAGAGATCCTGCGAGGGAGAAATAAATTAAAAAGGGTAAATGACAGAGAGAAAAATAAAGGAGAAAGAGAGAGCGTAAGAGAGAGAACAATAAACGAGAAAGAAAAAGGGTGCGTATGAGGGAGAGAAATAAAAGAGAAAGAGAGAGTGAGAGAGTAGACGAAAGAGAGTAAGAGTAAGAGAAAGAGAGAGATGGAATAAAAGTGAAACAGACAAGGAGAGAGAGTGAGAGAAAGGCAGAAAGAGACGGAGAGAGGGGAGTAAATGTAGCCACGTACACACGAACCTCTCTCCTCGCGTTCTCCACAATGAGAGCTCGTGTGTACCAGCATGAAGTGTCGTAGACGATAATGGATTTCCTTGGTCGGTCCACCGAGCGGTGAATTACTCCTTGCGTTTTGTAAGAGCCATCGAGGGAGAACGAGGCGAGCCGATCGTTGCACACTTTTTTTTTTCTTCCACGGCCAAATCGGATTTGCTCGTTGGACTGACAATAAATGGATTGTAACGAGGATGGAGGCCTTTTTGCTGGCTTTTGGAATTTTACTTGTAACGCATTGTATGGGCACTTCTCTTAGTTTTATTTCTGGCAATTTGTAACGTTAATTGAACCAAGTGGTTGGTAACGATATAAGGATTATATGGAGATTCTCTTCCGATTGATCGAAGTTTAAACGCTCGAAGTGGCGCAAAAGATTTAATTGTCAATCTTTAAGGTCAATTGGAAGTGACTGTTATCGATAGCAGGACTGCAGCGAATTTCTTTTACGATTAATGTAGCACAGATAACATGGATTAATTTTTGAAATCCTTTTAATTGCGATCTTGTGTTTCGTTTGAAAAAGGGATAATAACATTATGCGGAAAAATTGGAAGAAGTTTATACACTAGTACTTATCTGTCTTTGGAAATTAAATTCAATTGCAGTGTGTGATTGCACTAGCCAACACGATTTTTTGCCCAAAGAATATTTGTGCCCATATTTATAGATTTGCTGATGATGAACACGAATACAACGAAGTCAGTTAGTCTCCATCAGACTCCATTTTTGAGAAAATCAGTTTAGAAAAGACTGCAAATTTTCAAATTTCATAACTTTTTGTATTTGAACCGTAACAATTATTTAATTTTTTGTGTATAAAATGATTTTAAAAACACTTTCAAATACAACGATGCATAGTACTTTTATGTTATAAACATTTAAACATGTTTAAATAATGGTCAAAGGAAAAATGACACCCAAAACGCCCTCACTTTTGTGGATATTTTCCTATTTATCTTAAAAACTAGACGCCCGGGAGGAATTCTAATAGAAAGAGGCGATATAGCTGACATTCTTCCTGAGGAAGCGGTAATTGAAAGTTGCAAAACAATTTTTGTTTTGGGCTGAGAAATTAAAATAGCTCCGCAAGGCACAAAGTACTGCCAGTGATTCTCAGCGCAACCGTTTCACCCGCGCTAGTGTTATCATATGTAGCTTGTTTTACGAATACATTTATTGTTTATCACTTGTTTCACGACAATAATGCTACATTAAACAGAGAAGTATGTTTGTAAAACTTCATCATATAAATAAGCAATATTGCTCAAATGCATTTTCAAGTTCAAGATTATACGACTTATTAAATTTGAAAGTGCTTGTCAGAAAAAAACCTACATAATGGAGACAAACGGAGTACATATCTGAATTCAGCATAAGACATACTATTACAATTCCATATTAAAGCTTCTGTGCCAAAAGAAATAATTTACCTCTCTTCTAGCACTTTTCATTAACCCTTTGCGGTCGGGTTTCATTAAAAACAAAATGTGTAATCGCACTTAACCCTTTGCGCTCCGAATTATTTTACTACTTTTTCGTCAAATACGCAAATATAGTCTCGGAAAATTGTTTACCGTTGATTATTCATTTTTACTTGTTACTAGCAACAATTGTTGATATCGCGGAATATTTCTGTTAAGATGCAAAATGATCGTTGATTTCGAAAAGTCGATAATTAGTAGATGAAACAAAAGTTGTCATAGAAAACTGTGTCGAGTGTAGCTCGACATAGGAGTGTAGCTCGACATAGGAGTGCAAAGGGTTAAAATAAACCTACTAAAATCACAGTAAGAATTATTAAGGGGACCGGAAAGTAATGTCGTTTCTCCAGATATTTTTCTCAAAAACCATTTGATTTTTATCGATCAGGCATTGGAAATTTGCACAATAGATGACAAAAGGTTGTTGTTAACAAGGATGATTACATCATTCCTTAATAATAAACACCTGTTAAAAATTTATTTGTTGGAATTTAATGTAAAAAACGACATTACTTTCCGGCCCCCCTAATATATGTACCTCAGAAACGTGTTGATTCTTTGCGTTTGGTAGCTGAGAGTAGACATACGATGGCAACGATAAAAGTGCTTCGGTGGGTGATAGTAGACAAACGACCGCTAACTGTGGGTTAAAACCACTGAAAAGATGAATTACCAAGTGGCCCAGAAAAAGGAAGATATTTGGTGATTCTGAATGTCGTCTACGAAGGTATTCTACACGCACTAGTAGGTGAAAATAATTGAATCCGGTCACGGAGCACCGATTGCTCGTCGGTGGTTGAGGGCAAACTGATAGCGAGGCGAACATCAAAACGACTTATTATTGTTAGTGGACCAAGGAGACGGACACCTGCAGGTTTACAGTCGCCGAGATCCGCCGAGTATATTTTGACAACACACGGCGGTCGTCGTACCTCTTGGCCAGTGGATTGAAAGTAATTGCTCCCGTTGCTCGTAGAATTAATGTTAAAATTGTAAATGCAATTGAAGAATATTGTTTATTTATATAACCAAATGTTACAAATATAATACTTTGTTTAATGTAGCGTTATTGTCAAAAAGTAACTCATAAACATAACATGTATTTGTAAAGCGAGCTACATATAATAACTTATAATGTCATAAAATAACTCATAAAGAATAAATGTGTACTTGTAAAGCAAACTATAATGCTAGCGCGAGTGAAACGGCTGCGCTGAGAATCACTGGCGGTACCTTGTTTCTTGCGGAGATATTTTAATATCTCAGCCGAAAACAAAACCTGGGTTGGACCTTTCAATTATGGTTTTCCCAAGAAAAATATCTGCTCTATCGCCTCCTGCCATTAGAATTTCTCCTGGTGGTTTAATTTTTAAGATAAATAGGGAAATATCCGTAAAAACTGGGGCATTTTGGGCGCCCCTTTCGCTTCCAGCATTGTTTACACATGTTTCAATGGTTATAACATTAAAGTAATATGCATCGTTATATTCGGGAGTGTTTTTAGAATCATTTTTCGCATAAAATATTTAAATAATTGTTACGGTTAAAATTGCAGAAAATTTTGCATTTTGTTCGAAACTGATTTTCTCAAAAATGGAGTCTCATGGAGACAAATGGGATTCAGATTCGTGTTCAGCTCCAAAAAATCTATAAGAATCGGTATAATTATTCTTTGGGCCAAAAAAAAGTTTAATATTGTAGAGCAGTGTTATTATCGACGTACGCATTACTTTTTATAACCTTTTTTAACCTTAATTTTTTAACGGTAACAGCAATATCAATTACTACAGATAATGGAATACCGAGATTTATGTCTGGAAATGTTTAATATTTCATTGAAATAAGTATATAATAATATTAGCAAAATTTGTATACAATTATTAGCATTATTCCTTTATAACAATTTAAAAAATAAACTTAATGCGCCTGAATTGTTTTTTTTAGTCTATTACACTATTAAAGAACAATTCATACTTTGCATTTTTTCTCAATTCGTTCTTTTATTCGTAAATATATTTAATAAAGTAAAAGTTTGTATACACATCCAGAATTTAAGTTTATTAAGTCCTGTACGGATGTATGGACAATTATATTTACAATTTAGAGATTTACGTGAAATTTTGTGCGAATAAAGAATCGATAAAACGCATTTTAAAATAGAATAATACCAGGTTAATTATGTTTAATGAATACAGCTACTTGTCATTGCAAATGCAACATAAAATATCGAATAAATAAAGACAGTGGCATATTCCTGATAGAAATTCATTTATAAATCCATATTTACGACAAAGCGGAAGAACTTGTTTGCGAATACATTGATTCATCGTCGTTGATACTGAACTTCAGCATCGTTTTGCTCATATTCCACGTACTTCGATATGCTTCATCGGATACTTATTACTTTCGTTTTTGTATAATAATACGTCTTTCCAAGGAAACGCCAAACAACATAATCGCATGGTTTTTGCGAGAAACACACACGCACGAATGTAAATACACACTTAAATTTATTGGAAGTCTCAATGATACACTACGGTTGTTGTTATTATTTCAATGGTTAGTGAATGTAATTAATTGTATCACAGTATAAATATCAAATTTTAAATGAAATTCTTCGACCGTCAATATCTTCCTTTTGTTAGGTGTTATGTTTACAATGTCCATCATTGAAAAATGTATCACTTCTGCATTAACTCCATAAACTGATAGTTATATGGTGAAAATGGGTATATAATTGAAGATAAGGAATCCGGATATCGAAAATTGAATATGATGATAATTGTATACTGAAAACTTCTTCTTAAGACGTTTCTAATCGAAAGAGTCATTGTAGAATTGAATTACAAGAAATGATCAGTTTCTAGATTATTTTAAGT
The DNA here is from genome assembly GCA_963989415.1 of Cerceris ruficornis. NCBI lineage: Eukaryota > Metazoa > Arthropoda > Insecta > Hymenoptera > Crabronidae > Cerceris > Cerceris ruficornis. The sequence goes on from OZ022527.1 coordinate 5,074,760, forward strand.
TCGTCTTACTGCTAATTAGAAACATTATTTATGAAAATTTAGAATGCTTGTGTATTTTGTTAAATATAATTAATGCCATAATACAACATCGGTCATCAGTGACCCATTTGGCAGTCAACGTGTTAGTCAAACTTCGTTATAATTTCTTTAACTCCAACAATATCAATGATTATTCATTATACTTATGTTTACGTATCATGAATAACTATATTGAAACAAAAGAAGCAAAGTAAAATACAGAAAGTTAAAGGAAAATTGGCGTTAGAAGTCTCGAAATCATTTTAAAAAGGAAATTGAAGGCGAGTCATTTTAACCACCCTCGGAAATCTGCTATTAAAGTTTCATTAAGCAATATAGAAGTTACTTCTACAATTACTTTTATATATTCAAAATACTTCTTTGTTCTCGATCATTTTCCAAAAAGTTCAATTATTCCTTACAGTAAATAACTGTCGATATTTATATTTAATTAATCCATTCTTTTATATCGATATAAAACCACAAGAACTTCATTGACTCTCGCGCATCATCAATAAAATCACTGCAGAGAAGAAGTATTAATATACCCACGCAGTGAACTTTTATGACAAAATTGAATAAGGAAAACTTACAGCTGAACTTCAGATGCATCAAAAATATTCTGCACAAATGTCGATGTGCCCTACGCATGTTCACATATCGCAGAAAAAGAAAGCCCCTGTCGAATAATAAAAATAGCCATTGTTTGCACCGTCGTGTTGACGATGAGGACATCCGAAAATACGAATATGAATGGGAGATCGAGTGGCAGAACTCCAAAATTGGCCGGTAGGTTTGTGGAATTGCTTCATCGTTGCAATTACGGTCTTACATCAGACGGCGGTATGTGTGTCACGAAAAACTCGTTTCTTCTCCTTAATCCAACATCCTCAAAACTTTGATAATGCTAGGAACGTCCGACCGATCTGCCATTCGCGTTATACAATCGTGTCACGCGGATGGCGAAATCAATGAGGGTAATGTGCACATCTTGCTGATGCCTCGCAAGTGTTTGTCATTTTGAAAGAATGCAAGCGATGAATTTGCCGGAGATTTTTAACAATTTCAAAAATATTTTTCTCATTTTCATTGAGAAAATATGGAATTTGTAGAAATAATTGATTCAAACATCCTGCAGGGGATCGCAACTAGCAGCAAAGTAGCAAAGTGTCTAAGCCTTCAAGATGCACGGATGAGACACTAAGGAAAAGTTTTCAATCATATTGAAAAGAATTTATGAAAGTTTCAGAATGATTAAATTCTATAAAAATATGTTGGAGAGTTAAATCTGACGCGCAACGACAAAAGAAGCACGGCATTGGAATATTGTGGTAGGCCTGGTCTGTGATGTTTTTGTTATAAGTAAATAAACCTTGTTTCCTTATGTTCATCGTCAAATATATTTAAATACAGTTTTACATGTTTAATTCAGAAGTGTATACTTTATTTATCTACTCACGCTAAGCTCTATATACGGACTTCTACAAAATATTTCTAATGAAAGGGCAGAAAATTATGTGAATTATTTTTCAGAAGTGCATTTTATGTACAAAATCTGAAAAACTTTGAAGTTTTTATACTTAAATAGATCACTAGAAAGATAATCCTTAGGTAATTTCATTCCTGAAGTCTTGAACGATTCAATTTACTTAATAAACCTAATTAAAAAGGATTCTAAATATTCTTCCTCGTCTCCTACCTCATTAAATAGATTGGATTTTTTCACTTTTATCGAACAACTCGATTAAAATAACAAACTTTCATGGCTACATTAACTGAGAATGTAATTGAAACACGTGCTCGGAAGGGCGTAAAAACTATTCCGAATAAGCTTGGAATCTAAAATAGCAAGTGATTGTAGAGTATCTCCTTAGTTTGAACGTTATCATTAGGTTATTTTAGCAAAATAAGTCAACGTTAAAAGGGATAAGTTATAGTTTTCAGATCTGTATCGATTAAGGTATCCATTTACGAAAGTATCGTTCCCCCTTTCAAATCCAACCTCGAGTGAACTCGTCTGTAGTAGTTAATTAGTCTAGCGACTAGTTTCCCTAGGATTTCTTAAGTATCTTCGATGCAATGCCAAATTACAAGTGCTTCAAACGCAAACGTTTAATGATCTTTTACAATTTTTTTCATCCATATAATTACTATTCATCAAATTTTTCATTATATAATCGTATGCTAATCGACGTGTAGAATCATGAAATTGCAACTAAGTGATTTTAAGGTTACAAACATCAGGGAGAGAAGATATTATAATGCTTATCAAATATCTGCAACCTGTTCAATTGCATGAAACTGATCGGGATGATTATGTGCTACATGTTACCTTCCTTTCGAGGAACCCATGCTTTCAACAGCGATGCATTGAGATTATCTTTATTTGAAATCTATAAAACGCTGTTTGGTGAATGCAAAATGCACTTTGATATTAAAGAAGGAATATTAAAAAATATCGGGACAATAATATATTCATATTTAGTAAATATATAGATGGAATTTATTAAGTTTTGCTTATAGCGGGCAAGAATTATTTGATATGACTGCAGCATCAAAGTAGGAAAGAGCTGAAGCTCTTAAGGGGGGCAGTCCCTTTACAATTTTCAAAAAATCAATTTTTTTTTTGCATATTTCGAAAGTATGATATGTTGAGAGTATACTATGTAAAGGAGAAATAAAAAATCGAAATATTAACAAAGTTATAGCACATAATCGGGAGCGCGGCACCGCATGCTGTAAAGTAGGGACTCAGGTAATCCGAGCGGTTCGGTTGAAACTTCAAACGCGATTATCTCGAAACTGAATTTTCAAAAACTGCTCGTGTTGTAGCTCGAAAAGTTATCAATCGATTTGGCTGAAATTTTTCCACGGATATTTACTACAATATTACCGGAAGGATGTACCTAAAATTTTTAAGTTATCGCGTAAATAAATATATTTTAAGGGGTAAAAACTGTTGAGAAAATGTTCAAAAAAATTACCTTTTTATTAAAACGCCGACATAACTTTCAATTTTATACTTTTTTATATTTTTTTAGGTTTATCCTTCCCCTACACTTGTCTATAATCGGAAAATATTTTCGTTTTTTATTTCAGATCAATATCAAAAATCCTTCAGGTGCAGCAGTTTGCGGTGTCTTGCGAAAGGCGCCGATAGAAAAAATTCGGAACGCCGACATTTTGTAAAAAGAAAAAAAAAGAAAAAATGTTTCCTAAAACTAGACATATGCAATAGAATGATGTACAAATTTCAAAAGGATTCGATAATTTTATCACCTTAAAAAAAATTCATAAAAAAAGACTAATTTCCTTGCGTTTAAAGGGACTGCCCCCCTTAAAACAACTTTTATATGGAATTTCGAAATGTCAATAAACTTCTCGCATTATCAAAGTATTTATTATATAAAATTTTCGTTGCTTGTTATAGGAATTACTCTAAACACCCTACAAAAATCATAACTGGCAGCAACAAAATAGCAGTGTTTAAACCCTTAAGATAACTTTAATGGAAAAAGTGTAATCATTCCAAATAAGAGATAATAAAGTCTTTAAACAGAAAATTGTGCAATGTACAGGTTCTAGCAAATTTAAACATGCATCAAATTTTTCGGACTCTCAAATTGTCTTTTACAAAAATGTACAAACTTCTAATTGTCTCATAGAAAAATTAATCCAAACACCAAACAGAGAGGCACAAAATGCATCAAATTCCCCCAAAACTTTCCACTCTCAAAGGAACGTTTACTGATAGCATTAATTATTTAATACGAGAACTACACCTTCAATGGGATGCAATTTGTAGCAGAGTTTAAACTCTCGAGATAATTTACATACCAGAATTTGTAACATTCAAAATAAGTGCAAAACAAATCACTAAACAGAATGTCGCGAAATGTATAGATTCCGGGAAATTCAAACTTCTATCAAATTTTTCGGATTCTCAAACTGTCTTTTATGAAAATATACCAACTCCTAATTACCTCGTAAAAAAATTAATCCAAACACCCAACAGAGAGGGACAAAATGCATCAAATTCCCTAAACCTTACACTATCAAAGCAACGTTTACCTGTATCATTAATTATTTAATACGAGAACTACTCCATGCACCTTCAATACGATGGAAAGAACGCCAACCTCTAACATTCTCAAAGTCTCAAACGAACTTTTCATACGAAATCCACGAAATCCTAATAACCCAACAGAAAAGCTAATCCACACACCCAACGTAGGATTACAAAAAGCACGGAATTATCAGAGCAGCGGGCCACTAAACCCCAACTTTACGACAAATCCTGCTTTCAAGGCACTGCCTTACTCTATCGCGATACGCTAAGAGGGATACGTCATAATTCTTAGATCGGTATCGGGCCGGAGGTATCCATTTACCAAACCAAAATTCGCCCCCTTCGAGTTTTGACGCAGGTTAGGGATGGTTTTTGGTCGTCGTTCGGCCCGGGATGGCCCTGAACCTGTGGGAGATTCATTTTTCAAGGGATCTAAGGACCTGCTCGTCCACTCCTTCCCTTTTCCCCCCCACAACCCCATGGCCAACTCCGTAGCCGACAATCTCACTCCGTCTTTCTTTCCATCGTTCTTTCTTCGTCGGTTTCTCTTCTCTCTTTCAGGGCTGTCCAAAACCCCCTTATTATTGTACGCCCTTCTCCTGCACGGCTCGCCGAAATAAACATACGAGCATGGTAGAGAAAAATATAGCTTGAAAGAGATGCAGATGAATTTTTGGGTATGCTGGCGTATATTTGAATATTTTTGTAATAATTTTCTGCAATTCCTTTGGTTTCGGGTTTGCTCAATGAATAACGATGATTAGGAAGTTTGTGTGATGTCTTCTGGGAATTTTGAAGAATTTCTTGTTTTTGGACGCAGTCGTTTCCCCTTTATGGGGGTTTGAAATAGATATGTAAGTTTGATAGGGGAAAGTGTAGAGAATTATGAAGGAAGATTTTGAGTTTTTGGACTTTAAGTTGGATGTTTGTAAGTTTTAATACTTCCAGTGAGAATACTTTGTAAGGAAATTTCTGTGGGGAGTAACAATTTGGATTATGATTTTGGAGCAAGTTTTAAGAGGAAGTTAAAATCTGTATAGTAGTTCACTTTTTAAGCAGAATAAATAATTCCGTGGAAATGTTCTGAAAGCAGATTGGAAATATGCCAATGTGTTTTGAATAAGGATGTTTACATGCGATAAGACGCAGAAGAACATTGTTATTATATATTTCTAATGAAATTACAATCAGTAAAGCGCTCTTCTATTATCTTCAAGCATAGTACTCTTTAATTACTACAAAAACATTATATCATCAAATATTACTCGACTGTTTTAACTGAAAGAAATGTGAGACTAAATTTTTTTAATATGTATATTTATATAGATAATTATTTTTTTCATTTATGTTACTTATTTCTTATGTAAATGAAATCGAATTATAAAACACGCAGCAAGAGAGCCCCAAAGAAATACATTATATATTTTCATACACATTTTCCATCAAATACTATCGAGTTTTTCAGCAATTTTTCTTTTTAAGAAATTCGAGGAAAGATTATTAACATCTTGCTCCGAAACTTCACATTTAAGTACACAAACAATCTACTTCGAATTAATGATTAAACGTAAAATTCAAAAGAAACAGCGTTAGGACTTTCACAAAGATTTACATAAAACTCAGAATAAGTCATTTTGACCTTTGCAGACCTACCGTTATACAATAGTTAACATTAGAACTGCCGGCGTTATATTTATTAATTTAAATATACCGACTAAGTACTTTGCGAAATTTGAAATCAATATTTGAAAACGATTATCAAGTAAGCAATTTATCTTTCATAAGACAGAAATGGAAAATTACTTCACGGCTACTCTATCTATTTGGGGAATTTTTAGAAAAAAATTGGAACCGGTCATTTTCACCGCCCTAGTAGCTTTAACATTAAATGTCTTTAAACTAAAGCTGCCGGCTTTTTCATATCTTTGATATTTACATATACTATATAAGAACTTCGGAAAAGCGGAATCAAGAGATGAAAAAGATGATCAGACAAGTAATTTTTGGTTTGCAATACAGGCGGGGAATATTTATTGTTTGCCTTTTCTAACAATTTAGGGAATTTTTAGAACAAATTCGGAGCCGTTCATTTTGACCGTCTTGGTAGTTTTAGCGTTAAATATCATTCAACGCTGTAACCTCTTTCCGTCAACTCCATCACAAGAATTACAAGGTAATTAAATGATTTAGTGATAAACGATAATTTCACTTCAGATTGAAAAATGCCGTTTTCCAATCCCCACTATTGCTCCTCTATTTCTGTCCACAGACTGAATTCATGATAGCGCGCATCTCGGTCGAAGCTTTTACATTCGAATGTATCGTCGAGCAACCTTTCGACTTTTCTGCTTGGCTGTACCACGCTGAGTTGTTTACATTTTAACGGATGGCGACGTTGCCAACTCTACAGACCTGTTGCCCTCACCGTGAAGAGTATCTTTCATTAATTAACCGCCTTAATGACGTATACCCCCAAATCAATTCGTATCTCGAGATTCACGTGGAATCCAATTTCGCTCTTCAAAAAATTTAGCTTATACGAATTACTTGCAAGGGGCAGCGTATCTACTGGGTGATTTATTGTTAGTTTACGTGTTGTGCGGAATTTTCTGTTTATTTACTTTGCCCTTACGTTGATTCACTTTTTGATGATTTTCGCAGTTTCGAAAAAAATGAATAAATGGGGAATTTTTGAGATTTTAACACGTGAAATGCATTTCGCTAGTTTCTTCATTTCTACCGAAATGAAACTTTTTCTATTAAAATCACATCTTTACCAAGCAGAAACTTCAAAGATAAAGAGAGATTTATAGCTAGCAGAACTTACTCTTTTGAGACCAACGCGTAGATATTGACTGAATTAACAAATTCGTAAATATTATAATTATAAAAGTCATATGAAGTTCCATTGAATTCAACAGCGCCGGTCACCGGTGACCCCCATGGTATTCAAAGTGTTAAAAACATTGTGTGCAGGTAAAGTTGCAATGTTGGAGGTTTTGTGAATTCTTTTTGAATCAAGATTTCTTTTAAACGAAAATTTTTGTATACTAGCTTTGTTGATGGCGGTGAATGGTATTCGAAAAGTAGCAAATTAAATAAATATCAACTATGCATTTTTGACGGAATTTGATCTTGCACTGGTTTAACTTCGGGGAAATTTTATTTATATAATATTGCAGGTTTGTAAAATATAATAGAAGTTAATGGGAAGCATTTAATATTTTCTGAACTATTATGTATTATATGTACAATAACTTATTAGAAAGGAATTATTACGAATTAGCTTTGCAATTATTATCCAATATCTTTAATATAAATCATAGATGCGTAATAAAAATGAATAATGATAATTTACACCTTCTTGGAGTAGCTGCATTACATTCACATTTATTTCATAATTCATTTTCAACAAATCCGTGCAAATTACTATTACAGTAATTAACTCAACTTTCTCTGCTTTGATTTACGTACCTTATAATCCACAATTTAAATGAAAAGCATAAATCTAATTACGTACTTACGTAAATTATATTCATATTAAATTATAAATCACAGTCAAATGATAAATATCATTTGAGAGATGAAATAAATAATATTTCATATAAATCAAGTTCGCTTATATTCATGGTTACCAAATGAATATTGTAAATTTGATTAAATTTTACAGATCATTATAAATTTTATTAATTATCTTAGTTTCCGAAACCTATTAGGAACTATTGATAATAACGAATCGCAAGAATGATTGGTAAATAAGCCTGAGATTATTCCCGAAAGAATCATTTATCGATAAGTTAACGAATCATAATTAACTAAGAGCGCGATTTCTGTATTCACAAACAAAGAGTGAATTAAATCGCTTATCCACTTTTACACGGGCTAATTTTTTCCTAAACATATGACACGAGATACTTGATAAGAGAAATGAATCACGTGTATAATTTTATCTCACTATTGTGCTTGATAAGTCGTTTTTCAAATTTTTATTCTTACAATATTAGAGTTTAAAAGTGTATAGGAAAAATATGACGCTACAGCAGAGTCGTTTATCTTCGATTAGATTATATTTTTAATTAAATATTATACTCACGTACGATCTGATGTTACCGATATTGTTAATGAAGCTCCGATTAATTGTTAATTGTAAATTCGTGTTGCTATTTGATTTTAAAGTTCGAAGAAATTCTATCATTTCTAAGTATTATTAAAGAACTGTAAAACCTGGGAAACTCTAAAATTAATTGAAAAATAGTTGAGGTAATTGACTATGATACTGAAAAACACAGATAAATAACAACACAGCAATTTGACATGTAAATTCTTTTCTTTTTTTGCATACTATGTGTGTATTTTAATTTTTTATGTGTTTTTCATAAGTAACTCGCTAGTATTTGAGGGATAATTCATAAAAATTATTTATAAATGGTTCAGTTAATTAAGAGTTTAAGTCTGCTCTGTCATGGAAGATAGAAAATACAAATCTTTCGGCATATTTACAGTATCGCGGTCTACTCGTGCTGAAACAGTGTTTACAATTAATAACAATCAAAAGATATTTTGCAAGAGTATGTTATGCGTATTTTAGCCATTGTAAAAAATCTTTCAAATACTCTGATTCTGTTAGAAAGGTTGCTCATTAATAGTAAATAATTTAATTACAAAGAACTGAATTATCAAAGGGTGCTGATTATATTTCTGTGTTAAATTATATTAAAATATATTTATACCGCACGTTTATCTCAAATTCATTGTCCTAGAAAATTAGTTTATAAACCAGCCTGTAATTAGTAACGAATAATTGTCATGTAAAGAATATTAAAATCATTTTAATGAAGTATATCAGATTCTATTTACAATATATTTTATTCTCCATTTTTTCTCTATCTAAAATGTACTTAAAACTGTTTCAGAAGTATTATATCTCTCATGATAAACACTTTAGTTGCGATAATGAAACTTTACCGATAAGAATCCGAACTTTTACCGAGCATCAGACAACTCTCATATTCTCTGCTTCAAAGAAATTGCTTTAAGAACACGGAAAACACGCCTCTAGAAAGAGTATTCCACATCTGTTTAAATTTGCCGAGAGTAACGATTGTTTTGCCATTCGACTTATCTCTTTTGCTTTTGCGTCATTTAATTCATCGAATTATTGAATTGCTCCTGCGATACGATAGTCAAATTATAAAGGGGTTGCCGAATTTATAAAGTTTCAAGAAACGTGCTACTTCCACGTAACACTAGGACTACCGGCTTTATTTCGATTTTATTCAATTATACTAAATAAACACTTTGGAAGAGAAGAAATCAAGAGGTGAAAAAGATGATTAACACAAAAACTACCGACGTTATATATATTAAAATTGAGATATGCTGAATAAGTACTTTGTAAAAAGAGAAGTTAAGAGGTAAAGAAGATGATTAATTAACTAATTTAGGTTTTATAAGATAGAAGTGGAATATTTACTTCATGGACCCCTATCAATTTAGGTAATTTTTAGAAAAAATTGGTAACCGGTCATTCAGTGTTAATGTACTAATTTAGGTATTATAAAATAGAATTTTCTGCAATTTTGTCTGCCTTGGTAGTTTTAGTGTTAAGTGCTGAAATTGTGAAATAATATGAATTAATTAATAATACAGTTAACAGTTACAGATAATTACGTCTCAGGAACTTAATAATAATTCAAGAACAGTAACACAATTCAAGAGCTTGTCTTGTGTTATTCATCGTAAACACTCTCTCTGTCAGTGGTGAACGTAAATGTCTGTAACTATTAATTGTATTGTTGTTTAATTTGTATTATTAAATAATTTCAACACCAACAATAAGAACGCTTCTGAATTTACCCTTTTACCGTACCAATTATTCTTCTAACTTTTCGTCACCCAAGAGAAAATAGTTTCGAAGAATTGTCTTCTGCTGAGTGTTTAATTTGATCTAATAATAAGAATAACTGTAGATATTCATCAATATTTATGCGAATATTTATACATGATTGGCAAATTCTAAAGTCGAAATTTAATGGACTAATATTAATTAAGGCTGTGCTGAAATAAGTTTGACAGAAAAGTGCAAACGATTGATAAATTTAAATGTATAATTTGCCAGACGTTAACGTGTACCAATATACAACGTGATAACAGAATTGATAAACAATATAAAGTTATTTTATCTATTAATATATAGTCAAACTGTATGAATGAATATCAGAATATGTTTTGTGAAAGCTGGAATTCACCATGCAAAGCGTCTGCAGAGCTTATTTTGTTCAGATGTCGAGGTTCGCTTACGTTTATATCCGGTTTATTATCATTTCAGAAGTTTGTATCATGTATTTAATAAATCATAAACTCTGATGAGATAAACTCCATTAACGGAATAGCCAGAAAGTTATTTTCTCATTCCTTAATATCATATATACTCTGCAGATATGTAAATAAATAAATATACGTATTCTCGATATTTAAATATCTGCAGGAAGAAACCGATTTACACTTTAAACGTTAAGAATGCAAATTATTTTCTATATAAGTATATATTACTTTCAATATAATTTATATAAGTCGTTCTGAGCTTAAAAATTCCGTAAAATGATTTTTCGTTTCAAAGAAATGCACGAAAATTCTGTCGCTGATAAATCTTAGCGTCAAAAAAACAGAAGACACTAAAAGACTGATAACACTGGCCCATTCGAGCAGGGGTGGCCAACAAGTCGATCACAATCGACAGATCGATTTGTAGCCAATCATAACCGACAGGAAACGATTTCAACACGCAAATCACCTTCTCTATTGCCGCAATTAGTGACCATAAGCACACAAGACAGAAATTTGAATGTCTTAAATTCCAGGATTTTGGATCAGAACGCGGAATAATGACGCATGAGGAAGTTAGCTTATCACCAGCCGCGGAATATTCCGCTCTCTACAACTGTTAAATTATTCTGTGCAGAAATGCACGGTATTATTGTATTTATAACAATATATAAATATATATTTGTAACAAGTATTTATTTTTAATGAATGATGTAATCACCCTTGTTATCAACAACCTTTTGTCATCTAGTGTGCAAATTTTCAATACCGGATCGATAAAAATCAATTGTTTTTTAAGCAAAATACCTGGAGAAACAGCATTACTTTCCGGTCTCCCTAATAGCATATGCACATTATACACAGTAGAGTCTCGCATAACGCGATTAATTTACACCCTATTGTAGAAATGCATATATAGTATAAAGAATTAGTGCTGTACGGAATTTTTCGCGTACAATGCACATATCCGAAGCTAAAGTATAATGTTTGAAATTGTTATTGTTAAGTCAAATGATATTTTCTATGTTTTATCAAATATGACAATATCTAAAAAATAAATGGCATATATACAAAGTTGATTACAGAAACACATTAATGTATGTGCGAAATCTTTTATTTCGTTGAAATTTCATAATAGTAAAATCAACGATGCAGCATAAGATCCGGTAATGATGAAAAACACAATCTAATGTTAAATTCAAATAGATTTAATTCTTCAATCCGGTAATTCCTGTGTTTTTCACTATTTGGCTCGTTGTACGGAAAATGGCGTTACACGAAAACAGTAATCGTGATATCTTTGTCGCGTTATAGAAATTCGCATTGTATTAGACTCAACTGTATACACAAATTGGCCACCTCTGCATTAAAGCGCATTATATCCGAGAAATAATATTATCTTCCCTTCAGAGCTCTCATCAGAATTTCTGATTTCATTAGAAATCTGATATACCAGGTAACAGAGTGGATACATTACCATCCATAACCTTATCGATAAGCGCCAGTCATCGTACTCTTATGAATAAAATGAATACAATGGGGACTCACCAAACCTTCAAACGCATCATGCAGCCACGATCATCTTGACTTTCAGCATGGAAACAATACACTAGATACTTTTGTTACAAACAAAGACATTTACTACGATCAGCAAGACAATATCTGCCATACTCCTTCTAGCGCTACTTGAAGCTGTAGACGCTTTATTTCGGAGGGAACTATCGATATTGCATGTTCGACATTATCGAAGAGTCGATAGTGCGTTAATACTGTTCTGTAACAGAAATCGATTGTTTTACCACAAGTAGCGTGTTACATTGTTGGACTATCAGGTATAATACGCTACACTTTTTTTTACAAGTAATGAAACAATTAATATCGAACCTTGTGAAGTGAAATTTGCAAACTGTTGACGTAGTAAGGTTAATCGAAGTGTACACAATGTAAGAATCACGCATAAAAAATTGTGTTACTCAAATGGTTAGATTTGCAGCTAGCACCGCTTTTTCTGGATTTAGCATCGTTAGATTATTACTTATTTCGTTTAATACGTAATCAATTTAACAAATGAAGTTTAGTAATGTCAAGAGTGTCTGAAGTTTTATGCGAAACTTTTACGAATGGAGGTTAAGATCATCTATTTAAATGGTATTGACACTGGAACTACCAGGCAGTCAAATTAACCGGTTCTCTATTTTTTATAAAAATTTCCCCAATTTATGCGAAAACCGTACAGTAAATATTCTACGTTTATCTTATAAAACATGAATTACTTAATTGACCATCTTTTTCACCTCTTGATTCATCTTTTTCCAAGTTAATAATAATGATTACATAATTGATTGATTATAATTCAAATTAAAGAACTAAGTGAAAGTAACTATCAACGGTGAACGGAAAGAATTTACGTTACAATCAAATACTTTAGTTAAAATACAGACAGACGTAGAATTTTGTGCTGCTATTTTGATACACGCGGTGGTTGCTGGCGTAAGAAATTATCGTCAGTTTTATTTCTGCGTGACGTGCATTTTGTCTTCTTTCTGTGCTTTTAAATCTGTGACTCTTCACTGCAAGAATCTGTCAAACATTCGCTCTCTGCTGACACAACGTTTGGAAAAATTGAAGAAAATCGACGAAGGTGATGGAGATGTTTTCTTAGTCAGAGGTAAGAATACACCTGACATTTCGATATACATTGTTTTGGTTAAAATTGTTACAAATCGTCAAAAATATCGTGTCAACCGGTCTTCGAAGGTCAAAACAGCTGAAAGACTGCATTTGTGGTATGAAAAGATTACGTTTACGATCGTAATTTTTGAGGTTAAGTTGTAACATCGATTCGTTTACTTCTGTGGGATTATGTTAGTTAAACATTCTCTTGCTTTTTTTAATACTAAAATTTGCAACGTACGACATTTCCTATGCCACCTGATAATCTTTAAATTATTCATAATATGAGCCGTTTATTTTGAAAATGTGGCAAGTCAGTTTCTTTTTAAATCGAGATATTTAATCCATTTGCATCACTGCTCTAAACATAGCGGACGACCCGTAGTACCGCGCATTTCAGCGCACAGTAGTTTGACATTGTACAGAGCGGAATGGTCCGCGGCTGGTGATATGCTAGTATTCTTATGCGCGTATTATTGCACGTACCGATGCAAATGGATTAAGGGTTTGCGTTAACGTGTTTAAAAATCTTGATACCAATTTTCGATAAGATTTACAATATTTCTACTTGTGTGTTTCGATATTTATATGTTCCTCAGTGCAAATAATTTCGTACAATCATTGAAAAACCAGCATTTTTTATTACGTTAACGTGACTAACGCTACTTTCAAAGTAAATGTCTCATAGGGAGGTTAATTATTTAATCAAGTTAGATTAATCATCTTATCTGTAGGTATTAAAGTGGTGTATAATCGAGAAAAGAAACTTACTGTGAAGTTTGTTGTTGACAGTATTTCGACTGAGGTTGAGAAATTGAAAAAATGCCGGGCAACCTGAACTTCTGCACTTCGTAAATTCTTGTGCTTCAAAGAGTTAACTCGATTACGTTTCGATCTATTTTTAATATCGGGGGACGCACCGTTTATATAATTCATTGGGTTACGTTAATCTATGTCTATAACCATGTAATTACTATCTGTTATCTATAGTTAATTTATAGTATTAATAGAAAATAATGAAATTAACGAAAAATTAGATTCTTCCTTCATGCTTCTCACAAATGCAAAATTTTAGAAAGTTGGAGAACATAGTACATTGAATTTTAATGCTTTATTGATGTGTCCAAGGTAGATTGTTATGTTGTTTGGATATAATATTTAATTATATCAGTTGAAAAATATAGAAAATGCAGAGTAAGCGTGCAAAGTAGAATTTCACAGCGAGAATTATTATAAACGTCTTTCCCGACGAATTATTTCAGTCGATAGTAATATGACAAATTATGAAATCTAATATTATTATAGTTTTGAGAGGAAATTATGTATTAAAATCATTGACTTTTGAAACTTCTTGGTATACGTAACTATTTGTACGTTCACCAAGATAGCTCTATGGCGATAATAAATATTACCTCAGTAACACGATAAAGATGTTGAAATGCCATAAAGTAATCTCAATGACGACGATATCCTTAATTATAACGAAACCATTTATCTAACTATAGTAGTGTCACTTCCAAGTAAATTAAAACACGACAAAAAAGTAATTAATAGTCGCTATCTCCCACTAAACTGTGCTGTGTATTCTTCAATGATAAAAAAAAAATCACCGAAGAGGAAGTGGAAAATTTTAATAATTTCAAAGCAACGAGTCATCTAAAATTCTTTTAAAAATTCCTTTAAAAATTCTTTCTTAAAAAATTAATTGCAACGTATATCAAAAGTTTCGGGTATCTATAAGAACTGTAAATCGATATTTGTTTATTATTCTCTTAAATCAAATTTTACTTAATTCTCATTACATCCGTAATCATTACGCTATAAGCTTATTGTTAGCTAAATTTCGAGCAGTTAAAACCCAGACATCAAACGGAAGAAGGTTATTACCGCGATAAATACGTAACTCGGAATTGTCCCATTAATATGAAAAATGTCCACAAAAAACGTACAATGATCTGACAAATTCCATATTTCCTTATTTTCGTTACAAGCGCATCTTCATTACGCTTTTACTGTATCTTTATCCAATGCGCCGCCATTTAATTTTTTGCACCGCAACATCCGTTAAACCGTACATGAAAAAAAGAAAAAGAAAAAGAAAGAACGTGAACGTAGAAAAAAGGCATACACGCATCTTGCAATAAATTTCCTGCGGGCCGTTTATTATCACATCAAAAAATCCCGCACTTAAGACACATTACGAGCTTTTTATCGCTCGTAGTTCCCTTCTTTATGGTGCGACTTGGTTGACCTCACCTCACCATGGAAACGTTTTCATGTCCTAAAATATCTTCCGGCCGCAAACACTTTCTAACGTGCAAAGATATTTTAACACGCGGAGCAACAAAGCCGATCCGAGAACGAAAATATCTTTCCCGCGCAAAAACGATGCCCACTGCTGGCGAGTGTGCACGCCGATCCATAAGTCAAGAATACTCACCTGCCTTGAGTCGGTTTTAAAGTGGTCGCACTTTTATTAGCGCCTAGCAGCATTTTCGGACGCGAATTTTTTTATGTACCTTGGAGTGCTTTCAAGCTGGGTCTTTATAAATAGCTGTATCTGCCTTATGTTACGCCAGGCTTTTCGCGTATGGTGAAATTCGATTGCTGGAGATTACTGAAATAGTGGAGGAGAAAGGTGACACGATGTTTGCTAGATATTGGTATAGAGTTCTGGTGTTTTATGTGAAATGTTGAGGTTTTGGTAGTTTTTAATGCTAGAATTGCCGGCGTTATATCTATAATATTTAACACTAGAAGTACCAATCCAGTCGGACAAATTTTTCTAAAAATTCTCCAAGTTTGTAAAAGAGTCATAGAATAAATATTTTACGTCCATTTCAAAAAATAAAAATCATCTAATCGATCATCTTTTCCGCCTCTTGATTCCTCCTTTTTCAGAGTACTTATTTAACACTAGAACTACCAAACCAGTCAAAATGACTGGTAGACAATTTTTTCCAAAAATTCTCCAAGAGTATAGGAGAGTCATAGAATAGACGTCCATCTCATAAAACATAAATTACCGAATCGATCATCTTTTCCACCTCTGAATTCCCCTTTTTTCAAAGTACTTATTTAATATATTTAAATATAACAGATTTAAAGCCGGTAGTTCTAGTGTTAATATATTGAAATATGAGAGATTTACAGTCGGTAGTTATAGTGTTAAATATAATGAATAAATATTTTGGAAAAAGAGAAATCAAGAGGTGAAAAAGATGAGTAATCATGTTATTTAGGTTTTGTAAGATAGAAATGAAGTATTTACTTCATCGCTCTCCTATCAATTTGAGGAATATTTCGAAAAAATTGGGAAGCGGGAGCTTCGACTGCTGTGGTAGTTTAGTGTTAAGAATTGTATTAGCACTGGATTTACTAATGCGCTGAAACTGACGTGGTTCCCATTTTTTATAATTTCTTAAATTTGTAACTGAGAAATTCATTTGAGTGATTTTTGTGTACGTTGAGGTTTGATTGCTGGAACCACTGAAATGCCGGAGGAGAAAGATGACATGATTTTTGGTAGAGTTTGTCACAGAATTTTTTGTGTTTTTATGACAAATTTTGAGAATTCGGAGTATTTTTAAGTTATACTAGCATTAGGTCTATCGTAGCAGTCGAAATGACTGCTTTCTAATATTACAGAAATTTGATGAAATTCATAATAGTGAATTTCGATCATTTTTAAATTCATTCTTCGTTCTTTTTATTTTATAACATTTCGGTAGCTTCAAATATATTAGTTGAGTCGCCGGCAATAGTAGTGTAGCTAACAGGGATTCTTTTAGCTACATTAATATGGCAATTTGAAAAAAAGTTGGGGAATTTCTTCACATATTATCGCAGAATTTTTGTATTTTATTTCGAATGTTGGGATCTTGAAGAATTTTCTCGATAATGTTAAAGAATTTCTTCTTAAAGCTGAATTAATATATCAATTTGAGAAACATATTGAAGAGTTTTTTCAGATATCTCTGTAGAATTTTAAAAGTTCGAGATGAACGTCGATACCTGACAGACTTCTCTGAAAGTACGCCATTAAACTGTCTATGAAGCTGAATTCTTTGGTATCTTGAGAAATTTACGACGAACGTTTCTTTTTTTTATTACCAAATTTATAGACGCATTGTATCTCAGCTTACCAAAAAAATTTCAGAAAACAGTGAAAATAGTTTGAGATTGTTAAGGATACAGCCCTGGTGTAATCCGAAATGTTCATATGTTAATTTGTGTATTGTTTCTATTGATTTTTTGTTATATAAAAGGTTGTATAATGGCAGAAGGCCTCGATTATATTGAATCTCGTTGTATTTAATTAACAAATTATGTTATATGTTCACTTAATCCGTGTGAAGTGTCTGAAATTTATTTCGAGTTTTAACAGAGATTTATGAAGTTTCTTGATATACTATATTACAGAATGCCGTAGTTTACAAGAATTTTAAACGTGATAATTTATCCATTTTTATTTTAAACCCCTATGTCCAATCCTCGTAAGCTGCAATTACGTTTAACAAAGTTGCTATGAATTTTGCATTCAGTCTGTAGAGATATTATATAATAAACATACTAATCTCGTTCCTTTATATTTTTTGATTTTAACTCCCATCGTCATTTCGCCTAGGACCTATTATTTTAGACAATTTTCCAATCACCAAGGCTATCGTGCACATACTCAAAACGAAATATTTATTGTAATGAAAACGTAATAATCTTTCAATAGACTACAATATGAAATATAACAATAGACTGAAATATGATATGTAACAAACTTTTGGTAGACTAAAATATCAAATATAACAGTGTTCCGATGGACTAAAATATAAAATGTAACATTCCTTCAGTATAATAAAATATGAAATAAAACAGTCTTCCAGCAGAGTAAAAGAAATATGCTGATCTTTCCAGGGACCAAAATGGATAATATAACAATCTTTCAGTAGACGAAAATATGTAATATAATAATCTGGCTGAAATAGACGGTTTTTTCGATTGCACTTCATTTTTTCCAGTCAGTGTTTGAAACTTTCCCATGTATATCGCCCGTTGCGAGATATATCGAGTTAAGGGGCGATAAAGGGGCCCATGTACGGTTGTGTGGGCCCGTTATCCGTGCCCCCGAATGATAACACCTTATCGTATCCGTCTCCTTTTACGCGTATACTCCGTCTGCCGGAATCTAAACCTCTGTGTCGATTCTTCGGCGGTTCGAAGCAATAATGCGTCGAAGAATCTGCACATACACTGCCGGCCAAAAGTATTAGGACACCTTCTATATACACCCTCAACTATAAATATTTACAATATTCTTGGTTAATATATAAATTTAATACTGGTTTTTTGATAACAGTCTGTATTATATTTTTACCGAGCAACTTTCAGGTTCTGCTTCGTGTGTCTTCTCGTATCAGATTCTCTGTAAATGTATACAAATGTTCATAAAAATGTTAAAAAATACTGTTCCGAATGGAGTCTCAACACATACCCTTAAAAAATTAACGTCCAGAATGCCAAAACTCGTGAAAGCCGTCATGAAGAAAAGACGTGGTTATATCAATGAAAACAAAATATAATGTTATTTTATTTTTTGCATTATAAACCTGTTATAGCACTTGATGTATGTTTGCCTTGAAATATATAATACTAAATAAACCAAAATTAGTTAAAATCATACAAAAATGTGCGTAGATTTATGTTCACATTTATACCATCCGAAGTAGGTGTCCTAATACTTATGGCTGGCAGTGTATATGTGTGATTCCATTACGAATTTCAGAGTTAAAAGTTTGCATCAAAATTCTATGGGTTTTCGAGTATGTGAATTTATATGTGTGTTATTGCGGTTTATTTTCTATTTAATTTGCTTCAATGGTATATGTCAATGTTTGAAAGTTTTATATCTTTCAGATTAAATGTTGCATATTTTCTTACATTTACTGCATTTCAAGGGTTGAAATATTTTGCTGTCAAGGGGATTAGCTGGCAGAATTGGGGGGATATGAAAGTAAATTTTGAAGAATATAAGATATTGGTTATATCTACTAATAACAAAAATATAGTTTTTGGTATTAAAGCGTCGAATGTTACTACATAAATTGTACCCCTTAAAATTAAGAATTTGCCCTTCTTTAACAATCATGAATTCTTGATAAACGAGAGAATTCTTTCATTTAGAAAATATTGCAATTGATATATCACATTTTTTCAAGTGGGAAAAAAAGATAATTTTAAAATTCAGTAGAAATGAAATGTTAATACTTATGTTTAAGGTAATGATGTTGAAATTGGTATTTTCTCATTATTTTCAATATTTAACGCTACAAATCTCTGCTTTTGAAGAACCCAAGTGCAATATAGTATTACCAAACGATGCAGATAGCAAAATTGCCAATATTATATCAATATTTGACCTACATAGCCCCTCTGATTTCCAGAGTTAATTTCCAAATACAGTAGAGTACATTATTTCCAAACTTTGAAAATGGAATCACTCACCGTAATTTCAAAATACACGGAGAAAAAAAAAAAAATAACAATACTATATCGCTACTTCACACCAGAACTACCGACGTTAAATTGATGATATTTAAATATATTAAATAAGTACTTTACCGGAAGAGGAATGAGAGTTCAGTGATTTATGTTTTACAAGATAAATGTGGAATATCTACTGTATGGCTCTCCTGTAGATTTGGAAAATTATTTTATAACTTAGTAACCAGCCAGTTTGTCTTATTGTTAGTAGTTCTAATGTTTAGCTCTTCCAATTTCTCGAGTAAATTGCTAATTACAAAATAGTATTAGCAAACTTTGGAAATGTAATCACTCACCGTAATTTCAAAAAAGCACTAATAATAAAATGAAACATACTACATCGCCACTTAACCAGTTAAGTGTGGCGATCTCTTTGCAATGCGCGCACCAGTGTGTGTCGCGATAATCACTGCTTACGAGTTAGCTCTCAGGAAGTTATGAATCCAACTCAAATTATTTATAATTTTTACTTGTTTGTTTCATTTCGTCTTGACCTCTAAACATTTTAAACATATTAAAATTTACGAATATAATTTAGTTTTCGCCAAAATTACAATTTAAATATCAAATTGTAACAAAATTTTACGCATGACGGATATAGCCGTCATGACACAAAATTCTGCCACATCTCCATGACGGATATAGTCGTCAAACACACTTTACTGGTTAAACCATACAGCTCTCCTAATTTCCAGAATAAATCTTCCAGTGAAAAATACCACCTACACTTCTTCTACAATGCCCCAAACTTCTGAATTGCAAATACAGAGCAAATGAAAATTAGCATATCATACATTACATCTCTGAAAAATGAACAAATCGCACGAATACTGATGGGATGTTCGGACCTTTTGTTTCTTTCTCGCTAGTACAATATTCTAACGTATTATCGCAGTTCTTCAGGATTCACGTGAGATAAGTTAATAAAGTGCAAATTATACACGCGTATTAATCGACGTGTAAAATCGCGCGGTCGCGTAACGATGCTATTATGCATTTATTTAGTGCAGTCATCTCGATGTCCGCGTCAACGCTACTCAAGGATTTCCGGCGTTCGGTGC
The DNA here is from genome assembly GCA_963989415.1 of Cerceris ruficornis. NCBI lineage: Eukaryota > Metazoa > Arthropoda > Insecta > Hymenoptera > Crabronidae > Cerceris > Cerceris ruficornis. Next base: position 5,095,442 of record OZ022527.1, read on the forward strand.
TTAACATCCGTAAATCCGTACGTTCAAGTTGAGAACTGATGATATACACTTTGCCGATCGATTGCCACATGTCTTTTCGATGTTCTTGCATTCCGAGTCGACGAATCGATATGTTGTCGCATTGTAATCATTACGAGAGACTTGAATTTTTAAGATTATTTGATACCTTGGAAAATTGATAACTAACAGGATATTAACAAGTTTCTTAAGATATAATGACGGAATTTTTAGTTTTGCTGCGGATGTTGATCAAGAATTTTTATTATGATGTTAAAGCGTCTTTGAGTTTTACGTTCTGGAGAAGTCTTTTTGACGAACATTTTACTTTGCTTTATTTAATTACTAAATGACTTTATTTTCTTTATTTAACTCTAGAGCTACCGGCGTTACATCTATTGTATTGCAATGTATTAAATAAGTACTTTAAAAAAAGAGGAAACACGAGGTGGAAGAAATGCTCGACTCTGCTATTTATGCTTTATGAGATACATGTGAAATATTTACTTTATAATTCTTGGGAACTGGGAAACTGGGAACCAGCCATTTTGGAATTTCAGTTTTGGAATTTAATAAAAATTATGTAATTTAATTGATTATATATTATTTATGATTTGATTATTATTTTACGAAACATACACCACTTTCAAAGTAATTATATTTGTAATTTTCTTAACTACGTAAATTTATATTGACATAATGATCAAAATTTTGAAGGATCTTTTTTGGGAACTGTTTATAGATAAAAAGCTCATAATAGATTGTATTCATTGTTATCATTAATTAACTTTTTGTCAAAAATGGACTTACACCACGTTCAAAGAGAACAGCTCATATACTCGTTGAATGGATAAAAGTCAATACAGATGGCAGAAAACGATGTAAACGGGTTCTATTGGGTTGGCAACAAAGTGATTGCGGATTTTGACGATGGATGGTTTTAACACTTTTTTTTATTTCGTCAACATGTTCAAAGCACCTAATCTATAGTTTTCTTGTTGTTTGGACTTCCACATTTCATTAGTAAAAAAAATAGTATCAATGAGTTATTTAGTTTCGTTTTTATCCCAATTTGAATATGGAAGAACAAAACGCACATTTCAGACGTATTTTATTGTATTATTTCCGAAAAAGGAACACATCCTAAGCATACAAGAAGTTATGTGCCGTATATGGGAATGAAGCCTTGAAAGATAGGCGGGGTCAAAATTGGTTTGCCAAATTTCTTTCGGGTGATTTTTCACCCTAAAATGCGCAACGATCTGGCCGTCCAGTTATAGTTGATGAGAGTGATATTAGGGCTATTATCGATTCAGATCGCCATAGCACAACACGTGAGATTGCAGAGAAGCTCAATGCGTCGCATACATGCATTTAACAAAATTAAAACAGCTTCACTATGTTAAAAAACTCGATTTATGGGTCCCTCATCAGCTTAAGGAAATTCCTTCTTATGTAAAATCCGCAGTCACTTAATTACCAACCCAATATAATTTCCTTCACTAACAATAAGTTCAGAGTGGGTCAAAGTGACTCAACCGGTAAAGCTAGTGTTAAATATCGCATCTCGTATTATTCTGACAACAAATCCTCGGAATACTTCTTGTACAGTTACAGCGGCAGTAATAATTACTTTAACTTCAAGTACAATTTCCATTAGAATTTCAGGAAAAAATTGTGTTACTTAATAGAAGACTTTGGGAAGTTTAATGTTATTTTCATTATAGAATGGACGAAGGTTAAATAAAAAGATGTTCTCCAATAATGAACATACTGCACCCGCTGTTTAACTTCACAAAATCCGAATTACTTTCGAATCGCACTGTTTTGCAAACATTCGCTACTGACAATGAGACAATGCTTGGGGCATTATAAAACATCAGACAGAATAAAAGAGTGCCGTGCAGTGCACGAGGAAACGCGAGGCTTCGTGTCAGCACAGTCTATGGCATTAAGATAAGTACCACGCAAGCCGCTTCGGTCATGGTTGGTTAAGGTCCTTCGAAAATGGGTGAACAGGACACGACTCGTAGCACCTCGAAGTCACGTGGGAAAAATATAGGAGGAAAATAAGATGGATCTCGTAAGATTCTTCGAGCTCCTCTCCTTCCTCTCTGATGCTATCTTAATCGATGCGGATAAAACCGCGGAGGGGGGTTATAGTGTGTCGGAAGGTAAAGTCTCGGACTCGTAATCAATTGTCCCGTCTTTCAATCTAACCCCGTCACCTCTGGGAAATTTCCTAAATTATTAGTTAACCCTTTTAGTGCCGAACGACGATATATCGTCGTTAGCAATACTCCTGGTGACGCGCATCGTGGGATTACTATTTAGTTTTGTCATATGATATTAGTAATTTCATTACAAACAATTGAAAATCCACTATTTATGATTTATATTAAGTGTCCGATATCTAACTATGACTGCATGTCGACTTTTTTCTTTGCGATTACTGTTTATAATAGAAAATCGATTTTTTCATTTTTCTTAGCAATATTAGGTGAATAATATTGGTACAATTTTCAACAAATAGTGAAATGCATTTGTTATTGATTTGATCAATTTTTCTAGTCGGCACTAAAAGGGTTAATATATTGTTACGCGACGCCCCATGTATTTACGCAACACCCAGTAGTATTAATGTTACTGGGTTACGGGACATGTCAGTTGTTTGTAAATAAAGATGGGATTCTATGGTCAGAGCTCCTCGTTGACGGACGTGTGTTTGAAATAAAACGTTCTTACTTTTCTATAAAAGTGTGTTAATCATTTAACTATGTCCACAAGGACTTTGCGTGCGCGGTCGACCCGTAACAATATTATAGCCTCGGTGATTCGGAACTCATTTAGATTAGTATTTAGGTTGTAGGCAAAGTAGCCATAGCAGTTGAAGCCGAAAAACACGAAGCTAAATAAAAAAACAGGGTACGAGAGGTTCTGGTGGTTAAATAGGTAGAAGCCCGGGCGTACAATCAGGGAGCCTAGGTTCAAATCTTCCTCTGTTACGCTCCGAAACGTTTTTCCTAAATTATTAGTTAATATGTCGTAGCTGCAGTGATTCTGAACCTACCTCGAGTAATGGGTTCTAGGAAAAATGGCCATAATAGTTGAAGCCAAAGAACACAAAAGTAATTTAAAAAATCATATAAAATACAATAGCTTCATGGCGAAATGATCATAGGATGAAACTATGTTGGGTTAGGAGACAAAGAGTCGAACCTGTAATCGATACGCGAGAGTTCTAATCTGTTTCACCTCTGGTAAAGTTTCTTTTTTTTAAATTAATATTCATCATAGCCTCGGTGATCTTGAACCCTCCTAAAACTGTAGGTCTTAGGTGAAACAACGAAAAATATAATAGAAGGATAAAAACCGTCAGAAACGGAATATAGTTGAATTACTGTGTTTCTTTCATTCGATTGTGTGATGTATGTTTGAGATAAGTTTCAATATAGTTGTGAAATATTAAATAAATACGTTCGAAGAAAAAAAATAAAGGAGTGAAAATACTTGATTGATTTCATCGTTTCCAGTGAACAATTTTGACGTTGAAAATCGAAAGGGGAAGTGGTTTAGAAATTTAAGAATATTTAGAATACATTCAGAATGAGTCACTTTGATCACCTTGGTAGATATAGTGTTAAAAGGTTTTTTGCGATATGGCAATGAAAACTTTAGTTCAGTTATAATTGGGGCGATTTTTCGACATGACATCACGGGTCCGTTGCATTGGACATTGTATTATTAAATTTGTAATTAGTTAGAGTATTTTTCGTGGTACTAATTGGATTGTATTAAATTTTGTCATCACCTGTATCTCAGATTAAAAAGGAAATTTCTAGATAGAAAATAGTTTTAAAAAAATTTGTAATATTCCTAGTGATATTATATAACAGACTATTGTTCCAATCTCAATTAAAATATTTAGCACTTCCCTGAAGAGTAATGCCCAATTATTCTTCTATTTACATACGGAATCAATTATATTGTTTCTTAATTTCGAAAAAATATATGCAAAGTTAAGTGAGAAAAATAAAGGAGAAACAGTCGGATCTTGTAAGATCCTTCGCGCTTATCTTCGTCTGCGTATATAAATCTGTGGAAAAAAAGAAAAACACGGTACAATTGATGCTACGAGATCATTTCATCAAGGCTGCTATTACATGAACAATCCAATGAAAAATATCCCGTTGCACCACAAGGTTTTTCAAATTTTCTAAAGAGCCATAGAAGTAGACTAAAATTTGGAAATAAAATATACTTAAAACAATTTTCAAGAGAATCCCATGCCAGCTAATTAATATATTTCTCTATGCAACGCATTCTTTTTTCATTGTTTTATTAAACATTCGTATTACTGCCTTTTAATTATAATGTGATACTTAATCAATAATTAGTTGTTATGTTGGAAAATTCTAAGTATTGCTTAACGGGTAATTTTTTTATGAAATTTCTAGATATTTTACACCATTGACATATGAGCTTAATAATGGTATGACTAATTGATAGATTACTTGACATATCGCGATAAATCTTTTTCTTTTATAACACATATTAATATGGTCAGGAATATTTAGTATGACCTTAAACTATATTTTAAAATAGAATTCATTTGCTCGAAGAAACTATCTGTAAATTACAATATTGCATTTCAATGAGGAAAAAAGGCAATTCTTATACAGTCTGTACTTCAAGCGAAGCTGTTTATTTTGTCTTGTTGTTGCGCCATCGTCCTACGCAATACCAATGAAAAACAGAAGAAAATATCCAAATCATGAATGAAATTCCATACAGAAGAAATAAGTAAATAGTGATAAGGAAATTCGTGATAATTTTTCTACCATACTCAAAATACTATTAACTTCCGCTACTAATTCATTCATTAAAAAAAAAACTTTTATTTCATATAATTCCCCCCCCCCCCCCCTCCCAAAAAATACTTCTATTTTTCAAGGAAAGTACCATTATTATAGAAGAAGTATTACAATAAAATTAAAAAGGACTATCGCGTTATAATGCTATTGTAATCCGTACCTGTCATGGCCAAACAATCATGGATGGCATTACTTTAAACGAAAAACACCGAATTTCGAACGAAACAGGATACAGAAGAAACTCGAAGTCTCCTTGGTAAAACTTCTCTCAGCGTTATTCTCCATATCCTGGTTGCATTTTGCCGCCCGCTCCTCACGGTGGTGCATAAAACGATGCTGAAGTTGCGCTCGTAAATGCATGCACCGACGTTGTTCTCGTTCGTCGTTACATGCCTGCATAAACATGGGCAGGTATCTCGGAACTTTAATGAGTTTCGAGAAGGAGACGAGACGGGGAAGGGCGAGGAACGAAAGGATTACTGGGATGCATCGGTCTCCTTGATTCTTTAATTTTATGTTTATAGACCCATTGTATCACTCATAGTACGAGCCAGACTTCGGCACGTAAGACCCTTTATCGGATTCTGCTTTACACCGTGGGCGATTTGAGCTGTGCGAAGGATCCAAGAGTATGTTAGCTTTAACTTTAAAGTTGATATTCTTGCGTATGCTTCTGCGTGTCCTGTTTATCACTTGGCGTCGCGAATTGCGAATTATGGAAAATTAGGAGGTTATTTTCTGATATTCCTTTTATCGGTTTTTATGTTTAGCCGTTTGGCTGCTGACGTATTTTTTCGGACATATGCCAAAACTGCGGCACTAATTGCGCGTGTATGGGAAAAAATGTAAAACACTTTTCATACAATAAACTCACTTGTATTGCTTTGCAACAACAAAAATTAAAAAATACTAATTGTTTACATAAGTTTGTTTTAATTAATTTTGTGAATAAAATTGGTAATAAGCACTTACAATTCAGTCAAATTAACACAAATAATTTCTTATAATTTTTTACACGGGTGGCTTGCTATATAAAGCGCGTGAATTCCCTTTTTACAAATAGAGCAAATTAGGTTTGAACGTTTAACTTCTCCATCATGTTTACTGCTGCATTCTACACACCGCCGCATTTCGTCCAGGTAACTTTTCAAGACTAAATATTTCGCTTGGTGTAGACGATGTATGCTGTTTATATGCGTTGTTTTTGTTTGCGAACCATTCTAGTGTTTTGGAGCAGCATTATTACGCTCTCCGCAGTCTCGGCATCAAAAAAAAAAACAGGAGCGCTATCGCGCTCTTCACATTTTTGACGTAACATAAGAAAAGCGCGATAGCGCTCCTCAGCAGTCAAACGGTTAATTTTACGTTTATAAACCTTCATGCTACTGGTAGTATGAGCGAGACTTTGAGATGTGAGATTCTTCATTGCATTCTGTTTTATGATTCTTCATCGCATTCTGTTTTGCTCCATAGTCGATTTGAACATTGCGAAGGATCGAAGAGTATCTTAGCTTTTACTCGAAAGTTGATATACTTGCTTACGCTCCTGCGAGTTTTGTTTATCACTTGGTGTGGCGAATTGCGAATTATGAAAACTTAAGAGCTTATTTTCTGATATTTTTTGTATGAGACAAACATTGAGATATAAGATTCTTCATCGAATTCTGTTTTGCTCCGTGGTCGATTTTAACACTAGAACTACCAAACCAGTGAAATTGACTGGTATACAATTTTTTCCAAAAATTCTCCGAGTTTCTAGGAGAGTCATACAATAGATATTCTACGTCCATCTTGTAAAACATAAATTACGGAATAGATCATCTTTTCCACCTTTTAATTCTCCCTTTTTCAAAATGCTTATTTAATATTTTTAAATATGATAGATTTAACGCCGGTAGTTCTAGTGTTAACAGTGTGAAGAATCGAAGACTATTTTAGCTTTAACTTAAAGTTGATATTCTTGCTGATGATCCTGCGAGTTTTGTTTATCGCTTGGTGTGGTGAATCACAAATTATAGAAATTTAGCAGAAAGTGATAATATAAACAATCATTTTCTGATATTTTATGCATTAGTTTTTATACTTGATTTTACGTTTTTACAAACTTTTAGTTTCATACCTGTTATGTCACTCATAGTGTGGATCAGTGTGGGTCAAGCTCCGGGACGTAAGAGCACTTGTAGCACTTTGTGTTGCACCGTGGGCGGTTTTAACTGTTTGAAGGATCCAAGAGTATCTTAATTTCAACGAATTCTAACGTTGATATTGTTTCTTGTGCTCCATTGCGTGTTGCTTATTACCTGGTGTGCCGAATAACGAGTTACAAAGAATGCTAACAAAAACGATTAGTTTTTTGGTATTTTTTGTATTGGTTTTTATAATAATTCTGTGTTCGTAGATCCATAGTATCACTCATAGTATAAATTACACTTGGAGATTTGAGATCGCTTTCTGCGTTGTTGACTGGTTTTCAATTTTTCGTAAATATTCCAGAAGTTTCTAACATCGTTTATTCTTCAATTTTCTACGTCTACTTTGTAAACTTCAAGCGATTGCATAAATGCAGTCTTTAAAATGTTTCATTAATTTCATTCTGGCGTATTGATTTAATATTTTGAAATATTTTGGATCAATGATCGGTAGATATATTGTTAACTGCGTGAAGGATCGATGGGTATGTCGGTTTTAACGAATCTTGAACTTGATATTGTTTCTTATGCTCCCTCGTGCGTTGCTTATTACGTCGCGTTTGTGATCGAGAATTGCAAGGAATGCAAGGCAAAGTGATGAGAGAAACGATCACTTTTTGACATTTTTGTGTTGGTTTTTGAATACAGGATGGTGGGGATACTTTTCATCTTTTATATTTATTTATTCATTATACTTAAAATTTGCAATTCATTAAATTCAGATTATACGTTGAAGGTGAAAAAAGATGGAAAATAAAAGTAAAGTACTATTATTGCTATGTAGTTATATTAAAAGTGCACTACACAACAATGTTAAACGTAGAAATATTAACATTCTCGACGAAAGGTAGACCAAACTAAAACAGAAAATAAAAGAAGAACAAAAATCGAAAGATCGTGAACGTGAAAGTGCACCGAAAAATAAAAGTTCCACTAAAGATTTCCTTTAATTGTCTTACTACAGACAAATTTCAATATCAAAATTTATAAATAGCATACAACAACCGATGCCAGAGATAAAAATATTTTCTTCGAACCGCGCCCTTGAAATGGGAAAAAAATCGCGTTGGTAGAGAAAGTTACAACATTCACTTAAAAGTTCAAAACACGTTTCGATATTTACCCGATGATAAATATTATAATTCTCAATCTATCGGATATTTTTTTTACCAAGCCTTCGGCGAATCTTCCGAGTCTTCCGAAAAATATCTACCTCGAATTTCTTCACGATCCTCAAACAGTATTTTTTTTTCTACGATTGTCGAACGTGGTTTTTAGGTATGCAACTCGTTCCTCTTTGTTTCCTCTGTCCACGAAATCCCCACAAATATTTTTATATTGTCTAACGCCACTGGAACGTTGTTTATCTTTTATCTGTGGCTTGATCAATCCGACTTTCAGATTTCATTCGAGATACGATTTAAACACTTCGACATGGCGTACAATTTAATCTATCTGTGCAAAAAGGATTTTACATAGAAGTTCATAAATCTTGTGTTTCTTGAATTATCTTGAAATCGAAGCATCTTACCTTGTCCTAATTAGAATGGGTCATCATGTAAATTATACAAGATTATCTCTCTTGAGTGTAATCTTAAGTATTAATTTCGTGTAATTATAGTAATTTGTAAAAATGAAGATGCACTTGTGAAATTACAAGAAAGAAGTTAAAGAGGTTCTATGCCATAAGAATTATATTTATTTGAAATTGTTTAGCAACGAAATTCTATTATTTTCTCGACAACTTTGGAAAAAGAAGAAAGTAAAGGGGATTCAATTGACACGAAGTTTTTTAATATTTTTAATTGTTTTGCACTAAAGTCTAATTGTCTTGTCGATATTAATTTTAAGTGTCATTAAAGTTTAAAGACAATATTAGTGTATTGATTTAAGACATACACTTTTCTTAGAAGTTTCATATCCCTTAAAGAGATTCTGTATTATTATTTCCTTCTTTTCGATATTTTTCATCTTCGACGATTGATCTTCGATAAAACCTTTGAAGTTGATCACTTCTCCAATAATTAGCAGATGTTTCACTGCAAAATTTATTTCGTACAGCAAATCACTTCAACTTGTACCAGATCTATATTCCATACATTCTTATTTTATAACATTTATTAATATTCATTTCGATCACAATTTAAAAGAAATCGTTATTGAAGTTATGTGATCAGTAGGCATTTAGAAATTATACGCCATTGAATTTTAAACGAAATATTTACAAAACGCTACGACGAAGTCTGCTGAAATAATCCTTTCTCTGCGTGAGAACGTAAAAAAGTTCATATCGCAATCATTTTGAACGTATCCTCTTTCTTTCCGGAATCTATGGAGTCCGTGTGACTTAATGTCAGCCTCTGCCATTTCGCCTGACGATCAGCACGACCTACCGACGTCCTTACACACCGTACAAGTCAACATGAGGAGAAGCAAACGATTACGACACATTTCTTTCATTTCTTTTTGCACACGTTAGTTTATTCAAATATAAACGTCTATCGCGCTTTCTCTTTTTAACGTCTTTCTCTCTCTGTGATTCCTCTTGCTCTGATCGAAGCACTCGATCTAATTTAACACTAACCGTACCGACACTTTATGGATACATATTCTTACCGTAGCAGATCTTTTCACCGGTTATGAAATAACGAAGATACCTTTTTGCCAGAAATGCAACAACTTGTCAACTTAACACGTTCGCGGACAGGAAAAATTTCAGTGAGCTACAAAAACAGACAGTCAAGTATTATACTTCTAACTTACACTTCTGACTACACAGAGAAAAAATAAAATAGTATGAAAATACTCAATGAATCACTTGGCCATCACTTTGAACTGCATAATAATTGCAAAAAATTAAGGTTATATAAAATTAAATGAATTATAATTGGCTTTATCATTTGGCATGACATGAATGCTATAGCATTCATGTCATTCTACATTACGATGAAAATGAATGTTATACTATTCACGTCCGCGAACGTGTTAATATAGGAAAGAACGTACCAAACTATTTTCATTGAATAATACAAGAAATTAAATATTAGGGTGGCCGGAAAGTGGCCGTACTTTACATTAAATTCAAGTAAATTTTGTAACAAGTTTTTATTTTTAATGAATGATGTTATCACCCACATTATCAACAACCTTTTGTCATCTAGTGTGCAAATTTTCATTGCGGGATCGATAAAAATCAACTGGTTTTTGAGCAAAATATCTGGAGAAACGACATTACTTTCCGGTCCCCCTAATATATGTATCCATTTTATTAAACCGGTCATTTGATCGTGCATGGTACAGGCAAGGTTAAAATGATCATCATAAAAATTGAATAGAAACTTCATTAATGAATTACAGGTTCCTCTTTAACACTAAACCTACCCAGATGCTAAAAATAATCGGTTCCCAATTTTCTTTAAAAATTCGCAAAATTGATGGAGGGAGTCATGACGTAAATCTCTCACTTGTATCTTATAAAACCTGAATTACTTAATTCATTATATTTTTCACCTCTTGATATCAAATTTTCCAAAGTACTTTTTCGGGATATTTAAATATAATGGATATAACGCCGGTAGTTCTAGCGTTAATTATTGTATATTAACGGTAGATCTAACAAAGTCAAAATGGATCGATTTGAATTTATTGTAAATATTTTTTAAATTTCTAGCTCTGTTTCTTTTTTAATTTTGCACGTTTATTTTGTAGATTGCAAGTAATTAATTTGATCAAATTTTTTACCTCCTGCATTTCTATTCGTCCAGCGTATTCCTTTGATATTTTAAACATTGAATTAAAGCGAGAACTACCAAGACAATCAAAATGATCGATTCCCAATTTTCTTTAAAAATTCGCCAAACTGATAGGGAAGTTATACATTAAATATTACACGTCTATCTTATAACACAAAAATGACTTAACTGATCATCTTCTTCACCTATTCATTCCGCTTTTTCCAAAGTATTGTTTTAGTATATTTAAAATTATTAGATATAAAGCCAGTAGTTGTAATGTTAAAACAAAAATGCTGTCCCCTGTAACTGTAACATTTAGAAACAAACATTGATAATTCTCTTCGATCTACACAGCTTCATGAAGTAAACTTTCTCGAATCGATACAATCAATGTCCATCTGTTTACAGTAGCCAATAATATATTAAGTTTCTCCTCATGAATAAAAATTCCATCAAACTAAAAATCAGCCCCACAGAAAAATTGAAAATAAAGCTCCTCAATAAATTACATCTTACTCTTCAAAATGACAATGTTTTTCTATACTGCTAGTATGGCATATTCAAGCAAATTATGAAAAATTTAGCTTCGCCTCAATATTTTTAAATATACGACCGAATATTTGAAATACAATTGTTAAAGTATTAGAACCATTTGTTATAACAGTTTGAACTCAATTATTAAAACGCAATTCACGTATTGCTAGCTTTACAAAATAGAAATGTACAGGATGATTATTACTTTATTCTATCCATTAAAAATAACATGTACCTGTAAAAATTATGGACACTACGCCAGAACAAAATTAGCCCCTTATGGAATACAAAATGGAATGAAATGGAATACAATATTTATTAACATATTGAATGCCATTGGGGTCACCTGTGACCGGCGCTATTGAATTCAATGTTTCATGTAACTTTTAAAATGTAATATTTATTTATATAAAATGTATATATTTACGGATTTGTTAATTCAGTCAATATTTACGCGTTGGTCTCAAAAACGTAAAGTCCTGCTGTCCACATATCTCTTCGTGTCTTTAAAGTTTCTGCTTTGTAAAGATGTGATTTTATTAGAAAAAGTTTCACTTCAGTAGAAATGAAGAAACTAGCAAAATACCGGTGGCATTAAACATATTAAAATCAGCTATTAATTAAACTACACGCCGTTGTTGAACCGCAATAAAATTAATACAAACAATTCCGGATATGCCATCCTGAAACAATCACAGATTACGTCTCGATATCTTTTCGATCTAATCTACAACCCTGCACCATAATCAACAAAAGAGCACCCCCCCCCCCCCCGGCCGCAGTTTCAAATCATCATCTAAGTCCTCCAATAATCGAAACATCGATACAATCCTTAACCAGTTAACTGTGACGCCCTCGTTTGAGACCGCGCAACGTTTTGTGTCGCCAAAATCGAGCTATGACGAGTATACTCGTCAATCACAGAGTAAGTTGCGCTGGTAAGATATTGGATCAAAAAGATGAGTTTATTTTATAAAATTGAAAATTTTATTACTAATATTTATTTATTTGGTTAACATAAACATATATTACATACATATTAAGCTAAAAACGCAATAAAAATTAAATACACATAAAAGTAAGAATTTAAACAGGATTATTTTAAAAGGAACCCTATTGTAAATCAACTTTCTGACTTTTGCCTTTGCCCCTTTTAGGCTAACATCTAAAAAACGTTATCATCGCACATAAATAAATTCGTTATGCGACCTGGTAAGCTGTTTCAACCGCTTCATACGGGAACGCATGAGTTCATCTCAAATTATTTATATTTTTCATTTGTTTGTTTTATTCCGGCCTGGCCTGAAAATATTCTAAACATCTTGAAATTTGAGAATATGTTCTGTTTTTCTCAAAAATTACAATTTAAATAGCCAATGGTCACTACACTACACAAATTGTCGTCAATACACAAAATCGTGCCACTTCTCCATGACGTGTATACTCGTAAATCACAGTTAACTGGTTAAAAAAGAAAACTGTTGCAAATACGAAAATTTAAACGAAGAGTCCCAACCAAAAGGAGAAACCGGACGACCGTTCACCTGTTTCCATCAGGATCACACTTGAGGATCGAAAAACACAGCCCAGAGGGGGCCCGATGAGTCACAAAGGAAAATTCTAAAGTCAGGCGTCACTCCCTGAAAACATGGCCCAGTGAGATCCATCGCGGTTCGTCGGATTATCTTTTCACGGTGGGTCCACCGATTGTCCTTATGGAAAATTTACGGGACCTCTTAGACGGCAGCCCCCATTGAAGCCATTGTGCGCCCTCTTTGGAAAGTCGTTATTCCGGCTCATTGTCGTCGAAATTTTGAGCTCACCTGCAGCCACGGGAAAAGGTCGCTGCGAGTGAGCAAGGTGCGCCATTCAGGAGGAACAATCGACTAGAATTCGTCTATTCTCTCCGGCCAACCCCTCTTTTGCTTCCTCCTCGCCCCCTTTTTTTTTGATCCATGACACGCGATACTAATGACAGCTCCCCTTCGTGAAACCGCGAAGGGGCCGTTGCTTTTATTCCTGCTGAAAATTTGTCATTACCTGCGGACGTGTGAATAATTCGATCAGTGGGAAATTTTTCCACGCTGAATTATGGTAATTTGGGGTTGTGGGAGGATGGAATTGTTGTGGTTGAGTTCACCTGTTGTAATGGGTATGCAAATCAGTGAGAAACATGCTTTCTGTGGGGAGAGAGAATGCAAAATAATATCGATGCAGCGCTCTGTCATATGTTTGTTTATTTGCTCGTAATATCTATTAATAACTTGTTAATTCTATATGTTCCATTCTGTTGGATTTAAAATACCTAATAAAGGAATATTCACTGTTCATGTATATTCCATTGGGAAGAGCAAATTTTAGCACCTGTGACGGAATTTTTGTAGAAAAAATAGTTTAACTGTTTTCTAGGGGGTAATTGTTAAATTGGAAATATTAAATGTTGTGGAACTTTGTGGGATTTTGGAGTATCTTGGTACTGCTAAGCAAGAAAAGGTTGCGATTGTTGGAATTTATGGATGAAAATCATTTCTACAGTGTGCATGGAATAATTCGTGGAGAACAAATCTCTTCGTATGCTCCAGTGTCTTTTATGCATTTGAAAAACTTAAATTTTGCTGAGACATCTGTCCTTTAGATATTAGTGTGCCATTTTCAGAAGGATGTGCTTCTGAAATATTTGAATAGAAATCTGAATCGAACAGCAAGTTGTAGCTGTGTAGCCTAAAATCGTGCGAAAATATTCGTTTTACAAATATTTAGTTATTATTCTAACTTTTGTCTTCTACGTGTTAATAATCAGTTATCACAAATTGTATAGATATGTGGTTAATTAAACTTGGTCGTTCAACCGCATAACATTCGTTGAACGTCTCGTATTCGTAAGCAATTTATTCCAGAGAAGCATTAAAATAAGCCATTATTACTTGTTCTGGATGAGGTTCATCGAATGAACGAACTTTCATTATTGTTTGTCTATAGTTATTTAAACTGTCGGTCTTTGATATTTCAAATTTCCTGCAAAACTTGTTTAACCTTCTAGCTGATAAGAATCTGCACTCTACGTGAGATAACCATGAGTTGTCCTTGAGATCTAAATCTACGCAATTAACATCAAGAGCCATTTATTTCATAACAAGATTTTACGCAAAGATTTCCCGTTAATTGAAGAAGGTACCTTGAATTTTTCAGGTCTGCGTTTGTATTAAAGCTCTTACAACATCCGTTGACTTTATTGCTGTAATAAAACATCTAACGGCAGTGAACTAAAATTCGTCTAAAAACTATACCTATCACTTTCCATCACCGTTTTGAGTACGACTGGTGTAGGGTTAGAAGGAAAAACAATAGTTTCCCTTGAAATCGTAAACTGATGTGAAGGGAGAACGGAGTGTTTGTTTAGGCCTGCACACCTTATGTGACGGATGAAGATGGTGCAGCTCGTGTTACACCGAAAATAATGCAAGAAATATTTCTACTATTTACCTGACATCCAACTACAGAACAATCTTTCATTATTCCTACTAGTATCGAAAAAATATAGTTGATCGTTTATATTCAATTCAGTTATATATCTCTACAACTAACTATATTGAACAAGTTAAACATTTAGTACATTTTAAGGGGTTATTTCAGCCTCTTGGAACAAATTCCAACGATCTCAACCTTTCTTAATTTTCTAGCACAAAAACACTCTAAACTCCCACAAAGTTCCATTAAATTAAGAATATTCAGTTAAATAATTACTTCCTGCTAGCTAATGATAATATAACACAATAATAAAATAATGAAACTATTTTTTTTCAAAAGAACGAAGTAATTCTTTCTTAAACATTTAACAGATTTCAGGGAATGGTTTCAGTCACTTAGAATAAATTTCGGCAATCGCAATCTTTCGTAAGTTTCTAGTACCAAGATTCTCTAAACTTCCACAAAGTTCCATTAAATTAAAAATATTCAGTTAAATAATTACTTCCTGCTAGCTAATGATAATACAAGACGACAATAAAAGAATGATTTTTTTTTTCAAAAACTCTATCAAAAGACCGAGCCAATTCTCTTTTAACCTTTACAACACTACTGAGATATTTTATATCCCAAACATTATCATATAATTTTCATGTTATTATTGTATAATTTATTTCCATATATTGTTTTATGTATATGACAATATTTATTGCTGGGATAAAAATATCCCAGCAGTAACATACTACTGGGATCTATGCTATCCCAGCTGAAAATCTGAAAACTCCTGAAATAAAAAAAAATATATTTCATTCTCAGTCGTATTTTTATTCCATTTCCTGTGCCACAAAATATAAACTGCCAAAAATTAGTCATTTTCTGAAGAAATAAAATTCAGTGTTGAAAGGGTTAAACGTTTAGCACATTTCAGGACATGGTTTCAGTTCCTTGGAATAAGTTTCAGCAATCGCAACCTTCCTTAACTTTCTAGTACCAAAACACTCCAAACTCCTACAAAGTTCCATTAAATTAAAGATACTCAGCTAAACAATTACTTCCTGCTAGGTAATGATAATACAGGACAACAATAAAATAATGAAACTATTTTTTTCAAAAACTTTATTAAAAGAACGAAGCAATTCTCTTTTAAACGTTTAGCACATTTCAAGGAATGGTTAAATTCCTTGGAATAAACAGTAATCGCAACCTTTCTCAACTTTCTAGTATTAACATAGAACTACCAAACCAGTCAAAATGAGTGGTACGCAATTTTTTCCAGAAATTCTCCAAGATTATAGGAGGGTCATAGAATAGGTATTCTATGCCCATCTCATAAAACATAAATTACCGAATCGACCACCTTTTCCACCTCTGAATTCCCCTTTTTTCAAAGTTCTTATTCAATATATTTAAATATAACAGATTTAACGCCGGTAGTTATAGTGTTAAAACACTCTAAATTCCCACAAAGTTCCATTAAATAAAAAATACTCTGTCAAATAATTACTTCCGGCTAGCTAATGATAATACAAGACAACAATAAAATAACGAAACCCTTCTCTTTTCATAAATCTACCAAAAGCATCAAGCAATTCTCTTCGTCCTCAACCATCAATCTTGTAACACGACCGAATATCAGACCTGCAATACCTGCGAGAGCATTTAGTTTCAATGTAATCAAATCCAATTACACCTTGAATAAAAGCGATTGACGGAGTGCATGTAACTCGAAGAGCTACAAGCAATAAGAGATCATACGAAACGGCTGAATGAACGATTCGCGGACCGGAGATCGTGATCGTACTTTCGAGCTTCCACCGGAGGGCTGTCTACGAGACATAAGAACCTTAGAGGAGCCTCTTACATTTTTACTGACCCCATGCTGAGGAACAAGTGCAGAGCACGCTGCACGCAGCCCAAAAAAGAAGGAGGGTCGACGAGAAACGTTTTCTTTCTTCGGGGTCTCCTCGTAAGAAGTTCCTTGCTTATCGCGCGCTTTCGTTGAAGGAACTCTGAACTTTAGAGGCGGTGTGGTTCAGCGATGAACCAGCGATCAGTTTAACCAGTTAACTGCGGAGTTTATTTTAAAATCCTTCTCAGGATGCGGAATTAAAATCAAGCAGCGCTGCGTACACACGTCCAAAGCAATTCAAATACTCCTATTATAAATGTTACGGTAAAAGGGAAACAAAAAGTAGAAAGATTATATTTTTATTCGATAAGAAATATACAATTTACTGTTGAAAAGATTAACGCAGTAGAGCTCTGGATCGACGTGTATACACGTCGAACGCAGTTAACTGGATAAATCCGTTTGGATGTACAAGGTGTCCTGGAAAAAATAGTCTGTTTGAGACTTCATTAATAAATTTCCTTTCGAATTTTATTTGGATAATAGAACAGTGTAATTTGTTATATTATGGAGGACTTTCATTGTTGGATGTTTTTAATTATTGTCTTTCTTGGGCAATGTTAAATTACTGAACATTGAATTTTTAATGTTTGACAGAAAATAACCAATATATATATATAAGATGGAATAGTATTTATCGCTTTGGTACAATTTGATATTTAAAATAAACTTCTCCTGCTTTTCTATATTTTTAGTTTAGGGGAAATAATTACGTACTAATAACAGTGTAATTTAATGTTGTATCAAATTGAATATTTTGAATGTCCTTTTGGATTTTTAAGGGTGTTCGATAAAACTGATTTATGTTCGATAGAATAGCGCAACTTGTTATATTATGGAGGGATTGCAATGTTGGATTTTTTAGTTATTGTTTTGCTTGAGATGTTTTAAATTATTGAACGTTGGATTTTGAATGTTTAATAAAAGATAGCTAATGTATATGTAAGACGGAATAGTATTTGTCGCTCTGCTATAATTCGATATTTAAGATAAGCCTCTTCTGCTCTACATTTTCAGTTTAGGGAAAATAAGCATTTATCAATAACGGAGTAAATTAATGTCGTTTAATATTAAAATTTTGAATTATTACGTCACTGTGGCTACCATGCGTCTTTAAATTTCAGAGTGCTGTACGAGTGTTGATGTTATTAGTTGCACAGTTTTATGAATAAATTGAAATTAGAATTATTCGATTTTTATGAAATTGTAAGGGCTACTAAAGACTCACAATTTTCGAAAGTTCAGACAGTTTTATTTCAAATAATTTTCAAAGCAGTTTAAATCTCTACGATTTTGAATTCCAAAAAAACTTGTAATAAGGAAATGTAGCGCTCATTAAGACGAGATTTTGTACTTTTTCATCTCTACCTATGTCTAAAGGAATAAATAATGTTTCCGAAACCGGAGGCATCGACTAATAGGATTTTTCGTCGTTTTTGGTTGAGTTACTTCGCTGAATCGCCGGAAGGCAATAATTTCAAGTAATTAGTTTTGTTTGTTACATTTGACTCTATCCTCTCTTTGAAATTTTAATTTACTCTCTATCGATGCTACGATACAACTCAAGGGGAAGGAACTAATTCAACTGTTATAATTTATAATTGCGAGTATAATTTTATAACAATTTTCTATAGACATTTAGATTTTTATCTCAATAATTTTAATAATTAAACCAAGCTGCGAAACTGCAAATTACCTTGCGCAAATTTTACTTATTGTCATCGTTCAGATCCTTGCACAAATAAAATTTTATTCGTTTTCCCACGTTGTACAAGTATCTTAATGATCTTTACGTTTAACAAATTACTATTCAAATAGTTTTCATACAAAATCGCAAAACAAAGGGAACACATCTTTATTACATTTATTTCCTTAATATCTGCTAATTGAAAAGGCAAAGAATTAAAGCTCCACAAATTGCTATTTTTACAGGCTAAAATTGTTACGAGCGCAACTAAAAAGAAAATGATTATCTCATTCGCTTAATATTTTAATAAGTACCAAACTTTGAATGCTTTATCTCCATACTTTCTTATGTTATAAGCATTCCATGTACTTCAACAAATTAAAACTTCTCATAAATGCATAAAAGTCTACACTCAGATCATTACCAGCGTTGAACATTTGTTAAAGATTGTGAACTATTAAATAAATAATCTGAGATTTGAGTTGTACATACAGTAATGAAATAGATTGACCTGTACACGTCATCAGCAGAGCAGAACACTTTTGTCTTACATGGTGCATGCACAGCAATGGTCGACCACGAGGAATTCAAGAACACGTGGGTTCATGGGACGAGGATTAAAATGTGGGTTGTTCTAAATGACCGAGTGGCCAAGTAAAGCCGATTGTTAGTCGGGATTAGTTGTTCACTGTTGCGTGACAATTTTATGTTCGGGTAGATTTTTGTTGCATCCAAGTGACCCAAATATGGCTGAATGATAAAATCAATGATTGTTGAGTAATCTAACTATATCTACATGTCGCTGTAAAATTAATGATACTTCGTATAACTTCGCAGATTAATTCTGTTTTAAGTAATTTTTGCGTACATAAAAAGTATTTGAATAAAATTTAAGTTTTTAACACGTTGAATGCCATGTGGGTCACCGGTGGCCGGCGCTATTGAATTCAATGAAATTTCATACGATTTTGAAATTGTAATATTTACGAATTTGTTAATTCAGTCAATATTTACGCCTTGGTCTCAAGAAGGTAAAGTCATGCTTGTTACATATCTCGTCGTGTCAATAAAGTTTCTGTTTTGTAAAGATGTGATTTTTAATAGAAAAAGTTTCACTTTAGTAGAAAATGAAGAAACTAGCGAAATTCCCGTGGCATTCAATGTGTTAACTTTGCAGTCTTATGGCAGGCTACATTCGATATTGCTTTCTATTGCAATTAATTTTGCGCCGATATAAATTCAAATTTGGAACTTAACCATGTTTTCATACCTTCACCTACAAAAATATTTATATCATTTATAAAGGTGATATTACACTCAAAGTTTTAAATATTGTTCAATTTAGTTATGATATCTTAAATCGCAATTTCAAAGATGCGAAAGCAACGTTGTTTGTAGCAATGAAATTACTTACAATTGTAGTTCAGGTATCACTCTTTTTATTACGATCGACTCTAAGCAGATTTTGTATAGTGCAAAATCAAAGAACCCTTTGACTGCGGTGCACTTGAACTAAAACATTAGAAGAAGACGGTGCGATATTTGCATGACGGTTTTTAAAACTGGATGGCTCGCATCATTTGCAATAAAACAAAAAACTATGACTGAAGCACATTACTGTGAAAATTGTGTGAGATCTGTCACAGCAACTTTCGTACATATTGAGTGGTCTGTCAGAGTGTGTATATACAGTTGCGGACAAAAGTTTCCGAACGATATCGATTTTTGTATTGCATGCTATTTCACGCATTTCATTTGGAATTATAAAAAAATCTAATTACGTACATCTATAGAGAATTTAATGATCTATAAGAATTCACCGCTAACATCTTTATAAAAAATATGTTTATTTTCTTATATTTAAATTTTACATATTTGTCGAAAATATAGCCCGACAAAAGTTTTCGAACGATTTATTAATATTTAGTTGATTTTCCTTTATTATCAATAAAAGTTTGACATCTTCTTGGCATATTTTCAATTAGTATTTGGAGCTACGATTGTCATAAAGAATTTTAAATCTGCCATACTTTTGCAAATGAATTATCAGAACTTGAAAACTTTCTGCCCGTGATAAATCGTTCTACCTTGCTCCTTAGATTTTCTATGGGGTTAACATATGATGTTAAGTTGAGATCGTGCAGGCCAATGCAAAACATCAACTTTTTTATGCTACAGCCACGTTTTAAGTGGTTTGAGTTTATGTTTGTGTTCCGTGTCGTGTTGAAACGACCAATAATGTGGCATGTTGTAAATGGCGTACGGCAATATTGTATTGTATTTGATCTATTCTCCCATTAATACGGTGTAGAGGGCTAACACTGTGCCACGAAAAACAACTCCAAACCATTAAGCATATAGCCCCCGCCAAATTTTACAGTACTTTTTCTGTATCATGCTTCAGTAAGATGCCAAACTGTTATTGATAATAAAGGACTATCGGCTAAATCGTTCGGAAACTTTTGTCCCCAACTGTATGTCTGCCGCAGTCAAAAAGTTGATTTCGCCAACAGCCAAATCGCGTTGTAATGCACAGGTTCTCGTCCGATCACCTAAGTTAAGCAACACTGAGCGCGGATAGTACTTGGATGGGTGACCGCTTGGGAACTCCGCGTGCCGTTGGCAAACCATTTTTTTTCACCTCGTTTTAACAGAATTATAAAATTTCTATCAATAACTTTTATCAGTAACAATTTTTTTTTATTTTTATCAATTACTTGCTAACAAAATTTTGTGAGACGTGTCAGAGAAGCTTTCGTAGGTATTGATGAATCTGTGAGAACGTATATATACGCCTTTCGTATATACTGACGGGTATGTGAGAGCATATATATACGTCATTCGTATATATTCTTTCACACGTCGTTCACACATCTATTCTTACAGCATTTCTTGGTAGTTAAAAATCTTCAGTTAGTATTTTACCCAAGAATAAAACAAAACTACAACAATTGGTTGCAAAAATAACGTAAAATATTACACAAACATTTTGCACAAACCACCTCCGCTTTTAAGTGTTGCAAACAAATCGCAAAAGGCATCGAAACTGTAGTCATTCGACAGTCCTCGCATAAAGTGATATTCCAACAGAGACAGAAAAGGAAGGCATCAATTAATAAAATGACTCTGCACAACATCGAAATAATCGTCTAAAGATACAAAGGAATCTCTCTGTTCCCTCGTTTCTTTTCTCGCTATCAGAATCAACACCGTTGAGAATTTTTAATCCGACAAGAACCATCGAACAGTCGAGCGCATAATAATAGCAGTGCCATTTTACGAACAATCGGCACGATGAGTGAAACGGTCAAAAAATCGAATTACGTATTCGTGTTTTTGTCCATCCCATGTATATTCGATTGCTCGATGAATGATATTCGTGTGGCCGTTAAATACGTGACACGAATACCTTCACCGGGGAAACCTTCGTTTTCGTTTACGATTTAGGTTGCCTCATACAGTATTAATGCAGCATTAATTTCGTCGATGCTCACAATAAACATTTATATAATCGTCTTTTATAAACGCTCACGAAAATCATGACGGCATAATACGTGCAGTGAGTTTCTATTTTCTACGATTTGTTGATAAATTTATTTTCGTACTTTCAAGGTATCCATTTTTTATATCCTTTCTTTTAAGAGAATTTTAATTGACGAATAACAAAGACTCTTTGGAAAACATACAATTTTTAGGAGCAGTCGAAATACCATTTTTTGGCGTTGTTTAAGTTTATTCCGAGAGAATCTTGAAAATGATGTGGCAATTCCTTTGATTTTGTTTACGTCAATGTTAAAAAATTTAAACGATTAGGCCGATTAATTCTTTTTAGTTAACAGAGGGAAATTGAGTGATAATTGATTAACACTAGTTTTACAAAAATAGTCAAAGCAACTGATTATAAATTTGTTTCTAGTAAAATCCCGTAAATTATATTACAAATTTCTTCGATTCTCTATAACCATTTAGAAAAATTAATCACTACTAGATCTACCTAAACAATGAAAAAAAGATCAGTCAAAATCTTTTTTTCCAAAGGCATGCTTCAATTTTTCGTACTACAAATTCTCCTGGTTGTCTATGACTGTTTAGAAAAATTAAAACCGCATAATTCTCTTAACGGAATACCTAAAAATAATGAATCACTACTAGATCTACCAAGACAATTAAAAAAAGACCAGTTATAATCTTTTCCTGTCCAAAAGCATTCTTAAATTTTTGATACTACAAATTCTCTTGATTGTCGATGACTATTTAGAAAAATTTAAATCGCATAATTCTCTAAACTGAAAATCTGTAAATAATTAATTAATATCAGATCTACCAAGACAATTAAAAAAAGACCAGTTCTTTTTCTGTCCAAAAGCATTCTTAAATTTTTAATACTACAAATTCTCCTGGTTGTCTATGACTATTTAGAAAAATTTAAATCGCAAAATTCTCGTAACTGAAAATCTGTAAATAATTAATTGATATCAGATCGGTCTTGACAATAGCAAAACACTAGTTACAATATTCTTTTTCGAAAGAAATCTTAAACTTATGATACTACAAATTCCTCCGAATTTGTATATGTGTGCTGAGAAATTCCAACGATTAAATCAATTAATTTTCCTGCTTGCGTTCACGGTTACCCGATGAATAATATTTATAAGCTCGTTTATACGTGACGGGAATCACCAGACTCTATTGCCTTGCGATATTCTGTTTATCCAGGCCTACTTACCCATCAATGGTATGTCAAAACAGAAGCAGACATTCGAGGGATATTAACATGATCGTCGCGATGAAACCTCGAGGTCCTTCGGAATGTAAACATCTCTCGCGATTCCGTAGATACATTACGTAAGAGTACGATGAAGCGGGAATTAAAGATTCATATAATTTTCAGAATTTCCTTCCGTAATTGCATAACGATTAACAAGGATTTTTTTAAAATATATTTACGAGGTTATTTACAATATTTCTTATAATAATATTTATATAATATTATTGACACTAGAACCATGGAAGCCGTCAAAACTACCTACTTTTCCGGTTGGGCTACAATTTTTTTTACAAAAATTCTCTAAATTGATAGAGGAGCCATGAAGTAAATATTCCACTTCTATCTTATAAAACCTAAGTTAGTTAATGGATCATCTTTTTCATCTTTTGATTTTTCTTTTTCCAAAGTACTTATTCAGTATATCTAAATTTTAGTAGATATAATGTCGGTAGTTTTAGTGTTCATAATATAGTACAATAGATATTCCACGTGTATATTATAATGCATAAGTTACTTAATTATTATCTTCTTTGTCACTTCATCAATCTTCTTTCAACGTATGTATTTAATATTTTTAAATGTGAGGAAGTTAATGACGATAGTTTGTGTCAAATGGTAAAATCTTCGTGGAGATTCACATTGTACTTCAGTTTGGATCAGTTTAGAGACCGTAAACTGAGCATTTACAAATGAAAAATGTAATTTTGTATTTTAGTAAAAGACCTTCGAGGAGTTCGAATGAAAAATTTAAATAATTCTGCATGACTAATTGCATATTTTTAACGGACCTCAATGAAGATAAATGATATGCACAGAGCTGTTTATCTATCTTGCACTTTTACTTTCCTATCCATTATATTAACATTAATTCGGTGTGAAGTGAACGTTGATGATTTTACGGCGACGTGAGCTCGGAATGTAAAATTTTGTGAGCTACGTGCATTTCGGTTTTGAATCTAAAATGTGGAATATTAAAAAATTCAAGATTTTACAATACTATGTTTCTGTATTTCTCGAATATGTACATATTTGAAACTTGACGGTAAAGAAGAGTTGGTGACTTTTAAACATATCTTGAAATTGATAAAATATATTCAAATATTATTCGGAAATATAGAAATGGTGGCAGAGGTAACTGTAAGATATATAAGGCAGCCTTTGTCATGAAAAGTAGTCAAATAGAAAAGAACTGAAAGAATAAATAAGAATCAGATACCATTCTGTTTAAATTTCATTTCAATAGAATATTATCATCGGTCACCATGTTGTTTTAAACATTCTACATTCTCTATACTTACGTTCTTCTAGTTATGTTAAAGATTCTGGATCTCAAAAAGCTAACGAACTCTTAAAATACGAAATCAGGATTACTAGAACTGTATTATTTATATTTCCTAAACTGTAGACTCGATAAAAAATTAGAAAAGAAAGTCTTAGATTATATTAAAAAATCTTGCTCTGCAAATTTAGCGTTTTCTAAATACAAAAGACTTCCATCCTCATAGAAAGGTAAACTAACACGTCTAATACGAGAGACTAAATATTCTTTTTTCACTTTTCATTATATTTCAGTCTAACTTCATTTTTCCACTTCATTTAAATATCCCATCCGCCAAGAAGTCCAAACTAACAGAACTAAAAAACACCGTCAACTTTCCTATCCATTATAATCAAACTGCAAATTCGACATATAACTATCATTAAGTTTCCACTTTTCCGATTAACAATCCCATCAAATTCAAATACTTCTCTATCCACCTACAACTCCAAATTTACAAAACCACTAGCCAAGTCCAAATATCACCTCTACCAAACCAAATCTCAAAATCAGCCCACAATAACAAAACCTCATCTTCTCCTCGTCATTTTAAATTCATTTTTTCACTTCATTTAAATATTCCATCCGCCAAAAAGTCCAAACTAACAGAAATAAAAGACACCGTCACCTTTCCTATCCATTATAATCGAACTACAAATTCGACGTATAACTATCATTAAGTTTCCATTTTTCCAAATAATAATCCCATCAAATTCAAGTACCTCTCTATCCACCTACAACTCCAAATTTACAAAACCACTAGCCAAGTCCAAATATCACCTCTACCAAACAAAACCTCAAAATCAGCCCACAATAACAAAACCTCATATTCTCCCCGCCTTCCACCTTTTCCCTCATTCTTAAAACTCCTTCCTCTCCAAAGAGTCCCAGTCTCCCGCAGATATTTTCGCACAAAATTATCCCAGTCGAAGAATATTTCAAAATATATTCCACTCTCACTGTGAAGGTTGTCCGATCTGTGCTAATATTTTTGGGTGTAAAACAGTCCGAGGGAGTCCATCGGGGGACTGGCTTAGCGAGGGACTAAGACAACATCGTGGGGTACCCTCTCGTTTTCGACGAAGATAGGCCCCGTCCTGGATAAGAACCGACCCAAGATAGGTCCTGGGTTTGTTTTAGCAGGTCAGAAACCATCTCGACCTGTCAGAAGGACTACCAGGAAAGCGTACTAGCAAAAATAACGATCGGGGGACGATCGTGGGGACGAAATTTCAGCCCCCTCCCTCGTCACGACTGGTCGAACTTGTTCCCTATTCCTTTCGTAGGTCTGGACTTTCCTTTCCTCTTTACGAAATCCAAGTCCTCGAGTGGAACCAGATTGTCGAGACGCTCTTCAGACTTTTTCTGGTCATTAAGGCTTCTGCTTTCTATGGCCACTTGTAATGTCTTCTGTTTGAACCGGCTGCCGGGGAAACTTTCAATTTTGTCAATTGACTTTTCCGAAATCGATGACCGTTGCTGGTGTTCTGTTTACGGCGGGGAAAATTTATAGATTTGTTGGAATTATTAATGTTTGATAATGATTGTACTGATTCAGTGGTTGGAAACGATTTGTTTTAGGAAAATTTGTATCGTTTATGTTTGTAAATAGGTCAGCAATAGGTGATGTTTAGCGATTGTAAATAAGGTAGCAGTTGGTGTGACGTTTGAATATAGGCGGATTGTAATTTCTGACAGAATTACCTGTTTTGGGTTACATTGTTTATTAAAATGAACTTCATTTCTCCGAGGTTTCTGTTATTGCACTCGCGTACGTTTTTATTTTATCGTGGAAGTGATTGCAGATGCAACAGGTTGCCTGCTGAGTTGATTTATGAAATTCTTTTTCCTCCGTGAAATAGAGGATTCGAAAACATCCAATGGTATTTAAGCGTGAAAAATATTATCAAATGACATAACAGCAATATTTGCAATAGTTATTTCGAGTGGGATGAAAAATTTAGTGTAAAATAAGAACTTTATTCATTTAGTAAAGGCACTATTCTGCAATCGATTACCAATTCAGATAATAATTGCACGCCCAACGACATAAAACAATTCACTAAAATTCAGTATAGATATAAATAAATTATTCATTAAATAATAGCAGAGACTCTTTTTATTTAATATGATATCAGCCGAAACGTTCAAAGTGTCTAGTTGCTACTTCCTTTTTTAAATTGCACAGTTCCTTAATATTCTGTCTAACAAATTGTATAGTGCTAGACTTAAATACCTTGAAATATACAAACAATTACGGTAATTAGCTTTCTTTTCTCCTTCATTTCTTCCGATATATTTATCCAGTACATCCAACGGAATTAACGCTCTGAAAACAGCATTCAAATGCACCTCATTACTCGTCAATAATTCCAGTGCAAGAAAGCCAATAAAACCACAAGAATAAATTCCAAAAATATCGTATCGGTATATCTTTCGAAAGCATTGACAACGTAAACGCCTGAAACTGCCACTCCATCAGGCTTTTCGACGGAAGACGAGCAAAGAATTTTCTTTGTTCATCGATGGTGATCACTTTTCAGAAATGTCCAGCTCGTAATTGCAGCACAAACTCGTGGTCGAAAATTCAACAAAGAACCGAGCGTGGTCGGGTCTACGTGGCTTCTGAAGTTGTTTCCTTTTTTTCCTCTTCCTCTTCCCAAACAAAACTCTTTTACTTTACCTCGCCTTCCTTTTGCGTTCGTGACTTCTCCCTGACCGAACGGTGTTCTCAACCGATTTATCGTAAGTCCACCTTCGCGGTGCTCCCTCGAGGCCCCTTTTTCGTTCTTTATGCTTCGACTGTTATATTCATCTTTTTTTTACCATCTTATATCGTACCTCTATTTCGTGGCGAATAGTGTTGTAAATTTTCCTCGGGCATCGTTTCCCAATATTTTGGATGTTCTTTTCAGAGTGCTGCTTCTACGAGGTTGTCTTGTCATGTTGAGTCTCTTGTTTTTACAATTTTTGTTGAGTTAACAAGTAAATAAGCTTAATAAGTTTGCTATGCTTGTTTTAACACTTTACCGACCGGTAGCCTATTAATAGGCTTTTTGTCACCAACGCTTAGACTTTTAGTTTATTAATCGGTTCCCACGGCACTCAGTAATTTGTTATTTATTATTGTAGTGGAACTGTGTTAAGGAGTCGATGAGAAGCATTTGTAATTTTCAAAGAGATTGTAATTTTTTTAGGCAATCTAAGCCGAAACAAATCCTTTAAAGTGGGTAGAATGCTCAAACAATAGCGGTCGGTAAAGTGTTAAGAAGATCGTAGTATGTACTTGTTTCAGTTTTATCAATTTTACTTGTCACAGCGTATTATATTTTGCATAGTGTTTTTAAGGTTTTGTTCTTTTAAAATTACAATGACTTCGTGGATGCTTTACTTTTTCAATTTTTGTAGATTTAATAATATTGTAATGTCATTGGTTTCAGCGTTGTTAAATTTTATCAAACATTAGTCTGTGACTTCCTAGATAATTTTTTTAAGTTGTTGCTCTGCTTACACGATGGTATTATTATGCTTTTCTTGATTCTGTAATTATTAACATGATAATTCTGCACCGTTACTAATTTTACTGTTTTGATGTTGTTTCAAATACCCCGCTAAAATTTAAGGAACAAACGGTCTTGCTTTTACAATTTTTATTTATGTCGTAAGTCCGTAATATTGCAAAAGGCAAACTTTATTTTAACAATTAAGCCTTTATTTTAATACATTCCATTTGATTCTTCCATTATTCTTTAGTTTCCCTTGTCTACTTCCATTTTACAACATGCTAGATAAAAAGATTTGTCGCAAGAAGCAATTCGATTTCATTGCACAGTATCGAAAATGGATTTTCTTTCCGGCTACAATTTTATCATTAATTATTTTTTCTTTTTTTTTCTCACAAATCGTTTTCACTGCTCGCAGGATGTTTCTTATAAACTTTTTCTAAACATTGAGAAACGGCAATCAAATAAAAGTGTAAACTGGCACTTCAACTTTGTACTTATTGTATCATATCTTCCTTTATTCTTGCGATACCACTTTCACGCTGTGTATTGAAACTTTCCCTTTCTGCAGTATATTTTATACTTCCATTTCGCAACTTATAGTAACCCAGAAGTTTCCTGAACAACTCATCGTGTCTGTCTACAGGGTGGACAATATTTGCATCTAAAAGTAGATGTCGTCAAACATTGTCAAAAAGTGAATTAAATTTATATTTGACACTAAACCTACCATGGCGGTCAAATGACCGCTTTCTAATTTTTTTCTAAAAATTCCCCAAATTGATTGGGCAGCCATTCAGTAAATATTTTAGGTCTATCGTATAAAACAAACATTACTTAACCGACCATCTTTTTCACCGCTTCACATCTCATTTTCCAAAGTACATATTTCGTATGTTTTAATACAGCAGATATTAATCCGGTAGGGTTTAGTGTTAACTCAGAAACTACCCGATAAAATTTGATTTGACTAACTTAATGTTTAAGTGTGACATTAAATCAGTTATTCCTAATTTACTCAAGATGCGCTGAAATATCTTTCGAAGTCGTATTTTAAGTTTCATCGGCGCCGTATCTCATAAGAAAGAAACCTTCCAAATACCATATCTTTCATCAGTAATCTCTAGAACCATTGATACTAGAACTATATACTATTAATTCAGTGTATTTAACACTAGAACTACCAAACCAGTCAAAATGACTGGTACGCAATTTTTTTTCAGAAATTCTCTTTTATAGAAGAGTCATAGAATAAATATTTTACGTTCATCTCAAAAACCATAAATCATGGAATCGATCATTTTTTCCACCTCTTGATTCCTCCTTTTTCAAAGTACTTATTTAATATATTGAAATATAATAGATTTAACGCCAGCAGTTCTAGTGTTAAAGATACTAGATAAATACTTAGAAGAAAAAGACTGAAGGGGACAAGACACTTGATCCATTTAATCTTACATTTTACGAAATGTAGAAAATTAAACGAAAGAATTTTAGGAATTTGTTTTGAAAATTCGAATGTGAAAGATATTTTCATCAACTTGGTAGATCTAGTGGTAACAGCTACGTAAAATGAAAATCTATTTCGATAAGTAATTACTATTTGTTGATATCTCTTCGAATTTCCTAGTTTGTGATTATAATAATTCCACTAGTACTCTATAAAATCTTAAAATTTTGAAAATGTATTATTCTCAAACTTATAACTCCAAAAATACGTCTATAGATTTATTCAGAAGATATTACAATATTTTACTAAAAGTTGAAACTTTTATTTCTCTGATATCATGGGAATTTGCCAACATTCACTTTTTAATAAATTCTTGGATTTTAATACTATATTCTTTCTGATATTAATTCTGATAATTATGTGCCGTCTTACATTTTATCAATTTTTTTACATTAATCAATTTTAATGCTATTTACATGATATTCTTCATTCGTCATCCTGGAATCGATTTATTTGTTTACAAGAACTGTCTCTTGAGGTAATAATCGAGAATGAAGCGATGGATCATGCTTTTTCTTGAAATTTGAGGAATTCTGGATAAAATAAATCAGAACACCGGGTACGTTGAATATTCAGATTCGCAATTTGCGTCGTCAGCGGAGGCCAGGCGAGTCGGACCGGTTTTGAAAAATTAAGCCAGTTATAACGAAAGATAATTAACCGGTAGCCGAAGAATGAAGTACACCTGGGAAGTGCTAATCACGGGTTAACCGTTGTTACAAATATTAACGTTTATTCTTTACACTTGAACGGCTAGTCGATGAATTCTTGTTACTAATTGTTTTCCTCGAAGGCCTGTACTTGATATTTTTCTCCGTTTAAATGGAAAGTTATTAAATAATATGCAATTGCAGAAAATTAGTTATAAGTCATTAAATTGATCGTTACTTTTTAGAAAATAACATGCATTTATTGCAAAATTGCATTATTAAAAGTATGATTAACATAATTTGCCGTTCGCAGACTTTTTATACTTTTAACAATTATTACGTGGATGGTTATTTATTTGGTATAGGAATAAAACTAATTTGATTCTTGAATAACATGGAATTTCTAAACTTAAACAGTTAGTGAATTGTTGACTTCTTAATTCGTCATTCTTGATAGACATTTTCCTTAAGCTTGCATTGCACTGTTGGAGATAACGTTTTTATTAATTAAAGTATTACTAATTTATTTTGTTTCCATTCAAAGAAGTTACAAAAGCATATACTTCGTTACCAAACAAGAAATGTAATAATTTGAACTTATAACACTAAAACTACGAAGGCATTCAAAATGATTAGATCCTAATATTTAAAAAAAAATTCCAAATTTATAGGGATGCCGCACAGTAGATATTCCATATCAATCTTATAAAACATAAATTACTGAATCGATCCTCTTTTTCGCCTCTTGATTCCTCTTTCGCCAAAGTACTTATTTAATATATTCAAATATAACAAATTTAACGCTGGTAGTTCTAGTGTTAAATTGCACTTTCGTTTCTTTAACTGCTGATATTCTAAATGATATGAGCTACTGATATTCCAAGCAGTGACCATTTATATAAATACTACTTAAAATTGTCAAGAAATACCCTTTCGATAAATTGAAATCATTCAACAATTTACACGTTGATAAAAAACCCTAGAGCCTTTGACACTAGAACTACCAAATCAGTGAAAATGACTGGTACACAATTTTTTCCAAACATTCTCCAAGTTTATAGGAGAGTCATAGAATAGATATTCTACGTCCGTCTCATAAAACATAAACTACCGAATCTATCATATTTTCCACCTCTTAATTCTAATCGTTTCAATGTACTTATTTAATAAATTTAAATATAATAGATTTAACGCCGGTAGTTCCACTGTTAAAAGTGCACCGTTATAAGACTGAACGTCTTTCAGAATGGTCTTCGAACAAATCGCGCCGCCTGTTTGGAATGGTTCTAGTGTTAAAATCTAAAACACGTATCTTGTATTCTTCCACGTGTAAGAAAAAACATGTTATCTTTCCGTGCCTATTTTAGCACGCGAATTTTGGCTTCCATTCAAGTTTCCGAATCGTTTTCGGGATACTGATGTCGAATGTGTTTTTCCCGGACGAGTCATCCGAAATAAAGCATGTACAGCGAAGAAAACAGTACGATCAACGACATCTTCATGGCTTGCCGCACGTTTCATGGGGTATTACATGAACTCTCCCGTAATCTAAATTGAGAATTATGCTAATATGGAGTGAAATGACCTGAAGTGAAGGTAACGTTCAGATGAACGCGATTTTAGACCCGTGCGTTTCCAGTGGTGTTTTAATTAATGTGTTGTGCAGATTGTATTACGTAATGTCATTTGAATTTAACAATAATTAACATATTGCAGATTTTATGGTGGTATGAAACTGGTATACCTACATAAACGATCGAGGAATTGCATATTTTAGTTGTTGACTCGATAGGAATTTCAAAATTTGGAAAATCCTATGCTAGCAGGAATTTATAATGTTGTATGCTGTTGTAACT
Source organism: Cerceris ruficornis (assembly GCA_963989415.1). Classification (NCBI taxonomy): domain Eukaryota; kingdom Metazoa; phylum Arthropoda; class Insecta; order Hymenoptera; family Crabronidae; genus Cerceris; species Cerceris ruficornis. The sequence continues at coordinate 5,127,436 of OZ022527.1, forward strand.
AATGATTTTATCTTTTAGCAGTTATTTTTAGCGATATTGTGCTTAGAGTACCTAGAAAATATTTGTTTGGTAAATTCATTACTTAGCACGTCAAATTTTCAGGTCTACACACAGAAAAATATTAAAAATTGTTTTCTATTTAGTACATCCAATTAGCAGTGTTACACTTAGCCTACTACTGAAATATTTATTATAATTTTATATTACAATCATGAAAGTTGTATAACATAGTAACATCTGAATTGAATAACAGATATTTCATCAATTTCACAATAAACAAAAGAATAGTATGAATGACCTTTAATTGTAACCTATTTATTTCCAATGTGAAATTTGCGATATTGAGAAGAAAACAAATTTAAACTAAGTAATGTTTACTGAAATGTAGTACTTTTTGCACGACTGAGCTACTCCACATAATTGTGTACGTCAGTGATAAATAAACTTAAGCGTGAACATTTGAAAGACATTGAAAATAGTTGGTAACAAAATTAAAGTGGCTAAAAACTATTGCAATTGTAAAGTATCGTTTTATTGTAATGAATGACCCGAGGTGTCTAATAAAACAGCGACAACTCACAGCATTTCGTCAGTAAATGATATACAACAAACACAGAGTATAAATAAACCTTCTAAATATACGTCCCGTTGTCGCTCGACAGAAATGACTTTCGAAAAAAAAAAATCCAAGTCGGTGAAAAGCGCTGGCAGGTTCCTAAAATACCTTGTCAAATAACCGCACTAATTAGGTGGTAAGAAGTCGAAGAAAAATATTCGTGACATCACACAGACCTTAGGAAGTCAGGAATATTTGATAAGTATACCTATAAATTTTAATTACGATCAATTATCCTTCAAACGAAATTAAATTAGTTTACAGAAATGTCTTTATTACTGGCTGTCTTTTAACTCTTAATAAAGGTTTTATTGTCAAGATTTGTTGAATTACAAAATTCCACTTTGCATCTGAGTTAAAATTTAATTACTAAATTATTTAAAATGAAACTATTCTAATAAATTGTGCGTGGTTACAATGTTGTTAATTATTTGTGCAACAACGAAGATAATTATATACTTTTAACAAAGTATTAGAGCAATTATTACAAAATATTTGGAGCTGTTTATGTTACAAAGATACTCCACATCAAAATTAATTTCAAATGTCTTACCTAACACATTGATCGTGATTATAATCATTATTAAATTACACTTAGAAAATATCCATATTTCTAACACTCCTAGTATTGATTCATCAGCAGAAGAAAATTCATCTCGATGATACACTTCCAACTTCTTCTATAATTAACTTCGCGTAATTAGACTTCGCAACACGACTCACCATTAAAAGTTTCCCAATGAACAAATTACACAGGCGCCAACCTGCAAACAAAGTGTTAATCATTATATCATCAAGCACCGATTAAATTCACAGATTGTCCTTCGAATTCCCAAAAAGACCTTAATTGCCAGCCTCACGATCGAAAATTATAAACTCGCGTGGTAGTGATAAGAGAGTGTGCATAACAAGCACTCTTTAAGAAAATTGACAGGTACTTTGCGAAACATACGTTACTTTAAGAACAATGAGAACGATGGGATAAAACACGAACGTTGTGGTGGTGTTATCGAACCGATCGGAAGATACGAGGCTTGCAAAACGATCTTCATTATAATCGGGCTATCCGCGAGATAAGTAGCATGCGAAGTAATTGGCATTGGGTATGCATGAAACGCAATTATAATAGCTGTGCCATTACAGTCTTACACGGCAGCCGGTTATGAAGAATTGCAAAATAGCTGGAAAATGTAAGATTTTTTTCTTTCTTTTTATTACCCGATGTCGCTGGAGGAAACTGATAATGAAAAAGTAGAATTCCCTTTTTTTCCTGCTGGATGCCGATGAGGAAAATTCAAGTGAAGAAAAATTGGAATCCCATTAGTTAATAGATTTCATCGTTACCTTTATGCAACAGGTATAGTCAGCTGGGAATAATTTCAAAATGGGAGTGGTTCAGTTTTATAAATTTTACATATTACAGCGGATTATCTTTTGCATAGTGTTTTTAAGGTTTTGTTGTTCTAAAATTACAACGACTTTGTTACTGCTTTACATTTTTAATTTTTATGGATTTAATAATATTGCATTGTAATTGGTTTTAGCGTTGCATAATTTTATCAAACAGTGCTCTGTGATTTCCTAGATGATTTTTTTAAATTGTTGCTCTCCTTACACGATGGATACTGCAAATGTGGAATTCTTTTTTTTCCTGCAGGATGCCGATGAGGAAAATTCAAGTTAAGAATAATTGGAATACCATTAATTAATAGATTTCATCGTTACTTTTATGCCGTAGCATTAGTCAACTATGAATAATTTTAAAATAAGGGGTAAAACGGCAGCGAAGATAATTGGGAGAAATGAAGAAAAATCAGAATTTCTGTGATTAATAGTAGAACTACCGGTGTTGAATCTATTATATTTAAGTATGTTAAATAAGTACTTTGAAGCAAGGAGAATTCAGACGTGAAAAGATTATTGATTCGGTAATTTATGGTTTATGTGATGGACGTAGAATATCTATTCTATGACTCTCCTACAAACTTGAAGAATTTTTGGAAAATTGTGTAACAGTGATTTTGACTGGTTTGGTAGTTCTAGTGTTGATAAATTGGATAACAGCTTTTGCGTGATAGTACAGTCACCTACGAACGATATCAAAGTAGGAGGAAAGTGTAGGATTTTCCTTATCGTAGTAAAATGGCAGTGAAGAAAATTAAGAAAAATGAAGGGTTCTGTGGTTAAGTAATATATTGGATAACGGCTTTTACGTGACGGTGTAGTCGCTTACGAATGATTTCAAAATAGGAGGAAAATGTAGGTCTTTCTTTTTTATAGCAAAATGCCAGTGAAGGGAATTAGGAAAAACAACGATTCCTGGGTTCAATAAATTGGAGAAAAATTGTTACATGGCAGCGCAGTTGCTTAAGAATAATTACAAAATAAGAGGAAAATGCAGGATCGCCTTTCTTGCAGATTGATGCCAACAATGCAAAAAATTAGGATTTCTGTGATTAATAAATTGGATATTAGCTTTCACGTGACAGTGTAATGACTTACGAATAATTACAAAATAAGAAGAAAATGTAGAATCCACTTTCTTGTATTATAGTATGACGTCAATAAAAAAAATTGAAATAAAGAAAAATTATAATTTCTACGATTAGTAAATTCGAAAAAACCTCTAATCTATTAATAGAGTGGGTTCCGAATATTTAAAAAATGGAAAGAGAACGTGGAATACTTTTTTTTGTGCTACAGAGAATTAGGCGAGAAAATTTAAATGAAGATAATCTAGAATTGCTGTAATTAGTAAATCTGAAGGTTACAATTTTTATTAGACTTTATGAACCAGCATCTCATCAAGAACTGAAGAACTAGTGAGAAATATGAGACTTTTTTCTCCTTTTCTAATTCTATGTCACAGAAAGGAACTAATGATGCATCTATGAAATTATCAGTGAAAAACTTAAAGTAAAGAACAACCGGTTTCATTTAACTTTAATAATGCCTTTTACGTGAGAGTATAATAAAAATAATATTAAAATTAAGTGAAAACACAAGGTCCTCTTTCTTGCAGCAGGAAACGAATACAAAATTTGTAATGACGGAAAGCTAGCTCTTCTGAAGATAGTTGTAATTAACATTTTTCAAAATCGGAACCTTCATTCACCATTGACACTTTAAATGCCACCGATATTTCGCTAGTTCCTTCATTTCTACTGAAGTGAAACTTTTTCTATTAAAATCATATCTTTACAAAGCAGAAACTTTAAAGACAATGATATATAGACGTGAATGAAGGCAATAGATATATAGGCAGTAAGACTTTACCTTTTGGAGATCAACCCGTAAATATTGACCAAATTAACAAATTCGTAAATACACCCAATTCTGTTTTTACACGGTTTTGATTTAACACGGTCTGGAAAAAAAAATTGATTCCGTTTTGCATGATTTCATTCGATTTAGCACGATTAAAAAATCTAAAATATACTTAAAATAAATTTTTTAATAAATTTATTTTAATTATTTTTCACAGGGTTGAAGGATATGGAACTAATCCCCTTTTTTCTATGTATGTACTTCATGTCTTTTTGTATACGATTTTTTTACACGGTTTTGTCTGGAACGTATCTACCGTGTAAAAACAGAATTAAGTGTATTACAATTTAAACGTCGTATTAAATTTTATTGAAATCAATAGCGCCGGTCAACGGTGACCCCCATGGCACTCAACGTGTTAAGAGGTACCTATTTAAGGTGAACCGCAAAACGTGCGAAAAACGTGACACTTCTTTTTTGTAGCTTGATCCCAATGAAGGAAAAGTAGGATTCTTTCAGTGAACAAATCTGAACGTCAGAGTCTTCATGAAGCTTCAAAAGGCAGCCGCCTTTACACGCAGAATTGCAAAACAGATTTCTTTTCCAATAAAGAATCGGTGCCACTGAAGAAACGTATCTTAATTAACAGTTCCGGGCAACAGGACCTTTACTCATCGTTAAAGTGACGTGGGAATAATTACAAAACCGATGGCAAATGTGGTATTTTCCTTAGCTCGATACCAGCGAAAAAAAAATAACAAAGAAAACCAGAAAGCATTAATTAACACGTCTGAATATCTGATCCTCCGCATCTGTATTACAATTACGTACAAAACATCGTAAAACAGCTGGAAAATGTCGGACTTCCTTTTTTATTATTGGATACCAATGAAGAAAACTCATAAGGAAAAACGGTGTTCCTTGAAGCAACATGTAAAATTCATGAGTTTAGAACAACGCTACATATGTATAGAAATTGTTATAGCAGAAAAAGCTCACGTGGAAAAACATCAATTTTTAACATACATAATTGTATACATTCCGACTTAAATCAATTAAATCATTCGCGTAACATTTTCAATGCAAGAGTGACACAGAATTTCTATGAACAAGATTACGATTACTGCAGATAACGAACTCTGATGCTACGAAAAAGTGAATCAAATATGTTAATTATATTTACGAAGAATAATAAGCAATCACTTCCGTTTCACCGAGATAATTTTATTCCCTTAATTATAATCCCATGATGCGGTTCAAGCGATGCAAGTGGGACACCTTTTGACAAACGAATATGAATGTCATGGTCGCTTAATCGAGCATTTTGAACGAGAAAAAAAAATCATTATGCCAGTGATTCGTAATTTTGTGCATATAAATATGCATTATCTTTTACCGTCACATTTACAATTGAAGATGAGAAAGAAAATTGGGATTCTTTGGGTCAAGAGATACGAATTGGTTGATGACGTAAATTAATGTAATTAGCAAAGTAATGTAATTTTAATGCTTTAAGGTAAAATTGCAGTCTGTTGTGTGAATGATTTGTGATAATTTGAGCGATGCATTTTCGGCGAGGAAGCATGCTAATTTGAGAACCGAAGCACGAATCATTTTGAAATCGCACGTAACGTTTCAATATCCGAGAGTTTAATTGCATCATCAAATTCGATAATGACGAATGCTTCCGTTTTTCTGGCTCGGCTCGTTTCAGAGTCCACTCTACTTTCTAAATGCACTCTATTTCTGCAACGCTCGACAAATTGTTATTATTAAAATTACGGCGAGAACGCCCGAGTAACCGCGAGCGAGCGAGAGTGATTAATCGGCACAAATCGAGCATGGACGTGACGCAAAACTGCTGAATGAATTTACGGTAAATGAGGGACGGGACAAAAAATCCAGTTCTCTTGCACAAACATATCGAACGGTCGCATAATCGACAATTTTCTTACGGTCGTCCGTCGTTCTGTTTCATTGCATTGGAGTATATCAATAGATTTCGAATTTCACATCAATTTACTTTTGGCATGATGGTTGCAGGGTTTCTCAAAGTATGTTTGTTAAATGTACTTACGATTAGAGTCACAGCAGAGACGTCGATTTTTCATCAACTAAACATTTAAAATGCACGATTACAAACAAGTTCGCCATCGTAAATCGTATTGTATTTTTGCGCCTTCAACTGATCGAGACATTTCGCCTAGGACTTACCGTTTTAGGTGGATCCAAATCACCAAGGCTACATTAATTAATAATTTCCTCAAAATATCTCAGATTTGACGGGGGATTTTAATTCGAGCCCATTGATCGTGATTCCAAAGTTTCATCTCCTTGCCCATCATACTCCTCAACTGCTACGATCATTTTGCCTATGACCTACTGTTTTAGCTGGATCCAAATTACCAAAACTATGATACATCAATTAATAATTTCATACAAATTTCTTAGATTTGAAGTGGGATTTGAATTCGAGGCCACTGATTGCGAGTTTAAATTTTCACCTCCTTACCAACCACAACCATCTCTCGTAAATCGTGTAAAAATGTTCACTCCTCACGACGTGCTTCCCTATGGTCGTCATTTGAGTGCACCCTTAGTGCTATTATGGTCTCGTTTTACTCCGAGTGCGTCGATTACAGTTTACTCGGGCTATCGCTCACGTTTCTCGTTACTGCTTTATTTACGACGAATCGTCGAGACTTACATCTAAAATCGATCCGTTGGCCATCGCGTTCCTGCAACAGGAGCTAAACTCCTGTTGCGGTTACACCCCGCCGTGGTCCGTGTAATTTTAGCAGCAACGATTTGTCGAGACCGGGCAAAAACCGTGCGAGAAACGGAGAAACGAAGCCGTCGAGAGAACACGAGGCGAAGATTGCCTTCGACGAAAGATCGACGGTGAAACGAGTCGAGATCGGGGCCCCTTTTGCGTATGCTTCTTTTTCTATGCATCGCGGCCGAGAGGGTGCTGTTACTATATTTGCAATTTTTTGGGGTATTTTCATGAACATTATGTATCCGTTGCGAGTTTGATGGAAAATTGTAGATTTCTTTAGACCAGTTGGTAGTCAGAGAAACTCTGATCTGTTGGAAGTATATCTGAAAGCTTTGGCAACAACCGTTGTTGAAGTAGTAAGAAAGAAGTAAAAATAGAAAATGGTAGAATGGTTCTAATTGTAAATTGTGCTGGAATTTAATTTTAATAAAACTAGGATTAAAGTGGAGGATTAAGAAGAGATTAATGTTTAGTCCATTGCGCTTCGTAGAATTAAGGCAAATTGGCGGTATATTTTGCAGCTCCTACTTAAAATAATTAGACTTCCAAACGGAAGAAGATCAGAAACGACCGAAATTAATTGCAAGTGTAAAAAATATTCTACGTAATGCATAAAATGTGATAAATTGTTTTCATAGGTGAAAATGATGCGATAGATCCAGTGATAACAACTTGAATTGTAAGCATAGTAAGATCACAGAGATTAATTAAAAATGTCAAGTAACACAAGTTAATCAAGCCATGAAACGATTGACTTTATTAACTTCAGTAATGATCGCTGTAGCTTAAAATGCAAATTCGATATTAAAATAAATGATGAAGAAATCAGAAGAAAAGATCAGATAGTAGAACAATGAAGTAATTGCATAATAATTAACGGTAAGAAGAAGCTGATGATTAAATCGACGGTAATGTAGTGAAACTTATTAATAGATAGAATTGTATTGTGTATAGTACTTATTGAAGATACTTGTCGGATGTACTTTATCTAAGCCACTCCACCTCTGGCTCTATAGCGTACAAGATCCATAATAATAAGGAGCGATAGAAGCCATAATATCTAATATAACACTATATTACCACCATATATTTTACGCGAAGCACTTCAGGCTAAATTTATCGCCAACCTAAACACCTCTTCAAATGCTTCCAAAGTATCCGCTTAGGGAAGAAGAGATACGCGTTTATAAAGTAGCAAATAATTTCAGTACATGTCATAACATTTCAGTACATTTCAGTCATGTCTACAACATATAGAAACGTTAAACGACGCGATTTTTTCAATGATTTGTTTTTATGCAATTTAATGCAGTGAGATCAGAAGATATCAAATTTTTAATATATCAAGGATGCAGCATAAAGTGAAGTTAATTTATTGTTCAAATTTTATGCAAATTTCTTTGTTAATAATGCACAGCAGGAAGTTTTAATTTTATTAATCATAGAATCTATATGTCTTGCACATGAAAAATTGATAGCGTTGAATAATTTTTAATTGTTTTTTAAATATTTATAAATACTTTACAGACACAAATCGAACCAATGTTTCGCAAGAAATTTCACAAAAGTCTACTTCCAGGCGAAAATTTTGAAAGCCATCTTTTTATAAATGCAATTGATACCAAATATGACATCTGTGCCATGGAGAGATCTTAAACGAAATTCGACAATGTATCAGATTTATTTGTCAGTATAAAAAATACCATTATTTATGAAGACAAAATTTAAGAAACAAATACATATCTATGAACCTATTTAGCTATTACCATCATCAAGTCAATTACTTAGAATTGATACCAATCAGAGAATAGCTATTTACAATCACAATTTTCACAGTTTCCACCTTTCAAATACTCATTGTACCAAATTCAAAATGATCGCCATAACAAAATTGAATAACAGCCTAATCAATGACTTACATTTTCACCCCCCCCCCCCCCCCCCCCAATCGATTCCCTATAACAATAACATTTATTAAAAAAACATATATAAGTCTATTCAACCTACATCGTCAAACGTTCCTCGAATTGATAACAATCTACGTCTATCAATTTACAGCAATCGGTACCTTACCAAGGTCCTCCTCACAAATACAAATTACAAATTTTACCAAACTGAAAATAGTTACCAAAGAAAAATTAAAAACAAAGCTCACCGATAAATTACGTCTTTCTCTTCAGAACAATAATACCATTACCTACAATTACAAGTCCCAACTCATTTTCACATAAAAGTTTACTTATCATATTAGGTGCCGGAAGAAGTTTGTGTGGATTCTTATGTGAAGATTCTAACACTTTGAATTTAAAAAAATATAGTTTTATGATGTAATCACCATTGATTTCTATCATATTTTTCCAGTGTTCCACAAGCTTACACATCCCTTTCTTTTAAAAGAAGTTAGTTTTACCGGTAGTTTTACTCGAAAACAATGAATGAATTGTCGTGTCGACCTTGGCAATATTTTTCGAATTCTTATTTGAAATTTGATAAAGATAGAAATAGATAATAATCGAAGAAAACAGATCAGTACTGTAGGAAGGTAGGGTAAAACTTCCCACCCGACTTCCGTTATGGCTCGCAAACGATATGAAGTCTTGCGGTATGAGGCACGGAGTAAGGGGAGAGTGTCGCTTGCACCTCCTATCCCCACCATATCGGTCCTGGAAACCTGAGAGCTACCAATGACAACCAAAAACGCAATATTTCTTTCGTCGTTCCCACGACGACGCAACGAATGTGCGGCTCTTTCGGCCAATAATGCGTTACAATCGAAAATGACGTCAGAACGAGGGATCTCTGTATCCGTCAGGCGAATCAGAACAAATCACAGGCCAAAGGACTTCTTATCTTTTGCGAGGTTTATTTTTTGTCAAAACATAGGTGCAACGTGAGGCCGTGCGTGTCGTGCAAAAGAAGTATTCGTGCTTGTTTGCCTCTGTTAACATTAAAACTACGAAGACGGTCAAAATGACCGGTACACAATTTTTTCAACAAGTTCCCCAATAAGGGAGCCACGCAGTAAATATTCCACTTCAATCTTAGAAGATCTAAATACCTTAATCGATCATCTTTTTCACCTATTGACTTCTCTTTTCCCAAAGTACTTATTCGGTATATTTAAATACAATAGATACAACGCCGCCAGTTCTAATGTTAAACATTGGTGTGTCCATTTGCCCAACACTTTATGAAAGCCCAGAGAGTACATTCTCTTTCTGTCTGTAGATTCATCGCATCGAAATCCTTCGGAAACTTCTAACTAAAATCTTATGGTCGTTAATTGCTAAAAAGAGAGCCGCATGAGCTATCTTAACACATTGCCACCCGTATTTCGCTAGTATCATCATTTCCACCGAACCGAAACTGTTTCCATTAAAATCACATCTTTATAGAATAGAAATGTTAAAAGAAAGAAGAGTTATGTGCTCAGTAATACTTCACTTTTCTAAGCAATATTTTAACACTAGATTTACGGGCGTGAAATCTGTTAAATTGCAATATATTAAATAACGACTTTAAAAAAAGAGGGATCAAGCGGCAAAGATGGTAATTCGTTAAGTTATTATTGTATTACATAATACACGTGAAATATCTACTGTACAGCGTGTCTGTAAAAAGAAATATTTATAAGACAAGTAGGAACCCGTCAATTTGACGGCTTCCGTAAATGTAGTGTTAATATTGAATATATTAGCATATCCGTGAATATCGCAATTTGAAGATCATAAGAAATTTCATCGAATTCAACAGTGCCGGTCACCAGTGACCCCCATGACATTCAACGTGTTAAGTACCTAATATTCCATCGTTACTCCAACATCCCTGAACCATTTCAAATCACCGCAGTAACGTCTATTTGCAATCGAAGGGTTAACAACCTTCCCGGTCGCAATTAAGACGAAGTAGACCAGAGGGCAGCCTGACCCTGGATTCACGTGGTTGCACGTTCATTGGCGAACAAAGGAGGTTCCGTTTTGCTCGTCGAGTATTCGCAAGCGATATACCTGCGGCGCTACACGCGAGAGAGAAACGCATCACGTGTATTTCGTATCCGTTTGTGTACGAGACTCGGCCGCACACACGTGACCGGCCACCACGTGGCTTTGCTAGCCTTATCGGCGAACAAAGAGAGAGAGAACAATGCGTTTGGTAATGATCATTCTCGAGCGGAAATCACTTCGAGCTTCTTTTAATGCGAGGTCCTTTAGATGCGTTTTTCGAATGAGTGCATTTCGCTGTTCTCTATGTAATTTGCGTTTTCGATGTAGATATCTCTGTCATACTTCACGCTTTGCGGGAGAACGTTGAGGTTTTATTAAGGGCTTCTTAGGTGGATGTACTTCCACTGATGGGAAGGATTTGTATTGTTAAACTGATGGTATTGTTTTGTGTATATTTATGGATATCTTTGGATATTGTTAATTTTATAATTTAACAGTAGAATTGTCGATGTTATATCGATCATATTTAACACTAACCGCACCGACACTATACGGAAACATATTTTTACCATAGCAGATACTGTGACCAGTTATGAAATAATAATGCCTTTCTGGAAGAAATGCAGAATACTGTCAACTTAATATAAGACCGTAAAATACAGTATTTACTTAATAGTACACAACGTTGTATATTTTCATTTCATTGAACCGGTTATTTGACCACCTATGGTACGGTTAGTAATAAATATACCGAATAAATGCTTCCAAGATACAGAGATTAAGAGGTAGAAAAGATGATCAATTATTTAAGTACTTTATGTTTTATAAGATGGAAGTGGAATATTTACTTCATGGCTCTCCTATCAGCATGGGGAGTTTTTTAACATAATTGGGAACGTTCATTTTGACCACCTTGATAAATTTAGTGTTAAATATCTTTTGTTTATGAGGTTTTGTTAACGATTTTGAGTGTTTTGGATAGTAAAATTTGCATATTGTGGATGTGATTCAGTGATTAATATTTAACTACTTCTTTCTTCCATAATTCATTTTTAGAGTTATAAATATGAATCTACCCATTTTCCTATTCATAAATTCATATAGAGAAATAATTTAATTCAACATACCGTTGTTGCATAAATATGAAACAGAATAATATTTGATAGTATCGAAATATAAAATTATTTATCTATTTATTTATACAAAGAAATAATTCAATCAAATATACACTCCTTCACGAACATAAAACGAGATCAAAAATACTTTACAATCACAAAGTATAAGTTTTGTTATTTATAAAAAAGGACATACTTAAATATTCATTTGTTCCACAAATGTGGAAATGAAAATTACTTTTAAAATTACTAAGTATGAAAATAATTGATTATTATATTATCTATCATTAATACAATTACAAGATATTTATGAGAAACTGTCTAATGTCTTTAGAAGTAGTTTGTAATCGCAGTTCAACACTTTTCCCACACTCTACGGCGTTGTAATTGGCTCACTTGATTAGTCATCGGTCGATTTCATCGACTTTAATGCTCTGAAAAATTCGAGAGTGATTTTTTTCTTCCCGAGACCAACGTCAGCTTCGTTTCTGGTAGGCGCGATTTTCTCGTTGCATAAACTCGATGTCTTGTTTACCCGAGTGCAATCGCAAGGAAGACGTCAACTGCATCACGTGAGAGTGCAACGTGCAGTATGCGAATACAACACCGAAGAAATTTAAAGATCCCGATACGAAATTCTTTTACATTACGCTGCCGATTATTACCCTTTTTTTATTTGAAAAGTGAAACGATATTAGATGTTTGAAAAATTTGAAAACAGCGGGAATCTACTGTTACACAGTCACGATGAATATTCAGTTTTTTTTCATGATAACTGCTGATAAATGGAATTCTGCATTTTTTCCTGTTCATATTTCACGGAACGAGATTTCAGTTTTATCGTACAAAGTATATTTTAAGAAATTAAAAATTCGGACAGTTTTAGATTTCTTCGAGTCTATTGGAATATTTTAATTAAATCATTGAATAATTACGCAATTCGCTAATTTGACGAATTTTTGTTGAATTGGTTTGATTTCATTGTATTTAATATTAGATTTTCTATATGAAAATTAAAAAAGGTGCACAAAGGTACCCTCAATTATTCATTAACATGCAATAGAAAGTTTTCGTTGAAAAAGTACCTTGCGAAATTATTCATTCGAAAAATTTGTATTAAATTGCATTAGCAAAAAGGAAGTTAACATCAATGTTTAATGCAAAGATATAATAATTTCATTAAATTCACAAAGTTCGATATATTCGTTAAATTATCGTCGTACAGGGAATATTCATTCAATTTTATTGTCAACATTTTCCATGTTTACTACTTAAAACAGAGTGTAAAATATTCCTTCAACATGCAACCGTAAATTTTCCTCGTATAAATAGCGTTAACACTAAAATTTCCGACGATTAATGCAATATATTTAAAGATATTAGATAAATACTTCAAAAGAAAAGGAATGATGGGTGCAAGAAATTTTATCGATTTAATCTGTTTCATTTCGCAAAATAGATGTAGAAAATTAAATAGAATACAGCGTTTAAAATTTCAGGAATATATTTAAAAAATACAGACCAAGTCATTTTGACTACCTTGGCAGTTCTATGTTAAAAAAACAAAAAGGAACTTTCCGTCATTATTTTGAAAGAATTAGCTCATTATAAAAACTCCGAGTGTGACGTGAATATACGATAAACAACGTTGCTTTTTAAAATGCAATTTATCATTAAACAGCGATTAAGTTCAGCAAAGAGTGGCATAACTCGTAAATACAGCGGTGAAAAGTTTTTGTTATGTAAATATTTTCATAGAACAGTGTATTAAACAAGTAATACTGGATAAATACGACATACTGCAGTGCTGTTTTATAATTAAAAATACCAACTGCTTATCGAGACGTTTGTTGTTTAAAAGCAACAGCTGCTGTTCACTCGGCTTACGTTATATTGTGTCTCGAGTGTGACGCATAACTAAACAAGATAAGTTAAAGGACACACGATATATGCATCGATATTTTTTAATGAAATTTAAATAAGATAACGCAATTAAGAACGCTCCGTGTGCATCGAAAAGTGCTCGACTCGTCGAATAACAATTTTTTCTTGGGCTCTATGCATCGCTTTTTCCACAGTCGCGGTAGCTTTGCGAATGTGACACTTACTGTTTGCAACCTAGTTAAATATCGTACTTTGTAATCGTCATTTTGATATTTTTTTAGATTTGCTAAAAAATATATTTTTGAAATACACAGATAAATTGTAGCTAGCTTACTTAAACAAGATAAGTTCAAGGTTGGGCAGTATATAAGTCGATATTTTTTCATGAAAATTAAACAAGATAACGTAACTGTAAATGCGTCATGTTTGTCAAAAATTGTTGAATTTGTTAAATTTCTTTTTTGTAATTTATACTCTGTTTCTAATATGACCTTAAAATTGATGTATGATTTTAATATGGTTAATATTTTCGCAGTTCGTATTTTGATTCGCAATTCAAATGAAATTTTTAAATGGAGACTTTTTACGGCATGTTCTATTGCAAAAAACAGAGTGTCTGCTATTTTAAAAAGTGATTGTTCTGTAATTTCGCTGGGACAAGTTATGTGGATCATTTGATTGTCAATTAACTATTATTTATTTGATAAATTTTTCTCATATTCCTATCTTTTTGTAATCAGCAATATGATTTCTGGTTCTGTACACATTCATTTTGCTCAAATTTTTTACGTTTGCGAATATGTCGTTAATAATGTACGTTAATAATGAAAATAACACCCTGTTCAAAAATTAAATAACCACCACTATTAAAAATAATTTACAGTAGTCAAAGGAAAAGAAGTAGATAAAAATAAATAGATTTTATTTGAATCGTAAAATACGGTATCCTGGTTTTACTTAATATCGACTATTTAATTAAATCCTTTCTCAGTTTTAACTGACAATAACAAAACAACGAAAGGCACTTCAATTTTCTAAATTCTCCGAAGGGATACAAATAGAAATAAAAGAAATTTTATCGAAAAATTTAAATAAGACAAAATTGTCTATGCTACATTAAAATCACAATAAAGAAACAGAAGGAGAAACCTATAATTTCACAAGATAAACGTTGTAACTCTAACTCCACTTGTGTTAAAAGTTCTAACATTTTTTCCCATTGACACTGCACCATCTGCAATTAACATTATTATCACAAAGCAAACATACGAGTTGGCTTTTAACGACAAATTTCTTTTCACTATCATAGAGACCGATAAACTACCGATAAACAAACTTGTAGTGTAAGTGACGTTATTCTCCATCGTTTGTCTTGCAGTAGAACAATTTATACGAAATTTATTCAAATACATGCGTACGCTGGGACACAATGCAAATAGGTATTATCAGGTCATTTACTGGTATCACGTTATCGGATTTAAAACGATTATGACTTAACGAGGGATATTCGTTATCTCGTTGAGACATACTAAATTACTTAGATCGTACGGCGTCAATCAAAATGTCAAGTACAATTCAACACGATGGATGAGCTTTCGTAAAAATTTTACATAAAATTTGTTATTCTCCACGTTACATCGCTATAAAAATCTCAGCTGAAGCGAATATCCTAATTTGAACAATATTCCAAACTGAACCGCGTCTTCTCCTTCCACATTGACATTCAGATTCGGAGCAGCTTAATTTCTTCAAGTAACCCCAAACTCCTAAATCTCATGGTGTCCCACAATCGCAAAATTCCGGTCCCAGGTAAATTCTACAACCGCGTTCAACGCAGTTCTCTGCGTTATTTTTGCTATAAAAATTTTAGCCGAAGAGAGTATCCTAGTTTGAACAATATTCCAAACTGAACCGCGTCTTCTCCTTCCACATTGACATTCAGATTCGGAGCAGCTTAATTTCTTCAAGTAACCCCAAACTCCTAAATCTCATGGTGTCCCACAATCGCAAAATTCCGGTCCCAGGTAAATTCTACAACCGCGTTCAACGCAGTTCTCTGCGTTATTTTTGCTATAAAAATTGTAGCCGAAGAGAGTATCCTAGTTTGAACAATATTCCAAACTGAACCGCGTCTTCTCCTTCCACATTGACATTCAGATTCGGAGCAGTTCAATTTGTTCAAGTAACCCCAAACTCCTAAATCTCATGGTGTCCCACAATCGCAAAATTCCGGTCCCAGGTAAATTCTGCAACCGCGTTCAACGCAGTTCTCTGCGTTATTTTTGCTATAAAAATTTTAGCCGAAGAGAGTACCCTTGTTTGAACAATATTCTAAACTGAGCAATGTCTTCTCCTTCCACATTGACTTTCAGATTCGGAGCAGCTCAATTTGTTCAAAGAACTCTAAAGTCCTAAATCTCGCGGTGTCCCACAATCGCAAAATTCCGGTCCCAGTTAAATTCTACAACCGCGTTCAACGCAGTTCTCTGCGTTATTTTTACTATAAAAATTTTAGCCGAAGAGAGTATCCTAGTTTGAACAATATTCTAAACTGAACCACGTCTTCTCCTTCCACATTGACTTTCAGATTCGGAGCAGCTCAATTTGTTCAAAGAACTCTAAAGTCCTAAATCTCGCGGTGTCCCACAATCGCAAAATTCTGGTCCCAGGTAAATTTAACAGCCGTGTTTGAAGCAGATCTATGGGTCAAACTTATCTTCAGAGAGCAAATAGTCGTAATTCGAGGGTGATAGGTCTTTGGTGAAGTTGAATTGCTTCGAAAAACGTCACCACGATCGCACAAGGCGGCCCCTTGTCTCTCTCTCTTCCCTCATCGTCCCTTTACGGCTCTGTAGGCTCGTTGGCGTAAAAAACTTTCATGAATATCCTTCTTTCATGCTAACGGACACGGAAATAAAGTAAAAAGGAAGAACCGTTCGGACGGGCTTCACGGACTGCGGGGACTTCAACGGGGAGGATCGGATGGACAACAGAAAATCGAGGTATCGGTATCTTTTACCGTGGTGATTCCTTTCGTCGAGGTTAGAGATAAAGTGGAAATTATTGTCGAAAATCAGAGATATCACGTGTATTTGCAGTGAAGGGATCGATAGCGATGCTGTTGATGATGTTTGAGCAATACGATAGCAAAGTACTCAATGGGAAGTATCGATAAGTATCAAAATGTTTGGTGCTTGGTATCAATTATCGATGACGATTCTTTTGGAATCGATATGAAACTGATACCTACGTGTTACGAAAATATGGATAGCGGATTTATATTTAGAGGAAATATCGAGTCTTGTTTGATATCAGTATGTGGATATCAATGGGTAATTGATACTTGGAAAAATAATATTTTTTAAATATCATAATAATAATGAAGATGGTGACAATTTGCCATTCTTTTTAGTTTCCTATCGTTTTTATATCATTTTCTTTTCTTTCCCTTTCCATTCTTTTACAATGGTTCCAATTTTTCTTATAATTTCCATGCAACTTTCTTTCAACTTCCACGACCTTTTCCTATAACTTTCATGGCATTTTTTGATAAACTTCTTAGAATTAACTTAATCGAGGAAGACAATGTTACCATGACATCGCAAAATTCAACAATTTCGGAATGTTAGATAAGCCGTGCCATTGAATTTGAAAATTATTTAAATGAACACGTACCTACTTTCGAATTATTGAAACGAATGCGTTTAATGATATTTAAACTTGCGACACTTAACTCAACAACGTTACCATTGATGTGTGTTTTCAAAAAAGGTGGAAATTATCGAGAATACAAAATGTAAAAAAACATATTGGCTTTTTAGCATTTCTCTTTAAACTTCTTGGAACCCCGGAGATTATATTGTTAACGTAATATTTATTTAATTCTGTTACACGTGGCGTTACGGATTACTGTGAGAATGAATTCATACGCATCTTATGATAATACGGTATGCAAAACCGTACATTCTATTTTTATAAAAGTAAACTAAGAAAATATAAAGTAAGAAATATTTCTCCATTAAATCTTTAACACAATTCCAACTGCAATACAATAAAAAAGGATGTAAAAGAAAACATTGCAATAAAAGAATGATCTATATTACATATTTCAGATGTACACTCAAAAATGAAGCTCTCAAAAAGTGAAGCATTAAAACGTAAAAATCAGAGATATTCAGAGATTTAACTGGCGTCAAGCATTGGTGTTGCTATAAAATAATAAAGCCAACGGTAATTACTAACCATTCATTTCTTTTTTACATCTAAACTTCATATAAATCTCAAACTAACGTGCTTTCATCAAACATACATCAATTACCTTCGACCAGCATTTCATTGCACTCTTCAAAATAACCACTAGAATAAAATAACAATCTGCAACTTTTCACAAATATGTAAAACTGCCAAATACAAACACACAGATCCAAAATTCCCGCATAAACATAGACATTTAACATAGCTAAGCCCGCCGTAACCCGACGACTCTCTAATGACTTAATTGTTGCTGCAACTCTGAATACCAAAAAGGAAACAAAGGTAGAAAAACAAGTGCATTTTTCCCGGTGCATCGGGGACCTCCTCGGCTCCCTTTGGTCATTCGCCTGCAGCGGTGCCGATGTCAAGGAACTTTCATGAATATGCTCGACTGGTAATGCGCACATTTCCACCACGTTCACCATCGCCCTTCGCCCCCGCAGACCCCATCAGGATGGGACGGGCACCTTGTTGGAGAACCCCTTACTTTTTCCGTCGACTGTACGCTTCTTGGAATTACACGGATCTCGTACGTGAATTATACGTGTAGCTGAACACGTGCGTGTGCCGTGCGTGCACGTATTAGCGTGTGTGAGACTCTGGACCATTCGTTATCTTCGGCAGAGGTTCTCAGCTTCGTTTATTTGTTCTTGTATTTTAGGATGGAAACGCTTTGGTCGTTTTTGGAGGGAAATTTGAAGTTATGGTTTTTAAGTGTGGTTTAAAGCGATGAGTGTATTAAGTACGTGCCATTTATTACGAATTTTGAGAGGTATTTTTTAGGAACTTTGAATGATTTTTTAGTGATGTTGTTTTATAATTTTTCTTGAGTTTGTGTTTCATTAATTGGCTTTGTCATGCGGAGGTTAACCCTTTGCCCTACAACAACATTATATCAGTGGAACACGATACGATAATATTATTTCTATGTTATTAATATTGCGTTAAATTCAAAAATACATCAGGAATCACTAACATATTTTTATTTTAGCAATTTAATTTTCAATTATTGTGCAGGCAGTCACAAAAGAAATCGTAGGGTTAATAATGTGAGGAATTTCTGGATGATGAGGGTGTTGTGTCGTATAGGATTGATTTTGGGGTTTTTTTTTGAGACCGTGAATACTTTTTTGTGATGTTATTTTTTAATGTTCCCTGAGTTTGTGTTTCATTGTTTGGTTTTGTTATGCGGGGTTTAATATTATGGGAAAATGGATTTTTAGTTTAACGTGTAAACGTACGTGCATTCTGTGGTTTTATTTTTTACGTGTATTTGAAAAAAAGGAGGCATTTGAAATTCGGCTGTGTGGAGTTACTAACCCTTTGAGGACTACGGACGCAGACATAAAGTTTGAGAAAAAATCTGATTATAGTTTATCGGCGCATGTATACGCGTTTAGATTTAAAAAGTTGAATTATGATCACGCAAATAGTGATGTACAACGTCGTTACATTAACACTCTGGCAAAGGGTTAATATTTCGGGCAATTAAACACTAGAACTACCAAACTAGTTAAAATGCCTGGTTTCCAAATTTTCGATAAATGCTCCAAGTTTATAGGGAAGCCCATAAAGTATTTGTAAAGCACAAACTACCGAATCCTTATTTAATATATGGAAATATAACAGAAACC
Source organism: Cerceris ruficornis (assembly GCA_963989415.1). Classification (NCBI taxonomy): domain Eukaryota; kingdom Metazoa; phylum Arthropoda; class Insecta; order Hymenoptera; family Crabronidae; genus Cerceris; species Cerceris ruficornis. The sequence continues at coordinate 5,146,929 of OZ022527.1, forward strand.
GGTAGTTCTAGTGTTACGATCGCTTTAAGTCCACTCGGAGATTTAATACGAGGAACTAAGGATACAAAACTATTAGACAACTTGTTGATAATATTTTCGTGAAAGGATTCCTTGTTTTAGGACTATAAAAGTTTTTTGATAAACATCGAAGAAATTTCCCACGGATGATAGCAATCAGACTTCAATTTAAGAACACTTTTTGGAAATATAAGTTTGTGCTTACCGTCACCATACATCCTTCATACCTTTTGAATTCTGAAGGAGTACTTCGAAAGAGTGCACTTAATATTAGAATCACTATTTATTATATTCTCTACATTTAACTTTAACGAATAAATAATTCGAATCTGCCCTGGTGCTCTCGATATTTAAAAATTTATTTCTGATCTTTGGACCCGATTTTGCACTTAATTTCAAGCCTTAAGCGATCTTCTATTGATCTTACAATTTTTGGCTCTCAGATTTATGGTAATGTCGTGAAGACATAGTTTTTCATAGATTCTAAGCCATAGAAATTAAGGTGTATATATTACCCGCAGAATTTTCGATAGCGATGGCTATTTTTATATTTTTATATGAATTATTTACGATAATTCCCTTTTTAATGCCAGATCTATCGGCGATCGATCCAGTATATTTAAAATTCTCAAATAAATACGTTGGAAGAAAATAAATGGAAGGGCAAATGCACGATCAATTTAATCACTTGCAGTCTACAAGATAGACGTAGAAAACAGAAAACGAAGTAGCGTTAAAAATGTCGAGAGAATTTAAAAAAAAATTCTGAACATGTCATTTTGACCATCTTGGTAGATCAGTGTTAAGCCCGACTCATTTTTTTGTATATAACTGAGCCATTTATTTCGAAAATAGCATAGGTCACTTTACCGTAATGAAAAATGGTGTTTTTCTAATGAATGTACGAAGTTATTTATGCTGAAAAAATGGACATATCCAAAGTAACAGGTACAAATAAACATTCTCGAAAATTGACATCAATATTTTTAAACGCGTTAACGCAAACCTTTAAAATGTCTTGATTTAAAAAGCACCTTAAACAAATAACGCTGATTGTCTTGGAAAATGAAACAATTTGTTTTTCCTAAGAAATGAAACGAAACTTAAAATCCACAATTTAGAGATTTTAATTTATGTCTTCCATAAATTAACACATAACTTAAAATCTGCAAGTTAGATTTTATATATGCTATAAATTCAAACAAGGCTGAAAAGCTATATACTAGGTTAACAAATTTATCTCTGCTATAAATTGACACACATCTCAAAACTACAAATTACAGATTTTAATCTATTTCTGCAACAACTTGAAACAGAATTAGAAATGTACAAAGTAATAAATTAATTTCTCCTAGACAATGATACATATCTTAAAAACTCCAATTTAAACAAATTTTGCTACTACTTGTTCAGGTTCGATTTCCCACACTTTTGACCTGCAACTAATTATACATACATATATCGGTTGAAAACCACTTCGCTATCGCAAACGTGTTCACGCATTTCCTTTGTTCTGCTATCAGAGGAAAGGGGTAGAAGGCTTTCTTGGTTTCTCAATATGGTTCTCCGTTTTGCAATGTGCCACTGCTTTAGTTCTCAGCTTGACGATAAATTTTCTCAAAAATGTGAAGAGGTAAACGTGAACTCGACCGACTGAACGTATTTTAAAGTATTCTTCCTTAAATAATCATCTTTCGCAAAACTTAAATTTCATTAATCGTATTCCTCATCATTATCTCCATGTGTTCTCAGCTTTCATTCAATTTTTCATTTTCTTGTACAATTAGTACTCGCAACAATTTTGCTTTCCTTTTTAACGAATAATTTAGATTTAACCGTGGATTTAATAATCATGCAACATGATTGCATGACACGCTTTCGTTCTTCAACAGTAGTTTCGGTTTACTTTGTAGTTTCAAAGATGGAAAGTTACGATAAAGTTCTCTGTTTTCATTTACGCCAAGATTTTAGATACGTTCGTTCCTTCGCCAGAAATGTTTTATCAAAAAACAGCTTGTTTCATCTGCTCTTGAGTTGGCGTGTTCATTGAGTATATAATTCGGGTGTGAGATAGAAATTTTTGATAAAACTATTTGATAGGGTATCGTTACAAATGTATTTCATTTTTGTGCCTTTGATTAATGGTTTCTTTCTTCGTTTGATGACTTAAAACCTCAGAAAAAGAAGATGATTTATCAAGACGTTTGATTTTTAATAAGTTTTAACGCTAGCTGCAATCATGTAATTATTAGCGATTATAATAAGTGCTGAAAAATGATGACTATTAAGTTTTGTTATATAGCTTTCAGTCTTTTAAAAAATAAACAACTTTTGCAATACGTTTCCGTTCCCTTAGCTGTCTGTGTAATTGATGAAATTGTGAAAAATAACTAAAAATAAATAAACTTGACGGAACTTATGACGGGACTCACTCTGTTTTAAAACGCGTCTTTAATGGTGATTTCCTAATTACAAACAATATAAACCAGCGGGTTAGATTTCAACATTACAAATTTTAGAGATTACAAATTTAGAGAGTGGAAAAGAGGGAGAGAGAGGGATTTGATACAATTTTATATATAAAAATGGCTTTAACAGATAAAATAACAGGACAATTTTCTGAAATTAGATATGCGTAACATAAAATACAGTAGAAGAGAAAAATGGAAACTTGTTAAAAAATATTTTAAGTTTCTTCTAGTACGCACGGTACTGCAGAATTTTTTCTTCCTCTCTTCCAAAAAATAATTAAATGTCCTGCATTATCGTGTCATTAATCTTTCACATTTCATGTAATCCGTTATCTTTACGCAAATGTCTTCGACTAGTTATGTATTAACAGAATTTCCACTTCAAAGAATGACCGCCTGATAAATTTGTTATTAAAAAGTGCATTTTACAATTCTTTACGCAACATTCAACTGCGTTTCATTCGTATCACATGAATAATTGTTGAGAACGTCAAACAATGTTACAAACCGCGTTATAGGTCAGTTTAAAGAAAACATGTAGAAACAGGAATAAATTAAAGATAATTCATTGCTTCACATTTGACACGACCTATTTTGTTTGACTTTGCGATTTCTGCACAAGAGGTTAGTCGAAACGGATGAAAATTGTTTGTCTCATATGAAAAAATGAATTAGAATTAACAAGGAATTCGAAAAATTAAGAGAGTAAGATTAATCGTTATCGGTATGCCGTTATCTGCATTTGGGATGTAACAGAATTTTTGAAGGCATCTTAACTTTCAAGTTTTCTCGATAGATCGACGGATAAAACTCGACTAAACGAGTTTAGATGCATACCTTCATCCTATATCAACTTGAAATTGGTTCTCGAATTAAATTATCTATCGATCCTTCCACTGTCACTTTGAATTTTTCAATCCATTCTTTATTCCTTTCGAGCGTACGATCTTTTGGATCGACTTACACAGCAACATTGTTATCTCACTGAAATTCAGTTTTTAACACGTTCCGTGCCGGACCATTTTTTAACCCCTGAACTACCGACGTTAAATCTTATATTTAAATATATTAAATAAGTACTTTGAAAAAAGGGGAATTCAGAGGTGGAAACGATGATTGATTCGGTAATGTATGTTTTATGAGAATGACGTAGAATATCTATTCTATGACTCTCCTATAAACTTAGAGAATCGTTGGAAAAAATTGTATACCAGTCATTTTGACTGGTTTGGTAGTTCTAGTGTTAAAGACTTTCCATTCAGACCGCGTGGGGCGTATACGACCCACACTTTTACGAATTAAGTTTGTTTTTAACGCATGTACTTGCAATTTTTCAATAGTACAAAACCATAATTAGCAAGAAAAGGGTGCAGATTTAAATATGCATTAGACAACAAAGCAATAAATTTATTTTTTAAGAAGTTATTATAGCAAGCACATTGTCGAACAATTATTCTACTAGACGAATAGCAAGGTCCTACATGATCATTTTAATAAAATCTAAATAAATAAAAATAAAGTGCGTTATAAGGAATAAAAATTATAAAATCCTATTTTAAATTAATCGATTTCAAATTATTTTGTCTGTAGCACTCAAATAGATTTATACCTACCGTATGTTATGTATTCGACGTTTTTACTCTCTATATTGCACTAATTTTAATGTAGAAAGATATTGAATTAAATAAACACCAGCTTTAATCAAACAGTAATTGTTTCTTCAACGACGCGCAAAAAAATGATTGACCGAAGTAAAATCTTTATTGTTTGAACAAGAGGCAGTCGAAAAAAAATGTTCGCTACGCCGCGTGGGGCGTGGACGATCCACACTATAATAAATGAATTATACATGATATTAAGACGCCCATATTTAATTCTACAATACATTTTTAAAAAAATTTTCTTCACGCGGTACGGAACGCGTTAATGTAAAAATTTTCCTTTAAAAATTTCTCAAATTTAAGATATATTCTTGTTATATATTATTTGACAATATTTTTCTGTTAATTTGAAATTAAATACTTCCTCTGTCCGAAATTAATTGTTGTGAAGTTCTGTCCCAAAATAGTTGTACCATTTTCAAAGAAATACTTCTACTTCTAAATTACAGGCACAATTAGGAACAAGAAAGGAATAACATTGAATTCATGAAACATCTGAACAAGAATTAAGTATTAACAATAATTTAAGCAATAATTAATAATCGTACAGCTATATACAAACCTAACAACTGATTTGGAACGGACGGAGTATCAATAATCTTTTTTTTCTGTTTCATTTTGACTTATTTGATTATTATAGAACATTGTCGAAGTCTTTGCAATTTTTTTAACGCTATATCTACCGATGATTAATGCAGTATATTTAAAAATATAAAATAAATATGATAGAAGTAGAGAATTGTAAGATGCAGAAAACATTATCGATTTAATGGTTTGCGATCTACAAGATACACGTAGAAAACTGAAAAACAAGAAGCAATAAAACATTTTGAAAAAATTTGAAGCAATTCATTTTGACCACCTCGGTAGATCTGGTGTTAATGTTTTTATGCTAATTGGACAGTATTTCGCTATTGTGAACATCTGTTTGCAACATTGTTCGCTTGAGAAAGTGAGCTGCAATTTAGCATAAAAGGTGAACCCCTTGCGAACTTGATTAAATCAGTTCATTTGTGTATACATATGTATATATATATAACGTCTGCTCTTCACCTTGAAGTCAACAGTAATGGTGCATCTGATTGCATTTCAGATATAAATAAGTGGCACTTTAACCTCTGTCGTATTTCATTATTTATAATCTTTGGAAAATATCCAAGATATGAAAATAACAATAGGAATGAAAGTAACCTGTCCAAAATAGAACCAAGTAGTTACTTAGATTCATAAATCTACAAACTCATCGTAAAATGATTTTATCTAAAAACTAGTAATTATGCTGTGCTTTCTCTTTCATCACTTTTTATCACAATTTCCATTTTTTGCAATATGTGACAATACAATAAACCGTTTGCTCTCCTACGTCCAGCTACGCTAGGCCCATCTTTCTGCTGTAATTAATATTTTATCTATTTCGACATTGGAATGTAACAATGATCCTGTGCCTTCTCATGAACATTCCTCCGTTCGTATAGTTATTCCTGCTATTATATAAAAATTAATCAACAGCAAAATATTTTCCGAGATTAGTTTTATTTAGGTGACAAAAAATTGGAAAAATAATTTGGACCGCAAAGTATTAAAGTGATAAATCTGCTCCATCTTTTCCTTTTTCAAAGTACTTATTTAATATATTGAAATATGATAGATTTAAAAATATTAAATAAGTATTTTGAAAAAAGGGGAATTAAGAGGTGGAAAAGATGATTGATTCGGCAATTTATGTTTTATAAGATTGACGCAGAATATCTATTCTATGACACTCCTATAAACTTGGACAATTTTTGGAAAAAATTGTGTACCAGTAATTTTGACTGATTTGGTAGTTCTGGGTTAGGTTAATTAAGTGCATCTTAATTTAGAGAAGGTTAGACGCGTGAATAAGTGTTTATTGTTGCTCATCCAATATTTCAAAGTTCAATTTAACCTCTTGCCCTACAATTTACTTCGTAACTGCATGTGCACTAATTCAGAATTAAATTAAATGAATAAAAATATATCAATGATTCCCGATATATCGTACAATTCCACGTAACATTAATACATTACAAATACTTTGATTGTTTCATGATCCACTGATACACAGAATTTGATTGATTTTGGAAAAATGCAAAATTTCCGATTCCATTTATCGAATTACCAGTGTCACTTATTTCGGGGTAAGCGCTTAAGCACTAATTAATTGTTTGGTCGCTTAAGTATTCACTTTACTTTACTTAAGTAGTCACTTTAGTAATTCACAAACGTGAAAATATCCGAGAAATAACTTACACACAATTTTTAACACGTTGATCGCCATGGGGGCCATCGGTGATCGACGCTATTGCGATCAATGAAATTTCATGACTTTTAAATTGAAATATTTACGAATTTTCTGATACATTCAATATTTAAATAATGGCATTAAAAAGGCAAAATCCCGCTGATTACGTAACTATTTGTGTCTTTAATGTTTCTGCTTTCTAAAGCTGTGATTTTAATACAAAAAGTTCCGCGTTAGTAAAACTTATGAAGCTACCAAAATAACTGTGCCGTTGAACGTGTTAAAAGTAAAGTTGTCCTGACTGCATGTCTATGGACGTCTTTAAGTTTTCTGCTTTGCAAAGATGTCATTTTAATGTTTCACTTCAGTAAAAATGATGAAATTAGCGAAATATCGGTGGGGTTCGACGAGTTAAACGATACAGTTCATCTTCTAAAAAATCGTCTTAGTTTTCCGTCCTTACATCCTTATTTTGAATACCCCTCCAATTAACAAATATGAATACATAATCTCCGCTTCTTAGTTGCACAATCAACGCACTTCTCCTTGCTGAATACACATCGAATTCTTAGCCAGTCCGTTATTCAGAATTGCTAAGGTAATCGAGAAACTTACAAGCTCGGTTAAATTTAATCGCAGCGTACGTTAGGAGGCGAAATAGTTCGGGCAAAGGTTCCGGCGTTTCCTGCCGGCGAAGATAATCTCATCTCTACTCGGACTCTCGTCACGAAGAGAGTCCCCGGGAGCCATTGATAAGGATCCAACATTTGAATTTCCAACCCGTAGTTATAATACTTTCGACCCTCTCTCGAACGCTCGTTAGAAGATACACGGGGACCTCGGTTCTCGGAAGGATTATTTATAAGTAACAGTGGCCTATTCGGATTTTTAATGGATGTTATTGCCTTTAAATTGAGTGATATATGTTTCGGTTGGAGAATATTGCGGTGAAATGCGATTTTTGGTGTTGTGGAAGAGAAAATGGTGGGTTGTTGGAAGAAGTAGTAATTTGAGAATGTTAACACTAGAACTGCCGGCATTAAATCTATGATATTTCGATATATTAAATAAGAAATTTGAAAAAAGAGGAATCTAAGAGGCGGAAAAGATGATCGATTCGGTGATTTATGTTTTTTTGAGATGAACGTAAAATATTTATTTTATGAGTTTCATATGAACTTGGAGAATTTTTGGAAAAAATTGTGTATCAGGCATTTTGACTGGTTTGGTAGTTCTAGTGTTAAAAGACGAAATTTAGTGGAAGAGGTTTTTAAAACCTATAATACCATAAGGAATAGTAGCTGTGTTAACTTTTTGAGGCACGGGAATTAACACGTTGAATGCCATGGGGGTCGCCGGTGACCGGTGCTATTGTATTAAATGAAATTTTAATATGACTATTAAATTGGAATATTTACGAATTTGTTAATGCAGTCAATATTTACGCATTGGTCTCAAAAAGGTATAGCGCTGCTGTCCATATATCTCTTTGTGTCAGTTTGTAAAGTTTCTCAAGTTTCTGCTTTGTAAAGATGTGATTTTAATAGAAAAAGTTTCACTTCAGTAGAAATGAAGAAACTACTAAAATACCGGTGGCATCCAACGTGTTAAAAAAATAAAATAACCAATGTTGGACAGACATTTTTTTTAATTGAACAATGGTGGTTTCATTTTATTAACAAAGTTATGCAGTAATATAAATTTTCGAGGGGGGACAAAAAATATCCCAACATGAACATTCACGCATCAAAAAGGTGTGACTCTTTTAATCCCGCCGTGCCTCAAAGAGTTAACGTAGTAATTTCAGATAATTGTGTTGTGAAATGTAGAAGAATTGGATAGTTGGAAGATATGGTAACTTGAGAAGGTTAAATGGTGGAACAGAGAAAAAGAAGTTTTTAAAATATATAATAGCATGAGGCGATGGTGAGCAAACTACGACCTGTTGCAGATTTTAGAATAATAGTACAGAAATTTTCAATTTCAGCGTTTTAAAATAACACATTTAACGGGATGTTCCTTCTCTTGCACAATTTCCCGTAGAAATTAAAATGTTCAATGAATTATGTGGACCCGCCAGAATTTTTTCCTATTTTCTGGCCCGGTCCTAAAAAATGTTGCCCATTTATGGCATCAAGGATAGTAGTCGGGTAAATTTAATAATTTAAAATAATTGTCCTGTGGGATATAGAAAAATTGGTTGCTTCAAGGATTTAATTATTTGAGACTCTCATATCGCGAAATATAGATATAGAAGTGTATAGAAGATATAGAAACGTAAGCGGTAGTGGCTGGGTAAATTTAATAATTTAAAATAATTGTGCCGTGCGATTTAGAATAATTGGTTGGTTGCAAGATTTAATTATTTGAGACTCTTATACGGCGAAATATAGATGTAGAATATATAGAAGTTATAGTAACGTAAGGGGTAGTTGCTGGGTAAAAGTGATAATTTAAAATAATTGTGCTTTGCAATATAGAATAATTGATTGGTTGCAAGATTCAGATATTTGAGACTTTTATATGGCGAAATATAAAAGATATAGTTTTATTTTTATAGCTTTAAAAGATGTAGTAGCACAAGGGACAGTAGCTACGAAAATGTGGTATTCTTAAAAAATTTGGCTGCACAATGCAGAAGAATAGGGCTATTGCAACAAACTTAGCATGAGACTGTCATATTCTGGAACATGGTAGAAGAGGTATTTAGAGAACGTGATAAAATTGGAAGAGACGAGATGACGAAATGGTAACTGGGGAAGCGAAATAATTAAAAAATATTGTATTCTACAACGTAAAAGGACAAGTTGGCTCCAAGAAGTAACAACTTGAGAAGGTCAAATGGTGGAACATAGTGGAAGAGCCTTTGAAAGGACAATCTTAAAAATTTCTGTTGCGAACTATAGAAGAATTGGTTGGTGCAGGAAATAGCAATTTGATACTTATACGGTAGAGTATAGCAGAAGACGTATTTAGAAAATGTAGTAAAAGAAAAAAATGGCACCTAAGAAATTTTGATCTCTATAAAAATCGTGTTCTGCAGTGTAGAAGAACTTTAAGTTTAAAATATACCAGTTTGACAAAGTTATATTGTAAAATGGAAAGAATTACAGTTTTGAAAAAAAAACAGTATCACTAGATACAAAGGGATATTAGCTTCAAGAAGCAGCCACAATGAGATCGTCATATTTTGGGTCAAGGAGACTGCGCATCGGAGAAGAATAATATTCAAAACACGAAGCCGTCGATAATTCTTATCGTGAATTAAAACAAACGAAAAATAACATTTAACGACGATAAACAAATCGAGAGGAGCACGCGTTTCTGGCTGCACGTGTACTCGCTGCATGCGATAATAAAATTTGCACTTTCTTTTATTTCGCACATTTCACGACTGTCTCGATCGCGCGACGTGTACAAATTGAAATTTGTTATTACTAAAATCGACGAAACGTTGGTAAACTCGGTGGATTAGAAAGCTGAGGGGAAAAAAGGGAATCGGATAGTCGAAGAGACACTAAAGTATATACTTCATTCGATTGGCCCGTTTCTGCCGTGAGATCACCAGGCGAAGTTAATGAATTTTCGCATGGAAAAGGCAGACGACTCCGTGAACTCGTTTACGAACGATCGACCTTTTTCCCACGATTCTTACCGTTCTCATCGACGTTGCGATTCTCTATTTGAAATTCAGAAAATCACCGGCCGTTTCGTTAATGGCTGAGTGCCGCATCGTCAAATTCTTCCGAGGTAATAATAGATTCCGATTAATAGTTACGATGCTGTTGAGTATTTGAGAAGTTATTTCAAGCTCGTTGCGTGGAGAGTGCTTCATTGAAGCTTCGAAATTTATGCATGGTGTACGACTTCTTTGAATTGTACGTAAGAAACTTTTCGTTGATGTTGAAGTTTCTTTGCTATTTCATAGTAACTTTTGTCAAAGCATTTTTGTTCATATTAAATAACACATGTAATATTATAATGGTTCATACACTTATCATGTTTATTTCATTGTTATGCTATTACCAGATTATTTTATTCTTTGAGTAATGTAAAAGATTGTCTTTAACTTTGGGAGTAGGAGAAATGTTCCTTTTTGCATATAGATTATCAGGGAAAATATTATTTTAAACATGAACCCTGCGGTGTTACAATAAGTATCGTTCAAGAAGTACATTGTACAAATTTATAAATTAAAATATCAGTGCAAAATGCACCCAGTCAGTTATTTTCACCCGGCTTGTAAAAAATTTTCAGCATTTGTGAAAATATTTCAAATAACACTAAATACAACTGTACTTTAGTATTTTTAGTACTTAATTATATTGAAATACAGCTACATTAATTCATTTGGATCATTAGCACCTGTATCACTGCTAATTTTTCTATCCATTATTAATGTTCGAATGAAAATAAAAAAACAGTAAACTTAAAGCCGAGAAAGAAGCAAAGTATTATCGAAGCAATACTTAAATGGAATATTTGTACTTTAATTCTATAAAAAAAGTGGAATTAATACTGGTAGTTGTATATTTAAAATAATATAAAAATATTTCAAATATGATACAAAAACTTAACAAAGTCTCAATAAAACGTCCAAATGAGAACTCAGCAGTTTCCAGTGGACCGAAAGGAAATAACAAATATTTATGTCAAAATTTGGCAAACAATGGATTGTAACAATTAGTTATATATTGAAAATTAACTGAAACTATCTCAGGTGCCAATGAAAAACGCAGCCAGGGCAACCGTAAAACGTCCGATCAAGAACTCCAACGATCTTCTCGTAAAGTTCCCTCTTTATTTCCCGCCGCGGCGTAAATGGCTGCCCTAAAAACCTTGCGGTCTAACAATTAGTAGGTTAGCCGTTCGGTTATCCATGGCCGCTCCTACGGCCAGGGTTTTAGTTTGAAATTTATAAAAGGGAAAGGTTAACGGTACAAATGGTTCTCTTTCGCGGCATTATTTTGACGCGGGGGCGCATTTGAATTTCAAAACTTCCGCCAGAGATCGGCGATGCCAATTAAATCGGTACGGTCGAAGAGGTCGTTGAACCCTTACGAAAGAAATTGTGGGAACACGTATGCGGAATAGCTTTGCATTTCGAGCGAGCCGCATACGGTTGACTCAATTTTCTTCGGTTTTAACTGAATTTCGTGCAGCCGGTTTTATGTCGGTTCAGGTGAATTCATTGCTGACCAACGAACGATAACATCGTTACGGTACAACGAAAATATGTTTCAATGGATGAGGAATGGATGTATTATTTATATTCATCGATAATACGAAATGCGCTTTAACAATCCTCGCGTGCGAGGGAACGGGCTGATTTTTCGTGGTGATATTTTGATACCTCTTCCCTTTCTTCTTCTTGAATGAGACGTCGCTTTTGGGAGGACTCACCTTGAGAATTTCGAGAGTACAGGTGACCAGAGTTTGCGACAGATATTGGTAGGAATGATACCGTAATGTGTTCTTAAATTGTAATGTTGCAAGGATGTATAAAGTGTTAGTTAATTGTCATTTTGTTTGTAAATTGATCTTAGTGTTACTTGAATTTCATGAAATGTATGTGTGATAAGTAAAGAGTAAATGCGAAATTCGTATAAAGACGTAGCGGATTTGCTGCATGTGTTCATTCATTGCAGGCTGATAATTGTGGAAAAATTAATAATAGGACGTTTAATGATTTTTATAGATTTTGCATTCTTTACAGGGAACATTTTTTTTTGAATATTAGTTAATATCATTTAAACCGCACATACAAGGTTATTAGTGACGATAGTAAATATTAAAAAAAGTTTTAATGATTATATTTTGTTACAAAGCTTCGTGCCTTTTAAGAAGGAGAAATTTACATTACATCTCGTTCCATAATGTTGCCTAGTATGGACATTCATTTTTACTTGGAACGACATTTTTAAATTATCTTAATAAGTGACTTTTCAAGTGATTGGATTTTATCGTTATTAAATTTCGACTCCTTTCAGATACTTCAATGTAAAAATGATTGAAGCACGATTAAAGAATAAAGTAGTCAAGTTAATATATATATATAAGTCAATATATGAATATTATGCAAGTTACAATGACTTAAATCGCGGTACATCATTCAAATAGCATTGCTTAGTTGATATATCTTCTTGAATTACCATGCCTTCTTATTGTAAACTACGAACCTGTGTGAAACTAATATATTATAATAAATTCTCCCCATTTCAATTTGTATTAAAATTATTAATCCAGAAAGTTTAAAACTACTGATTCAATAAATGACAACTACATTTCCCTAGCTCTCTAATTTTCATAACACCAAATGTATTTTGATTTCTGGGGTTGAAAAAATTCGCACAGTTTTGTTTTCTATTAAATTATAATATCAGCATTAAGTTCAACAATATTCCTCTATGTTCAATTACGCGAAATCTCGTAATACAATATCTCAACGATATTTTGAACAATCACGCCGTTCTAATTAAGCTCGTCGAATTGGCCAATCAATATTGCACTTACGATACTCGATTCCCCTAAGTTTCGCGGATACTGAATGGGAAGATCGTAATTATCGGTCTTCCTCTGTTTTCCGTTTTCTTTATCATTCCGTTATCGTACCCTGCAGAAAGGGTTATCCAATACCGTCGAGGTTATCGCGAAATTAATTTGAATAACACGAATATAATCGGCCGATAACGACGTTAAAACCGGCTATGCCGTCTGCAGTTTATAATTATAATGCTCGATCGATCGGGAGCAGCTTTTATCCGAGCAAAATATTTATGAAATTTAATCCTTGAAGGAACGAGAAAAAAAATACCACGTTCGTATAATCTCGCTGCTTTGTTAAAGTCAAATTGCAACGAGCACGATTCGGTTGTAACTTGTAATTTCTTAAACATCCAATGAGATCAATTTATGATTGTATCATCGAGCTGTATTTTTAATTTCTGCATATGAAAATTAGCAGCAATCATTTAAGTCATTTACATATCGATCGATTGGGGAGGGTGGAAAAGAGTTTTGAAATTGTAAGTTACACGCTTGCGCTATAATTAGTTAGATTTATGGCAATGTGGTATGCTAACAACTTATTAGTAATTTACCGGTCATTTGAATCGCATGAGATGAAATCCAAAGGAAGTTGAAAACTGCACCCGCGACAAATGTAACGTTGTTAATTATATATTTCTTAGAATTAATTAACAGCAACATATAATTTACACTCACATTGCATACTAGCGAAAAATTAATACTAAATTTGCCAAGGCGGTCAAAATGACCGGTTCCCAATTTTTTCAAAAAGTGCTCCAAACTGATAGGGTAGACATACAGTAAATATTCCACTTCTATCTTATAAAGCCTATATTACTTGATTAATCATTTATTTCACTTCTTCATTTTTCTTTTTCCAAAGTACTTATTCAGTATATTTGCATATAATAGATATAACGCTGGTAATTCTAGCGTTAATTAATACGCGAATTGATTACATTTTAACTATCTGCAGATATTACAATTCAGATCAACACTAAAATATATTGTTACTATGTAAAAATATTTCAAATTGATGCAAACTTATATATTTTATACGGAGAAAAATTGTACTGATTTTTCTAACCAAATATCTCAAATCATTATAAATTAAAAGTTCGTACAATGTAACTATTGGAGAGTTATTTACAAAATGAATTAAAAAATTTCGTATCGAGGAAAAATTGTGCTGAACGGTAATTTAACAGCCGAACTGTTAACCCCTTGCCTCGTAATATCGCCTATTGCCTCATAATATTAACTGCTATTCGCGATACAGATTATGGCCCAACCACAACAAACGGGAACCGAACTTGAGTCCCACAGAAATACGATACACTAAAACCGTCGTTGCTTAATCTCTGTAATAGGATGCAAAAGGAATTTAACAAATACATATACAGCTTATGTGAGAGCTATTTGAAGTCGAACCATTTTTTCCCACTTACATCATTTTTTGATTACGATGTTTAAGGTTATTACTTGTCCAGAAAGGTGTTAAGTATTCATCTTTTTTACTAACTTTATCTATTACGTTATTGCAAAGTTTTAAGTATTAGAAATCTTAGAAGTAGATTTAATTATATTTTTATAAAACAGTTGGATGTTATTGTTGATTCTGACGCGGTGCAGATTATGTTCTAGAATTTACTAAAAATACAACTGGCAAATTCTTCTCGTTCTATTATTTATTACAACATTGGTTAGTGTCGCATCAGCCGTTTATATAAAGTTAGATTTCTCAGATTGTCGTACAGTTTTATGTATTTTAGATAGTATAGCGATTTTTGGACATATAACGTTAACAGCTTATGTGTTACAGTTGGCCGATCAATCTTACGTGTTTTAGATAGTGCAGAAGCCTTCACATATATAGGTGCATTCAATTTTAATATTTCTGAACAGTGAATCTACCAATATTCAATTTTCGTCTAATGCTTATCAGTGTTACTTTGGTCTTATTTGAAATTCTGCTAGAAGTGTATAATATATGTACTTCTAAAACTAGTATCATTATAATAGTACTAATGCTACTAATAGTGCGATACTATTATAATAGCGCTAGTAGTCCCAATAGTGTAACACTTTTATAATAGTAATGATAATGCTAATAGTGTCATACTATCGTAATAGTATTAACAGTATAATACTATTATAATAGTACTGGCAGTACTAATTGCGCGATACTATTATAATAGTACTAATAGCACTGATATTGTGATACTATTATAATAATACTGATAGTACCAATAGCGTGATACTATTGCAACAGTACTAATAATATTAATAATATGATACTAGTGTCATAGTATTACTACTACTAATAGTATGATACTACTATACTAGAATATCATTTTAAGTAATACTTATTCAATACTACCATTTAGTTAACACTAGAACTACCGGCGGTAAACCTGTTATATTTAAATATATTAAATAAGTCCTTTGAAAAAAGGAAAATTCAGTGGTGGAAAAGATGATCGATTCGGTAATTTATGTTTTATAGGATGGACGTAGAAGATCTACTCTTTGGCTCTCCTATAATCTTGGAGAATTTTTGGAAAAAACTGTGTACCAGTCATTTTGACTAGTTTGGTAGTTCTAGTGTTAAAATACTTCCATAGTCTGGTAAATACGCCAATACGACCAGCAAAATCAAAGAGAACATAGCGCAGCCCTGTTGAAAGATTGATAAAATCAATCTTTCCGTTCGACCAACAACACCAAACACAAAGAAATCTTTCCAAGCAGCTGGCAATGTGTCGAGGAATCATTGAAATGCGTCGTGTAAAATTCACGAATAAAATCGTCTAAGAGGGAATCGGGGATGAAACGAGAAAGAAAGGAATAACTGTAAAGTTACGAGCAGTGCCCTGACCCCCGGAGACTGGCCGATAACTTTTAACTGACTTGACGAAAAAAATCGACCGCTCTTATCGTCCCTCGTTCGCGTCAATCCTCGTTATCAGTGGGCACTGATAAATACCGAGTCTAGGAACCACAAGGGGTGGCGTTAATGCACGCTCTAGAATCGTTACATTCACGTAAGTCAATTCACGGGTTAACCGATATCATGCCAGAAATGCCAGATAATGAGTTTGTGGATTGATTGATTAAATTTTCGAGCAGATATCTTCGAGCTGTTTGACACGGGTTCATGACAATTTTGCGGGTGAGAATTATTATTAGGTCTTTCAGCGAAATGGTTTGCTTTTGGTAGAGTTCTACGGGTATTGAATGGAATAATGTAGAGAATTCGTTGAAATATTGATAAGAAAGATATTTTTTGGATTATGAAATTTAGTGTTGTATGTGTAGATGTCTGAAAGTTAAGAATTTTTATTGTGTCTAGAATATATTTCTTTTTCATGTAGTAAACTAAATAACGGTATATGTTAAATATAAAATATTCAATGAAATATTTAACGAGGAGAATATTTTCTCTATTTCAAAATTCAATGTGTTTGGAAGTCTGGATATTTAAAATTTGTTATTATCAATTAGGAGTATTATTTTCTGATATAGAATAATTAGCATAGAAAATTGAAATAATATATTGGATATGAAATATTTCATAATCCATATACAATATTTTTCTTTGATTATTTCACCTAAAGTATATATTTTTATGTAATTTTCGATCCGTTGACATCATATTTAATATTGAAATTCAAAAATTTAGCGAACTGAATTTTTATGCTGATCTTCGTGGTTTTCCTTCCACTCTGGTATTTGTAAAACTATGAGATTTAGTTAAACGCTTACAACGAAAAACATTTGGCACAATGTGCACCATTTTCGGAATTGTGTTTATAAAATCCCGCGAGCTGAGAATTTTTGTCGAATTTCGAAAATGTTTTGTTACTAAATATCTCAATATTTATTAGAATGTAATGTTTATTATTTATTTAAATGTGCGATATATGCAACATTTCGAAAAATAGCAACCTTCCTCGATCAAATTTTTGGACAAATTTTCCTTATCCGCACTTTTCTGCAATTGTTTCCAAAAATACTTCTGTAAAATAATACACCAAAATCCTACATTCTCCTACACAGATAACCGTAAAGACATCGAAGCAGCCTTAAAAACAAATAATATACTTCTTCATTTTTTATATTCGAGATATTCTCAAAAAAAATTTTTTTCCTGCTTGAATCGCAGGATATCTGATGCTTAAAAAAATGTCTTAGTGAAATAATATACAGAAATTTTTTATTCTTGTGCATAATTTGCTGCAAAGACATTGAAGAAGACTCGAACATAAACAACATACTTTTCTATTTTTTTTATATTTTTGATATTGTCAAACAAGACATTTTTTCAAAACGTCAGATGTCTCCATTGACTAGCAGAACATCGGAGATTAAGAAATATTGTCTTTGTGAAATAATACACAGAAATCCTCCATTCTTCTGTACAATTAACCGTAATGACGTCAGAGCAGGTTTAAACATAAACAATATACTTTTTTTTATATTCAAAATATTGTTAAATAAATTTGTTTTATAACGCCGAATGTCTCTCTTGAATCGCAGGACATCTGAGATTAAGAAATATTGTCTTTGTGAAATAATACACAGAAATCCTCCATCCTTCTGTAAAATTAACCGTAATGACGTCAAAGCAGGTTTAAACATAAACAATATACTTTTTTTTATATTCAACATATTCTTAAATAAATTTGTTTTATAACGTCGAATGTCTCTCTTGAATCGCAGGACATCTGAGATTAAGAAATATTGTCTTTGTGAAATAATAAACAGAAGTCCTCGATTCTTCTGCACAATTTACCATAAAGACATTGCAGGAGATGCAAGTAAGTATTCTCCCTCGAATCGCGAAACATCCGATGTTTCAAAATAACAATAACGTCTCGTTATTCGATAACGCTGAATGATTGACACAACAATGTCCCCGCTGTCGTTATTATCTACCTCGCTTCCATTGAACGTATCATATGAATAACGCTCAGCCCGTAAAAAGTCATTATTGTCAGAATTGATTACTTGTTTTCACGACTCGATAAATTCATTAATCGCAAAACTGGCGCGACTTCTTCCTACGATCGTTAACGACCGTTCTCTTACATCGTATTCCTACCTTCGATTTACATTGATGAGATTCTCTCGCCGGATAAAATGGGGGAAAAAAGGAGAAAGAAAAATAAATAAGAAGATTATGCAACGTAATTCCTCTCCCGACGCGCGATAACACGATGATGCGAAACGTCATCGAACGTTTAATCAATCTGCGCAAAGGTGATGAATTTGTGTCAGGATGTTTATTCAGTGATACCGAACGAGGCATTGTCGTACGGCGTATGGGATTTTGATAAGGAGTTTGTACGAGTCATTCTTGTAAATTATAAATTCTTCTAGGTTGCTACTGTATCGTGTAGTTTCATTTGTAGAACCTTGATGGATCATTGGAATTATCTTTGAATACAATTTAATAAGATATTATTAATTTGTCCGTGTATTTAGTGTTTCACTTCTTTTTTGTTTGTAAAATGTATAATGTATGTGGTACTATGTTGTGAATGTTTATTTGTGGGTCTTGGATACATCGTTGATTTTGTGTCATAATATAACTTAATAACGCAGTATTGATTTTTATTTGCACTTTTTTTTATATCCTTCATTTAAGTTTCTTATAATTTATTCATTGATTAATTATGAAACTTTACTTATAAGTATTCAATATATTCTTGAATTTATAAGTTACCATAATTTAATAAGATCGTTAATTTTTAATTGCAGTTCTATTGTATTATTCATTTACGATTTTCACAATACAAAATATACCACGGTGCTGTGAAGGTTCCTTTCTACATCTTTGATCAATTTTGAAATTAATCTACTGATACAATTTGATAATATAGTATTAATTTTTATCTGTATAATTGTTTTATATCATTCTTTTGCAATTTGAACGGCGCATCTGCTATCGAATTCTAAAGTCCTATTTACAAGTCTTTAGATATGACTATTAAATTAATAAAATCTAATAATATGGTATTAATTTTCACTCTATTATTTTTATTTTCTTAAAACTTTACAAACATCAGGAATTAAAAGAAGTTTTTAATTTGAAGAGAATACTTCAAATTGATGATGTAATTTGACGTATAATACGTAATACTTTTTGTGTTTTACATCATTCCGAGCTCATTAGAAATTTTCCTCAAGATCAATAAATCAATCAATGCCTTATAAATGTATATTTCATTGATTTTCTTCGTTCTGATATTGCGAACGTATGTTGGAAATTGATAGTCTTGTTTATCATTAGTTGTAAGAGTGTTATACATAAAAAATATCCAAGCATTAACGCTACACCGTTTCTTCAATTACTTTCCCGTTATTGGAGCATGAAAATGTAGAATAAAGTACGAAATCTCATTTTACCGAGCCGAAACTTTGTCCACTTTCACTTTTCAGATGCACTGCATTTATATTCGGTTGCATGACGTTTTACCCCTTTTGTAATTTGTGTGTCTTTCTTTCAAAATACGAATTTCTTGAAAGTTTTTTCAAGCATGACACAGAATCACAATTAATTAATAAAGTGTTAGAAGGAATATGAAGTTTCTTGCATTATGACACTTTTGTCAGTGCATGTATCACAATTGGAACTGAATTATTGAAATAAATGGTCATTTACTAATTAAATCCTCCACTTTTGTATAAATTGCAATAAGATTCAAGACATCAAAGAAGCTTCATATAGTTGCCTCGTATTCGACTCTTTAATTTGGCAGGTTTTCGAGTCGCAAGTCCATTTACCATATTTGACAACATTGTAAGGGGAAAGTAATAAATTTAATGAAGCAATTAAAACTCCTAGAAAATCACAAATCCGTATAATTATGAATTCTAAAAAAACTAAAAAAAAATATTAGCGGCTACCGTGTTAAATATTACAACTTCGGGCGCCAAACAATATATTCATCTTTCCCTAAATGATAACTCATCAATGAACAGTACATTAACTTTAATAATATAAAGTGCAGCAGTAAAAGAAATAGAAATTCTCTTTTAAACCGAGCAAAATGAATTTCGTTTTCTCCTATTTCCAGAAACATATTCGCATCTAATTTGCTAAGCAAAGCAACAAACCCGAAGAAACTTAATGATTAAACCAGCAGATAGTTATCAGTCAAGATTTACACAGAAAAGATATTTCTACTCCGTTTTAACGTTAAAATAAAATCTGGACGTTGCTCTTTATCAATGAATGAGAGTTGCCAAACGGCACAAGTGCCGGAAAGACTTTTTCTCAATTGAATTGAACGAAATTGTTGTTGGCCAGGCAGACGAAAAACAAATGGACGGCTGATAATTTTGGTCGTGCAAGTGACGTCATAACAGACGCCAACGAGGGTTGGTACATTATGACAAGAAGGGACCATTTGACCCCACTCATTGTTTCTAATCCCACAATAAATTGAAGCAGCTGTACCGGCAATTGATACAAATTTACGTACAGTCCAGCTCATAAGGCGCCGATCTTACGAGAGGTCGCAACGGTTCAACCTTCCTTCTGCATATTCATTCTGCATCAAAACTGTGCTTGCTGTTTCGTGATTTCAAAAGGAAGGAGAAAAGCAGATGAGCTTATGTTGTCATTTCTTTGCAGGTGTTAATAACGTTCTAATCGTTTCACGATAAATGTTGACTACTAAATCGTTTCGTTGAGCAGGTACTTTAACACCACTCTGATAAATTGTAAGTTATATTACGCAAAGTCTGTTAGTCCAACATGTTGAAATTTTTTTTTAATAATTCCACATTGATTAACAGCTCGAAAAACGTCGAAATTTTCCTCAGAATCTCAATATCCTTTGAAGCCACGAAATTTTCTTTCGATCACTCTCCTTCTCAGCAGGTAATTCAAATAATTTAAGAGCGTGAACAGTTGACTTATGCGATTTGTTCTGCGTATCAGAAAAATTGAGTTAGTTTAAATTTTGTACTCGTGAAAGATTTTTCAACAAATGTGGATTAGGATAAACAGTGGTGCATAATTTAAGAAATCGAATTTAGTTTTGAATTTGAAATTCAGTCGACGAAATTAAATTTGATATAGCAAAAGATTATACCATTTTATTTAATGCGCTCAATTTTGCATTAAAACAGATGTGCAAGTTGAATTGAGAATCACTGAATATAACTAATTAATT
The DNA here is from genome assembly GCA_963989415.1 of Cerceris ruficornis. Classification (NCBI taxonomy): domain Eukaryota; kingdom Metazoa; phylum Arthropoda; class Insecta; order Hymenoptera; family Crabronidae; genus Cerceris; species Cerceris ruficornis. Next base: position 5,168,056 of record OZ022527.1, read on the forward strand.
AATGTGTAATAACGTTCGAAAGGATTGCAGAGAAATTGCATGAAAATCTTTGAAGCTGTAACGCGAAACATTTCCGGAATAAAGACAAAATTTTCTTTAAAATAAGTCATGTATTATTTTACAAAATTCCTCTTTTATAGTTTCGGTAGAGAAATTCTTACTTATATAATATTTCAAAGTTGTTCTTCCTCATTCCACGACTTCTATCGCGATCTTTCATTCTTGCCTTATTATCCTATTAGGTAGTTAAGTATTTTTGTTTCAGATTTCCACATATATGGCATGATTTAAGTAAATATTGAGAATCTATCACGCCGCAGAAAATCTAGATTGCAATTTTATTATCTGCAATTCTAAAAGGACTGATCAAGTAACTCGCCAAACACTGTCGTATGTCCCAATTAAAATGACTCATAACATAGTCCACAACTTGAATTTCTACATAATAATATCGAAAATACCTCAAAATTTGTAATAAAGGGAAATTCCTTGCGCGACTATATTCCTACTCTCATACGTTATAAGTCAAATTACTCCGAGACTCTTATTTACATATGTCAATAAAAAAATTCACAAAAATCTCACATTAATCAACCATTTCAAACACTGCCAAAAATTTTTCAATATCCTTTAATGCCTCAAGTTTTCTCAAGATCTCAATATCCTTCGAATCCAAGTAATTTCCACATAATCTCAATATCCTTCGCATCCAAGTAATTTCCTCAAAATCTCAGTATCCCTTCAACCGAAGTAATTTCTCAAGATCCCAATATCCTTTGAATCCGAGAAATTTTCTCAAAATCTCAATATTCTCTGAATCCAAGAAGTTTCCTCGAAATCTTATTTATTCTTCGATACGAATAATTTCCTCCTAATCTCAATATCTTTTGAATCCAAGAAATTTTCCTTAAGTTGTCAATGTGTTTCGAATCCAAGCAATTTCCTCAAAATCTCAATATCCTTTGAATAAAAGAAATTTCCTCAAGATGTCAATGTGTTCCGAATCCAAGCAATTTCCTCAAAATCTCAATATGCCTGAACGCAAAAAATTTCTCAAGATCTCAATATCCTTTGAATCCGAGAAACTTTCTCAAAATCTCAATATTCTCTGAATCCAAGAAGTTTCCTCGAAATCTTATTTATCCTTCGTACCGAACAATTTCCTCCTAATCTCAATATCCTTTGAATCCAAGCAATTTCCACAAAATTTCAATTTTCTTTGAACTCAAGAAGCTTACTCAAAATCAAAACACTTAAAATCTGAGAAATTCCCACTCAGTCACTCTCTTTCTCAGCAGGTATTTCTTCCTCCAAAAAATGTGTCTCTTGAGAACTCTTCAAAGGCTCCTTCCTCGCGTCACGACTTTTTCTTCCTCAAAGAAACAGACTCCTTTTCTCTCCTCGCCTTGGAATGACGTATGGACTTCGTTTCACGTCGATTACGTGCATCTTCTTCAGGGGTTGCGGAGGGTCCGAAATTCTAGACGCGTCGACGATTAACATCCCTCCTCGTCTATTCAAATTCCGGCACAGAACAGACGAGGAGGATCCTGCCGGCGTAAACCGCCATTGAACACGTGTAACGACAATGGCCATTACATATGCAGGAGACGGAATGGTCGGTGCATTCATGGTTGTGTTTTCTTCTTGTATCTTTTCTTCCACCGCCACTTCGACGCTTACGAGCGCGTTGCGCGGCTTCTTCGTGCATTCTTCGCTTTTGATTTATATTCCATGCTCATGGACATCTGTTTGCACCATGTCCTCCAATTGCCGTGACGGTTTTATGCCATTTGGCAAATATCCTCGTGGCAATTTTCCCTCGAAACAATGCTGCTTTTCAGCCGATCCTTGGCGAGTGTTTCGTACGATGTGTTACAGGAACAAACAGCGAATTAAAAGTGCTGGGATTGTTTCTGTTTGCGTGGATTTCAATATTTCAGAGGAATGAAATAGCACGGTTTAACGGCATGGGCGTGTTCGAGAGTTGAGCACTTTTGTGCGAAAGACTAATATTGTTGATTTTTTGTAATTTATAATGTTATTTGGATTTTGTAATTGTGCGGGTTCATTTGAAAGTCTGATTGGAATTAACCCTAGAACTACCAACCCAGTCAAAATGACTGGTACACAATTTTCTCCAAAAATTCTCCAAGTTTATGGAAGAGTCTTAGAATAAATATTCTATCTCCATCCTAAAAAACATAAATCACCGAATCGATTATCTTTTCCGCCTCTTGATCCCTCCTTTTTCAAAGTACTTATTTAATATTTTGAAATATCATAGATTTAACGCCGGCAGTTCTAGTGTTAAGATCAGGTACGTGCACGAATATTGACGGATATTTTGCTAAGTTTCTTACGTCGTTTTTGCGAGTTATGGTTACAGATGTTCAGGTGAATCTCAGTTTTTACGAGTGCAAGTAAATATATTATATCTGTGCAGAGATTTGGAGAATATTAAATGTAATGAGTGCTAATGTTTAGAGCTTTCGCATATTTTTTGTACTATTTAAATTCTGGGTGTTCTTGTGCAAGTTTTCATTTTGTTAAATGTATACGAATGCAGTTTAATTATGGGTACTCTAAGTTTAGAGTTTCGATGGTGCACATAATAAGTCGAACAATATTTTCGCAGTTTTTATTACCACTGTCGCAAAACTGCTTGTCCACTTGTGCAAAATAAGTATTAACACTTGGGTATAATAACAACATAAATACTAAGACGAACAATATTTTCCCGGTTTCTATTTAAATTGTTATCACTTGTGCAAAATATTAGTATTAATCCGTGCGATGCAATAACAATCTGAATAATCGCTTCACAATTTCGATTCAACATTCTCTCAGACGTTTTGATTGGATCAGCAACTCCAGACTTTAGAATTTCAAGAATTAAGATTTAATCACTTCAATGTTATGACCGAAAATTTTCGATATTAGAAAATAATATTCTACGAAGGTATATTATATTTTTATAATTTTCATGCTATGAAATAGTTACTATCCTAACTGTTCACTCATGGAATTGGAAGAGATCATTGCTCATTTGCGAAGAATATTTATACTTATACACCTAATTCTGTTTTTCCACGGTAGATACGTTCCAGACAAAACTGTGTAAAAAAAGACATGAAGTACATACATAGAAAAAAGGGGATTATTTCCATATCCTTCAACCCTGTAAAAAATAGTTAAAATAAATTTATTAAAAAGTTATTTTAACACGTTGAACGCCACCGGTATTTCGCTAGTTTCATTATTCCTACCGAAGTGAAACTTTTTCTATTAAAATTACACCTTTATAAATCAGAAACTTCGAAGAAACCGATGGATATACATTCGGCAGAAGTTTATCTTTTTGACGCCAATATTTAAATATTGAATATATTACAAAATTCGTAAATATTACAATTTCAAAGTCACATGAAGTTTCATTGAATTCAGTAGCGCCGGTCACCGGTGACCCCCATGGCAGTTAACGTGTTAAGAATATTTTAGATTTTTTAATTGTGCTAAATCGAATCAAATCGTGTAAAAACGGAATCATTTTTTTGTCTAGACCGTGTTAAATCAAAACCGTGTAAAAACGGAATCATTTTTTTTTCTAGACCGTGTTAAATCAAAACCGTGTAAAAACAGAATTGGGTGTAATTTCTAATTTTAGAAAAAGGCTTTAGACATTGATATTCTATTTTGCGTGATTTGGACATAACTATTTATTTCGAATTTATATAATTCTTTAGAGCCTGTGTATTTATAGACTTGTTTTAACCTATTTTATCCTTTGCTTATTTTGGAAAGAAGTAGACAACAAATCATTTTCTACATGAAGAAAATAACTAGAAATATCTCTAAAAAGCACATAATAAAATCGTAGGTGAGAAAGGTGGTTGCACAAACTTAGAATAATTTCAGGAGACTTCTTAAAATCTTAATGTCCTTCGAATCCAAGCAATTTCCACAAAATCTCAATATCGTATGAACCCAAGAAATTTCCGCAAGATTTCAATGTTTTTCGAATCCAAGCAATTTTCCCAAAATCTCAATATCCCTTGAACCCAAGAAATTTCTCAGGTTCTCAATAGCCTTTGAATCCGAGAAATCTCAAAATCTCAATATCCTTTGCATCCAAGAAGTTTCCTCGAAATCTTATTAATTTCTTTCAGGAGACTTCAATTCTTCTAGTGATCACTGCCAAGCATCTTGCCATTTTGTCCGAAATTTCCATATCAAAATTAAAAATCCCATTAAAAGAAATATCAAAAACACAAATTTCACTGTATCCAACTCAACTGCCACCAATCTTCCTACTTATTCACGCAAACCATCAACGTTAATGCTTTGTAACTCTCTTCATCTTCGTACCCCGCGCCATTTTGGCATCGACTACTTCGACATCGTAGAAAACCGTCGTAAAACAATTTCCTCCCGATGAAAATGGTCACGGGCATAAAAGACGGTATGCACCATCGAGAAATGTCACTGACATGTGTAACAACAATGGGCATTAAATATGCGAGAGACAGAACGCCACGGCGCTCGTTTCTCTTCTCTTCCCTCCTCCCCCATTTCACTCTAGTCCTCCTCTCCACCTTTTTATTATCATTTCTCGTTTCTTTGCTCGAAGTTGACATCGTTGTCACGTAGGAGACTTCCTACGGGCTTGGGTGCTTTCCTGAATACCTAACGTCCCCTTTCGTACACGCGAACATCCCTCTTCGCGCAATCTCGAATATCTCGAGACTCTTTCATCAAGATCGGTGATGGTCACTTTTCTTTCACCCATCCAATGGATCCAGAGCGATCAAGTGATAAGGATATTTCATTAACCCCTTCGCCGTACGATTTCTTTTGTGCCTGCCTCCGCAATAATTCAGAATTAAATTGGTGAAATAAAAATTGATCAGTGATTCTTGATATATCATATAATTTAACGTGATATCAATATTATAAAAATAATATTATCGCGTCGTGTCTCATTAATATTTTCAATTTCATAGGTTTTGCAGAACTGGAAAATTGCCTATACAATTTACCACATCAAGAATGTCACTCGTTATTGCAAGGGGTTATACTTTCGAGGATTTCTGCATTTCGTTGAGTCGGTTCGAAAGATACAGTGGATTCTGTGAATTCTGATTTTGGATAAAAAACTGTGGCCTCATTTAAGAAAAAAGTTGAAATTAATTTTCTAAAATTAAAAAAAAGGATTGTGCAAAAAATCTTGGAACAAAATTCAAGCGGATGTATTGAAAAAACTGGTTAAGATTAGTCGGAGACATAATTTCGCATCCTGCCAGTTACGTCGATGATGTGAATATTTAAATATTTTTATATTATTTACTGGTATGAATTTTAAATATTATATACCATAATTCTTCTATAACAATCTTCAAACCGGCATCAATTATGTGAAAAAAGTGACATTATTGTAACATTAATATTCTTTTACGTCGAGTTTATTAATCCGAAAATTTCTGGACGGTAGTGTACATCCAAATGTTCATTACCGGCGAAGAATAAAAAACCTGAATGAACGTTTCACAAAATGACCGCTTAAAAATCATTCCGACCTTTCGATCTTTGACGACACAATTTCATTAATGCAGAGTCACAGGGTGATTATGAAACTTGATCGTTTTCTGAAAGAAGAAAACATAAAGATCAAAAATATCATTAACGGTTCGCCATAAATGAAAAAAAACCCTACCGAGGCATTTCAATGAAGTTGTTATGATCTCAAATCGGAAATGATCCAGCATAATTCCATCGGCTTTGCGAAATCCATGTCAGCAGACACATAAACCGCTCCTTTTTCGATTTCCTTCGGCTCCTCGTCTCTTTTTTTTTCTCCTTGTCCGGAATTATTGCCAGACGCTGAAACTCGTAAAAATCCGAGCGAAAGCGAAATTCGATAATCTGAGCAGAAAGCTGTAACTTTATATTACAAGACGTCGAGGAGGGAAATAAACTTGGACGAAATGTATTATCGTATTGCACGTGTAAATCTCAGCCCTGTCCCGACGTCACTTGGGGGCCAGGATTTATATTTACGGCTGAAATTTGTATCTGACGTGTATCTGACGAATTTGACGTAGATTCCTCCATGGATTTCTGACGTAATTGCGACGTAAATGGTAATATCGCGAGAAGAAATGTACGTGCTCGGAATTACCGAAATGGACGGTCGAGATGGAAAGTATTTGCTGAATCAAATACCTGTTTTTACATTGTTTCAGCGCAGAAGTGAGAGTTAGTAGTTTGAAGGCATTTTTAATCTATAGATGTGCACTTGTATTATTTGATGTACCATTGGAATTTTTGACATTTAATATCTTATAATTTGAAGTACGAGGAAAAGTAATGAATAAGTCTACCGATTAAAGTTTTATCGATTAAAAACATATCTGTTGAAAGATATCGAAGTAGAACGTAATGGATGTCTACTGAGGTTTCTGAATTTATTCTGCGTATGAGGATAACTTTGGACATGAAGGAACTTTGTATTAGCACATGTTCTTTTATTTATTAATTAGAAAAGATGTTAACACGTTGAATGCCATGGGAATCACCGGAGACCGGCGCTATTGAAATCAATGAAATTTTATGACTTTTAAATTGTAATATTTACGAATTTGTTAATTCAGTCAATATTTACGCGTTTGTCTCAAAAAGCTAAAGTCCTGCTGTCTATATATCTCTTTTTGTCTTTAACGTTTCTGCTGTGTGAAGACGTGATTTTAATAGAAAAAATTTCACTTCAGCAGAAATGAAGAAATTAGCGAAATACCGGTGGCATTTAACGTGTTAAACGGATTATTTAAACAAGTTTTTGGATTCATTTAGCATGTACTGCATGTGAGAGGCCCTTTATTTTACTTGATATATTTTTTTTAAAGTTGAAATTCAATATATTATGTATATATTACAGTTTTTATAAACTGTTATTAAATGTATTAAGTCAATACGGTAATTAACAATAAGACTAAGTTGGTTATGCTTTATAACTTGTAATACGTATTTTCGCTCGTAAAGAGGCTGACAAAATTTTAATTGTTACGCATTAAGTGAATTTCATTCAAGAGACGAATTTTAATTTTTTGTACAAATTGCTAAAAGGAAACTATGTATTTCAGCGAAGAACTGTCTTTGAAATTATAGAAAAAGGACAGTAAAAATCTAAAATATTGGCATAATGATATTTTTGGATTTATTGGAGCCAAAGATTGAAACCACTGAGTTTCGGAATTATTTTTATACCTGTGTATTGAATCTGTGATTATTGATTCTTAATATTGAACATTTGATCATTTTAATTGCCTGAATAAAGTGATAGATCATTTGCTAGCTAACTATAAAAGGACAAGGAAAGATAAAATTTTTTGTTATTTTTGTCCATTCAATTCTTCATGATTATCGTGCTTCATTCCAGTTTTGTCACTTTATCGACTGACTCATTAATTATTTGAAGCCTTTGCGATAGCGCACTGTATCGTGACGTCTAATTGACGAAAATGAAACGTCAATTATTCGTCCGATGCTTTTTTATTTTCTTGTTATAACTACTTTAAGACTTTAAGAAATATTTAGCAGTCTATATGACTGAATTGTTGTTTTCAATTCTGCTCAATTTTCCTATACAATTATATCATTCGCATCGACCTATCCAGTCTTTTTACTCAATTATTCCGTTCAATTTCCATTGATCATCCCATTCAATTATGTTGTTAAAATTTCATTCAATCACCGTATTCAATTATGTTATTCAATTCTACTGCGATCTTCTTATCCTATTAGTTTATAAAATACTGCTGAAATTTTGCACTTCAGTACTTACTTTTATTAAAACTTCAATATTTTCTTGTGAAATTAATAATGATTGGATGACAGCGTACTCAATTTAACCTTACTAAATGACCGTATTCGGTCTGAACTGCAAAACAATTAAAAATAAAGTGAAACAAAGAGCCAGAGATTTCGAATAGCTTCTTTGTAAATACCTTCTCGTAGGATTAAACGTTTGAACCTTTATACGGTGAAACTCTTCAGGTAATTTACTTTTTAATTTTTTTAACAAATACCGCAGTAAAAGTTGCCCCGCCTTATTTACTTACCTTTCAAGTACGTTCTTACAAACATCTTATCTTCTAAGTTTTCCTAACAAATTCACCAAAGTCCTATTCGAAAACCAATAACCGAAAAACGTAAAGATATAAAAATTACCAATTCAAATGTTCCTGTTCCTTGAAATAATTCTCATTCATAGAAAACGTACGACATGAATCAAGTTTCGGCCGTTTCACGAGGAGCATATCTCTACGTACTTACTTGTAAAGTGTATTCGTTACACGTTACGTTGTACACACATGAGACGCTCTTTCGATACTTACTTCTTTTCAAGGTGACGCTTTGCCCATTCACACGTACGCTTCTTATCTCTCTGACTGTATGCACATTCATACTTATGTACTTACACAGGCCCTGGAACCACAAATTAAGTCTTACGCATGTGTGAGCCTCACTCATACGACCTCATCCATATGTGGCCTTTGAGACGACTCTTGTGGTACAGCCAGAAGGAAAAGTAGCGATCGTGCTTGGAATGAAACTTAAATTTCTACTTGATAATGTGTTCATTAGTTTATTCATTTAAGAATTTATAACCAATTATATGGTTTTAAGTGTATGATATGAGCTTTTTGACTTTTGACTATCTGGATTTTTAATTGAGGAAGAAAGCGGGGTATTTGTTTTTCGTGTGTATTTTTTTCCTTTTAGCTGTTAAGAACACTTCGCCTGGGACCTACTGTTTTAGATGGTGTCCGAAACACCGAGGTTATTTTTTTTTCGAGGTTTTCTTAAATTACCATTTAATATATGAGCCGTTTTCTTTGAAAGTGGTTAAGTCCAATTTTCGACAAATAGTTAGTTAATGATAACAATGAATGCAATCTGCTTGATTGCTGATTTTTATCTATAAATAGTTCCCAAAAAAATTCTTCAAAATTTGCATCATTTTGTCAATATAAATTTACATAGTCAATGAAATTACAAATGTAATTACTTTAAAAGTGGTTTAAGTCCACTTTCCGCAAAGACATAATATTTAGTTCAGAAATTGTACTATATAATTTCTCTACTTCACTTTTAACTGATACTTTAAAAACGATCGCATTATAAACTTAAATCAATTTAATATTTAAAAAACATAAAATGAGCGTATTACATATACCAATATTTTTCAAACCATTCAAATACAAACCCTTAAGTATCTCCATATTATATAAAATGGAGATACACCACTTTCAAAGAAAACGGCTCATATATTAAATGATAATTTAAGAAAAATTTGCGACAGATGAGGGACGGAGTTGAACTCGGGCGCAGTAATTGGGCGTTCAAACTTTCCTTTTCCTTTTTTTCTGTACCTTTTGCGATATTATAATAATTGCTATAGCCATTTCCCCTAGGTACACATTGTTTCTTGTCTTGACTTCATTTTTTACGATAACTGACAGCGCAAGATTCTGAAATTCTTTTTTTTTTTTCGCAAATTATTGCATAGTGCAAAATTGTTGGTAATAACGGAAAGAAATATAATCGAATTTAATTGTTATTAGGACCAGGATTTTTCTTAGTTCAGTTTTGAATTTTAGACCTCAAGTCTATATGAAAATAGGTGATAAGTAGAAGAAAAAGAATTCCGAACGTATTTGACTTTTAAGCTCAGTTAAAAGGTCTGCCAGTGTTAAGGTTTTTTAAACTTTGCAGCTACTTGCCTCTTTGCAGATACTTACTGCAAGGTATTGATACTGAAATAAAGAAATAGTGCTTGATGCTCATACAAAGAAGCATGTTTCCTCTCATTCTAATTTCGTATGCATTGAAATTTACATTTCAATTCGTGTAGCTTGTATTTGCAAATATAAGCAGAATAGTAGAGAAACATTAGACATCTGGAAGACAATGAAATGAAGAAAGAAAAGAACTTTTTTACATATCAAAGTTCTGCTAAGGTATCTTGCTATTTTAAACATTCAATAATATTAACATACTTTGAAAGCCGAAGATAAACCTTTGCAAATGTAATAATCCAAGTAATTCAACAGACAGAAGATGCGGAGACTGCTAAATTACCATTTTTAAAACTATATCATTACAATCCACTTTAATTGCAAAAGAGGAATTTTTTAACGTATCGAAGTTCTACTAATTGTAAGTTCTTGTCCCATTTTGAGAATTTAATAACATAAACATAATTCAAAGAGCGCAGATAAATCTTTATAAATTTAAAAATCAAAAAGATTAAATATACAGAAGATACAGAAGTGTGTTTACCACAATTTTTCTAAACGTTATCATCGTAATCAGCGTTGTTTAGTCGGAGAATAAGAGAAAAAGAAGTTCTTGGAGGTATAAACGCAATAACCTGAATAAGACTCTTCTAATGCTTATCAGGATCAATGAACCACTCGAGAAGATAATAATGCCACTCTGGACAAAATGACCGGTATGAGATTTCACATCGTTTCTCGTAAACAACATAGAATGACTATTTCACCATATACCTTAAGATAATGAAGGAAATAAAACGATTAATAAGATCCATAATTAATTGGTAAAAAAGTTTAGCATTAAAATTATATTTAACTTCAAAGTTATCGAAATAATTATTGCACGAATCTTTCCAGCAGGAGAAGAAATCCTGCTTTTTTCACTTTAATCGACATTTTCTAGGTTTTGTAAGGCCTTCTATTCTTCGGACGTGTCGGTTTAAAAGAGTTCCGATGTAAAGTATGCAACGTACAAATAGGCCACGCTGATTTTATGCAATTACGTAACGTAGCTCCATAGAATTGTGCAATAAACAATGAAAAAAATTAGTAAAGTAACCTTCGCAAAAACTTAGGCAGCAACTTTTTTGTCGGAAGTGATCGTTGTATATTTTAATGCTTATAAAAAAATTACTTCTCAGGGTCACACACTCGTCATGACTGACATTTCTTCTTTCAATGGTTACGAGATTTATAGCCACAATACAGAAAGGGGATATTTTAAATACATTCTTCTTAAACCAATGTTATTCTTATTTCTTTATGGAATGGAATTTATAAGGCGATAAAGTTAGGTAATACATCTTGTGTAGAACAATGAAATGTTAGAGTAAGACGTGTTAGTAGAAGTGTCAGCAATGGTTTTAAGATATATTAATGAGATCGAATAATAGAAAGAGATGTCATTAAAGAATAAATAATAAACGAATTAGAATCAATGGAATGAACGAGTGAACTGGAAAGATACTTCGGTCCGCATGGGCTTAATGTTGAACCTAAAGGTATATTCTCAATGGCATGTTTACTCTGTTTTTTCTTTTTTCGGCTTTAATTGTTACAGTTCATTTCGCCTAATTGTAAGACCTATCACTGTTGTAAGTGGGTCACCGAACCTATAATATATTATATAATAATTTCGAAGCAATTTCCCAGAGCTGAAGGCGGGTTGGAACTTGGGCCTACTGCTTTCAAGTCCTAGCCTTTACATCATTAACCACCATGGTCCTACAGAACTCTCTTTGTTGCACTGCACTTCTTCGAATGCAGCTGCGATGGCCATTTTACCCATGAGCCACTGCTATAGCTGAGTTCTGAACGACCAAGGGTATGCTATATTAATTAATAATTTAGAAGCAATTACACAGAGGTGAAGGCAGATTTGAACTTAAGATTAGGCCCACTGGCTGCGAGTCCTAGCATTTGTATCCTTAATCACTACAGCCCTGAAGAATTAAGTTTATTTCTGGTATCGTCCTTTTTCTGCTTCTATTGCTATGGTTATTGTACCTAGTACTCATTGTTTTAGGTGATTTCCGAGCCATCAAAGTTACCATGTTTTAATTAATAATTTAGAAAGAATTTCACAGACGTATAAGGGGATTTGAACTTCGGCCCACTAGTTATGAGTCCTAGCCTTTACCTTTTTAACCACCACAGCCACGGAGAATTAAGTTTGTTTCTGGTTTAGTGCTTTTTTCTGCTTGAACTGTTATTTCATGTAGGACTCATTGTTGTAGGTCAGGTACTCTCCGAACCATCAAGGTTGTTATGTTTTAATTAATAATTTAGATACAATTTCACAGAGGTGTCGACGGACTTTAAGTCGACCCCATTGCTTGCAAGTCCTAGCGTTTATCTCATTAGTCATCATAGCTCTACAAAATTAAGTTTGCTTCTTGTTCTGTCTTTTTTCCGTTTCAACCGCTGCGGTTACTTCACCTAGGACCCATCGTTGTAGCTGAGTTCTGAACCACCAAGAGTACGCTATAATAATTATTAATTTAGAAACAATTTCACAAAGGTGAAAACAGATGTGAACTTGGGTTCACTGCTTGTGAGTCCCAGCCTTTAACTCACCATCACAGCTCCGCAGAATTAAATTTCTTTCTCGTTTTCTGTCTTTCCCCCTTCAACTGCCGCCAAGGCTATGCTATATTAATTGATAATTTACAAACAATTTTCGAGAGGCGAAGGCGAATTTAAACATAGAATTTGGCCCATTGGTTGCGAGGACTAGCATTCGAACCCTTACCCACAATAGCCCATGTTCGTGCCTTGCCAGCACCGATGATTTTTCTTCTCTTTTCTCGTAAAAAGGTAGGATACTTGGTGTCGTAGCCTCGCATTTATATTCTTAAACGGGACATCCTGCGTGTCCAGTGGCGGATACAGCCTGCTGTCGTCGAAGACGAGCAAAGGCGAGAGAAGCCGAGATGGAAAGGGGCTTATTGAGTGTCTGCTATATCGAGAATACGACTCGCACCGACTACAAATGACGGGGATACACTGACAGCGAAAGTTTCGCTTATTTCCAGTCACTTTGTCTCCCATAAAGACACTTCGTAAATGGCAATTGACGTTTTCTTCCTCGTTCGGTCGTTAATCCTGAAATTAACGGGAAAATTTTTCATTCTTGATTGGGTACCCGCTGGCGACAGGTGGGCATCTTTTTCTTCCAGCATGCAGACGAGATGTGGATATTTAGCAATTATTGGTGATGTTGAAATTCGATGAACTTAGAAAGAATTTTATTGCTTCATGTTTCGTTTGTAACTTCCTTTGATAATTAAAACTGACAAAAATCAATTAATAAAAGTTCTTTTATTGAGACTTATTTAAATTGTTATTTATTATTTTTTCTCGTTACTTCTAGAGACGATATAGTTAGTAGGTAGCAATCAATGTTACACGATATAAATTTTTGTTCAATCTCAAAATTAATCGGATGATTTGATCTTGATTATAACGTACGAAATTTTTCATTTTAAATTCGCAACTTCTCGGCGACAGGTGGGCATCTTTTTCTTCCAGTATGCAGACGAGATGTGGATATTTAGCAATTATTGGTGGTGTTGAAATTCGATGAACTTAGAAAGAATTTTATTGCTTCATGTTTCGTTTGTAATTTCCTTTGATAATTAAAACTGACATAAATAGATTGATAAAAGTTCTTGTATTGAGACTTATTTAAATTGTTATTTATTATTTTTTCTCGTTACTTCTAGAGACGATATATTAGCAATCAATGTTATACAATATAAATTTTTGTTAAATCCTAAAATTAATCGGATGACTTCATCTTGATTTTAACGTACGAAATTTTTCATTTTAAATTCGTAACTTCTCGGCGACAGGTGGGCATCTTTTTCTTCCAGCATGCAGAAGAGATGTGGACGTTTAGCAATTATTGGTGATGTTGAAATTCGATGAGCTTAGAAAAAATTGTATTGCTTCATGTATCGTTTGTATTTTTCATTGGCAATGAAAACTGTGATAAATAGATTGATGAAAGTTCTTGTATTAAATTGTTATTTATTATTTTTCCTCGTTAGTTCTAGAGACGATATAATTAATAGATAACAATTAAATAACACGTTGAATGCCATGGGGGTCACGGGTGACCGACGCTATTGAATTCGATGAAATTTTGTATGGCTTTTGAACTGCCATATTAACAAATTTGCTAATATAGTCATTATTTAAATATTATTGTTGGAAAAGTGAAGTATCGCCGCTTATGGAACTATTTTTATCTGTAACGTTTCTATTCTATAAAGGTATGATTTTTACAGGAAAAGTTTCACTTCGATAGAAATGATGGAATTAGCGATATACGAGTGGAGTTCAACGTGTTAATATTATACAGCATAAATTTTTGTTAAATCTCAAAATTAATTGGACCTCTTGATCTTGATTTTAACATAGGAAATTTTTCATTTTGCATTCGCAACTCGTCGGCGACAGGTGTGAATCTTTTTCTTGGTGCATTTAAATGTAATTTGCAAATTATAATTACTGTCGGAGTTGCCATTTGATAAATTTTGAAAGTTTCTTAATGCCCGATGTATTATTATCCACAGTCTTTTTCACTTTTAACTCTCTCGCGCAGAATTATTTGTACAATTTTATATGAAGCAAGTGAAATTATTTTCGTAAAGTACTCTACTGTGGAGTCAACATTTTTGTCTACTGATAACGATGATTACAGGCACAGAGGAATACTTAAGTGAAAATATAAAGTTATTGCCACCATTCAAATTCAAAGTTAAGTTTATAGAATACGAACTACAAGTACAACTCGAAATATGTTTACAGAAATCCTTCAGGAATGATGAAAGTATATAAAAAAATGTAATATAACTCCAAATTATTTTTTATCAAGTTATGTAACATCTGTTTACCTTTTGCTATTAATGTCTTAAGCCGTCTATGCAATATTAAATTTTTTATTAAAAAGAAAGTCTGTGTACGTAATATTTCTTTAGCTGTTGACATTTAAAAGAAGAAAAAATTGATAGGAGACTTCCACTCTTCCTGCCGATCATCGATCCGTGTTTTATAAATAAATTCTTTCCGATATTGCGTGATCGAAGGTGTCTGCAAACATTGACCGTAACCTTTTTATCAGGAAAACGCAAGACATCGCAAACAGCGACGGAGTATTATCGATGTTATTTTGATACTTAGTCTTCCTAAATAGAGCAACACTGTAATTTCATACTTGCGGATATTGTTTCAATATGAAGAATTGCGCCAGGACTTAAAACACCTTATCTGAGAACTCCGTATCAGAAAGAATTTGCTGAAGCTCCATTTTGAATTAAAAATTATGTAGATATGCTTTTTATCCTTTTGATACAGCAATTCTGACTGTAAATTTCGAAAGTTCTGCCTGAATTTTGAATTTTGTTTATCCATCTTCAGATTAGTATTTGTTTTTGTATTTTGATTTTTCTAACTTTATCGAATAGAAAACTGTGGAAGGTAAATGCCATTGTGAAGTGAAAAACAATTTATTGACTGTTGAATATCCTCAAAGTTATGCAAAAATAGTAAAAATAGCCTGTGCAAACATTACTATGTTATTGCGATTTTTGGGCTATAGTTTTATAGATCTGAGAAATTAACTAAAATAATTGTAATTGTAAGAATTTAATTATTTGGAATTTAAAAAGTACCCATTCATTGCTACATTATTGCATCTCTAAATCTATTTTTTATAGATTTCGGAAATTAACAAAAACAAAGCTGAGAATTGAAAAATTTTTCCAACATTATTACATTATTGAAACTTTGAAGCTATCTTTTATAGATTTGAAAAGTTAACTAAAACGAAACTATTAATGTAATTATTTGGAATTTCAAATATTCTCCTGCATTGCTGCATTATTGCAATTTTGAAGGTCTATCGTTATACATCTGAGAAATTACCTAATACAAAGCTGAAAGTTCAATTATTTTCTTTTTAAAAAATTCTCCAGCATTCCTACATTTCTGCAATTTTTAAGCCATATTTTTACTGGTCTGAGAAATCAACTAAAACATAGCTAAGAATTTAATTATTCAGATTTTTAAAGTTTCTCCTCCACCTACTCTCATTTTCTTTTCATCTTACTTTAATACGATAGCAATAAATATCGAGTCCACTTTAAACAAATATCTAAATCATCATCGTAATTCCAAAGATAAAATGAATTCCATAGGAAATTACCTACGACAACATACGTAATTCAAAGCAGAAGCGCACATATAATTTCTGAAGCAAAAAAATTATCAACCTAACGCGTAAATACTGTCCCGATCGGATTTGCATTCGCGTGCAAGTTTGGAGTATCGTGATATATATAAATTGTGCTTAATTTTACGGAGGATTTCCTGTCATGGTAAATTTCATCGGAGAGTGAAAATTTCTCGAAAAATTCGCCGAAGAAAATATGATTATTTCCTCGGCACGCTATTTGTTTTCATGCTTGCGTGTACCTCTTATCGGTAACCGCAATATAATGCAGGAGAACGGTTTCATATGTGTATATGCAAGCTTACATTCGTTGCATGGCCTTTGTGTACAGGGTGTACTCGGAATATTGCATTTATTGCAATGATTAATCCAAATTTCAACGTTACAATGCTCGTAGATAAAGTAAAAATATAGATTTTATGGTAACAATTGAAATAATAAAATATGATATCAGGTGAAACGAAATGAAATGTCGTTTTTGTGTTACAATGCGAAAAAATTGTTTTACCAAACAAATATATAATTTTTATTTCAAATTGCGTTAAGTAAACCTCGGCTGTTATAGACCGCTTAAAATTTAATAATTCATAATGAATCACTGTCAAAATATTTTGCTAGGCACAAAGAGTATAACATTTCTTTTCGCTTTACCGAATAATTGATTGTTAATATAAAATTACCATTTTTATGTAAGCGTTGAAAATTAAAATGGATTCTTTAATGTATGAGAAGTTAAAAGAAGATTGCTAGATAATTATTAATCTTTTTGGAGTCTTATGCTGATTCGTAGTCGATTTATGTTGCGGAGTTAATTTCGAATTTGAAAGTGTATAAGCGTTTTGTACCTTCGTGTTAACACCGCTTATTATCTGTAATTACTGCTGTCATTAGATAAATAGAAACAAACGATAGTAGAGAATATCAGAAAGTTAATTATACTTAGTTGACAAATAATTGGCGAAATAATTTGAATCGCAAAGTGTTAAATGTCTGCTGATATTTAAAATGTTAATCGCGTCTTATTAATGCTTTTGAAAGCGTGTTATTGGAAATATACTTTTTTATCACTAAAATTACTATTTGAAACTTTCGTTAAGTTGAGAAAAAAAACAGTTACTTCAACGGATAGGTGAACATCGATAAGCCTTCTCTTTTTATGTTAATATTTACTTGAAAATGCTGATGTATCTTTACCTTGTAAATAATTAACTACGATATGCTTTTAAAGATGTAAAAAGACAAGTTGTTTTTCAGTTTCACGTAAAGAGCGACATTTAATCGTTTAAAAATAACTTAATTCTATGCTTTTGACCGGAAATTAAAATTGCAAAGTATACAAAGCTTCGTGACGATTATACGCAATTCAAATTTTGAATTTCCATTACAGATCTCAATGCGGAAGTACCGGCGATTATGCGATAACGAATGGCGGTGAGTTTTTTTTACTTTACTTGTTAGCGAAACGGTAGAAACGCTTTCTATTTTATCGTCGTACGCGTTGTCTTCCTCGCGTGATGAACAAATAGACTTTCCTTTCAGCGAATTAATGATTTATTCTATGCGCAACACGATTACGCAGCCATTGGCCTTTTATTGGGAAGAAAACTTACGGATGAATAATTATTAAGTCATTTTCGATGCGTTACTAATTAGCATCGTGCATTTTTAAATCAGTCTCTCAGGATGGCGATATAAAAATTTACATTTCAACATGTAAACAATATTTCTTTTTTTGTGTTACTATTAATCTTTATCTTGAAAATTACCCCTGGAAATTTACTGACTGACGTATATGCCTGAGATTTTGTCGAAAGAAATTTCATTTCAAAATAACAACGCCATGGTAACTTTCAGTTTAACGTAATCAATTTGGCGGATTCTTTACCCCTTGCCGTACAATAACGATTGATGCTCGTGATGCGATAAATTGGATAGAAAGTTTTCAAGTTTTGCAAAACCTATCGAATCGAAAGTATCAGAGAGACGCGACACGATAAAATTATTTCTACAATACTAATATTACGTTAAATTATACGATATATCAGGAATCACTGATCAACTTTTATTTTACAAATTTAATTCTGAATTATTGCGAAGGCAGTCACAAAAGAAATAGTAGGTCAAGGACTTAATAAACATTTGATTAGATTTATTTGGAACATTCCTATTCAGATGTTATATTAAATAAATTCCCCTTAGAGGAACACTTTATTAAATTAGTCAAATGTTTATGAAATTATGAAACAGGTACTGAAATTTATAAACAATTAAAAATGTCTTTTAATTATTTATCTCAAGTATTATTCATCGAAGACTCAAACAGAACAAACAACATATAAAAAATGTAAGTCACTGTTGTATTTCTTTAATCAGGGTAACTGATGCAGTGATCATCCCAGCATCTTCACGATCATCTATTTAAAGAAATTCACAATAGAAGCTTCTTAGTAACAATGTCACTTAACACTCATAAAAATCATCCCAAGACCTATAAAATTAGTCGAAGCTAAATTTCAATGCAAAGGAATCGGTAATAAAACTTTTTCCTTCATAAAAGAAAGCTGTACCAAGAAGATCGTCAAAGGTCAACAGAACCCAGGGACAGATGATTAAAAATTGATTAAATGTGCATAAGAAAGTAGCTCCAGGCATGTTTCACACAGACAACAAAAAAATATATCAAAATATAAACCACTATGTCAATTTTTTCAAATGAGGATCACTGCTATAGCAATTAGCACCTCAACAACGTCTTTGCGATTATCAAATGAATATCTAGCTAAAGATATTCACAATAGAAGTTTCTTCGTAACAACGTCATCTAACACTCACAAAAGTCATCTCAAGAGCGATAAAATTAATCGGAATAAAATTTCAATGCGAACGAATTGGTAATAGAACTTTTTCCTTCGTAAAAGAAAGCTGTACCAAGAAGATCGTCAAAGGTCAACAGAACCCAGGGACAGATGATTAAAAATTGATTAAATGTGCATAAGAAAGTAGCTCCAGGCATGTTTCACACAGACAACAAAAAAATATATCAAAATATAAACCACTGTGTCAATTTTTTCAAACGAGGATCACTGCTACAGCAATTAGCACCTCAACAACGTCTTTACGATTATCAAATGAATATCTAGCTAAAGATATTCACAATAGAAGTTTCTTCGTAACAGCGTCATCTAACACTCACAAAAGTCATCCCAAGAGCGATAAAATTAATCGGAATAAAATTTCAATGCGAACGAATTGGTAATAGAACTTTTTCTTTCATAAAAGACAGTTGTACCAAGAACTTCGTCGAAGGCTAACGAAACCCAGCGACAGATGATTAAACATTTATTCAATGTCCATAGGAGAATTAGCCCCATGCATGTTGCACATAGGCTCACTAGGATGATCATATTTATGGCCTGTGATTGGTCGATTCGCTTTAAGCGTGATGGCCTTAAGTGGTCAAGAGTGACGCTGACGTTTAATGACAAGCGCCTGCTGTTGAAAATTGCCGAGTAACAACTGTCTACTTACAAAGTCCACCACCGGTGACCGTTACGTTAAGTGAAGTCGTGAAATCGCAGATGAAAAAGCAACAGTAACGTAATCGCCGTTTTGCGCTTATCTACTTTCAGAGGAAAGAAAAGAAAGGGATGTAATTGTCGTTCGGTTCGGTCACGTAATACACGGTGCGAGCGTGAGTCATTGGCGAATTTTGCGTGAATTCCTTCGAGGCAGATGCGCGTTTCTCCGATTCTGGCTGTGCATCGATTTAGTTAACAATTTCAGAGAAATGGTTATACGGAAGATTTTCAAACGAAGAAATGGTATTCGACGGAATAATTCAACGATACATGTTATTACACAATTACTATTGGGTTGGCAAGAAAGTAATTTCGGTTTTGTAATATGAAATGAAGCTCATTTTTTTAACAAAGAATGAACTTTAATCAATTATATATTTTCCATTTTGTTCGATGACCTTTTGCCATCTTTTAGACCAATTCATGATTCCGCTCTCATAGAAATTCTGGTCTTTATCAGCAAAAAACTGAACCAGGTGCGATTTTAGGCTGAACATTTGAATTAATCGTTTGGTTCCTCGGAAGCAGCTCGAAGTACACAACACCTTTGTAATCTCACCAAATTGACAGTATAACTTATTTTTTATAAAATTCAGCTTTCGATGTGGTTTGTATAAAAAAGTAATGCCAAATTAAAATATATCGAAAATGTTCCTTTTTGCACTCCATATTAAAATTCTCACTAAACTAACAATTGCAAACAAAATGAAGCACAATTTGTTTCTAAATCCTGCCAAAAGTGACAACTTTCAATTTTCAGAAGGAAAAAATGATAACATTTTCAGAAGTCCTTCAAAACAAACGTAACGTTGGCTACCGACGTAAACCGAAATTACTTTCTTGCCAACCCAATAATTGGGGAAATAATGAAATAGTAGTTGGAGGGCTGCTTATGTATTTGTATAATTAAGTATTGTTACTTTGACCATTAACACTAAAGCTGTCAAGGCGATCAAAATGATAGGTTATCAATTTTTTCGAAAAATTCCCCAAATTGACAGGGGAGCTATACAGTAAATATTTCACTACTATCTTATTAAACATAAATTACTTAACACTTCATCTACCGGAAGCCTATTAATAGGCTTTCTGTTTATCAATACTCATTGGCCGACAGTCTATTAATCTGTTATTACAGATGATAATAAAATAAAGTTACGTTGCCTCAGAACAACTGAAATTAAGACGACATAATGAGTATTTCTTCACATTTTAATTTTAATGTTATAGAGCTTTGCAAGTAGGTACATACACTCGTGCATAATGTTCAATACTTGTTCAGTATATTTGAATATAATAGATATAACGCCGGTAGTTCTAGCGTTAATACTCGCATGTTGCAGCTAGCAGCTGTATAATAGATAGAATTTTGGGAAATAATTTTATAGTGTTTATTGGTGTAATGATTGTATAGTAGCTGGTGAAATATAACAATCGTTTTTGGCGATACAATTTAATAATATTGTAGTCTATAAGAGATTGTGGAATACATAAATGGTACTTGAAGGACTAATTTAGGATTATATATTATTGTTTAAAAGGAATTGGAGTAATAATTATACAGTAGTTGGGAGATCATCAATGTACTTGTATAGTTAATTACAATATTACTTTGATCATTAATAGACACATATTGCAACGATTTATCGATTGTAGCTGTATAATAGTTCAATAGCATTTTGATAATTAATTTGATAGTGTTTAGTGGAATAATGACTGGTGAGTGATCGTATAGTAGTCGGTAAAGTTATTCAGTGGAATTTTTGACGGAACAATTCATTAATTTTCGATGCGATGATTTGAGAGTAGATATAATTAATTACTTACTAATCGACGATACAATTAAGAAAGAATCAGGGCTATATTTAAAATAGCTTTATAAGTTTTTTAATCTGAATTACTGATAAGTGCATATTTCAGCGGTTTAGCATTCCGATTGACCATCGATTCACCCTGCAATGGCGATGACATAGTCGATTAACAGTCGATGGCACAATTCAATAATAGCCAGTAGAATATTTAAGTAGTCTTACAAATAGCGTCACTCAAATTTGTGTATTAACAGCCAGTCAATATTTTAAACTAGTAAAAGCTATTAAAAAACATACTCCATTACATCTAATGCTGTTTTGTGTTTCATATTAAACAGTATTTTAAATCATTTTAAAATCTCTCTTACAGAAATTCGCAATTTATAGCATTCTCAAACCATCGAACCATAAATGCATAATTTCGTTAATACTGTTGCGGCGCGCCATAATAAATCAACTTATGGTTTATACAAATAGCGATTATATTTCAATACGTCCGGCCGACAGCTCACGGACAACTATCTGACATATTATTATAAACAATCGCATCTCGTTGCTATCTCTCTATCAATCGACATCATACAGAAGGTGGACGTAACGTTTCGTAACTCATAATAATGCGTAACAATACATAGTAATTAACGTTTCATGTCGAATATCTATTTCTTTGAAAAACATAATTACTTTCGTGACTGTAGTAAGAAACGAAAACTATTATTAGTATAATGTTTACCTTTGACTGCTATGGTCATTTGGTTATTGACTCGTATTTTTATGTATGTATTTCTCGCACAACCGATGCTGTGGTACACGTATCGCATAAGAAGAACGCAGATGGCAGCAATGAATTCCACCTTAAATCCTCCAATTAGGAATCCGATCCTCGTCTTCCATAACTACATTGCACGGCCATTATCATTTTTCGCGGAATATGATGAACATTATCGAGTCGTTATTTCAAATCATATGTTCACGGTAGTATTATGATGATAACATTACCTGCGAATTATCTAGACACCTAATACCATAGAATTAAAGTTCCGTAGTGTCTTTCGTTCTTCAATATGATAATTTTACCGTGATTATCACAATATTACCTAATACCATGGAGTTACAATGCGTTTCAACTAGCAATATATAAAACTTTGGACGGTGCCGTTACAGCGTCTTCCAATGCAAAGAATCGAAGCTTTTAGAAGTTACAGTTCGTTAATTATTATGGTTATAATTCATTATGGTCATTTCATCTCGGACCTACAATTTTAGGTAGGTTCTGAACCATGGAAATTATGATACACATATCATTTAGAAAACACCACGAGGAGACGAGGATTAATTCTCCGTCTTGAATACAGTTGCTAGAGAGGCAGAAGAAAATTATACTCTATGATTAACGAAAGCAAAATCATTGTAAAGATCATCTTTTACATCGTGCAACCGTCCTCAATAGAGATACAGAAAAAGTTGCCAAAAATATGATTCATCAGAAGAGGCACAGAAAAATTGCAAGCTGTGATTAACGAAAGCAAAATTACTGTAGAATTCTTTTCTAGCATTAATTCTCCGTCTTGAATACAGTTGCTAGAGAGGCAGAAGAAAATTATACTCTATGATTAACGAAAGCAAAATCATTGTAATCACTGTATACATATATATATATATACAGGGTGGTCCACGTAACTTGTGCACCCCGAATAACTTTTAAAGTATGCGTTGCACGAAAGAATGTTATATACAAAAGTTACATGGTTTAAAAGGGTACACTATGTAGTGTGTTAATTTTTTTTATAGGTGGAGGCGTTTCGAAGATTTGAAGGTCAACTTTGTTTTTTTAAGAGGAATGATATGATTTTTTATTCACCATGAAATAGTACGTTTCAAGACGAGTTCAATGACCTATGACTCAAGTTCATTCAAGGTCAAACTTGCTTGAATATTAAGTAACTATAATTCAAAGTATGTCGTGTTTGGTATCATTTTAATCAGAAATAGCTTTAATGTAAAATATGTCAAAAAATATGAGTTCAACGTTAATGTGTAGGATACAATTGAGAATGCAATATATAAATAATATGATAACAATGCAGCGCGTGTGTGTGTGTGTTCTCCAGGTAGAAATAAAAAAATTAAAGCAGCAATATCATTAAGATTTGAGGATTAAAAAAAATGAAGAACCACTTACTCTGGCCGCCTTGGTAGATTTAGGTTTGACCTTCATCCGTCCGTGAGATCCTTTTTGACCCAAAGCGAGACAAATGGTGCACAGTGAATACATATGATTCTCAATAAAATAATTATAAAGCAAAATTAGAAAAGCAAATTTTGTTTTCTTAATAGAAAATAGACTAGGGGGCAAAAAAGGACGTAGGGATTTTAGCGAGATTTTTTTAAAGGAGCAAACGAAGGTTAAATTCGGTCTTGTGACATTTGTTAAACACATTGTTAAACCTAATCACGACCATCCCTCTAAGTCGATCCCATAATAATTTTCGAGCCCTAATTGTCATTCCTCGTTCCACCATGTGCAACGAAACGTCGATATATCGGCGAAGACCGCGAGGAATAATGAAAGTCGTTGCATTCGCAATTGCCGCGGTCATGATGCAGACTCGGCACGATTGAAATACCACGGCGTATGCTTTCCACCATCGTGCATTACAAAGAGGTCTTCCGTGAAAAAGAAGCGGGCGCCATGACGGATTTTCCATGACGAAGCTCACGAAGGGTCAAAGGCCGAGGTGCTTCGCGGTGTACCGCACACCTCGGCGCGATAAATACCGCGAAGATATACGCGTATGTTGCATCTCTTGTGGTAATGCTATTTTTTCGACGCCTCTTTCAATTGCTCAACGAGAATTCGATAGGGAGTTTATGGTGTCTTTGGAAATTTAACTCTAGAACTGCGAAGGTGGTCAGCATGACCGCCTTCCAATGTTTTCGAAAAATTCTTCAAATTGATAGAGAAGCTACGAAATAAATATTTCACCATATCATCGTATGTAATATATCATCGTATCATGTAAAAACTAAATTATTTCATTGATCATATCTATCACCTTTGGTTTCTTATTTTTCGAAGTACTTATCCAGTAGGGGAAGGTTGCTCAAATCGTACCTCCTAAGGAGAAAGGTCTGTAAATTGTAAATTTTAGTAAATGAAGGACAAAATTTAGTTTCATTTACAACTTCTACGAATACCACAACTATGTATTTAATAAAAATTCCAAATACATGTATATAATTAAAGGTATTTAACAAAAACCAGAATAGTAACGTCGCGATGCATCGGTACGACTGAGGAAACGGTGTCCTAAGTCGTACCACCTGTGTCCTAAGCCTATTTAAATATAACAGATTATATATTTAGATACATTTAAATATATAACGACGGTAGTTCCAGTGTTAAAGCAAGTTTAAAGGAATGAAGTGAAGTTCTCTTGGGAAAAAGTTTTGATGGAAAAAGAAGATATGCTTCAATTTGTTCTGATAATTTATTATTAGTAATTGTGTGGTCGTTGATAATTGTTGTTATTATCGGGAACTTTCATAATTGTTAGTAATTTGTAAATAAAAGAATTATGAACAAACTTGCCAACATAGTTTTGAGGAACATTATTTGCGCAAAAATTCAGATATTTTCTGTGAATCCAAGGATATTTATACAATAATTGCGATATTAATACGTCAGTCATTTGAAATTCGATCAACTAATGTAAGGATGCTTATTAATTTTAATATAAAAATACAAAAGGGTACAAGACCGTGACACTGGTTCTGTAAAAGCTCACTTTCGACTGCCTCTCGCCGCGTTTCGCCTTCGTATACTGAGGGACCAGAAACAAGGCACTTGAGGGGTAATTTGCTCTGATTCGCCCGACGGATAGGGACATCCCACTCCCTCACGCATTTTTGATTTTGACGCGCAGTTGGCAATAGAGACCTGCACATTCCTTGCGTCGTCATGTGAACGACGAAAGGAGTGTTTTATTTTCGGTTGTCATTCGTCGATCTCAGGTTTCCAGGAATGACATGGGGCCGGGGAGGGGGGGGGGGGGGATATGCGGTGCGAGAGCAATCTCCCCTTCCGTCCCAACTGCCTTGTTTCTGGTCCCTCACTTTATAAACAGCGGTCGTGATCGTTGCTTGTTTTTCGCCTCGTCAACGACACACAAGACTTCCAGAACTTTCTGGAAGCTGCTTGAACGCTACTCTTATACTACATTTTTTGGAATCTATAAAACGCGAATACATCGTCAGTAAACATTAACAGAGGTTCGATGCAATACAGTTATGCCAGTTTTAAGAAATACTGTGTAACTAAAAGGATTTCTACAATAATTGTAATATGAATATAAATTGAAATTAGAACATGATAACCGTGACCTATTGTACAAAATTTCATAAGTAGCAGTGAAAACATCTTCCAAAACATTAAGCCTCAATTACAAATTTATAAAATATCATCAAATATACCCTGTTCCATTCGTGCAGAATTCAATTCATTTGTCGAACGGAAGGAAAATCGTTTATTAATTTGAACATAACTGCAAATTAAATTCGGATCACGATTAAAATCGTCTGTTAGATAAAATACAAACGACAGGACTACAATCATTTCTCAGAACAATTAAAATACGATCACAAAAGTCATAGTCGAACACCGTCAGAGATTCGTGGAAATCCATTAATACAAGAAAAATTATGAATGAATTGAAACATGGATATCACTTAGAATAAGAACATTTAAACAACTTCAGAACAATTAAAACATTATTGCAGAAATCATCGTCAAATGTCATCACCGATTCACCGAAATCCATTCATACAGAAGGGAACAAATCATTGGCACATCTAAGAAAACGTATTAAATAATTAAAATATGAATATAACTTCAAATTAGGATAATTAAACAACCCCAGAACAACTAAAACATTGTAGTAAAAATTATCATCAAACATCACCACAGATTTGCCAAAATCCATTCACAAGCGAACGGATCTCCGGTCTATCTGAGGAGAATCATAAAATAATTGAAATATGAATGTAAGTAAAAATTCGAGCAGTTAAACGGTCTCGGAACAATTAAAACACAATCGCAAAACTCATTAGTCACAGATTCGCCGAAAGCTATCCACACGGAAGTGAAGAAATCTTCGGCGAATCCAAGGAGAACTGGAGTACTGCTCGAAACACAACTTGGAAATACCTATTAAAACATGAGGCTATTTACTCAATCATACTTACGCGGATACAGACGCAGACTATCTGATCGCGCCAGTTTAATGATATGCAACCAGAAGATAAGTCTAAATAAATAACGAGACGCGATTAAACGAACCAGTTTCACGGCGAGCCCGCGATGGCAATTTCATTCTGGGGACGATCGGTGACAGCGAGATGAGGATGATGGTCGTCGAGCACGGCGAATTTAATATGTCATGTTGTACGGATATAACTGATGTTTTTTTCTTTAATACTCTCTTTTTCAGTCGTTCGAAAGAAACGTAGCGTTGTCTTGCCTCGTATGACAAGCTTAAATTATGTCGACGACAAGCGATACCGAAGAAAATGTAATAAATGGCATTTAATCAGTAATACCTCATGAAAACGCATGGACCGAGCTCAATTATGGTTTTGCAGCGATTTAGTATGAATTATTTGGAATTTTTCGTGTCAAATGTTAAGGCACTTTTAAATTTAGTATGTGAAAGCTAAATAAACTTTTTCTAATACATTTTGAGAATTATTTTCTGTATGAATATGAACGTTGTTCACGATTAAGACACTGCTTTAATATATTAATATTAGATATATTAATCTTACTAATCGTAATTTTGTTACGGATGTTCGTCATTTTTGTGCATTGTCCCATTTAATTATGGACCTCTTCGGTTCTGCCACACATAATTTTAAGACGACTCTCAATTATTAGAATGCGCAGACCTTAAAAATGTTCAAACTAATTTTTATCTACTTCTATCTTAATTAACATTAACATTGTAATCATAATTATGGAAAAAAGTATTTAGAACATTGATACTGTCTGATAGTGCAATTCGATGCCAGTTCCGATTTTAGTAGCATTAATAATGCAGTTTAACAACATTCCAGTAACTCTTTCAAACTCCACTTTAAAACGACCCACCGAATTGACACAGTTTATTTAATTTTCTTGCGGAAAGAGCTTTAACAAAGAATAAGCGAAAGCGTATTTTATCAGCGATAAAAGTGAAGGTTAAATCTAATGATTAACGAAATGTCATTAAGTAAACTAGTTTCGCATAGCACGAAGGTGAGAAGGACACAATTACAACCTCCTATCTCGTGTGTACAGTCATTTAGTAAATTGCATTTTTATCATCGCACACCAGTGCAGTAATTTCCATCGATGTTTCCTTTCGTTTAAACACCGTAGCGGTATTATGATCTCGTTCTTGCATTTTTTCCGAAACCCAGCAAATAAACAAAATTGGTCCACGCAGTTGATAAAGTATACAGATTGCATAAAACGTTTGAACAACAAATAATAATTAATGACATCCGATTAAAGCAACCGGTCTTACTAGACGAAGCAGGTTCTTTGCTGTCTCTGTTCGTGGTCAAAGGAACGATTGTGAAAAAATATGGAACCGCGATTCTCCATTTATTTCTTCCTTTGGGGACGTTGTTGATGTATTCG
Organism: Cerceris ruficornis; assembly: GCA_963989415.1. Lineage (NCBI taxonomy): Eukaryota > Metazoa > Arthropoda > Insecta > Hymenoptera > Crabronidae > Cerceris > Cerceris ruficornis. Next base: position 5,196,198 of record OZ022527.1, read on the forward strand.
GTGAATGAACATATCATTTTTCATGCATACGTCTTCAGGGTCGTATTAAAATTGCAATATGAAATTAATGTTATACATACTGATACCATTAATTTTAATTATACAGTAGACATATGTAATTCTTCATTTTTAGAAAAATTTAAATATTCTTCAATTTTTGCCATATTTAATTTCAAGCTGGCAGTCAATGAGTAGTTGTAATTGCTATCATATGCAGATATTCCGTGTAATATTAAAATTACAATCTGAGCTTAACGTTATACATACTAATACAATTAATTTTAATTATACGATGGATAAATGTAATTTTTCAAATTTAGGAAAATTCAAATATTCTTCAATTTTTGTCATATTTAGTTTCGCACATGTAGTCAATGGGCAGTTGTACTTGCTATCACTTTTGCAGATATTCCGAGTCATATTATAATTACAATGTGTAACTTTAAGATGTGTAATTTTAAAACAATATTTTATTTAATTATTGTACTTGTACAAGTACAATGTTCCTAATCAATAAGTATCTGTAACTATTCTAATTTTTGAAGATATTAACTGCAAAAATTTTCCAGATAAGTAAATATGAAATATCTTTTTCCATCTACGTATTGCTCCTGTGGGTGACGATAGTAATATCGAGTATACGAATATAATTAATTTATAATTGTGCAACACCTGTACGCCATTTTCTTCAAATTATGAATTTAACAGTTTTATAAAATTTTAATAGTATTTCCTGACTTATTCAATTCCAAGCATACACTCATTACATAAAAACCATGTATTTTTATGTATACATTTAAATTCTTATAAGCGCAAATAAGAAAGTAGAATTTTTGTTGAGATTTATTGAACTCAAAAAACGTTACAAGTGCTAAACTTTTAATATTGTATATATCTTTTTATATTGTATGCATTTTATGCATTATTTCACTATTAAGTTTCTCACGAATTCCTACAAATATGCAACCCATTAATAAGTAATTACATTCACTATCATGTTTACTATTTTCCGCATAACGATTTTTATGTTTTTATCAAAATCTCTGTCAAAAATTCCGCCGAAATAACATTCTGCGAATGCTTTCAACGCGCCATTCAGAAGTCTCTTTTAATGAATTACGTTAATGGGCTATTAATGTTGTACATTATATTCTACCATTTAATTTTGGTCTCATTACTTCGGCGGCACTTCAACGTGCTCAAGGCTTTCATTATTTTCACGGTGGCGTGCTCGTACTTAACCTTGCGAGCGAATAATAAGCACTCTCATTTTTTAATTATTCGACCGGCGAATTCGGCCGCTGGAGAAATACGGGCCAACTCTCGGATTCGTGTACTCATCGGTGTTTTCGGCCTTGCACGAACTACGTGTTCGTCGTATGACTAATTAACGATAAATGAATACGTAATGTATGATTAATCGCACGAAAATCCTGGGTTTTATTTTCATGCCACGAATACCGCCTATTCTTTTAACGATGACACGCATTCGGAAATGACTTATGATATCACTTTACATGTTTCGTTGCGGTATTCCTTTGGAAGTTCTATCAATTGCTTTAATTGAAATTTTATGAATATAATGCATTTATATTAAGATACAAATATAACACATAAATATGAAATATTAATATATTAATATTCAATACAGCTATAAAAGTCATGCTCATTTTTTAAACATTTATATTTTAAATTGTAATGTTTATAATATAAATTATTTATTAGCGTTTAAAAAAGATTGCTGAATGGAGGTGAGACGTGGAATGAAAACAGTTATTGAGCTAATTAATAACTTGTAAAAGTACAAAGAGCTTTTATAAGAGTAAAATCAAGTATATAAAGCAAACGCGAATTAATGTATTTGGGTAGTATTTACATTCTGTTTGGTATGGGGTCCCACTGTACAACTCTTTATATATTTTTTACACATCTTCTATAAGATAGTGATATCGCACTTTTCTGCGATGTTATTAATATTTTTAATTAGCTGTATATCTACTTATTTTATTTCTAAAACTCCAGATAGTTAATTTTCCATCCATCCCACAATAACCAAGAATTACTGTTCCTGTAGTTTCAACCCTCTACATCTTTCTTTGTAAACTCTTGAACAAAACAGTAATATTACAATTTCTACAATGTTATTAATATGTAAAAATTAGCTGTACATCTACTTATTTTATTGCTAAAACTCCAGATAGGTACTTTTCCATCCATCCCACAATAAACAAGAATCAGAATACCTCAAGTTTCAACCCCCTATATTTTTCTCGGTCTAATTTTGAATAAGACAGAAATATTACAGTTTTCTATGATGTCATTGATATACTAAAATCAGCTTTATATCTACTGAATTCGTTTCTAAAACAACAGATACTCTTCTATCCATCCCACAACAAACAAGATTCACCAGGCTCGACGAATTTCCAGAATTATTAAAATACACGTCCACCGAACCAGGAAGCATTTCCATAGAAATCGCCAAGATATTCCAACACCGTCCAACGCATTTAACGAACTTTATTACCGTCGACTGCTAATGACATTTTGCTCTGGCACAAGCGCAAAGATTGCAAAGGCGGTTTCCGTGACGTGAGAAGAAAGTCAACGTCGAGAGACTCGCGCCGCGTTTCGCCTTTGAACACCCGTGATTTTGCAATGCGCCGATTAATCGCAAGGGTAACTCCCTTATCGTCCTTCGTTAAGCCGAAGACGACCGCGAATAAATGAGAGAGAAAGACCACTGTGGACATTGAAATTGCGAGAGGGGACGCGATCAGCCCTAAAATGGATATCGTTACGTCTCCTCGTGGCGTTTCGAGAGGGGAAAAAATGGAGTCTGGCAGATTAAAGCATCCAGTTTAACGAACGTAGCAACATTTTAAGATTAAAAAAGGATCTATAAAGTAGCGAGAATTGTTGCTATAACGAACCGGAGGAGCTCCGAGGTCGAAAAAAAGCAGCAAAGTGGTGAGGTAAAGGATCGTTACTTGAAAATGGCTGATCACGGTGTCGGTTCTCTGTTTTACGTATCTGCTCGAGGTTTCGGCAGAGGATGTTGCAGTAATGGATACTTTAACACTGTATTTCGAGTAATTTTATCAGTTTTATGTCAGTCGATCGGATTTAATTTGGTAATATTGTTTATCGGTGGATAATTATTTTGATTTATGATAGCTGTGAATTATAAATGTTTTAGAACACTTCATTTATATTTGAGAAATTTATTTCAAACTCCACAATGGGAATTTCGTTAAAAACAAATTTTCTATGACCGAATGTTATTTTGATTATAGTCCAACGTAAGACCGCAAAATGTTAACATCTTTTCGTAAAGTTTCTGCTTTTAATTGAAACGTTTTTAGGTTTATTTATTCAAATTTTTATATATTATAGTCGGTGATCGTTTGAAAGATGCGAATATTTTATGCTGTTTAGTCATAGTACAAAGTCAAATCTAACATAAATTTCCATTTGATCTCATTCAATGAAGTAAATAATCCATGAAATATTGAAACTTGTTGATACATGAAACTTCCAAAAGCGGCAAATTAAATGGTACATCGTAAAAAAGAGGGACCACCAAAGAATTAAGAGATATACAATGTCAGATTACCTGTTCCCTGAAAATGATACTCAGAAGTCGATATTCGGGGAAATCAACGTTAACTGCTTCAACGAAAACTCTGAATTGCCGGTGTCTTATGCAACAAAGTGAATAAAACACACTCACGTAACTGTTAACGAAGGTGCGGCATTTCACCGTGCATTTAACGTTCTTATTGCAATCGGATCATTTCGGTTCTCGGGCCAAGTCATTTACTCTAAAAAAACATTCGACAGTTGCATATATTTGCACCTTTATAAGCTTATTACAGAAAATTGAAAAAATAAAAATACCGCATTATAATTTGCAATCAAAAACATCAAGTATTCGATATATCTTTTGAAATCTTCACTCCAAATTCAGTCAAATATTTTCTGTACGTCTAGCAAACCCCCTCTTCTGAAAAATCTAAAAAAATACTAACAACTTTATACGTTATCCATTTGTAGCTTTCCGTCAACATTCACTAAAGTTCCGCGATCTCCTGAAACTTGCAAACCTGAAATTACTGAAAAGCAGAAATTCTGAAAGTCAACGTGGAAAAACGTCACGGTGTGACTTCTTGAGTTAGCAAGACACGAGTCTTTCGCCAAAGAATAACGTAGTCACAGCTGACAACATGAAACCGGAAACAGTCGCGGATTTTTGATCGGCAGAGTTGTCGCTCGTTAAAACGTTGTGGCGTTTAACGCGAAAGATCGAAGGCCCCGCCAAAAAGAGGAAGAAGAGACCCTTGGGGCCCGGGAGAACCCGTTTTACGACTCTTACTTCTTCCCTCGTAGCCCTGGGCATCGTCGTCCACCTTCTCCTTCTCTTCTTCCTTTCCTCCTTTTTTTTGCTCCTTCTTTATTGCGCCTTTCGTTACGCCGGACATTTTCGGCGGTGAACCAAGCAAGAATTCGCTACCGCACAATTTCACCGATCGCCGAATTCTACCTTTGCGCGAGATGAGCTTTTAGAAATGTTTCTGCACTTTCTATCTACGGAGTAATTGATTGTTGTTACGTTTATTTTATTAGTTTTGCGTATTATGCGCTCATAGTTAACGGTTGTAAGACTGTTGAATTTGTTCTAATTTTTTACATGTTTTGTTTGTAAATGAAGTTACATTTTTGATGCGTGAAAGGGCCTTTATAGTTAAAGTTGAAGGCGAAGAGTGAAGTTGAAGGCAATTCAAATTGGAAATATTGTCTGCTTAACCTGTTAACCGGGTAGGACGTAATATTTCGTCATACCAGGAAGACAACTCTAATGCGTATGACGATGTTTTTCGTCGTGGCAATTTTTAAATGTGGTATGTTGAACGCATTACGTTTTACGCTATTCTTTTCCATTAAATTCAAGCGTGGTACTTTAGGTGTGATAATATTATTTCTCACTGCGAAGAAAAAAGGCTCCAGTTTGAAACGAGTTGAACAAAAGTTAATTCCCCGGTTAACAGGTTAATAGGGAAATGTCGAAAGTCGTAATAATTCAGTTTTGTAGGTGACGGTGAAAATAGAATTGTAAAACCTATTTCTCATGTAGAGTTTTATACATTTTTACAGATAAATGAGACTCTCAAAAATGTTGTTTAAAATGCAAAATTACCCGAAATATTTATCTTTTACCTTCTCAACGCATTTACTTTCTTCGCTATCTCATTTTTGGGAAAAATGGTCACAACGAGATGTTCCGATTAAGGCAACCACGTGTCGATTGTTGGAAGTTAATGTAGAAAATAGGTGAATCATAAACATTTAAGTTAAGTAATAATCGATGTGTGCTCTCGAGTTAAAAAATTCTCTAAAAATTCGGAGTACATTATTTAAAAATGCTTCGTTTCTCTGTTGTTATTATGGATCTTGAGAATTAAACAGTCTGTTTGCACCGAAAATGATCGGATATTACGAAATACCTTCTACTTTGAAAATTATTAATACTTTAAAAATGTTTATACACTTGGAGAAAAGTTATTTAGCTCTACAAATGTAAATAATATCCAGACTATTCCCGTACATTTCAGAAACAATGTATACCCAAGTATATGGATTTACAATAACCCTTAAAATACTACAAACACACCTCAAAACCCTTTGAAATATACTTAAAATCTTCCTTAGCATGCGACAAATACAATTCAAAGTCCTTCAAAACATCGCGTGATACTTAAAACATATAAAACAAAATATCGCATAAATACTTAATACATTACGATAAACTGAACATGTAAAAAAAAAGTACTCTTCACCAATATTTTTCTGCCACAAATTAATATATCACATGAACTCTTTATTTTTCATAAATTTCCAATATTTTTGCAATTCACGGTGCATATTAGCATCCCTGAAAAGGTTAAATACTTCGTCACCACTCGTTTAAACACATCAGAAGCAATAATTACTTTATACTCGAAGCATTTTTCGCACGCCCTTCAAACCCTGTGTCGAATTCTCCCCGAGAAATCTCGGCCGAAATTCCCACGGGAAACGAGGGGAGCAAATTGGAAATCCATTTCATCCGAAGGACTATCCTCGCCCTTGGATGTGGGACACGCGACCTGGCCATCGAGAATTCTCCTTTTTAGACATCGGTTTATTAGAACCCGCATGTCGGCGCACCCCACTCGAATTGATTTGTAAATTACTCCCCTTGGTCATTCCACCACCCCCGTGAATAACGCCATGACAGTCGTATGTTACGAAAATACGGGCTTTTAAATTGCCGTAAATCGTCTGGTCGGCTCGTCAAAGTACTCGAACATACGGTTCCCTGGTGAAAGTAAATTAGAGGGGCGATGATTCGTAGATAGTTTTATCGTACGGGATGCAAAAGTTTGTCGAAAGGAAGTGTTCCGATTATGATGTAGTTTATTCTATGTTAATTCTTTTATATGAGGATGAATGAAATTTTGATTGATTTGGATTTTTGGGATTTTTGGATGACGATAAGACGATGAAGTTTTAACCGTTTGAGTGCAGCGAAGCGCTATCGCGCTTCTCTTGTGTTGTGCCAAAAATGCTTAGAAGCGCGATCGCGCTGCTGTACGTTACTACGATATAATTTTCGCATTAACCCCTTCGGACCCTGTGCACATTGTAATGTACATAATACTTTTCGTGCTGTATTTTATTACGTATAGGTTTAACCTTTGTTTTACTTAATTTTTTTTATACAAATATTTCTCAGGATCTCCTTAAAGTTACACATTTTGCGTAAGGACCATATGTCCATTAAAATGTACATTTATAAATTATAAATAAAAATTATAGTTATAATTATATTAAATTATAATTTAAAAATTCGGGTTTGAAGGGGTTAATTGAGCGCGAGATAAGACGACTTGCGACAGTGTGCGGTATGCAGTAAAAAAATGGTAATGGAATTAAACGATCCAACTTAATTTGCGCTATATATGAAAAAGGAATTCATGGAATTCGTGCAACAAAACACTCTTGTGATGAGTGAGAATAAAAAATATTATTGATGGTAAAAATTACTTTTTATGTAATAATTAGAGTTAATTACAAACGTTTTTATTATTTTCAAAAAAAAAATAATTACCTACGCATTTCATTCCGCACTTTTGGCATATATACAAGAAAATTCTTTAGCACTCAAACGGTTAAGAGAGTTTTAGAATATTGAGATTATGATATACATTAGTGTGACATTTGTTCTTGATATTTGAGATTCGTAGTAGTATTGTTAATCTGTTTGTTCTGGCTGAAATTCTTTCGGATTCACTTGCTATGGTCGATTCGGCTAGGTTCTATTGTTTTAGAGGTGTTGAGAACCATCGAAAGAAACATTTTCCTTTGCACAGAGATATTTCCATAACATTTAACTACTTTGTCAACAATTCATGATCAAATCTGAATTTATAACATCAGCTAATAAATGAGTCGCACAGAAGCCAATGCGGTTAGGTCCATCTTTTTGATATTTTCTGATTTTTGTAAATTTTAATGGAATAAACTTCATTCTATTGCAATTTACAAAAATAAAAAAATATTCAAAATATGGATTTAACCGCATTGGCTTCTGAGCGACGCAAATCACAATCGTAACGTAATGTATTCGATCGTATAGATTCATCATCTGCAACCATCCATCTTGGATTACACCATAATTGTTCCACTCCAAACATTTTCCATCCATTCATAAAAATAATTATGCCAGCCTACAAAGTTAATTGCTCCCCTTCTCCTTTTTCCCATCGATAAAAACTTTCCAGGTAGCGATTGAATCGCGACCGTAAAAATAATTGCAGCAATTAGCTAAATGACAATTCCCTGACGAGTCTCGGAATAATCTAATCAACGAACCGCTGCATTTATCGGTCTCAGGCAAATTCGCAATCGCGAGGCGCGACTCTTCGGACAATAATCCATACCGGAAGGAAGTGTCGCGATGAAAGCGGATGTCACTTCCGTGTTGTTGATAATAAACATCCATATGACACGTCCGATTGTCAAAGGTCGAGCGCCATTGGCCGTGTGTGACGAGTCGACCGAAAAATTCAAACTGCCGTTTTGTTAAGTCCGTGTAAAAATAGCGTATTTCGTTGCTCGATGGTCATTTATTCGTTTAATGTCCGCATTTACTTGCTAATGAGCTGTTTCATTGGAGTTTTATGGTAAGGTATGACGTTCCAAAATTGGCACGTTTGGCAAAATTGCTCGATGTGTAGATTTACTGAATTTGGTAATATCAGTGGGTGAATATTCATCGGTGATTGTAAATAAATTCTTTAACGACGTAACGTTTTATTCCGGTTAATCTTGTGACTTTCTTTTCAAATTTGAACTCGTCTTTTTTTGGAAATTTTAAAGAAATTTTGAGACATGATTAATGTAAAAGTATTGAATGATATAAGAAAGAAAATATTTAAGGAAGATTAAGAAAAGCGGAGATATCGATGGAAAAAATTTTGATTAATGGAAATTAGCTCGTAAATATGAATTAAACTTTCCTTACTTGATATTAACATTGATATAATTAATGAAAGTACCATTTTAACATTAGACCTACCAGGGTGGATAATATAGCTTACTCTAAATTTTTGGTAAACGTTCCTGAAATTTTTAACGCTGTTTCTTTTACAATTTTATACGTCCATCATGTAGATTGTAAGCGACTGAAGCTTTTAAGTTTTTTTCTCCTTCATTTATGTTCTTCTAAGGCATTCACTTTACATTTTTAACACATTGAATGCCATGGGGGCACCGGTAACTGGCACTGTTGAATTCGATAAAACGTCTTATAATTTTAAATTGCGATATTCACGGATACACTAATATATTAAATATTAAAATATTGCTGTTAGAAAAGTGGAGTATTACTGAGCACATAGCTATTCTTATTTTAACATTTTTATTCGATAAAGATGTGATTTGAATAGACACAGTCTAACGTGTTAAATATATTAGATTAATCATTTAACATTTGAGCAACGCCTCCAATGGACCTCACGTGAGATTATAATTTTAAAACAAAATTGGGGATAAGTTTAAAACAAAATTATAATCTATATAATAAGCGCAATACAATTTTATACACTTGCAATACAATTTGTTATATGCATCATATTCATTAGAATAAGTAAAATAGAATTTCATTTTTAAGAAACACTTTCATATTTAACACTAAAACTACCAAAACGGTCAGAATGATTGATTCCCATTTTTTTCGAAAACTTCCCCATATTCTTAGAGGACTAATGCAATAAATACTTCGCTTCTATCGTATAAAACCTAAATTACATAATTAATTATCGTTCTCATCTCTTGATTTCTCTTTCTCCAAAGTACTTATTCGGTATATTTAAATACAACGGATATAACGCCGGTAGTTTTAGTGTTAATAAAAATGACGTCGGTAAAAATATAAAATTGTAATTGTAAAACAAGTACAAAAGGTGAATAAAGAAAAACGTGAAGTGAATATTTAGATGCATAAATCTATAAATTGCTGGAGTGACAACGTTCACTGCAAGGAAGGAAATGCAACTCGCATCCGGAACGATAGAATTTCGCCAATGAAAATCGCGAAACCAAAGGCAGAGCTTGTCTCTCGCGTGTCTCCGAGCAATCGATCGTTCTGTGCAATTTTCACTCGTGCCGAGCGAAATTATTCATCCGTCGGTCGTATGTAAATTATTCTCCACGAATGCTTTCGAGAAGGCGCGATGTTACTCTCGTGATGCTCTTGTTTGGTAATTCGTTGGCATTCGTACTTGAAAAGGCTATGCCTCCACAGAGATTTTCGAATTTATGGCGCCGTATTCTCATAATACGATATTCGCGAGATTACTCTATGAAACGGAAGGTTTTAGGAAATTTTTTTCTTCTTTTCCGTCAAAATTGTCTTCGCAATTGATTATGAAATTTTACGCATCGCTAGGAGAGTACTTTGAAAGTGTCATTATATTTTGCTGTAATGTTAATTGAAGCAATAAAAGACTCAGTAAGAATTTCTAAAAACCTACTAAGCACAGCATTGTCTTTTCCACCAGTTTCTGTTCACTTTTTCCAATTCTATAAAATTGTTAACATCATTTATCAAGCCTGTCGCACCGATGAAAGTAGATATTATTTATAATTAAACATTAAATAGAAATATTTCAAATTCAAGTCTTCCAACACCTTTCCAAGCCGCATTAGACAAATAGATTTCGACTTCGCCAACATTCCAAAACCATAATCCTCGCTAACCCGTAACACTAAAACTACCGAGGCCCTGAAAATGACCGGTTCTCAATTTTTTCGAAAAATTCCCCAAATTCATACAGGAGCCATACGGTAAATATTGTGTTGGCAAGAAAGTAATTTCGGTTTTCGTCGATAGCTAATGTTACGTTTGTTTTGAAGGACTTCCGACAATGTTATCATTTTTTGCTTCTGAAAATTGAAAGTTGTCACCTTTGGCAGGATTTAGAAACAAATTATGCTTCATTTTGTTTGCAATTGTTAGTTTAACGTGAATTTTAATAAAGAGTGCAAAAACGAACATTTCCGACATATTTTAATTTGTCATTACTTTTTTATACAAACCACATCGAAAGCTGAATTGCATCAAACATAAGTTATGCTGTCAATTTGGTGGGTGTTGTGTAGTTAGAGCTGCTTCCAAGGAACCAAACGATTAATTCGAGTGTTTAGTCTAAAATCACACCTGGCTCAGTTTTTTGCTGTTAAAGGCCAGAATTTCAATGAGAGCGGAATCATAAATTGGTCTAAAAGATGGCAAAAGGTCATCGATCAAAATGGAAAATGTATATTAAAGTTCATTCTTTGTTAAAAAAAAATTAAGTTTCATTTCATATTACAAAACCGAAATTACTTTCTTGCCAATCCAATATTTCACATCCATCTTATAAAACAAAAATTTCTCAACTGATCATCTCTTTCTCCTCTTGATTCCCCCTTTTTCCAAAGCTCTTATTTCGTATATTTAAATATAATAGAAACAAAGCCGGTAGTTCTACCGCTAATCATACTAGGTAAAACCGATAGTAGAAAAATTTGGAAAAATCAGCGATTCCACCATATGCTAATTAAATCGTCGCGAAAACCAAACGTCTCACAGCTAAAAGGCTAATGACGGAAGTCGCGTGTTTCCCTGCATCAGAAACACTAGAGATTCGTAATCCCTCTCGTAGGTAAAACGTTAAGAGCTATTCACCGCACCTTTTACGATGAGACTTTGCATTCGAATCGGGAGGCCGTGCAGCAATGCGCCTCTTTAAGTATTCCCGTCGTATACCACCATGCACTCGTGTGATTTCCTCCTACCGAATGTTTTATAAACGAATCCTGAATCGGCTCCAAGGGTCGCCGATCCTGAAGAAAGTCGGGTCACCTTGAACTCTTCTTTACTCACGTATGAAACACCATATCGCGGACGTTCTGCGAAGAGGAAGATCGCGTGATTCTACGAAATATTCGTCGCGTAACCCTGAAATTGTCTGTGGCCTTTCAGACGTCTGTTTCTTTTTTGTATCTTTCCTTAAACCGGCATCTTACTTTTAACATCTTTCTTTTTCCCGACGATCATTTCATTGATCCTGTGGATCGTGATGCGTAAGAATTCTCGTTTGGGGGATAATTAATTACGTTTTTAATGAGATGAAAAAATAAGGTGAAACGTGGGGAGTTTTATTTTTTATTGGGAGGAATTATAAGGGTGTTTGCTTCGTCGAAGGGGAAGCGCAGCGAAATTGAAGCAATTACGATGCATCGATTAAGGTGAAGATTACGGTAATATGTGCATTCACTTTTTCTTTCTGTTTTTGCGGAGATATGTGTTGACTGGGAAGCATGCAATTTTGAGACTTTTAAGTAATCGAATGAGGGACTTTTGCGAGCGGAATTTAATTACTGATTATGGAATAAGTTCTTTCAGCATGATACTTTTATTTAGATCCAAATATCTGGCTTATTTTGTTAGATTTCATCGAAATCATCGAATTGTGATGTTTAGAAAATTCTGAATTCTTTTATCACATTGTTTGTCTTGATTCTTTCTGATAGTCTTGTAAGAGAACTAATTTAAAACTTTGAAAAGTACTTGAAACAAATAACACCAGAACTACCAAGGCAATCAAAATAAATAATAATGCCATAGAGTAGATATTCTACGTCCATCTTATAAAACATGAACTACTGAATTAATCATCTTTTCCACCTTTTGTTTCCTCTTTTCCTAAAGTACTTATTTGTTATATTTAATTATAATACATTTGTCGTTGGTAGTTTTAGTGTTAAAACACGTTTCTCGGAAATACATTCTTTTCACGGTGTTCAAATTCCGTCAGTAGCATAAATTCTTCCAATTTAAGCTTGTCCTTCCAACACATCCAAGTTTACATTAACCTTATCTACAGATTTACTTGATAAAAATTGATAAATTTCATAATCTCAAGGAGTAAATCAATATATTTCGGATGCTTTTATCATTAATGGTGAATTATTTGGTATCCTGAAATTCATTATTTAATGTGAGCATAAAGTAGAAATAAATGTCGTTAATCAATCTCAAGAAAAGAAGATGCAAGTCAATACGCTTTAAATTTTTCTACTATTAATTACCATTGCATAATTTCATGTAAAAATTTTCATTTGACGCGTGTATCCATTTATGAATCTCAATGGCTTTAACACTTGATCTACAGAAGCGGTGAAATGGACGGATTCTTACTTTTTTGTAAACGTTTCTCAAAATAGAGAAACGGGACAGTAAATATTTCACGTGTACCTTATAATACAAAAGTTACTTAACTAATCATCTTCTTTGCCGGTTGATCCCACTTTATTTCAAATTCTTGTTTAATATATTTAAACATAGCAGATTTAAAGTCCGTAAATTCAGTGTTAAAATTAAAATTGTGAAGTAATACTCATTATGCCATCCCGAGGCCAGTTATTTCAAGACAGGGTAATTTTATTTGACTGTTATTAGTAGTAGCTGATTAACAAGTTTATCGATTTACGAGCGTTAAACTCTGAAAATCCAATTAATTCGCTAGCGGTTGACGAAGTGTTAAGAAAGCACACAACTCGTTTCTTACTTCTCGATAAACTAAGCAGAAATACCTTGCAATACTTCTTCAATTATTTCTATACTACTTCCACTATTCGAAATACTGTATCTAAAAAACCTCTATATCGAAAAACAAAAAAAGAATTAACCCAGTCACATTCAAACTCTTCCCCATAGCTGCCATATTACATTTCCATTAATAGAAACGAACATTCTCCACTCTCGCCTAACCCAAGCAAAAACTCACCTCGACCAAGAAAAATCCGCTTGAAAAGTTCAATCATCATCCAGCACAAACCATCAACCTAAAAATCACCGCTCCTAACCACGACACTTAAAAACTCCCCCTCGGAGTCCTTCCAGGAAAGCAATATCATCCCCATGGGCCATTCTTAGAGCCGTCAAAATCATCATCATCCAATGGAGATTCGCCATGATGCGGGAGAACAACGCGGGGGTCGGAAATTGGGATGTTGGCAGGAAGAATTTTTGGGCAGCCCTCGGCCTGGACACCTGCAAGTATGCCCGCCAGGATGAAAAGAGGGGGTGAAAGGTAGGTCTCCCGAGGGGGAGGCGAGGAGCAAGAAAAAGGAAGCCTCCAGGCGGAGGGAAGGAAAAAAGGAGCGGGAAAAAAAGATTAGACGCATCTCGCGGAGGGGTAGACCGGTTCGTCTGGTCCTTGATTTGAAGCCAAGAGTGTGTCCTTCTTTTTCTCTGATTTTTATCCCCCTTCGATTCTCCCTCCACGTCTACCGTTCCGTCTCGTTCTCTCTTCTTCAACGCGGCCATCATCCCCGGATTCCCTCGGTCGTTTCATCGTTGCAGCCCCTCTCTACCTTTTGGTCCCCCTTTTTTCGTTTCTCCTTTAAGGGCGTTGCCTGCTACCGTTCCACGATGCTTTCTAGCCCCTTTTCAGGATTTACATTTCGTCCTGCAGCGAGATCGCGCATCCTCTAATTGGATCCTTCATGGGTATCCTTCGTTGGATGTATCTAACTGACGTTCGCCTTTCTGATTGGTTACGCGCTGTCTCGTGTGCTGCTTCCTCTCGTGATTGCTGCAATTGTCCTTCTTCCGAGGATTCAATAGTATAGGTATTATAGGTTTATATTGTTGTATTGGTATATTTGTTATATTGTATTCAGGTTTCAAAAGTTTACCATATTGTGTTAAACGTTTAAAGTTATGGTACAAGTCGAAGTTTCAAAGTTGAACGTTGTCAGTCAAAGGTTAACGGTTTCAAAGTAGCTTACGCTATGTTAAGTTTCAACATATAGGTATATGTGTAGTTTACAAATTGTTTTTGAATTTGGTGGCGATTAATTTAAAATGAGAAAAAGGCTGGTTCAATGGAGTAAAAGTTGTATTAAAAATTCCACTGTATAAAGTTAAATGGTTAGAAGTAGTTTATAATACATTAAGTTTTATAGCATAGGTATATATAGGTTTTTCGAATTGTTTTTGAGTTTGGCGGCGATTAATTTAAAACCAGAAGAAAGCTGGCTGAATGAAGTAAAGGTTACGTTAATATTTTCAAAGTAGAAAGTTAGATGGAAAGTTTCAAGCTTAATGTTTAGAAGTAGTTTATATTATGTTAAATTTTATACCATAGATATATATAGGTTTTTCGAATCGTCTTTGAGTTTGGCAGCAATTAATTTAAAACCAGAAGAAAGCTGGTTGACTGATGTAAAGGTTACATTAAAATTTTCAAAGTAGAAAGTTAAATGGAAAGTTTCAAATTTAATGTTTAGAGGTAGCTTATATAATGGCAAGTTTTATAGCGTAGATATATATAGGATTTTCGAATTGTTTTTGAGTTTGTTGGCCATGAATTTAAAAAGAGAAGAGGTTGTTTGAATGGAGTACCGACGATTGAATTTTCTGATATTTTTTGTTTCGTGAAAAATTTCCAATCCGCGGAGAAATTTTCATTTTGTAAAGTTGCTGAAGACACTCAGTTCTGTTTTAGGTTTATAGTTGTTTTTGAGAACATCTACACGGCAGCCCTTTTTATAAAATATGAATGCGTTCAAAATTTTACTCACTTTGAGATTACTGAAGATTGGTAGTGTTTTGCATAATTTGGCACAATTGGTTTGATTACTTTTATTAATTCTCTCATTATGCAAATCTTTCTTGGTGCAAGTTGAAGGATTCTGCGATTGAATACTTGAAAATTCTTCTTTAAAACTGTCTTACTGTGCGATTTTTAATTCGATGATTTTTTCGCTACGTCGATAAGATTTTTCTTACTGTTATAAGTAATTTCGATCAATACAATAATGAACAAATAGTTTTTCAACTATCAATATTCTTCTAAGCGAAAAAAATCACCAATAAATGTCTTAACTAAAAATTGAAGGTATCTATTTCTGCAAAAGTTAGAAAAAACAGCGAATATTTTAATCTCATGTAACATGAATTTTATAATTTATGTAACACTACGAAATTGTTATTGTTATTATTCAGTTAAATAATATAGGTCTCTTTAAAAGATTAGATCATTTGAATTTTTTCACATTTTTATACATTTTATCCTCGTGCAGAATTCTATTTATAATTTATGTACCGTACCGTAGTTTTAACGTATTAAGAAAGTAAAATGTCACAAGACATATCAGTGACTCAATATCTCCGTGCAACCGTTTAATTACTTTAACATCTCAATCGCTGCTCATAATTTGCAAGAAAGTCCTCCATGCGTTGCACAATTGCAAGTAACGTTTAACGTCGAGTAATTTGCAATTACACGAATTTTTCTCTTTACTCTGTATACTCTCGAGGATCCAAAGAGAACGAGAGAAAATGAGGAAAGGAGAGAGTGTTTAATTAAGAATTTATTACGATAGTACGGGAATAATTATAAAACGTGACGATATATCTGAAAATAAATGAGAAGATTCTATTGCAAAACACTTTTGTCGTATGTCTTATTTGCCTGAATCTCATATTTTTGCAGATTGCAGAAACTTTCTGCGAATATTTAATGCTAGATCTACCAAGGTAATCAAAATAACTTGTGTTGAATTTTTTACAAATATTTCCTTCTTTGCCCCCTTCATTTATTTTATTTGACATTTCTAAATATATTGCGTTATTTGCCGGTACATCTACTGTTAACACTGAAACTATAAAAACGGTCAAAACGACCGTTTCCGAGTTATTTTGAAAAGTTCCCCAAATTGATAGGGGAGCCATGCAGTAATTATTCCAGTTCTATCTTATAAAATTTAAATTACTAGATTAATCATTTATTTCACTTCTATCGTATAAAGCATAGATAACTTAATTGATCAACTTTTCCATTCTTCATTTCTCTTTTTGCAAAGCACATATTCAATATATTTAAATATAATAGATACAGCGCCGGTAGTTCTAGTGTTAACACTAATAAACTACCAAACCAGTCAAAATGACTGGTACACAATATTTTCCAAAAATTCTCAAAGTTTACAGGAGAGTCATAGGAGAAATATTCTACGTCCAACTCAAAAAATATAAATGACAAAATTTATTATCTTTTCCGCCTCTTGATTCTTCTTGTCTCAAAGTACTTATTTAATATATTGAAATATAATACATGTAACGCCGGTAGATCTAGTGTTAAAATCGTGATTCTGAATAACGCCCGCCTATTTTAGCCGATATTTCCCCCATTTTAGTTTTCGAACTATTTACGAATTTTTTTTGACATTTTCGGATTGTAAATTCAGCGGATTAATTATTAGTAGATCTCATTCGAGTAATTAGGAATTAGCGATAGAATTGGGGAATTTATGTTAAATAGTGTCGATACACCAATTCAATCCTTGTTCATTCACTTATTTTCGTGCAAGTAAACGTATCGGCAATGGAATATTTTTATTCGAAACGTCACGAAGATTTCAACAATTAAGAGTTTCACGTGCTACACGATTCGTAAAGCCGCCTTATCTCGAATAATTTTATTTTTGACTTCCATGCAACACGGCAATATCAACAATGTCCAGAACGTTACAGCATGTTTTGTTTTGGAATTTGACGCGATAAATACAGCGATTCCGGTTACAGTGATCGTAATAAATGTTTTTGCACGAAAAGCAACGCTCGATTAATGCTATAAATTGAAAGAGTGGCCGTGCATTAATATGCAAATTATTGAATCGAAAGGTGTGCCTGAAAGGTTTCGAGACTGGTTTCTCGATCTCAATACTGACGAGATTCTTAATTATTTCGCGAGTCTATTTGTTTAGTTTTGTCCTGAAGAAGCATATAATTTTGCGATGCATTTTGTGGAAAAAATATATTGATTTGCTTCTTTAAATTTTTATGCTTCGTTTTGCTGCATGCTCTTATCATATATGAGACTCAAACTCTGGTATATTAATAAATAGAAAACTTGTAAAACTTTCGGAATTATCCGTTTGCTTATCTTAATTGTCGTAAGAGGACTGCGAAGGAAAAGAGTAAATTGTCAATGGCTGTAATTGTAATGTAGAGGCAATGAAATTTATGACTTCGCCTATAACGATTTTCAGGTCAAAAGAAAGGGCCGTACAACTTTCAAAATAAGTAGTTTAGATATTCTAATTACCAAAAAAAGACTTGCATGAGGATAAAAGTGTTAACTCTCTACTGATAGACGCCAGTTCGTCCGATGAGATTTCATAAATTCCGGTTGCTCTAATTATGCGAAAAATTTTAATTGTAATGTTTAAAGTAAAAAATAAATGTTTCATGTAACTTCTGAAATATACGAAATACATATTCTATTTACTGTGACACAACTCTACAAAGTAACAAAATAATTTCCACATCTAACAATACAATACCTTTGCTTAAAGTACATTCATTGCCTCAGCACTAATCATAGCCGTCATTTAAACTAATGAACAAGAGGAAATAAATATTTTCTAACTTTTAAAAGCTACATAACCATTCTAGTGATCAAATAGAAATTCCATAAAAAAAAAATAATTATCGATCGTACGAAGTGCAATTCATTTGAAAAACAATATTATTTGGATCCATTGGATTACGGTTGATCTAATCGAAGCTGGTTGTAATTTTAACTGCTTAACATCTTCATGCTGGACAAGGATAGGACAATTCTCAAAGTAATTAGTTCATATATCCCAACCAGCTCAAGAAAATTCCAAAATAAAACAAATGAGCTCCCTGCCAATTGCAATTCATTCGCTCAAAGCTCATCGATTACCATTGATCAAATCACACCTATCTAATCACTAGTTACAGTCTAAACTTTTTAATATCTCCAAACAAAACCACCAAGCCTTGCACAATTCTCCGAGTAATTAGTCCATACATCCCAACGAGTTCAAGACGATTCCAAAATAAAACAATGATCTCCCTGCTAATTGCAATTCATTCGCACAAAGCTCACGGATTGTCATTCATCCAATCAAATCTAGCTGTAACCTTAACTTTTTAATATCTCCAAACAAAACCACCAAGTCTTGGAAAATTCTCCAAGTAATTAGTCCATACATCCCAACCAGCTCAAGGAGATTTCAAAATAAAACAATGATCTCCCCATCAATTGCAGCTCATTCGTACAAATCTCATTGATTATCATTGATCCAATCACACCTATCTAATCACTAGTTACAGTGTTAACTTTCTAACACCTCCAAACAAAACCGCCATGGCTTGAAAAATTCTCAAAATAATTAGTTCATACATCCCAACCACGTCAAGACGATCCCGCCAAAATAAAGCAATGATCTCCCTATCAATTTCAATTCATTCGCACAAAGCTCATCCATGATCATTGATCCAATCATACCTAGTTGTAATCTTAACTTTCTAATATCTCCATACAAAACCGCACAATTGGCTCGCACAATTCTCAAAGTAATTAGTCCGTGCTATCCAACCGGCTGAAGAAGAGTCTACAAAAAAAAAACAATGATTTCTCTCTCTTAATTCCTTTCATTCGCACAGAACTCATCGATGATCATTAACACTAGATCTACGGCCGCCGTCAAATTGACGGGTTCCGACTTTTTTAAAAAAAATTCTCAAATTGATAGAGAAGCAGTACAGTAAATATTTCACGTGTATCTTGTAATACACAAATTACTTAACTGATCGTATTTTTTACCGCTTGATCCATCCTTTTTCAAAGTACTTATTTAATACATTTAAGTATACCAGATTTAGCGCCCGTAGATCTAGTGTTAATTCGGTCACACCTATCCAATCACTAATTATACTCTTAACTTTCTATCATCTCCAAACGAAACCACCAAGGTTTGCATACTTCTCAAAATACTTAGTTAACATATTCGAGTGGTTGCAAGAATACTACACAAAAATATGGCAACCATCTACTTATCAAATACTATTCATTTGCTCGGAGTTCATCGATTATCGTTGCTCTAATCGTAGGTGACTATGAGTCACGCAATCTCGCATCGGTTAGCTGCAAAATATTTTATGAATTAATGCATGAGCAGGTTCGCCAGGTGTAATGAATGCACATACGCTCGCCGAATGAGAAAGAGAGCGAGAGAGAGAGACTCGTTCAGTTTATACTTAATTTTCAAACCGCAGAACTTGCGAAACCGAGGCGACACGGCCGCTGATTTCTGACGTGCACGCGGTTTTTCACCTTATTCCGGGAAAATATATCCACGGAAAATAACTTGACTGGAATTAGATAGACCGACACGAGAAAAATGCATGCAAAGACCGGTCGAGGCTGATGCTACCTAATAATTCCAACCGGCACGCAATGCTCATTGCGATTCTTTGCATTTAAGGCAAAAGCAATTAACGTCGTTAAATACGTTGTTTGTCGGGGATTTGTTTGTTCGTTTATTTGCACGACGATTCTGTCGTATTTGAAATTGAAGAGTGAAATCCGGGTTTGTCTTTTAACGAAGTAGTTATATGTAAATTGAAGAACGCAAAAAGTGTTTTGTTAACATCAAGTTTTTTTCTTCGCTGCTTCGTTAAACGATTTTGTTGTTGTAGTATAATTGCTCGACGATTCTGTCGTTTACGAAAGTGACGAATGAAATCCGAGTATGTCTTTTGATTTGTGTTAATTTGTGTACTGTTTCTATTACTTTTTGTTATATTATAAAAGATTGTATCATGGCAGAAGGCCTCGATTATATTCAATCCTGTTGTATTTAATTAATAAATTATATTATGCTTTTACTAAATAAGTGTGAAGTGTTTCAAGTTTTTTTCGAGTTTTAACATCTTTTGACGAAGTAGTTACATGTAAATTGAAGAAAGAATTGTGCATTTAAACTTGTATTTTGCTAATTTCACGCTTTTGTTAAACGATTTTCTTGTTGCCGGTTTCTGCCAGTTATACGATCTACTTTACTGTGTTTTTGTCCTGAGTTACCAAAAAGATTTCTGTTCTTCTGTCTCTCTAAACGATCTTGGCAATATAACATTCTGCTAAGTTTACAAGCTCATTGTCTCGATAAACTTAATAACGATTTTACTGATATTAACCCTTTGAACTCCGAATAATTTTAATTTTTCAGTAGGTAGGATAAATTAATTTTGCAAAATTGTCTACCTTTGGTTTTTCGTTTTTATTGAACAGTAGTAATAATTGTAGATAGTGAAGAGATAAATAGGTGAAAACCTCCATGGTATTTTATGCAATTTAAATTAATTTAAATTTGAAACTGGCCTACAATTATAGATAACCGATCTACATGAACCGAATAATTTGCATTCGATAGGAAACCGATTCTTTTGCATTTTTAATATCTGTTAAGGCGATTTGACACTCCAGACTAATAATTTCGCAAAGTACCTAAGCTCAGTTCGTTTATAAATCTCCTAAAAGACGTTCACTCGCACATATCGAACACCAACACTTACATCAACGTCCAACAATTCTTTCCACAATTCATACACCAGAACATTATTTCCCAACAGTCTAATAACAAATACAGTAAATGAATCTCCAACAATTGAACGCAGAAATGGCAAAATGAAAAATACTTCAATCCAGTACAATTCGTCTTATCATGCCTGTACAATTCATCATATTTTTACGATCAGTAATAAGAATGGATTTAAACCTGTCGGAAAATGATGACACTTGGAAATTCCAACTGACACTGGACAATTACAAGCATCTCTTTACGAATGGGAAAAAACGTAATGGTTATTACTATGTTTCTGTCATATGCACGACACATGAATTACAGGACGAAAGCATACTCATTGGGAAGAACAATCGTAAGAGGGACAAACATGTACACGGTTGCTAATTTAGAAGTCACGTACATTTGCACGATTGGTTTTTCGCTTACCAGTCGATATCTCATAATAATAAACGTATATGATTTCATAATAATTACGAGCGGATAATAATACATTCCTGTTACACGACGTGACTCATTGAATCGTATCGAGATACTTCATATAACATCGATATCTTGTTTTGCATCGGTGTAACACCGTTTCCATTAGTTTATCGGAGTTCCAAGTTAGAGAAACGTTTATTACGGTATTTGTATCGCCGTGTTTCCATGCCTTTAATACTGGCATAAATTATCATTATTATTGGCTCGCTAATGATCCTGCGGTTTGAGAGGGAGACGATGTTTTTATTCGTGCGTTGATATTTTATAGGCATATGGCAGTCTCTTAAATTTCGAATCTTGTTATCGTTGATCGCGAACTACAAAATATTGGGATTTTGAAGTTTTGAAAGTTTAAAATTCTGAATTTCTGGAGGTTTTACTTTTTGAAGCTTTGAAATTTTGGAGATTTGAATTTATTATTATACTTAATTCCTGTAGAATTCTGAATTTCTGAAGGTTTGGTTTTTTGAAATCTTAAAGTCTTGAACGCTTCAAGTTTTGGAAAGGTCTATAATTCTGAATTTCTGAAGGTTTTACTTTTTGAAGCTTTGAAATTTTGGAGATTTGAATTTATTACTATCCTTAATTCCTGTAGAATTCTGAATTTCTGAAGGTTTGGTTTTTTGAAATCTTAAAGTCTTGAACGCTTAAAGTTTTGAAAAGGTCTAAAATTCTGAATTTCTGAAGATTTTACTTTTTGAAGCTTTGAAATTTTGGAGATTTGAATTTATTACTGTACTTAATTCCTGTAGAATTCTGAATTTCTGAAGGTTTGGTTTTTTGAAATCTTAAAGTCTTGAACGCTTAAAGTTTTGAAAAGGAGGTCTAAAATTCTGAATTTCTGTAGGCTTGAATTTTTGGGATTCCGAAGTCGCAAATGTTTGAAGCTTTGCAATTTTAGAGATCTATACTTGTACATTTTTGTGGGTTAGAATTTATGGGGTCCTGAAATCTTGAATAATTGAGGCTTTGAAATGTTAGAGATCTAAAATTTTGAAGTTGCGAAGATTTCAACTTTTGGGATCCTGAAGTCTTGAATGTTTGAAGTTTCCAAATTCTACATTCCTACGGTAGATATTTCCCTGGGTTTTTAAATTTCGAAATATTAAAATTTTGACACACCTCATACATTTCAGTATATTATAAAGTTTTAAGGTTCGAGGTTTCACGATTCGCTATTTAAAATATGAATCCTCGGGTTTGATCTTTAAGTTTTTAATCTGAACTGTTTAAGTTTGCTTCATTTAATCATTATAATTGCTCCTTCTTTAATACGTTGATACATAAAAACGTGTAAATCAATAAATTACAATGCATCAGTGCATATTTGAATAGTAGGCCAAGAGGCTCCAAAGATTTTCATATTTAAAGGTTACAACGCACCCACAATATTATAATAAAACCATTAAACCGCCTATTGCGATTTCCCTTTCTTGTATCTACATTGCATAAATTTTACCGTCTTTTAAAATTAATAGCTATGTTTACAACTTGATTCTAATAATTTCTCATTTCGAATCAGTATTTTTCTTCAAATATAATATCATCCGCTGGACACCAATAATTAAAGAAAAGGTGGTCCAAATGTCACAGGACCATTTAAAAACATAATAACATTCTTGGTATTCGTTTTTCTGTTAACAATAACATGTTACTCATTTTAAGAACGTTAGCTACAATACTAATTAAAAATATTAGGGGGACCGAAAAGTAATGTCGTTTTTTTACATTAAATTCAAACAAATAAATTTGTAACAAATTTTTATTTTTAATGAATGATGTAATTTCCCTCGTTATCAGCAACCTTCTGCCATCTAGTGTGCAAATGTTCAATGCCGGGTCGATAAAAATCAATTGATTTGTAACGAAAGTATCTGAGAAACGACATTACTTTCCGGTCCCCCTAATAGTTTCCAAAAAGTATATTTGTACTCTCTATAAAGGAATAAATAATTAATAAATAAACGGATAAAATAATTATTCTATTTTTAAATGATGCAGTGCAAACATGACAAACTCGTGGCCCCCAACGAATACTTTTGCGGTCCGTCAAGACAAAGTGTCAAGTGCCAGGGAGAAAAGAATTTTACCGTTGTAATTATTTTTCATTTTCGAAATAAACCTATACTTCCATAAAAACTGAAGTTTCTGTTTTTTTCATAACAAACTTAGAATACACAACTTTGTACACAAACTTAGAACTTGTTTATTTGGCCGGTATTAGCTTTGAGATTGACGTGCTTGATTTACTCACGTGGCAGCTACCTTGTTTAATCGATAACATTTTATAATTATATGCTCCAACACCATTTTTCATCAAACTGAACATCCAAGAAAGAAATTCACGTGGAAACGAATTGAAGAAACGGACATACAAGACCCTTCGTTAATATTAATCTCTTCATCTTCATAAGTATAAGTTTCAAGATCCCCGTGTTCATGATGTAACACAACGTTCATTACATCGTGACAGCCCTCTCGTATCTCCGATCCTCTTCGAGGACGAAACAATGCACGAGAATTCATTCATGAAATCTTACGACACGCTCGATTACATAAAACCGCCCGTAACGAATGGCTGGAATAGGTGAACTCGTTGCATAGTTCTTGCCTCGGTAGTAGTCGCGGCGATGACGTAGACGGTAAGAGCAAAAGTATTACAAGTAGCGGAGTAGCGACTGCGATGATGGAAAAAGTTCATGGATAAACAGACCTTGAAGATCGAGAGTTTCTATATCCATTTTTACATTTAATTTCAAGTATAATATAAAGCATATTTGGATTTTTTTAAACGTTGGATTACTTTGCAAATGATTACTTATTGTGAAAATTATAAGGCAAAGTTGCAATATAAAATTTAGCGGGGAAGCGACTGCGATGATGAAAAAAGTTCATGGATAAACAAACCTTGAAGATCGAGAGTTTCTATATCCAGTTTTATATTTAATTTCAAATATGATACAAAGCATATTTGGATTTTATAAACGTTGGATTACTTTTGCAAATGATGACTTATTGTAAAAATTGTAAGATAAAGTTGCAGTATAAAATTTAGCGGGGAAGCGACTGCGATGATGGAAAAAGTTCATGGATAAACAAGCCTTGAAGATCGAGAGTTTCTAAATCCACTTTTACATTTAATTTCAAATATGATACAAAGCATATTTGGATATTTAAAACGTCGGATTACTTTGCAAATGATTACTTATTGTAAAAATTGTAAAGTAAAGTTCTTGGCGGAGAAGCGACTGCAACGATGGAAAAAATTCGTGGAGAAACGGAACTCGAAGATCGAGAGTTTCTAGATCCTTTTTTACATTTAACTTCAAATATGATATATAGCATACTTGGATATTTTAAACGTTATTTTACTATTGCAGATGATTGCTTATTGCAAACATTATAACGAAAGGTTGCAGTATAAAATTTAGCTAATTATGAAAGCTATAAATAATTCTAAATAATATAAAAACTCTCGCGCGTAAAGTAGCGACGATGACGTAGACACCGAAAGATGAACCTTGAAGATCGAGAGTTTCTAGATTCTTTTTTATATTTAGTCTCAAAGATATCATACAGCATACTTAGGTTTTTTGAGCATTAAATAAGTTTTTCAGATGACTGCGTACTCCGAAAATATAGATACTAATTAATTACCATAGATAAAATATAAGATAATACAAAAATATCACAATCATCGGAGAGTTTCTAGAACCTTTTTAATATTTAGTCTGAGAAACAAAATACAGTATAATTGGGCACTTCGAACGTTGGGTGAGTCTTACAGGTAATTGTTCATAGTAAAAACTGTTTCCAAAGGTTACAGTATAAAATTTATCCATTTATGTGAATTATAAATGCCGCGCTGACGCAGTAAGAACAAAATACCACAAGAATCGAAAAGCGACTGTGATAATGGCGATGATAGAAAAAGTTCACAAAGAGATGGACCTCGAAGGACATGAGTTTCTTGATCGTTTTCTTAATATAAAATGTCTAATACAGTGTGTTATGTAATTAGATATTTTGATTATCTGAGAAATCACGTAAACCCCTGGTTATTGCAGAAACCACAACGAAAATTTAATTATTTACGACAAGCGTAATACTCTTTGCTTATATTTTTTTGTAGTCAAGTAATTTATCTCCTTATTGTCTCAATTTTGTAATTGTTATCATTGACGTAGATTGCAATTATGAATGACTTCCTGCATACGTAACGATATTATTGCGACTTCTGCTAAAAATTCAAAATGTTTCATGTATACCTCTTTTACCCGATAACAATCAATTCAAAGAACCACGTATAAAATCGTAAAGCAGAATAACAACTCGTCGACTCGTTGAATTAAAAATTTCAATGAGTTCTATGAAAGAATCTTTAGCCGGCGTTATTAACGGCATATTGCTTCCCGCGAAATCGAGTATCCCATTATCATTCTATTTTCAGAAAGCGCAGGTATCCTGCTACGCTAATTGAATAATCCATTCCATTAAGGTTTTCGCAAAAACCGGGCAAATAAATCATCTCTGGACAATATCAATTGGACATCAAACTGAACGATAATCATTGACTACGCTGCACTTTGGAGCATAAAGTTTCTTTATTTTCTTGTATAATTTTGCATCCTGTGTACGATTTTGCAAACGGGATTGCTTCGGCAGATTCTCGGATCAAGAATATGTTAAATTGGACCTAAATTAACGGAACAGCCGTTTCGATAACTTCTTGTAATAATGATAAATATATTTTACATAAATGTAAATTATGAGCGATGTAAATCAATCGTGATTTCTTTTAAACTTAAAATACTATAATATCTAACTACTAAGATGCAAATAGAGTATTTAATTATCCGTTATAAATAATCGTGTAGACTGTAGTCTTTCATATTTGATTTTTCAGTATTTTAATATGTGGTGTAATTAGTAGTTAATGTGCTGATTATCATATTCATATAAAATACGTTTCTCAAGGTTGTGCAATTTTGTGCTAGAAGAAGTCAGTGGAAAACATTTAGTAAATGAATGGCATCTACACAGTAGCTGAAACTAAAACTATTACCAATACTAATTATTGATAACTAGTCCACGATCACAAATCTTTAACAAAAACTGACGTTACCATTCAATTTAACAGAATTAAAATAAAACTTTCGCATCTCAATTAATAAGTTACACTAACAAAAATTCCTTTCAGGATTCCAATCAACAAAAGCTTCTTCTCAAACGAACGATATGTTAAAATTCACAAATCCCATTAAATTTATTACACCGATAAAAAATATGGGTCTGTCCTCTGTAATAAAAATTGGACCTGAATTGGAAAATTCATTAAAAAAAATAAGAGTAACTTCCGCAACTGGCACCTGCAAAAATCCAAATCAGTCTTCCTAACAAACAGCTTCATCCACAAATCCTCCTAAAACAATAAAAATAATTTCCATAATCGAAATCAACAAAACTCCAAACCGATCATCGTCGCCAACGCTGTCTGCAACTCCAAATCCTCCTAAATCAATAGAGTCAACAATTTCTATAATCCAAAATCAACAAAACTCCAGATCTCTCATCCAAACAGAAAACTACATTTCTAATCTCAACACCAACAACGTGGTACATTTCTAAACAGCAACAACGTCTACCACGTTGAAAGACCAGCCATCAGCAGTAACGTCTGTCAGCAACGGAAATTCTATCGCGTCCAAAACAACAATAACCGCGCGGATAGCCGTAGACAGAAGAAAAAAAAAGGGCAACGCGATAATAATTCCACACGGAGTACGTATCAGTCGAAACGATAGTAGCACTCTGCTGTTAATGGACGATAGTGGTAGCCGAGGGACAAGTAGGACAGCGCTTTCCCTAGGTGGATTGCTCGCTCTTTCGTTCCTCGTGTTCACTCGCTCGAACTCGCTCGCCGCGAAATTCAACTCGCGCGAATGTATCTGCACGTGCACGCACCGGCAACGCACGTGAAACGAGCGGTTTACACCCTGAGACCGGAACGATTTGCTTTGCTTTTATACGGGGTGCTTCAGAAATACTGCCGGCAAAAATAGAGATGTTCTTTAGCATGTGTTTTGTTCTAATTCACCCGACGGATACAGACATCCCTCGTTTTCACGTCATTATCGATGTTAACGCTCCACTGGCCGAAAAAGACGCACATGCGATACGTCGTCATGTGAACGACGAAAGAAGTGTTTTGTTTTCGTTTGTTATCGGCCGATCTTCAGGTTTCCAGGACCGATATGGTGAGGATAGGTGGTGCGAGCGACACTCTTCCCTTACCCCGTGCCTCATATCGCGAGCCATCTCAATATTTGCGAGCTTTAGGTGGACGAATTTTGTGTACAGTAAAACCTCTTTTTGTGCGGTGGATAGGGACCGCATAAAAGAAATCGTACAAAAAAATATTCGGAAATTTTATAAATACTTACATATAATAAACAACTTTGTACGATATACCACCTAAAATTTTTTTTATGCGGTGGATAGGGACCGCATAAAAAAGTCGCGCTTAGAAAATACATCAATTATTTACGAAATAGATGAGAAAATGCTTTCAAACAAATTAAATTAGACCTGGAAATGTTTTAAAAACATTTAATTTTTCATTGTATACATGGAGAAGCTTTCAAAATGCACATTAAATAATTCACTGCTACTTGTCGTAATCCAAAACGCGCGTCTTCTTGCGATGAATTGGTTCAAAACAAATGAACAGAGCGTCGCGAAGTGCACATACATTGTCGTCGAGGAGTCCACGTAGTCAGGGTTCGTCCACGGCATGTATATGTACACTGATAGGAAACATTAAACTGGCGCCAACACCGCTGAGATTCATATACCGCATAAAAAAAATCGCACGAAAAAAATCGCACAAAACAAATCGCATAAAAAGGACCGCACAAAAAGAGGTTTTACTGTATAGTAATAATATATAGATGAGATACTTCACCAATAAGGATAATTTGTGTGCTTCCTTTCTCTATGTATTTGTCCGCGAAGGTTGCGCTACGGATTGGGAAGGTAATCACGGAACTGCAATTTTGACGTTAGTTTGCAAGAAGATGGTTCATTTCTGACCCATGGTTACTCTTAGAAGTTTTACCTGTGCAACAAGATGAATGCGATGAGCCAATTAACACTAACAAGGGTACCGATTTAAAGCCCGAAGGCAGCCACGACCTTGCGACCTCATACCATTCATGGACATATGCTACATAGTCTCCCATGTTCGAGTTTAGTCTATAGCTACCGTCCGATCTCTGCCATGAAACGGGCGATGGAAAAACCCAAAATGCCTGTGCGACCGTTTTTCACAGGGAGATGGGTTTAGCTACGGTCCCAGAGTGAATATAAGGTCCCCCTGGGATCACACCCATGGGGAACCACGGGGAGGCCCCGCCTCGGTGTTGCGCGCCTCAACACCCGTTTTCTTTTGGCTCGGACAACCCCCGGGAACGCCACATCCCGTCTGCCAATTGGCAGAATCCTGAGGGGACACACATAGCTCGGATACCCCGGGATCGCTATATCCCGTCCTGCCAAGTACTGGCAGGTCCTGGGGAACTGAATGGCTCGGGTAAAGTGGAGGAACGGAAAGAAGGCAGCTGAGACAGAAGGGGAGATTGCTCTCGCACCGCCTATCCCCGCCATGTCAGTCCTGGCAAACTGAGATCGACGAATGACAATTGAAAATAAAACACTACTTTCGTCGTTCACACGACAACGCAACGAATGGCGGGTCTCTGTTGTCAATAGCGCGTCAAAATCGAAAAGGCATGAGGGAGAGGGATGTCCCTATCCGTCGGACGAATCGGAGCAAATTACTCTTCAGCTGTCAAGTTAGCGTTCCAGCATTATACCTCGGGTATGCCAATTCCCGTACCAGCCCAGCCTTCTGGTGCCTGGCCCCTGAGGGGTCTGATAAGGGAACATACCGAGGTGTCAACTACCGATTTTAACCCCTTGGCCTATAATAACGAGCGACGTGATGCGGTAGATGAAATAGGAAATTTTGAAGATTCCCAAAAATGATGAAATTGAAAATATCAGTGGAACACAACACAGTAAAATTATTTCTATGTTATTAATATTGCGTTAAATTGCGAGATATATCGGGAATCACTGATAAATTTTCATTTTAGCAATTAAATTCTGAATTATTGCACGCACAGGCGCAAAAGTAATCGTAGTGCAAGGGGTTAATGAAACTTAACACTAATCGTAACATACGCGGTCAAACGACCAGTTCAATGGAATGAGAATATGTAATTTTTGTTATTATTCAGTGAAAATTGTTTCGTACGTTGTTCCCTGCGTTAAGTTGACAGTCTCCTGAATTTTTTTCAGGATTTCTTACTTTATAACCGGTCAAAAGATGCTATGGTCAGAATAAGTATCCATGAAATGTCGGTACTATTACTGTTAAGTTTAATGTATGTATTATAGTTCTCATAAAAATATTTTATATTTCTTTTTTTTATCGGCCATTGTCCGCGTTAAAGGGGTGAAACCCGAGTTTAGCCCTTTGAGGGCTAGCGATGTATATATGTGGTCTGAGATAAGATTTAATTATAGTTTATCGTCGCATGTATACATGATTAGAGTTGATAAATGGAAATAAAACCGTTGAAATATGATCGCACAAATAGTAGTTTATAATTTATGTGCATTAACAGTCTATCTTTCTGGCAAAAAGGTGGTTTTGGATCGCCAAATAAATGATTATCTCTCAATAATCAAAAATGTCTGCGTCCGCAAAGGGTTAAAGTTATGGTTGTAAATATTTCGGCAAATATCTAGCAAAGTATAAGGCATAGAGTAATTGTTTAAATTGGCGAAATTAGAACGTTTTTACAAGGAATTTAACGGTATAAATTGTTTTGTAAAATCTCAATTTCGTATCGTATTGTTAACTAAAGTCTGCTTTCACCGATGTTTCCAATATTAGCACTATTTATAGCACGGTTTTATGTACACCTGTTTCGACCAAAAGGTGTTTTTGACACCTTTGTGCTTGAATGCAAATATCTTGCGAATAATTTTTAAAAACTCATTTCTGCTTAATATTTTTTATTTTATCAGAAAATTAATTCAACCTTGCAACACGATTAGCAAAAGAATAGCGTTATAAGTGACATATATCAGGGTGTTTTTTGACACCTTCGGTAGAAATAGCGTGAAATTGATAATCTCCTGCATATTTATCGGAAATATATTGTTCTTATTTTATAGCCGAATGACCGAACCCGGAAACAATAGATACATGTGAAGTACCAGTACGATTAATGTTAAGAGGCTTTACCGTAATTCTTAAATTTTTCGCGGATTTTGCGGCAGATTTTCGTTGCGAATGTTCACCGGTCCAAAGGTGTAGAACAACACCTGATGAGTCGTGACGCATAATTTTCATACACCCTGTACAGTTTTGAATCGGGGATGAGTTTATTTGGAACTGTAAATGGTTTTTGGTTTGTGATAGTACAGAGTGGCCCAAAAATTACTGGAGTGTTTTAAAATATTTTGCTCTCTTCTCCGAACCCCTTTTGTTCCTACCCTTCCACCAGAAGCGTGCAGAAGAACTGCATCGATATGACCTTTTTTCATCTTTACGAGTGAAATGTGCACTTGAAGTTTGCTCGCTTATTTCCGAAAGAACTTGTATATTTGACTTCAACTGTTATGGTTATATCAACGAGAACTTGCCGAGATTCTGTACCGACGATGTACCAGTTGGTACCAATTGGTAGCAACGTGCCAATTTTAGCAATAGCGGCTGCGGGAGACTGAAATCTCGAAATAGAGATTACCTGCATTGTCGATATTCGCGGATGAACGTATAATAACATAGAAGTGTTTCGAGATTTACTTGACATGCTTATAGGTGAGCATAATAACTGTAATAACGTAGAAGAATTTCGAAATTTTCTTGACATTCTTTTAGGTAAACATAATAACGGACGTACATATTCACGACACCGTGACACTGTCTCTGAAATAAACTTTCATTAGACGATGGTAAATATTCATACGTGTTTCCGCTCTAATTCCTAGCAGATTAACGTCACGACGTAATAAATTCAAATAAAGTCCTTTTCGATCGAGCACACGGAATCGCGACTCTAATCGGCTTTCCATTATGGAAAACGAAAACGAATTGGTTCGAGGTGTAATCTTGTATCTTACTTTCAATTAGAACTTTGCATTTCTTGCTATTTTCTTATTTGAAGATATTCTAATTAACTTTAGATCCACCAAGATCGTCAAAAGGACAAATTTCTCTGCCTCCTTCGATTCGTTTCTTCTAATGTATTTATTTGACAATTTTAAATATATTGGCTTAATCATCGGTGGATTCAATGTTAAGGGCAGTCATCTTAATCCAAAATTCTATATACGTTTTATACTCCAGCAACGTATCAGCGTAAAACGATTCTATCAGCAACGTAGACACAGACAATTAACTATGATCGATGAGTCAATCGATCCGACGACTAACAGCAAGTGGATATAGAATTTTAACTGCTTGGCGAGACGGTAATATGCGATTTAAGATTTCTCATACCAGTTTCAATTGGCTGAAATTAACTTCGTGTACGCTATACTCTTTGCATTCGATTTTTCATATCGATATTTTTTTTTCATTCGGAAATTTGTACAAAAATAACCCTGGAAGATGATGAGTTAAATTCGTATTGATAATTACGTTTGGAATTTTTTATAAGCATTGTCGAAATGAAATCGACGTGCAAAAAATTACGACTGACGGAACAAACGTATTATTCGTTGGAAAAGTAAGCTGTTTTAAACGTTAGATTTATGTTAATCAATGAGTAACGCATTAGTTACCTTACATGGTGATGCATTTTTCGGGATTAATATATACCATGTTACATTATGTAAAAAATTGTAAAATTCGTATGCATAAATTTTTCTGAGGCACCTCTTTTATTTGATGTCATGATTTTGACACAACATATAAGAGGCTAACATTTAAGGGTTAGTTTTACCTTTTAAAGTCACATCTCTGTCGATGAAAAAGTTACGTGTCTTTTTACATTGAAGGGACGATTTTAATGCAATATTTATATAATATAAAACTCGAAAAATATTTTTATAGGCAAATATTTTGGAGAGGCGAAAGAAGCCATTAAAATCAGAGTTGAAAGGTTATATAGATATATTAACGAATATTTCTCAAGCCATTAGATTAAATGTAATAACAAATTTTAGAGTTCAGCTGGTACCTACATAATTATCAATATTCTCTATCTAAATTCAAACTGAATTCCAAAAAATTAATTTATTTAAAGAACCTCTCAGAAACCGATTTACCCTTACAAAATTTCTTCACTGAACTAAACTGTTTTCGTAAAAATATCAATAAACAAAGTTTAAATTAAGTCAAAACACATTATAAAAACAAGTAAGGAGCTATCAGTATACAATGAGTGGGTTCGAGTTCAAATTGTTAAAAAATTGTAGTGTGCTTATTAAAATTTTGGCGAAAATAGTTTAGTTCGGCGAAAAATTTTGCAAAGGTAAATTGGTTTCTGAAAGAATTTTTTATATGAAGGAATTTTTAAAAAGGTATCAGTTGCGCTCTGTAATTTTTCATCCCACCTGATATAACGACTTCGGAGATATTCGCTAATATATCTATATAACATTTCAAATCCAATTCTAACACTAAAATTACCGACGATTAACCCCTTGCCGTACGATTTCTATTTTGACAGCATGCGTAATACCCCAGAATTAATTCCAGAAATAAAAATTTCTCTCTGATCTTTAACATTTGGCACAACTGACTGCAATATTAATATTATAGAAAAAATTTTACCGTCTCGTGATCGACTGATATTTTCAATTTAATAGTTATCGGAAAACTTCAAAATTTCGTATTCCATTTATCGCCTCACGTGTGTCACACGTTATTGTAAGCTAAGGGGTTAATTCAGTATATTTAATACTACAACTACCAAACTAGTCAAAATGACAGGTACACATTTTGTGCCAAATATTCCCCAAGTTTATAGGAGAGTCATAGAGTAAATATTTTTACGTCCACCTCATAAAACATCAATTATAGAATCGACCATCATTTCCATCTCTTAATTCTACTTGTTTCAAAATACTTATTTAATATATTGAAATATAATAGATTTAACTCCAGTAGTTTAGTGTTAAAGATACTACATAAACGCTTTAAACGAAAAGAAAAGATGGGGGCTAGAAACTTCATCAATTTAATTTCTTAACATTATGCAAGATGAACGTCAAACATTAAACAAGCTACAGTAAGGAAAATATCAGGAACATTTTTAAAACATTCAGAACAAATCGTTTTCACCACATTCGTAGATCCCATGTTAAATGCTGATTTCGCCCCACCAACATGCCTGTCTATAAAATTAACTCCTGTTGAATATTTTTTCGAGTTTTATATTATAAATTCCCTATGATTTCTGAATTTTATTTGTTGAGGATACAGCCCTGGTGTAATACGAAATGTTCATATGTTGTGTATTCTTTCTATTGATTTTTCGTTATATATTACAAAAGGATGTATCATGGCATTAATAAATTATGTTATGTATTTACTTAACACTAGAACTACCGGCGATAAATCTATCATATTTCAAAATATTAAATACGTACTTTGAAAAAGGAGGAATCAAGAGGCGGAAAAGATAATCGATTCGGTGATTTATGTTTTTTAAGATGGTCGTAGGATATTTATTCTAAGACTCTTCTATAAACTTGGAGAAATTTTGGAAAAAATTGTGTACCATTCATTTTGACTGGTTTGGCAGTTGTAGTGTTAATTCGTGTGAAGTGTTTCAAGTTTATTTTGAATTCTAACAT
Organism: Cerceris ruficornis; assembly: GCA_963989415.1. Lineage (NCBI taxonomy): Eukaryota > Metazoa > Arthropoda > Insecta > Hymenoptera > Crabronidae > Cerceris > Cerceris ruficornis. The sequence goes on from OZ022527.1 coordinate 5,230,554, forward strand.
TGTTTCTATGCACATCATAGCCTCAATGATTCGGAACCAACCTAAAACAGTAGGATTCTAGGCAAAATGACTATAACAATTGAAGCCAAAAGAAAGCCACAAAAATAAATGGAATCCAAAATCTTAAAGATTCACCCGCGATTTATTTCCCAGCATCAAGACACCGAAAGAAGTCTATTCGAAGTGCGTCGAAGGCTGCGAAAAACTGCAATATCTCCAAAAGAAACCTAAAAAGAGCTGCAGGGACACAAAGGGAGACCCTGCATTAATCGGCGCAAGAGGAGCTCGCCTAAGGCGTCTTCTCGAGTGCGATGCGATCGGGCTAGAAAATTTGATACGTGATCTGGGATACGCTTTCATTCCTACGCAACCTTGACCCTTTTTGTCGCATTTCTTTCGTCCCTCCTGCGACCTTGGATTTAATGAATCGCTGGTAAACGCCACTTTCACCGCTTTCGATTTAAAGAGACACGCCGGTACCGCTTTTTCTAACTGTGGTCTCAAAGCGGACACGGGAACGTACGAAATCTCTCTTCCCTTTCTTTTGGGGAAATTTTAGGAGGCAATTGATGCTTTACGGTTGTCGATCACTTCTACGTGATGAGAGGAGCAGTTTCGTACGTTGGGTTTCCGCTTTGGGAATTTTAAGAAAGGTGTAATAGATTACTTTGAGAAAGTGTTTGTAAAAATGGTGCACTTTCGATTTTTACGATTTTTTAGCACGTTTTAAAGGTTAATAAAATTGTAGTTAGGTTTCAAAACAACGTTCTGACTGCGTAGTGCCGTGGAGGGTTTATAGTTGGAAGATCTTTGTTGAAAAGTGTTGGCAGGTAATACGCAGGGAGGGAGATAAGGGGACTTGAACACTACGTGCAAACGACAAAACTACTTTAACCCTTTGAGGACGACAGACGTATATATGCGGTCGGAGAAAATATTTGATTATAGTTCATCGGTGCTTGTATGCACCATTAGAGTTGAAAAATTAAAATATAACCCTTGAAATATGATTACGCAAATAGCAATTGACAACTTCTACACATTAACACTCTAACTTTTTAGAAAAAGGTGGTTTTTGATCGCCAAATAAATGATTATTTCTCAATATTCAAAAAGCTCTCCGTCTGCAAAGGGTTAATTAGTTATTGCGTGGTTTTACATTTGCGTAGTATGCACTAAATTGTGAACAACTGCGCCAAAAGAGAGTGTTCCGCAGACGGTGGTGGCGCGTAGTGCAACCGGAAGTAGCACTAAGAGGACAGCGTGCCGCCGGTATTCGAAATACACCATATTCTTACAAAGAGTTGTTATTAGAAAAGGTTATTTAAAAACATGCTATCAGGATTTAATTAGAAATGGGGAAGAATAAGACGAACCTATTTTTATATAATTGTCAATAAAATTGATATTTAATTTGGCCGTTGGTTGGATTTCTTCAAGACGGGTGTGCAACAATTTTTTAAAAATTAGTACAATTTTGTTGATCTACTTTTTCTTATTCGTGTATATTATGTAGAAATATGTAATATGTAGAGTATATAATTAGAATATATAGAAATATTTTTTACTTACAATTAGATACATGCTTAAAATTCCGTAAGATCATGTATCATTAAAAAATGGGTTCAGTTCAGTTTAATCTATTTCTTGCTGATAAAATATTTCTGAATAAGCAACTTTCACATTAACTACGTAATAAACAGCTATACCGAAATAAAACCTTCACAATGCTATTCAGGATGCTGACAACGCGTTAAAAGAAAAATAAACATTGTTAAAAGACAAAAATCCCCACTTTAAAAATTCCGCAATATTTCAGCAACCTGAAAATGGAGCCGTTACTTTCGAAAATGGTATAAGTCCACTCTTGAGAAAGGTGTGTTTAAGTTAGTTTTAGTTATACGTAGGTGTCTTCTTGTCGCATTTGAAATGACAAAGTAAATAAAATGAAATACCTTCGGGATTTCGTCCAAAAAGGTTCAACGGTTATACCAGTTTCAAATATAACGACTCAATTGATTATCTCTGAAAGGAAACAAATTTGTCGTAAATACGATTTATTAAACGTTAAAGGTACACATATGCATAGACGTTCGTCGGTGTGACATAAATAAAAAAAAATATATATATATGTATGTATGTATACATATATATGATGGGTGAAAATAGACTGATCATTTTTGCTTTGTTGGACTTTGGTAAAACAGTCGATACCAAAAATGAGAAAAAAAAAAAGAAAATGAAAGGAGGATATACATATACACGAAACACCTAAGAAGAAACGCTAATTCGGCACAGTATCTCTTATTCTATTTACAGTTCCTAACGCGTACACGAGTCAACAACGTGGAAATTATTCTGCTTTTCGCACCTCTGTTTAAAGCTGACTACTAATCAGCCGATAAATCAGTCGCGAATACTTTCATGCGAGAGCGATGAGATAATGTTTCCTCCGGCTTAATTTCACTTTTAATTGTTTCTTTAATGAAGAGTTTACGCTGATGCTCTACTCGTTGAAATTTGAAATACATAAAGGAACTGTTAGTTAAGTTGATGGCATCTGAATTTTCGTTTTTAATTTACTTTAGATTTTTCTATTTTTTGTAGAAGTTTTATCGTTTCTTCAGTTTTTTGCATTCGTGGAAATTTGAAATTCGTAAAGAAAGGATTTATTGTTGACAAATAATTGCTAGTGTTTCAATATTCGTTTTTAATTTTCCTTTGCGTTTTATTTTCGTCTACGTATGTTACCTATTTGGAAATTTCTAAGAGTTTAACTGCATGCATAAAAAATGTAGAAATAGAATAAAAAAATCGTATGTTTTTACTTTTAGATTATTCTTTCCGTTTCAATACCCGATTAAAATTTTGCATTTAATAATGTGCAACATTGTTAAAAAAATTTCCAAACAAATTAATAAATTGGGTTTCCCATCTTTCATTTCGAAACATTTAATAAACCAGTAGAGCAGGGATATGCAATTGTTTTGTGAACTGTTAATAATTAACGCACTATTATTATCTCTTCCGTGGCTTTTTCGAAGCCCAATATCAACAATTTCCTTCACAACTCGAATTTCTCAACAAATTACGCAATAGACAGAGCAAAGCTCACCATGGTTACACATTGATGCAGGTCTATGGTGTTAACAGCTAAAATAAACGAACCATCTTTAGCTCAGAGCGCTAACAAGATTTTGCAAACTATCCAAATTCCCCCTATTTTAGTTAGCCATTCCGTCAGAATTACACTGCCATGTTAAAGTTCTTGCGTCACGCAAACCTTAAAATTTACGACAACATTAAATCTTCCTTTCCACAGAAATTTTTTACAATATTTTGTTAATTCAAAATGACTCGAATTGTAATTAATTGTGATTCGATGTTTGAAGAAAACAATTTGGAAAGTAAGCCGAAGGAATTCAGTTCGTTTCAAGTTTATCGTTTAAACTTTAAAGAAGTCTTTAGAATTTACAGTATCATAATATATTTTGATAAACATTAAACGACGCTTGATTGCAAATTTGCCGGATATGATTTTCGCAAACTCCGCTTTCATCGAGCGACAGAAAAGAAACGATCGAGCTTCGTTTAATAATTACGTGAAATCGGAGGATCCGCATTTTTAACACTAGATCTACCGGCGTTAAATCTATTATATTTAAATGAATTAAATAAGTACTTTAGAAAACGAGGAATCAAAATGTGGGAAAGATGATTAATTCAGTAATTTGTGTTTTATTAGATGGATGTACAATATCCACGGTATGAAGAATTTTTATAAAAAATGAAGAATCAGTCGTTTTGACTGCATTGGTAGTTCTATTTTCTAAATAGTTTTAACACGAAGATTCTGAATTTTTTAAAAACGTTCCCTAAATTTCTAACGTTGTTTCTTTTTCAATTGTCTACATCTTGTAGACTGCAGGCGATCAAATTAACACTGACACTCTATTCGTAGAAGTTTGAAATACACAAAAAGCGTTAGTGAAACTGACAGTATCTTAATTGTCGTTTCTCTTAGCTTACTTTACATTTTCTATATTTTTCGGCGGTTTAGAAAAAAACAGTTTTAGGTCTCGTCGTTTCGTACTTGGTATTTTTAATTATGCTGAATTAATCATCGGTAGATCTAGTGTTAACGGAAAACTTGTCGATTTGCATATTATGCTACGTAATATTGGACGGCATATTACAGTACGGAGTCTTTTCTTCTTTTCTTCCGAGAATCTCGGACCTCGACGAAGAAACGCTTTTTCCTCGATGTTCGTTCCTCAGAGAAACGATTTCGGATTTAATTCTCTGACAAAATTACTGGTTTCATAGATTTTTGTAATTATATTCTTCAATTCTGTAACTTTGACTTTCTGAAATTTTGGTTAAGGTGAAGTGGGGTAAGATCGTAAACAGGGCAAGTGCATTTACCGGTTCCATTTATGAAGATATGAGCGATATTTGAATAGGTAATATGCAGAAACCTACAAAACTTTAACACTAGATCTATCGACGATTAATTTAATATATTTAAAGATGTCAAATAAATATGACAAAGATATAAACGAAGGAAGCAAAAAACTTGATCGATTCAAGATAAACGTAGAAAATTGGAAAAGAAGCAGCGTTAAAAATTCGGGAACATTTTTGAAAAATTCAGAGCAAGTCATTTTGTCCAGATTGGTAGATCTAGTGTTAATATCAGCTCTTAGACGTTTAGCCCCTTTTATATTGTCGTTTTATTTTGATATGTTACAATATATTTCAGCAAAAAGTTCTTCTTTGTTAAAAAAAAGAATAACTAATCAACATATTTTAATGCGGTAAAACGCATTTTATAGCGAGTTTGTTAATAATCATGATATTGCCCCGTAGTACATGAAAGAAGGCTTCAAAGTGTTTTTATTTCCCGAGGAAATGCAGAGATGTTGAGCTTTTCTACAATTTCCTATTAAAATGAATATTTACAAGGAAAATTGGAGTCCTAGTCAATGCGAATTAAACACTGCTAACTGTGAAATGCATTTGAAACGGAATGTTACGATTTTTGTGTAACAAATTGAAAATGCACGAGTTCAAAGTTCAACTTTACAACTAACCAGTTTGCATTTAACCCACATCACCTTATTTCTATTAATTTGATCAGTGTTTTTTAACATTTTTTTATTGCTATTTATAATAGAAAGTCAGTGTAAAATAATATAAGTTGTCAATCGATGTTACCGCAGTCAAGGTACAATTCGAAGTAATTTTCTATGGAGTATTTATTTAAGTATTGACGGATTATTAAAAATGTTGATGATTGACATAATGAAAACTGATCATTTATCTGAAGCACTAAACAAAATGTGAAGAAACACTGTTTCGATGAATATCAGCCATTTTGTATACTTTCCTTCAAATGTACTAATTATCTCATAAATTATTCCTTTTAGGACATACATTTTCAGTTATAAATCCATTGTTTAAACGATTATAAAGAATAATTTTTATAAAAGAAAACGGCAAACCAGTCATTTTGCTTGAATTGGCAGTTCTATTGTTAAATTTCCTGCTTCAATTAGTCCTCAGAAACAATGTAAAATTCTGAATTAGTCGAAGCTGTACTAAATATTATACGGATGATTCTTAATGATACAATTATTTGTTTTTTTTTCTAATTTTTCTTTCGTGGTCTACATCCCCGAGACTCCGAGTTCCCTGATTTTTCAACGAGACACCATTTTACTCTTCGAAGGAACGAGCAACCATGGAGTTCTAACCGAGATTCTTCTTTGGATTTTTCGCAAACCCCATGATGCTTTTTGAGTTATTCGGATCGAAGTATAGTCATGTATGTATGCACACGTGTGGACCAGAGTTCGGCAACATTTTATTCGCGATTGCGAATCGAATTTGATTATTCAACGACTCCAGTGACGAATAAAATGTTAACTTGAATTCCGGAATTGCATACTGACTCGGACATGCAAACATTTATTCGAATATTATTTTATCGATTGTATGACCTCTTCGAGTAAAGTTCAATTTTTCTGCGAAAGTTGCAAAGGAAAGTGAACAATTTACAGCGATAAATGGGACGTGGGATGTGCAAAAGGAAATGTATTAAAAAATCTTACTGATACTTGATTCATTCATTGTTATTTTGAATTAATTGACGTTTGAATGATTGTGATATTAATGTTTTATTATAAGGAAAAAGTTAGAAAGTATGAAAATAATAAATTGGCGTTTGTGACGAAACCTAAGTATCACAAAATATCTTTCAATATTCGCACAACAAAATTGTAATTATTCTGTAGAAGTTGTATATTTCAGTAATGCAACATTCTTCAACATATTTGAAAAACGAATGCTTGACAAACGCAGTTGTTCTTCTTCAAAAATATTCGAATAAATGTTTTTAATACCCTGTCCAATTCTGGTCTACTTAATACGTTACATTAGATACCAAACACATCTATTTATCATTACGAAAAGGTCATAGTTCTCTACGTGCTACTCGCGAAAACAATTCACCTTGTCAAGTATATTATGGCTTCGAAAGTGACGATTAAAAAGTCGTAATTAACACGATGAGTGCCGCATCAATCATACGTGTATGACGCTTCGAATTTTTCGGAAATTACGTAATCTGTAAAATGATACAGACACTCCGTTACTTGAATATTCCGTTATATGTGAAAATTTATTTGATTTATAAATCAGAAATTGAATTTAGAAGCATTTTATTGCAAATTCACTTTCAATTTCTCTTTAACATTCCTGCAATTTCTAATGCTATTACTTTTTACATTTTGCACAAATATCTTGTAGAGTGTAAGTAATTAAATCGAACAATTTTTTTTCCTCATTACTTTATCTCCTTCTAACGTATTTATTTAGCATTTTTAAATATATCCGATTAATTGACGTTATATTTAGCGCTAAAGCGACAAATTGTAAAGGGACAATTATGTAAGTTTGTAAATCTTATATTTAAACTCAATTGGACAACACATAAATACAGTGAATGCATTTATGTATAAACAAACTGATCATCCATTAAAAAATAAATATGTCATTTATTATCAAATGATTTACATACAAGGTATTATTTTTTAAATTTAATATCGTTAATTCTCCGGTGACCAACGCCCTATAAACAAAAAGTGTAATGATCATTGAACAGATTGAAAATATTTAATTCAGAAACTCTAATGAAAATTCGATTGGCACTCAAAGTGTTAACATTGAAAAAGAAAACAATTCACAAGCTTTCGAGGCGCGAATAATTAGAAAGAACGCGAGCAATCGGAACCGCATCTTGATGAGCTGAAAACTAACATAATCTAATTTCCTCGCTCGTTCAGTAATTATGTAAAAGTCTTTCTAAGGCTGTGCACGTTACATTTTTACGCGAAAAACTGCGCTGGTGCGTGTCGCTGATACGTAGAGCCCGAAAATCGCGACTTTCCCTTCTCATGATTGCACTGTATGTTTCCTGGTTGCAATAACAATTAAATACAAATATTTTGTACTGAATACTCATTGTGGATGTCGATGTAATGTTCACCTCATTTTTTTGCATTTGATGAGATCGTCACGGCGATACTTTGGTTGCAAGTATCTTTTAGATTTGGTCTCAACGCAACAATCTAGGAATATTATATTTGTAAAATTATAGAATTCAATAGTGAAGACTTTAACATTGAAACATAATTTTTTGCAAATAATTATAAACGAGATTTTATATTTGTTTCTTTTAAGCATATCGTTAAAGTGAATCAAGACTACAATAATATTTAATATGTCTTTAGAATAATTTCGCATGAAAAAAGGAATTTTGCAAGACATGAATTTTAATTTTTATAGCGTATTTAGTAAAGTATGTTTTGCTACCTGAATATTGAGATATTTAGCAGTTAAAGAGTTAATTTGAATATCTCAACCTATTTTACATTTTCGAAAGAGTCTGATTTAAAGTACAAAACGTGAACTCTAAAAAATGCAATTTTTATCAGCGTTTATCGTTATCAACAATTACATTAACCATTATGAATAGTGAAGTTTCTTTTTCCAGTGCAACGATCTTCCAGTGCGACGATTTTCGGGTTCTAAAGTTTATTATTGTAAGAAGAACACTCACATGGACTTATAGAGAGTTAATGAAACACTTTGATATTCGAAAAATATTCACGGATATCCGGTAGACATAGAATATGCAAAAGACACTTCGTTACACGTAACTTCGAAACAAGTGAAGTTTTCATATACACCAATTTTATCCCATCTGGAATAAAACGCTCTGTGTGATGTCGTTTTTTGTCCTTTCATTTTAACAACGACACATATTCATGCAATATTAACGTATCATTAAATAAACTACACGTCGAAGCATCATAAATAGTCATTACGATTTTTCTGCTCTCTTTCCCCCCGTTTTCAAGGCGTTCTAAAAAGGACACTTCGAAATCCAGTGAAATAATCCATCACACTCTTCCCTTCAATTGTTATTCTTTCACTAGATGCACACTAAAACAAATAGTGTCGTTTCTTCGTTCAAAAATTCCTCGCGATCTCCTCCGGAATTGAGAAGAATTCGTTTTCTATTCTTCTTCTTAGTTGTTGGCGAAGAACACTTTTGAAATTAAATTCGACGGATGTTGCACTGTTTACATTTAAACGTAAAACATGGAAATGCATCTTCAGTGGTGCGAAATTTAAAATTCATTATGCATCGAAGAAGCAGTAATTACTTTTCTTCGAGTTTCCCTTTAGATATAAATTGTAAAGGGAGTTTCATACTTTCTAGTAAAGCATGTTTTCGTTCTGCAGGATTTGCCTCTCATCCGTGTTTATTTTTAAGATACAGGTATCTTTTCTTGATCCTTGGATTTTTCGTTTAGTGATGTTTAGAGAGGAATTTTATTTTATCGTATTTTTACGGTTTGCTTTTTCGAACGCATACTTTTTTAAGTGATACTTGGTGAATTGATAAATTTAGTATCAATTCTGCGGACTCGCGGTTATTTGTTAATAATTTACGATCCATTGGAGAACACTGGTGTCACTTCCGCCGGTGGAAATTAATCGGGTGTCGTCTTGGAGGAAAGAAACGTTCGTTACGTGACTCGAATGGCCACCATAGGCGTGGTACAATGACTGAAAGAAGAGAATTTTATTACAGAGATGATATTCATTACTAAAGATGGCTGTAATACGATTATTAACCTTTGTACTTGGAATTATATGGCACTTGTCAATTAAGTCAGATTAATATAGCTAAATTCTCAATTCTGAAGATTTAGTTTTCTTTCACCTTGATGCTAACTGAAGCCAATGAAGAATATTTTAGGCAGAAATATAAAAATTATTATGAAATATCGGACTTGTTTTAGAAAAGTGAGATAAGTATATTTTAAAGTTCGAGTACAAGAGGTTAATAGTGTAGAATTTTTTTTCCTAACATCACTCTATTATATTACTTGCATTTGTTTATTCGAACATACTTCAGCAACTCAAATAGTTTCTGCAATAAACTTAATTATAAAGTAGCCTATTTCACAGAAGGAATCACTTTTTACATGTACACTTTTTACAAAATTCTATTTAATTCTTTTTCAAAATTAGATTAGTATTTTAGTTCATGCATCAAAATTCAAAATTAAACTTTGTAATTTTTTGCCAGCAGAATTATCTACTATTCTCTACTCTACTCTACTCTCTTCTCTATTATAAAACACTTGCGTAAATTAAGGGCAGTAGAATTTAATATTCATTTGTACATAAGGAAGTCAAAATAAATTATTTAAAACTTCCACAATTCTTTCTATTTCGAAATTATGAAAATTGCAATATCGTAGAATACCTTTGGCTGGCACGCCGGGTAAGAAAATAATTTCACTTTTCCAAAGTCATCCCCTGTCGCCAGGAGTTTCGAATCTCCGCTTCGGGTGCAATTGTTTATATCTGTGCCGTCAGCACCTTCTGGCCAAATTCCGATAGTTTCGAAGGATATCACGCAAGTATGGCTCGCCCATTCCATGTCTCTGAGTATCGATGGTTGTGGTATTTGACGACAGACTCCTGGGTTCCCTATATAATTTTGAAATTAATACAGTTTTCTTTCATCTTTTGCAAACAGTTATAATTTCTGTATTCATTAACGCTAACCGTAACAACACTTTACGTGTAGCTATTCTGACCGTAGTCCATTGTTTGACCAGTTATGAAATAACAATTATATTACTCCAAAAAAACAACAAAAAATACAAGAATTTATCAATTTAATATTGGAAACAACTCAGAAAACAGCCTTTAGTTAATTCAGCTTTATTTTTCAATTAATGTTCCCCCAGAGGATAGTACCCTCTATAGGGATATATAATCTCTAATACACTCGTCACTTAATTTACGCGAATATCCGTTCCGCGTGGATTTGATTTACGCGAATAAAAATCGTGTAAATTGAATCTGTCAGTACAGAAGAAAAAATATTTGGAAGTAAAAGCTAGTAAAAGTTTTAGAAATATATGTGTACATATTTGTTTCACAGAACTTAACAAAAAAATAATTAAGATATTTCAGAAAACAAAAGTATGTAACTTTATATTCGATGTCACCATCGCTCCTGTAATTTAAAGCAATGAACCTTTTCTTTTTAATTGGCATAAAACAACAACCTTCATCGCTTGAAATATTCGTCTTCATTTTCAGAATGAAGTTCGTCTTTACCCCCATCGTGAATGTAAATTTTTCGGATGAGTTTTATTCTCAATATTTTCTGTTACCAAGTTTTCATAAATTCGCTGCAACATTTCATTATATTTTGACGAAATTTAAACCGATTTTACAATACTGACTGTATAAAATTACCAATTTTAAAACTTATAGGAAAATATGTATGTAAATATCTGACCGCGTAAAATAAAATCGCGCTAATGAAAGCTCCGTACAAAAAATACCGCGTAAATTGAGAGACGAGTATACAAGAATTTACGTATTTTCATTCCATTGAACCGGTCGTTTGGCCGCGTACGATACGGTTAGCGTTGAAAAATGTCAATTAATCACATTAATGGAGTATGATGGGTAAGGAGTTAAAGTCTGACAATCGCAAGGAGTGAGCCGCAGTTCATATCTGCCTCCGTCACCTCTCCAAAATTTGTTTTAAATTATTAATTAATGTATTATAGCCTTGATGGTTCAGAGCCCACTTAAAGTAGTAGGAGCTAGGCGTAATGACTATAGCATTATTACAAAAAAAAAATTGTAAAAAAAAACTGCTCAGCCTCGCAATCAGTGCGACAGAGTTCCAATCCTCCTGCATCACCTCTGGACATTTTTTCTAAACTATTAACATTAAATAATAAACCGCACTCTTTGAACTGCCCTTTTTGTGAATGCAACGTGACTCTTGAAATACTTACAGTATAATAATTCGTAATCTCCGCTGTTGCTTCGCAAATATTGACCGTCCGTTGACCAATCCATGTGAGTTATGAAGCTCGAATGTCCCTGAAACGAAAACGTGTTTGTCAGGAAAAAATGTGTCTCCATTTTACGATTAGTTTTCACGAAAATTCGTCTTCGCTTCGTCAAAACACTTTCGTTTCTTCGAAGCAAGCCGATTTGACGATTCTTGTAGCTCTTACTACGGCAGAAGTGTTAGAATACTGTGCAAATAACTTTCTACCGTGCGTTCTAGTGTAAAAGAAGCTATTGTCGAAATAATATTGCGCGTTTCTTACTATCGGTGCCTACGTTTATGTTGCATTACTGTCAGAGACATCATGTTTTTGATGGGACGATGAATTTTTATGTTACATTAGTGTTCAAAGATTTTAAAGAATTATTACAAATTAACCGTAATAATTTCATTGATCTTTTTGAAGAATTTTTATACCGTTTGAATTTAGAGTTAGTTATTACTTTCAGTTATGAGCTTACACGTGGATAAAACTGTTTATTGCAAATTAAAATTATGTACCTTTTGCACCACGAATTATTTTCTTAATATTAATTTAGTGGTATTCCGGGTAAAATATTTATCTTCTTCTGATAATATAGCAAGAACTATAGCCGATGTAAAATACCTCGGTTAAATATATGAAATAATAATTGTCGTTCAATGAAAATGTAATATCTGGAAATCGGGATTTCAGAAATCTGGGAATTTGAATCATTATTTAAACTATCCATAGTAGAAAATTATTAAACTTTAGTGAAAGAAATAAAACTTAAAGTAGTTATAAACCACTTAATTTCTCAATTAAGACTAAGATTTATTCTTAATTTCCCAATATACCAAATAATATGTGCCCATTTACGATCTCTGCAGTTCCTTCTTGTTACAATTTTGTTGTTGAAAAGTTATCACATTCCAATGTTGAAATTACAGCAGTCGAAAATTGCCACAAAGGATACAAATTTTAATTGCGAAAGAAATTTCTATTATCTACATTACTGAAAATTCGAAAAGGATAATAATTATTTAAAGTGACAAAAAGAAAGACGATAGAGTAAAGATGTCGAAATAGTTTAGAAATGAGGAAGTTTACATGATCTCTATTGCATGCAAATATTTTAATGCAATTTCGTTTTCAAATTTAACACAATGTCTCCCGCTCATTTTCGAACGATTGAAACACATGTCTTACTCCACGTCTGCGTATCCGCTTTGGCTAGAAATGAAGAAAAGCATTGTATTAACGAGCTATTCGGTTTTTGCATTGTTTTTAATTGTCATCAAAACGAAAGAAAGTCTAAAGAACTACTTTATCATACTTTCAAATATTCTCATATACTATAAATATTGTTAAAATTCTTTCGCATTATCTTTCAAATTCTCGACATAAATTCATAAAAAAATTTATTTCTTGGACGTAAAATAGAAATTTTAATAACAAAAGTGTTTTAATGAGCAAAAAAATAGTCTTTTAATTTACAAATTCACTTTTGCGTTTCGCTCGTTAAAATGATTTTAATGAGATGATAATGTGATTGATATATTATAATGATTTCAATACAGTAATTGGTTAAGATCGTAATTAATGGAATGATTATGTAATACAGAAAGTATCATGGGATATATACAATGTATTTACTTTTTGCTTCGATATTAACATTTGCGCCGAGTGACTTGGAAATGATCCATTAAATAAAATACAGCATAATTTCATTCTATTCAAAACTTCATGCATGTTATTTTTATAACAATTTGAACAAATTTTTATATCGAAGCTATTAATAGGTCTTCTAGAAACATGTTCTATAGAAACTTAATGGATCTTCTTCGTGTCGTTTTTCTCATCTTAAAAAAACGGGTAATACAACAGTGATAAAATAGCAACTAAATCAAATAATTAATTTCATAAAATATTTTTGGGAAAGTAACGATAAACGATATAATTTTATGATGAATTAATTCGCAGATTCATATATACAGTAACAAAACAACTTTGCAAAATACAGCCTATTTTTCGTAATTAATATTGCACGATAAAATTCAATATTCAAAGCACATAATGTAAAATAAGTTTCTGTCATCTTACCATGCATCTCCCGACACGACTGTATTTCGTGGCATCTTCATTAACTTGATAAATATAAATATAATTATCTCTCGATCCAAGAGCCAAAAGCGTTCCGTCAGGGGAAAATCGAACGACCTGAAATTTAAAAGTTGTTATATATATATCACGATACAAATAATTATTATAAATTCGCAAACGATGGTGTAACTTCATTAATGATATTTTTTACGTTAGGCATACGAAAGTTTGTCAAAGTAGTAATTTTAACACGTTTTAACACGATTCTGAAACATCTATTTACGACCACGTGATCACTTTCGAATACTGAAAAGGTATATAAAACAAAAACAAGTTCAAAAGAGAAAAAGAGACCCTGAAAAAAATAGTTTAAACAAAAAAGGACAATTTAAACATTTCGTCCCGTGAGCCAACTAATTGATCACAGCGCAGCGCTCAATATGTTAACAAATTTTGTGTGAAATGTAACTTGTGTAAATATTTTTTTACTATAACTCTCTTTTTTATAATTACTTTGCATTTGTCTACTTGACGACACTTCTTTGATTATAAGTACGTGCTTTGATGTGGCAATGTTTTATAAATTCGCTACTGAATTCCTGAGAATATTAATTTTAAGATTTATATAAATTACAATACCTGAATCGGCTCTGAACCATCGGTATGATGCGTGTATAATTCTCGTGTCTCGCTGTCAACTGCTAACCATTTTCCAGAGCTACATCCAACCACCATTACGTTGCCATCGGGTGAAAAGCCGATACTTTGCGCTTGTTCCTAAATACATACAAATTTGCATAGGTTGTTGCACAAACTGCATCATTTTTTAGCAATTATAGAAGAAAATATCCTATCTTTATCGTGTATATTTCAAATTATTATTTTTAAAAAAAATACTTCAACCCTGCTGTTCTCCTCGACTCTATATGACCCGGAATGAAGATTATGTTTTAACAGACACTATGTTTTTCCGTATTTGTTTTTGATATTTAATATTCATAAAGTTAGTTCCTATTTGTTTGTGTATTTTACATTTTTTAATATGCGAACCTTTGTTCATCCGGTTACTGTAAACCGAATGAATGCACATATGAGGAGCACAGCAAGGTTTCTCACAGTCTTTTAATACGTTGAACGCCACCAGTATTTCGCTGGTTTCGTCATTTTTACCGCAGTGAAATTTTTTCTATTAAAATCACGTCTTGACAAAGCAAAAACCTTAAAGACACAAATAGATATATAGTCAGAAGGGTTTTACCTTTCAGTGTCAATATTTAAATATTAAATGTATCAGAAAATTCGTAAATATTAGGATTTTAAAATCACATGAAATTTCATTGAATTCAACAGCGCCGGTCACCGGTGACCGCCATGGCATCCAACTTGTCAAAGATCATTGTTTCCCAATACTCTGCCTTATCTAATCTATAATCCGGAAAAGATTGAACATTTTCTAAAATAGGCCTCGATAAAATTCTCATTAGCCAATTATAACTAAATAAATAATTCTAAATAATGTGTTATGTATAAGAACCCATAACGTCAGAGCTACAGTTTGCTGAAATTCATTAAATTCCGTGCACACAGCTCATCGTACTAACCCCTATGTCCTTGCTCCAAACCACAGTGTGACTTAGACTGTCCCACATTTGCAACAACCTGTCGTGTCCTGCTGTTGCAAATTGCGGCAATGTCGGATGTGCAGCGAGTCCCCAAACCTCCTCGGCATGTCCCAGCATAGCTGGATTGAAGCCCATTCCTACATCCCCGACTAAAATGCAATTTCTCGTCGTGCCGATTAATAATTGCGAACCCCTGCCTTCAGCGAGGGTGCGGATACCTCCGAAGTGATCTTCGATCTGAAAGGAGAAATTGGAGGATTTGTAAGTTTCTGCGAAAATATGTGAATAAAAAGTTTGAAGATGGTGAAAGAATTCATTTTCGTAAAATAGAAATATGGAGGATTTTTGAGTAGAAAGATTTGAAGCAGAAAATCGGAAACGGTAACGGAATGTACTTGTGGGAAATGGTATTTAGAATTGATCTTCGATCTGAAAGGAGAAATTGGAGGATTTGTAAGTTTCTGCGAAAATATGTGAATAAAATGTTTGAAGATGGTGAAAAAATTCATTTTCGTAAAATAGAAGTATGGAGGAACTTTAAGTAGAAAGATTTGAAGCAGAAAATCGGAAACGGTAACGAAATGTACTTGTGGGAAATGGTATTCAGAATTGATCTTCGATCTGAGGCGAGGAAGTGGTGAATTCGTAAGTTTCTTAGGAAATATGTGAATAAACAGTTTGACTGTTGGATTTTGATGACAGCGAAAGAATGTATTTTTGCTAAACAGAAGTATGGAGGATTTTTAAATAGAAAGGTTTGAAGTAGAACATTGGAGATGATAATAGAATGTATTTGTGGGATATGGTATTTAGGTGATTTTTGAATGGGAATTCTGATGGTGGTTGTAAAATTTATTTATGTAAAATAGTGTTTGCAGGACTTTCAAATGAAAAAGTTGCATTCAGAAGTTTGAAAATGGGAGTAGTTAAATGAAAGATTTGAAAATAGGTTACTGATGGGAATTGGATAGTTTTTATCGAGGTGATATAAAATAATATGTCGAAAATTTTTAAACGAAATGTTTTGGTATTACCATTAATTTGAGTTTGTAGAATACAAAAATTGTGAAGAAGTAATTCTTCGTTTCTGATCTTCCTGAATTAGAGGATTATGCATTTTTAATGTGCAATCCTTACTGTCACTATGGATCATTTTAATAACTAAATCATTTATTTTAATCGTATTGAAGTTAGAACGGATAAGGAGCATTCATTAAATAAATAGGTTTAAATAGAAGAAAACTATGGAATAATTGGTATGAACTTACTTGTGTCTCTTCTCCCGTCAAGTTTAAGGACTCATCGAAGTATAATATCCTTCCATCCTTACCACCACCAGTGACGATGAATCCATCTTTCAAGACGCAAATTGAAAATATAGATCCTTCGTGGATGTTCCTTACTAGCCTCGAAATTGTGTTCATACCTATAAAATAAAATTATTTATGTAAATGCCGTCCAATTGTCAATTAGTTATAGTAATAATAATATTAACAAATATTAAATTGAAGGAGAAACAAAAAATGAAGCTTTGTGACAGAGTTATTTCAGTAAGAATTAAATATCGCAAAAGTGCAATAAACCGTAAATTAATCTCACTCTGAATTACAAATAATTAAGATAACTAAATTTCTCGGCGTTAACTTGAGAAAAATTTAAATACTGCAAAATTGTAATAATTAACAATTGTATCCCGTTTCAAACTAGAAACTAATCAGAATAAATAAATTAATGTTTCATACGTATTGTAGTAACAATGAAATATCACAAAATTTCAATAACTGAAATAAATCCCACTTCAAAATAAAAATTGCTCAAGCTAAATAACTCTCTTAAATTCAATTCCACCAAAATGAAACGCCGCAAGATTCTCATACTTCTCAAATACAGCCCGCGTCAAATTAAATATTCATCAGCACATAAGTATCATATATCCACATTCCCAAAAATGACGTATCACAAAATTTCAAGAACCCTCAAATAAATCTCACCCCAATTTATAAACGAGTCAACTTAACACTAGAACTACCGGCGTTAAATCTATCTTATTTAAAAATATTAAATGAATATTTCGAAAAAGCGGAATTAAGCGGTGGAAGCGATGGTCGATTCGGTAATTTCGATTATGTTTTATAAGATGGACATAGAATATTTATTCTATGACTCTCCTATAAACTTGGAGAATTTTTGGAAAAAATTGTGTGCCAGTCATTTTGACTGGTTTGGTAATTCTAGTGTTAAGTTTTTTTGAAAACCTTGAAAAATTTGAAAAATTCGCCAATATCACAGCAACGCTCTGCAACAAATAGAAACATCCACTTACCCCTGCTCCAAACGATGATATTACCGTTGCTGTCACCCGTAAGAACGTCCCCGTTCTGATTGAAAGCCACGCAAGTCACGTATCTCGGTTTTTCTCGGCTCTCAAAAATTCCCATTCGCTTGTAAAGCATACCTCCGTTATCGAGCGACCAAAAGGACACGTGTCCCTTTCCACAGGACACGATCTGGTTACGTTCCAGCGGATGCCACTCGGCGCACACCACCGTGTCGACGGAACACTGCAATTGACAATTGTCGTACATTAAATAGACTTGTTCCGGTTTCGCGGACGCAACATTAACGAATTATGAATCTTCGTGGATAAAACACTTTCTTTTCACGGTATTATGAAGTTACTTCGTTGTTTTTTTGTACGCGTGAAGTAAGTCTTCGGAGGAAGTTGATTGTGCAGCAACAGAGAGATTTTGTTCGGGGTTTTTCTGAGGTGTTTGTCTTTTGAATTTTGTGGGGGAAGACATTTGAATTTTTTACATTAAGACGAAGGAAAACTACCGTGTTCGCTATCAGGTTATTTTTTGAAAATCTCCTCGAAGAAGTACTGTAAAAGGAAGTTTTGTGAGTTTTTTCATGGATTTTAGATTAATTCTAATTTTTGGAGGCTTAGTATGAGAATTTCGCATAGCAGAATTTTTTTTAAATATACTTTAACATCAGACAGCAATGTAGGTCATTGTTGACTGCATAAAGTCAGCGTGTTAATTGATTATAGTTTTTGATAATTTTACTAGTCATTTTGTTAAAAATCTGAAAGTTACATTGATATTTCTGTGGTTAATGTTAAAAGAAGAAAACCTATTGGAGAAATTATTTACGTTAATATTTTTTTAATAATGCTTTTTCCAACTTAGCGGGAATGCTATTTAAAGTCCTAACGAAACCTAATAAATAAAATCAGTCGAAATTATCAAACAGCGGAAAAATTGTAAAGTTGTAACATTTGTATACAACCTTATTTTCCACTTAGTAATCTAATATTGATATAACTGATGAAATTAAATTTTTGCAATATATGTCAATTATTAACATGTTTTTCGAACAACTAGACACAAGATAATACCTTCGTTTCGGTGACCTTTGTGCCCCGTTCACCTTTCTGCCAATCCCATATCGATATATTGTGATCAGAGGTCTCGTCGATCGCGCAGAGATAATTTCCACCATCGGCTTTCGAAAACGAGAGACAGCAAATCGATCCATCGAATTCGCCGTTTCCAATAACGCTCAGGGTCGTCAAACTCACTGAATTCCATATCCTAATGTGTGGCTAAAAATAATAAAAACATTTTAATATTACGCACAATAAATACTAGAAAGTTCTCATAATTCTCAAATATACTCTATTTAAAATTAGAAATTAATCAGAATAACAAAATTAGTGTTTGCTAATTTATTAGAAAAATAGATATTTGCCATTTTATTAGCAGAATAAATAAATTCCGTGCAACAAGACATTGGATGCAAATATTTGCATTATTCTTACCATAGCATCTCGTCTGTCGGTTCCACAAACTTGGCCTGTAGCGACTACCAATTTGTTTGGGTGAATAGCTATGCTAAAATATTTAAAAAAGGTAATGTCATTTGATATTTGTCTACAAAAGTGTTATATATTTAGAAAGAAGGTTGCCAAATAATCGGTTATTAATGACTACCGTCTGTAACGTTTATAATTTAGTGCAATGATGGTAAAAGCTTCTGGCTCATATTGATTAACTTCTTGCGTGTCTTATCCACATCGTAGATTTATAGAACACATTTGATGAATGTTTTGTGGATCATGTATTACACACAATTATTAAAAATTGCAATGTAAAAAATCTCTTTTCATGTGAAACTTTAGTAATTCCATGTGTTTTAAATATTTTAATAAGTTAATACAATGTAACTAAATCTGCAATCGTTTCTTGCAAAAAGTAACTAGACAAGTGAAGATTTACAAAATATTCGACATAATCGTTATTGCAATGTTCTTTCCGAAATTTTTTTATGGAGAATTAACAAACGTGAAGCTTATTGAAAATATTTCAGAGTGTTAATGACATTTAAATCTTTAGTACGTATGTTTAAAGTTTGTTATTTTGAATTCATTAAACAGTAATGTAGTTCTGTGGATAAAGTACCTCAATTTTAGGAATTACATGCTTAATTGCTCGCTTTAAGCTTCTTTATTTTACGGGACCAGGTATTTCTTTTTCACATCCCGATCCACGTTAATAATTTCCTAGTTCATTGGCTAATTAGAAATACATGTTCCGATACAAGAAACCAGCTGCATATCAATCAGCACAACGGATTCATTCATTTCCAACGAGCTCGAGTAAAATGGCTCATTTATTGAAATTATCGTAGCTTCAATCATCTCCGCAAGAACTCGAAACATTCAAAAAACAAACATCTCAATTCTCCATTAACTAGCCACAATATTTCTCCTCACTGTTTCCTAACAACTTCAACAATTTCACCCCAATCAGTCCTAAATTCTCTCACTAAGTATTTCGTCATTTATGTAACCTTATATCTCTAATTCAATCGAACACCATCACGCAAAAACACGTGTTAACCACTCTGAGAAATACCACCTCTTTTATTCCACCCATCCCCTACAATATTTCTCCCCAATTTTCCTTACAACTTCAACAATTTCACCCCAATCAGTTCTAAATCCTCTCACCACTTGTTTCGTCATTTACGTAACCCTATATCTCTAATTCAATCGAACACCATCACGCAAAAATACGTGACCTACCACATGTTAACTCTAAAAAAAACACCACCTCTTTTACTCGACTCACTCTCCCACGATCCACAGATACCATCGGCAAATTTCTCATCCAGCCACGTGTTAAAATCAGCATTTGAAATCTCTTTCCGGACCCAAGCCCGTAAAAAGTAGCCTCTAAATACGTAACATCCAAATCGGAATCTCATCAGCCATCACGAACTTGACTCACCACTTAATGTCATCCGTGTGACCCAAGTAATGTCTCTGACTGTGCTCCTCCATGTTGTACAAAACCACCACGGCAGCAACGAAGTAAACGATTTCACCGGTTGGCAGCAGATGAAGATTACTTCTACAGTCCCTGCCCCTATATCCGTAAACCCAGTCGAGCTTCAGTTTGCTCTGGGGCGGAGTAGTTACTTTGTGGAGGTCATAGGACTCCATCAGTGGTGTCGGCACGTAAAAAACGACCGGACGACCCCGAAGGTACATACGGACGGTGCTCTCTTCCTCGTTGTACTGCATGTCTCTGGTGCTGTGAATTTGATTGCTTTGTGTCTAGAATTTTGTAATTAACAGGGGTCCGAGGGGCTATGGACGTAATGACGATTGAACCTTGAATTCTTAACACTATTCCTACCACGACCGGTCAAATGGCCGTTTTTAAAAGTTCGATTAGAATTTCCTGTATATAACGTAATTGAATCGCCTTTAAACTTCACGACTTTTCCTAAAAAATATACGTATAATACATTTTTCAATATTCACTTCTTTTTTTACTGTTAATTTTCTGGGAAAAAATTATCATTTGACAAATTCACCGGTTGCGGTAGGAAAAGGTATACGTGAAGTGTCGGTAGGAATAGTGTTAAGGTTCTAATACGTGTACACAAGAGAATTTTTGGACTTATTAACTCTTTGGGCTCCTCGTCTGTTTAACGACAGTAGATAGATCACTTCAGGTATTTTTAGATGATATTAGGTCTCCCGGAAAGTTCTGTCTTTTTTTAATGAAAAGAAAATAATACATTTAGACTATAATAATGTATGTATATCACACACCGGCTCACACATCCTGTGTGTGATAGCCGGAAAAACTGTCAGTGGTAGTATTAGTAAATCGTTATTGTTTTTTTATTAAAAATGTGTGTGTTCGCATATGTTCAATTATTCCGTGAATTTATACGAAGCTTTTTTAATTTAATTCTTTAAAAATATTGCCGACCCCTGGCGAAGTTTAACTGCGTAGACGTGCGGTCATTAAAATGTTACTAAATTGATTGAAAATTTACCACTTTCTTTTAATTAAAAAAGGGACAGAACATTCTGGTAGACCTAATATTTTATAGTGATCGTGTAGCTGGTAGTTCAACTAGATCGCATCCACTTGCTGAGGAAGTTACGGCAGCAATTGGAATACAAAGGATTTATAATGTTTGACTGTGTAATTCGTACTGAAGATTGGTTAATCTTCTCTCTGTCTTTCAGTTTATTATACATAGTAAAATGAAGAATCTTGGGATAATGTAACAATAAAATAAATGTAGCCTAAAACTAGGCACATTTTAGTAATAAGGATAATTTTAACACCATGACTATTATTCTTCGAGTGTTCATTGACAACTATTGCTTTTTTGAGCATCTCGTCCTCTTATTTTTACTGGTCAAGATACACTAACAGTTCGAACGCAGAATTAATAACTCCCACCCGACATTGCAATTGTTAGTGACCCATGACCCACACAACGAGCCATAATAACAACGATCAGAATGACCTGAAACGTCATTTTCTTCTTATATTTTTCAATTTAACTTATTCTTTACCATAACTAAAATAACAAAAATATCATCAGTCACCGATGACAGCTCTGTTATTAAAGTGTCGAACTCGAAAGCGTTGAACAATTCGTCAAAGCAGCATCGTGCAAATGGAGTAACATAACATTAAAGTACCACGATGATCAATAGTCAAGTGTTCACATTAAACCCGTATTTCTTGCAGCAGTGAGAAATATCCTCTGCACCGGAAAATCTCAATTCTTCATCGCAACTCGCGTTACTCTTCTGGACGCTTCACCTACCTAGTCTATGGTTAACGCCTAACTGATCGGAATTACAGAACTTCCCGCGGCGATGCGGTCTCGAAACCGGGAGGCGGTGTGACTCACGCGAATACAAGCCTCTCGGCTTTATTACTCGACGAACCATAGTCTTCATTGCGCCTTGCAAAACGTTACGTCACACTTTTACGCTCCTTTTTGCCGCCGCGTCTGCCCTCCTTGTCTCGGATACGATCAAGGACTGTCTGGTGTTTCAAGGCGGGCTTTACGGCCGGCAAGGAGGAGGAAAAAACAGAAAGTCCTCATTGGCACGGATGCCAATAATGTTTTCTTTTACTTCTTTTGTGTTTTTCGATTTTTAAAGATACGGTCAATTTGGCTATGGTTTACAGTTTTAGGCGGATTCCGAACCACCGAGGCTATAATGTATATATGACATACGAAGAATTTTTATTTTCTCATAGATCACGTAGGTTCTTTTTTTCTTTTGTATTTTTCGGATTTAATAGCTATGGTCATTTCGCCTTGGACCAACAGTTTTAGGTGGATTCTAAACCACAGCGGTTATAACATATAATATATCAAATAGGACAAAGTTTTAATTTCACTGAGACGAAGGAAATTTCTTCTTCTTCTTTTGCATTTTTCGACGTTAACACATATGGTCATTTCGCCTAGGACTAACAGTTTTAAATGGGTCTCGAACCGCAGAGGCTATAATCAAATATTTTACATAAAAAAAAGATTAATTTCCCAGCGATTACCGAGATTTCTTCTTCTATTGTATTAGGTTGGTGCATATGAAATGTCGGATTTGATCTGTACACTACATCTTGACTATATTTTGTAAACAATTAACCGTAAAATTAATACTTTTATAGTTGAAAACATGACACTAGTGACATACGCATAGTAATCCGATATGAATTTAAACTTGATAACAGTCTTAACATAAACAGAACATATGGGGAGGCAACTGTTAACAAAAAATCGTGCGACGTTGGTTTAAAAAGATTTATTCTGGAAATGAATCACTTCAAAATGCGCCTCGTGGTACACCCACAATCGTATGTGATAATGATGTCCTAAGATTGAAGAAAATAAGTTGAAGAAAATCCAGATCAGATCACTGGAGAACTTGCAGATTGTATCAATATTGGCCATAGTGCTGTATTACAAGGTTTGAATACCGTTATTAAAGTTAAAAAATCGATAAGTGCGTACCGCAAAAATTGTGAGACCGGAATAAATTAAACCGTTTAAGCGCACGTTCAGTACCGTTAATCAGGAACGAACGCAATTCATTTTTGAATCGTATTGTGAAATGTGATAAAAATGGGTACTATTGGACAATTGTAAGAGATGTGCTAAGTGGTTAGAAAAATTGCAACCCTTAAACATTCACCACGACCTCCTGGTCACCCACGGAAGAGGCTGATAACAATTTGATGGACTATGTGTGGAATAGTGGATTTTTCTTTTTTCCAAGGCAGTGAAAGCATTACTACTGCCAGTTACTGTACAAAAATTAAACAAATATATGACAAATTGAAACTACTGTGTGCAGTTTTTGTTAATCGACTGGGGCCTACACAAAGATTTCACGAGTTGAAACATGAAATTTTGCAACGCCCACCTTATTCCCCCGATCTTCCACTAAAGAATTATCATATTTTTAAAGATGTAGCCCACTTCATAACAGAAAAATCGTAATAATGAAGGTGACCTTAAAAGAGTCGTCTCCAATTTCGTTGATTCTAAAAACTCAGATTTCATCAAAAATCGTATAAAAGGCCTTGTAGATCTTTGGCAGCAATGTATTGATGTCAATAGAAATTATCTTGATTTATAAAAATTCAATTTTTAAAAGCTGTGGTATTTTAATTCCTCCGTATAAAATCCAACATTTCATATGCATTAACCTATTATTTTGCGTCTTTAACAGCTATGTCAATTTTATTTAGGCCCACCAGTTTTATGTTGGTCCTAATCCACTGCGGCTATAATATATCATATAGCAGATAGAAAATTTTCTAATTCCCCAGAGGTGACTGATGAAAGATTCGAACTTGACCCCATTGATTGTGAATCCGAAACTTGACATCTTTGCCCGTCAAACCCCCACGGATGTTTTCTTCTTTCGTGGAATTGTGGACTGCAATATGGCAACGATGTTATCGTCGCCAATTGAGACGTTATACTTGAACTTCTGATGTATGTTTCGTTTTTGCGACCATGATCGTTACATTTTGCGAGCATTTGAGTGGATTGTCGGTCGAGGATGAGGCCTTTGAAGTGGGTAATCGAGGTGGGTACTTTTATGGTGGATTTTCTTTGGGGTTAATGAGATCGGAGAGGAGAAGGGAAATGGTGCTCAAGGAGAGATTTGTGTAAGTGGTGATGAGATTCAGATGGACAATTTTAGTTTGTAATTGTTTTGTTATTCTGTAAAGAAGTTTGTGTTGGAAAAGTGTCAGTAGGAATTCATTCTGACGGTAGAAGGAGTGAAAAATCAATGTATTTGGAAGAAAATATTTTTTGTAATTACTTGAAGTAAGTATTTAATAAATGCAATGAATGCATCGGCATAACTTTTCGTTAAAACTAATTATCTGTTAAAATAATTTCCACTTCTGAACAAACTGACTACTTTGTCAAAGAAAAATAAATGTCCTGATAGCAGAGAATATCGCCAAGTCATTTCAAATTACTTTTAAGAAATTAAAACAGAGAATAAAACTACAAAGATTTGAATGATCAGAATACAAATACTTTTTCACATCTTTCCATTTTCTTTAAATAACCGACTAACCAAGCAGACAAGCAATCCTACAAACCTACCAAAGCAGCTTTTTCGAAGCAAAAACTAAATTACCTAACACAGTTTGCCAAACGAAAGACCAAGAAACTGCAATGAAATATCTTCCTCGTAGCTAACAGCCTTCACAAAGCTATCGCAAAAAAGGAGAAAAAATTCCCTTCGTCGTCGAAGATACGCTGAGAATCACGCAGAGCGCATACCAGGAAAACCTGGAGCTCACCGTTGTATAACAACAGGAATCGCAATTCACTTTCTTCAGTAACGCAATGGCGCACTTTACACTGGCGCGTTAAATGAGCCGTGAGCCACGTGGTGCTGGTCTTTCGTACCTGTTGCCTTCGACTGACTGAGTGTTTTCATAGCAGAGAAATTGCTCTGTGCTTTATCATATTCAAATTTCACGTCATTGATACGTACTTTCTGACTTCTCATTCAATCTTTCTTTTTCCCGTTTCTCCGATACGATTTAAATGCACGATTTTGCAGAAATGTACTGTTCTTGTGCTAGATTCCATCTTGAGATTGATATTTTCGGAAAAATAGGCACTTTTGTATTAAATATCAATTATTTTCTACTAATTTTCATCGCAAGAAGTAATTAGTTGAACGATGTTCATGAGTTTTTGGGTCTTTGTACGGTTAGTATAGCAATTTATTTATTTATTTTTATTTGTTATATATTAACGCTGGAACTATGTATTTCAAGTGCGTGATATTTTAATATATTAACAGTAGATCTACCAAGGTGGTCAAAAGGACTTGTTTTGAATTTTTTAAAAATATACCTAATTAATGGTCTAACTCAGATTAGTTGTTTAATTTTGTAAAAATCTAAAAGTTTAAATGGATCAACTTTCTGGATTCCTTTTCTTCTAAAATATTTGTCTAGTATCTCGGAATATGCTAAATTAATCAAATAAATAAGTAAAGAAAATTAAACCAGTTAAATAAGGACTTTGAAAGAACGAAAATGAAGTGACAGAGAAGATAATTAGTTAAGTAATTTATGTATCACACCTCTCTAGCTTCTATATTTTGAGAATTTTTTATAAAAACGTAGTAACCCGTCAGTTTAACTTCTTCGATAGTTGTAGTGTTAAATAGGACGTAAGGATAGGTTATCAAATGCAACAAAAATTTTGCAAGGTACCAAAAGGAAGGAGGGAAGTTTCCTCCATTTTTTAAATGACTTGGACTGGCAAATTTTGCAATTTCCACTAAATTTAAGTTGCATATTTTGCTCCATTTTTACTTGAAAGTGATGCTCGAATAGCAACGTCTGAATTTTTCATTACTTCATAAATAATTGACTACGCCTTATATTGAACTTTATCGTGATAGGAAGCCATAAAAAGAACGATGGAGGCACAAGATAGCAAACTACAAAGGCTACAGCACGTTTCCTGAAATTTCGCAATTTGCAAATTTTGCAAAATCATTCCGTTCATCGAAAACCGGATAATACAGCTTATATAACTTTTCCTTTCCCTTTCGAAAGGAATGTACTTTAATTTCTTAGATTTCACTCTTGTATTATTTTTAAAAATACTATAATTAGAGTCATGTCCTTTCCAATTATGCAAAAACAATTGACAGCTAAAAATATCGCAATAAGTTACGAGCAAAAATTCTTAATTAAAATTTCCTTACAAGATATCCGTGTTAGAGCCACAAATAAGGAAATTCGTCCTTCCACAAAAACACCGGAACACCTTTTACCTTCTCGACGTAAAACTTCCTTTCACGTACAAACAGAACAGCTTCGTTCCGGCATGATTCGAACAAGTGTTTGGTATTTAAAATTAAAATGGATCTTTCGCGATCCACGCGAGAATACATTATGTATGGACGCCTTTCTTAATTTCTGCTGCTGCTAGGATAAAACTCCCTGTGTAACCTTAAATCCCAGTAAGTACAATGATTAACACGGTGAATGCCACCGGTATTTTCTTGGTTTCTTCATTTCTACTGAAGTGGAACTTTTTCTATTAAAATCACATCTTCACAATGCAGAAACTTTAAAGACACAAAGAGATATATGTACGGCAGAACTTTACCTTTTTGAGACCAACGCGTAAATATTGTCTGAACTGACAAATTCGTATATATTGCAATTTAAAAGTCATATGAGATTTTATTGAGCAGAACTTTACCTTTTTGAGACCAACGCGTAAATATAGTCTGAACTAACAAATTTGTATACGTTGCAATTTAAAAGTCATGTGAAATGTTATTAAGCAGAACTTTACCTTTTTGAGACCAACGCGTAAATATAGTCTGAACTGACAAATTCGTATATATTGCAATTTAAAAGTCATATGAGATTTTATTGAGCAGAACTTTACCTTTTTGAGACCAACGCGTAAATATAGTCTGAACTAACAAATTTGTATACGTTGCAATTTAAAAGTCATGTGAAATTTTATTAAGCAGAACTTTACCTTTTTGAGACCAACGCGTAAATATAGTCTGAACTAACAAATTCGTATACATTGCAATTTAAAAGTCATATGAGATTTTATTGAATTCAATAGTGCTGGTCACCAAATCCTCCTGGCATTCAGCGTGTTAAGTGCCATTTTTTGAATTTGATAAAAGGCTAATGATCTGAGAACTCATTTCATTTGGAATTTAATTCATAATTCCCTCACACAACTTGTTTTTCTTTTAGAAAGGCCTATTAACACTAGAATTACCAAGGCAGTCAAAATGACAGGTTCCACATTTTTTTTTTAAATTCTCCAAGAGCGGAGCCGTAGAGTAAATGTTCTACATCCATCTTACAAACCATAAATTACTGAATTGATGATCTTTCTCACTTTTTGATTCCTCTGTTTCTAAAGTACTTATTTAATATATTTCGATATAAGAAATTTAACGGCGGTAGTTCTATTGTTAAAAATATCTTTTTTCGCTCAGAATTACAAACTGCCGATATTCACACGGGAATTTATAGAATATTAACACGTTGAATGATATGGAGGTCACCTATAACTACCCTGTTGAATCCGATGAAATTTCTTACGGTTTTTAAATTGGAATATTCACGAATTTGCTAATATATTCAATATTTAAATACTGCTGCTACAAAAGTAGAGCATCACTGAGTATATAACTATTTTTACCTTTAAAGTTTCTAATCTAGAAGCATTAGGCAAAGCAAAAAGAAATGCTGTTTTTTTATGTGTCTGGCGGGATACTTCGGGTGTAATTCATTATGAGTTATTAACCCTTTGCCCTACAACAACGAGTGACACTCGTGATGCGGTTGCTGGAACAGGAAATTTTGAAGCTTCTCAAAAATTATCAAATTGAACACATCAGTGAAGCACGACACGATAATATTATTCCTATGTTATTAATATTGCTGTAAATTCTAAGATATATCAGGAATCACTGACATACTTTTATGTTAGTAATTTAATTTTCAATTATTGCGGAGGAAGTCAGTAATGAAATCGTAGGGCAAGGGGTTAATACTTCGTCAATTTCTTACAATCGAGGTCTGCTATGCGCAATTAGAAGGAACGAACAAACAAATAAATGTTTTCGCTTTGTAAAAACGAACATTTCTTTTTGCTTTACCTGATACATAATTTTAATAGAAAAAGTCTCAGTTTGATAAACATGATGAAACTGGCGAAATACGGTTGGCATTCAAAGCGTTAACATAATTTAATATATGAAAGAAGCATTATCATTGTGTATGAATTTCATACACGATAGAAGCATTTTTGTCGGAGTATTTTATTTTGAAAATATGAGTTCATCATACCCAAGATTCCTCTGTATCGTCAATTTGATATTTGCATGCGGGATCGAAGGTCAAAAGTAATTCTTATTATAGTAATTAATAGCATGCTATGCGGTGATAACACGTATCGTGCCGTTCTGAAATTGGCCCGGCACGGTAATTTCTCGTTTAACACGCTCCCATGCTGGTGAAATGTTTCATCGATTATCGGATGTACAATTGTTTACAGTGGTATCTATGCTGACGTTTACATCCGCATTGACATTGAATTTCATCGTAAACAGGGGTGATTTATTCAAGTTCTTACCGTGATTGGTTATACCCTTCGGAATAGTAGATAAAAGTAAATAATTAGACTTTCACTTCGAATTACAATTTGAGGAGATTAGTATATTTGGCTACATTTATAGACTCTCGTTGTACCAAATATTTTTTATTTATATTGTAATTTACGATATCTGAGGAAAGTGAAATTATAAATGATATCATTTTGGCAAATTTTTGAATAATTGATATTTGCCGCTTTTTACAGTTTTTTCGCTATGTTAACACTTTGCGGTATTAATTACTTTTTTAACTGTTTGTCAACTCGGTGAAATTCATCTGGGGGAAGTTTCAACCATAAGTTCTTTATTTTAATTAGATGATAGTGATAATAATTATCACTACAAATATTGTAGATCCTGTGGAATATTTAAGAGAAGATACAAAGTGTAGCTTTCAATCGTTTCGGTTAATTTTATCTCACTCCCTCGGAAATAAATTGATTCTTAATGTTTAATATTCAAAGTCATAATTATTATTGAAATAAAAATTATTGAATATCAAAGATAAAACAATGGAAAATGTAGACCAATTGCAAACTATGTTGACCTTAGGTCAATTTAGGACTGCAAAGGATTAAATATATAATTGCCGGATTATAAAATATACAATTATTTTTTATAATCAATATGGCACTAATATTCCAAATTATAATAACTATTACTTTACCCACATACTAAATAAGCGATATTTCGTTCTATCCCCACTCGTAAAAGCGAATTTCTGAACTCACAATGACCGTAATACTTAATATATTTAATATATTACTATAACTATATTTAATATATTATCAGTATTCTAAATTATGCCAAATTATAATAAATACTTCGTTCAGATACCAGATAATTAACGTTTCTTTGTATCTCCTCTCATAGAAATGACTTTCTGCACTGACAACGACCATAAAATTTTATCAAACTCTTACGTCAGAACTATGGAATTTCTTATACTATTTTTATCATGGACATGCCTAATTATTGCATCGTCAACAATTGCTACAAGCAAGACTAAAGAAATCTAATGAACGTTCAACAGAAATAGACAATTCCCGGTACTTTTTTTCCCTTTGCACAACGTCAAACGAGAAAAGACCGTGCCCGTCACCACTCACCTGCAACTTGCCACAAAAGTGCATCTTAAAGCTGGTCGTACACGTGCAGAGTGCACGTGCTCATTGGAACCGGTGCACTCAGAGTACATTCACCTAGAGGGAGGAGAGTAAAAATCGAAGAAAACGTAAATACGTATTTATTTACCCGTGTTTCACGTTGTTCATCGCCGGCGGCTTGAAGAGGTTGAACAGGGACTTGGTGGATGCTGACAATCTATAATGAACGAAAATGCAAACGAAAACCATGCGGTGCAGAATGAAGAGGAGACAAAGAAAAAAAACTGTTGGGTTGGAGAACAAAGAAAAAGGAGAAAGTGATGCCATCGAACGTGTTTTTCCACGCAATTTGCACTTTCTTCCTCCCGAGGGAGGAAGGGAATAATGCGCTTCCGTTTGCGTTCTCTCGGCTCAGTTGGCTCTCAGAGGAACATTCAGCGAGCGGATGGAAACTTGGAGGGAGAGATTGCAGGCTCGCTTTTGAAGATTAATGAGCTGTAAATTCAGGAAGCGAATTCGAGCCGAGAGACGCAATCGATAGTACATCGCTTTGTGACCTTACCGATTCGAGAGTATCGTTGAACTTCGTAATTTTAGGATGAAAAAAAAAGGTCGAAGCACCTTTGAGGGATTCTCTCGTCACGATGCTTTTTCACGGTTATCCGTACGTGAAATGTCTCGTTGAGTGTGCTTTATTTAATATTTTTTGTACTTCCGGGAGCTTTTGAATAATTTTGGGCTTACAATAATTTAACACGTTCACTGTCACGTAAACTTTAGGGAATTTTCTTGATTAAATATATCTAAAAGTATCTTCCAAGTAGTATGGAGAGCTCTTTAACAATTTCGGGTGTGTATTAATTTAACACGGTCACTATCAAGTAAATTGGGAATTTTGTTCATTAGAAAGATCTAACAAGACATTATAAATTTGAGCTATAGGAGATTTCTCTAATAAGAAAGAGATTAAATCTATTAATATAGAGATTTATTTTCTTTGCAGTCGTTTGATATGAAAATCTAGAAGGCCCGTAACAATTGCCAAATGCAATTTAATATCAGAAGAGAATATTGGTTATCAATGATCAGAGTGGCAGTTTTTAATTGGTACTTTCACGTACAGTCAACGATCCAAAGTGGTACCTATATAATATTCCAAATTTGTTATTTCAAATTGAAATAATTAACATTATGAGCGACAAAACACGCTCCAAACTGATTTCCTGAAGTATTCAAGAAAAATTCAGCAACAATTCGAAAACTGAGAGGTAATTAATAATTTCCAAAGTTGAGAATTGTTTCCCTTGCGATAACAAGACATTTAACTATTAGTATAAAACTTTTAAACTATAACTGCATTACAAAAGAATCTGAATAACTCTGAAGATATCCATCTTTCGAATTTTGCTATTTTAACTAGTTAACTGCCTTCGACGTGTATACACATTAATTCGAAGCTCTGTTGTGGTAACCTACTTAACAATGCATTGTAAATCTTTTATCGAACGCAAAAATAATCCTTCCACGTTCTGTTTTCCTTTTTTCGTAATATGTACAATACAAACATTTGCCCTGTGTTCGACGTGTATACACGTTATTGTTTGACTTTAATTCCTCATTTCGCGAGGGATTTTAAAACTAAATTCCACAGTTAACTGGTTCAAATCACCTTGCGACCACTCACATTAAGTGATAACCATTTACTAAGGATATTAAAAAACAGTGACTCAATAAATAAAAGTGATTCAACAAACACCCTTCCACTCTCTCAGAATTAAGTTCATTATCACAGATATAATAATTAAGAATAATCCCCTCGATACTTCCATTAGAATGTCACTCCAAGAAACAAAAAAAAACGTGTGTTATTATCTCACATAGTAAAAACATTAAAAATTCAAGTGCACATGCAAACCATGCATTTTAATTCTCAAAAGAAACACATATAGAACATTATGTTTATCACAAGTGCGCATAAAATCTAACAAACTTCACTTCAAACTTTTGCACGCTGGAAAAACACATTCGTGCTTTACGCGACGAATCTGACAAGAAGCTTCAAGTGCGAATGAAAAAAAAGGCACGTAGGTGAAAGAAAAAATCGCGAAAGCAGGCACAGAAGAGTGCACTCGTTCGTTAGCCCATCAATTTGCAAGCTTACCTGCTACTAACGAGCTGCGAATTGCTCCCTTGAGTTTGCGGGGAATGCGTAAAGTCCCCCGTGGACGACCACCTCTTCGCCCTTCGTAAGCTGCTCTGGGGTGGCCCGTTTGATCTCGTTGTCGGCGATCTATCGAGAATAAGAGGATTACCGCGTTACGATGGAGCTTTCGTCTGCTTACGTGTTGGAAATTTTGCTTCGTCGAAAATTCAACGCGGAGATCCGGCGTTTGTACTACTTCTGTAGCTTGTCAGTTAGATAATGGGACTTTTTTCTTCATGTTAGTCGTTCGTTCGTTAACGTTGGAAGGATGAAATATTGCTTTTTGGAAATTAGTGCTGCGATTTTTTTTTATTAGTGTTAAGAACTTTGTGAAGGGCATCTGCATTTCTCGATGGATGCAGATGCTCCTATTTCTTCTCACGCAATTTAGGTAGAGGTTTAACAATATTCCTACCACGACCGGTATAATGACCGTTTTTAAAATTTCGATTGGAATTTCCTATATACAACGTAATTGAATCGCCTTTAAACTTCACGACTTTTCCTCAAATATACGTATAATACATTCACTTCATAATACATTTTTCAATATTCACTTCTTTTTTTACTGTTCATTTTCTGGGAAAAATTATCATTTGACAAATTCACCGGTTGCGGTAGGAAAAGGTATACGTGAAGTGTCGGTAGGAATAGTGTTAAGTCACGTACGCTTCAAAAGGCACTGGTTTTCAGAAAAGGTAATTTATTGTAAACACATTTCTTCACATATCAGGCTGAAGAGGCATGAGACTGTTACCTTCATAAGGATATTTATTCCCTATTCAGCCCCTCACTAGTGCATGACGGACCTTAGACTTCGACTAAAGTTTCTAGACCATCCTGGAATAATTTATGGTATTCAGAGATTGCCCAAAGACATTGGGACTTTCTCCAGGGTGGGTTCTGGAAATTTTCAACGTCACTGTCTTTCTTCTCAAGGATCTCCGGTCCCTTCTCCTCGGCCTTGCAGGAGAGGGAAATTTCCAACATTTTCACCCCCCCCCCCCCCCCCCCCCAAGGGATGACGAAGAGGGACGGTCCAGCACCTTGGAAGGGCCTTCTCACACATTTTCAAGGCCCAATCAGGGCGCTTGTATCTCCTCCCACGACGGCTTTGATTGGATTTTTGGCTCGTGCGGAGGAGATGTAAGGACATATAATGCTGGAACGCTAACTTGGCAGCTGAGGGGTAATTTGCTTTGATTCGTCCGACGGATAGGGACATCCCTCTCCCTCACGCATTTTCGATTTTGACGCGCTACTGGCAAGAGAGACCCGCCATTCGTTGCGTTGTCATGTGAACGACGAAAGTAGTGTCTTATGTGCGGTTGTCATTCGTCGATCTCAGTTTGCCTGGACCGACATAGCGGGGATAGACGGTGCGAGAGCAACCTCCCCTTCCGTCTCAGCTGCCTTCTTTCCGTTCCTCCACTTTACCAAGCTTCAAAACGGGCAGAAGTTTTTTGGACACAGAAGTATTCGAGCAACACAAGTTTTTTTCTACGCGAAACGATCGTAGAACACCGGAAACCGATCACCGTAATTTCATAACATAAGTCACTGTTG
Organism: Cerceris ruficornis; assembly: GCA_963989415.1. Taxonomy (NCBI): domain Eukaryota; kingdom Metazoa; phylum Arthropoda; class Insecta; order Hymenoptera; family Crabronidae; genus Cerceris; species Cerceris ruficornis. The sequence continues at coordinate 5,264,606 of OZ022527.1, forward strand.
TTAATAATAGTTATCGATTTAATTTATTGAAAATAAACATTATATATATATATATATACATCAGAGGAGTGACAACCAGAAACCTAAAAACATCACCATACATTAAAATACAGTCCACTCTAATTAAAATTGAAACTCCTCATCAATTAGGATGTTCCTTTGGGCGGGTTTTGAATTGTAAAAGTGATTGACGATGTTGAAGGATGATTTGTGTTAGCTTATCTGATGGTAGATTTGATTTTTAGTTTTGATGGGAATGTAGTAGTATGATTTTAGTTGAGCACGAGTGCGAGAGAATTATGGAAACTGCAGGGTTTTGGTTGATTATAATTTCGTTGAGGTAATTTGTATAACTTCAGGGTGTATGTACTTTGGATTTTATGAAAATATACAGTTGCGGACAAAAAAAGTTCCGAACGATTTAGTCGATCGTCCTTTATTATGAATAATAGTTTTGCATCTTACAGAAGCATAATAAAGAGAAAGCGTTGTGAAATTTTGTGGGGGCAATACAATGGTTCGGGTTTGCTTTTCGTGGCATGGTGTTACCCCTCTGCATCGTATTAATGGCAAGAAGGATCAAATACAATGCCGTGAAATATTGTAGAATGCAATGCTGCCGTACGCTATTTACAACATGCCACATTATTGATCGTTTTAAATCGAAAATGAGCACAAACATACAGTCAAACCACTTAAAACGTAGTTTTAATCTCAACTTAACCCCAACTTAACCCTGATCTTAACCCCATAGGAAATCTAAGGAGCGAGGTAAAACGATTGATGAGGGGCAGAAAGTTTTCAAATTCTGATAATTTATTTGCAAAAATATGCCAGATTTGGAATTCTTTATCACAATCGTACCTCCAAATACTAATCTAAAGTAAGCCAAGAAGATGTCAAGCTATTATTGATAATAAAGGAAAATCAGCTAAATATTAATAAACCGTTCGGGAACTTACTTTTGTCGGACTGTATTTTAAACGAATATGTAAAATTTAAATATAAGAAAATAAGCATATTTTTTATCCACATACTTTAATAAACATATTTTTTATTCTATCTATGTACGTAATTAGAGTTTTTTTATAATTCCGATCGAAATAAGGGAAATAGGATGAAATATAAAAATCTATATCGTTCGGAAACTTTTGCCCGCAACTGTATATCTTCATCTAGACGCCGGCTAAAGATTTATGTAGAAATTGGATGTTGAATATACAGTATTCTTTTTTTGTACTGAATTGATAGATGTGGAAAACATGTCTCCTTTAAGACTGTTAAAGTTGTCTCATTAATTTAGAAAGTAATTAATCAATTTAACTTTGATACTTACTACACAATTTTATCACACAAAATGATAAGAAGAATAGAAGACAATTTTATATTTACATCCCATAAAATCAGCCGCTGATTACTACTTTATTATAACTGAAATCGCAATGAAATTCTTATCAAATGACTGGTGTTCCTATAAAAATGAAAATAACTTCCATGTGTAGAATTTTGGCAATAGGATTTGCCTGATTCCAAACCTGCTTCTTTAATAGCACTCCTGCCTTAACGTATTATATGATCCGTTTATTTTGTAACTGGCATAACCTACTTTACCGTAATGAAAAACACCAATATGGCAATGAGTTTTCATTACCATACGAAATTATTAATACTGAGAAAAATATAAGTATCCAAGAGAACAAATACTAGTGAATCTTCTCCGAAATTGGCATTAATATTTGTAAGCACGTTAAAACGTAAACCCTTATTCCTAAAAGACTCATTGAAATGTTTCAAATTTAAATCTTTTAAACTCTCGGTTTGAAAAGAAAATATCTAATGCCACCTTCAAAAATAATCGATTCATATTTTTCGTAAATGAGAGGTTATCATTGATTTTATCAATAAGAGTAGACTAATTCTCCCGATTTATACAGAACATTGGTCTGTCAGAATATCGCGTAAATCGAAATCGTGGGCCGTAGATATTTCTACAGTTAACATATTTGTTGGCAGGAAAAAAATTACATTTTTTCAACTCCGTTATTTTGAAAAACTTAAATAAAGTACCGTGTGAATTGAGGGATGGGTAAATTTTAGCATTTTGATAATTTCCAGAAGCATGTTAACACATTGCTGACCGCTCACGAGTTAACTCGTGTTTTCATGCCCAAACATTATTGACGGATCACGAGATAACTCGTGTTTGCACTTGCGTTAGCTATTTCAATTTCACCACACCAAACAAATTACTAAAATATATAATATTTATAAACTATAATATATAGCAGATATGTGCAAAGTTTCATTTAAATGCATTATGTATAAATAAAGTATACTGACGTTTATTCAGATTCTTTCAATTTCATACTCGATTATAGAATAAAAATGGACGGTGACACGAGTTAACTTCTACGTAAAACTGCCGGTCAACAATGTGTTAACATTAATACAATGTTTAACAATTCATACCTTGCTACGGGCAATGGGGTTGCTCTAGGACTTGGCGATGGCACCGGAGAAACACTACTGCTACTGGGACTGTCCGAATGCAATGAACCAGTCGATTGATAATGAACGGATCTTCTGAAAGATAAATAAGACTTATGCAATTATCGCCAGTAATCAGTTGTTATCTTATCTTTAAACCGAAAAGTCTGCCTTAATTTAAATGAAATTATACTTTCGAATAAAACAAGTCCATTTCAAATTTAAGATAATATGGTTCAAATGCACAATAAACAATGTAACTTCTGTACACTTTCAGCACTGCAAAATAATAGTGTTGCGTACTTCCACTAGAAGACAACTTTCCACGATTTCATTATGAACTGTAGTACCTAGAAACCTCGGAGTATAATTGAAAATGTGTTTCGTAACAGAGCACGTACGAAGCAGCATTCGTACCGCGTAAGCCTTTAATTTACAATAAAAGAAAAAACAAGGAAATCTTGTTCCAGATAAATACTGCATATTCTCGTATTCACGTTCTACAACTTGTCGCAAAATTCCCCTTCGGTGGCTTTAATTCTGTAATACTTCTCGAAGTTAACACTAGAACTACCGACGTTAAATCTGTGATATTTCAATATATTAAATAAGAACTTTGAAAAAGAGGAATCCAAGAGGCGGAAAAGATGATCGATTCGATAATTTATGTTTTATGAGATGGGCGTAGAATATCTATTCTATGACTCTCCTATAATCTTGGAGAATTTTTGGAAACAATTGTGTACCAGTCATTTTGATTGGTTTGGTAGTTCTAGTGTTAACGTCATTACAGTATGACGTAGAGATATTAAAAACTACTTTGTTGTAAGACTAGTTCTACGGTAGCCGTCAAATTAACTTTTTTACCTCTTTTTATAAACATTTCTCAAATTTATGGAGAAACATTACAGTAGATACTGCACATGTATCTTATAATACAATAATTACTTAACTGATCATCCTCTGCCGCTTCATCCCTCTGTTTTCAAAGCTCTTATTTAATACATTGGAATGGAGAAAATGTTTCTAACAAATACGCAAAACTGAAACAAGCTTTTTCCCAGAATTGGCGGAAATTTTACACTGACGATTATGACTTTATCTCAGTAATGGCAAAAGGTGATGAAGCATAACGGCACATATTTAATTCTATAGGCATCAGTTAAAGTATGTTGAACCTTCTTTTGTGTTTGCGCTAAAACACATAACAACTTTTTCCCTGGCTCAATATTTAAATGTAACAGATTTAACGTCTTTAAATCTAGCGCTAAATAGTTTGTTTAATTATGTAAGATATCTATTAGATATGTGTAGCGAAGATATTCAAGAATTTCTACAAAATAATTTACACAGTATACCTTTGAGGAAGTTGAGAGGGATGCGTGTAACTGACCGGTCTCCTTGGACTGGAAACGGTATCCCGTACATCCTGAGACGATCCCGATGAAGAGGAATTCCTCAGACAAGAGTTTCCGGTCGGACGCAGTCGTACGTCTTTCTGAGGCACCGAATTTTGGTTACCTGAACAGATATTATAAAAGTCTATTATTAAATTATAAAACACTTGACTTTCTAAGTCTAACTAAATTTAACACTAGAACTACCGGCGTTAAGTCTATGATATTTCAATATATTAAATAAGAACTTTGGAAAAAGAAGAATCCAAGAGGCGGAAAAGATCGATTCGGTGATTTATGTTTTTTGAGATGGACGTAAAATATTTATTCTATGACTTTCATAGGAACTTGGAGAATTTTTGGAGAAAATTGTGTACCAGTCATTTTGACTGGTTTGGTAGTTCTAGTGTTAATTTATATATCCTGCCCAGAAAATATATTTTTGGAATTTATAATTATATGAAGTTTTTGGTCATTAGCAACCACAGATTTTCATTCCCATATTTCCCAACAAATTTATGCCTTTAATGGATGTTGTTTATGATTGGTAATTGGTCTGATTTATCTTTAATCGTTACATTTAGAAGTTACAGCTATTTCATTTGTTAAAGTATCGTTACATTTTGCAATGTTGTTAATTTTGCCGCAGTTTCTGAGACATAAATTGATTCTTAATGGACTAAGTTAACCCCCTGCTCTGCAATAACGAGTGACACTCGTGACGCGATAAATGAAATAGGAAATGTTGCAGTTTTCCAAAAACTATGAAATTGATATCAGTGGAACACAACACTATCAGATTATTTCGATGCTATTAACATCACGTTAACTTATCCGATATATCAGGAATCATTGATCAATTTTTATTTCTTCAATTTAATTCTGACTAGTTTGTTCCACTGAAACGCCTTTTGTCTTGCTCTGCTATATTCGACTGCTTCCCTATTTCTCATGGTAACTTCACAGCTATACTGAGGGATCGGAATGAAGACACTTGAGGGGTAATTTGCTCTGATTCGTCCGACGGACAGGGACATACCTCTCCCTCACGCATTTTCGATTTTGACGCGCTATTGACAAGAGAGACCCGCACATTCGTTGGGTCGTCATGTGAATGACGAAAGAAGTGTTTTATTTTCGGTTGTCATTCGTCGATCTCCGGTTTCCAGGGCCGACATGGCGAGGTTAGGCGGTGGGAGAGCAATCTCCCCTTCCGTCCCAAGTGCCTTGTTTCCGGTCCCTAACTTTAATAAAATATACTGTCCCTTTAATGAACTGTATGTTAATCCATTAATCCAGCCTCAAACAATATACAGCATTATTATAAAAGCAATCACGAAGCATAAATTTGTTGTCTAGAAAATGTCGTTCATCCATTAAATTTTTCAAAATTGCACAAAATAGACAATACTTCGCAATTAGTTTTACCTTTCAAACGCGAGGAATTATCAGTAACATTACTAAAAAAATGTTATTTCTTGAGAGAGAGAGAGAGAGAGAGAGAGAAAGAGAGAGAAAGAGAGAGAGAATAAAAAATAACTTTGCTGCAACGATTCTCTCATTTGTTTGTTGGTTTCCAATACTTTCACCTGCCAATTTACATTCTATTCGGTCTGGTATAAAACCACTAATAAAGTAATATTCATTATTCACGTGTATTCCATTTGGAAGCGCAAACTCGAACAATTTTAATCCGATCATTCAAAATTCTACCAAAATCATCCCAACCAGAATATCCCTTTTCTCGGAAATATTCTTATCGATTCAAAACAAGAACCCGCAATGAATTCATCCAATTTCAAGGGCTCCACTGCACGATTCTCGACACTTCGGTAATACGTACAAAACGGAACGTGACTCTATGCCGTCGCGTGCTAACAGGTACACCCAATGAACTTCGCTTGAAATGGGCTCAACTTCGCGAGGTTTCCTCCTATCTTCAATTCCCGACATACCTCGACGGCTTTCGTAACGACTGCCACGAGAAACTTTGGAATTCCGCGGTGTAACGCGATCCTTCCTACGTGATTTATGTCCGCCCACGCTTCCTCGGCTTGTATTATTTCGACAAATTAATTACCGCTTGGAAAATGAATGAAAAATCGACCGATGCGTTTACTTTTCTTTTCTAATTTGTTATATTAATTTGAATCTTATCGCACAATATTCATTAAAGGATAATTTACATAGATTGTTATTTCTTAAGTCTTTGCGATTTCAATTATTTTTGCAATTCCTTTCGTCAGCTGGGGGAAGATAGTTTCGCAAATTGTTCTGATGTTCCTTATTCATTTTTATTTAATGATACAAATAAATGTAAGTACTGAGGAATATTTATGTGAAGGTATAACATCATTGGGGAATTCCAAAGTGGAAATGTAATAGGTTAAACACTTATTACGACAGAAAACTGTGTCAAGTGTAAGTAGCTTAACATACGACTCCCAAGTGTTGATATGTTGTTAACAGTAAATCTATCGATGTGGTAAAAAGGACTTGTTTTGAATTTTTTTGATAATACTCCTGGGACTAATATTGAGACTAACAATAATTTGAGAATAAGGGGGAGCCTGAAATTAGATATTCTAGGTCTATCTTGTAAAACATAAATTACTGAATTAATCATCGTTTCCATCATTTGGTCCTCTTTTTCTAAAGTATTTATTTAATATATTTAAATATAATAGATTTAACGGCAGTAATTATAGTGCTAATACACCTATCCCTCCATATTTAAACGGCTTTTAAAAAAATTTACTTTTATTTTACGTTGAAATAAATGACTTGAACGAATTATGCACATTTTACACGGTTTTAGAAGGAACCTATCTCCCGTGTAAATCGAGGGATAGGTGTACTTAAAAACAAGAATGCATGCAGAGATCTCTCGCATATTTGTAGTAACGACTTCTATAACGATTTCCACGCGAATATCCGGTTGATTAAGTGCGAATTCCTTCGACCCGACTACCTATACAAACTTTAAGAATTTAAGAGCCGGTATTATTGAACGAGCAGAATATTTATATCGAATGCAAATTCTATTAAACGCATAACTGGTTCGATAACTATTCCTTGAACGTGCGCCGAGACACTTGAAAATTATTTCACACCTACAGGTTACTAGAATCGATAATTAAGATACGTAAATTAATTTGCTAGGTGACACTAATTCATGCTAAGTACGATCTGTGCTGCAGAACTTCGTAGGAACTTTGAAAAGTTTCTCGCGATGTCTTGAAAAATGGAACGAAGAAATTACATCACAACGAACTCTGAAAAGCTGTTTGCAGACTCATTTTAATGATGTTACTGATACAAGTCGTGTTTAATTTCGTTTGTTCGAAAGATATGCAAGAAGACATGTAGACTGATGCAATTAAGTATCACAGAGATTCTCGATGCGTTGAATAACTATTCTTTCAGTGATTATTAGCATTATGAATTAATTTGGCGAATTGAAAGTTGATATATTCTTTGCGCAGAACGAGTAGACTTTACGAAAGGCTAATGGAAATGGATATAATTTCAATAATATGACAAATTTTATTGATATTTATATGCCAAATTTTTAGTGCAAAAAATCTAGATATTTTAGGTTTATCGAGTAAATTATGCAAGGCACGTGCGAAAGCGCGATCCAAGGAGAACAAGATGATTCATTGTTCAAAAATAAACGAAACTGAATTAATATAACATTATTCTACAATTTTACAACAGGTATTTTATGGTAGACATAAACTTTTGAGAATGCTGCACACTTTGTGTACAATACATGGAAATAAAAATTTGTTGACAATTTGGAGTCCTATATCGAATTATGCTCACATAGATTTCCATAAAAGTTAATTTCCTACCTTCCTAACTTCGGCTTTGTAATCCGGTAATAACACTATCCTACACCATTTTTGTTTTCCAATAGCCACTGGGTGATTCTTATAGGGATCGTCGTCCTGAACACGAATCCGTCAGCGGAATTTCTCTATCACCCTCTGTTTTCGAAAAAGATCAGTTTTTGTAAAAACAGTGGATCTCGGCAAAGAAGCTGGTATTACGTGACAACTCAAAACGGTAGACAGTTCTTCTTGGGCTCAAAAAATAGGGGAGTGTTTCCTGAGTATACAGGTCTGAGTAGTTACAATATTCTGTACTTCTATTGATAGTAAATAATTGCCATTAACTTTGCATTTTCACGTAGAGTACTTGTTTTGACTCGCGGTCGGCTTTCGTGGATCGAGTGTTTTTCGGATTATTTGTTTAAATAATTTTGCACGAGGGACCACCACCCATAAGGGAGGAACATTTTACTTTAGTTAACACTTACTTTACTTCAATTTTGGGTTGAGTAGTTTAATATCTGTTTCCGCCGAAGTCACTTAACAAACTTATACTTAATGCTTAATGATTCAATCTTATGCGATCTATTAATGCTTAATGATTAATATACTTAATGATTCAATTTCTTTTTATGAGAAAACAAACGAATATAAGCCGCGTTCGCGCGCTAGTTCTGGTTTTATAAATTTAGTTATCGGGCATTGCCGCCTCCCCTTGTTCCCTTTTCAATTCCTTTGGATATTGGGACTTGTTAGGTGGGGGACGTCCACGCCCTCGTTCAAGGGTGGAAGGGACATTGGCAATGCCGTAGAATTTGTTAATGCCTAGCTTTCCCTTGGCTATGGATGGCATTTCAACCTTTTGAGCTCTAAGGACGCATAAATGCGTGTGGCGAAACCCATTGGCGTGGACTAAGGACGCATATTTGCGTCTGGCGAAATCAATTGGTGTGGACTAAGGACGCGTATTTGCGTCTGTCGATATTTTCGATCATTTACGTAGAAGTATTACAGTTACTTTTATGTAAAATGAATACAGATGCAGTCCTTAGTAACGATTATTGTGTCGCATGGGCAACGCATAAATTGTAGCAGTTAGTTAAGAAGAGACACGCGATATGAATGCAAAAAATGCGATGTTGGTTTATGCATCAATCGATGTTTCGAAGTTTTTCACACCCAATTAAATTATTTATTTCTGTTACAATTTTTATATTTATTTCTTCACTTTATTGGAAATTTTAATGTTTATAATAAACAATTACACAAAAATAACGCTTTTTAATTATTTAATCTCGTGCAAAAGGATTACTATAACTTAATACTATTTATTTGCGCCTTGAATAGTTAATCAAGAGAGTGAAGTCTAACGAAAAAGTATTCCGTCCACAGCGATAGCCACACGTCGTCCGTAAGGACCGCATAGGCTGCGCGTCGTTAGACCTCTAAGGGTTAAAGGTACGCCGGAAATTTCCCAAGTGGCGCACCACTTGGGCCCACATAAATCTTAGAGGCGTCTTTCCAATGTCCCTGGCTTACTATACGGCTATTGTTGCTAAGCAAAAGAAAAAAGGCGAAATACGAGTAACTCAAACTCGTCACCGAGGAGTTCTTCATCGGCCGTATAATAAGCTTTTCCAGATGTCAAGGGCCTGTGCCCCAACAGTACTACTGCTAGCACAAATTTAATAGACATTATTGGATTCTGCGGACATTTCTGACGAAAAAACTGCCGGTGAAAAATATTATAACTGTTTTCGTTTTGGCACAATTTAAGAAAATATCCGTCAAAAACGTGTGCTGACCGTTTTCCCTCTACGACGCCATCGCTTGCCGAACCGGGTTCGCCAGTGCCGTAGCTACGCATAATACTTTCACGGGCCCTGAACGTCGATGGATCCCGTTGAGATGGCATTCTCAACTCCTTTACTAACGTGGTAGCAAATGTGTTATTTTTCGGATAGTGTGGGACCATCATTCTGAAGACGCGATTGCACTTGTCTTGCAATTGTTATGAGGAAAAACGGTGCGTAACGGAAAGTGCGCGTGGCTGGCAGGCCCGAGAATTCTCGGGGGTAAGGCCCAGCGGTCAGAGTGAACGCGCACTGGGAGTACCGTTTTCCCCTCGCCTGTGTATATGCAGACGATATTTCAATAATTTTTCACAATTATTTACAGACACTCGTGCGAAACCGTCACTTGAAGTTACCGACACTTCCACGGAACATTCTATTTAATTATCGAAATAATTTAAAAACACCTGCAGGCAACTGTCACTTGAGCTCACAAATACTTCCGGAACACATTCTATTTAACCATTTGAGTCCCAAGCAGCGCGATCGCGCTCTTCAGATTTTGTGTCGAAAAGTCCCAGTACTCGGTTGAGACAAGCGCTATCGCGCTGCTCGGGTTTCTTCGGCCGTGTTTTTCTAAAAGCCTCTGGGACTCAAACGGTTAATTATCGAAATAATTTAAAAACACTTGCAGGTAACTGCCACTTGAGGTGACCAACACATACATAAAACGTTAAATTCAATGGTCGAAATAGTTTAAAAACAGTTGCATGTATCTGTCACTTTATGTCACTGACACTTCTACCAAACATTGTATTTAATTATTAAAATTATTTAAAAACACTTTTAATTTATTGTTTAAGTAATTTAACATTATAACACACATGCACTACTAGTCGTTACCAGTCGTTACCCAAGGCTAAGAGTGACTAGGTACCGATAGGCAAGTCCAAAAGTACACGTAGGGACCGTCCTGTCAAACCGTACGACCCATTCGATCGCTGAAGCTATACTGCCTGATAGTACCTCACTAAGGCGGCACGCGTAACGCGGAGCATGCGCAGCACGTCCCGGGCACTGATATCACGTTTTTCCATGGATAATTTTGCAAATTTCGATTATTACCACAATCTTCGTCAATAATTGTTTATTACAAATGAAATTACTATTTCATAACGTGCTTCTGCTTAATTTTAATAAATTTTATGGTGAATAGAAATTACAGAAGTGAAGTTACATCTGTTTATAATTGACGATTCACTTTTCAATAAAATGAAAGTACTATAATAAAAATCAAATATTTATAAGCTTTGAAAACTACATCGAGAATTATAAACCGACGTGAAAACAAGATACGCTTCAAACAATGAATAAGAAATATTTTATACGGGGTGTTTGCGATAAATCTTATTAATTAATTAAATTAAAGAGAAAAATGTAATAAATGAGAGAATATATGTGTTTGTGTTTTCTCTGTTACTCCGTTAGAAGAGGGGTTGAGAATGCCACCTCAACGGGATCCATTAAAGTTCAGGGCCCGTGAAAGTATTATGCGTAGTTACGGCACTGACGAGCCCGGTTTGGCGAACGATGGCGTCGTAGCGGGAAAACGGTTGGCACACGTTGTTGACGGATAATTTCTTAAATTGTGCCTAAACGAAAACAGTTATGACATTTTTCGCACATAGTTTTTTCTTCAGAAATATCTGCAGAATCCAATATTGTGTAGAAAATTTATGCTAGCAGCAGTACTCTACATGAAAATGCAAAGTTAATGTGTAGAAAGTTCGCGCGTTCGCTCGTTTTTAAACTTTGGCAGTTATTTACTAGCATTCAAAAGTACAGAATCCTATAACTGATCACACCTGTATACTCAGAAAACACTCCTCTATTTTTGAGACCAAAAAGAGCTGCCTACCGTTTTGAGTTTTCACGTAATACCAGCTTCTTTGCCGAAATCCACCGTTTTTACAAAAACTGATGTTTTTCGAATACAGAGGGCGATAGAGAAATTTCGTTGGCGGATTCCTGTTCAGGGCGACGAACACTTTAAGAATCACCCTGTGGCTACTAGAAATAGAAAAAAGTTTTTTTTTTGGGCAGCGTAATCTACCTTCATTTAAATATCACTGACTTCATGTAATTATTGTTATCAGTGGATAAGAATGGACAATTAACGGTAGGAAACGCGGTAATAAACTTGACTTGACCAATGAAATATTGAAAAGATGATTCACAACGCAAAGATTTGAATTTCTGCATGACAAACTAGAGTAAAGATTTGGTAAAATATATTTCAATAATTATTATAAGTGACGTAGATAAAATTATGAATCACATTATTTATACTTTTTTTTTAAATATTCGCTGACTACATTCATAGAATCCTTGGTAATTTTATACCTGCAGCACATTTCACCGAAAGAAGACCGTATGCATACCTGCGCAAAGTTTCAGCTGTCCGAGGAACAACTGTTCGTCGATTTACAGGTGCCATACCGGCTTCCAGATGGTTCACTGCATTGCATATGTTTTTAATCCACTTACTAGGTTTATAACTTTATTTTTGCTCTGAGAAAATTCTAAGAGAGAGCAGAAAAAGAGTGTGACAAGTTTCAATACTTTCTCGAAAATGAACATTCTTTTTCTCAAAGTTCAGCCAATGAGGAATGCTAGTCACAGGAATAGGAGTCTTTTTTTCTTTTTGTACTTTTGAACTTTAACTTCTACGGTTATTTCGCCTTGGTCTTACTGCTTAACTGAGTTTCGAACCACCGAGAATATGCTATACATATATGCCTGTGTATATGTCTTAATTAATAATTTGGGAAAAATTTGCCATCGGTGACGGAGGTTTATTTGAACTAAAGCCCACTAATTAATCTCTTGCCCTAAAATAACGTGTGACACCCATGACGCGGTAAATGGAACAGGAAATATTCACGTTTTCCAAAAACTATTAAACTGAAAAAATCAGTGGATCAATAGTCGTTCAAATTAGTTCTATGCTATTAACACATGTTGACCGGTCACGAGTTAACTCGTGTTTTCATGCCCAAACGTTGTTGACCTTTGATTTGAATTTTGTCACACCAAAAAAGTTGTTAAAATATATAATATGTATAAGCTATAATACACAACAGATATGTACAAAGTTTCATTTAAATTCGTTATGTATAAGCAAAGAATACTAAAGTTTATTTCGGTTCTTTTCAATTGCGGAAAAAATAGCCGGTGACATGAGTTAACTTCTACGTAAAATTGCCGGTTAACAATGTGTTAATATTCCGTATACATCTCCTATACGAAAAATTTTCCCGAGGCGATGGTTGAACCGCGGTCCAATTGTGAATCTTAGCCTTTAACATTAACGGTACCGACACATTCTAGATACCTATTCTTACCGTAGCAAATGTTTTGACCGATTACAAGATAACGATGGCACCTTTTTGAAAGAAATGCAGTAGACTGCCAATTTAATCCAGGAAACGTACCAAATTGTCTTTACTGAATAATACAAGAAATTACATATTTCTATTTTGTTGAACCGGTCATTTGACCGCGCATGGTACGGTTAGTGTTGCATCCTTACCCACCATAGTTCTCAAAAAGGAATCATTTGAAAAAAGAAATTCGACGCAGTTCCCATCACCCCTGAACCACCCCAGTAGCCTTCTTCTCGTACTCACACAGTACATCAGAGGCGTTAGACTTCCAACACGCATCTCTTACACCCCTACCCTAATTCTCATCGATCGCATCAAACATAACAAAGTTCCCCATAGAAAGTGCCTTTCATCCGTCCATAAAATACGGTACTCACTTCTAAGCGCTACATGTCCATTCCTTAAGGGCGAGGATACCATCCTCTCGTTTCTCCTCTCATTCCTCTCCTCCTCCCTCTTCTCTCGTCCTTCCAGTTGGGCTATCCGGCGTAGTGCATCCGCAAGAGTAGCACGAAGACAAACTATCTCGTCCCTCTGAGCCAAGGATTGCCTCTCGAGGTCCGCGACACGGCCCAAGAGGGATCCGGTCTCACACTGCAGCATCTCGTCTGTAAAAGGGAATTCTTATTTGATGATGCGAACCTCGGAAGAACGTACTGAGAATTCAGAATGTTTCTCTTAAGGCGAGTACAGAATGGGATGGAATTTACTGATCTTAAGCCGTTTTGAGTGCTGGTTATGTTTGAATGGTGACGTATAACGTAGTTATGCGCTATTTTTTAATTTGTTAGTATATGTACTGTGTTTAAATCAGAGTTTTTTATTTTATCGTTTAACGGAATTTACAATTCACTTGTATTGATTATTATGATGTAAGGTGCAAAGTTGGATTATGTAGTTTGATTTGAATGGGACGGAATTTACTCATCTTGAGCCGTTTTGAGTGCTAGTTATGTTTGAACGGTGATTTATAATGTAGTTGTTCTGTGCTGTATTTTTAATTTGTTGATACGGCGTGTAGGGATGGGACTTTTATATTTTATTGTTCAACAGAATTTAAATTTCGTTCGTATAGGTTATTATGATGTAAGGAGCAATATTCACTTATGCAGTTTGACGAGTTTCAGATATGTAGCTGCCTTTGTGATGATTACACCTTCAATTGTTCTTTAAGATGAATGTTAGAAATTTTTATCTATGAGAGTAGGAGCTTCTGCAGACTAGAATGATGTACGTACTCCACTGTCAAATTTACTTTGCGTAAGTTGCATTTAGTTTGCAGAATGGTCTTCTTTTGTTGAAGAGGTACTCATGACTAAAGTGAGGGACCAGAAGTAAGGCACTTGGGACGGAAGGGGAGATTGCTCTCGCACCGCCTATCCCCGGCATGTCGGTCCTGGTACCCTGAGATCGACGAATGACAACCGAAAATAAAACACTCCTTGCGTTGTTCACATGACGAAGCAACGAATGTGCGGGTCTCTTTTGCCAATAGCGCGTCAAAATCGAAAATTCATGAGGGAGAGGGATGTCCCTATCCGTCGGGTGAATCAGAGGAAATTACCCCTCAAGTGCCTTGTTTCTGGTCCCTCACTATACATATAACAAATTTTGCACCATGAGAATGCGTGGTTCCACACATCGATCCTTGTACGCGAATTTTGTTACCAAAACGTCAACGAATGTCAACAAATAAGCGTCATATTCGGTAGATATGACACCATGTGACTGTTTTTTCTCCAAACTGAAATTATCACTTCGTAGAAGACGATTTTGAGTCCATTGAAGCCATAAAAGAAGATTTGCAGAATTAATTCAAACCCACACCTGAAAGTTCCTATAAGACGTGTTTCCAGTACTGCATTATTCGTTGATATAAATGTATCTCATCAAGTGGGGCCTGCTTTAAAAACGACAGAATAAATTTCGATGATTCTACTAATATTTTGTGTGTTTTTGAACAATTTCCAGTACTTATTTGGCAGAATGTATAGCACGATTCTCAAAATTACAATCTAATTGCAACTTAACAATAAGCAGGGTACATTTTTTTTTTAAAGAATCATTTATTATCGATATCAGTCGTGGTTTTATTCGGGATTTCCAGACTCGCACTCACTTTTCTTTAGTAGTGAGTATTTTTTCCTTTATATAAGAGAGAATAATTTGTGAAGCTAATTGATTACATTCAAATATACCAGTTTAAGAGAAAAACACAAAAATACTAATTTCAGTTAAAAAAACACACGCACACTCCAGGTTCTCGCAATCTTTAACCCTTTGCCCTACAATTTCTTTTGCGACCAAACGCGCAACAACTCAAAATTAATTGTCGGAACAACAATTTATCACTGATTTCCGATATACCGTGCAACTTAACCCCTTGCCTTACGATTTCTATTTTGACAGCGTGCGTAATACCCCAGAATTAATTCCAGCAATAAAAATTTCTCTCCGGTCTTTATCATTTGGCACAACTGACTGCAATATTAATATTATAGAAATAATTTTACGGTCTCCTGATCGACTGATATTTTCAATTTAATAGTTATTGGAAAACCTCAAAATTTCGTGTTCCATTTATCGACTCACGTGTGTTACACGTTATTGTAAGCTAAGGGGTTAACGCAATATTAATAGCATGGAACTAAGTTCAACGTATCCTGATCCACCGATATTTTGAATTAAACAGTTTTTGGGACACTTAAAAATTTCATATTTCGTTTAGCACGTCAGGAGTGCCGTACGTCATTGTAGGTCAAAGGGTTAACATAATTTAAGCACCGAAGAGATATAACAAAAGGTACAAGTAGCAAAGATCGAAAATTGCAAAGAAAGATTGTTAAGGTATCTTTTCTCTTTTGTTATTCTTCTCTATCATTGGTTCGTAACAATTTCTCTCTTCCAAGAATTATCTGACATCTTGCCAGTAGGAGACTCCTGGTAAGGAAAAACAGATTGACCTTCGAACCGTGCTGGAAAAGTCTGACAATGAGGCAATGATTGTGAGTGCACGAGCGAGGAAAACTGGGTCGCTGAATAACGCATGCAGGGATACAATGCGAGATTGCATTATCCGTTTCCTTTGTCTTTTCCGCGTCCGACTGGCTTAATCTCCCGTTCATGACTTACAGATGTATTATAAATATGCCAATTGCATAAATACCGAATATGATCGTTGCGGAAATGAGATCCACGGGCAGACAAGAAAAGCCAAGCGAACAGGAGAAAGGGGAATGTTGAAATTACCTGACTCTCTAGACTTATACTTTTCACAGAAATGTCATTCTTCTTTGCAGTATTTATGATTTGAACGAAACTTCTTATTCCTGTTATTTTTCGTATGAGATTATACAGGGTGTCCCACGTAACACTTTTCACGATTTTTCAAATACTTGTGATAACCTGACAAAAAAGTATTTTAAACAAAAGTTGATCAGCTTTCGATTGGCTATACATTGCAATAAAAAAAGGTGGACAAAATTTTTTTTTAAATTATCGTCAAGGCCACCTTCCATTTTTAAGTGGCACTTTGTATTTTTGACTTAACAGTATTATAGCCCGTATGAAGAGGAATTCAACGGCTTAGTATACCATGACCTTCGGATGACCTTGAAGGCAAAGAAATAAAAATTTCATCAAAAAATGACAATCTGTTTCAATGAGTGATAATAACTTGTGTTTATTATTAAGACTCGAAATTACATTCAATTCGTCGGCAGTTCGTAGGTAAGTTTCTAGTAATACAACATTTAGTCAAGGTTTCTGAATTGAATGTAATTTCGAGTCTTAATAATAAATACAAGTTATTATCGCCCATTGAAGCAGACTGTCGTTTTTTACGCTATAATACTGTTAAGTCAAAAATACAAGGTATCATTTTAGAAGAATGAAGGTGGCCTTGACAATAATTAAAAAAAAACATTTCGGAACTTATTTTTATTGCAATGTATAGCCAATCGAAAACTGATCAACTTTTGTTTAAAATACTTTTTTGTCAGGTTATCGCAAGTACTTGAAAAATCGAGAAAAGTGTGACGCGGGACACCCTGTATATTGTAATTTTAAATGGACAACATCACATTAAATCGTTAAATAATTCAACTTAAACATACACTATATATTTATAATTTTAGCATCTTTTTTCCATATTAACATTATTCCTGAATTAAATTTTTATATTTCGTTGCTATTTATTTAACTATTATTGTTTAAATATTTTTATCAGTATTTATAATAAAATAAGGGGGCATATTAATATAAGTCGTCAATAAATGCTTCTTTCAAATTTTCTATGAGCTATGTTAAAAAATATCAAATTAACTCTTCTTCATCCAAACAATTTGTAATCTACAATCAGTTAGCAGAAAGTAATTAATTAATTTCACAATATTCTCTTTTATTGAATATGTTTTTCTCATTCATCTCCAACTAGATGTAGCTTAAGCAACAACTAATAAATGAAATTAAATTATAACACGCCACTTTACGTGTCACCTACTCACTGCCGTGTAACACATATCAAAGCCTGTGCTGAATATCTCCTTTTAACAGATCGTACAGTAAGGAAGTGAACAACAAATTTTCTACAACCGATAACAGTATTTGTATTCGTTCTACAATACATTGATTAAACATACAAAATAATTATTAAAGCACTGACACTTAAATGTGTTTATAGAAGAGAAACAAAGAGGTGGAGAGATGATGAATCAAATAAAAAATCGGTAAAAAATAGGAACCGGTCATTGCGACGAATTCGATAATTCTAATGTTGACACTAAATTTATAGGTGTAACTGTGTTATACTGAAATATATGAGCCGTTTTCTTTGAAAGTGGTGTAAGCCCATTTTTGACAAAAAGGTATTTAATGATAACAATGAATGCAATCTGAAGAAAAAAAGTCCTTTAAAATTATCATCATTTTGTCAATATTTTACGTAGTTAATGAAATGATGTACAAATATAATTACTTTGAAAGTGGTGTAAGTGCACTTTCCGCAAAGACATAACATTTAGTTCAAAAATTATACTATATAATTTATCGACTTCGCTTTTAACTAATTCTTTAAAAACAATCACATCATAAACTTAAATCAATTTAATATTTAAAAAACAAAAAATGAGCGTATTACATATACCAATATTTTTGAAACCATTCAAATACAAACCCTTAAATATGTCCATATAATATAAAATGGACTTACGCCACTTTCAAAGAGAAGGGCTCATATCAAAGAAGTACTTTTTAAAAGTAGTGTGATCAAGCGGCGAAGATGTTCACATAAGCAATTTCTGTATTACAATACAAACGTGAAATGTTTGTACTGCTTTTCCATAAATTGGATCTAGATCTAGTGTTAAATAATACTTGTCATTCAATTGTAAGAATATTGACCTAATGAACAGAATTGCTTCTAATACACAATTCCATGAAACACAAACGGATTCGGTCCTCAAATTGTAAATAGATGCACGCACTTCTGTGCAATATCCAAAAAAGTGACTGATACATGAGCCGTTATATTCGATAGTGCTAAAAGTCTTTTCTTTCTTACGGTGAGATATTTCAGACTTCGCGTAAAAGCTTTCACACTGTAACATGCAACAGTTGAACCTTTTTAGACGAAATCAAAGGGTATTTCATTTTATTTATTTTGCCATTTGAAATGCAAAAAAAACACCTAAGGTTAGCTAAAACTAAATTAAACACACTTTTCTTGAAAACGGGCTTATATCATTTTCGAAAATAAAGGCTCATACAATGTGCTAGGAGGGAAAAAAGAAATTCGCACCGGTGCTACCAATGATTTCAGTACTCACGCCACGCCTGCTCCGCTTCGTCGATGGTGTCCATCGTGTCCGGCGTGGACATTGCGATTAACCCCTCGCGATGACCCCGGCGTATTAATACGTTATTCAATTGAACTGATTAACGAGCGCAAACAGAGCCGATGCACTGTCTCGCAGCATGTCTCCTCGGCTCGACGATTTTTCTTCGTGCCACGAGGCTGCCACGTGAGTTCGATCAAACCGAATATTAATTAGCACTCGTACTCTGCTATCGAGGAACTTCTTCGTGAGAATCTTAAGTGAACTCGTGCCATGGATTCTCTATGGTTTTAAGGACGGCGTTTATCCCGTTTTTTACTTCGGAGTGTTAATATTTCTCGAGTGTTTTTCTGCCCTTTTACTCTATGCTGCTTCCCCTTGTGCATTTTGCTGACTTCCTAGTGCAGAAACGATCGGATTTCGATGGTTTTTCTATCGATAGACGTAAAACGACGGTGGGAGATTATCGGTGATTCGGTTTCGTGGGCTGATACCTTTGTCGGTAGCTTCATATCGATCTGAATGTAATTAGGATTTTTATGGAACTTAGATTTTTCTTTAATACCTTATGGTGATCTTTGAAAATAATGGTGACTCAATGTTTTGTAGTATTCAGACATCTTATCGAGAAATGGTGGACGAAAAATATGTTTGCAATGTGTGTTTGTAAATTATTCCCATTTTGCATAAACAGACTATTTGTAGAGCACACAATTTATTTGAATTGTATCTTAATTTTATAATTCTTTTGTTTGTGTTTTACAGTATTTGAGGATCGTATTCGTAAATGGTGGAAGAAAAATATATTTGTAATGTGTGTTTGTCAATTCTTCCCATTTTGCATAAATAGATTATTTGTGTAGCATATAATTAATGTGCATTGTATGTTACTTTAACAAATAATTCGTTGAAAAAGTGTTTTGTAGTATTCAGACATTGCAGGGTAAAACGGTGGAAGAAAAATATGTTGACGACGCGTCTTTGTCAATTATGCCCATTTGCATAAATAGATTATTTGTGGCGCATAAAATTAATTTAAATTGCATATTAATTTAATAATGAATTCGTTGAAATTGGATGCGGGGTGGCAGCTGACGCTTTCAGTATAGTTTATGGGACACTTGTTTGCAGGAGTGAGCCAGGGGTCGTTTGAAACTCCGGTTACACCCCATGAAATCGCCCCATAAAAGGGAGAATCTGTACAATAGTAACGAAATATCGTTGGAGACACTTTTATTGGCGAATGTAAACGGCGTGTTGTGATTTTTTGGCAATTTTATTTCACACAGAAAGAACTTCGTGGGAATCGTTCTATTTAAATGTAATTATGAAATATGACATCATCTGTGTTACAAAAGTGATAAGATATTGGCAAGGTTAATATTAACATCTTATACTTTTGCAAATTTATGTATGCAAGTAAAATTTCGCGTTAGCCTTCTATTTTTGACTTACAATTAGAAAGAAATATCCCAGCATTATAGTATCATTTAAATATTATTAGCATTCAGTTTTCTTAAAATAAAACTTCGATGTGATCGAATTGACATTAAAAAAATTGAATGTTGATATTGAAACAAATCTCCACGTTTTGCACAACTATCAAATTAAAGGATATTCTCAAGTGCAATAGAATAAAACTGGCAAAACATTTCATTATCGTACAAATAAATAAAATTACTTTCAATTAACAAATGCAGTTACCAAATTCATTTTCGCAACTTCCTAAAAATTGACTCTAAAATAAACATTTATACGACCAAAATTCCGACCGTCAATATAAATTACTCTCAAAATTTCTGTATCAATGAAAAAATAGTAACACTAGATTTACGGGCGAGAAATCTGTTAAACTGTAATATATTTAATAAAGACTTTGCAAAAAGAGGGATGAAGCGGCAAAGATGGCAGTTCGTTAATTCATTATTGTATTATAAAATACACGTGAAATATCTGCTGTATAGCGTCTCTATAAGTTTGCTAAATGTTTATAAGACAAGTAGGAACCCGTCAATTTGACGGCTTCTGTAAATCTAGTGTTAATTTTACACAAAATCCCAGTAAAACATATATTACACAATTAAGTCGTTGGTTTCACAATTCAAAAATGGGGCTCTCCGCGATTCGCGCTGCCCTTGACTCTTTGGTCACGTGCTTGACGCTTTAAAATGCAATTTAGCAACGCTAGAAATTGCAAGTAATATCGATCAATTCGAGCCAATTAGCGTGGCGCAATTAATACGGCGAAAGTTCTGCGTCACCGGATCGAGAGGACCTCCCTAACAAGCTCGGGTCATGAGTTAGAAGGACTGTCGACATCGTTTCTGGAAACCAGCGCGGCTGAGAATGAAAGGAGAGTTCATTGAAAGTGAAATGCAAGCGCAGCCGTTGCGAATCGTGATAAATAATTGTTACGATGTTGGCCACGCAAATGCGAGCAAATTTCATGGCTGAAATAACGAACATTTTTTTAATTGTTATTTATAGCCGCGTCGGGGAATATGCCATTATGTAAGTAAGTTGTTTGACGATATATTACCGTATTGTTGAATACCTGTGTCTTTTTGCGGGCAATGAAAATGTCACGTAAAAGACAGATTATTTATCGGTTCTTCAATGGAACATTAATTTCAAGTAGTTTGTCATTAAATTATTTTCTATTGCTAATAATATAATTTCAATTTCTCTGGGGGTGAATTTGGTAAGTTTAGAAGTGGATTGTTAAATTCATATTTCACTGTGATGCTAACTATTGATACGAAAAAACGCACAACACATCTTTCTTGTTTTTATATTTATAAAGAAAATGTGGCAGCATCACTGTAAGCAGGACAGCGCCTGTCTGTTAAGAATATTGATAAAATTATGCTTTGTAGTTTGTCTTTTTTTATTTCAGATGTAAAAGTACTTTTATTGTACTCAATTGAATTTTTTATATTACTTGGTACAATAAACGTAATAAATCATTTGATTCTCGACATTTCGTATTGAGGAGTTAATAATTACAACAATTCTGGCACTTTAATACTCGCTCCTCTTGGCTACGTTCATATGAGGACATTTGAATGGGACAGCAGCCTCACTGCAATTAGTCCTTAAAGGGTTTTAAACCTACCCTTAAAGTGAAAGTAGCACTTGCACCTTTTCGAGTGCAGCTCTTGAATTGAGGCAGATAGAGAAAGGTGTTTAGTGCGAAACCTCAACAAGTCTTTGAAAATTAAACGAATAATTTTGACAAAATAAATTTTTTTAAACATTCTAGCCACAAAATTTAATTGGACTTACTATGTTTTTCGTATTGTTTCGTAGGTTTCTTCGACATCTGTCATTTAACAGTTCTAATCAAAATGAAATATAATTTGTTTTAAAATTTTATAATATTTAGTTTTTTAGAATATCTTAGCTATACATAAAAAATACAGACTCTCCTTTATTGACTAAATTAAACACTATGATTTGAACAAATTTTTTAAGCTGTACAACAGTTACGTAATGATTCTTTCATATTTTAATTACAAAGTCTGACAGTTCTCACTACCATTTACAAAATATTTTTTTATTGACAATGAAGTTCTGAATTTTTTTCTTCGGAAAAGTGCCAGCTGATGATTTACAACGGATGTTTAAATAATTTTTTCAACCTGAAAAAATATCCACCATTTGTGAAAATAACGGAGAAAAATTTATGCATGCTCATTGCACTGTAAGAAACTTCCTGCGAATCGTAATAAAAAAATTGACGATTCACTTAGCGTGCGGGGAACTACACAAACTAACAATAAGATTGCAATATCAATTACGAAGTGAACTAGACAGAAATGTTTCACTGAGAAACAGCAGAACTTCTTTCCACGAGAGATAACATCTACAATTTATTTTCTGCACGTCATAAATCCCAAAAAAATAATAAAATTCGACTCGCCAATTGTTGAACTTTCAAGCGAAAATAATGACTTTAAGAGATATGTGAAGAAAGTATCTAAAGTTTAAGCAATTTTTCAAGCTATTTTCGTCTCTGTTCTCCAAATGTAGTCGTATAAATAAACAAATCGTGCAAACTTTCTAAAGCTATAGTCTTTGTTTGAATTTTGGAAAAGTTGTTTTTGTTAGTCGAATTCTTCAAATGCTTTAACAGAAATACTTTTTATAAAATGCACGAGGTATAATGTTGTAAAATAAATTACAAAAATTAATCAGAATAAATAATTCTTCATCGACATCTAAATGTTATACGGACATGCCTCCATATTCTCTTTCGTGTAGTTTCGCACAATTGATCCCAAATTGCAACTAAATTCGATCTTGTATGTCAGCAAGTCTTGAAACTTTCGCAGTGACCTATATATTCATGACAAGAACTTGTTTCACTGCCAAAAGTGTCAGACATTTTCTGTAAAATGGCGTTCAGACAATACTATGAAAAAATTATTTTTCTCGTACATTTTTTCGTAAATATTTAATTTCTTCAATATTTATACGTCCTTCAATTACATCTTAATTTTATTCATAATTCTCCAAAGCCCTTTTATCATCGCACATTTAATTACAATTTTCATCGTAAAAAAGACACTCCAAACTAAAAAATATTAGAAAATTCACAATAATACTTTCCCACTAATTTACACATTTAGAAATTCCTGGAATTCCTCTCATCGGTAACATTTTCATTAAATAATTCTACAAATTCTTTCTCACAAAATTCTGTCTTCTTTTAATCTCGATATAAAATTTCTCAGCGTTCCAAACCTATTTCGATCGCAGAGAAAGTATATCAGCATTGTCAGCGAAGGCTACGAAATGTTATTTTAATTAAACACGTGCTGCTTTTATCCGACATCGAAACTTTTTCGCGAGCGGTACAACTTGAAAGGATTCCTGCAACATACCGCGGATGTTTCGGACACAATATCGTCATTATGTAAGCCCGGCTATCTCTTCAAGATATGGAAAAGCATTCGTATAGTCCCCGTTCATTTTCTGGAACGATACGATAATTCTACGAGATACACGATAAATCGTTTCTTTTGACCTCACTCCTTCTCTTCATTCTCGTTCCTCGTATCTTCGTTACATTTTTACAGCATGTCCTCTTACAATTAGCAGAATTTGCCATGAATGCTTGGACTTTTGGTAATTAAAGAATTATAGGGAATAAGAGGTATTGGTATCATTTGGGTGCTATTTTTTTTCGTGGTAAAAGTTATTAAAAGAATGATAATGTTGGTCCGGTGTTATAGCAGTTTAATTAACTCTATAACTACCCAGGCAGTCAAAATGTCCCTCATTTTTTACACAAATTTATAGGGGAGCCATGGAGTAGATATTCTAGGTTCATCTTACAGCACATAAATGATTGAATTAATCATCTTTTCCAACTTTTCAGTTCTCTTTTTCTAAACTGTTCATTTAATACATGTAAATATGATAAATTTAACGCCGGTAGTTCTAGTGTTACATACCTGCATTTTATCATTTTTTTTTCATGTTTCTATCTATTTTTTGTTCTCGGACAGTGATTAATAGCGTTACTAGTTTTATGGTAGTTGAGTTTTTTTTTGGAAGAGAAAATTTTAAAGGACGGTTTGGAGGAAATAGATTTGTGGAAGCGTTTAGAACGGTTTAGAAAGCGAAATATTTTTTGTGGTAACTTTAAAACTTATGGGATTTGTATTGGCGCTAAATATTAAATGTGTGTAGTGTTATTGAGGATATTAGGAGTACATGATTTCGATTGCAAAGATGTCAAATTTCTGCTTCTGCTAAGTTATTCAAAAAATTGCCGATTTCTGACTCAAAGGTATTTGATTATTTTTATGATGAAATGTGTATATTGTAGCAGAAATCAATTCATTTTTATTTTCAATAGTGACATCTAATGTGATGCTGAAATATAGAACGTTTGTCAAGATTTTTTAGTAAATATTTTTCAGTGCGTTATAGCGAAAATTCATTAAATACCTATTTTATTATTGTTCAAAATTGTACGCTAGATTTGCATTTATCGAGTAAGATAATTGAATCGATGTTTCCAATTCAGAAACCCTCATAATTAATATAAAGAGATAATATAGTTATGGAAAAGAGAGTTTTTGAATTGGAAGCATCGATTCAATTACGCCACCCGATAAACATAAATCTAATATTCAATTTTAAAAAATAACAATTTTTTGAAGCAAATCTTTGAAATAACAAACTTAAGAATATTTACTCTAAAAATCTATAAGACGAACATGAAAAATCTTTCCATATTGCGATCAGTGTAAAATGTTTCATTGTTCAACAAATTATTGTTTTCCAATGTACAACTGGGCGATAATACTTGACAAATTCATAAGCCTGATTTCCAAGCAATTAAACGCTAGGACAATGATAAAATTAATTACTTAAAGCGAACGTTGACCTTGCGATTTGCAAAAAGAACAGACACTGCCGATTCCGAGGTGATGACAGCTGCGAGTCCCGATAAAAATACTTGCGTTCGTGTGCTGCCGATCTTTTCGATGCCGATTTTGCGACTCACACTGTATTAAATAAACGGATGCTCGAAAAGCAGGAATGTTGGAGATCCCGTTACATCCACATCGTGTATCATACTTTTATTGATAATGGTGTATGGGTCTGCCAACAGATCCGTGAATTCCAATTTCGATATGCTCTCGTCGACATGGTTTGACAATCTTTTAATGTGACTGATCGAAATTTTCAATTTTTACGATCTCATCCAAAGACTTGAATTATGTTTCCTATTTGAAACTCATTAGCGAACCTTTATTTATGTATACGTTAATGTATCATAATAAACCAGTTTTATCAAATTCGTAGAGAAATTAGGAATTAATTGAAAATAAACGAAATAAAGAAATGTAAAAGGATTGATTTGTATTTTTTTTAATAGAATACGATTTTCGTTGGTACTCTTAATATCTTCTTGTCCAGTTTGCTTCGGAACTTGTTGATATCAGGAAAGAAAAATTTTCGAACAGCTGTTTCAGTTTAGTAGAATAACAATGTTGTTACAAACGGATAATTTTAAATTGAGATTGTTGTACTATATTTGATATTTTTACTTTTTTCGAATGTTTCGTGCTACGTTTTATATACTACACATTTATTGTACTCAATATTCTCTTCGATCCATGGTACCCGATTTCTACAACAATTTTCAATTACTACATTCATTATACCATATGCTGAAAACCCCAATGGAGTGCCTTCAAATTCAGAGCATCGATATCTCTGATTATTTCATGCCAACTTCCTGTGCAATATATTCTCTTCGATCTACATTCCTCACTTTCCAAAACAATTCTCAGAATTCGAAATTCCTGCATTCGAATTCTAGAATTCGAAATACAAACATTCATTACACAGTTACCTACAGACAGCGGCCTCCAAATTAATCATAACAATTATTTAAAAACGTTAATTATTGTTTCTCAACATTTCTCAATTATTCGCACATATCTTTCCTACATTTCCCGCTTCTTTCAACCACAATTCGCAATTTCACAGTACCATCCACAACCACCCCCAACAAACTTCCTTTAAATCCAAACCACTGATCTCCCAAACCCACAATCCACATTCCTTAGAAAATATCCCCCTCGTTATCCACATAACATTCACTATCATCGATTCCTATATTCACTGTACCATATGAACCCCTACAAAAAGTACCTCCAAATTCAAAATTCCCATAACCCTAACTCCAATTTTACTAAAATTCCATATAAAACATCTCACCATCCCACACGTTTCATTTTCCACAATTCCCATTTCCCACATCAATTATACCATATGTTACCACCCGCAACGAATACCCTCCAACTTCACTATAACAATCACTCCAATAATTATTCTCCATCAACCTTCAAACTCCTCCCATCCATCCTCCCCAACTTCAATTCCGAATTTCACCATAGCACCTGCAACCCCCAAAAGAACCAACCACCAAATCCGAACCACCGATCTCCCAGCATCTTATTCCATGTCAATTTCTTACACAATATCTTCGCAATCCACAATTCCTACGTTCACTATACCATGTACAATCACCCTCGCTACATCACATGGGAAAAGTCCACACTAGCCGAGCCCCCCCATACGGGGCACACGGTGAACCTTCGATCGGGCCCCACGACTTCGCCGGGGCTTTGCACTTTCCCCCGAGTTTTCACGTCGTTCTCCCCCGTGGTACACAAACACGGGTTTCCGTCGCGGAGCGCCGTCGGCACACGTGTGTTTCCCGTGCGGCTGTCCCAACGTTACTGTCAGCTCGAGGTTCAGCTGTGCTTAGGCGCGATCAATACGCTCTAGATACTCCAGATGATCCAGATGACTACGATGTACGCTGCTCTACAGCCATTGAATGGGGGGGTTACGATAAAAAAGACCAACTTCGCACGTATACGATGATACGAGCGATGTTTCGATGGATGGTACTGTATTATGTACTTTATTTGGGTGAGGAAATCGATGGATGATTATTTGAGGAAGGACAGGGAAAATTGTTTTTGCCTGTACGGTTGGCCGCTGGAGGTTTGTGTTTTTTTTTGGTTTGCGGGTTGGCGATATGTGAGTTTACAATTGGATTGTAAACGGGGATAAATTGAATTTCACACTGGGGGTTGGTTATTTTTTGGCTGGTTTCATTGCGCTGGGGTTGGGATGACGGGGTACAGGATTGAGGTTGATAGATGCGAGTAGAGTGGAAATTGTTTCGTTGGTGGAATTAATGCTTTGTGGTTCTAGCTTAATGAAGTGGAAGGAATTAATTATTACGTGGGGAAATAAAGGAGTAATTATATTTTTTTAAGTCAGAAAAATTACGGTAGAATTGCCACGTGTAAGATCAGATAGTATCATCGGCTGCGCGGGTGATCGCGGAGGATTTTGTTTTTTTGGTTTGTGAATTGGCAATTTGTAGGTTTAGCATGGGATTGTAAATAGAAATAAATTGAAATTTACGCTGTAGGTTGTTTGATTGGTTATATTTTACCTGGCTACATTGAACTTGGCTTGAAATGACGGGGGGTAGGTTTGTTGAGGTTGTATTGTTGGTGGAATGAAAATTTTGCGGCTCTGATTCAACAAAGTGGAGGAAGTTAATTATTGAGTGAAGAAATAACAATGTAATTATTTTTTTCTTTTTTGCTTTGTGAATTGGCAATTTGCGGGTTTACAATCATTACTGTAAATAGATAATAAATTGGATTTCATGTTGCGATTTGTTTTGCTGATTTTCAAGCTGGCTTAATAGCACTAATTACAGGGTGTAGGTTTATTGAGATTGATAGACGTGGATGTAATGGAAACTGTATTCTTGGTGAAATTAATATGTTGCGATTCTGGGTCATCGAAGTGGAGGAAATTAATTATTAACTGAGGAAATAAAAATATAAATATTTTCTTTAAGGCACAAAAGTTGCAGTTGAATCGACATATGTGAGATCAGATAATACCATTGCGCGCCGTGTCTGTAACAATGTATTGTGGGATGAATTGCATGTTTTGTTGCTACGTTGAAGCACGCGTTTATCACGAAGCGAGTCTGTTCATAAAACAGCAACGATTAAAGAGAACTTTTTTATCGATATTTGCAGTTTGTAAAGTTGTATTATTATATTTAATGCCGTTATCCCACTGGGAAAAATAGTCTCTTTACTATATAAAAATTATATCTAAGAAAATATCTTACTATTTAAAAATTTATTTAAATAAATATCCTACCCCCTCTGTTCAAAATACTTAAGTACTTGCAAATTTTGTGAGCACTTCGTACAAAATAAATTTAACATGAGCATTCAATCATTCTATTTTTACACTTAAAATTCCGTATTGAGAACCAGTTACCCTGCAAAAGGAAAACAGAAAATTTGGAGTAACATCTGACCAAATATCACAAAGGCAAATGCTAAATATCAGGGTACAGCTAAATAATATAAAAACGTAACATTGCAGAAACTTTCTAAAAATACAAATGGCTAATTTCGATCGCATTATCCGTAAAAGATATGCGGAACAAAGTTGCATCGATGTTTTTCATCTGGCAACGCCTATCGCTTAAATGCTAAGTGTCTATAGCCACTTCCGGAAATTGGATTAGACGCGTTCGATTTGCCCTTAACGTTCCCAGTCCGTAATAAACGAGTCGCATCCTGCAGAACGGCGCACCCCGCTGATTCTTCGAAATCATCCTGTCCTATATCGGTGGCGTTGTTCCAGTAAAATTGCTGCTGTTATGTCATCCTTCGGCATGATTCCAGCGGATGAACCAGCTCACGGAATAAGGACGAGTCGAATAGAAACGAAGCCACCATTATGGCGCCAATCGCGGGGCGATTTGTATTTTATCTTTTCGATACGATTCATTCGGGTTCTTTTATTTTATAAGATTGTCCGAGATGCGGATAATTATGCTGGAGTTGGTAAGGAATTTTGTGCTGAGGATATTTCTCCATTTTTATTTAAGCAGGTAAATTTTGTTTTCCGTTAAAGCTAATAGAATATTGATTTTAATGATAGTAGAACGTCGTCAGATTAGATATACCATTGTTTTGTTAGTTTGTGACTAGAGATTGTGAAACTGTTTGTCCATTTTATTGTGCCACAGGAGACCTAATTGAACTAACATTTTTAACGGAAATATCAATCGTTAATCCGTTATAATAATGCAAACATAATATGAACCATTTATTTTGTAAGTGGCATAAGTTACATTTTCAAAGAAATCGAGTTAATGATAACATCAAGTATAGTTTCGCGGCGTATCTTTATTCTGATAAATTGAATTTACAATCAATATGATGAAAATAATTTAAACTTTGGTACAGAGTAATTTTTCTAATTAACGGTATAACAAACATGTTTATTCTGAAAGTGGCATAAGTCACTTTACCGTAATGAAAAATGGTGATTTTGCAATGGTTTTTCCAAAATCATTTATACTAAGAAAAACATAAGTATTCAAGATAACAAGTGCAAGTGAATCTTCTCGAAAATTGGCACCAATATTTTTAAATATTTTATAACGCAAACCCTTAAATGTCTCGACTTAAAAAAGAGTGACTTATGCTACTTTCAGAATAAACGACTCATATAATGAAAAAATTTTCAGAAAAGATGGAAATAGAGAAGCTAAAAATAATCAATCACTGTAATCGTTTAAATGTTAAAAGATGAACCCACGAAATTATACAATAACCAGCATGGCACTTTCAAAGAATTCTTCTTTAAAAAATTAGAAGCTGGTTATTTTTATTGCCTTGATATATTTAACGTTAAATATTTATAAAATAATATAACGAAAACATATTCAGAAAAGATAGAAATAAAGAAGCTAAAAATAATCACTAAGTGTAATCGTTTAAATGTTAAGAGATGTACCCACCAAAAGATGATACAATTTCCAACACGGCACATTTACAGAATTCTTCTTTAAAAAATTAGAAGCTGGTTATTTTTATTGCATTGATATATTCAACGTTAAACATTTATAAAATAATATAACGAAAAAATATTCAGAAAAGATAGAAATAAAGAAGCTAAAAATAATCAATAAGTGTAATCGTTTAAATGTTAAAAGATGAACCCACGAAATTATACAATATCCAGCATGGCACTTCCAAAGAATTCTTCCTTAAAAAATTAGAAGCTGGTTATTTTTATTGCCTTGATATATTTAACGTTAAGCACTGATAAGCTATCGATAGAACGAGGAAACGGGAAGCAAGGACGTTCAGTTTACGCGTAACCTTTTGTTCGCGCTATTAATAACATTACGCGTATAATTAAGCGACACCCACAC
This sequence comes from Cerceris ruficornis, assembly GCA_963989415.1. NCBI lineage: Eukaryota > Metazoa > Arthropoda > Insecta > Hymenoptera > Crabronidae > Cerceris > Cerceris ruficornis. The sequence continues at coordinate 5,295,205 of OZ022527.1, forward strand.
CAAGTGGGTACGCCTACGTATTGACGGGCGAATCCTCTCTAAAAATATCATCGATAACCATCCTCTACTGAATGCCATTATAACTCTTAAGCATGAAGAAATCGGGCTTTCGCTTTAAATAAATGTTCGCCCAGCTAAAATAAAAGCAATCGATAAGATTTGAATAATTGATGAAATTTTGCGGGGACACGTTCGACTTCCATGCGGTGCAAAAAATATTGATCGTTGATACTACGAAATTGATTGATACTTTAAATAAAATATCCTGCATTCTGAAAATACGATTGATGGAAAATTCATTATGAAAATGGAGCAATTCCATTTTTGGGAAAACTGTCATTTTATATTCTATGAAAAGAATGAATATTCGATATATGAATATGTTACGAAAAGTGGAATTTTTCTACTTTCGGGAAAATATAGCTCGTAGTTATTGTAGTCTTTGAAAAATATCTGTGCTTGGATTATATTTGTTAAAAAAAATGCCGTAGAAGACTGATTAAAATTTTGTTTGGTACGTAGGTTGACATAATTTTATCTCTTCCATTTAATTAGCAACTAATGTACCTCGTTATTCGATCGTTTAATCATTAATCACTCTTAATGAAGAGCAATTAAAAATAATTTGCTCTGCCAATCATCTTCCGGAAGTCATCAGGCTGTTGTTTTATTTCAAAAAAAAATAGTTCATTGTTTTATTTGTGGATAGTGGAAGTATTTTATATATATTTCCAATTCAGAATCTTTAAAGATAATTAACAGATGATCGCGATATTTGTAATAAATTGGGATAATAAATTATCGCACAGATGATTTGATTGAACATAGAAAATATAAATTATTAGGTTATTCGAGGTTTGACCGAGTTTCTCTAACGTCTATCTTATCCTCTCGTTTTCTGCCGCCTAATTACCTCTTGGGGCCATTACATTTTAGCAATTGCAAAAAAGTTGTAAACGTTATTCGATAACCTCAATATTGTGCCTTGGTTTCCAAATATTTATTACCGTTAAATATCCCCTTACTTTGAACTACTTTGAACACTACTTTGAAGACTTCGCAATTTCCTTTCAAAGTGCTTTAGAGTTTGCTACTTTAATTTATGCCAATTAATGATTCACTCATTTCGAAATAATAAAAAGATAGGCGTTTTAGTGACATGTGTTTTAATTGTCTGTAAATTTTGCTGCTTCTATCATGCAGCAATTTCCTTGGTTTAATTCAACAATTATATTTAATTAGATCTTTGTATAAAATGCTATTTATTTTGAAGTATTAAAGAAAACTAGTTTTTTCACTGAATTGGCAAATAAATATAAACTTTTTGTTGGAATTTACTTAATTTCTGTGAAAAATTCTTCGAATTTCTGGCACCAATTGACTGAAAGGAGGTTACGGCATAAATTATTGCTCGGTTCTCGATATCCTGTGTCTCAATTTATCTCGCACGTGCAAGTGCTGGTTAACTTCTTGAGAGAATGCAAAATGAAATCGTACAAATCCACGCAAATTAAAAATTAAAAATTTCTGAAATTTAATAAACATCGAAGTTAATCAACCTGTTACTGTACATATTCATCGCAACACTTAGTTTTCAATAAATCTGGTTGTTAAATATTATATTTGTGCATTTCCCGATAAGCCAAATTACAAAAATATAATAAAAAATTGTGTTATTTCCAGGTTATGAAAATCGATAAAAAGAATTATCATGTTCAACAATAATTTTACTATTCTCCACAACTTAATATTACCTATTTTAAAAAATATATCACGACAATATTAAGATGTTGCGTGCGTGCAGAATGCAAACTAAAAACAAGTTTTCTCTGTTATTTGATGAAATTTGTTGAAACCTGAAGTAATCACAAATTACGCAAATATCTCGTCGACATTTACGTGAAAGCGAGTTAAATGTAACGGACACGCATATGTAAAAAAAAATCGTAAAGTACAGCAAGAAAAAATTTTACTCCAACTATAACGAAGACGGGTAAAACATCGTTAAAGTTAATGAACTGAACATTCTATATTTGTATTCAATTAAAAAATTTAATTATTCATCGCCAGATGATATCTCGGCTCATGTTAATGTTTGAACAACACATTTATGTTCTTGTCATTGGACCAAAATGCAGATTTATTTGTATTTATGGGGAAATTTATGTTGAAAAATTATCAGAAATGTATACAAAAGGATATGTAAATTTCTATCCTAATATCTTATTATTTCAGAGGTGCTAAGAAAAATTAAAAGCTTAAATACCCATAGTCCATTTATTATCTCATATAACAATGAGTAACCCATAAGCATTCAAATTAAAAATACCAACAAATTTAATTACCGCATTTATAAAGATTCCAAAAGCATAATTTTTATATAAAAAATTCCTCGCATTCGACAGATTATACTAACATGACAATATCCAGCGCGGATCACAATGGAACACCATAAATCCAAAGTAAAAGGAACCTCTGCTTATCCTTACAACCTATTTTCTCAGATGTCATAAGAGAAATTAAAATTGACCTAAATATCCACAGTTCAATGATTATCCTATATGAGAAATAATTGGTAAATAATAAGAGTTGGTGTGGAAAAAAAAAATAATTATTCCATTTCCAGGAATTCCGAAACCATAATCTTTGCACAAAACTTAACAAATTCTACGAGTTCCAATGACTATACCAACGTGACAGTAGATAGCGCAGGTCGCGATGGTATGCCATAAACCGACAGATACTTCAGAAGACCATCGAGCCGGGGAATTTCGCGAAATTCCAGGATGGACCGTTAGGCGCCCGTCGACCGGTCGTACAGCCGAACCAAGGATCGATATTAATGAAAGAACAGGATGAGCATGGCACACCTTCGTTTACCGTCACCGTGTGGCACCTTGAATGGTTTATATAACAAGTGCCACCGTGTGTCGCACAATGTCTATTTTTTGCATCGGTGACGCAAATTCGATTGTGCGTCGATGTCGTCTCCGGCGATTGATCACCGATCATTTTGGTTTAACGATCAACATCCACTCGGATTAAAAATACAGGGTGGCCCAAAAGTCAGCGGACTATTAAAAAATACGGTGACTTTTTTAGCTTATAGAAATTCATATATCTTATTATATAAACAAATGATTATATTTCTTGGGAATTATTTTTAAGTAGTTTTTTAGATTATGTCCATTGTGACGCAATAAGTTTTGTTGTCGACAGACTGTTTGCAACGTAGTTTAGTAACTTTTGAGGCGCCCTGTATTTCTGCTAGGATATATGATTCTTTATGGCTAAGTATTCTTTAACAGTTATGTTTTTTGATACAAATGTTTGCTATTTTTAGTTAAAGAGATAGGTAATATTTGAAGGAGTAATTAGATTTCATATGAATTAACGCTGAATTAATCAAGATGTTTACCGTAACTTTTCTTTTTTAGAAGTTCCTGTAACGTTGTTTTGATTTCTATTGTTTTACATCTATTTTGCATCTATTTTTCCTTACTTGTTTTCTGTTATATCGTCCTAGTATGTTGAAAAAGATTATATTAATTGTCAAATTGTCAGCAGATATAGTGTTAATTATAGGAATTAAATTAAAAGTATGGGATGATTTTACATTTCGAATCGAAAGTGTAATTGTGAGTTTCATGTCAGTTGAAGGTAATATGTCGGTGTACCTTTGTTACCGATAATGTATTAATAACCTTTAAACGATTATGTTTCGCTCAATAATATTTGTTTAGTATTAATATGTCAATAATAATAAAATGCCTCCGGAAATACATCGTTGTGTGATTTCGTTCATGATTTAAAGCAGTGATTATCTTATCTGTATCGCGACCGGTATTAGTTAGCTGTATCACGATGCTTCTTCTTTCCATTGATTGTAAAAAAATGTGTAATAATTCTACATATCAGTCTGATTGCCAAAATAAGAGTTAAAGGATTAAAAATGCATATTTTTCTGTCAGTCGATCAAACGATACAATTCTGCATTCCATCTGATATTCCTTCTTCTTGCTTTACTTCTTCGATGTTAAAGCATTTATATCAGAATATTTATTCATTTTTTCCTCACTTTTTAATACCTCATTGAAGAAGATTGTAATTTAAGAAAATATCCTTAAAAAATATACAGCATATTTCACGTCTAAATATTATGTTCTAATTTATATTTTCACGAAACACACTGGCAAAGTATTAATAAGAACATATTATCTTCTAATAATTCAACGTCTTATTAAATTACTTTGCACGAAACAAATTACATGTAAAACAAGTTTTCAAATAATATGCAATATAATTCGCAAGAAATATCGAAGGTCTTTTACATTATTTTGCAAAGTGTGACAGCATCTAAAAATTATCTAAATTTTATCTGGCCAATATTGGCTGAAGTCTCGCTATCGCGAATACTTTAACGTTTAATAGCTTCGGAATCGTGCGTGATGGACAGCTGAAGGACTATTTCGTCACAGTCTTGCGAGTGTTCTCACAACGTTGGACGAAAAAACATTTTTACTCCTTCGATGTTACCTTCGACTTTAACACATATCATCGGGCAATCATTATTCAATTGTTTTTAGCTCGCAACTGTAACTATATAGAATTAAAATGCCATTTTTCTTTTTCCTCTGATTGTCAGACGTTAATTAACACGTTGTACGCCATGTGGGTCACCGATGACCGGCGCTGTTGAATTCAATGAAATTTCAGATGACCTTAAAGTTGTAATATTCACGAATTTTTTAACACATTCAATATTGAAATATTGGCATTGAAAAGGTAAAGCCCGGTCGATTATATATCTATTTCTGCCTTTAAGGTTTCTGCTTTGTAAAGATGTGATTTTAATAGAAAAAGTTTTACATCAGTAAGAATGATGAAACTAACGAAATACTGATGGCGTTCAATGTGTTAATTATTATTACACGGTTTAACTTTTCATTGTGCAATGCTAGGAATTCAACTTGCCCATTTCTTGCTTCCCGTCGTGCACAAGATGCCCGTTCACGTGCATCGTCGAGTCCGAACTTTTCTTTTCATACTGCTCCTTCCTTAAAGACTCCGTCTCTGAAAAAACAAATGCAAATTGTGTTAAAGAGAGAGGGAGAGAGAGAGAGAATAATATTGTTTCGCAAAGCTCTATTACTCATTACAAAAATATATAACTTTTATATCGAGTTTAGGATTTGCAACAAGTTCACATCTGAGATCGTAAGACCATACAATCTCTTGTTCTAATATTTATGACAATTGATATGCTTTGAAACACATTGTTAGCAACATTATTTCCACTGGACGATTCGTGCTTAATAATATTTTGAATTGAAAAAATTATATTACTGTCACTACTTTTGCTTTGGAGAACAAATTTTCAATTTGACATTGAGTAAAAATTATTTTTTAATTGAATTTCTGCTTTAAAGATGTCCATTTAGTGTGCAGGCAACAAGTATTGCAAGTAGCTGAAATGATGTCATTTGCAAGACACATCTTTCTTAAACAATTTGAGTAAGTACATCTGATCTATTGTACAAATATTATATGAAGTATTATTGGGAGCTGAGAAATTGACAGCCACACATACTACATAACCTACACAATTTTATTTGTTTTATGTTTCTGCATAATTGATTGTCATCTTCTCTGCTCCCTGGAATACGTGATACTTTCTATAATCCTATGGTGCGATCTCATGTAATTTTCTAACTTCAACATATTTATACAGCTATAATAAATTTAAGATTTGAATCATTTTAAGAATATTATTTAAACTTTAGTTAAGCAGATTAAACTTAGATTTAAACTTAGATAAAGGAGCGAGGTTTCAAGACTTTTACGACCATCGTTAACAGAACAATAGTCTGGGTTTCCCGGGTTTAGATAAAGCAGATAAACGTAGATGAACAGTAGATCTACCAATGTGATCAAAATGCCTTGTTTTAAATATTTTTGAAATTTTTAGCGCTGTATCTTGTTTAATTTTTTTTATGTACCTTGTAAACTGAAAAATATTGCCTCTGTAAAGCTTACTGCCATCTTCTTTTATTTTTTCTGAAGTAATTATCCAGTATCTTCGTACTTACTAAATTAATAGTCAGAAGTTGAAGATAGATAAGAAGATTATTAATTTAAAATTTAAAATCCTTCATAACTTTTTTTTTATTCGGAAACTTTAGTACACTTCTGAAAATATTTGAGAATAAGCGACGTATTATAAACAAATTATCTCTGCAGACTTACTGATTCGCCATACTATTATTCCGTAGTCTCGTTCGGAAGAAAGTATTACAAAACTAATTCTGTAAGTAAGAAATTTCTGTCGGAGTATAATAACTCAATAATTTGATACGTTAAAAGCAAATCACACAAAATAGAACTTTCCACTTTAAACGTTACAAGCAGCCACGCGCGTTACTAGTCTATAATTTTACATTCAAATTGCCCCTAGCTAAGTACGTTGCACGATTATCCAAGTTCTGCTCACTTGTACGTTGCCGTTTAAATTCTCGTCGATAGAAGGAAAAATCAACGTATTACGACCTTGGCCGATGAAAACGAATGACGCTTACGTGATCGTTCGTTCGCTGAAAGAGTCAGTCGAGAAGAAACTGGGACGCGTTGCACCTTTCGCGTTTACGTTGCTGCCGGTTGAGGAAGAAAGCGCATTAGGCTTTATCGCGAATGCAGATGCAATAAAAGGCTGTTTCTATCGATAAGCCGGCTCGAACGTCATCGATTCCTATTTCTTATCCGAGATAACGAGACGACTTTTATCGGAACGCAGTCTGTCGTGAAAACAATAGAGGATTAGATGACATAATCTTCTCAGTCGATTTTACCGAATATTTTGGTCATTGTATTTTTAAATTGACATTTTGTAATACTACTTGCAATTAATGATTCGATAATATTAGGTTTTAATTATATAACGATTTAGTTGGGCTGGTTTATAATTTATGATATTAGAAATAAATTAGTTATTGTTGGTGAGATATTTAGCATGATGGTTATCTCTCTTTTTTTAAAATTATCTTACTGTTATGATAATTTGTAGAATGTATGGTTGACTTAAAATTAGTATGCATGCTTTATTTGCATGCGTTTTTTGTCATGTTACTTTGGATTTTATTTTTAGCAATTTTCGTCATTGAGAATGATATTTCTCCGCTGTTTGCATACAATTTAAATAGCAGCATATTTTTTGGAGAAATGAACTGTAGATCTATAATTACAAATACCAAAAAAGTGATAATATAGAGCATTTACATTCGTCTGTTTAATGAGAACGGAGAAGTTTTCAACTCATTGATCCTCTATAATCCTAAAATTATAAATTGTAGGATCTGAAGAAATGTCAGATAATGAACAAGGACACTAGCGTTTCCAAAACAAATTGAAGCGGCTTTTTTCTTCATTTATTAGTTTTTAGCCTTAAAAAGCAACGGTTCCAAAGATGACACACATTTTACAAAACACAATGTAGTGTTGGAAGAAACAGGGGGAGCAACGACTATTATCTACTATTCACGTTATGAATACGAATGAACACGACTTTCGTCATTGCTCCAGAAGCATCATTACAACATTTTTAAACTGCAACCTCGAATATTACATTCCTGTAGTTATACAATTTTCTTTACAAGCATGGAATATTTCATAAGAGCCAATCTCTCGATTTCCAAAAATCCTTGCAATTACACATCCTAATTCTTTCTATTGTTGAAAGTAACTCTCTGTATATGAAATCAAAATATATGCAAATCCCTATTATATTCAGAATATTTAATCTACCAAAAGAAACCTACAAACAAAAAGAATCTGTTCTCCAAACGCATCATACACCGCGCCATCAGCATGGCGTCCCTCGATCCTCCAGAAAAAAAGCCAAAATTCAAATTTGTATTATTGCCACTCCACTCAAAATCAAAATATATTCAAACTCTTAATATCTACAATTTTTAATGTACCAAAAACAATTTCTACAAACATTCCGGCATATTCGCTACTTAATATTAAACAAAACTAAATCTTTCTCCAAACAGCATCTCGCATAGCGTCATCAACATTGCGCAGCTCAATTATCAAAAAGAAGAATAAAAAATTCAAATTCCATATTATTATCAATTCATTCGAAATATAGTCAGACTCTTACCACATAAAACTTTCAATCTACCAAAAAATAATTCATAAACATTCCAAATTAAATCTATTATATTTAAATATATTACATACATACATTTGAAAAAGAGGCATCGGGAGGTGAAAAAGTATGATCACAACAGTAATTTATACTTTATATGATAGGCATACGATATTTACTGTACAATCGCCTTATAATGGAAAATTTGTATAAAAAATCAGAAACCAATCATTTTGTCTGTCACGATAGGTCTAGTATTAATATGAAAGAAAAGTAAACCTTTCTTCAAACAGCATCGCGCACAGCGTCACCAGGATGGCGCAGATCAATCGTCCAAAAGAATAAAAAATTCAAATTCAATATTATTTTCAATTCATTCAAAATATAGTCAGACTCTTACGACATGCAGTTTTCAATCTACCAAATAAGAAATCACAAACATTCTAAATTAAATCTATTATAATTAAATATATTAAATACATACATTGGAAAAAGAGACATTCGTGAGGTGAAAAAGTATGATGAGAAGAGTAATTTATATTTTATAAGATAGGCATACGATTCTACCGTACATTTTCCCTTTTAGAAAATTATTCTAAAAAATTAGAAACCAGTCATTTTCACTCCCACGATAGTTCTAGTATTAACACTAGAACTACCGGCATTAAATCTATCATATTTAAAAATATTAAACAAGTATTTTAAAAAAAGGGGAATTAAGAGGAGGAAAAGACGATCGATTCGGTAATTTATGTTTTATAACATGGACGTAGAATATCTATTCTATAACTCTCCTATAAACTTGGAGAATTTTTGGAAAAAATTGTGTACCAGTCATTTTAACTGGTTTGGTAGTTCTAGCGTTAATATGAAAGAAAGGTAAACCTTTCTCCAAACAGCATCGCGCGCAGCGTCACCAGCATGGCGCCGCTCGATCCTCGAGAAGAAGGACTCTCGGTCCTTCTGCTAGACATACCGCCCGAAGCGGAGATCGCAGAATGCACACGGGAACGAGGTGAAACACAAAACCAGTAAGCATTGACCCGGCCAGAATGCTGCCTTATTGGTGCATAAGACCGGTGCCCCACGGTGCTTATTTTACGAGATATCGCTGCTGCCTCTGCGATCCGCGTCGCGTATACAGACGCCATTTCTGTGCCTTATATGTATGTATTAAACGCGACGCGGATAATTGGTTCACCGTTCGGCTCGTAAGCGAGCAACCTCGATATTAAGTCGGCGTTAAGACTCACAGTCTGACGTTTCGTTACATGTATCCATATGGAATGTCGGAATATCCGGACTGGTTGAGCTTCGATGGATAAATACGTTGCGGTATGGAACTGGGTGGGTGTAGCTGGTGAATGAAGAGTTTCAGAGGAAAATGTTAACGTTCTTGAATGAAATTTATTAGCAATGGGGTATGTATTTTTATGTAGAACGAACGGGAAGATCGAGATTGTGTTTGGTAATGTTTGTGGGACATGGTACCGGTGTGTATGGGTTAAGATGAAGATTTATGTACGACTTGGTTTCTTAATAGGCAGTTATTTTTAATTCTTGGTAGGCTGTCAGAATTTTTTAATGCTCATTTAGGGAGACTGAAGTATTGTTGCAATTTTAGGTAATTAAAAGAAGCTGGTAATATTCTTTTTTGGCAGTAGCGATCTTAGTGCGAAAAGAATTTTATATTTGATTGCTATTTTTAGTGTTCATTTTAGTTATGATTGTTGGTTGACCTTATTTTTTTATAAGTCAATGTTGCTCCGACTTGATCATATGTATACTTGTCAAATATGTTGATTGTTAGTGTTAGTATATTTCTGAAAGTGCTAATAAATTCCGAAATCGAAATTAATTTCATTGAGAAGTATTGACTATGGAAAATCATACCATTCATGGCTGAATGGAGAACCTCAAAGGATTAGTATGAGTTGTTAGCTAGCTTTCATGTATTAAAATTGCAACATTCCAGAAACTAGAATGTAACAAAGATCTTATACATTCCACCTACATTCTATTATCATTTTCATTAAATAACATTCTCGTGAATTAAAGTAGAAAATTCAAAGATGTAATACATTGTTCATTTTCTGAATCGAGACAGTGTGAATCGCAACAGCTTAAAGCTAGCAGGAAAATAAGTTTCCAAGTTCATCGTTGATCATCTCATCCTTCGCAATTAATCGCAAAAACAATACCAGGTATTCCCAATGAAATTATACAATCCATAGAAAATTATTTCTGCAACATCTCATTATCACCTCATCGTTCCTCCGCAATGTTATTCTCTTTGGTTTACATCATGCCAAAACCTATTACCTAAAATTCCTTTCACTATCAATCTTACGTAACAATCACTGCGATCGAGTATTTTTAATCTTAAAACCTGCACATTTCAGAACATTCGTCTCCTCAAACATTATTTCATTTTCCTCGAATTAAGATCTTTCAATGCTCGACGTATTTTTCATACTTTCTTTGTTGCGTAAGAAGAGGCGAACGATAATCGATTCACTCAGCAGACATCGGATTATGCTAACGATAAACTCGATTTGCATCTACGCAAATTGGTGTCACGACACCTATGAATGGCGGTGTCATAGTAGCATTGATAGAGCACAGTTGGCTCAAATGAAACTCACGAGTCTCGTTAAAAGCAGCTGCCGCTTAATAGACGTACTCGTCAGCTGAAAGTAGACCGTATTCGTTTATGAGAGTGGGAAAAGTGTGCCCCTTGCGTTTAATCGTCGCTTTAATATAAACCCGTCGACGCATCTCCATTAACGAAATTATACACGAAATCGTGAATGTTTTTCTTACGACACGGAAACCTCGTTTCGATGAGCTTCTGTGTCCTCTTCTCAAAAGTATTTCAGTTGTTTTGAAATGATAAACTTTTGAAGGAGTATTGGTGATTAGACCGTGGGTGCTTATGTTAATTAAAACTTTTGAGGGGAGATTTCTTTCATTTTGGAAACTATGCAAATGATTTGTTATTTTCTATGGAATTGATTGAGATTCTGGGTTTTTTTAAATGCTTATATGTATGTATGCTTATTTGCCTTGGTATTTGTGGCTGTTGAAAAATGAATTAATAAATGATAAAGAATTTTAGAAATTTTCATCTATAATGACACTTCAAAAATATAATTTCAATCACTCAGGGTAAATTTACTATAAATATATAAAAATTTTGCACCACTTAAGGCACTTCCGTTTAAAGTTTATTTATACTTTTATTCATTCGATGATTTAATTTGCGTTGGTCACAGGTTACGAGTGATATTATTATTTATTTTTCTTTGCTGCATTTTTTAACCTTATCTGCTATTATTACGTCGAATAGGATTTATTACTTAGGTATAATTTCAAGCCACTAATAAGGACTGAAACCCATGGGTGTTAAAATTTTAAAAATTCTCAGTTTTAACTGCCATCGCCATTCTAAAAGTGACTGGGAAATCTATAATTTTTGAATAGTCGAGCCGATGATGGAAATGTTTAAAGAGAGATCTCAATAACCGTAGAATTTTTGTAATTAATATTAAGCTTGACAAATATTACTGGGAACAGTCTTTTGAGAAATGAAAATTAAATATTCTCAACGAGATAAGACGAAGATAAGGTAAGAAGAAGGATTACTGACGAAATAATTCGTTTCCGCAACAGCTTTCATGCTGTTCGCAATGAAAATACGAAAGGGATTTTATCGCTGAAGGAAGTCGTGTGTATATTCGCTAGACTTAATGAAGCATCGTCTTAATTAATCTGGGACGTCTTATGTAAACGTAGAACGCTGTGCGCTGCAGAGAACATTACGAATTAGTCTTCCTCTGTTTACGTTCGTCTAAAACAAATAACACTTCCGAGGATACACATTGATATTGCATAATTTTTGGGACACTTATGATATTTTATACAGTGTATTTTGGCATAAAAAATTGCATTATTCGAATTTTGTTCCGTTGTTTTAATTGATATTTATAATTACACCTACTTTCCATTTGTAATGATTACTCGTTCGATTTTTTTTCATTAAGATCCCAATAATTTTTGGAACACATTATGTTTAGTGTCAATTATTATCACCTGAAGATGATTTCTCAGCACTGGTTATTTATACATAATAAATTGTACAAATAATTTTTGTTCTAAGGTATTTAAAAAGATTTGTAAAATTAAAAATTCTATTTCAAAAGTGACAGTATTTTCTTCGATGTCTAACATTTATTAATAGGAAGTAAATCTTGTCACAAATAATTGTCCTAAAATATAGAGAAAATCAAGAACAATAAAGAAGTAACTTTTAACAGTAATCTTGCCAAGGCGGTCAAAATGATCGATTCCCATTTTTTTCGAAAACATCCCGATATTGCTAGAGGACCCATGCAGTAAATACTTCGCTTCTGTCTTATAAAACCTAAATTACATAATTAATCATCTTTCTCAACTCTTAATTTCTCTTTTTCCAAAGAGGTATATAGTATACCCAAATACAGTAGATGTAACGTCGGCAGTTTTAGTGTTAATTCATGAAAAATCTTAGCCCAAATTAAGCAAATAATGATAATTTAAACAATAATCAATAATCGCACAACAATATACAAAGGTGGCAACTAATTCGAAAACATGTAATTCGGAAATGAATATCGAACAAATTATATTGTAGATTGCAGAAAATCTAGCACATTCCAAGCTAATAGCGTACGGCTTTGATTTGGATTGTTCTTTACATTCGATTAAACTGTTTGATATCACTGCTATTAACTCAAGCGCGTTGACTAATTGCTCACATCCAGCACTGAATTTCTTTCCTCCCTTCATTAGTCACTGGAACGAGGCTGGAATTCAAGTATTTCGTGCCACGTCGTACCCTGTAATGCTTTGTACGTGTTTATATGTAAACCGCATTCCTTTCTCGAGTATCATTCTCCTTTTTTTTAATTAATCTTTCGTGATTAATTTTTCTGCCGCTGAAGTATGCTTACAGGGAATTGTGCGCAATCTATTTTGTAGTAATTCTACATTTTAAAGCATCCCATTTAACATTTGAGGAGGTTCTATAAAGGACTGATTTATAAAGATAAATATAATCTTTTACAGTGGAATTCAACGCGGTAAATAACTCTGCCTGATTAAATTAGAAATTTTGAAGATGATTTAAATTAATCTAAAGCCGTTAACTTTTCTGTCGTTAACGATTCTTCACATGGAATTTTGCACAATTCATTTACTATTAACTCTATTCATTTAGCACCTCAGGAACTGAAAAGATTAATGATATTAACATACGAAATAAAATTTCTAATGATAGAAGTAATTTCTTATAAAGAAATTAAATATTACAAGTAATTCTACCATCTTGAGTTAGAATGTTGAAAATAATTTTTGTTAGCACGTTGAACGCTACCGGTATTTCGCTAGCTTCATTATTTTTACTGTAGCGAAACTTTTTCTATTAAAATCACATCTTTATGTAAGAGCCTTTAATAGAAATATGTTTGTTCATCGTTTGTTCTCGTTGTCAAGACGTCGATTGCCGTCGACGTGCGTTTTGTTTTTTCGGAGTAACACCGTGGCAATTGCGGCACGAGGCAGTTTCGACGCAGCAACGGTAGAATATTCTTACACCTATTAAATATACCTTTTATTTCGCTTTTTAATACAGCTCCCAGTGTATTTTATTTAATATCCTGACCTTGACCTCGCATTACATTTATAAAGCAGAAACTTTAAAGACACAATAGGTACATATATAGTCTGCAGAACTTTACCTTTTGCAATGGCAATATTTAAATATTGAATGTATTAGAATAAGCGTAAATATTATAATTAAAAAATTGTCATGAAAGATTGAATTCAATAGCGCTGGTCACCGCTAATGGCGAACAATGTCTTAATAATAATTGATTAAATTGTCTTCCCGCAAGTCTTACTTGCACACAATTTTGTGCACTTTATTTCTTATTAATTACGTCATTTTTAATTCCATCATTTTAAAGCAATTAGCGCAACATTTAAGTAGCTATTAGAAGGAATTGTTACGGAACTCTAAAAACAGTCATCCAAGAAAAAGAGTAATGCTAATAATTCAAATAAATTGAATAGAAGTCCTGAAAACAATTTTAACATAATTCTACGGAAGGAGGACCACAATTATTAAAAAAGAGCACATAAAGCATAATTTGCTAAAAACGGCGTTAACAATGAACAGCGACTAAACAATAACTCGGAATTCTCGCCATAGTTATTTACTGATCGCAATCTCACCCTTTCGGTTTCGCGACACGCACAGTTCATTTCGTTGAAAACTGTTCGGTGCCCCTTTGCTTTTGCGATGTATTTTTCGTGTTAGCGTGTCGTACATGAATGCCTTGGAACCCTTTGGGCTTTCAAAACACACCGACCCTTTGTACTTGAATGGCTAACAAAGCTTTATGACGTTATGCTCATTTTTGAACGGAGGTTATTCTTTCAGGAGGGTACCTTTCTGTAAATTTTGCAAGGAGTGTTTCGCATCCATGTGGAACTATGAGAACGATTCTTTTTAGTTGCGCGAATTGTTGTTACAATTTATACTTGCAATTTTGTTTCCCATTTTTCTAAGAACTCTTGGATCCGTTTTCGGGGAATGAGTAAAAATCTTGCTTGCTGAAAATTGCTCATAAAAGCTTTCTAGAATTAACGCTAGGACTTTTAATTATTAATGAGATACATACAGGGTTCACACTTTACACTCACCCTTTTGCAAATCAAATTCAGCCATTTGCAAATTAAGATTATCCTTCTGCAAATTAAGTACTTCAATTGAAATATTTTATTAAAAAAACGCCAAATGTAAACTAGGTAGTAAGAATTCAAAAATTTTATTGACAAAGGCACAGATATTTACTACATAAAAGTAATTACTAATTAATTAAAGTCAATGCATATTACGTAATTCATAATTACATAATTAGTAGTATGTATGAAAACTATGTAGACAACTAACAATAACCCTTAAAAAACCCACTTTCGGGAAAATCGTAAAAGTACTAATATTATGAATTGTGTAATATGTACTGACTTTAATGAATTAGTAATTACTTTTAAATACTATATATCTGTATCTTTTTGCAATAAATTTTTTATTTCTTGCTACCTGGTTTACATTTGGTGGTTTTTTAAATAAAGTATTTAAGGAGAAGTACTTGATTTGTCGAAAGGATGAATTTGATTTGTAAAAGAGTGAATTTGATTTGCAAGAAGGTAAATTTGAAGTGCCAAGTCTGTATACATAGATATAATATTTTCAGGAATTAATTCATTTACATTTTGCTAGATGGAAGAAGCGCATTACAGAAACATTAAGTTTGAGGAACTTGTCGAACATGTAAAGTGAAGTTTTCAAAAGAAATTAACAACTAATCAATTTGTTTGGCTTTGTAGATCTACTGTTTAGCGATCCAATGCGACAAAAACGTTCGCAATTTTTGTAAGAAACATATTTCAAGTTTTGTATCACAAATTTTTATGGCGTGAAAGTTAGGCAATACACCATAAATACTCATGTAACAGTTTCTGTAGACTCTACTATGTGATAGTTTCAGTTGTTTGCTACCAACCTAAAACTACCACAGCAGTTGAAACTTAAAAATGCAAAAAGAAAGCAAAAACCAAAGAAAGAGGACACTTCAACATTTCTTGCAAATATTATTATGCTACCTCATCAATTTCACTAACAAAATAATGCCGTTACTTTTTCGGCGCTTTCGCGGCATTCTATTCCTTATTATCAGCAAACCAACACAATTAATAAAAAATGTGTAACTTTTATTTCTAGCTGAGAATTTCTAATACATCCGGATTTCGAATTGTAGAATTTCTTATTCTATTAATTACCGCGGTCAACATGTCACCTAGTATAGTAATATTAATTGTGCCAGATGTTTCATGCCTAAGAATATTTATTTATTATCAAAAAAAGTTGCCGCCTTTCTAGAAAAGCATACTTTTACAAGCTGCGATATTTTCTTCGAAAGTGTGCTACATAACGAATCAAATTATAGAGCACCGATCGGAAAGAAATATCACCTCGACAAACGAGCGTACACCGTTATCGAGACGTCTATTTATTCAGCTCGCATAGAGGGAAACGCGTGATTAGAAGCTAGAGAGCCGATGACGACTAAATCCGCATAGTTTTATTTAGCGCTGACTCCGTGCTGCTCCTGCGAGTGTGTTATTAGCGCGAAGGATGCAGCATTGAAATTTGCATAACATCGTCGTTGTTCTACGTCCTCGTTAAAGAAGAAATTCCCTGGAAGAAACGTATCTGCGCGCTCTTCGGCAATTTACGGTCGGACGAATTCATTAAAGCTGTTGAACACTGGGTGCCCCAGTTTCTCTTTAGATTTGGTTAATCTTTTCTACGAGCAGATCTAAGGAAATGGTATTGTTCCTGGGTTGTTTCGTGGATTGGATTGTTCTGCATTTTTGAAAAATTTTAAAGTGTAAACATATGGAGAATGCACGTAATAAATAAAATATAAAAGAATGTGGTGCCCGTATAACCTTGCCACCTTTGATAATTCTATTATTTCTCAAAATACAAAAGAACTGATTCCGAAGGTCATAGGCTTCATTCACTACCGCTTCAGTGATAGTAATGTTTTCTTATTATTCAGCTTCATTCAGATTCAAGTAGTTATTTATCAATTTTCCGTTCAAAGGTCGATTGACGGTCATTGTTGCAAGTGTTCCGATCTCCTCCTTTTAACCGTTTCTGATCAGAGAATTTTCAACATTGGAAACTAATTATTACTTCGGCATAACTAGAAGTTACTATTCGCAGAATCATTTTGCCAATTGTTTTTTACCAAATAGTTTATCAAATAATTAAACTCTAAATGCGTATGTAGGGTGTTCACACAAGGGTCCAATATTTGAAAGGCTTATAATACTCGCCGACACGTGTAAAGAATGTCTAATTAATATGGGACCTAAGCTCAACCCTTTTGATGTAAATTAACCTTTATTATTTATGAGCGTTTGAAATCGTGAGTATCTTACAATTAGTACATATTGAATATACATACACAGAGGAATTTTCTAAGAAGTACACAAGTTCAAGGTGGTCAAGATACGTTTCATATGAAAATAAACAAAAACTATTGCTAACATCAACAATAATTACCCATTAGACATTTACATATTAGAAGAATTAGTCGCAAACATAATATATCCAAATGTGCACAGATGTTCGAAATGTCTTCCTTTCGTAATATTATCAATAGTTTTTGTTTATTTTTTTAATAAATGCATTTTGACAACCGTGAAATTGTGTATTTCTAAAAAAATTATTCTGTACATAAAAGATACGGTACTCCATTTAAGAAAATGATGCTATTACGCAACTTTCATACAGTATGACCTTAAAATGACCTCGACTGCCATAGCCTAATTTTTTTGCTGATATACAATAACTCTCTCTTTCTCTCGAAGCATTTCTTTGTATCTTGATAAGTAAAAGAATCATTAGGGGTGGCAGGGTTAAGTGATATACACTGTATATAAAATATCCAAAGTGTGGCACTCGTTATTACATCTCGTTAACGAAAGAAATCTGTACTTAGGTTCTATTTCCTCAGCTGTGATCACAAAGATTGATATCTATGTAAACAACGGTAGTATAATCACGTGGATGTAAATATAAAAATTATTTATTAAAGCGATCGCGATTAAGGCACGGTACGAACCGTTTAATGTAACATTGGTGTGAATAAAAAATCTTAATTACGAGGCAATGAAAGGCGAAGTAAAAGTTTCGTAAAATGCAATAATTTCGAAGAGTGCTAGATTTCTTTTATGTAGGTCACTGTAAAATTATGCCTTTTATATCATTGCTTTAGAAACAATCTAAAACTACTTGAAATCAGAGCAAAATACATACTTCACTAAAAAACACTCTTCCACGATAAAAAGTGCACCAAACCATCTGAACTGAATGAAAATTAATAAACCATTCCATCCAGGAGATCCCTTGTCAATCACGATTTTACATCGCTAATGAATTACGTACCAATTGAAATTAAGCGTGAATTAAAAAATATTTGGAAAGTTAATCATCTTCCATACATGTCTATGGATAATCAATATTCCATCACAACTCCATGGAAGTACAAACTAACAATAAAATAACACCATAACAATAACAATCGACAATCAATCAATCAATAACTCATCTTTTTCTCGAATTAATTCCAATCAAACACATCGCACACGGAAACGTTATACCGGAAACACCGTGAGTTTCGATATCACGCTTTCCCCCTCGATGCAAATACTTGGAATTCCTGGTGGCCGGTTCGTTTAGCATTTGCAGATACCTGACTTGCCGCCATTGCTAACGTGCATGCTGCACTTGGAGGTCAGTCAACTGCAACGCGATGCAAAGTATGGCATTTGTGTGCTCGCGATGGGATTAAATGCGTTAAGATTTTACCAAGGCGTTTGGATTCATTCATTCATTGCTCACCTGTTATAATTTTCGATTGCATCATCCACGTTTGACTTTACGATACGATGTAATGAGGACTCTTAAAGCGAATCTGTCTCGACGGGCCGCTTCCGTCGAGGGTGCACGATTGCACCGAGCCAAGGTCAGTAAACTGCAACTCTCGGCTAGTCGTGCATTTGCATGTCTCTGGGACGATATTAATGCGCGAATTCTGTCGTCGATTTCGATATTACTGTCGGCGGTATTCCGAAGAGTGCATTGATTGTGAAGTATTGTGTTTACCACGTTGCGTCGAGGTTGGCTTGCAATTTATCATAGGTGATCGGTTTAATGATTAATAAGTTCTAATTGTAGAACGAAAATTAGATTTTGTGATAGTAGCAATTGCTTTTGAGATTCTTAAAGGTATTCTATCATTTTAAAGGACACATTATTTATTGATGGTAGGTCGAAGAGTGCGCTAATTGCAAATTACAGAATTTACAACGTTATGTTGCGTTTAGCTGGTAATTTGCGACTGATGATCTGTTTAGTGATTAATAACTTCTAATTCTAGAACGAAAATTAGATTTCGTGATAGTAGCAATTGCTTCTGGGATTCCTAAAAGTGGTTTATCATTTTAAGGAACACATTTGTTATTGTTGGTAGTCCGAAGAGTGACCTAATTACAAATTATGGAATTTACAATGATATGTTGCTTTTAGCTGGTAATTTGCGACTGATGATCTGTTTAGTGATTAATAACTTCTAATTCTAGAACGAAAATTAGATTTCGTGATAGTAGCAATTGCTTTTGGGATTCCTAAAAGTGATTTATCATTTTAAGGAACACATTTGCTATCGTTGGTAGTCCGAAGAGTGAGCTAATTGCTAATTACGGAATTTACAATGTTATGTTGCTTTTAGCTTGTAATTTGCGACTGATGATCTGTTTAGTGATTAATAAGCTTCGATCGTAGAAAGCATTTTTAGAAGTAGATTCGGTGATGACATCAATTACCTCCAAAATTGTGAAAAGAGAGTGATCCTCTTCAGAAAAACATATTCTAACGATGGTAATCCGAAGGTGGCCGAAATTATAAATTATAATTGTTGTATTTATAATGTCATATTGCGTTTAGCTTGTAATATGCGATAGGTGATCTGTTTCGTGATAAATAAGTTCTAATCCCGGAACGCATTTTTAATATTAGAACTACCAAACCAATCAAAATGACTGGTGCACAATTTTTTCCAAAAATTCTTAAAGTTTATAGGAGAGATATAGGAGAAATATTCTACATCGAACTAAAAAAACATAAATGACCGAATTGATCATGTTTTCCGCCTCTTGATTTCTCTTTTCTTAAAGTACTTATTTAATATATTGAAATATAATAGATTTAACGCCGGTAGTTCTAGTGTTAATAAGTAGATTTGGTAATGTCAGCACTTGCTTTTAAGGTTTTGAAAGACTAGGGGTCATTCTGTGAAACACTCTTCCTATTCATGATAAGCCGTATAATGTACTTATTATAAATTATGGTATTTAAAATTTTATGTTGCATTTAGTTTTTGCGACACGGGATATTGCTCTTGAGATTTATAAAGAGACTATTTTATGACGTACAAATTGAATTACTGAGCAAGCTTAAAAGCTATTTCTCAATTATGGCACTTCATTGATTCTATATGTTCCACATAAAATTTGTAAACTCACTAAAATTTTGTTCTTCCGAAGGAAGAAGGAGAATAAAACGATAAAGCAACACTTATATCTTTGTAATAGTAAAAAACTTATATACAATCTTAATCTTCTTGCCACATAAAATTCCAATAACAAATTACTTAATTAATTTTAATCCACTTTTAATATATTTTCAGAATACCTAATCCAAAATAATATCTAAATTCTAACTTTATCCAGAAACATGTAACGTAATCTAAAGTTAACTTATATACATGCGCAATTTAAAACAAAGTTTGTTCGTTTACAACTTCAAATTAGTTTCATTTTATGAAAACGTTTATCGCAAAACATGCCAGACATTTTAAAACTTTTTGCACACATTTCCGGTCGTTTGAAACGTATGGATAACTAGGCTGGCAGAATTTTTGTAGCTTTATTTTCCGCACGGAACCGAATCTAGAACTTCGTGTCCATTCTCAACGAAAGGTGAACGGTGTTGTGTGTCGAGCAGGAATTTCACAGCAACGGAAAATAAAAAAGTAATGCCGTTCGTTAGTAATCGGTGTCGAATGTTAAAATGTATCTATACCCGTGCGATAATCCATATTTAGAATGTCAAGCAGGTCATTCTGCGTCGAAGAAGTTTTGATAAAGTTTTTACGATAAATAGTTGTAGAAAAGCGTCCCATTTAACTTTGCGACGTATTTCTATATTTACTTCAGGGAAATTGCAATATGGATCTGAGGAACTTAGAAATTTACTATTCTACTGTCTAACTTAACGTTCTTTAACCCTTAAAAGGTACCATGGGTGAAAAATTACCCCATTATAAATTGTTTTTCTAATATTATTTACAAACTGAATTACTGGCAACGCTGATTTTTCCTGTAATCATTTATGGCGTCAGTAGGGATACCATTATCATAAAAAAGTTCACTTTTGTTATGTCCTTCATAACAAAAGTTTTACTTCAGTTTTGTTAACTACACAACGCCAATACCACCATCCACATGTAAGCAAGGAAGATGTGGTAAAAGTCTATATATAAATAGATAGTAAATAGTAAATATAAATAGATGAAAAATATATATTAAAGAAAATAAACTGTGAGTTGTACAATATATACCTACTTCATTTGTAAATGGCACCGCAATATTATTTGCAATAACTGTAAAAAATAACTTTTATAATTTTCATGAAATATGTAATTCTTATAATATATCTAATCTCATTTACATGTCTATTCAATTTATAAAATAAAATTCTTTTATGGGGTAAACTTACACCCATGATACCGTTAATGTGATTTTTTTAGATGATACCTTTTAAGGGTTAATTGTATTTTTTTGTTAGGAAATGTTGCGAATATTTTCATATTTGCTACAATGATATTCAAATTGCGCGAAATCTTCGATAAATGGATACGAAGATTTAGACATTCTTACTTTTGTAAATGTCTATTCACAAAATACATTAAGGTGTTAGCAATTCGTTGCAATGTATATATTTTTTTGTAAAAGTCAAATGCCTACACAAAAGAATGTAATATGTTGCAGCTATTTCGCTGCTTTTTATTATTTCAATATATTAAAATAAATATTTTAAATATTCACGAACATTCAATTTTATCGACTCCACATTTCACTACCTAAAGTATTATTTTTTAGTTTTATTTTCGATGAAAAATTCAAAAAATATTCAGCACTTATCAGAGCCTTATATGAAGATCGTTGTAATTCAAATACCTCAATCGTCCCACTAAATACCCACGACAATTTAAGCAGGATATAATTAAAAGTTAATAAACAACCAAAGTGTATTTCTCTCTGCAAATAAATGTCAACGTGACACCCACATAAACGACTCAAATTATCGTCCATCGAATTCTCTATCCTGTTAACATTTCCATAACTGCATGCTAAAAAATGAAGAGGATCGAACTTTCGCCTATATCTGCCATAATTCTGCACCCACATCCAAGCAAATGAATATTTCTACGGCCATCCGCCCTCGTGCCTACGTAATTTCTGAAAAAAACTTAATTTGCAATTCCTTCCTCTTACGCGACGAGTCTGTTAAACCGTGAAGGTCCTAAAGAGTGAATAATCCACTGTCTCCTCCTCGCAATATCTTGCGAATTATCTCACGAGTGATTGTAACTTTTTTTGTGTTACTTCCCTGGGAAAAAAGTGGTGCATTAATGATTGTTGTTGTTATTTTTCGGCATTAACCATTAAGGTAATTTTGCCTAGGATTTATTAGGAATTATTAATATATAATTTATTAATAATTAAGGAAAAATCGCTCAGGGCCATTGATTGCTAGTCCGAGGCTTGACCTCCTTATCAACATAATCTCTCAACTCGTACGGTCAAATCGGCTAGGACCTACTCTTTTAAATGAATTCCGAAGCACTGAGACTATGATAAATTAATTAATAATTAAGAACAAATTTTCCAGGTGTGACAGAAGATTTGAATTGCGGCTACTAATAGCTAGTTCGAGCCTTTACCTCTTGATCCGCCACAGCTCCCGTAGCTGTATTATATACTGTGTCATTTGTCCTTCAGGAAAGTTATGTATATAAACAGTGATACAACTTGTATTCCCCTAAGATCACTAAATTCCTCTTAAGTTTATTTCAGTATTCAACGTTTCTATATATTGTATATTGAAAGTGAATAACCGGAGTTTGTGGAAGAACTGATCTATTTAATCATTTATATTGTAGATAGACATATATGAGCCGTTTTTTTGAAAGTGTTAATGATAACAGTTGAAAGGTAGTTAATGATAACTATGAATGCAATCTGCTATGAGCTTTTTATCTATAAGCAGTTCCCAAAAAAAATCCTTAAAAATTTTCATCATTTTGTCAATATAAATTTACGTAGTTAACGAAATTACAAATATAATTACTTTGAAAGTGGTGTAAGTCCACTTTCCACAAAGACATAATATTTAGTTCAAAAATTCTACTACATAATTTCTCTACTTCACTTTTAACTAATACTTTAAAAACAATCACATTATAAACTTACGTCAATTTAATATTTGAAAAACATAAAATGAGCGTATTACAAATACCAATATTTTCCAAACCTTTCAAATACAAACCCTTGATTTTCTCCATATAATATAAAATGGACTTACACCACTTTCAAAGAAAACGGCTCATATGCGAAATAAAAGTAACAACAGGATTTGCAGTTTAAAGACTTTTTCCAAAAAGTTAAGTATCAGTCATTTCGACCACCTTGATAGATCTTGATGGAATTACTTAACAATATAAATTATATCATTTTACTATAAATAGGCTCCGATGACAACTCCCATGTTCACAATATCTGCATACACTCCATAATGTAATAACAACTTAGTTGTTATTTTTTTATTTGATTTGCATTCACACTTTCTGTTTGCATTCCTAGGAGTCACTCTTACCTTCGTCTCTATCACCTATCAACTCGTTATCAAACATCCACAACAAAAACAACTTCACATACACCTAGCATTAATAATTGTATCAAATCATGCAACAAAAAGAATACAATCGCAATTTTTACATCGGGAAAGCCAGACACGACACAATCCAATTAAAAATGAAATTTGTGCTTGCTAAACGGCGGTTTAATTATGGCCCTTCGCTTTTCATGGAGAACGTTCATGCGACCTTGACACTTATCATAAGATAATGAGCTTCGTCACGAAGAGAATACTACACGCTTTATATTCTGCTTGCGAGAGATAAGATAGTATAATATGAGCATTGTAACTGCCAACCACAAATATTTGCACAGAATCGAAATTTCGCGAAATCTCACGCTGGAGAGTGTGTTTCGTTGAGTTTGCGAATCAATGAATTACACGATAATCTTGTCACTCCGTTTGGACGTGTTTCTCTGCGACGAAATTCAACATCCGAGAATCTAATTAACTCAGGTATCTCGTTTAAGCTTGTTTATTATCGTCGTTAAAAATTCCATTAGCTTCGCGAATACTCGGAAAATTAGAATTCGTAATTTCACGGATTCTCGGCATTTCAGCGAATTCTGTTAATCCGTTTCAGATTTCAGCACGTTTGCTGCTTTTGATCGCATTGAACTTTGCAAAATGTTAAAACTGATTACTAAATTCAATTTAATTTATGGGATTTTCTAAATTTCGATTGCATTATCAAAATTCTCTTTGTGTGAATGTCAAGTAAGGAGTATTGTTGAATTTACAAAATAATGTGAATTAATATTATAATTTTAAACGCCTAAGGTGTTATTTCTTTGTTGCATTGTCTTTCGACGAAATACTTGCAAACTGTGTGCGATAAAATAATTACCAGAGATTGTAGAACCATATTACACTGTTAATTTAATAATTTGCATTTAAAATAATTGTTTCACTCTGTTGTTAGCTACTCGAAATTAATTTTGTAATATTTTGTATTGCCAAATATCTATTTATTTTCCACGATAACGATAATAACTATTTCTATAGGATATTTCGCTTAAACATATAAAATAATTACAAATCCTGAAATTATAACTACTTTAAATTATATTAATGAAATTAATATGAATTATCTCCTAAATTATCTTTAACGGAAAGCCGTATCTGCCGTAGTTCGACGTAGAAACCCAAAGGTTTAAATCTACACTAAAATGTAAACAAGACCATCATCCGATATTGTCATTCATATTCCCTAAACAATTTGCCAAATTATTCCTGTTAAAGGACATTCCAATAATCCATTAGTCCTTTTATTTATTTCCTAAATATGCGTAGTTTTGAAACGTTTTGAAATCAATGAATGTAATACAATATCATGAATTTTCGCTTTGTGTCGATCAGCGGGCAACGTTCCAAAAGGAATACAAAGTGTGTCTTCCAGAAGGTCACGACAATAGAGCAGAAACTTTGCCATGGAATACGTTGAAAACCGAGAAAGTCTGTGAATACAAAATATCAAGGATTTTCAAAGAATCTATATTCTCAATGTAATACGAATTTCCCTAAACCTGCATATATTTGCATTCTCACGTGAAATGGCAATTCTACGTTAAAATAATTGGTTCAATTTGTTGTTAGCTACGTGAAATTAATTTTGTAATATTTTTCATTGTCAAATAACCACCTGTCTTCGACAATAATGATAACTACAGATTTTATTGTATACTTCGTTTAAATATACTAAATAATTATTAACAATTATTGGTCATATTTTCATTAATGCAGGTTGTCCATATAAGTCAGTATGGACGTACTGACAAACCGATGGTTAAAAATTGCTGTGTTTTTTATGGGAAATGTTTGTAATTTAACATGAGACATGTATAACCTATTGGTATTCAGAGAAATAAAGTTTTATAAAATAATCACTTTATTTTATGTGGTTATTATGTAATATTATAAAAATAACATTATAATATATAATATAATTATATTATGCTATATACCTATTATGTTGATATTATTATTATGAGATGTGATTACTTTAATATAAATTATCCCTTAAATTATTTTTAATGGAAATTAATGTTAACCGTAGTTCGCCATAGGATTGCTAATCTACTAACTATATTTGTATTGAATCTATGTTGACAGAAATGAACTTCCATCAAATCGTGCTATTTCTGTCGCCGTTTAATGATATCTACAAATATATTTAATCACGGCATTACTTTCAAAGTCGTTTAATTGGCACCGTTTCAGCTGAAATTGAATTTAATTCGGCGTAAAACGGTGGGAAAATATCAATACAAGAAATCTTGGTCGACTTTCTCTCGTGCAACGTGGAATACGTATACCGAATACGCAGGAAAACAAAAGTTACGTGTGAACTTTCGTGTTTCTGCGAATTCTGGAGCATGTAAATCACAGCTGTCGCGAATCGCATGTTTTCAAATGCTCCAAACTCATTTAATTTCTATCTCTCTATGAACCATCTATAGGTCCTTGTGACTCGAAGGTCACACAAGGCACAGGTGTATTTTCATTCTGCGAAATCATATTTTCAATTGTACTAGTTATTCTAACTTACTTCTTGAAAATTACACACCTTCTTTGTAATTAAATGCTTAAAAATACGCTAAACTTTTAATCGAAATTCTATTTTTAACACGTCCCACAATGCTATCATGTAAATATTCTGTAAGAAGAGCAACAACGTCGAACAATACAAGTTTAAACTAATTTCCATTGAAATTTCAATATTAATAAATTTTACACTGTTTACTTACAAATACGCAGTTCAGAAGACAAAGTTAACCTTTGATCTTGATGCAGTCGTAGTGAAGAATTCTTTCACACTTTTCTCACGTTTCAATTGTAATTTCAACTATTAAACTGATTTATTTATTTATAGCTTTTAATCGAAGCTTTTTGAATATTTATTGTCTTATCGTTTTATTGGAATTGTATTGGACATTCTAATTTTTATATGAATTACAAGTAGGAACGGTATAGCAGAATTATTGTAAACAATGTTTAATTGCAGATATAGAAACACGGTAAGTGAAAAATCTATAAATCCACGGGGCGTTTGAATAGATACGTCTAATCACGGCGACGGTCACAGAGATACTGACTGCGAGACTGATTTGTTTTCGTACGTCACCTTGCGAATTCTCACGCGGCCGCGGCCGGTCGCCGCGCCTCGAATTGCCGAGCAATATTTTGATACGACGCTCGTCGAGTGTACGATTACAGGTAGTGCTACAATCTTCAATATTTGAGTAAAATTACAATATCTACTTTTTTTCATTACGTAATGACTGCTGCATTTTTTTAATTGTTAACTTTATAGTCGCATCTGTGAAGCATTTACAATTAAATACAAGAGGTCATTAGAATTAACCCTTTGCGGACGGAGACTTTTCTGACTCTTGAGAAATAATCATTTATTTGCCGATGAAAAACAACCTGTTTGCCAGAAAGACAGAGTATTAATTTATAGAAGTTATAAAATACTATTCACGTAATCATATTTCAACGGTTATATTTTATTTGGTCAACTCTAACCGTGTATACAGGAGCCAATAAACTGCAATCAGATTTTTGTCTCAGACCACATATATGCGACCGTTGTCCGCAAAGGATTAATAATAATATAATGTATCACATATAACAGAGTACATTGAATTTAATGTAATATTGTATTTATGTAATATATAATTATATTTAATAAACATTTAAAGTCTTTTGTCTTTCGTTTAAAAGTTTTGTTTATAAGTAATGTTATATTTGAAAGTAATATCAGAAGTGGGTATTAACAAATGTATAAATGATATTACAGAGCTAATTGTAGTTATAATTAAGCTATTCTGATCATTTAAAATGGTACTCATATGTCCAAATTGATTTAATGTTTTAATGATATATCAGTCTAAAAATGAAGAACACTGTTTCTTTAAACAATTTGTGGTGAAAATTGTTGAAGGTATGGAAAAATTGTTGGATAAAGATTGTATCGTTCTCTGTGCACAGTTAGAGTTAATTTCTTATCAAAGTAATTTAAATCTTAAAGTTTATTATTTATTTTGCATATTTACACGAAGTATTCTTTAACATCTCTAATTATTATTATTGCCAAAGACGGCTAAATACTGAGCGATAGGCAATAATTTTAGTGGTTTTGATAGCTCGTAACTATGAGGTATTTTACAACATAACAGCAGAAGATACAAAAAAAATATCATCAGGGACATCCGGTGAGATGTAAATATCAGAAATTGCTCTCTTTAAAGCACGTTAACACTGAATACTACGAGATCAAACAACTGTTATTTTCTATCAAATAAAAAATTTAATGGCGTATTCCCATAGAACTGTATGTGGAATCTTGAACTACCGCCATTCTGGATAAAGTTACGGTAACCGTAAGAAATGTATAAATTACTATGTTTAACTTCAAATCCCCGTCACCTCTGAGAGGTTTCTTCTAAATTAATTCAAACAATATACTTAAAATTGCCAAAAAAATACGTTAAAAGAAGAGAAATGATGGGGCAAGAAACCTGATTGATCTAATCACTTACAGTCTACAAAGTAGACGTAGAAAAATGAAAAAGAAACTGTGTTAAAAATTTCCGGAATGTTTGCAAAAATATCAAGACAGACAATTTTAACCGCCTTGGTAGATCTAGTGTTAATATATTATAGCCATAGTGATTTGACACCGACATGAAGGTCTTTGACGAAGAAACCATAAAGTTAAAGCGGAAAAATTCAAATAAGAAATGTGAAAGCAAATGTAAAGACATAGGTATAATACTAGTCTAAATATAATATACTATCTAAAGGTAGTATAAAAACCACTACGATCCGTAGAAACCAATAAAGATACCATGAGAAATAAACATAAATAATAAACCTGAACTATTAGTTCATGAACAACTTTCATAAATAATCTTGACAAACTTACTTTATAATTAAAAGGAGGCCAAACTAAGTGAAGAAATGTCATACCTAAAGTAAATAAACTCGATTTGATATAGTTGAGTGACAATTTTTGAAGTGCATAAAAACTGTTATCCGCAGTCGTCTGGTGCAAAATAAAACTGCAAATATTTCGAGCGTACAAGTCCGCCAATTACGAGACTCTCTTTCTGACAATGAGCCAACAGAGCACTGAGTTTCTCACGACATTCAGCACCGTAATTTCTCTCGGCATTGTCTAACTACTTTGAGTCGTGACGCGTAAAAGAGTGAGACTCTCATCGTCGGCGTTGGTAGCGCGAAAAAAGCGGAACGTAACGGTGTCGATTCAAGAATTTCGCATCCATCTTCGTTAGCCGCTTTTTCGCGATTCCTCCCCCAATCCTCATTCGCCCTTGCTACGGTGAGATTGCGAATTTACTATTGTAACCGAAGTTACGTCAATTGTTCGTCTATTTCTTCATTTTCCTTTCTTTGTCCGTTGACCGTTGGAAGTTTGATGTTTCGTGAAGTTAAATTAATTATGGTAGAAAATTAGATTAATATATACTTGACGAATTTTCTAATCTAATTTCAGGAAATATCAATTACCATCCGTCACAGCTTCTTTTTTCTCTGAATTTCAGTATCAGTCTGCTATGATTTATCATAAAATTAAAGTAGAAAATTAGATTAATAATAATTTGAAGAAGTTTCTAAGTTAATTTCAGGAAATATCAATTATTATCCATCATAGCTCCTTTCTTCTCTGAATTTTATAATAGTATCAGTCTAGTCTGATTTTTCGTGAAATTAAATTAGAAAATTAGATTGATAATAATTTGAAGAATTTTCTAAGTTAATTTCTGAAAATATCGAGTTGTTTTATATCTAGTTTGATTTTAGATCTGTATGTTTTATATCTAGTAGGAAATATCTAGCTTGATTTTTCGTGAAATTAAATTAGTAAGCTATATTAATAATAATTTGAAGAATATTCGATTTAATTTAACGAAAAATCAAACTACACTGACACTGAATATCAAGGAACAAAAAATGAGGGATACCACTTTTGGATTGAAGTTTTGTTGCTCAAATTATTGTTCATTGAAGTTGACACTTTGATGCTTTGCTACTTTAATGTAGCTTGTTAAAAGGTATTCAACTATATAATAATGTAGCTTATTAAGACGTATTATGTACATAAACGAAAGTGCAATTAATGCGAATGGTGTGTCATATATAAAATTTTATTTTAATAAAATAATTTAATGTTCCAATCTTTATTTTGATAAAATCATTTAATATTTAAAACTCTGTTTTGATAAAGCTATTTAATATTCAAACTTTCATTTTGATACATTTCAGAATAATATTGAATCTCAGCGAAATTAATGTACCTACAGCTTGCTGAAATTTTTTATTAATTGTATTCAAAATTTTTCGCGATCGAAACGTAAACAAAGTGTACTCCAAAATAAACTCACAGCATAGGTATGAATTTCTGTCATGTAAATTTTCATCTCTTTTTATGCAAATTATTTTTACGAGTCAATAAATACGGGATCGTTCAATAGACTATCAGAAACACATCGGTTCTTTCAGACGTTTTGCAGAATTTCGCAGAGGAATTCACTACGGAGACCATTGCCAAAAGTATTCACGATACGCAAACAAAAATCTGCAAGTTGTAAACGCACAAATAAAATCTGTGTTTGCGCTTTATTAATGACGGAAGATACGTTCTAAAAATATAACTACCGTCATATTCGTATGTTATCACTGTTATCGACAAACTCGTTTGTAATGGATAGATTTCTACGATCCAGCGATTGCATAGATTTCGAAAGAATTTTTACCTTTAACAGGAATGTAATCATGAAAGGTAAATAAATAATGTAATCTCTATATTAATTTATGTCTTAGGCTTCGTAGTATTTCTTTAAATGTCGATTAAAAGAAAATGAAATATTTCATATTCTTACAAAACTTTAATTTCAGTACAGATAAATAAACTTTCGTTTATTTCTATTTGTATTCTATTATTTTTAGTTCAGTTTGACTACAGCGACTAGCAGAAAAAAGGCTACTATGCAATGGAGCAGAATCAGTCGATATAAAATGGAGTTAGTCAGTATTATACAGATTAATACAGAAACTATCAGAATCTGAATTAAAATGTCTGGAAATATAATATTTTCTTAGCATTTTTAAGGAAATATCAGTACATAATTATTATAGTATGTTCCCTTCCTTTGCCACAAACAATTACTAACTAAAGACTGACACGATCAAAACCAAAGTGAGTAATATTATTATAATTTTATTATCTATACTTATAACGATTTTCCTGTTACTATTAAATAAAATTACTCCGATATATTATCTAAATAAACGGACTAAACTAAAGTATATGTAATCAATCAAACAATACTGCACTGACAAAGTGTCATTTAAAAAATCTGTGACAAAGTCTAATAGAAGCGCAAATTAAAGGAACTTAAAGTATTCAATACCCATATAAGAAAAGGTAAAATGAAAAAAAGGCAATTTCTTTATTGATTTGCAATTTTCTTTGAATCGTTTGGTTTTCAATGCGTCAAGCAATTTTAAATCTCGTTTTTGCAACACATAAAACGGTACAAAAAAAGAACGTAATCAATTCGTTAATTCTGACTTGTAAACGACAATTATTGCTTTTCATAGTTCTTTACACTTGTATTACCAATTTTAACTGCTTTTTTAATTTACTCTCGGCACGTAAACGATAGCAATATTTTAAATATTCAATACTTTTCCATTCAGTTACACCTCCGTCTGTTTTTCATAAAACGGATTGCAAGTTGCATAATCTGTTTTCTTCGGATCAGTTATACGTTCACTCGTCAATATTATGAATTATCACTTCCCTGACGGGCTAAAACAAATTGCAGGAACATTTGCAATACATTGCGCAAGTTTCGCGTGACAAAGAGTACGAAATTCTTCACGCTCTTCAAATTCAATTTCGCACGCCTATTGAAACTGACCGGATTTTTCAGTTACGACCCGTACAAAAGTTAAATATAGCTAGCCGTCTTTGTAGAACTGTGCAAATCATATTCACCGGTGTCGAAACAAACTTTGCATAGATTAATAACGATATTGCAAGGGAACTGTTTGATGCTATGCAACTTTTTAAATTTCTATTAATTTTTACACTGCTTGTACAATCCAAGTTGCACTTAATATTTTGCATTCATGTATTATTGCTAGATATTGTGAATTCTGAAATGCTTAAAAAGTACAGTTTCATTGCAGTTAATTATTCAGTGCCTGCAGTGCATTTCACTATCGATAATAATTACAAAACGGTTAACGACTTGAGATCGTCCCACTTGAAAATTTATCGCTCATATTGAATTTTTCGTGATATTATTTTTGTGTATTATTATTTATGAATTTACCAACATCATTATTAGATGTGTATATAATTTAACGAGAGATGGCTTTATGTGTATATAGAAATATTGATTAGAAGATGTGACGCCCGTTGTTTACATGTCCGTTATATTTTAATTTTGTAAGATTGGTTTAGTATTATAAATAAAGAATTGTTCCTTCAGAAACTTATTTCCCAGAAAAATTGATTAACCCTTTGCCGTACGATTTCTTTTGTGACTGAATTAGAATTAATTGCTGAAATAAAAATCTATCACTGATTTCTGATATAGCGTGTAACTTAACGCAATATTAATAGCATAAAAATAATTTGATCGTATCGGGATCCACTGATATTTTTGATTCAATACTTTTTGGAAAACTTAAAAATTTCCTATTCCATTTATCGCGTCACGAGTGTCACTCGTTATTGTACGGCAAGGGGTGAAAAATTGATAAACTGTCTGTTAAATACAGTTGAAAAAGAACAACATATTCAAACTAATTTTGCAATTTTTTTACTTTTCATCATTGATATCGAAGACAAATTTTCGTCGAACTACATTCGACAACTTGCTGAGCAATTATTTCTTAAATTAATACGTTGATATGTGTGAAATTACTTTCACCAGTGGCGAAATAAATTTTGCATAGGCAAATACCTGATTGCAAGAAAATCACGCAATGCGCTATGCTTTCTGTCAACCGTATCCCATTGCAACACGGAATGGAAAAGTAAAAATCCTGTACGGCAGTGTCCTTTTATGTAGATATCGATACCAGCGTTTCATGTGTCACATATTTAGAACAACGAAGTTGCGTAAAACAATTTAAGAAGTAAGATATGCATTTTTAATGTCTTGATAATAAAATTATGAAAGATCTGTTCCTTTCTCGGAAAGACAAATTTTTTACGACAGTATTTGGACGAATTTTTCGTTAATAATCTATTCTTCATAAACTTATGCGTATCAATGTTATCATGGACTCGTTGAAAGTCGTATTATTGAATAAGTTTTTATTGGTAATAAATGTTATGTTGTAGTACAATTTTATACGTTTCTCAAAACTCCTATCAGCCTTATTCAGATATTCTAACTTCGAAATCGTTAAATTTATTGCAAACATTTTGTGTAATTTGTTATTCTGAGATCGATATTCTGCTACTGTAATGAATTGTACAATGCAAAGCATGGAAAACCTTAAAATAGGAATCACAATCAAATTTAATTATGAATCAAAAATCGGGGTGTATCGTTCGGAAAGTAGATCTTATCCCTTCATGATTAACAGAAAATTCAAATATTTGTTTGCTATTTCAGTTTATTAATTTAGTTTACTAATAGCATATTCAGATCTATAAAAATATGAAGATGACAAATTAATTCTGATGTATTTCTTGATGTTATAAGTCTTGAGCTTTGTAACAAAAGTACATCAACCTTGTGAGTGAACAATCATGAAAAATAAATCCAGTATATTTACGAAGTAGTGCCTTTGTTATCATAACATTTGTATTCTTCTAATTACGATCGCTCGTAATAATATCTCCAATAAAAACACAATACCGCAAATGACAGCAAACAATGTCATAGCAGAGCGGAACGTACAATTTGAAATTATAAAAATTACTACCATAAATTGTACCATCAATTTAGAATGCCATTATATCCTTACTATCAACAAATCCACGTTTTCAAAGTATTAACACCACAGATCATCAGACGCCTAATAGTGCGACTACAAGCCCCAAAACTCACCCCAAAAGTACCCTTTCCCGAATCATAAACTTGAACTAACCATAATCAACAACATATATCGCAAAAATCTTAAGGAAATTACCCTATCACCCTGCAAAATCATCCTATCCTAATTAACAATACATCGTCACCTTCCAAGTCACAAATACCCAATACCACTTCAAATCCATTTACCACCGTCAGAGGTCTCAAAATTCTCATCAAAAATACCCTCCCCAAACAATCGCAATCCACCAGTCATATCATACACTATAAATATCATAAAAAAAGGAGAAAAAAAATAAATCCATCCTACCTGTTCGCAAAATGATCGCGCGGTACGCACGATCGCCTCGAGCGGACCTCCTCCTCCTCCTCTTCCCTTCGTTCCCCCTTCAGGAACGTCAGCCAGGAGCGTAAATAACGATACACCGAGAGCAGACCTTGGCGAGGTGGAACGCAAGTAGGAGTTACAAAGCTCGCCCAGATATTTTCCCAGTTCTATTTGCATACAATCCGATCCAGCGTGGATCCACGCTCAGGAATTCACGCAGAATGTCCTGAAAGGCCTCCTCTTCCGTCGGCCTTTTTTTTCTCTCCCCGCTGATGGCGAACCGACGCGGTTTCCGCTTTGTGGGCGTCGTCGAAGGACCCTTCGGAGTTGTAACTTCGAAGGGAAAGTCTTTGGTAGTGTGATAAGATCAACAGGGATCACGATGATCCTCGATGATGTCTCGCGGGAAGACACCAAGGATGACGGGACGACACGGGGAACCAGGTGGCCACGAAGCACCAACGAACGGGAGGAACCGCACGCTCGAGAATCCAGCCAAGCACTGCTGAGGCCAACAACAGGTGAGCCGTGCCAACAGTTTACTGCCAGTGACGTATCATCGGTGTGCTCTGCTATAGGGGCAACAGGTGTGACGTGCCTCAGGAACGTAGCCAGCTGAGGAATGAACGATGGTGGTTAGTTCGATGGAATTGTTCAGTTTGTTTATTTAACGCTAACCGTACCGTAGAGGGTCAAATGATCGGTTCAGTGAAATGCAAATACACCTAATTCTATTTTTACACGGTAGATACGTTCCAGACAAAACCGTGTAAAAAAAGACATGAAGTACATACATAGAAAAAAGGGGATTAGTTCCATATCCTTCAACCCTGTAAAAAATAGTTAAAATAAATTTATTGAAAAATTTATTTTAACCCCTTGCACTATAACAACGAGTGACACTCGTGATGCGGTTGCAGTAACAGGAAATTTTGAAGCTTCGCAAAAATTGTCAAATTGAAAATATCAGTGGAACACGACACGATAATGTTATCCCTTTGTTGTTAATATTGCTTTAAATTCTAAGATACATCAGGAATCAATGCCATATCTTTATTTTAGCAATTTAATTCTCAATTATTGCGGAGGCAGTCACAAAAGAACTCGCAGGGCAAGGGGTTAAGAATACTTTACATTTTTTAATCGTGCTAAATCGAATGAAATCGTGTAAAAACGGAATCATTTTTTTTTTCTAGACCGTGTTAAATCAAAACCGTGTAAAAAAAGACCGTGTAAAAACAGAATTGGGTGTATATAATTTTTTGTACTATTAATTAAACACCGTTTCGTACGTTGTTTCCGATATTAAGTTGACGGTCTCTTGTATTTCTTTCAGACTGGTATTATTGTTAAATCGTAACCGACCACAGGATCTGCTATGGTAAGGATAAGTGTTCAGAAAGTGTCGGTACGGTTAGTGTTAATTGTGTGTCATGTACGGGAAAAAGCAGTTTGGAAGTTACGGACTGGAAAGGAGGGGGGGGGGGGGGGGGGGGGGGTGGATAATTGCAGACACTTGTTGGTGACCATTAAGGGTTTGAATGAAAATGAAGAATTGACAATGAAATTAACACATTTACAGAAGGTACTGATTAAAATTCTGACATAGACGGTTAATGTAATTGTGTTCACTGTGTGAAATGTCATAATTTTGAAGCTGTTCTGATTTAGGGTGAATTTTGATGTGGAAGATGTTTGGTGATAGGTGAATTGCGATGAGGATTGTTTTAATGGCTGTTGTTGATTATTGGAAAATTATGGGTGTTTTGAAGTTATGTCATATTTTGCTAATGTGGGGTAATTGTTTCACAATAATAAGAATTTTTCTTCTCGATACTATGCTTTGTGTTGGATGGGTGTGAAGGTTTATAGTTATGTTAAATAGGTAAAATTAATAGGTATAGAATAGGTATATTTTTACGAGAATACGGTTAATTGAAGTGATTAATGGAATTTGTGGTTTTTATATTGATTTTGTGTTGCTGTAAGACTAATCGATTTCGTATTTGTCCGAAAGTTAATATATTATATATTATAATATATATTCCACGAATACAATAATTAATACTTTACAGTAATCAGAACGTTTTTCATACTTGTTATTGTTTTTTTTCATTTTTAGGAGTAATAAAATTAATTCTTTGCCAGTTAATGGAAAAAATAAATTTTTCATACTTTGGCTTTGTAATTTTATGTTATCATATTTGAATGTATTGTATTATAGCATTGAAATAAAATTGTAACGAAAGGTAGGTAAAAGAAAGTATGATATAGCATTGCTGACAGAATAAGGTATTCACACGTTTTTTTTTTAAATTACCATTACATTGATATTAAGCTATATAAATATATGTCACTTATATAATTTGTGGGATTCTTCGTTTTTCAAAAGTAGCTTTTAATTCCAATTCGAGCCATACGAAGCGCTGAAACATAAAAATCAATTGAGAATATTTCCAAAAAGGTTGCGGTCACAAAAGAGGCTAAAGTAATTGCAATTTTAATCATTCACATTTTCGATTATGTATATATCAGTACCTTTTTTTTTAAATTATAGTCCAAGCTCTAATGTGTGAGATATAAAACGATACACGGTTAAGATAAAAATTTCATTGTAAATCTGTAACATGGTGTAAAAACCTTTTCCGTACGAAGCTCAGGTGCGAATATTTTTTAAAATCGGCATAATATAACTGTATAAACGCGAATTACGAAATTCGTGATACAGAAGACAGAGTCGTTAATCACATATGTTCCTTTTTTAGAAGAACGGTCAGTGCGATGGCATAACATAATGATGCTCTTCCGTTCGATTCTAAAGAGCGCGAGAAATGTCAAGAACAAAACCGGTTTCTTCGCTGATTCTTTTCCCAGCCGGAAGAAGCGCAAATTGGGCAAACAAATGTATATGTTCCGTTTGTTTGCCCAAGTGACACCGAATTGTAAGCATTTTAGCAAAACTGTTATTATATTAATTTAGTTAGGCTCGGGTAACTACGTCATTGTATAATCTATGGTTTGTCTTGATTAATTTAGAGAAATATAAATAGATCTACCTAAAAATGTGATATGTTTGCATCATATTTGTGTAATATACTTTTTAAATAAATTTTTATGATATTATAAGTATATATTACTCTTTTGAAATTCATAACAAATCCTATTTCCTCGATAGACAGCTCCGCCAAGGTATTCTCTAATAATTTCTCTAATAAACCACAAAATAATTTTCTAATTATACGTAACAGCTAATATTACACTTTGCACATTACATACTACAAAGTTTATGCCCTCTCGTACAAATTGTTGCACAATTTTCTATTAAACTGATAACACGAAATGACGCATTGCTTAAATTTTCATATAAAAATTGCGTAACATTACAAAAGCAACTCAGAAATAATTTCGATCATAAAATTATCTAATACAAAAGTTTCTTACTTCAGTATGTTAATTACAATACCTGCAGAAACTGTCATATTAAAAGACCAAGTAAGATATCACTTTCTACAATTTTCGCCGCTATGCATACATCAACGAAGCTTATATATGCACCACATCAGCTACTGTCATTATGCACATTGTGCTACTACATAACAGCCTGTCATTAATGCTCCTTGAAAAGACAGGAGCGGCTAGAATTTTTCACCTACTCGAAAATTAGTCCCCCGCAAATACAAGGAGTTGCTGTTAATTGTTTCATACCAGTTCATTACGAGCTTATTGCCGACTACTTAGCTTCACGTCGCAGAAACGAAAGGGAGACTTAAATACGAGTTAAATTCTGTACCTTCGCACGTTCGCAGCTTATGGTGAAATATGTAGGTGGAGAATGGTGGCATGTATTTTAATTAAAAGTCTGAATTAATGGTACTTTCATATTTGATATGAGAAAACGAAAATTATAGGGAAAGGTATTTTTATTATGAAAAAATTTTGAATACACAGCAGCTATTTTTAATTGCTGATAACTAAATTTCAAAAACAGTTTGGCACTTATGGCGAAATACATATGTAGGACGAGTATGCTGGCATGTATTTTAATTACAAGTCTGAATTAATGGTACTTTCGTGTTTGATATGAGAAAACGAAAATTATATGGAAAGGTATTTTTATTATGAAAAAATTTTGAACACACAGCAGCTATTTTTAATTGCTGATAACTAAATTTCAAAAACAGTTTGGCACTTATTGTGAAATATGTAGGACGAGTATGCTGGCATGTATTTTAATTCCAAGCCTGAATTAATGGTACTTTCGTGTTCGATGTGCGAAAACGAGAATTATAGGGAAAGGTATGTTTTTAATGAAAAAAATATGAAAACACAGCAGCTATTTTTAATTGCTGATAACTAAATTTCAAAAACAGTTTGGCACTTACGGTGAAATATGTAGAACGAGTATGGTGGCATGTATTTTAATTCCAAGCCTGAATTAAAGGTACTTTCGTGTTTGATGTGCGAAAACGGGAATTATAGGGAAAGGTATTTTTATTATGAAAAAATTGGAAGTAATAGCAGCTGTTTTTAATTGCTGATAACTAAATTTCAAAAACAGTTTGGCACTTATTGTGAAATATGTAGGACGAGTATGCTGGCATGTATTTTAATTCCAAGCCTGAATTAATGGTACTTTCGTGTTCGATGTGCGAAAACGAGAATTATAGGGAAAGGTATGTTTTTAATGAAAAAAATATGAAAACACAGCAGCTATTTTTAATTGCTGATAACTAAATTTCAAAAACAGTTTGGCACTTACGGTGAAATATGTAGAACGAGTATGGTGGCATGTATTTTAATTCCAAGCCTGAATTAAAGGTACTTTCGTGTTTGATGTGCGAAAACGGGAATTATAGGGAAAGGTATTTTTATTATGAAAAAATTGGAAGTAATAGCAGCTGTTTTTAATTGCTGATAACTGATTTTTAAAAAGAGTTTGGTCGCATAACAAATTTTGATCAATTTTTATCACACTTGTCCATGAACGAGGATTTCTGTATATACAGTGTAAGCATGGAACATATGAGCGTGAATTTCTTTAGTAGTAAATAAATTGTAAGGTAAAGTAGATTTCACAAACCTCTCATTTTTCGGTATAAATTACTACAACACTTCTAACTTTTAAGTTTAGAAAATAAATGAGAAAGTTATACTTCAAATGTGAGTGGTATTATCTATTAAAAATAATATTCCTTGGCCGCAGAATTTTTTTTGGACTCAATTGAAAGTATTTTGGATGATGTAGAACCTTACAGAAGATTGCATTTCTGTTTGAACTCTGAAATGGCAATTTCTGTCGATATTATACATTAAAAATATATAATTATCAGTAATATCAATAAAACATACGTTGATTATCCCGTGCTGAAATAACATCAAATTCCATCTCACCAATACAATCGCTCAGTTGACATAGACAATGAATTCCTAAGATTGCTTTCATCCCTAAAATCTTTGATCGCTAAGCCACGTAAAATAAAGCTTCCCATGCTATTTGAATACTATAAATAATTGGAAACAACATTATTAACATATTTTAACAGTTACCTCGTTAAATCTGTAATAACTTTAACGTCGACGAAAGTACGACTGCTAATTCCACGTGTAATTCGACAACTTGCAAAAAGCAACGATTGCAACACGCAAAATATAATTAATGACAATCAACGAGCAGTTTGCCTCTGACAAAATAGTTGACGACGAACGGCAACGACTCGAGGATAATCAAAACCGGTTGCTGATGCCAGAAATAGTAAGGGGGTAATTTTTAAATGTACACCATAAATTCGTGTGGCATATTCACGGGGAAAAAGCACAATAGCATTCCTCGTAATACCGGCAATTTATATCGATGCAAGTCGGCGGTGAATTTTATTGCGGAAATGGAAGCTTTCTCTCGTTTGAATTCCAAAAGCCGCAGCTGGCGCTTTCGACGCTTCGCAATTTCGCTTGTCTTAGGCGTAGTGTTTGCGAATATGGCAAACTCATTTCACCGTTAGATATTAACGAATTTTCAGAGTATCCACGGAAGATGCAAATATATCATGCTCACGTTTGGCAAGGACAAATTTGTTTTAATTGTTACGGGATCTAAATTCCACAGTTTGAAGATATTTTAGTTGGAAGACTCAAACTTGTATAGCATTCCAGTTAATGATCTATATAATCATTATAAAATCTGTCAACTTTTTTAAAAAGTTAATTGACAGTTTTGCCACCTGTGAATATTATATTAATAGTAGTAATTCGATATTTAGTATAATATAGTAATATTATACATATTTATATATATATATATATATATATATATATATATATATATATTTATGCACATATTATATAGTAATTTAGTATTAATACAGTAATTCGAAGATGCTTCTGTTCCTGGAAGTCTTAATAGTAGAACCACTGTCATTGTATCTTTTATATTTAGATTTACTTAATAAGTACCTTGAAAATAAAGAGCTGAAGAGTTGAAAAAGATGATTAATTAAGTAATGTAGGTTTTGTATGATAGAAATTGAATATTTACTGCATAGCTCATTAAAAATTTAGGGATTATTTACGAAAAATTGATCCGGTCATTTTAGCCGCCTTGGTAGTTTAGTGTTAAAGTACCACTATGCCTGGCACTTAAGTTATTGATT
This sequence comes from Cerceris ruficornis, assembly GCA_963989415.1. NCBI lineage: Eukaryota > Metazoa > Arthropoda > Insecta > Hymenoptera > Crabronidae > Cerceris > Cerceris ruficornis. The sequence goes on from OZ022527.1 coordinate 5,336,072, forward strand.
TGCATTATTGTACAAAATCGGACAGTTTTTCTTGAACTTAATTGGTAATTTTGTGCTTTTGAATGTATTACACAAAAGATGTTGACAGAGAAAACAAAATTATTTTCATAGTAGAAACCTTTCAATTTTTGAAACACAGTTTTATATATTGTCAAGATGCAAATATTTACAATAACGAATATATTTACATTGTGAAGCAACTATCAACGTTGCCAAAATTAGGATCTTCTCCGGTGGAACACTTGAAATTCTTGATACTTACATCTCCATTAAATATAAATGTTAGCGTTGAACAATGTACCTGTATTCTCAAACATTCTGTTACACATGAAGCACCCAGTACAATCTATATCCAAAATCACTAAGTTACAATACATATTGATTGTTATAAATAATAGCAACACGGATCCTACGGTCCGACGTCCTCCAATACATAATAAACGTTATGTATTTTATATAAAACTCTTGAACACTGTCGATTTCAGATCCGTGAATTTGCAAAATGTGTAACACTATTTCATTCATCATTATGCCCCTGCTGAATGCAGATATTCAAAAAGTATATTAACACCCTCAAACACGATAGTCTACGATAAGAACTTCCCTCTGTGACATCCGCCCACGTAATTCCGAGTGCATACGCGAAATAGATAGAATTGGATCGTGCAAAGTCATCGAGTCGTATCGAATGTGGGTTACATAGAGCCACCTAACACTTCCTTTCGCGTATCGCGACTTTCTTTCATGCGCAAAGAAGTAAAAGTATCCGCCCGGGACACGGTGGGCATTGTGCGTGGCCAGTTAGTTTTGCAATTCTTATTCAAATCGCCCTGGCGATTTTGCATTCCGAAAGTACTCCGCCGCGTTCCATGGCTATCGTTTCGATGGATTTATCTCTCCGGAGGATCCACGGAATCCGCCCACTTCCAGCGACGATCCGACGAACGATCATTTGCTTTATTTTGCTCTCTTCCTTTTCGTCTTATTCGTTGCTTCGACGAAAAATCGTACGAATGAGTCAGAGTGGCGGAGAGGCGTTGTTTTTGGATTCGCGAGATGTTTGTGAAATTGTGGATTTTTGGGAGGCTTGATTAGGAGCGTTTTGAAAGGAATGAGCTATCAGGGTTTCTGAGTTTTAAGTGGGAGTTTGGGAACTTGGTAATTTAAGAAATGATGGTGATGATGTTCCGTATTTTCGGGTTTAACTGCTGTGGTTACTTTGCATAGGACAGTGGTCGGCAAACTTATTAGCCAAAGAGCCAAATATGAACATTACAACAATTTTAAAAAAAATTGGGAGCCAAATCTGCTTATTTAGTAAACTTTTATTACACTAAATAAGTAGTACACTAAATAAAACTAAATTTCATACTTAATAAATATTTATTAATGCGAACAATGTGCTTGCATTTCCTTCGAAAGTTTGAGTAAGTCAGGTTTGTATGTTGTTGTTTTTAATTTTAGGCATGATTCCAAGTTCTCATCAATAAGACGACTTCTCAGTTTACTCTTGATAATATAACCAAAAATGGAAGAAAACTTCCAACATTTGGACAAATAGAAGTTATCGAAAAATCGATTACAAATTTTGTACCGGAACCACAAACATACATAGCAGGTGTAATATAATCGAAAACATACGAACAATTTCAGCCGGTAGCTTGTACATGGTTTGTGTTTACGTTTACGAAAACTAATAAAATTAAACTCGATGTTCGTTACGTATTTTTACAACAATATAAAATTTTAATTACCTATCTATCTTTTAACTTAAACAAAAAATTATACATGTTCTCGATTTATAGAAGAATTTTAATTTATCAAAATAAGATGTAATTTTTTTCTTACCAAGTTTTTTTTTAAATGAAAATATTATTGCGCCTTCCGTGGATATTTGTGCCAGAGCCGCACTTAAGGAGCCAAAGAGCCACACTTTGCCGACCACTGGCCTAGGACATACCGTTTCAGGTTTCTATGATATAATAATTGTTAAATTCAAAATTAACCATCATAATCCCTCAATTGCATGCTCATCTCGCCTAGGACGTATAGTTTTAGGTTGGTTGCGAATCACTGAGGCTATGATATAATAATTGATAAATTCAAAAATAACCATCATAATCGCCCAATTGCTGTGCTTATCTCGCATAGGATGTATTGTTTTAGGTTGGTTGCGAATCACTGAGGTTATGATATATTAATTGATAAATTCAAAATTAACCATCATAATCCCTCATTTGCTATGGTCACCCCGCCTAGGATGTATTGTTTTAGGTTGGTTGCGAATCACTGAGGCTATAATATAATATATACATTGCATACGAAACATTTGTTAGAGGTGACCAAAATCCAGAGATTTCCTCTAATTATAAATTATACAATAAAAAAGCTTCATTAACCGTTTGAGTCCCAGAGACTTTTAAAAGAACACGGTCGAAAAAACCCGAGCAGCGCGAGAGCGCTTGTCTCAATCGACTATTGCGACTTTTCGACACAAAATTTGAAAAGCGCGATCGCGCTCCTTGGCACTCAAACGGTTAATTTCCAGTTTCATTAAATCTAAAATCTTTACGTTTACTGTTGATACTTTACATTAACACCTTGTCGTACAATAACGAATGACACTCGTGATGCGATATATTGGATAGAAAATTTTCGAAATCTGTCAAATTGAAAATATTAGTGAGTCGCGGCACGATAAAAATATTTCTATAATGTTAATATTACGTTAAATTATACGACATAACAGGAATCACTGATCAATTCTAGTTTTACTAACTTAATTCGTAATAATTGCAGAGGCAGTCGCAAAAGAAATCGCACGGCAAGGGGTTAAATCATACACTGAAAATAAAGTCAATAAATTAAAATGTAAATTAATTTGACCGAAAATTCCTTTATCTTATTCTCCTCCAGCTAATCCAAATCAGATCCACTGTAATTACACCGCTATCATTTTCCATTAATCAACGATTTATCCAAACCTGTGTCGTTTCACCGCTGATACTAAATCTCTCGGATTGGTTCAAAGTTGATCAATTCGCCGTCATTGTTCGCGTTTTGCACGTCCCTAATTAATTATGCATTCCAGTCGCGTTAAGCTCTCCCATCGCTCTCTTTACCCCTGTGTTATCAAATCCATCGGATTTGCAAATGCTCGCGTATTCATTCAACGTCCGAAACGTTCGAAAAGTGAACCCCATATTTTCCATGGTGACGTAAGTCCTGTAACTTGGACTTTTGACTTTGCAGTTAAGTAGAAACGATACTGCGTGAATTATTCTACGAGCGTGGTTAAACGACGTGGTTACACTGTAGAATGCAGATTAAAAGTGCAACCAAAGGTGCATAAAAATGGTATGATAATTTTTACTTCATTGATTTGTTTTGGAATATCGTTGCAGAGTCATGGCGTCCAGTACGAAAACTAGAATAAAGCTTATTTACTTTTACTTAATTTATATGGTATGAATGATATATATTGCTAAAAACTAAAAGGTTTAGGTGACTGTTTGGTTAGTCTAGTTTTTATAGAGATATATGTAACACTATTTCTTATTTGCTATGTCCATGAAATTCTAATTTTAGCTTACTGTTTGGAAATGTGACTCTGCAGGTCGAGCGCCATTTTAAGTCCACCGACAGGATATAAAATTCTATACCTTTGTGAAAAAAGTTCGGAAATGTACGATATGTCAAAACAATTGTTCTTATTAATTGTAACTTTCCTAAGTTCTTTAATGAATTAACTTAAGCTTTGATAAGAATTATTTTTAAAAAATACTAAGAATGATTGTATTCTTAATAATAACATAGAATATCTTACAATTAGTGATTCAGCTGATCGTTTGAAGTTTATTCTCAATCCAATTGAAGTTAATAATGTCATAAATAAGAGCACTATAAAAATAATTTGAGAAGTAATCGTTGAAACGCATGTGAATTGGAAATTGAGTATTTTGAAATTCAGCAAACTAATTAACTGTTTGACTGATAACATAATTTACCTTATCGATAAGACGTAGTTAATCACTAACTTTTACTATGCTAATCGATGATTTCAACAGATGGCTCTGCCATTCAATTCCCGCGAAATTTTTCTTTATAGTGATTTTTCACATGGTGCTTTTAAGTTGGCAACAATGGATACCGAATAACAGAAATCAATATTGGTGTAGAAACATTCTCTACAATAAAGTATGCAATTTTACTTATACAAAATACTACAAGACCCCTTTCAAAACAGTTAAGAATAAGTATTTACATATAAAATATTAAATATTTGTAAGTTAAATACATACTGAAATGAAGCTTTGTATTTTGTCACTATAACAATGATTTTTTGATAATACACACAATTTTACTATAGATCTATTAATAGTTTTCTGATCGACATATATTTGATTTAACTGTAATCTTCAATTTTTATTATAATTATTTTCCCCACTTTAATAACACTTTATCAGTGCTAATCTGTAACGTTACTTTCAACAGCTGCGGTGTCCGAGTGGTTAAGGAGTTGGACTCGAAATCCAATGGGCTTTGCCCGCACAGGTTCGAATCCTGTCCGCAGCGTTTCCTTTTTTTTTTTTTTTTTTAATGCACTGCCGCAAATAACTGCGAAGATTATTAAATAATGTAATTTTTAAGTAATTTTTACACGATTTAAATTTAATATTCTACAAGTAAAACGCTTTTTTCAAATGTTTAAATATGTAAATTGTTTCTGAAAAGATTTTAATTATGTTTGCTACTATACCTTTCTACGATATATATTATACCCTTATTCTGTGAATTAATTAACGTTCACTATGTTAAATAGTTGGAAGAACAATATAAACGTTAATAAAAAGTAATGTAATAATATTCGTCTGCCACTACACCTTTCTGCGATATATATTATGCCCTTATCCTGTGGATTAATTAATGTTTACTACGTTAAATAGTTAAGAGACCAATATAAACGTTAATATAAAGTAATGTAATAATATAAGTGTATTGTTACACTGGTAATATTCCTATCTGCATTTCTTTTAGTAGAATTAAAGTTTTATTATTTTCCATGACCTTTGTAATTTTATAAAGAATAATAATCATACGACAAGCACTTTATTTTATTATTTATTAACTTACATATTTTTATTGTGGCAATAAATGTTTGTTAAAAACATGAACGTTCAAATTCTCTAACGATAATCAATTATATTTCAAGTAGTTACACTTACACGCAATCAAAATCAAAATGATCTGCGAATTATTTCATATTACACAATATTAAAATGTTTTATATTTAAGTACGATAAATAAGTGTACTAAATATCATTAGCTTCTGCTCTATCCATTGATTGTTATAGTTATATTTGTTTATCATGATTTATACCATTATTTATAACTAATAAAAATAAAATTATAATTTGAAGAATATATTAAAAATTCTATCGGAATTTCAATTGTTTTAAACACTAACGACTTTACAGTACAATATTTCTTTTAATTAAAATACCGTTGTCTGTTCTGCAGACTTGTATTTAAATAGTAACACAGATGAAACAGACGGAGAGGAAAAGGAACTAAAAATACAGGTATCAATAAAGTGGTTTGTTTATTCGATTAAATTATTGAATCGCGAATTATAATTAAATTGTGAATGGTGGGACGGTGGATCACGGCTGATCGATTTCACTTTGTTATTTTAATCTGAAATAGAAAACAACATTCTTGCTCATGTTCGTTCCACAGCCTCCATTTCAGGTCATATATTCTCTGAAATAAAGAAATAAAGATTATATTAGCAATGAAAGATGCAAAATCGCGTCGGTTATTGTTAGACTGCTGATATTGATGCAAATTTCAAATGTGATAAACGCATTAAGAAAGAAGAATCCAAGTAGAGTTTTTTCTTTACTCGCTGAATGTTACAACGATTGCCGTATTTTTTTTATATTACATGTTTTTGTGTATCTTTAACAGTGTTCAACTTGTCATAAATGCATCAAATTTTGCGGTCTGATTATTATTAAATGACGAACGATTATTAACAAGGTGTTTTTGCGAAAAATGCGGTCGCACCTTTTGTAACTGTTGGAATTTTCTATTTGAAGCTAAAGTTATTGCAAACATTTTTAATTTACCATAGTTTGAAGTCAAAATTACAATATTAAGATCGATATTTTGCTTTATACGCTTTTTTGATATAAGTTATTTTGTTAAAAATTTTCTTTACGCTAAGCTTTACTCTATACAATGTAATTTAAATATAATATATCGTTGGCTTAATTGGAAAATGTCGCACATCCATTCTTTAGTAAATGTACTCGTAAGCCTGGAATTGTAATTAAATTTTCTCTATCTCCTGCAAAATCACGGTGTTCATGATATTTCCCGATTCACCTGACGATAATAACAATGTAAACTTAATATCAATTCTCCAATTAAATTTCAAATTTTAAGGAACAACCAAATTCCTCTTCTCATATAGAAGCCCATCATTTTCTAATACATGCGTCGACAACCTTTTTTTCGTATTAAAGGGCAATCTTTATTTGGTGATTCATATAAAGAATCATCAACAGCTAAATAGCCAAATATTATGTTGGGAATATTAATTTGAATATTGAATCTATTCAAAGAATAGGATGGAAAAAGAAAAAACGAAACATGTCGATGTAGCTTATAATGTAGTAAGGGAACAGGTTGAAGATGGTATTGTAAATATCAAGTGTGTGTCCACAGACGATAGTCCAGCTGATATTATAACCAAAGGATTAAAACGATTAGCACAAATTAGAGGCACAAGAAATTCAGGGCTAGATGTAGCAAAAGTGGGGGATTGAAGAGTCTACTTTGCTACATAGATGTATCAAAACCACCCGCAGTACGAAAGTATGTTTATGTTATGTTTTATTCAATTACTTTTGCTGCTCAATGTCCTCCGTTAACGAATGTTTAAAAATGTTGTTTATCTTGTATTTACCGTTTAAATAAATAGTCTACTTCACGTTTTTAATTACGATTTCTCACAAAATCGAAATTAATTAAAGTAATATTTAAATATTTTACTTAGGCTGAAGTGCCAAAGGTTCCGTCCTAGTAAAAGTATAAAACTAAACGTTCCCCCAAACACGAAACATCTCTGCTCCAAATTCCAATATCTCTTTTTAATCCCGATATTTCAACGAGTAGTTATAGAGGTTGCTGCGAATTATGTTTTTACTTACAATAGGATACTTTTTCGAAATCGGTAATCCTATTTGGTAACTGGTCTGCTGTCCTGAAACAGCCGGACAGGTGGTCGCTGTACAAGCATTAGATTCCATTCCCAGGAATGGAATATCGACAACCTGAGTTGCCCAATACACTCGACTCTCCAAGTTATTCCCCACGAAATCTGCAAAACAAAACAGCACTCCGTATTGCTGGAATATTTCTGTCAGAGCACCGGCCACGCTTTTTCTCGTCTTTCAACATTTCCATGCGTGAGGTATTGGCTCGTGCCATCGGCATTGGAAGAGGGAATTGATAGGTCTTTCATTAACACTAAACCTACCGGCTTTATATCTGTTATATTGAAATATACGAAATAAGTACTTTGGAAAAAGAGAATTGAAGAGGTGAAAAGAATGATCAGTTAAGTAATTTTTGTTTTATACGGTAGACCTAAAATATTTACTGAATGGCTGCCCAATCAATTTGGGGAGTTTTTAGAAAAAATCAGAAAGCGGTTATTTGATCGCCCATGGTAGGTTTAGTGTTAAATGGAACAGAAATGTTGGGAATATGAAATAATTGCTGATCTCTTTACAGGGCTTATTGTAGAAATAAAGTGGTATTTCGTATGGGAGATTTAGGAGGCGAGGGATGTGTTATTAAAGAGACAATGTAGAATTATGTGTTGCATGAATAAAATACTATTTCGTACAAGATATTCAGAAGGAGAGTTTGTTATCGAATGGCAATGCAAGATTATTTATTATAGAAATAAACTAGTGTTTCGAATGGAAGATTCAGGAAGAGAGGGATTTGTTATCAAAATGGACAGTGCAGAATTTTTGATTCCAGAAATAAGATATTATTTCTTACGAGAGATTCAGGAAGAGAGGGATATGTTACTAAAGAGACAATGTAGGATTAGTTGTTGTATGAATAAAATATTATTTCGTATTAGAAATTCAGAACGACAGGAATTTGTTATCGAATAGCAATGCAGGATTATTTATTACAGAAGTGAACTAGTGTTTCGAATGGAAGATTCAGGAAGAGAGGATTTGTTATCAAAATATACAATGCAGGATTATTTGTTATAGAAATAAATTAGTATTCCGAATGGAAGATTCAAGAGAAAAGAGACTTGTTATCGGGTAGACAGTGCGGAATTTTTGATTCCAGAAATAAGATATTATTTCTTACAAGAGATTCAGGAGGAGAGGGATATATTGTGAATTAGTAAATGCAGGTTTATGTATTGTAGAAGTAAATACTATGTCGAATTAAATATTCAGGAACTGACGATTTTGTTATCAAATAGACACCGCAAGATTATTTATTACAGAAGTAAAATAATATTTCGTATGGAAGATTCAGGAACTCAGGAATTGGTCATCGAATCTACACTGAAGGGTTATTTGTTGTAAAGAGCTAAAGGTAAAAGATTTTGTAAAATTCTGTAGTGCTGCTTCTGAAATTTTGATAATGTATTAATCGTTATACAATTTCTTTGAAATGGTTTTATTAGAAATATTTCACGGAAAGTTGTATTATCGAATTTAATTGCACAAACTACTAATCGCTCCATAATTAAACAATTTTGTAAATCCTCTTTGACAAAGACCCAGTACAAATATTTAGGATAATAAACATTATGATATTTCCTCATTGTTCTCTTTCGCACAGTACTATAACAACTGCTCAAAACTACGCAGAAATTTTGTAAGATTCAACTACAAATTGGATCTTCTTTAGTCTAAGAATGTATCTCAAAGAGTTAATCAAAATATCATATATATCGTGTATACAACAATTACCAACCCTATCAAAAATAATTCCGAATTTCTTTCAAACAGAGATCACTTTCCACTAAATGAAGAAATTATAAAAATAATATCTCTATTGTGAAGACATGCAATTTATCGAATAGCTTATACGTACATATCGATATTGTTATTTATATTCTAAGGGATACTTACTAGGGGTGTAGGAGAAGGTGATGTTTCCAATGACACCCCTTTTCAGCTTGCACGGTTTTCCCTCCGCAGCCTCTTTGCAGGGATCAACCTGCACTTCGTGTATCGTGCAATTTGAAGGAGCATTGGCTGAAATGAAAAATTGTCGAATAAGCGAAAAAGTGGCAGAACGTGAAACAAGAAAAAGCTACTTAATCCACTTGAAGCGGAGTTCAGAAAAATTGACGGTATAACTGAAATAAAATAATATAGAATCACAAAATAATACAGAACTACAAATGTCGAAAGAAAATTCTATAACGATAAATTTAACGGGGGAAAGGATATTTTTACCTAATATTTTTTTCATCGGTGCAGCGTGCTTTGACATTTTTTAAGAAAATATATAAAAGTCGTGCACGCTGAGGCGTTAATTACATCGACGAAAATGCAAAGTGTCACTGGAATTAATTTCTTTTTTTGTAATGCAGAGAATAACGCCGTTTTGTTGAAAACAATTATAAAAAATCTTCTGCGTATTTCACGGCAAATTGAAAGCGGCTCATTGTCAACGAAACAATGGGTTTCGAAAAAGAATAATAATTCTTTCAATAGGTACGTGCTATACGTCGCGGGAGAAAGGAAGCAAATATTTCCGTTAACCTCGATGTCAAAGCTTAAAAGTTCGCAGAGTTCAAAGATTACACGCTTCCCATTATCAGTTATAAATAAAAGAAGTAAGTACAAACTTGTGACTAGCTTCCACATGTTGACAAACGTATATTGCGTTCTTCTTAAATCAAATGTCGCTCTAATTGTTAATTTACTGTTTAAGACATTAAATCTCTCTTCGTTATTGTATTTTCTTAATTTCTTGTGAAATTTATTTGAGACGAATACTGTACTCTTTTTCACATTTATATTCATGAGAATTTTGTATTTTCAGTTATGAATAAACAGCTTGTTTATAATTATTATAAATAAATATTTTATTTAAGTAGCTCTCTTTCAGATAAGTATACTTGATTGCTTATAGAAATTAGATGTACCTAAATTACTTAATGATATAAATTCTTCATTTACATACAACAAAAAATGTATGTAATAAACGTTTACATATTCCTGGAAAATTTTAAATCGCAAAAATATATAGAACACGTATACCAAAATTAATACGGAATATTCAAAGCATGGCACTTGTCCAATTTTCTCGGCTATACTCTTAAAATTTTTAATTTTCGAAAATCACCACTATTTAGTAACTAGCGTTCGCAAAAGAATTAATAAGCTTCGAATATAAAAATTGGTCTTTCTTCCATTTTTAAGCATAAAAAAAATAATTGCAAGAAAATAGAATAAGAAACTAAAGAGTAAATTGAGCGAAATGTTATTACTGATATTTGTTGCAATTGCAGTATTAAGATACACATTCTATACTTTTTTATAGGCTATATACATATATCAATAGTGGCCAAACTAAATATATTTAATGACCCAGCATATATATCATCCACTATCTCGTACCACCAAGCAATGAATCACTATGTGCGTCATGAGCAACGAATATAATGACAAGTAAATCATCAAAAAATAATGAAAAGAAACCATCAAATAAAAAAGAAAAACTATAGAGTAGCATTTTTCTCTCCATAAATCAAAGCATCTCACTGTTTTTCATATTCTTCAATTAATATTATACCCAAAAATATGTATATTGATGTTTCCTAAAAGCAATTAGCTTAAAAAATAAATAATACAAATATCCACGTGTCTAAAGTACCTAAAAACCAAAATAACAAATCAATTTACAAAACATCCTTCCTTAAATGATTTGCACAATTAATTATTAAACCAAACAAGTTAAATAAGACCCTAAGTGGATCCACGTGTGCTGTACATACTATAATCATGTTAATAAAACGATCCCGATTAATGTAACCTCCATTATCACAGAATTCACCTTAAAAAATCATGTAATTGCAGCAATGTAGGCTGTTTCATCACAACAATAAATTCTCGTGTGAATTCAAAGATACCAGGCGCAAGTATAAACAAAGATTTTCGCTCAATCAGAAAGTCGACGAGTCAAATACAACTCTCCGTGTTCAACGGCGAACGCATCTTAATCTTGTTGTACGAATAAAAATTCATTAAGAGAGATTTCATCGTAAACGTCCGACGAAAAGAAGAAGAAAAAAAGGATACAAGAGTCGCGTGGAAGAGAGCATATTGTCCAGTTGATTGAACGTTCAGACATCGCGATTGTATGCGTGGCTAGTCAATAACTCGCTATCTACCCCGATATCCGAACGATGATTGCACAATCTGTTTTATTTCTTAATTTATTATACAGAGGATAAAAACTTTACGTTTAATAACGCTTTATAACAGAAATTCTCTTGACGATACATTCTCGTCGGTCTGTCAATTATCAAAATTTGAAATTGTGGGATTTTTATATCGTGCAATGAATGAAAGCTCTGCGCTTCCTTTTTTGTTCGGTGGATTTATTAGGTTTGTTCATCTTAAAATTATAGTTTATTCACGATGCATTAATTAGTTGAATGGGAAACCATAACCATTTGACTATTGATCATTAATTATTAACGTTTAGGTTATGGAATCAATTATTAATATTCACCATCTCTAATAAAGTTTATCTGTGCCATCATCGTAATTTGATAATTGAAGTCATTAATCGTTAAAATAGAGGCTTCGAAAAATGTGTAATGCATGAGATCATTTTGCATCTAATCATGCAAATTCGTTTCTCTCGGTTGGGTTTTCGTCTTTGTTTTCAATTGCACAGTTTTCAGGATTTTGAACAAATAAATATCTTTGTTTGATGGACCTATTTTGTTTTATTTGTTAAATGCACTTTGATATTTTGTTGTGAGTACTACTCGTTAAAATTATGGTAGTTTAATAACTCTTGTTTCAGAAGACGATTCTTTCCGATAATGCTAAATTTGCAATATCAATTGGCAAAGTGACAAGAAACCAGTAAACTATCTAATTCAGAGTTCGTCTTAAATGAAATTAATCGGAATTGGAAATGACATGAAGTACTGCAGCTTTATTTAGTTGCATTTCCTAAAATATAATAAATGAAAAATTATTATTTCGTTTAGAATATCAATACTAAAGCCATGATTTGAACTATAAAAAGATATTGGTAAGAAAATATTTAATAAAGAATAGTTAATTCAATAAATCGGGATCAATGGCGCACCTTACAGTACGAAATCCACGATTTATATCGGTGCACCAATAAAACACTCTACCCTAACTACCTCGAAAAATTATATCTACTATAATGTGCTTGTAAAAGATTCTTTTGCCTAAAAGTTCATGTAACAATTACTATTGATATCTCAATTTGGTCAGTTTATAAAACCTAGAATATAATATTGTGCCTAGTTTGTAATAGAGAGTAATTAATCAGAGTGATAAAGAGCAATAACCCACATATTTGCATCAGGAGACACACTGAAAATTGAACTTTATAAAATATCAACAACCATATTGATAACGAAAATCAAAGTGACACATTGTTAGATTTATATTTTAATGTAATCTATTAACATTCTTCAACTATGCGTTATTATGGTGCACTCATTTCTTCCTGCATCCTTTTACACCTTGTATTGCAGAACCCATAAAAAACTTCATCATAATTATATTGAAAATTAACACCAGTTTTTTAACGATTCAATAAACAATGTTCTTCCATTACTCAGTTTTATGCAACTATCATTGATTCACAGCAATTCTATAAAAAATTCCACTCTGATAACCTCCCTTCTGGTTGATTCAGTTAACCGAAAAAAAATCCGTTTCCCTGAAACATCAACGTTCGCACTAATAGTCAACGTTTTTCTTCAATTTGCGTGTCAATTTACAGGCCAATCATCATACTGGACTGCGGATGTTTACGCAGATCTTAATTTTAATGAGTGCAGTTAAGGAAATAGAACATCAGCGGATTAGTTTCACTCGCAAATTATTTATAACGAGTGTCATACAGGCAGCATTTTATAAAATTTTACGCTACATGCATTTCGTATATTTTTGCCATTTTTCATTGTCCATAAAAGCACAAAAATATGCCTTCTTATTATCAATAACATTCTGCTCACTCTTCATCCCTTAACATTTTAGTAAAATCTAGTATCCATTTCTATCGTACTTGCCATTAGACACGAATTTGTAATAGAATCCTGTACTTCAAGTTTGTTGATTTAAAGAAGATATTGAAAAATAGATTGCCGTCATTTTTGCAACTAGAAGAATTAAATCTAAATAGACGTTTGCTTCGTTCACGAACTACCATAAGAAGTACCATACTCTGAACATTTTACCTTTTTGTTACATTACATTACATACATTACATACATCTCATACATTTGCATATTTAAAATCTTTCCGAAATTGTTTATAGAGACCAGAACTAATCGGACACCTACTTGTATCATTATTTTGGATGTAGATACGTATTCACTTATTTTATTGACTGATAACCATAAAACTTATGATAACCCGGATGGTCGCAATCACATTGAAGTTTATTTTATTTAATTAACCTCTCACCTTACTATTTAATTTTGAGATTTTGGACTTAAAGATACTATTTAATTTCGCACTGCAAAAGATCGATTAAAAATGATTAGACTACTTCTACATGTATTAGTTTAAGATGGAAAGATAAAATTATGCAGTTAACTTAACACTAAAATCACCAAAGATCCCAATTTCATTTAAAAATTTCCCACAATCATACAGGACCCGCGCAATAAATATTCCACTTCTATCTTATAAAACATACACTAATCATCTTTCTCACCTCTCAATTTCACTTTCTTCAAAATTCTTATTCAGTATATCTAAACATAATAGATATAACGCAGGCAGTTCTAGTGTTAAATAGAATTGCACGACATGGGTTGAATATAGCCTATCACATTTAACACTAAGATTTACGGGCGTTGAATCTTTTATATTTAAATATATTAAATATGTACTTTAAAAAAAGTGAGATCAACCGGCAAAGAAGATGTTCAGTTAAGTAATTTGTACATTATAAGATACATGTGAAATATCTACTATACCGCGTCTTTATAAATTTGGAAACCGTTTTTAAAAAAGTAGAAATCCGTCAATTTCATGGCTTCCGTAGATCTAGTGTTAAAGATGCTATCTATATTCTAGTTAATTAGCGAAAAATATCAATCTCATTCCCAAGTCCCAAGGTAAATATTAAGCAAGGCGAAAAGAAATGCTTTTTATGTTTCTGTGATGCAAGAATGCAGAAATGCTTTTTGTAATTTATTATAAATCATTAAAGCATCATCAGTCTATCACAGCCGAAGTCTACTGTGCGCAATTAGAAAGAATAAATATTATGCACTCCCTTCGTATCGAAATGATTGTCCGATTGATAAGTTTGTAGAAGAGAAGAGAATAGAAGAGTTTAGAGTGGTTTTGAGTATGTTATCTTCTACTCTTATAAAATAGAATTTTGATACTATATGTCGGTTTATTTGTATTCTTTTTAATAGAGCTATGGGGAAGAACCGTGTAAAATAAAGTTTCTTGTGCCAGAAAATAAATTAACGCGGCCGATGAAGAAATAGATCATTTTAAAACTTAAATAACATGTAACACATCAAATAAAAGTTAAATAAATACTCATTATACTCGTACGGATGTACCGTACTGGACACTCAAACTGCCAAACCAGTCAAAATGACTGGTCCCCAATTTCTCCAAGTTTATAGAATAGTTATGAAGTAGATATTTTACGTTTATTTCATAATATATAAATAACCAAATCGATCATCATTTCCACCTCTCCTTTCCTCTTTCTCCAAAGTACTTATTTAATATATCCCAATATAATAGATTTAACGCCGGTAGTTCTATTGTTAATAAATTACACTTACGCCCTGAAATTAATGACAGAGCATGAAAAAACCTTGTTCTATAAAATGGAACAATCACTTCGGTACGGAGGGAGTGTTAATTTTTGTATAATCAATTTCTTCGCGTTGTAAAAAACGACATGTCTTTCCTCTTCATCTAATACATAAATAGCCAAAGTGTAAAAAAACACTTTGCGAATAAACTAGCGAGAAATAATGTTGAGAGTTCATGCTTACGATCAGGGTAGGTGCACGGTTGCCACTGGACGATTTCCGCTATCACCGTGGACAGGCCGAAAATCAGGAAGACGGTGAAGAGTACACTTTTTCGATTCATCCTCGTCAGGCGGTCGGTTGCGAAGTGAAAGAAAGATGGCTTCGAGGTTCGTCTAGAAGCCGAACGACGGAGGAGAGGTTCGAGAGTGGGGCCATAGGTCAATTGAGATAGTATTTTAGTCGTAAGAAAACTACACTCCGACAGTGCATACAACCAACTTCCGTATAACAAAAGTCTATGAGGAATTTAATGGGTATGTGTGACTGTATTTGCATTTTTCTTATCGTTAGTAGGTAAGATCTAACAACGTCCTTTGTCCGGGGAAGGAAGTATGAGTTGTTTGGGTCATTGAGAGTTTCGTATTAATCGTTTATTGTTAATGAGACAGAAGAGGTCTCTGTTTAAATATTATGTTCGTTCAATGTGCGGCTTTGAAGATTTATTTGGTAATGTCGTTTGATTAAGGTTTGGAGAAATTGGAAGATTTGAATGTGTTGTTTTAATTCGTTCTTCTAATTGGAAATTTGAAGTTTTTAATCGGGGTTGGGTAATGCAATTAATCAGTGTCGTTTGATGACCTTTGTAAATGGAGATGACCACGTGTTCGGGAAATGAGAATTTTATTTTTGGAAGTCTCAAAAGGTGATAATTAATTGTCGATAGGTAATTGTAAATGGCGGTCGTTTGTTATGGGCAAGATTTTGCATTTTCCGGTGTACTGAAAAATAATAATATTTAACGGAAAATAATAGTTAAGGTTTCGCAACAGTGGTCGAAAAGAAGCACGTGTTTATTACTTTGGTGTCTCTAATTCAGCACAGATTGTGAAATTTTTATGAAAGAAATAAGAGATTCTATAAAACTAATAAAGATTAAGTACGCAAATTATAAAAGATTAATTTCTGCACTGAAACTGTTTTTTCAATTTTGCTGCTATGGCATCGGTCGTAAATAAAAGAAACAGATTCTAATATTGCATTAAGATATTAGTGTATAATTTCATCTTTTTTCGGTTATCTATATGTTAACTGCTATCTAAAACAAACAACAGATAATACGTACTTTCATATTTATTTTGAATGACATTTCTCGTTTTCCTTTTTTATGTCCTCACTTATCGCTTTCCAGTTCGTACTCATCGCAAATCTATTCGAATCTTCTTATCAGAACAATTACGAGCGCGAAATACTCTTGCATATGCATTATATATATTCTATTCCCAATGTCTCAACATAAAGCAATTAAGATACATTATAAATTTATATAATTAAATAAACAAATCTCCATTCGTTCTGCACAAGCTAAACCGCAATTTTCAGAAAGCATGCGTTACCTTTGGAATTTTACTTACCAAAAATTGTAATTTCGCTTTCTGCTTTAACTTTTACGTTGTTAATTAAAACTAGAGAAATCGAGAATAATTATAATGCAAAATCACTTCAGTTTCGCGAATATTGTGACACTGTGTCTTCTAAGAATGTATGCGCCGATAACCAAAGATATTCCATATTCTATTTTAATTCTTTTTCCTCGTTTACGCGAACACGCAATTACATTAACGCAAGAATTATATAATCACTATCTTATAAAAACATACATATTTCTCATTATGTCGCTAACCAGAGATATTTTTGATGATTCGCGCGAACTTATTCCTTCCACGTTTCCCTTTATTATTACAGACGCGCCTGGAGATTCATTAAAAACTGTCAATGTCAAATAGGTATCGCAGAAGTGACTGAAAGCGACAGAATCGATTCGACGAGTTCGATAAAGTTGCATCTCATTTAAATTTTCCGTTTATCTGTCGGCGTCGATCGTTGCGCGCATCTCATTTCGAGTTTTAATGGCAAAATACCAATGCTCGATTAATCGCAGCAAACAATTCATGGTGTGATAATAGATAAATTTTCAAGTTCGCTTAAACCTTTGTGTTACGACTCCTTTGTCGCTGCCTGTACTGTATTTAAACATTGAGAGTTACTTGAATAAAGATTTCTCTGACTTGTTAATCTATCAATAGTTGTTTGTTCCTTTCATATTACAATTTACAACGATATTCCTTCTAAATCGCAAAACACATTGAATTTTTAAATCTACCAATTTTTATTGGGAGCATCTATATTACATATTTTACAATAAAATTTATCGCAAATCTCAAAGTATATTGAATTCTTAAACCCACCAATTTTTGTCGATTATTTCTATATTGCATAATTTGCAATAAAATTTATTCTGAATTTCAAACTATATTGAATTCTTTAATCTAGTAATTCTTAGTATTTCAAGTCTTATAAGCTATTTTTCTAAGGCACAAACCTGGCTTCATATTATAAAGGACGATTTAAATTAACATTATAGATTTGCAACTTGTGTTTTGTTTTTAATAAATTTTGCAATAAACTTTGGTCATTTTAATCTACTATAATATTTCTGTTACAAATCTAGAGAATTTATAACTGATTCATAGAGACATATTTAATATTTACTGGATAATCCACTTTAGCCGATTCCCAATTAATAAGACCGAAAGTACTAAAATTAATTTTCCTGCAGGGAATCATTGAATGAAAACATTTATGTATTCTGCAACAACTGTTACATAAATGATACAATTAACGAAAAGAATATATGTGCTGGTTCTTACATCTTTGAAATAATAATTTACGGGCTGATGGACCAGAAAATATCGTACGCGCGGTATCTCATGTTGCTCCAGACGACTGATTAAGTTTAATTCCGAGATTTCTAAGAAATATGTTATATTGTATCATTACCACGTAATACGAATTAAAAGTCTTATCTCATTGATTAGAGCTTGAAACGTCAAATTTTTAGAAAAACTGTATCTCGGGTCTACACGTTGTACTTCAAACAATCAATGGGAATTATTAATGCAATTAATTTGATTAAAGTTGTGTTTCAAAATGTTTGTCAATTGTCGGTGCGTAATACACGTCGGATGATCAATATCCATTAGACTTATTACATTTAATGTAATCAGTTGCAAAATATCCGTTGCATGTACAGTTTAACAGGAACATCCGAATCAATTTCATATATTTACTTGGCAACAATTATTACGGTAATTATACAAAAATTGTTTAAAAGTAATTTATAAGGGATTAAATACTTGAAATAAACTGCAAATAAAAATGAAATTAACGAATGTTGTAAATTTCCATTTTTCTTTTTTTTATATTTTATAATGTTCAATAATTGAAAGTGGACGATTGAATTTGTCGTTTCTTTTTGTTCGAAATATCTTGCTATTCGCAGGCGATGCTATTTTTGATCTGTCGCTGTCAGTTTAACTTCAATTTTGATATTTTAATATGAATTTTTATATTATTCCGCCGATCTGACATCAAAAATAAATTCACTTCGTACTTTTAGTTTTTTGATTTCAACATTTTATCGTGGAAAGCAGAAACGTGATCGGAATTTTGATGAACTTTATATTTCTACGTCGATACACCTTATGTAATACTACTTGTTTATAAAATGTAACAAGTATACAAATCTCGGAGTAACATCGGCGTTTTTCATCCTAATCATTATGAAAATTGTCTTAAAATTCCTCAAGCCTGACAGAAATTTAATTTTATATGTCGATTTGTTGAGAAAAAAAAATAATGTTCAAGATGAGAATGTGATAATAATTAAAGAGAAATATTCCTCAGTGTACATTTATCTATAATGAAAGTACCAATATTAATGTATTATACAAACAATAACGAGTAAAATCAATTAAACTGTCTGCAGTTATTAAGTATCTATAATTACTTGTATTTTAATCTATACTTATATTTTAGCAAATACTTTAACAATATAAAAGATGAAAGAACAGCTTATAATGTTTATGTGAGAAGCTTAAAACATTTGATACTTCTGGAGGACATTTTTTTCTGTTACTTTAACAAATAATTATCGAAATACCCATTTCTCGTTTTTTTTAATTCGCATATAATAACGTTTTTTTATTCGTTATATAATCGTTTTTAAATTAATGACAAAGCTGCATAACTCGTTGGCACTTCAATCTTATTTATTTATTAGTAAAAGAAAAAAAGGCAATCGAAACGAAATATTTTAAATGACTATAGTTCCAGAAGTTTTATTAATAATTTATAATAATTGAAATGCTGTTATGTACTTCAAAACAAATACCTCTTTCCCTAAAACGAAATAGTATTTAATTAAACACTAACCAACTAACATTTTTTTAATTTCAACCTCCTTTTAATTTTACTGATACCCTATAATCGATAACGTAACATAAATTCCAATTAACCGAAGTATTCAGACCAAAGTGTCCCTTTCTGATCAAAAATGTCCCCAATTAAATATCTAATTCTACCTTCAAGTATTATTAATTTAAAGTTATTAAAGCACCACGAATTTCACCGATGCTGTAGCTTCCACAGAAAGAACTGCCTAACTACGACGTTTTAACTCGTCGTGCTGCTTACTAAGGCGAAAAGTTTTACAATCCTGAAGAAACATTCCATCAGAAATGTGCACCTGCAGCAATAACATCCAGCTATGCTTTTCGACGTGGGTTGTGAGAAATTAGTTGCGAAGGTTACTCGTCTAGGCGAATCTCCGTATTATGTCGCACAATGTCCATACACATATATACATACATGCTAAAGCTAGTCGCACATGGCTTCAAACAAAGCAGTCTCCGTTTCAAGCTAAACACTGTAACAAAAACAACCCAAACTGAAGGGGTTTAACATTTAGCAAAAACAATCTGAACTGCACCTGACTCCACTCGACGGAACACTGCAAGCAATAATTGTTTTACAATTATCTCTGTATTTTTTATTCCTGAAAGAATTTTGTAAAATGAAATATTTGATTGTACGTTGAAGTACTATTAACCCTTTGCAGTGCAATAACGAGTGACACTCGTGACGCGATACATGGAATTGGAAATTTTTAAGTTTTTCAAAAACTTTTAAATTACAAATGTCAGTAGGGCACGATACGATCGAATTACTTCTATGCTATTAACATTAGAGATGCCGGCGTTAAATCTATTATATTTCAATACATTAAATAAGTAGTTTAAAAAAAGAGGAATCAAGAGGCAGAAAATATGATTGATTCGATGATTTATGTTTTTCGAGATGGATGTAGAATATTTATTCTATAACTCTCCTATAAACTTGGAGAATTTTTGCAAAAAATTATGTACCAGATATTTGACTGGTTTGGTAGTTCTAGTGTTAATATTGCGTCAAGTTATACGCTATATCAGACATCAGGAATAAATTGTTATTTCAAGAATTAATACGGAGTTATTGTGCATTCAGTCACCAAAGAAATCGTACGGCAAGGGGCTAATTTTCAAATGTTAGAGTTCTATGAATTTGATTGATAATGCACATTTTACGCACGAAGAATACCTGAACATCAGAAGCTAACAAGTGTTTGTAAGTTATGATTTTTACTGCGGAAAGTTTTATAATACGAAGATATATTTTATCAGAAATTTGTATCAAGAGCGATAATCTATAATGAATTTGTTGAGATAATCATTGAAGGTGCATTCGTGGCGCCACAAACTTTCTAATTGACCACTGAGGCATAGCAAATTAGGCAAACATCGACGGCAGTATACAGGGTCTCTCATATCACTTGGGACTTACTTTAGATGTTGACACAAAGTGCAAAATGTTTGAAAAAGTTTGTACAAACTTTTTTCCTATTTGACTTTCATCAAAAGTGGTCTGTTTGGGTTTGCAAGGCTCCCTTGTTGAATATGCAGATTGGGGAACTACTGTGGAAACATTGTACATCGATTGTTGATTAAAAATCAGCTGACTATGGCGATTCAAAGTTATTGATCTTAAAAAAAATCACAAAATCATAGAATTTAATAACTTGATTAATAAAATCGATTTTCTGTTAATTCAATATCAAAAGCGATTAACAATGTTAATAATGACATCAACAATTAGATATTAGGCCATCGTTGCATACGCGAACAAGTTGTTTAATTTTTAACCGCATAATTCCTTCTAAAATATCCTAAAAAGTAGAAGATAATTTGTAAGCTATTTATTAATGTCAAGACTTACACTATTAAAAATAATACCATGAAACAATGACAGCAAAACTTTCAACGCGTGCCTCTTATTGAAAGCGCCACCCTTATTAATTACTTTAATTATCTTACATAAATAAATCTTACATCAATTCAACCAACACGATATAATTAAAAAGAAATTTCTCGATAGTCTCTGCACATACTACACGCTAAACATAGAACAATCAAGCTACCCTCGTTCGACAGCCACATAGAACTTCCCCAAAAACTTCGTCCAAAGATTTAAGACATTCTCACAACCTGGCCAAAGGAAACACCGCAGACAAAATATTCGCAGGCCTTCTGTCGCATACACTATGCATCCTACGATCAGAAGACCGACTGATCATCATCAATGAGAAAAATAACGAGTTCGACGATCGTTCGAGTGCCGGTACCCACGATTGGGCATAGAGCCATGGCATAGGCCCAACGTGGCGTGGTCCCAGATGACCAATCAAAGACGAGACCGCTGGAAAAATAATTGGACACAATTGTTAAATTGTGCATTTCCTGATAAAGGTGGCCCGGTCAGTCTCGCCGACGATTCTGGCGAAATTTTCAATTTGACCGGATTAAATCCCGGGTAAATGTAACATCAGCCTCGACTCGATGAAGGCTCTGCGAGATGTTGTATAAAGGTAATCTTGCGGATGGTACTCGGAGCTATGGAGATCAATAATTGATGTGCAAAATGAAGTGGTTATTACGTGTATTGGATAAAGGGGAAGCAGAGATTTGGTAGAAGATTATGAGAGATTAATTGCTAAGCGCGATTTATGGTATTATGACCATTTAATTACAAATTTCTGCTTGTATTTCTATGTTAGGAATGTTATTGGAATTGAAATTCGTTTTAGGTGAAGTCTGATTCATGATTATGCTTCAGCAGATCTGCGCACAGAAACAAAAACGCCATTTTCTGTTGAATTAGCTATGAATTTATTAATTAGAATATGTAACATAATTATTTGGATAAAGTTATATAATTACTTTCTTCGGTGACTGAAGAGATTGAGCAGAATTTTAATTAATTATTTTATTTATTTGTTTCAATATAAAATCTATGTCAGGCGGTATCCAGCAATCCTCACAGCGAAGGAAATGGAACGACCAATTTGGAATTTTCTAAAAGCAGCCAAGTTGAAAAATTCAGTACAATGAAAGGTCATCAACCCATTTTTATATCGTCAGTTTGATATTTGAGGAAAGCCGAAATAAGAGTAGACATTCGGCAAACTCTTAATTCACTAATTTGATCCTTGATTATGGAACATTACTGAGGAAGTCGGAAGGCGAAGAGTTTAAAAATTATTGACATTTTAAATGACCTGATATTGTTGCAACGTTTCCATGTAAAATGTCAAATTACTATTAAAGTAACAATTTAATAGCCCACTAATGTACTAATAATCTAATGAATCTATTAAATTAATTCATTACAATATTAATAAAGGAGTATTTAATACACAAAGGTTTAAAACTATTATAGACACAAAGTACAATTTGAAAATCGTTATACAAGGCTGCACGCGATGTCACAGCTTTATATTTGCTTGCTGTCTTGGTCTCACGAGACCATTACTGCAATTAAACCGTTCAATGCCTTTTCTCCGCTTCGAGTCTTCCTAATCGTATTTACTTTAATTCGACTTAATCTCCCGTCGACCTATAAAATTAAGCACAATGAGAAAAAATCTATTCTTTCATTTTGCGCATTTCCGAGAACGAAATTTTGTCTTTGAAAGAACAGGATTTTGTCGTTGCCAAATAAAGTGTTATTTCAGCACTCGAAACATATTGCGAATTCTGTTGAGCCGATATTTTATGAAGCATATTACGAACGGTGAAACGAATTTTTATAGCGTCGGTGAAAAATGCCAACGAATTTTATTGGAAATAAAACC
The DNA here is from genome assembly GCA_963989415.1 of Cerceris ruficornis. Lineage (NCBI taxonomy): Eukaryota > Metazoa > Arthropoda > Insecta > Hymenoptera > Crabronidae > Cerceris > Cerceris ruficornis. The sequence goes on from OZ022527.1 coordinate 5,359,432, forward strand.
GGTAAAAATTGAAAGTTACAGGTGGTGGTATTTCCTTTTTTATGAATCATTGAATCTCCAATGTGTTACAAATCCCAGAAAAGTGCGGCTATTTGCCTTATATTTTATTATATACAAGCAAATTATATTAGCGACACAATTTCTTTGCATTATCTCGAGCCGTAAAAATTTATTTGCGATCATTGCGCTACATTTAACGAACTTAAATACTCATTTTTGTTTATTCGTGCAAAAAGAATGGGAAAAGAAGAAAAAGGAGCTGGTTGAAAAATTCTGACCGTGTTATAGAGTTCTGCATCATTTAATAATTACGATATTTTCCTAATGTTAAATATCGGACAAATACTATAACAATTGGTGACTCCATTCTGTTTTCTTTGCCATTTTGAAATTTCAATAATTAAATATAATATAACTGATACTTTAATTTGAATTATCTGCCGTCTTAACAAATAATGCGCGATCTTTACACAGCATTTAATGAAATTAAACCCTTATATCCCTTCATTCATAAAAATACTTCTGGCGTAAGTTAAAATTTAAAATGGCAGCAAATCACGAAAAAAGTAAGTAAAGAAATAAAAATTTTTTATAAAATGACAAAGCACAATCCGAAAATGATAATAGCATTCTCGAGAAAGAAAGATATTCCTTTCAGATGATCAATCGAAGCATTCCCCGGCGAATATTGTTCTTCCAAACAAACAATTATCTCGATAAGAGCCAATTAACCGATCGCCCAGAGCGCTCGATACGCTCCAAATAACTATTATCTAAACACGAGGGGCAATTTTCAACAATCAAAAACAGTGGTGCCACGCTCGTAATAGATCCTGGATAACAAAACGCAAAATAATTATCATTCTGAGCGTCGATTACAGTCAACCCGAGGTCAGGGGCCATAATAGCGGATCGCTTGGTAGCTTCTATGTACGCACACCATACGTTATAACAGTTAATGCGTGATTATTCAATTGAACGGCTGGTTGATTCACGAAGAACTAGCCGACAGAATGTTTAGAGATGGTTTTCGTGCATGTCCAGAGTTTTCTATTTTTGAACTCGAACGAAAATAGATCTTTTTTTAAATTGCGAACCGTGAGAAGACTATATGAAGGTTTAGTAAAGTGCTGTGTTTCATTTTGTTCGGCGCGTTGCGAATTTATTGTTTGATCGATAGTTCTCTGGGGTTTGATTAGAAATCTTTTTAAAGTACATTAGCATATGTTACACTTATATATCTAAAATTATATAGCTTTCAATTTGGTAGAATGATGTGTTTGTATTTTCTAATTCGACGATTTTATTCAGCTCGTTGAGCATTTGTTGCTTGAATAATTTTTATTTGGGATTTGATTAGAATTTTTTAAAGTGCATTAGATGATATGGGATTTATGTATTTAACATTATCTTGCTTTTAATTTGGGAGATCCATATGTTTGTATTTTCTAGTTCAATGATTTTGTTCAGCTCGTTGCTAATTTGATGTTTTGGGTGATTTTCATCTGCGATTTAATTGGATTTTTTTTAAAAGTACATCAGAAGATGTTATATTTATACATATAAAATTATAAAGCTTTTAGTAGGGTAGATCGATAAGTTCGTATTTCGGAATTCAACGATGGATTTTGAGGTATACTTGCACGGTGAATGTGATATCGAGCCAATTTTGACTTGGTATTTAATTACAGTTTTGTTTAATAAATGTTCCAGAATATTATGTTTGAATATTTAGCTGTATGTAGCTCCTGCTTTCAAATATTGATGGATTCGTATATTGAAATTCAGAAATGAATTTCTAACAAAGAAAGGATTTACGAAGCTTTCAATGGACTTTTGTCAACGAACAAATAAGCGAGATATATGAAAGTTTCTCTTCAGGATACAAAAATCGTATTTGAAAGTTTCTACAATTATTAAACCAATGACATTCGTCGTGTGAAAATTGTCAAAAAATGATGGTCATTATTTTTAATTATTTGTAATATGTCCAAAATTTTGCAGTATTCATCGTTATTTATGTAAACAAGGGAATTGTTGCTGGAGGACGAGGAGACCCAGTAATCGAAATTAGGATACATAAGCTGATAAATATTATATTTTTTAATTCTTCAGTAGATTATTCGTATCGCCGTAATTGAGCATGGGCATTTTTTATTTTGTTCTTATTTCTACTTATCCGACACTCTTTTTCTTGATTGCCTCTCATTAACACTAGATCTACGGAAGTCGTTAAATTGACGGATTCCTACTTTTTTAGAAACGGTTTCAAAATTTATAAAAGCGCGGTACAGTAAATATTTCACATGTATCTTATAATGTACAAATTACTTAACCGATCATCTTCTTTGCCCGTTGATCCCTCGTTTTTCCAAAGTACTTATTTATTATATTTAAGCATAACCGAGTCAACGCCCGTAAACCTAGTGTTAATCAAACACACAGCAACATTAATATTTTGCTTTTTGACGGCTCGACATATTTGTTGAAAAACTTAAAATCTGATGTGTAAGTATTATAAAATTCCTTTACACTTTTAAATTATTTTACTCCGTTTCCTCATTAATTTTCATTCTGTTGCATATATTCACGAAGTTTCCTCTAAACCAGTGTTTCTCAAAGTGGGGACCGTGAAGGGGCCCCTAGGGAATCGTGAAGGGGTCAGTTAGTGTTAATTGCAATTTTAGGCTGCTTCAGGCAAAGCAGATGTACCCATCCCATTAAATCTATTATACATTTGACGACTAATTGTAAAACTTGTCAATTTCTAATTAAAAATAATTGTCTGTCAGAAATTTTTTGCTAACAGTACGGTACATGTTAATTGTAATTAATTTTAAAGGGTCCGCGAACAAGCTAAAAGATTGGAAACAAAACATCACGCAAAAGTTATTAAGATTTTGTTTCTCTACTATTTATTCTAATTACGTTGCGAGGAATCCCACGAAACTTGCAGTTCTCAAAGTGTTAATAGTCAATCTTCCATTTTATACGCCATTAAATAAATTACCCATTTCATATATTAAACATATTTATCTAATTGTAAGAATCAGGAGAGAAATATTATTCCTCACCAAATCGAACAGGAAACAGACAGACCGGATACAGGTTATCTCGAATCGTTTATTAAATACAAGATTTAACAACACAATAATATAATTATAATAATACAAATAATAATAATAATAATATTAACCATAGTCGAAACATTCCTACAAACAATAAACTGTACAGAACTGATTATTGACAGCGAGAAAAAGCAGTGATCGAGGCAGTATCGAATAGCACCAGATGGAAAATTTAAACGAAAAGAAAGATACGAAATACCATTACAAACTAAAAGCACGTATTATGAGCATAATGTTACGATCAAGTTAACAGACAATTATCGATATATGATTAATCGCCGAATTGTTTTACAATTAACAGTGGATCACGCCTCAGGTGTAAGTACGAATTGACATTAATTGAGAACCGAAGTGGCATGTTTCTCTTTTCCCTTTTACTTGTTTCTTCTGCATAACTGCAATCACAATGATCGTCCGCTTTGTGATCAACATTGCACGTAGCGATGGGCATTCGATAGTCTCATAGTTTTTGAGCTATTCAATCACTGTTGAATTTTCCAATCGCTTTGAGTATTATTTTAAATTCGGAATTCTTGAATATATTGATAGTTTTTTAAGTTAATAGGCTTTCAAACTGTGCTAGTCTTTAATCCTTTACAGTCTATCGTGGTAATTTCTACTTCTGAAATTGCCACTGACTTTTCATTTTCATCTAAATATCCCTCAGGAGACATAGTTATCAGCGTTGTCTGATATCAATGAACAATCATTCGGTAATGAATTTCTTCAAAATAATTTTACTTTGTTATCGAAACATGTGAAAAGCACTTTGAACTAGAAAGGATTAAACTGCTGTTACTTAAATATTCTGTGTGAAAGATGAAGAGATTATGCTGTAATCCTAATTGAATATGTTAATCTCATGATAATAGGAAAAGTATCCTTATTGCATTGCAAACTTTGATACAATAATTACAAATTGTTTATGCGTACTTAATATTTTTAATTCTATAGTTTTAAATTTCTAAAGTGTTTATGAAATATGATTTTTTTCATATTGTACAACACTTTCATCGTAAATTTTGTAATTACAGTTTCTTGGCAATTTTCTTCTTTCGAATTTCATTATTTTACAAAGAGAATATGAGTAAACTTTTGAATATTTGTATTTCAAGGCCTCACAAGCAGTTTAAAGCAATGGAATTCAATTTTGTCACCATTTTGAAGAATTCTCGATTTCTAATAACTGCCAAAGTGATTAAAAACTTCTCTTATTTATATTATATTCGAAGTGATCACTGGCCCATCACTAATTGCATGGGAGCAGGTATCGATTCTTTGGTATCGACATTACGTGTCTGGTCTTGCGAAATTCGAATCCCTTTTTTTCCTTTTTCTGCGTTTTACAAAATTTGAATTTAATTTAAGCTAACATTTCTTTCTATAGGCACGAGACGCGTAAATTTATTATTTCGCCGACAGAATTTTCGTGTTTTGATGATACAACGTTGCCCAATATTTTCCTGCTACAGCCGTTTGTTTTTATAAACAAAAAAAAACACTAGCAGAATGTAATTGGGAAAAATAAAAAATTCATTGTGAAGCGTTGCAATTTTTTCATAAAATATCCCACGCAAATTCTATGTTCTTATGATTAAAATGAACTTCAAGTTTTCCCTTGTTTATAGAAATATAATTTGCGATAATTTCGTGCGAATTGTCTCTTTGGAAATGCTAGCGAAATATAATTGATCGTCTTATAATCAAAACAGTAGAGGAAAATATAGCAAATTTCATTGTAAACAATATGTTTCACAATATTCAGTGGAAAATGTATTGAGCGTTTGAACTTCTGTCGAGGCGATTAGGAAAATTCACGTAGAAAGTCAGAAAATTTATTTTTGAAAGAGTCATAGGAGAAAATTGTTGCTCAGCTCCCATAAGTAAAGAACTGTTGGGTTATTTTCATAAGAGCAGATTGTCAATATTACAAATCACTATGTGTATTTCAAAATCACGGGTTTCTTAAATTATTTAATAAATAAATATTGTAAAAGAGGATTGAAAGGGCGAAAGAAAATGAATTAAGTAACAGAATTGTTTACAGTTTGTAAAGTAGAAAATCAATCACTTGTTTTAACAACCTTGGTAAATATAGTGTAAATCATTAATAGGACTAAACATAATTGTAAAAAAGAAAGAAGACGCGTATTGAATTTTTAATTTAAATTTTGCAACTTATCTCGGTGTTTTTTGCATTTCTCTACGATTTCATCCTCATTGATTAGTCTCAGTTCCAAAAACAATTAGTTAGCAGAGAGAGAGATGATATATTTTGACAAAATAATAAAATTATTGGCAATTAAAACAATAATCTCATGCTGTAATTTTGTAATGGAACATCGCATACTCCAATGACATTATTTAATTAAAGCTCTCGGTTGATTGAATCGAAATCGTTCTGAATTCAAACTGGACAGATAACCGGTAGAATTGATAGATTCCGTGACATTTTGCAGATATTAATATTCACTTGAAATCGAACGAAAAACCACGGCATTGGCGCGTAGAAGCGCATATAAATAAAGAAATGCATTTCGACAAACGCGGTTTTGTATTCCGCGAATCGATACTTGAAATAGGACACCGGCTCTAATACCAGCGGTTTTCCATTCAAAGTCCGACGATTTTGAGAGCGAAGCATCTGCTTTCACTTTACCCCGCTGTTCTACTATTTTGCAAAATGAAAAATCGATTAAAAACTGCTACCGGCATTGGTTTTTGCCACAATTTCAGTAATATGGACTTTTATTTCGCTTAGTAGCTTCGTAAATTTTTAAGATCAAATGGATTTGGAAGATGCTATATCTCATTGCCATTTTTTTATAATTAAATTTAAATTGCTAATTTCATCTTTCATCGTATAATAGAATTGAAAAATGTATTTTTGAAATACCGTGCTTCGATGAATATCGTATTTGAAATCAAAATTTCAAATACGTTTAATAATATCAAACTATGTAACTTAAAAGATTGCAAAAAAATCAAGATTTTCAATGATGCTGAAATCCTCATGAAAATTATCGAATATTTTCCTCCATATTTCTTATTTACTACAATTTAAATACGTTACAAAATTGCAAGGAAATTGAAGATATCAATCTGATAATATGAAATTTTATCTTCTAATTCAGCTGGGATTTTCATATAAAAGATACTTTGCTTCGACGATTATTATTTATCAAATAAAAGTTTGCAATTAAATTTACTAATACCAAATTGAGTACCCCAAAAATTGCAAGAAAATCAAGGACTTCAATATGATTCAAATCCTCGTCGAATGTTAAACTTATCGAATATAAATTCTTGACATATATTCTCGTTTATTTCATTTCACGCTTTAACGTGTTTCGCGAATATTTAATTCGCCCAACCGTGAAATTGCATTCGATCGTTCAAAGATCACAAAATTCACGGAGCGAAGATTTATGCAAATAATATCAAAATCAGTTAAGCGCGTCTGCCTCGTAAATTTTCCGCTCAAAGGAGTCGAATTCCGCTTTGCTCCTTTCGGTGAAAAGACTTTTGGGCACACACCACTTCGACGACGACGTTTCGCGCGTCTCTTTGGCAAATTCAGTTTTGCATTTCGTTCTCAACCTTTCGAGCTCGTCCACCTTTTGTCACTTGAGCTTCTCTGCGAGCCTTCGTGGAACCTTATTAACCCTTCGCGTTTCCGGTTTGTCTTTCAGCAGCGTTCAAATTTATATCGGTGTTGTTCGTTGATTTGCGTGATAAAAAGGAATTTTAAATTTGTAGAAGTGAGTTGAAATTTTTTAAACTAATAAATCAACATTGATACCTTATCTCGGTACTGTATATTTAAAAATAACGAGTCAAAACTTTAACCTGATTAACTGGGGGCGACGAATTAACTCGTCAGTACAGGCTTGCAGGTAACGTGCTTTATTTTTGAGTAAATCAAATTTTTAAGCTGTTAACTGGAAATGACGAATTAACTCGTCGGTATAGACTTGAAGGTAACGCGCGTAAATTTAAACCTGATAAAATTTTCAACTAATTACCTGCCGGTGACAAACTAAATTCCCACTATCAAATTACACTACAGATTTGAAGACTTGGCGCGAAAATGTGTACTTGATTAAATTTTCAACTGATTACTTTCAGATGAAGATGAATTAATTCGTCACCATAGACTTGAACACGCGCGTAAATTTAGAGCTGATCAATCATTTATTCCTTCTTATCGTCATAATTCTTGATATCTTCAGGTTGTTTCTTCACTTTTAATTTTATATATCGAAGAAGATTAAGGCTACAAACCCTGCTCATTTTCTCAGGGAAACCGGTAGCGCTAAGAAAACTACGACCCCAGTTAATGGATTAATTATTCTAAAATCGTTACAATATTGGATCGAGTCATAAATGTAACGTACGAGATTCAAAAATGCATTGACAATACTTGCAGTTGTTTTAACCCCTTGCTCTACGATAACGAGTGACACTCGTGACACGGTAAATGGAATAGGACATTTTGAAGTTTACCAAAAACTATTAAATTGAAAATATCAGTGGGTTACGAGACAGTCAAATTATTTCTATTCTATTAATATTGCGTTAAATTGTACGGTATATCAGAAATCAGTGGGAAATTTTTATTGCACGAATTAATCCCGAGTTATTGCCTACGTAGTCACAAAAGAAATCGTGGGGCCAGGGTTTAACTGATGAAAAGTATCAAAAACTGCTACTGTACAAAAGAATCTCGATCAGCAAAAAGCTTAAAAAAATTATACATTTTTGCTAAGAAATATTTATGATCCATTTCGCGAATGTCCTTTTTATCGATGTTAATAAATAAATTCTTTCTATGTGCATTTATATTCATGTTAAATATTCCGTAATGAATAGTAATCAGTACTTTATTCGTTATTGGTACGTGTGAATTTCTGTCAATTGAGAGGCATTTTATCAATCTCCACGGAATACATATTCCCCGATTTTGCATTGGCGAAGTTATCGACAAACTGTCAAGTTTTGTCGTCTATATTGAAGTTCTTCAGATTCGATTCGTCCCAAAGCGGCCAGAAAATGTGGTAATCTGCTGGGACGAAGTCCGATGAATATGGAGGATTCAGAAAAATTGATCGTTCACGCTTTAGAATTTTTGGTTATTCGTACAAAGTAGGGCGGTGCAGTTGCACGTAGTTCGACAACAATTTTCTGTTGTGCGCCATTTAAACTCACATTTGAAATATTCCTTTTTTCTATGTTTTAACTGCTGTGGTAGGAACAAAGGATGCTTGCTTGTTTATGGAAAACAAAAGCTACGATTACAGGGATTTGTACTGACTTCTTTCGTCGTTTTATTCTTTTAAATTCAAATTTGATTTTGCATCTGGATTATTAGCAAAGAGGTTGGAGCTGCCGTTGTTGGGAGGAAATCCCGTAGCAGGTATTGAAATGTAGCATTTTTGCTAACAGAACTGCACTGTTTTATAGCAAAAATATTATAATTGAATGTTCTTAAAAATTCAGTAGTACTTTTATTGTACTAGGATAGAGGTCGGCAACCTTTTTCAAGTATAGAAACATGTTTCATTGAATTTATCTCGTGAATATTACAAAAGCTATAAACATTCAAATAGCTGAATCCTACGGTATAAATATTAATTTGGATACTAAAACGAAATTATTTAAGGAAAAGTTTGTCTATTTTCGTTAGGCTGAGGAGTCAAATATTTTAGATGAAAGTGGCATGAGTTGCCGACCCTCATACTAGTTTATCAATGTAAAACTTATCGGCAAATTTGTTAATGTCGTTGTTGTAAATTAAAATATAAGAAAAATAAATTTCATCAATTATAGAAATGCCATCGATGAACTTTACAGTGATCAACGTATTAAATGACTACAATTAAAGCTTGTTGGATATAACTCAACTTTTCCTACCGAGATTCTTGTTTTAAAATAAAAATTCAATTTTTTATGACTTCCTATTTATGACTCAATCCAATGCTTCCACATTTTCAAAATAACACACAACTTCCGGTTGAACTCAGCAAACTAGTTCAGATCGCAAAGGGTAAACGCGTTTCTGTCACGATAATTCCTGTTCAAAAAAATTTGTTTTCAAATTAAAATAGAATTTAAGCTGAAATTTCATCATTTAAATCTTTTGAATTAAGATATCCCAAAAGAATTGTAATTTAAGTGCTCATAATCGTTATCAATAATTAAATCATGCAGCATAATTGCATCGAAAACATGAACAAAAATTTTCGCGACTGGATACGTGTTAATTATCCGAATTTCAATCGGTGAATTATTATCATTATTAATTACCGTTCCGAAAGTTCGACAGATCAACTTAGTTGAGGAGTCCACGACGCAGTCTTCGTAGCAGGAAATTAATGCTGACATCCTTCGAGAGATTAATTATATGGTAAATGTACAAAACAGCCTTAAACTATTTTATTTATTACCGTCAATTCGTCCTTCTAATTCGACGGAAGAGTTCGTATTTTATTATATAAATAGCTGAGTATTCTCTAAAATTAATAATAACACCGTGCGAAATATGTACATTTTGATTGACATTTTTCTATCCTATCTCTATCGCTCATTCATTTCACATCATCCGCGAATATTATTACATCTTCGAAATAGAAAATTAAACGTAAAATATTTCATAATTCTTCCTTCATTGCAACGATAGTCTTTTCGCTGATATCTCTTTCATAAAATAAAGCAAACTTTATTGGCAGAAAGGTCTTAAATCTCACAGAAAGTACTATAAAATCCAACGATTCTCGTCACTCAAAGGTGGATCTCTTCTATTACAATTACCAGAAGAAATTAATTTATCTAAATCTTATGAACACCGCGTGAACAACTCCATTAAAACGGAATCATTGTCACTTATCATCAAATTTGCAAGCCTTTGTATAATATTATATAGTTCGTAAGTAAAAATTTGCTATTTTGGTTCACTCTATCAATTCCCATCGCTCACCTTTCAACCTGTCGCCTTAAAAAGCCTCAGGACACCTATTTTATATTCGTCGCTTTAACAATCACACCGACAAAATCACTTTTCTCCGGCTCCGACGAAATCTCCTCTCACAGAACCCATTTTTCTGCATTCATCACTGACACGACAGAAGGGAATCTTCTTAAGTGTTCTAAATTAACTTCGTCGTTTCCTCGAGGTGCATTTTTTAGCGTTACTCTGAAAGGGTGTCTCCGTTTCTTATTCCCTTTCGTGCAATTCGAAATTCTCACACTTTTCTCTGTCTATTTGCTCGGACCCTCTTTCTTTTTTTGCGCGAAGGAGGACATCTCATCGTAGGACTCACACAACGTAAATCGAATCCTTGCACACCGATATCCTTGCCTCTTGAAGGATCCTCAACCTTGGTCCCAAGGGAACTCCCATTTTTTGCAACCTCTCCTCGCTCAGATACGGAAGCTCGACCATTCCGACCTTCTCTTTTTCGAAGGCGTTCGCGTATTTCTGCAAATGGAGAATTTCATGTCGTCGTGTAATCTGGAAATTATTTGCGACTCCGACTCGCGACTTTGTGATGTTAGTTGGAGAAGGCAGCTTGGAATGGAGGATATGTAAATATTCAACGATGCTGCGTAGAAATTAATCTTGAAGCAAATATTTAGTCGTAAATAAACGCTAAAACTACCGACCTTATATTTAATATAATTGATAATATTCTACTAATAGTAAATTTTCCACTAATGGTAAAAAAGTTTCTACTAATAATAAAATTTATAAGTTTCTACTATTATTACATTAAAGTCTAATATTAGTAGTTATATCTACTAATTGTAAGATTTAAATATAATGAATAAGTACTTTGAAAAAAGCGAAATCAGGAGGTGAAAAAGATGAGGAATTGACCAATTTAGTTTTTATAAGATAAAAGTGGAATGTTTACTTCATTTAGGTAATTTTTAGAGAAAATTGGGATTCGGCCACTTTGACCGGCTTGGTAGGTTTAGTGTTAAAGTGGTAGGTGCATATTTATGTGAAACGATTGTTACATATTACTTGGAATATAAAATATTTCTTAAATGTTAATAAAATGTTAACTCCCTATTGCATGAAATGCCCGATTGGGAACCGTAGTAATAGAATTTACTACTGGAAGAAACAGAATTTGTATAAGATCACAGTATTTTTGATTACCGATTAACCAATTACATCTATTAATTACAGTATTATAGGTGTACTTGCGTTCAGGAAGCTAAATAATAGCATTTTTTGTAATACTTTAAAACTGCAATTTATACGATAGAGGGTTAATTGGATGTGAAGTTGTTTTTATTGCGAATGTTTGATAACGAGAGAATGAGTGATTGAGAAAAAGATAACAATGGTCTTGGAATGAGAACAGAAAGTTTGTATGAAAAATAACTGTTAAGTAGTTTTTTTAATGATGGCGCGTGAGTGAGAAACGTAAAAGTCTGTAATTGTTAATTGTATTGTTCATTAATTCATATTATTAGATGTTTTCAAGAAATTGAGGTGGAACTATCTCGAACATGTATTAAACATTTCCGAATGTACTTTTTATTGTGTCTTTAATCACAGATAGCTATATCTAAAAAATGGCGTTAGAAGTATACTCATTTAGGATTTTTAAAGATTTATCTCATTTTTGTAAATATCTTAATAACGCAATAGTAAAACATGATCGGGTAACTTTTTTTTAATGTAATAAATATTCATGCTGAGAATAACTCTCCAAAAAGTCAGCATTGCGAGATGAAGAAGTTCCGAGTTTTCCATTACGGTAAACCCATTATAATTTTCTATATTCCTTCGTTAAAAGTTAAATTTAAAAGTGCAATACGGAAATGATTACAAATTTTGAAAGCACTCACGTATTTAGGACGTTGTAATATGTAAATGCAATATGTCAAAAAATATTTAATTTATCACATTTGAAGAATCATTTAATGAAAATTACCTTAAAAATGGCAATTTAATTGTTAACACTTGAAGTACACTCACGTTTTTGCCTAAGTGAACAATATATCGAATCCCACTTCACGCAATTAACATAAATCTTGCAAAATTTCCATACAATTTTGACCTCTATTTAAAAGCTACCACAAATATAAGTACGATGTAATTTAATTAAAACAAAAAGTTCATTACTCAATTTCAATTTTAAGTAAACGCAATATGAAATTTTCTATAAAAAAAAAATCATTCTCGTGTTTCTCCACGTTAAACCAAAAATCTTAAAAATCCCGGTCGAATCCAAAATCTTGTATAATTCAATAATACGGAAACAGTTAAAATTCCCAAAGCCAATCAAAGCGTTGAGGCTAATTAGAAGTTTAATTGCCAGAGCATACTCAGCAATAAGGGTTAGAAAACTAGACAATGACAAATCTGTACTTCATACCTCATACCCAAGTTCCCTGAGGAACAGTCTGATGAGAGGTGGTTCTGTACCGAAGAACTTGGTGAGCTTCTTCACCCTCGAAGGGTTGGAAAGGGCTGGCAGCTCGGAGTCCTTGATCAGTGGCTGGGATTGTGACCTGACCATCGCCATGCTTGTCTGCGTCCTGAGGGCAGCAATCTCGCCCCTTATGTTCTCCATTTCCTGCGAAAACCTGGTAGTAGTGAGTCTTGGAAATTCTAGCTGCGTTTCTCGCCTACTTTATCCTTTGCCATCTCGACCCCATCATTACAATAGGCCCCCCTATGTGCGGACGAAGTCTTGCAGGGAAGCCGGTTATCCAAATATGTGTTGATCGGCATTCGTTAAGAAGTCAAATAATGAAAGGAATAGATGGTGTTTATTGAGAAGTTAAATAATGAGAGAAATAGGTGAGATGATGTTTGTTTAATGTTTAACTATAATTTTAGGGGGGGGGGGGCTCTAATTTTATGAGTGCTGAACTTCTGAAGCTACGTGAGTTGAATTTCAATCTCGTAATTAGGAATCCTAGACCAGGGATCGGCAATCTTCGACTCTTTCGTCTAAAATTTTTGACTTTTCAGCCTAACTAAAACAATTAAATTTTACTTTAAATAATGCCAATTTAATTTTCCAATTAATATTCACTGTATAATGTTTAGTTATTTGACAATTTGTGTCTCTAATTGCAAGTAAATTGAAGGAGAAGTGGCTGTTTACTAATAAACAAAGATTTCCAACCCCTGTCCTGGAAGAGCACAATACCCGTCACCACAATAAACCCATGGTGGGTAAATTTCAGCCCAAGGTTGCTCTGTGCAACTCAAAGCACAGAATGGATTTTCAGTTCACATTTTTCTACAATTATTTTATTATTAGTGAATACAAGTATGGAAGATTGTACGCAACTGCCCACCTCTGTTATAAGCCACCATCGGTGTTACTAATTCTAACGTAATTTCTAATGGTTCTTAATCCATTAAGCGGATGATTTCATCGCTGAAATCACATCCCATGCTAGTACTAAAACGGCAGAGGACGAGTTAACTCGTCCTGCGCTGTTGAAGCACTTTCTACTGACTACTTAAATTGTCATCCTCAGATAACTGGTTAAGCAACAATACTGCAAGTTGTCGCAATGTACTTAATGTTAAAATCGTAATGGAGAACAAATAAAATGCTGTTATAAAAAGAATGGCCATCTTTTATAGTTTCCAATGATTTCTTTAACACATTACGACAACTTGTTTATAAAAATGCACGTGAAGTAAATGTTAACGAGATTCTCTCACCTGTATCATTAGATGTTGTGTCCTCATCTCCGAGCTCAGGTGTGCCACTGACCTCGCAAGTGTCACTACGTGAGATTCCAGCCGTTGAAAACGCTTATTGATGCTCTGAAATGAAAAAATTTTGTGTTTCTTTATTTTTTAATATTTTTAGATCGTTGTATCAACAGTAAGAAATATTAATACGATTGGATCTATTCAAGAGTATTTCTGGATAGAAATGAAAGTAACGAATTGAGAAAATAATTAAGAAAAGTGCATTCCACTAATTGACAGATTCCTAAATGAAAATACGCGATAAGACGCCGAGAATCATCCCTTAAACATTTTAATTCAAGCGAACGAACTCGAGATGATGTATTCTTAGTTTAATCAATATGCATTATTGAATCGAACATTGAAATTTTTATCATCTGATTTTGTAGAAATTTTATTGAAGTCTATGAGAAACGTCAGACGATTATTAATATGAATAGTTATATTATTTAGCGAATTTTTACGTTTATAATTTTGAAATATTAATCCCTTAAGATCCGAGTAATTTCTCTAGCGTCAATTAATTGAAATTAATTATTTGATATTAATTTGTTCCTTTGTCATTTTTATTTTTTCGTTTCCCTTACACGATAATAGAATCTATTGCGTATTACTTCACTTAAATATGCAGAATATTTAAGTTCTAAAGAAAATCTTTTGAAACATTATTAACTCCTTACGGTGCAACTAATTTTTCCCATCAACTGACTATATCCCATTATATTATATCCCATTATACATTATATACCAAAGAAAAAAATACTTAAATAAAATATCGGCTACGATAGAAAATCGACCATACTCGATGTTACTACCCTCGAAAGGGTAGTAATTTCTTACTACCCTGGAAAGGGTAATAATCTCAAATTTATTCGTATTTATCTGATTCCAACAAAATTCTTTTCATTTTCCTTTATGTATCACACCAAACACATATATACATCATCAGCTGTTTTCGATCGATATTTCTTGGCAGAGCCAGGGTCGTCGAACTCAGCTGAAACATTTGACAACCACGCTACACGTACAATAGCATACAACCATACACATATTCACACAACCATGCATAGAACTTTCCAAACATTTCGATACACATACCAATTAAACAAACATTACACGCATTTCCACCCCTCCAAGAATATTCCAAACAGTTCTATGCAATTACATAATAAAACATTTATATATACACAACGCACACACTCAACAACGGAACAGATAAATACGAGTAACCGCACCCCGGCGATCAGTTCCATTTTCACTTCGTCTTCTCAATCATATCGTTACGACTGTTACCATACCCAGTATTTTTGTTACCTCCAATTAGTTTTGAGTTTTTAATAAACATATATTTACACAATAAAAAACTAGTCGCAGTGACTAAACGTGACTGCGACGAGATCTCGACTTATTATCCCGATCTCAACAAAATACGCGCCCGAGAGAACATCGACTCCGAATATCGGAACGACGCGTCCTTGGGACATCATCACAGTCCTCCGATTTCGGAGCCATTTCGGACGAGCCGGCATCGGCAACAAACCAACGAACACTCGACATAAGACTACAAAAAATATACAAAATAATGATTATATCCCAAAGAAAAAATTACGTAAACAAAATATTAGCTGCAACAGGAAGTCGACTATACCTGACACTGCAGAAAGTTAAGTTCAGCTACAATAACCACAACTTAACACTAGAACTACCAAACCCGTCAAAATGACTGGTACACAATTTTTTCCAAAAATTCTCAAAGTTTACAGGAGAGTCATAGGAGAAATATTCAACGTCCAACTGAAAAAACATAAATGACCGAATTGATCATATTTTCCGCCTCTTGATTCCTCTTTTCTCAAAGTACTTATTTAATATATTGAAATATAATAAATTTAACGCCGGTAGTTCTAGTGTTAAACGACGCAATTAAAATAAACAAAATGGCAAAGATAGAAGTTTCGTAACCACCAAAGAAAATCACTGAAACGCAGAAAGAAGAGGAGCAAGAAGACTGACCTTGATGTCTTTGGCTTTCTTCATCCTGTCGTCGATCGCGTGTGATCTACGTTTGTCGTGATGCCTTGTCACCGGCCTCGAAGAGACGGACGACGTCGGCAACGACGAGACGGAGCCATAACTGGCGAGGCCTCTGGTCTTTCGTCGTTTCTTTACACTTCCGCCGAGCAACTTTAACACCTGTAATTATCGAGAACGTGTACATATATGTGCGAGAGGTTCTTTTATGGCTCACCACTCACCGATAAACGCTATTAGTTATTCCTACCAATTTTACCTTTGGATACAGTTTTCGATACGATATTCCAGTTTAGATGCAATTTTTGTTACAGTTTTTGTTACCTTTTTAAGAATAAATTGTCTATTTCAGTGGTTTATTCCTTGTGTCATTATTTTTCCTGCTTACTTTAATATAGAAACTTTAAAATGCGTAATACATTAATTATGAATCTAAGTGTTGTTTCTTTTTTTTGAGAATTAGAAATGTTTCCAATTTTGGATGTGTGAGAAATTGAGAATCGAGAAAGAAATTGAGGGATATTTAATCGCAGAAATTCCCTGCTTAATCTCGGTGCGAACTTAAAATTTCGAGATAATGTTTTATTAAGAGTTATGCCTCCCATTTCACTGATTGTGAAATTCACAAACCCAAAAATACTCTCCTTTCTAAAGCTCCTACCGTTTAAAAATGCTTCTTTTCTACATTTTTACGTTCAGTTTAAAGTTATCGTATAATTTGTGCCTCGAGCAATAACTATTTTCCAAAATTTTAAAAATTAATGGACAATAAAATTTGTTTAACAGTATTTAGCCAGAATTTTCAGAACCACCTGGTATCTTGTCTCAAGTGTATATTTATTAACATGGCTGGCGTAAAAATAAATATGGCTATGCATAAAATGACCTTCAACACCATTCAGTTTCGCATACCTAAATGTTATTGCAAGTAAATTCATTTGCAGTAATAAAAATATTTAATTGGGATTCATTGCAGTAATAAAAATATTTAAAAAAAAACAAGCTTTTCTCACCTCACTGTACATATTTTCAAGTCCTTCCAACTGCTTCCTAATCGTCCTGGCATCGTTCGTACTCAAATCCGAATCGCTTCTGTCCAACATCGAATCCAAATCCAGGCCCGTCGTTGTTGATGTCAAATCGGCTGCTTCTACGCCGAAAACTGGATAAGCGACGGTTTTCTTTAATCGTGGCAAAGGAAATTCAGATTCGTCGTATTTAACAGTAATATGGATTACTCACGATGAGAGAATTTCTTCGCTGCTTCCTTCTTCGAAGTTGATGCACCGCGATGCTTCGAGCTGCCCGAAAACATTCTCTTCTCGATGGCTTTGCTGTAATCGCTGTAATTAGGTTTCGATCCATACGGTAAGCTAGAAGTTTCATAAACATGCAATTGTTAGCTCTGTCAGAAATGTTACGGTTGAAGCTAAGTTATTAGGAGGAAATTGTACGGGGAGGTTTTTACGGAGCATGCTATTCAGTAGATCGATGAACTGTGCATACAAAAATTTGTGCAGATTTGTTGTAACGTCTAAAATGAGTTAGAGATTCGTTCGGACTTTGGAGACTTGCTTTTCAAAATCACGAGGCTTTGTAATTATTTCTAAGAGTTTTATCTATAATTCCATCGCGTCAAAGATGTTTGAAACCTTAACACGAACCGTATCGACACTTTCTAGATATTTATTCTTACCATAGCAGATCTTGTGACCGGCTATGAAATAACAATAATACTTTTCTGAAAGGAATGCAAGAGACGGTCAACTTAATATCGGAAGCAACGTACAAATCGGTGTTTACTTAACCCTTTTAGTGCCGAATGCCGATATATTATATCGTCGTTAGCAGCAAGCTTAACGCTGATCATCATGGGATTATTATTTAGTTTGCTCATGTGATATTAGTAATTTTATTGCAAATAATTGAGAATACACAATTTATACTCCATATTACGTTATTCTATATTAAACTATGACGAAATGATGATTCTTTTCATGTCTAACTACTGTCTACAGTCAGTAACCGACTTGCTCATTTTCCGAACAACGTTAAATAAATATTAGTCCTACGTTTTTCAACGAATATCGAAATATATTTATAATTTATTTAATAAACTCTTCCGACCGGCACTAAAAGGGTTAATAGCTTCAGAAATTATATATTTTTATTTCACTGAACCGGTCCTTTGCCCGGCCACGGTACGGTTAGTGTTAACCCTTTGCGGTCTGAATAATTTTGTCGATTTTGCAGTGAGCTAAATGAAATTAATTTTACAACATTTTCTGTCGCTGGTTATTCATTTTTTTAAATAATAGCAATAACTATGGGTACTGATGGATGCTGCAAAATCATTATAAAAATTGGAATGTCAATATTAAGTCGTTAGAAAATGAATTGAAATGATGAGCTCTGTCGAGTATAATTCAACATAGGACTGCAAAGGGTTAAAGAAATATAATTCACGGGATATTAATAAAGGAACGATTACTTTTTCTAATGAAACCCAGTTCTAGAAATAAATGCATTTTACAACGAAATTAATTCTAAATGGAGAACCACTTTTTCCAATACTTTTCCACCATTTCAATATAAACCACGAGGAACATTACAATTTTTATTTTAAAAATATCCCTATCCTCATAAACATATTTAAAATTCAGTTTCTCGCTCCACCAAAGAATCATTTCTATTTCTGTTCTTTAAATCATAAAATTCCACACAAAAAAGGGACGAATAAATAAGCTAAAATCATCGAGAGCACATCGATCCACGTCAAATTTTTTATCGCACCCGAAAAGGTCGGTTTCAGGTTGCCGAGATTCAACAGTTTCACCGTTCAGCCGCTCACGCCGATATCGGAATTTCGATCTACAGGGAGGACAGAAAGAATCGGAAGTGGCCCGGGGCAGTGACCGGAAGTGACATCGGTCGCGCGAAGAAGGGATCTGTTTGAAGTAACGTTACCTCGCTGAGTATCGATTTCTCGGCGTTCGAGGGCTTTCATGGGGTGAAAGCGGCGGCAGAGGTGGCGTCACTGATGATACACTTTCAGAGAGGGTGGAATGCGCCATCGCCGGGACGTCCCTCGGTTCCAAAATACTCCTCAGCTCTGACTCCACTATATCCACCCATTCGGAGTCTTGCACTATCATCAAACGAAATCGATCAATCGCTTTCTCCGCATTATCGCCATTAATTTAATTGTTTTCTACCATCCGAGAGATAAGATGCCTGAGATATCAGAGAGGTAAGGCTTTCAGATAGTACAATGAAAATTTAATGAAATATTAGAGCTTAGATTTGTTTCTTGTTTTTAAACCTTCTCAAGATTTCTAAAAGTTAAGCATGAAAATTCAAAATAATGCACTGCAGCTTTTTAACAATTGATATATTAAATCGTTACTAACTTCTTCTTGCGGCTTAATTTTAATTACTCGTAGACTTTTACACCAACGTTTTTATATTTCTTCATCGATAGAGCAAATTATTATAATTATGAATAAAAAATTGTATTTTAAAAATCTCAGGATTATCAGTGAATATTTCTGTACCGCTTCTTCCGAGACACCGAAGAATAATTAAGTCACAGTAAAAAATACCCTCCCTCGAGTTTCAATCCGGGTAAAATCATAACTCCAACACATTTCCACTAAATACACTCCGCACAAGCTCTCCAGCAATCCGAGGAACAAAACTCATATTACAAACCTTGCGAATGAGTCTGATCCTCCGGAGGCGGTCGTCTTCCGCTGGAATAAACAGCCGACCCTCTCCCCGAGTCGACATTGGAGGAACTCTGTCCGGCCTTATCGTAATCCGATCCAGATCCCTGATTTTGAATCTTCAGTCGTCCGATGCCATGCTCGAGCTCGTCTTTTCTGTTCTCCGATTTCACTGCAGAATCTTTCCCATATTGAATCTCGCTCCTCTTCGAGGGTTCGTTACCATTCTTCGACGAGTTCCTTGCCGCGTCTACCTCAACAACGTCCTTGGACGTTTTCCCGCCGTAATGACTCTCCTCGACCTTCTTCTGAAGTTCTTCGATCCTCTTCTGCACGGAATTCCCTTCAATCTCTTGGCTGTCGCCGGAGACTCCGGAGAATTCTTGGTCCCTCTTGGAGGACCTTGCAACCTCGTCCCTACGAATACCAAAGCTAGTTTCCGGCCTATAGTCATCCTTCCTTTGAGGATCGTTCCTGGTGAAATCGTTCTGTCCACGATCCTCCACTGTTATCTCGTATTTCTCTTTATCAGCCGGATCCATGACGGTCTTCACGCCATCCACGGGATTTCTTGATTGTTCGTTACCTCTCTCATCCTCGTAGCAGAGCTGAGGCTGAGAGGCAGCTTTCTCGATGCCTTTCGTTGAGTTTCGTCGCTGGAACTCCACCTCTTGATTACTCTCAGCTTTCATGTAGACCTGTGGTACACCATAACGTGGTCTGCCTTGACCATAATGATAATAAACTTCCTGTCCGGAGAGTCTCAGCTCTTGAGTCTGTCTGGATGTACTGGGCAAATCGATCTGAGATCTCGACATCGCTTGTCGTGCTTGCTGATACTGCTGATAGGGTACATTGTTCGAGAAATAAGTCTGCTGAACGTTCCTCACGGCCGTTTGTGAATTCTGTTGACCAGCCAATTGCTGCTGGTGCATCTGTTGAATCAGTTGCCGCTGGTGCATGTTCTGGGCGTGCTGCTGGGCGAATCTCGGACTTTGATGGTGGTTCTGATTCTGATGGAGAAGCTGTTGCGGACTTTGGAAGTTCTGGCTCGACGGCTGCATCGCATTTCCTACTTGATGCTGCTGCAACGGCAGACCGTGCGGCTTTTGCACCTGCGTGCTTTGTCCCTGATTCGAGACAGGTTTCAAAGATTTGAGTTTCGGATGATAGACCGTAGTGCATAGGAATTCGAAGGGGAAGTTTGAGGAGTTTTTAGACCTCTGGGTGTATTTGAAACTGTCACAGTGGATGGCGCTTTGCATGATTGATCGGGTTAAAATTCTGTCGGGGGTGACTTGAATTGGAGTTAATTCAATATCTACTTTATTGTCCGGACTACTTAGATTTCTGGCAGTTACTTTATGATTTTAAGAACTTACTATATTTCTATATTCCTTACGTTAAACAATAGTGTATTTATTCTTAATATTTTACGAAATTTAGAAACGGAAGAGAAGTCTGTCAATATTTATACAGTGTACAGTGTCTGATTAGAGAGATTATACAAAAAAGCAGGGGCAAAATCTATATGCAAAAGTGTGTTGAAAAAAGTAACAAAATTTCTTCATTCGAGGTTTCTTCTCCAAAAAAAACTTTCAATTTTCAAAATTTAACACTAGATTTACGGAAGCCGTCAAATTGAAGGGGTTCCTACTTTTTTTTATAAACATTTCTTCAATTTGCAGAGAAGCTGGACAGTAGATATTTCACGTGTATTTTGTAATACAACAATGACTTAACGAATTACCATCTTTGCCGTTTGATCCCTCTTTTCCCAAAGTCCTTATTTAATATATTGCAATGTAACAGATTTCACGCCCGTAAATCTATTGTTAATATAAATGTGCTAAAATATTGATACTAAAACTACCAAGGCGGCCACAAAAACCGGTGCCCAATTTTCTCTAAAAATTCCCCAAAGTGATAGGAGAGCCAAGCAGTTAATATTCCGCTTAAATCTTATAAAATCTAAATTACTTAATTGATCATCTTGTTCACCTTCACATTTCTCTTTTTCCAAAGAACTTATTAAGTATATTTAAATGTTGTAGATATAACGCCGGTACTTCTAGATTTAAAGTCATTAAAGGGTCGGAAATTTAAAAAAAAATTACAAATACGTAGGCGAATGAAAGAGTATCTTTATTGTTCTCTAATAACCCTTACTTAACAAAAACAGTAACCATAAGTACAAAAGGATATCGAATGAAGAACGATTACTCATTGTCAAAATACAAACTGTGTTATCACGGGAAAACTGACCTCATCGTGAAAGGGATTGGCTAACACCTTCATCAATTCAAATGACATTTCAAACTCGAAAAAGAAATGTAGAAGGAGCAACCTCAAAAATGATTTTCCATTCCATTTCAATTATTTACCTTCTTAATGGTCAACACTGGAACTACCGGCGTTAAATCTATCATATTTCAATATATTAAATAACTACTTTGAAAAAGGAGGAATCTAGAGGTGGAAAAGATGATCGATTTATTCTAAGAATCTCCTATAAACTTGGAGAATTTTTGGAAAAAATTATGTACCAGTTGTTTCGACTTGTTTGGTAGTTCTAGCGTTAAAGTCGGTTTGTCTGTTCAAATATTAAATAGTAGGAGTATCCTAACTAATCTTAATATCTGAGTATCATAAATTCACTATTTTCGAAAAAAGATTGAACCAACTGTCTGAAATGAAGTCTACAGAAAATTACCAGCAATAGAAACCTGTGTCGAGTAAAGTGCAATATACGACTTCAAAGAGTTAGAAGATAATCACATAACTCGTCGTTCCTTGATATTTCTTTCAAGTTCTCCCATAAACCGGCGGAATAACGATAAATTTGGTGGAAGGTACACAGAGTGCATTGTGCAGCGTGTGGCCGCCTTTACATGCCAGGAATATGGAACACGTATCACGTTTCCACGGGCATTTGAATAGGATGCCCGAGTCCTGTTATTACCTCGTCTGAATTTGCACGAAGGGGAGAGAAAGTTACCCTCCGCAACGTAAGAATGCCCTTTTCGACAGCAATCGTGAAAACTGCCGCTGTCAATTTTATCTGACGTATATCGGGGATATTTCAAACGCTGTTAAGCATTTGAAGGAATTTCTGCGCGAACGATTTGCGAAACTCGATGAAGCATCCAACGGGACGATAAATTTACGTCAGGCGCAAAACCGGTGTCGAAAGGAAGATTTTACGAATTTGACAGGGGGATTAGCAATTTTTTATTGGAGAATCCTCTGACTGATTCTCACACGAGGAGGTTTAGCTTTGGCAAAACTGTTGAAGTGAGTGCAGAATATGACATTTAAGATAGCAGTTACTGAAAATGAATTTACAGATAATTGCAGATAAATTGAAAGTTTGAAATACGTGGGTTTTTTTGTATACTTATGTCGATTGAATGGAGATTATATTATTATTAATTACAAATTGTAGATGTAGGTAATAGCGGCAGACATATTTAAAGATTAAATGTCCATAAAATCTTTTCCAATTCTTAAATGTTACCGTCAGTAAATTTTTTATATATACGTTCATTGTAAAAAATTTGAAGTACAGGTAATGTCTGGCTATTTTCATATTGCCATTACTTCAAGATTTCTTTTTAATAGGAAAAATTTCACTTTGATATAAACAGGAATCAAATCCTATCAGGTATTCACTTTAGTAATAACAGTCTTCCCCGAGGAAATCTCTTCTCTTCACAAGGAAGCTCTTATTTATGTCAAATTTTATTCGATGTTACTTCGACAGCATAAATTATAAAATCTCTGAAGGCTAATTTGTTATATTTAAACACACTAGACAAATCTTTGAAAGAAAATGAATGAAGCAGTTAACGGAAGAGGCCAATTCAATCATTAATATTGTGTAAGACAGACACACAAAATTAAAGCTTTTAGCAATTCTTCAAAGCAAAAATGAAGAATCAGGCATTTCGATTACTTTTGTATACATGACATAAACATTAGAACTATTGAAAAATAATCTGTAGTACTTAAGAGGGTGTTCTAGTCTAGACCTTACAAAATATGTTTTTTTTGCATGCTTTCAAAGTAGACATCTGCAAAAGTAAAAATATCGAAGGGCTTTTTTCGAATCCGTAAAATTGACGAAATTACAAATGGATAAAGAAGACGGCGCACCATTCTCGTATAACTGGTATGAGAAACTTTAAACACGTTGTTCTCGAAACAATATTTTCTTACATGGCTGAAATGATATTTCAAATTCTAGTCGACCGATTGACTTTAAAGGCATACACCTTCAGCGTTTGTGCCCTTAGCATCTGCACCAAAATTATAAAACAGAAAGAGTTTTTACTATTCCTTTTAGCACGCTAAACTTGGAAAAAGTCGAGAAAATCAATATTCAAGATTCAAAGTTGTGCCACTTTTTAAATATTCACAATTTTTTTTATTTGGGTTCACACCATAATTAAAATAGCACCAATGAAGAACCCATCGGTGTTTTCCATTTCAGATAAGCAGAATGATCGAAATCGCCTCAGCCAGTAGGACAATTTTTTTTAAAGGAAACACCTTGTTCAGTATCATGTAATTCAATTAGCTTTGATAATTTTTACTGGAAAATATTGTGAATGTTCGTGAAATGTGAACAAATATATTCAATTCAATAAATATATGCAAAGTGTCGACATTAAAAAATCTGTACTTTTTTTTGGAAAAACATCCCTAAGAAGACGAAAAAAATGCAGTTCCAGACTAGAAGACCCCATTAAACACACTAGCCAAAGAACTCAAAGAAAACAAAAGAAGATACAAAGTAAATCGACGATTCTAATCTTCCAGATTTTAACCCTTTGAAAACTACGGACGCATTCATGTGGCCCAAGAAAAACTCTGATTATAGTTTATCATTGCTCGCATACACGGTTAGAGTTGAAACCATGAAATATAACCGTTGAAATATTATTATGCAATTGGTAATTTATAATTTCTATGCATTAACACCCTAACTTTCTAATAAACAGGTGGTTCTTGATCGCCAAAGAAATGATTATCGCTCAATATTCAAAAAAGTCTCCGTCCGGAAAAAGGATAAAAAAGAAACGCCAAAAATCACGAAAACATTGCACCGTCATAAATTTCAGTAATTTCAAAAGAGAAGAAAAAAAAACCCGAAAAAAAGAAATCCCTCTAATAAATCCAACGTCAAAGCACAACCAAGAAAGGTAAGAAGATGAAAATGTACCTGGTTCTGGGGTGGATTCTGATGAATTCCTTGATGCAATTGCTGACCCGACAGCCCGGTCGGTGCTTGGACAACGTATTCTCTCGTAACATTCTGCACCTGCTGGCCACCTGTCGCTGATTGACCGAATGCAGGGAGTTGAGTCTGATGGACCGTTTGAACTCCTCCAGGCGGAGTATGGTGCGTCACGTGGAGCTGAGCACTCTGTCCCGGTAAATTAGGTTGTAGCGGCGACGTGGGTTGAAGCTGCCCGGGAAGTGGGACGTTCTGTTGATTGCTCAGGTAGCTGTACGCGTGACCGTACTGACCTACACGAAAATTTACGTAGGTTATTGCTAAAGATACGTTTTTGCCAATGTGATCATAACGAATGGTTCATTTTGTTGCTCGTTGTATCATTAACACTTTGCGGTTCGAATTATGTTGTCAATTGTACAATTAGTTCATTTTGCGGCGTTTTTTTGTTTTACAAATCTCCATCCAACCGAAGATGTAGAACAACCCCTGAAAACCATGACAAATAATTTTGTAACACCCTGTACAGTGATTTAATTGTAGGTGAAATTAATTTCATATTTTCTGTCGCTGATTATTCATTTCTTTTAGTGACAGCAATAACTATTGGTACTGATGGATATTTAGGTGATTTTACAAAATTATTATGAAATTGGAAAGTCGATATTAGAAAGTTAGAGAATAAAATGAAGTGAAGATCTATGTCGAGTATAGCTCGACATAGGAGTGCAAAGGGTTAACACATGGCCAGAAATTGTTGTGTGTAAAAGAAGCTAGTGAAAAATTGTGACGTGAAGTTTAATTTTGTGAGATTACAGTTGAAATTGAAAGTTGTTGACAGGGTTGAGGAAAGAAGTTGCGGAAGTAGTTGACCACACGAATATGTAGTTTATTAGATACAGATTAGCACTATATATAAACGGAGAAACGTAACGTGATTAGTTTCTGTTGGAAAACCAGTGTCTACGTTCCTGGCGGCACGCGGTGGCGCATGTGCGGTTGCGCACTTTCGTTCGGCTTCTTCGCTATTGCGCCCACGTGAGAGTTGTACACGATTGCTTTGTTAATCGTTATTAATAAACCTATATTTTGCTCTTGAATCCTTCTTAATCAATCAGCGAGAGAAACAATAATGTAGAACGGAATTTTTGTAGGCGTAAATAGTATTAATTTTTAGAATTATTGAGTATGGATGGTTTGTACATAAGCGAGAGTGGATTTGGAAGGCGACGGATGCCAGGGCTAGCATGATGGTTTAGTCTATGGATAAGGAGAAAATTAGTGAGTGCAACAGAGAATGCATGCTTTGAGAAAGACGAAGAATGAATGCTTTGAGATAGAGTATCGAAGGTGGATGCTATCGTGAATTTGGGAAGAGTCAGTTGAGAATATGCAGTTAACTTGAGAGTTCAGAGAGTGAGATACATAGCGTGAGTGGAGAGAGCTTTAGCAATAAATTCAGAGGTAGAGTAATTGTAGTGTTATTAAGAGTTTTGTATTTTTATAGTTAATAAAGTTAATCACTTATTTTTAAATTACACGCGTTCAGTTAAGTTTCCAGACTACGATATTATTAGTTACATTTTAAGGGAATTTATTCGGTTTCTTCAAGGACGTGTATCGATATTCTTTGGTGGCTCGCCTGAAATTAAATTAGAGTAGGACCCTATAATAATTTCATCAGTTTCAGATTGCGATGCCAACTATACCTCGCAAAAATAGAGAAGTCTCGCGGTATGAGGTACGGAATAAGGGAAGAGTCTCGCTCGCACCGCCTATCAATATTATATCGATCCTGGAACCCTGACATCGACGAATGACAATCTTAAACAAAACACTCCTTTCGTCGTTTACATGACGACGCAACGAATGTGTGGCTCTTTCGGCCAATAACGCGTTAGAATCGAAAATGACGTCAGAGCAAGGGATGTCTCTTTCCATCAGGCGAATCAGAACAAACCACAGGCCAGATGACTTCTCTATTTTTGCGAGGTATAACTGCTCTCGAGTCATGCCCGGAGTTCAAAAACAAAACGCGATCGCGGATCAGCATGCATTATGA
This sequence comes from Cerceris ruficornis, assembly GCA_963989415.1. Lineage (NCBI taxonomy): Eukaryota > Metazoa > Arthropoda > Insecta > Hymenoptera > Crabronidae > Cerceris > Cerceris ruficornis. Next base: position 5,386,352 of record OZ022527.1, read on the forward strand.
AAAGAGGAGAAGGCTAACTTCGCATGTCTGCCTCACAGTTGTGTTAGATTAAGGCATTTTGTATGGGTCACAGCATAGGTATACTGATGGAATATTTACTTGGCAGCTGAGGGGTAATTTGCTCTGATTCGCCCGACGGATAGGGACGTCCCTCTCCCTCACGTATTTTCGATTTTGACGCGCTATTGGCAAGAGAGACCGACACATTCGTTGCGTTGTCATGTGAACGACGAAAGTAGTGTTTTATTTTCGGTTGTCATTCGTCGATCTGAGGTTTCTAGGACCGACATGGCGAAGATAGGCGGTGTTAGGCGAAACTTAGTGAAGTATGAAGATAATTCAGTTTTTACAAAATACTCTTTGTGCTTGAAGGTAAGACTCTCACTTTAATAAAATTTGAAAAGCAGTTAACGTACAACGTTGTTCAAGCCCTGATTAAGACGGAAGTAATGACACCTTTTTCGTCGGTGTTACTAACACAATTAACACATAGCATGTTAATAACACAATTAACAAGTTAAAATTGCAAAATTGATAATTTCGTAAGCGGCTTTGAGATTGTGGTAATTTCTTTTTGTCAATAATTTAATGGAAGATATCAAGGTATTAAAAATTCAAACTATCTAATGAAGAAAAATAACAATTAGATATTTTGTAATATATCGTTGCTAAAAAGGAATTGTATCAATTTTAAAAACATCCGAAAATTAAAATCGGCACTTCAACAAATCAGAATACAATTTCTGACAATGAGAGCGTGTAAGAAATAAACGTTGTAGTGGATAATAGATTTTGATGTTGATGTAAGTTTCAGTTTCAGCACATTCAATGAAAATTGAAAGTGCTGAATTTTACGATGTTATATAAAACTTAGAGGATTCTATGCAACCTAATCTCTGCTCTTTTGCTTCTCTCTTCCACAACGTGAACGACCTTAGGTTGCGTAGAATTCTGTAAAATCATTTTCCTTGTGGAAAGGCGTTGCAAAAAAGAATGGAGATTAAATTAACATTAAATTACATATTTTGTTCAACGATTCTAGATTTTAAGAGAATTCTATTCTCAAAAGTTGACCGTTCTAAGTGGTCTTCAAGGTACAGAGAAGGATACACAGAAGAAATAATAATTTGCCTCAACGATAATGTAATATAATGAATGCCTCGCAAAGAAAATGTTAGTGATGCAGCAAGTGAAATCGTTAAGGCGATGCAGTGGACGTACGCATACAGTTTTGATATTCATTTTCTTATGAAGAATGTTTCTCTGCAATCCGTGGACCTTTAGGCATAATTAATGGCTATCTAACCACTACATGTCGTATTATTAGCCTTGACTTTTTTTGCAAGTACCCTTTATCATTATTTGTTTGAAACACTTGCACTTCGATAATGGCTTGAAGTCCACAATTCTCAGAAATTTTGTAAATTTTTGATTGCTATAATTCATTTTGAGAAATAGAAAATCAATGGTGTTTCAATTTCAACAATATCAGTAACCCGAAATTCTTAATTTCATAACATTGCAAGATTTTTAGGAATTTCTATCCTTCAAAAATTTCCAACGTAAAATAAATGAACGATCTGAAGCTTCCTGCTGAACTACTTTCCAAATTATCAATAATTTAGTAAAATACTCCAGCTTAAGATTATCAATCGAAATCAATTACCATCAGATACTGTAGAGATTTAACGTTTTGCTGACTAAATTTTTTTTAAACTTTTGACTATCTGAGGCAAATTAACTTCATGAACCTTTCTATCTTTAATGGAACATTTTTATATCTTTTGTCGTTGTTTTAATTGCTACCGTCAATTTGTCTTGGACCTACCGTTGTAGGTGGGTTTCACAGGCGCCAAAACTATGATATATTAATTAATAACTCAGTTAAAGTTTCCCAATTGGGGCAAAAGAGGATTTGAACTCAGGCCCAATAATTACGTGTTTAAGCCTGTACCTATGTACTTATTCACCGTAACGCCCAACACTTTTTTATAATAGCAAAAATAACAATAGGTACCGAAAGATGTTTAGGTAGAATTACAAAATTATTGTCCGATTGAGCCGTTTATTTTTAAAGTGGCACAGTCACTTTATAATAATGGAATATGGTGATGTTTAATAACTATATGAAATGATTTTATACTGACAAAAATATAACTATCTAGCATAACAAGTCGAAGTAAATTTTTTCAAAAATTGGCAGTAGTATTTTTAAACACATTAAAACGTAAACCCTAAGTATTACGATTTAAAAAGGAAATGACTTACGTCACTTCGAAAAAAACGGCTCAATTATAAAGTAAATATTAAATCAATAGGAAATTAAATACTATGGAAAACGGTATTGATTGTAGCTCAAAATAGGACAACAAAGGTTTCAAATGTTTCCCGCCTTTGCAAACTATAGCTCCACAATTATACAATAACAACAGTTAAAAACGTAGCAATAAATATTGAATTCAGTATTAATAGAGTAATTTCAAACTTCAAAATAAATAAACCATCGATCAAACTTACCACACGCATTCTTCGGATACTGTTGCATGTTAACGGAAGTCTCCTGCGCCCTTGGTTTCCCATAGATGCCTTCTTTCTTCTTCACCTCCTCTTCGTCGATGCTTCTGCTGGACTTCCTCAGTTCCTCCGTGACATTGTTCAAGCTCGCCTCGGGTTCCGGTTCGACATCCTTGCGACTCGGACCGAAACGGCTCGATATCATGTCCTTTATCGTATGATAAGTCCTGGAGAGGGACTTACTCTTCTCCTCGTCGATCTTCGTCGTCCTCGCTACTGCTGCATTCGACGTCGACCTTCGAAGAGATTGCGATTTTATCGAAAGGGGGAAGAATCAATTCGCGGATTCGCCGGAGTACTGGTATCAAGGGGATATTTACGCGTAAGATTCCGGGGGTTGATAGCTCCTCGCTTGACCCTCCTGTCTCAATTCTTGCATCTGAGCTCCCTGGAAAATTCAGGGGTTAGAAGACAGTTTTATGGGGAAGGGAATGAGATAAATAAATGGGATTTTTTATCGTTGGGCATGAGGGGGCTTTGTTTTTTATTTAATTCAGGTCGGAAGTTGATTCTTGTTATTTAAAGTAGTGTAATAATTTTATTCTATTGTGTTTGTGATTAAATGTATGCAGTAAGAGGGAAATGTAACGTATTGAAATTTAATGACGGATTTTAATACTTTCAAATATCAGGAAAATTCAAGGGTTAGAATGCAGTTTTATGGAGAAGGGAACGAGATAAATAAATGGGTTTTTTTATCGTTGGACATGAGGGGACTTTGTTTTTTGTTTAATTCAGGTCGGAAGTTGATTCTTGTTATTTAAAGTAGTGCAATAATTTTATTCTATTGTGTTTGTGATTAAATGTATGCAGTAAGAGGAAAATATAAGATATTGAAATTTAATGATGGATTTTAATACTTTCAAATATCAGGAAAATTAAAGGGTTTGAATGCAGTTTTATGGAGAAGGGAACGAGATAAATAAATGGATTTTTTTATCGTTGGACATGAGGGGGCTTTGTTTTTTATTTAATTCAGGTCGGAAGTTGATTCTTGTTTATTTAAAGTAGTGCAATAATTTTATTCTATTGTGTTTGTGATTAAATGTAGGCAGTAAGAGGGAAATGTAACGTATTGAAATTTAATGATGGATTTTAATACTTTCAAATATCAGGAAAATTCAAGGGTTCAAATACAGTTTTATGGAGAAGGGAATGAGATAAATAAATGGACTTTTTTTTATCGTTGGAAATGTTGGGGCTTTGTTGTGAATTTAATTCAGATCGGAAGTTAATTCTTGTTTCTCATAGTGGTGTTACAATACTGTTTTGTTATTTTTGCGATTAAACATGAGCAGCAAGGGAAAATTGTGATGTATATAACTTTTAATGAAGGATTCCGATATTACAAAATACTGGAAAATTCAGGGGTTGATGAATATTGATAAGGATAATATGCAGCAGATTTTGTTTTAGCTGCAATATGCGTATTATAATAAATTGTTTTTCCTTACTTAAGCAATTATACAATATTTATTTCTCTCTTTTTGATTAAAAATGCAGAACGAAAAGACGGTTATCTGAGCATTTATATAGAATGCCAAGAAATACTTTTAAACTTATAATATACCTTATTGACAATCAAAATTAAATTACATTAACAAAGAAATCATTATTTAATTTTAGACAAATTTTCAACGTTCTATAAAAATTCTTTCTACATTCTCATTCATAAACTTCCTGCAATATCGCCAGATCCAAACTGTTACGTTATAAAGTATATACTTTACAAAGTAAACCAATTTTCATTCTCAAAATGAAGTCCTTTAAAATTACCAATATAACCGACGCATCTACCTTCAACCATAAATTACTAAATATTCGAGCTACCTTCCGAGATAAAAAGAAAACAACATTATCAATATCTTAAAAGGTATAAATAAACAATTTATAATTCATAAATTGACAAAAAACGTAGTTCTATTACAATTCCATAATATTTCGCAAAACCAAACTGTTTCTCAGCGAAATAAACAGAATAACAGGTAACCAAATAAAATTCCCCGTTCAGAAATTCTGTTCTGCGGCGATGTGACAAATCAAATTATTCGTCACGCGACAACATTAATTTATTGCTAGTCGTGCACCACCCGCGTTTCAGACTTCACGCAATTAGTGTTAGAGGGAAGTTGTTCGTGTAGCGAATAAAGTGATTGGAGGCACCTGAAAATTCTGCGACTACCAACAGGCAACCAATTATCCGACGCATTGTATACGATGTGCAAAAAATTCGTGTGCAAACCCTGTTGCAGGTAAATAACAAATATCTAATTCTTTAACATCGTAAAAAATATTTATTATCTTTACTTTATTTTCTTTTGGTTTCTACTTTATTATCGATTTTATCAATAATGTACGAATATTAATGAGGAGCAGTAGTTAATATCGATTTACGGAATTTAATTGAAAATTGTAGGAAAAATGTATTGACGAAGCAGCTTAACCCTTTGTGGAAATAATTATAGTCAAAGTTTGTTTTTAAAAAGTCGCGCCACGTCTTAGCGTTAAAGGGTGGAAGTTTATTTTACCGTAAATTCCAGTTCTACGGGCTCATTGGAATTTTTACTGCAGATACGAGTTACGCTGTTTTCCTGCTCGTTAATTTTATTCCAAGTTATGTGTTTGGCCTACTTTACGAAGAAAAGAAGTCGATGGCGTATATTGGTGTACTAAAAAGTTCGCTTTTACATCCCGATTTGTTGCTGGTTATGGTTCAATTATGCTTCCCTGCTTCCTCGTTATGAATTTACTTTTGGAAATTTCATATCGCGGCGTAAATAAAAGTTCTTCCGTTAAACTTATATCGTTGTCTTAGATTTTTTTCTAATTTATTATCTTTAGATAACTTACTTTGATAACTTTTAACAGGATTTTTAACAACCAGATTTATTGCCTTTTAAAAACAATAACGTCATAGATTTATGTGAAATTACAGAAAATATAGGCAACTGAAACACGAATTTCTTAAAAACTAATGTGCTTTACAGTAAAAAATGCTTTTAATTTGTAAAACATTAATTAACACTAGAACTATCAGTGTCCCATCTATCATATTTGGATATACTAAATAAGTACTTTGGAAAAATGGATATCAAGTGGTGAAAAAGATGATCAATTAAGTAATTCAGGTATTATAAGACAGAAGTGCAATATTTATTGCATTGCTCCCGTAACAATTCGGGGAATTTTTTAAAAAAATTGGGTAACTTGGTAGTTTTAGTGTTAATGCAGGCGATAGGTCTATTATATTTGTGAATTAGTATGCACGATGGATGTATGATTTTTTGAAATCCATTATTTACCATTCTAATTGAGAAATTAAAACTTTCGTAACGTAATTTTTATCTCCTTTTAGGTATGCAAAAATTGAATACTTCTTAAGCATTTTTTAAAAGAAGCTGTTCTGTTTTGCACACACTATAAAGTATAACGTTAGAGGAGAGTTGAAAATCTATGCAAAAATAGTGTTACCACACCAAAAGTGACCTCACGGTGAAAGGGGTTAACGAACTCCTTAATCAATTCAAATGACATTTGAAAATCAAAAAAATGATATACAACGAACAATCTCAAAAATTATTTTCCAATCCATTTAAATTATTTACCTCCCTAATTGTTAAAGTCGGTTCCTTTTTGTTCGGGTGCTAAATAGCAGGATTGTTATATCGCATTTCAACATCTAACGATAAGTATCATAAATTCACCATTTCCCAAAAAATTGAACTAATTGTTTGCACAATACCTAAAATCGTATTCCTACAATTTCAGTAATTTATTTAAATTCAACTTATCACACTATAGTGTCGTAATATCTATGACAAAAATGTCATTACCAAAGGAAATCCCTAATTTGAATATAACCAAATTTGTAAATTTCATATCCCAACAGGTAGAACCGATTTCCTCCAAAAGACCTGAAATCTTATTCATTTCCGCTCAGTAATTTATTTTGTTAATTGATAAGTTCTATTTACATGCCGTTATATCAAACAATACAAATAACTTATCGCACTCGAACATCAAAATATCCGTTGGAAAAAAAAGTTTACGAAACCAAAGGCAATCGTCAATTTCAATGAACCGAAATTCACGAATTTCATATGCCAGAAAGAAAAGCCATTCAATCGCTCGCAGGCTAACCGATATCCCATTGCGAATTCTGAAAATCCACGATAGGAGAAAAATGTCCCTTGCTTCTGTTCGCCACGGAATCCTCCGAAAACGATTCTCTCTCGAAGAGAATAGCGGACGGCTAATAGCCGCGTGTGCGTTCAAACCGCAGAGGGAATTTCAAAGTTGTCGGACTGAATCCTCCGGTTCTTAGGAAGGGATGCGACTGGAATAACAACTGACATTGTCATGCGAACGACAGAGGAAAAGGTAGACAGAGAGGGAAAAAGAGAGAGAAGATAGAAAGAGGAAGGAGTGAAATTGTGGAAACAAGGAAAAGAGAAAAAGACCAACGGAGGGAGAATAACGGAGAAAGAAAGGCAGGCAGAGAAAGAGGGAGAGAATTAGAGAGAGAAATACAGAAAAAAGACAACTACAAAAGCGACTAAACGACAGAGAAAGGCAGACACGGTGAAAAAGTGAAAGACAGAGTAAAAGGGTAAGAAAGAAGAAGCACTGACAGTGTAAAAGAGCAATAGAGAAAGAAAGAGGGGGAAAAGGACAGAGAGAGAAAATCAAGCTGCCTATAAGGCCCTACGAGGCGCATCGTGCATACGAAAAAAGCTTTTCTGACTTATGGCCCCTCGGCGGATACCATGTGGGGATTACACCCGCGTCAAACGTAAAAATGAATTTCGCAGACGACATGCCCCACCTCGAAAAATGCCCGCTTCGAGTGTTGACGAATCGTTTTTCATATCGTATCCCCTGCCCTGTCTTCTCGACGAAGAAGTTTTCATGGGAATTCATATGCCGCGTACGCGTCCATACGGCAGGTATTCAGATTTTTCTATGGCAGTTTAGACATATCTTTCTTTATAGCCGGAATCTCTTCCTGTATTACTACCATTGAGAATTTAGTCTTTTGCGGCAGTTTAGTGGGACTGTTAAGTGGAATTAATTTTTACCTCCTTCATTTTCCAAGTAACATGCAAGTTATAACGTTTTCTGAGTCTGATATTTTGTTTTAATTTTTTTTTATATGTTATATGTAATTTAGATTCGAGAGAAATGTATTGTAGTGAGCTGTAAGTGGTTTATTTATTTTAATGATAAATTTCTACGAGTGTGTCTAATTTTACGGCAGTTACCGTAAAGGTGAAACTGATTGAGCATTAATCAGTTAAATCAGGCACACGTGAAATCGTCAGAACGATTTCTTTTGCCGTCGTTTGAATCGTCGAGAGTTTAAGGTAACTATAATCGTTACTGCCATTTGTATTCCGTGTAAAAGCGAAATTACTTGCGCCTCTTGTGTCAGACTCGTTTCGCTTATTTAATCTTTAGATTAGTGAGCGGAAACTTTCACCACGAATCAGAAGCAGCTTCGTTCCCGCTTGTATTTGTAACATTTACTTCTTTAACTTTATGCAAATTACAAAATTGTAGTTTGTAAAGTTAGGAAAAAAACAGTTTTGTTTTTATCGCAGTCGTTATGGGGAATAAAGAGGTGACTAAATGGGATAACCGAAAGTTCATGACTGTATTGACACTTTCTGATAAATTATTTTCATTGACATTTATAAACCTTCAGATTTTGTTAAAAATGTGTTTTTAAGCTTTAACACTATTTCTACCACGATATGTGTATACCTATTTCAAGCAAAACGTGTCTTCTAACGCCTTTGCGCTTGAATGCAAATTGGGAGTATTCGTTAAAAACTAATTTCTGTTTAATATTCTTTATTTGAGCAGTAAAATAATTAAATATTGTAGCATTATTATCTGAAAAGTAACGTTATAAATTAAATATATCAAAGTGTCTTTTGACACCTCCGGTATAAATAGTATTAATCATCTTTCCATTTATAAGTACAAAAAATACTTAAACCGCAATCTGCAAGAATAAATTCGATCGAAGTTAATTGTCCTTCAGATAACATTTGAAACATATAACAATACAATTAATATTGCTATTTAATGTTTTACAATATTATTTTATCCTCAGAAGAATATAATTATATCACATATAGAGACTTCACTTATGGTAATGTCTCCCAGGACCTACAGTTTTAGACGTTTACAAACTACCAAGCTAAAGAATGGTCTGACGAAACTTTAGAAGCACCTGCAATTTTTCTAAAATCATTTCCTTCCTGTGCTTTTTGTATTTACGACGTTAACAGCTATGGCTATTTGGCCTAGAACTTAAAAACACCCAAATTAGAAAAACTAACATGTCCAACTAGCTACCCAAAAAAATGTATTATTCTATACCCCTCCTGACAGTGAATGACACAGAATTCTTTCAGAAAAATCCTACAAATATTTTTATTGATACCTAAATGCAATTTAATTTACTGTAATCAACAACAATAGCAATTACAAAATTAAGTAAAAAATACCAAAAATGGGCGATTAAACGCTAATTTCACGAAACAAGACTAAATGATTCATTGCAAGATTCAAACTAATGGAGTATAACTATGTAGGAGAAATTCCAAGAGGAACGAAAAGAAGCGAAACTCTTGCTATCGAAGCCGTTGAAAACTGAAGCTAGACAACGGAAACTCAGATGACGTCTACTCCGTCGAAATTGTCAGCTCGCTCACGAAGCGATGGGTATCTATCTATAGAAACAGCAACTTTAGAAACAGTTTGAATTTCCGAGAGTGTTGCGAATAGGTTTTACGATCTATGTGGAACGTGTTCCGTCGTCCGAAGCCTCCCTCTGATAAACTACCGGCGCACGCCTCGCACGATGATGCGTATTATGTAAAATAGACAGAGCACAGTCGAAAGCCAACGAAAGTCGGTCGTCTTAAGCACTCAACCGAATCGAGGTCATCGGTGATATAATCGTTTGACATAATTTCCTAAACGTTGCACCGATCGGCGCATAAGATTCGATTGCTTTGAAATTGTAGAAATGATTGCTTTCTTTCTTCTTTTTACATGTTGTTTTAGGTGGATTCCAAACCACCGAGGCTATGGTATAAGTATTCCATAGGAAAGTTTTCCCAGCCGTGACGGGGGATTCGAACTCATGGTCAGACCTTATGGTTGTGAACTCAAGCCTTTACTTTCTTACCACCATAGCCCTTCAACTGCTACGGTCATTTCGCTCAGCAGGAACTGTTTGAGCCGATGCTAAACAACTGAGGTTATAATATATTAATTAATCATTTAGCACGAATTTCGTAATGCTGAGGGTGGATTCAAACTTGGACTCATTAATTTCGAGTGCGAGCCTTTACCTTCATATCAACATAGCTCATCAACTGCTACGGTCATTTCGCTCAGCAGGAACTGTTTGAGTGGATGCTAAACAACTGAGGTTATAATATATTAATTAATCATTTAGGAAGAATTTCGTAATGCTGAGGGAGGATTTAAACTTGGACCCATTAATTTCGAGTGCGAGCCTTTACCTTCATATCAACATAGCCCATCAACTGCTACGGTTATTTCGCTCAGCAGGAACTGTTTATGTGGATTCCGAACAACAGAGGCTATCATATATTAATTAATCATTTTGGAACAATTTCGTAATGCTGAGGGAGGATTTAAACTTAGACCCATTAATTGCGAGTGCGAGCGTTTACTTTTTTACTGCAATAGGCCATCAACTGCTACGGTCATTTCGCTCAGCAGGAACTGCTTAAGTGGATTCTAAACAACTGAGGCTATAATATATTAATTAATCATTTAGGAAGAATTTCGTAATACTGAGGAACGATTTAAACTGAGACACACTGATTCTGAAATCGAGCCTTTACCTTCTTATCCACCACATCCCCTAAAAAGCTGTTTTGATCCTTTCGTCCAAGGCAAATTGACTTTGGTGGCTTCCGAACCACCGAAGCTAGATTTCCAGAGGTGACGGAGGAAGTTTTGATCCCGGACCCACTGATTGCGAGTTCGGGCCTTTACCTCCTTCCCTATCACAGTCCCTAAACTGTTTTGATCATTTCGTGTAGGGCCTGTTGATTTAGGTGGCTTCCGAATCACCGAGAGTAGGATACACATGTCCCATAGGAAAAAATTTTCAAAGGTGACGGAGGAGGATTTGAATTGGGACCCATTGATTGCAAGTTCGACCGTTTACCTTCTTAGACACTACAACCGCTAAAAAACTATTTAGGTCCTTTCGCTTAGGATCTATTGATTTATTGATTTACTATTGATCTATTGATTTACTACTTCCACTGATTACGAATTTGAGCTTTTTACATACTGAAGCTCCTCAACTACTAAAGGTCATTCCGCCTAGGACTTATTGTTTCACGTGGTTTCCGAACCACTAAGGCTGTGATGTGTTAATTAATCATTTAGGAACAATTTCCTAGTGGCGGCGGGAGATTTGACCTCGGACCAAATGATTGCGGTTTCGACCCTTTACCTTCTCTCCCACCGTAGCCGCCGTTTACATTCGATTTTTTGCAATGTTTGCGGAAATTCGTATTCTGGTACATCTAGGAATGATTTTACAATGTGGATGTGTGCTCTGTTAAAAAGGAATGACATTGCTGATTTGTAACAAAGTGAAAACCTGTGTTTAATAGGTGGTGCAAATTTTGTGCAATTTAAACTGTAATAGGTAGGGCAAATTTTGCGCAATTTGAACTGCAATAGGTAGTGCAAATTTTGGAATGGTTTCTGATAACATTTTGTACAATAAAAAGGTGAAAGAAAAGGAAATGCATAAAGAATAATAGGAAAAATGGATTTCGATCTTTCGTGAGATTTTCGGTTACCCATGACAAAAAGAACGGTGGACTGTGTGGGTATACCGTCTTGAAGAAAATGTAACCTTAACTCGTTAACTACGTTCGACGTGTATACCCGTCGATCTAGAGCTGTACCGTGTTAACTTTTTTAAGAGTAAATTGTAAATATTTTTTCGAATAAAAGTATAAGTAATATTTCCACCTTTTGTTTTCCTTTCACCGTAAAATTTATATTGGGAGCATTTGCCTTGCGTTCGTCGTGTATACACGCCGCTGCTTGATTTTAATTCCGCATCCTGTTAGGGATTTTAAAATAAATTCCGGAGTTAACTGGTTAAATAGAAAGTAGGACCATCTCCTTTTCATGAATAATTCTCATCGCAACGAATGAAAATATATACAAAGTAAAAACTTTGTATTATAATATCTGTGTTATCTTTTATTTAATTTCGTTGTTCAATTTATTCATGATGAGTTGTATCAGGTACTTTGCTCAATTTACAACCGAACAAGCGTTACAAAGCAATCTATTAAATTCCTAATGTGATAAACATTACCAGTTAAGTACTTTGTTCAATTCTCAAAACGATATGCGTTACCAGGCAATCTGTTTAATTTTATATCAATTTTCTCATCCAATCTATGAGACTAATGCATGAAAAATGCTGACCAAATGTTAATGTTACAAGTCTGTATATTTAGTATCATCTAAAAGCAACCAAAAAGGACGATGAGCAAATATTTATAAACAGTAATGCACTCTGCTGAATAATTACGCTAACAAACGCGAATGCATCGAACTTTCGAAACTGATTTTCGTAATTACCCTATAATCGAGTACCGTCTCGATGCAACGTGATGGCCAATAAATGCTCGGGAGCCACAAACTGCACAGTTTACCCTCGTGCAATCTCGTAAATAACAGAACCTAATTCGAGGTGTACTTAAACCATATTGCCAGCATAAATGTTAGTCTCAGGACTCCTCGGTATAGAGAATATATTGAAATGATTATTTTCAATTATTACTGTTAACTTGGTATTCATGTCATACAGGTATTCATTGTTAACATAAAATAGATTTAGAAAAATAATGCATCCCTCGCTGTAACACTAGAACTTGAAGACTGTCAAAATGACTGGTTCTTAAACTTGTAGAAAAATTTTCCTAATTCATAGAGAAGTCATACGGTCGATAATCCACACCTATCTTATAAAACATAAATTATTGAATTGATTATCATTTTCCAGTCTTGATTATACTTTCGACAAAGTACTCACATAATAAATTTCAATGCAATAGATTTAACGCCGGTAGTTCGTGTTAAGAAGGTTTTAATTAAATATTTAATTTGAACTTTTTCACACGGTGAAAAGGACTTTTTTATGCGTTCTTTTTTTGTAAAAATTGTAATTGCTTTTTTTTTCTTTCATTTTTTTTACTTTTGCTTACTTTAGCTGCATCATGTTAGATAAGTTTGATTCATGTAAAAAATAATCACTTGGAATATGCAGAGTAAATAGAGAAGTAAGAGTATCATTATCAAACAACTTTAATTATTTAAAACTGTTACTAATTATGTTATTTCCAATATTTTATATTAATAATAAATGTCTGAAAACGTGATATTCTTTTTCCCGAAAAGAAAATATATCAACACCTAAGAGCGGAATTTTGTATCTCAAAATATACTTGTTTCCTCAAATAATCCCCATAATGCTTAAAATAAAAAACAGATGTAATTGCTGAGTACATAATAAAAATTTCAACAAAACACCTAAACAGTAGAGCATTAGAAATCACTTGCTCGTTATTCTCAACTCTTTGGGGTAAAACCGGTTTAAGAACACCCCATCCTTTTATTATTCTGATATGCATAACGCTACAGGTTTTAACTCATCTGGAAAATCTAAAATTAGAAATTAAAGTATCTCCAATATTTAATCAAAACCCTTTCTACATCTCTCACCATCACCTCTGTCGCGCATACTACTCGGCAAATTTGATTATCCAAATACGGCCAAAGGAATGCTTATGAAATCCTATCGGTGATTAAGTGTATTATCAGTCATGAATATAATTCACATTCTGTCAGCATCGAATCATTCTGACAGCATCGCCGCGCAAATCCAGGGGACAAAGGAAAACGTTCTAGATGGAGAGCCAGATAACTTTTCGCGTTCCTCGAACGCCCTTTGACTCTCGTATTCGTCTGCAACCTACGATCGCAAGAATAGTTGCTCGTGGCACGTGCATTACCGACACCTACTCGTACCTCGAGCAATTTACGTGGGTGTCACACGAGAGTCCGAGTTGCACTCGCGTGAGCTAACCTCGAGTCCATGAAGGATTTCGTAATGATTGCATACGAACGATCGATGGCACGCCATTAACCCTTTAACTGCCACTTTTCGCATGGGTAGATCTGAAGCTTAGTTGGGGATTTTTGAACTAGAGAAAGGCAACGTTATTAGGGTCTCATGTTTAAACGCTTTTTCTTTTTATATTTTTTTATTTTAATTGGTACGGTCATTTCGCCAATATGCCACAGTTTTAGGTTGGTTTGGAACTATCGAGATTATGACATATTAAATAATAATTTAAGAAAAGGTAGGAAATTACTTGCTGTATTTAGGAAGTTCCGTTCTGAGAGGTGACGGAGAGGGATTTGAACTTGAGCTCAGTGATTGCGAGTTTAAGCCTTTACCTCCCTGCCCACCATAGCCCCTAAAAACTGTTTTGATCATTTCGTCTAGGACCTACTGATTTAGGTGGCTTTCTAACCACCGAAACTAAGATACACATGTCCCATATGAAAAATTTTCCAATGGTGACGGAGGAGGATTTGAACTGGGTCCCCCTGATTGCAAGCTCGAGCCTTGACCTTCTTAACCACCATAACCTCTAAAAAGTTGTTTTGATCATTTCGTCTAGGACCTACTGATTTAGGTGGCTTTCGAACCACCGAAGCTAAGGTACGCATGTCCCATAGAAAAATTTTTCCAAAGGTGACGGAGGAGGATTTGAACTGGGACCCCCTGATTGCAAGCTCGAGCCTTGACCTTCTTAACCACCATAACCTCTAAAAAGTTGTTTTGATCATTTCGTCTAGGACCTACTGATTTAGGTGGCTTTCTAACCACCGAAGCTAAGGTACACATGTCCCATAGAAAAAATTTTCCAAAGGTGACGGGGTAGGATTTGAATTAGAGCCAATTGATTACGAATTTCAACTTTTCACATACCATAGCTCTTCAACTGTTATGATCATTTTGTTTAGAATGTATTGTGTTAGGTGGTTTCCGAACTACTAAGTCTACGATATACATATTCGATAGGACAAATTTTCGAGAAGTGACGGAGAAGGATTTGAATTTAGGCCCCTCGATTGCGAATCCGAGTTTTCACCTTCTAGCCACTATATCCGCCCGACTATTGTGGTCATTTCGTTTGGGAGCTACTGTTTTAGATGGGTACCAAATGAGGCCCTGATATATTAAATGATAATCTGGCAAATATTTCCCAGAGGCGACGGATGAGAATAGTGTGGGATCGGGCGGAAGCGCTCCTGAAGAGAACTTATGTGAAAAGGACGTGGAAAAGAAATGTCAACAGCGAGAGGACGCTGGCGTAGTGGAACCGCGCCGACGCAGATGTCCGTGTTGAGCAATGCAGGCCGAGTACCGCTGCGTGGATGGGTTACCGCGCGTCTCTCTTTCTTTTTCACGATCCTACAATAATCCCACTAATTGCGAGTTGGTGCTTTTACCTACTTTCCCATCATAAACCAATTCACGTTTAGTATGGTGCTGATGATTGTCGAGCTTTTCAAATAATATTGAAAAACACATTTGTGGTTTAGACAAATCTTTAGTCAGATGGGAAAGGAAAATACGCAGAAAATGTTGCGTCTGGCTACTATTTTGTTGGTTGAAACCAAGAAGTGGAGAGAAATTTGTCAGTGTTTGATGAATATTTTGCTTTTAATTATAAACAATTCTATGTTAGCATTTATGCTAGGAAATACTATAATTCATGATATTGCAGCAAAACATACTTAAAATGAGATGGTAATTTCAAGGACTATAAATTAAACCGAATGAATTATATCCTGTACGAAAGATTACATAGTCATGTCTATGGCAAATGAACGTCGCAAAGTACTTTATATGGTGGATCTCGATGATTTGTAACGCTGATTTTTCTAATTGGTAGCAATATATCTCTTAGAAATCTGTAAACTGGTTTTACTTGCCGTGCGATGATAAATGGGATTATTGCTTTTATAAAAAAAAATTAGTTTCTGGAGTAATGTACAAATGTTATTTTACAAAAATGTTACATTAATTACGTTTAAGAATTAACCTCGAAACACCATAGGAATCCAGAAATAGAGAAACAAAATGCTAATTTTCCGTAACTGCAATCCAATTAGGATAACATGTAAGTAATAATTATTCTGAAAATTTGAAAGCAAATAAATTCTAACTGTACGCGCAGCATAAAAGATATTTCCGGCAGTTATTAATATGCGAATGTGTACGCAGTATCACTGTTAAAGGAAAACAATTTTTCAAACTACATTGCGTGAAAGCTACAAAGAATTTAATTAACGAGTTTATTCCAGTCTTTCATTGAGAATTATGGTCAGAAAATGCGAAGTAGTTGCATTTCTTGTTCGTTAACTTCTGAATAAGGTTGATCAATTCCCGATATTAAATGTTAGCTTCAAGGAAGAAGAATTAATTCATTTCTACGCCCGTTAGATTTTAAAACCTGGCAATTAATTCTAATTACTGGAAAGTAAATTCCAAATGATAAAATCAGTTTGGTTAAACCGTTCTCTGTAGTTTCGATGAAATTAATTAGCCGCACTGTTACGAATCAAATCTGTTTCTCCGCATGTTTCTCAAGATTGAAGATTACTTTATCAATTTCTAGCAACAATAACCCCAAATAACAGTACATTTTTTATCTTCCCTCTTAAAATTCTTTCAAAATCCATCACCTTTATCATATAAAAGAATATCTCTGTCAGTTCAACGAATACAACAAAATTATTAAGAATTATATTTTGATCCATTCTTTTACCTATTTTTATATTAATCTAATTACATTTTGACCCGTTAACATACTCGGATTACCAACAGCTTGACATAATATACACGCAATTCTGTTTTTACGCGGTCTTTTTTTACACGGTTTTGATTTAACATGGTCTAGAAAAAGAAATTGATTCCGTTTTTACACGATTTAATTCGATTTAGCACGATTAAAAAATCTAAAATATTCTTAAAATAAATTTTTTAATAAATTTATTTTTACTATTTTTTACAGGTTTGAAGGATATGGAACTAATCCCCTTTTTTCTATGTATGTACTTTATGTCTTTTTACACACGGTTTTTTTACACGGTTTTGTCTGGAACGTATCTACCGTGTAAAAACAGAATTAGATGTATATTATCTTAGTCAATTTACTGACGAGAACTAAATTATTAAGACTTATATTTTGTCCCATTCTTTTAGCTATTTCATATTAACACAAGAACTGCTGGCGTTAAATGAATCATATTTAATAATGTTAAATAAGCACCTTAGAAATAGAGTGAATCAAAAGGTGGAAAAGATGGTTAATACAATAATTTATGTTTTATAAGATGGGCGTAGAGTATTTACTCTGTGACTTCCATATAAAATTGAAGAATTTTTAGAAATAATGGGGGACCAGTCATTTTGACTGCCGTGGCAGTTCTAGTGTTAAACTAATGACATTTTTACCCATCAACATCCTCGAATTGTCACGCCCAACATAGAAGAATAATTTCCAAGGAAAGAGAAGAAACACGTTACTTCAAGAGATCAGTTTGACTCTACTGTTTTAACAGTTATGTCGTAAAAAAATAACAAAGAGAGTCATCTCACCTCCTGAACCCAGGCCTGCTGCTTGATCGGTGCATCCGGCGCTATGGCGACTCTTCCGGCAGTCCTCTGCTTATACTCGTGAAGAATGGGGATCTTGGAATTCTTGTCTCCCGACGAGAGAACTACCTCACGTTCTATCTGCGACCGGAAGTAATGTCATTTTATTATTACATCTGCATCTGGTTTTGCAACTTGTTGATTCATGGTGTCAGAAAGTTAATAGCTAACTGCAAGGAAAGTAGTCGGGTGAGTACCGGGTGTGTTTGAACGCGCATCATTTTCAAGAACTGCAAGCAGGTTATTTAAAGTTGCAGGGGGAAATAAGGATGCATGTATGTTTCACGATAAAAGTTCTATCATCTGCAATTGCATGAAGTAGTGAAGGGTAAGTACTAAGGATTAGTTTGTTATAAGCAGAACATTAGACACTTTGTTGATTGTTATTTATCGTTGCCGTAATAATTACATTTCATTTAATAAAATTGAATGAACTGGGAAAGCTGTAAAATAAGAAATATGAATGTAATCCAGAAGATTTACTTGGATTTACCATTGTATTTCTATTTGTGAGTATTTTTTCGACAAACCAGAAAATAATAATGTTAATCCAAAACAACTGTGTATGTTACAAATGCTAATAACGACAAACAAGATGTTCTTTTTTAACCCGAAAAAATACAGTAGATTGAAATACTAGAATGACAACATTAGATAAAAGATCAATTTTTTAACTTTTAATTCAACCACTACCCTCACAATTAATAATATCGAACAAAATGTACCCCTCATGAATTTCTGCTAATTCCAAATGAAGGATAATTAAAGCAGAAAATACGAATGAACCTCAAGACACAAATTATGCATCAGCATTCTCTAATCCCTCGCAAAAAAACGCAACCGAGTTCACAGAAGTTCCATATTGTCATACATACTTCAAACTTCACCACTAATTCAACAAACGATACATTCCAAATTCTCTCAACCTACACATTTTTCCCCATACATCTCAAAGTCAGAATTTATATATTATCCCGTATTAAATCCTCCATCAAAGCTTTGTTTCCTCGACGTCAACGTCGCTTTTTTTTCCAACGCAAAGCACAAACAGTGTTTCACCATGGTGCAACGCTCATTTCGAAACAACAACAGCGTCCAACCTACGCGATCTACAGCGGTGCATAACGACATTGATACCTCCGTACACTTCTCATCGAGAGTTTCGTGACTGCTCGCGAAGTTCCACGTTATCCTTGCTCCTTTTTCCCGGACAACATCGAGAACAGGATCTCGAAGTTCAGTAGCACTGCGATATCAAACTTGTAAGCAGTTCGCATGCAATGCTCTCTACGTGCATATAATAATGCGTTCGACGATAAGCGAAGAAAGGTGTCGCTGGACTAAGCTCCGAAGCCTTGAGATCTTGCATCGCGATCGAAGGAAATGTGGGTAGTTGCGATTTTAAATGGTCGGATAGTAATCCGTGATTTCTGTATGTAATGCGAAACTGTCGAGGGGTGGAGGACTAATATGGAGAACGCGGATTTTTATGGAATCCATGATTTTAGCATTTTGGTATCTGCTATTTCATAGGCGCCAGTAATGGCGACTGCTTTCTGTTATACCCAGTTTCTATTCTGTATTCTACCCCTTTTTTCTAACTCCATTAAACTGCATCAGCTTGGCTCACAATCCGTTCATCCGGCGCTAAAATAATTAACACGTTGAATGCCATCCATATTTCGCTAGTTTCACTGTTTCTACTGAAGCGCGACTTTTTCTATTAAAACCGTATTTTTATAGAGGAAAATGTTAAAGGTAACAATAGGTGTATATTAGGCAGTACATTACTTTTTTAATAGCGGCAGTTAAATATTGAATATAATAGCGGATTCGTGAATTCTGTCGTTTTAATGTCGTAAGAAACATTGAATTGAATAGCGCCGGTCACCGGTGGACCCCGTGGCATTCAACGTGTTAAATATCTTTTTGCTTAATCTTTTAATAGAAAGTTCAAATTCCTGCATAAGGAGCCTTCTAACACGAGAATCAATTAATACTAGAATTACTGAAGTTATATCCATTATATTGAAATATACTGAATAATTACTTTGGGAAAAGGGAAATCAATAGGTGAAAATGATAATCAATTAAATAATTTACGTTTTATAAGATGGACGTAGCATATCTACTTCATGGCTCTTCTATAAACTTGGAGAACTTTTATAAGAAATGAGAAAACAGTGATTTTCACTGCCTTGGTAGTTTCAGTGTTAATCCAACATGTTGAAAGTATCAAATAAACACGTTAGAAGAACAGAAATGTAGGAGGCAAAAAAACTTTTATCGAATTAATCGCTCGCAGTCTACAAAATAGACGTAGAAAATTGAAAAAGGAACAGTGCTATAGTTTCACAAATATGCACGAAAAAATTCAGAACAAGTTATTTTGACAGTGGTAGATCTAGTATTAATGTATAGTAATTAACTGGAACTACCAGCGTTATATCTGCTATATTATATTGAAATATAATGAATAAGTTGTTCGGGAAAAGGGAAATCAAGAAATTAAAAAGATGGTCAATTAAGTAATTCATGTTTTAAGAGATAGAAGTGGAATATTCACTTCACAGCTTCCCTACTACTTTTGGGAATTTAAGAAAAAAGTTGTGAACCAGTCGTTTTGGCCGCTTTCTCATTTTTCGTGTTAAATCCCAAAAGATCAGTTTTAATAAAACTTCCTAGTTCTACACAATAATTGAGGACCCGAAAAAGTCATACTTTCACGCATTCCGTAAAGAATACAGAACCTTCCTTTGGCAGAAAAAAGGCACTTTACAAACATAACCCTTATACAACGGAAGTTAGAGAAAAGTTTTCCCCCTTAAGCCTCCCTTTGAAAAATTGAAGCTCTATCCCTGTTACCACAGTCTCTCTAAACGTTTTCAGAATGTGATCGTTCTTTGTAGCTCGAAACTGTAACTCTCAACACTTTAACTGCGTAATTGTACTTTAATCAAAAGCATTTCCGTCTTTGTAGCGTGCTTATTGGACAAAGATGACGGGGCAACGTTAAAAGTGTAGAAAAATAACAAAAACCAAGATGGTAGCTCGATAAAACGAACCACCGCAGGCGGAACGTAAACTCGTGCTTTAGAGTGTTTATGAATAATTCTATGTTGTTCTCCGCGCACGCTTCCTCCTAATTCTACATTTTACAATAGCAACGAGGAAAAAAAGCTGCTCGGCTTAATGCGCAGTCTGCTGCCCGTGAAGTGCGTTCACCGTTGCGTTTAAGAGAGTTTTGCCCTTTTAAACGATAAGATACAGAGTTTACTGCGAAGTCTATTAAAATGAAGATGCGGTGGAAAAATTTTAGAGAAGTCTTTACATCTTGCTAGTTTTTGATTCGATAATATTTTGTATCTTTTCAACTTTAAATACTGCGATCATTTCATCTAGGACGCATCAGGTGGGTTCTGAACCACCGAGGCTACGATCTGCTAATTGATAATTTAGAAAATAATTGCTAGAAGTGACAGGGTTTTTTACTCTGATATTGCAATTGGGATTCTAAGCTTTTAATTCTAGATCCACCATAGACTTTTGATAATATTTAATTAATCCTAGAAGTGGCGTTAAATCTATTATATTTATAATATATTAACGCTAGAACTACGGGAGTTAAATCTGCTATTATTAAATAAATTAAATAAGTACATTGAAGGAAGAGGGATCAAACAACAGATAAGATGATTAATTAAGTAATTTGTATATTATAAGATGCACGTGAAATAGGTACTGTACCGTTACTCTTTAAATGCGACAAATAATTAGAAAAAAAAATGGAAACCCGTTAACTTTACGGTTTCTGTACATCTGGAATTAAATAAGTGCTTTGAAAAGTAGGAAGCATAAGGTGGAAAAGATTATTAATTCAGCAATTTATTTTTTATAAGATAAATGCACTTTCCAGCACGTGATAGTGACCTATCTTACTAAAATTACGACATTTGATACGCAATTTGCTAAATATAATAAAGGACAGCATTATCAAGCTCTGTGTAGATTTTTAACGTCGTATTCTGATAAAAAGATAATAATTCATCGACAAAATAATTTTAAAATGAGATGCTTCGTGCTGCATTTTGGCTTCATTTCATTTTAAATAATATACTTTTTAAACAATTGTGCGTTGTGTTAATGTGTTATATTTAATGAAGCTGCACACAATTATTAGCTTACATTAAATTTTAGAAATGTCAGAAGAGTTACATACAAACAGCATGCTCACTCAATTGGAATATCACGAAATTTTTATATCTCGAAACACCCTTTGAAAATTCCTATTATAATTAACATTTCAAAAATTAATCTCGTTTGCTTTTCATCCTATGAAGCAGCAACACAGTAATTGAATAAAAATACTGATATCACTTTTTTAAGTAATATCAAAAATACTGCGCTCACTTTATTACTATAACATCACCTTACAATTAGATCCACTTACATTAATTTTCAAAGAGATTCAGTTTAAGATACAATTAAATACCAGTTCCTCCGTCTTTCACTTATTAATTAACATCAAAGTTCTCCGTAATCCGGTAAGAGATGTCGACCTTGGCCACTGGCGCAAAGTTAATTACAGCGTGGGTATAACGGAAGAAAAATCTTTAATTACCTCGTTAGACTAATTCATTAGAGTAAATATGGCATAGAAGCTGCATCTGCTAAGTGTACCTTTACGCATAGACGAGCGTCGAATTTTAACTAGGGTGATAATGGTTCTTCGGATCCAAACCAACGACGGTGAACAGCTCTCGAAGATGAAGTAGCGAAGAAACCGTTAGGCAGTTAGTTAGCTACCTGAAGTTTTACTAAACCATTTGTCACGCGTGTCGAAATTACACGGTCTATCTTAGTTTATTGGCAGCTATGATGAAATTATCGATGACCCATCGGAATTGATTATAGAAAACATTTTAATTAAACTGTGCCCCTTGAAAGACTTTGCAGCTTCTGGATCAGAAGGTAGTACCTTTGTGGTGATGATGAATTTGAAACTTTTCATTTGAAGACATGTTATAGATCATGCCATTTATTAAATAATTTGTTTTAGTTAAGTGATCAAGTGTGATATAAATATTTCATTTGACTTGATATCGTTCTATGAATGGTTAATGAAAAAGAAGAAATCAAACGAATATGTATATATTCGAATTTCTGCAGAACGATAATTATTAAATTATTCATTATTGGTATTGCAAAATGTATGAGATATTTTGTTTAAGTTAGCCTTCTAGAATTGTTATTTACGTCATCATTTATAAACATCAGACCTCTCAATATTTAGGGGTACAGCTTGATCCATATTTAAATTTGCAAATCGGATTTTGCTGCGATATAAACATTTTAAAGTGACTGGAAACGTTGTATTTGTATTTATTTATAATATACTATTGATTATTTTTCATTTGCAAAAATTACTGAATACTTAATACGTTTAATAGGTGGTTTCAAACCTTTAAATTAATTTCCAGTTTCAATTCTTACCTAAGAGAATTACCCGCCTATTACGTGAAAAAAGATAGAATTACCACCTATCAGGAAACCTAACAGTAAATGCTAATTGCATTTATACAGGGTGTTAAAAAAACCATTCAATATTTATATGGTATATAGGATACACTGTACTGAGTAAAAAAGCTTTAGAAAACATAGGTCGAAAGGTCAACCGTTTCTGAGATATAAACATTTTTGTTTGTTATTATCATAATTGACTTACTACCGAAATTGGTGAAGTCGGTGAAGTTGTTGAAACAGCATGTGAGAGGGAACCCATTGATTGGGAAATTTTTCTGCGTAAATACGTCGTGCAGCTAAAGCACTTCCATTAGCATGGCCATACATAAAATGGACATCTGCTATTTCTTCATTCGAATAATACGGTGACGTTTTTACGATACTTTGTAACTGTGTAACATCTACAATCGTCGATCCACAACTGACTGATTCTCAATGAAATCTGCTGTCGGCACTCGAATAAGAACATTCAGAACGCGGTTTATAAACACTAAAGTAAACATAGCATCCGATGGAAGCAAGTTTATATCTCAGAAACGGTTGACCTTTCAACCTATGTTTACTAAAGCTTATTTACTCAGTACAGTGTATCCTATATACCATATAAATATTGAATGGTTTTTTTTTAAACACCCTGTATATCCGCAGCAGACAGCAATATCAACGGCGACTGGGTTGTTATATTATGATCATATGAAATAATATGATAAAATTACGTAGCAATCCCTCAAAATATATCATCCCCACCCAAACGAATTTTTCAATTATGATGAAACCCTCTTGGCTCTCAATCTTCAACACTTTTCCCGAGACATTCCAACAAATGCTCCTAGCAAGTGTAAAAGTGCCAAACAACGGTAGTGTCGGTAGCGATTATGTTTTTATATAATAATCACATAGAAAAATACAATAAAATGATATAACAATCGCTCAAAATTCAAAGTTATCATCCAAACAAGTTACCAAGAAACTATCAAGAAACCTACTTGACTCGCAATCCTGAAATTTTCTCGCGAGCCATTTTAACAAATGCTTCTACAGTCCAACAACTGATAGATGGCTAAGGTGCAGCGGAGCCTCTCGTTTTGAACCGCCTATTCCCGCCATTTCGTTTTTGGAATTCCCAAGCTCAGCCTCCAAAAATAAACGCTCTGCAAAGTCGTTTACTTTAACCGTTTGAACTCCAAGGAGCGTGATCGCGCTCTTCAGATTTCGTGTCGAAAAGGCCCAGTACTCGGTTGAGACAAGCGCTATCGCGCTGCTCAGGTTTTTTCGACCGTGTTCTTTTAAAAGCCTCCGGGACTCAAACGATTAAGAGGCTGGGTTTGGGGATTCCAAAAACGAAATGGCAAGAACAGGTGATGGAAAAAAAGAGGCACCGCCACTCGATAGCCATCTTTCAGTTGTCGGAATGTAGCAACTGTACCCGCAGCAGACAACGGCGTCGACACCGGCTATTGTGTTAATACATAATAATCACATGGAAAAATATAAAAAAATTAGGTAACAATCACTTAAAATATACAACTATCACCCAAACGAATTACCCAACTATCGAGAAACCTACTTGACTCACAATCTTCAACACCTATCCCGAGCCATTCGAACAAGTGCTCATAGCAACTATGTCCGCAGCAGACTACGATGTTGTCACCGGCGATTGTGTTATTACATAATAATCACACGGAAAAATATAATAGAATTACATAACAATCACTTAAAATATCCAGTTATTACCTAAACGAATTACCCAACTATCGAGAAACCTACTTGACTCACAATCTTCAACACCTATCCCGAGCCATTCGAACAAATGCTCGTAGCAACTATACCCGCGGCAGACAACGATGTCGTCACCGGCGATTGTCTGTCCCGATTTGTTCTCGCCTCCGAGAGTCCGATTCGCGAGGAAAAGTGATGTATCTAAACGGCTATCGCAACCCCCTTCTCGGCTTCCGGTAAACGGTACCGCGGGTATGATGCCCCCTTTGTCTCGCCAGCAAGCCTCTGAGAATTTTCCCAAGAGCGTAACGAACGTACAACGAACTGTTACAGAAGATTTCACCGAACGAACAACCGCGCTGGTACGTGTAAGCTTCTCGTGGTATACGCGGAATACGTTTTACCTTCTTTCACGAGGAGGGCGAGGGGATTTCCATTTGCAAGAACGTTCTTAGATCGCGGAACGCGGACACCGGGTCGTTTCTTGTTTACGGTGATCGTTCTTTTCAATGAGGATTGGTCGGGGATTTGCAGAATGGTGGAATAAGAGGGAATGGAATGTAGAGATCGCGATGAAACCGTTGTAAGAGGTGATGGTGGTGGGTATGGTTATTATTGTGCAACGGAGAGTGGAGCGATGGTTCTATCGGTGGTTTGGTATTCGGTTAACAGTTTCTAGGGGGTATTTTTAGTTTGGTATTACTTATTCTTGTGGAATACGATGAAATACCGGAATGGTGCGAAAATAATCAAATTTTTAAAGGTCATATAAATGGGATATCATTAAGGGTTAAGTCGCTGTAGCTGAAATATTTTTTTGCGTGTGATGATTAGTTGTAGGATGGCACATCGTTGTATATGAAAATGAAAATACTGGGTAATGCACTTAATTGAATTTGTAAGCGTTTAATTGCAAAAAAAGTTTGTGATTTTTAAGAATTAATTTGTGATGGTTTATATGGTTAAGAGAAAGGATTTCGAAATATAGAAACACAGATATACGTTGTGTTTCCTGAATGTTGCAGATGCCTAATTATTATTGAGTTCTATCAACTCTTAATAAGTATAAAACGTTTATGAAATTGCTCAGAAATTGTATTATTTCCTTATTAACAAATTATTATAAAACATACCGTTTATTGAAATTACTTGCACTTTATCGTCTACGGTAAGTAATGGTTAATAGTACTTTTATCTGAACTCCAAATTGGCTGAAAGTTTTTGTAATTTTCACTGACCAAATGACAGCTTTAAACCTCATATTTGTTAAAACTCTTTTATTTGTAACAAGAAAGACTAATTAGTCTCAAAATTAATTTTCAAACTACGATACCCATACGCTCTGCATAGTTTACCCGCAACTCAATATCAGCGTGGAATTGTTAACGTGAAATAGTTAATATAAGTTAATTAAAGTTCCTTGTGGACACGATATAATCGTACGAAAATAGGACCCAAAAATAAAATGTAACATTGAAAATACCCATTTAAATAATCACGCGATTGTAAATTAACAACTCAAAGCAATACAATTGTATCGTTCAATTTTCAACAGCTTTTGACAAAAAAGCAAAGAAAGTGCTCCAAACAATATTAGATATTCAAATAACATGTGGCATTCGAAAACCACGTTTCCCTATGTCGCATGAAATCTACAAGAAACGCCATAAAATAAAAGAAGGGCGGTATCTCACGAAAAAGAAGATAAAACAGTTGAACATCCGACATCTACCGTTCACATTTGCAGAGAAAACTTTTACATCTTTCCTCGCGCTTCACGGTTATTCCACGGGGACTTAACAGCCGGCGAAGCCGCTGCTTATCCTACCAGAGAAAGAGCCCAGATTGAAGTCGATATCACAGGGAAAAAATGGAGCATCCGCCGTCAGAAAAGGAATAAAACGCTTTTATTCCTCGCGAAAGGAGGATGTCAAAGCGCTCTTAAGAGCAGAGATGTCTTTGATATACTGCTTCACAATCAAGAGGCCACTGACATGCCTCTCTGTGTTCTCATGTTTTTCTTTTCTTTTTTTCATGGAATTTAATATCATCCACGTTATTACGCTTCATTCGGCACAATTCGCTTTAGAATTCGCAAGAACCGAAACGTTCGCTGATACGTTTGTATCAGGAAAACGAGATAAAAATGTTTGACGGTGCGAGGGTGTGGTTGCCCGAATGACGTATGAATTAATTAGAACAGTTCTGTTCTTTTGGTTTGTTATGTTCTTTGAACGAATGTTTTTTTCTGGCAAAAGATATAGGAAAAAATAATGGAATTGAGAATATGAATGCTGTTCGGATGACGTCGAAGTCTTTGAAGGATAAGGTATCGATCTTTTATTATTTATTAAAAATATAATTAGTGAGGTAGTTTAGAAACATTCGGTTAAAAATAGATGGAAAATTTGTTATTAGAAATCTAGCGAAAATATTTCAAAACCGCGCTTTCACCACGATGTTTAACATATTCGACAGAATTTTTTTCAAAGGATCTCCAAAAAACGTGGATCCTCTTAATAAAGAGCATTCAGCGAGAGAAACTTAATTATATTTAATCGTTTAGCTAAACAATCACAAGCATTTTTAGAAAGTCGAACAATTCTCCCCGACTAGCGGGTGAAATGTAATTCTGAACCGTTTCATTGTTCCACCGCTAATTTCTTCCATCTCTGACACCGTGCGATGCTAATGAGAGGTATATTCAATTCAGACCTCCTCCAACGAATCTTAACCGTAAGAAAAGTCGTCGAAAAATCACGTTTAAAGCATTAATCAAGTTAAGTTGATAAATGCTATCCTCCGGGCAGAAGTATTTTCCCCGGGAGAAAAGTATAATTAAAATAAACCAACCGGTCGAAGAGCTCAGATGGAATCCTAGAAAGTCCAAGCAGACCATACCGAATAAAGAGCTACGCCTTGACTTCTAACTACGTTCTTCTTTCTTTTCTTCCCGTTTTTTTCCACCCATCGACCCGAAGCCAGTCCAGTCGACGTAGGAAGGTGCATCAAAGTCTGCGACTGGAATCGCCATATCCAGCGTGTTACACCTTGGAACCCGTCGCATTATCGGTGCTTGTAAAATTCACTGACACGCCTCTATGCGGCGTGTACCTTACAAAAGTAACCCTGCGTTGCACGGTTCGTATATGGCAAAGCTACCGTGGGTGAACGTGCGAGCGCACGCATATACATGGGCGCGTGGAATTAATGCACATGGAGCATCGTTAATTAACAGAACGCGGATCTGTGTCCGTGACGTGCTTCCATCGGGCGTAAAACTAGCCACGTTGGTTCCTCCGTGGTTCTGTCCTTTTCTTTTTTTATTTTTGTTCAGTGTGGAAATGTTTGAGGATTTGAGCCGTTCAATGCACAAATCGATTAACTCCATAAAACCTAAAGTGAAGAAATAGTATACACTCCTTTTCCAAATTCCCTACAAATAAGTATTGTAGAATATATAATCGCATTTAGCTTTCCTCTAACGAAATACAAAATGAATAACGTGGAATAGCCTTGCAATTAATTAGATTGACTTCTGAATTCAATCATTTATTATTCGATGGCCAAACATACTTCGTCATTTAATGTTGTTAATCGTTATTATTACGAAAATGTATTCTAAACATAAAAAGTTAGGATTCAATCAAGTGCTTTGAGAGTTAAACTTAAAAAAATTCGAAAAGTGGAGTTAATCGATTTGTGCACTAAACGATTCATTTGACGATGGAAAGAGGGAGAGATTGAACGTCAGACAGTTAGGGAGTTAGAAAATCAGTGTGTGACAGACTAGGAGTGACAGAGAGTGAGAAAGTCAGAGAGTCACAGAGTCAGAGAGTCAGAGAGTCACAGAATCAGAGAGTCAGAGAGTCAGAGAGTCACAGAATCAGAGAGTCGGAGAGTTAGAGAGTCGGAGAGTCGGAGAGTCGGAGAGTCATAGAGTCGGAGATTCACAAAGTCGGAGATTCACAGAGTCAGAGATTCACAGAGTCAGATATTCACAGAGTCAGAGATTCGCAGAGTCAGAGATTCACAGAGTCAGATATTCACAGAGTCAGATATTCACAGAGTCAGATATTCACAGAGTCAGAGATACAGAAAGTCGGAGAGTCACAGAGTCAGAAAGTCGGAGAGTCACAGAGTCAGAGATTCACAAAGTCAGAAAGTCGCAGAGTAAGAGAGTAAGAGAGTCAAAGTCAGAGAGTCAGCGTATTTGAAAGTCTGAAGGTCGGATAATCAAGGGATTCACAATTCTGAAAGTCTAATTGTAAGAGTTAAAAATTCTAAACATTTTCAAAAGCGGAATATCTATGACTCAGAAAATCAGAGAGTCAGAGAGTTATGGAGACAGAGCAAAGGAGTTAGAGAGAGGGAGACAAAGATACAGATAGCCAGAGAATCAGAAGGAATGAGAATGTATTAGTCTAGCAATCCACGGTTCCGAGAATCTAAAGTTCTAGGAACTTTAGAATTCTTAAAAACTAACAAAGTAACCTCGTAAATCCGAATGATCGATTCACACATTCGACAAATTGATGTAAATTAAATGAATTTTAATACACTTTACGAGTCACTAATTAATACGTTGCCAGCCTCTGTCTCTGTCTCGTTGTAAGATTATATCGCACAACAGTATCGCATACATTAAACCTTCGTCCCCATCATTTATCATTCTCCGTAATATAATACAGTAAATTATGTAATCTTTATAACCAGATTTACACTGAATATTTAATGTAAATCAGGTAAAACAGTAACATTGAATTTTCTATTTTAACATTCTTTTTCTGTATTCGCTGTATCTAAATTCATTAAAGATAGCCATTTTATTACTTCACCGTACCCGATTTCTGATTATGCGGTAACTGTGTTTTGATGCGCATGGTGCATCATTAATTAACGCACCACCGCTGTTCGTCACGCGCTCGCTCCCGGTAAAACCACCTGCATTATTCTTCTCGTGTTTCTGGTTATTTACCTTTTTTAATTGCATCTGTATTTTGAAATTAACTAGGAATTTGTTTCTAAAAAAATCTATTCTATTTGAGAATTCAATATTCTATTGGTTCATTTGAACCAATGTCAATTATTAATTTCTATTATTCCTATGATATTCGTTGATGTGCTAAATAATATTTCAAAATTTCACAGACAAACAGTTCATTCCTTTAATAATTACGACGGGTAAATTATGAAAAAGATATCAGAACAACCGAACAATATTACCTTATAATCAGAATTCTACATATATTTAAAAAAAGGAATATAATTGAAAACGATTAAGACAAGAAACAATTTAAATAAACCCCGTAATGGGCGAAATTGCAACTATTAATGTATCCATAGAAATTATAACAAGAAAAACGTTGAAATTCAAATAATATACTACTTCTGAAGCTTTCGCGATCATAATGGCTAATAGACCAATCCCAACATTAAATTCAAATAAAAAATATTTTCAATAAAATCCGCATATATAACTCAAAACAGATGACTTCAATACATTCTATAAATCTGCTTTCTCGCATTTTAATAAAACACCACGACACAACACACAACTCCTCCCCCATAAAAGCAATATTCCGTTCCAAAGTATTACAAATCACTGCACTGCAAATGTTTCTACAAATTTGAAGTTCGATAAATGCTACTAATAAAAAAGAATCCAAATAGAGGACTCTTTCACTAGCTAAATATTACAACGAATGCCATATCTTGAATATTTCAGACATATCTTTCTATTACCAGCTTTTTGTGTATTTTAGCAACGTTAAAATTGTCACAAATGCATAAAAATCCACAGTCTACACAATTGCAATCGACATCTCATTCTCAGACACCTCCCAGAAAAAAACCACACCCCATTATCACGGACTCCTCTCACGTTTCAGTCGCAACGAAAGATATTACCCCGTTACCCGTTGCTCGATGGGACAACGAAATTTTTATCTTCCCTATCGAACTTCTCTCCGCCCAACGTGCACGTGCTACTTTCTAAGACACGTACCGGAAATTTGCTACTGTGAGTTTGCAAATTGGCCGCCTGTTGAGCCTGACTCGAACTCTGCTCCTCCCCGTAAAGCGGTGGCATCCTGTATTCCGGTGCAAGGATCTGCCCGGAATTTCGAAGCTGACCGTCCTCCACAGTGGAGTTTCTCTCCTCGCCGGAAGTAGACCGCAACGATTGTTCGGCTACCGTCTGCACCCTGTTCTCCGGTTGTCCGTTCTGGTTCTTCTGATTGTTCGGCACCGGCTTCGGTGGTGGCACTGGCTTATAAAGACCCTCCTCATCTGCGAACAATCGGCGGTTTGGAATTCATTTTAAGAAGATGTTTCAGTAATAGGACTATAATATGAGCCGTTATTCTTGAAAGTGTTATAAGTCCATTTTTTAGTAAAGTGCGTTCACGTTAGTTTTAGCTAAAGATAGATGTCTGCTTTGCGCATTTCTAACGGCAAAGTAAATGGAATGAAATATCTATCAAAATGGGTTTGATAGAAAATTGATATTGCAGATATTTTAAGTTTGCAATATGGGCTTTTCGTTCCGGAGTATGTAATGTGGTGTTCGAGGAATTGAGACATTATTTTAGAAGTTTTTTCAGTTCTGATACTTGTGAGGGAATATCGTGAATTTAGGGGCAGTTTGTTTTATGGGGGTCTCAGGGCTTTCTGAGTTATTTAAAGTAAGGATCTTTGAGATATATCTAACTTTGGTTGGGGGTGTAATTCGCCCGAAATGCATTACTTTTACATTTTATGCAATAAAATCTACTTATTATTATAAAATATGGTAAATTCAGAGAAATATCTATACTAAACATTTTAGGACACAGTGTTGCAAAATTACGGACAGACTATTTCTTAAAACTCTTCTATTCTGTTCAGAATTATTTGACCGTTACAATTTTAAGCTTTTGTTTGCGTATAAGTCTTAAAACGCTATCTGCTTTTGTTATAAATATTTTTCTATATTTATTGCAGTTTAAGAATTATATAAATTCCAATACGTTACAGTCAGTAGATAAGTTTTATTAATTTTGATATTCTCGGGGTGCAATTTCTTTCTACACATTGTAGAAAATTTAAAATGAACCGTAAGATCATCCATGTTTGAATTTCTTAAAAAAAAGTCCTAGTCAAGTAAAACCAGAAAATATTGAAACCTTATAATAAAGTACATAAAGACTAGCGAGCAAAAAAGAAATAAAAATTAATACTTCCTATCTATATTTTAATACTTTGCCTTCCCTTATCGAAATTTTTGCAAATTGATAACAAGCTACCGGATACTGCAGATTATAAATTATCATCATGCTTTAAAATTGCAGAAACGCCTAAGGAAAACCGTCAGAAAATCCTTCGCATCTCCTCTTCCTGTTTCCCGTTTCACGATCCAAAGAGTATTATTTTCCATCATCATCCAGCTCATAAAACTTTTTTAACTGTAATACCTGACGTCAGTGAAACGTACTTCTATTTAAACCTCCATCGATATTTTATAATACAACCGAAAAGACCGTATAATATGCCACGCGAAATTCCATAATTTATTTCTTCAATTACATCAATATTTAACCATCGCAAAAATCCCCGACGATTGTACGTGATCTACAGATTATCCGTAGCATATCTCCAACGTATAAATTGCATATAATAAATTGCATAACTATATTGCCGTTTGGTATTTTGCACGAGCGTAAATTGCACTTCTAACTGGCTGATATGTTGCAACAAACTACCCCATATCGCTCGAACTATAATAAATACACTATAAGCGATTGAAAAGTGCTGCGATACACTTTACATGCTACTTTAAAGTGCAAAATAAATTTCACTTTTCATACTCTTTGCATAGTCTTGCAAATACGACGGTGATATTTAATCGTCTCGTTACAAAGGTTTATCGATGGTATCGGTATCAATCACTCGGTTATTAACGGCCCGGTAATTATGACACTGACGGACTTCTTACTTTCATTGTTAGTCGTGTTAGCTAATTAATTAATATCGTAACTTTCATTCGCCGGTTCATTGCATCCATTAATCACTGTCAGGAAGCGATGTATATAATGTTAGTAAAAACACGAAATCTTTGACGTTGATCGTGTTGTTTCGCTCTTGTTGCGCAATTTTATAGCGAATCTGGTAGGCTAACGTTATTTTACAGGTATCATAAATGTCTTCACCTGTAAGGTATACATTTTTGTTGCAGAAGCTGTTTTCTTTATTACCCTACTACAATTGAAGCGATAGCATCAGGTTTTCCTTATTATTATCGATATTTGCAACCTGTTGTAAGAATCACAATAAATAATTGTTGCTATAAAGCAAAAATGATGTATCGAAATTTGTAAGTAGTGTATATGAACTTTCTGTGATCTGTGCTTAAGTAATAAAAAAAGTTTGCCGGCTTTTGAAGTTTACGCTAGAACTAGCGGTGATTAATCATTAATTCTAATTAACAATTAACCAGTAGTAGATATAGTAGATAGAAATATTGAAAGAATAATAAAGAATGGAGAAAGAAAATTCCCCGATATAACACTAACCGTACCGAGACTTTATAGATACTTATTCTTATCATAGCAGATCTTGTGACCGGTTATGAAATAGCAGTAATACTTTCCGAAATAAATGCAAAGGACTGTCAACTTAATATAAGAAACAAGGTACAAAACAGTCTTTACTTAATCATACAAAAAGTTGAATATTTTCATTTCATTGAACCGGTCATTTCGACCGGCTTGGAACGTGTAGTTAATGGCTTGAATCTTGTACTGTCGATATAGAAAATGGAAGTACAAATACAGGTAAAAATATGAGAAATTCCAAATATGATAAGGTCATTTTGACCATCTTTGTAAATCTTATGTACATTCAAATAATGTTACGACTCTTTCACAATTAATGTATATAAAGTTTAACTTTCTGTTAGATATTTTATACTGCGAATATTTTCGGCCACATTGGTTAAATGTACACAATAACTATGAAACCCCTACGTTGAAATTATTTTTATGATTTCTTTGCTACCGACGTAAATCAATTGGTTTTCTACTGAAATAATTAAGCCTATTTGCAACATAAGTAGCTAAGTTTTAATTGAAATTACCTTAATTGTACCCTACAAAATGATTTCTCTCATGTCTAACAAATACTACGTAAAATTTCATGACCCAATTTACAAGACAATCCATCAACAACCCAAATTAAAAAAATTGAAAACATATTCCCGTATCGATTGTTAAAACCAATCTGTCATTAACACGTTGATCGCCAAGGAATTTCGGTGACCAGTGCTATTGAATTCAAAGAAATACCTTATCATTTTTAAATGACAATACTCAACTTCCTGATGTATTCACTATTTAAATATTAATGTTAAAAAAGTGGAATACTGCTAAACATAAGAATATTTTGCTCTGTAAAGATCTGATTTTAGTAAAATAGTTTCCCGCCAGCAGACACGATGAATCTAGAGAAACAGGGGTCTCGTTCAACGTCAAATTCCGCGTTAAATTTAACCTAAGATATTAAGGTTTATTTAATCGCATCGATTCTCTAATAAAGCTACGATACAGGAACAACTGTATCCATTAACAAAGTCACTATTTCCCCAAGAGACGAGGATTTGTAAGCCACCCGAGAGTCTCCACTCTTCGTCTACGTTTGTGTACCTTGACTCTGGTTCTGTCGCCTCAGACGATTCTCCTGCTTAACTTTGCGGACGGTAGTTGCCATTGCGTGTTGGCTGACCATCTCTGAAGAATGCTGTCATAAATGCACTCGAACCCTCTCTCTCTCTCTTTCTCTCTTTCTCTGGCCACCCTCTTGACACTCTCTCCTCCCTTTCTGTCGTCCCTCGTCTCTTCCTTATCGTGTCTTCTAGAATTATTTTCCTTTCTACGAACTTCGACGTGTTTCGCGAACGTGCGACGACGAAGTGAAAGTCTCTTCTCGCTCGTTCCGTTGGAAATGTTGAAAATCACCTGCGAAGGCTAGGCGTGCTTTCGTCTTCCTCGTTTCGTGTCTCCTCGATTTGGCCAGCGGTCTTTGAGGCTTAGACGGGTTCGTGCCAACTGCTGGTTTCGGAATTATTGCGAACAGGTGGCCGGATGGTGGAAGATTTTATCTCGGGTTTCTTTCTAATTTGTCGTTCTATCGGTTGTTCGGCGTTGTTTGTTCACTTATTGCACGTAGATAATTGCGTTTGCAAAGAGATTCATATTTGTTTTGGGTGCATACAGTTTTTGGGATTTCAACGACGTGTTGCCAGAAATTGGAAAACTTCATGCAACTCTTGATGTTTAATGATAGATTTAACGGCTTTATATTTGGTATTTTTAAATATAGCGGGTAAGTACTTTGGGAGAAAAGGAATTAAGCGATAAAAAAGATGATTGATTATGTCACTTTTTGTTTTATAAAATGGACGTGAAATATTTGCTGTATGGCTCATCTACCAATTTTGGGATTTTTTAGAGGAAAATTGGCACCGATCATTTTCACCGCTTTGGTAGGCTCAGTGTTAATGCTGTATTGAGTGTCTAGGTGAAAGTAGATATGTTTATGTTTTATTTTTCTTTTTGATCATATCTTGTCCTGGTGAAAATTTGTATTTGAGGTAATGTTATAGAAATGATTGTATAGTGAACGTAAATGTGAAAATGGATTTGTTATATTTTGAGTTGGAGAACGCGGGAGATAATTTTATACTGTGCATTTAAATTACAGTAGTATATTATGTAATGTATGATAAAAAATAAAAATTTATTAAAATAAAAAGTGTTCCGCTTCTGTATAAGTTCTTGTATTTATTAAATGAAATTCATGCATTTAATTGGTTGTTCAAACTTCATTTTTGAAATTGAAATTTGATATTACACTTTGTGGCCCATGAAACTATTGAAAGTCTTCGTCTTTGATTCACGGCACAATTTCAACCGATTAATTTACGTCGTTGTCACGTTTTATCTCGGAATCTAACACATGGTAAATTAATTCTAAAACCATAAAATTGCTGATTAGTAGCAGAATAAAATTCGATTGCCTCCACTCCACGTGTTCCGTCGTCGTATATTCACTTATCGCGACTGATCTTTCATTCTATCCTAAAGTCCTGATTAATATCACTCTACAAGAATTAATAACATAAATAACTGTTAGTTAAAAGAAATATATCTGTATGTTGTCTCTATCTTCCAAATTCTGCTCAAATATTTAATACGTCACTGTTTTCCATTGCAAAAACTTAACACGTCCACACATACTTGTCTAGTATCCAACATCAGAAAATCTCTTCTATCTTCCCGCCAGAATATTTTACCAAGTACCAGACTATCATTCTTCACTTTTATCACACAAAACAAAAAAACCGCCTTCTCCATTTAAAAAATCACTGAAGTCACTCTCAGTATAAACTCAAATCTCTAACTGCTTACAATGACTCCAACAATTTTCACCATCAACAACGTATCAATTTGCAATGGCAGTTCCAATGAAAAAAAATCCAAAACAACCAAGCACACGCAACTACCCAAATCCCATCTTCAAAAATTCTTCCTTCAACCTTCCACCCAAACTATCAACTTTCCCCGGAAGACGCACACCAAAGGACAAAATTAAATTTCCCACGAAACCCCCGCACCCTTGAAACAACCCCTGTAATTCACCCTCTGAAAAAAGTATCTCAACCGCCGCGAGAAACCCGCTCAAAACGCGCACCGTCGAGCGCGAATCGCGAATTGCGAGCGAGCTACTAGCGAGACTCTGGTTCTCCAGGTTTTCCTGCGTGCACGCGCGAGTCACGAGCGGGAATGCGCCTCGAGGATCGAAAGAAGCGGATTTTCCAGGCCGACGGAACGTCCGTTCTACGCTCGCGAGTCGTCTCCTCCCGGCGCACTGAAAGAACTCAAACTTTCCATTGAGTGAACGTCTGGTTCCGCCGTTCTGACTTCACTTCCGGTATCGTCCCACCACGAGCCGAGAAATCATTATAGCCGGTGGGAGAGAAAGATCGCCGGCGAAAGAGACGACAAGGAGGAGGAGGAGGAGGAGGTGAAGGAAGAGGAGAAGAGGAGGAAGAAGAGGGAAAGAAAGAGGGAAGGATGAAGTCAGAGGTACGGACGGAGGGACAGCCGGATAATTTATTCCGTGTCCATACGCAGCCGGGCTCCGTGGCGCGCGTCCGTCGAATATCAAGCTAGGCTCGTTTATGCTGACACTGCCAGCGGATCTTCGGGTCTATGGTGGTTCTGCGAGTATGCTTCTTCTTTTGTTATTTCTTTGAGACCCTGTCAACGTCTTGGTTATTAGAGATTGCGATCGGTGGTTTTGGAAAGTGTTTTGGGGTTGAGGCGTGTCGTGTGATGGAGCTAGCTTCGGTTGGTTTTATGATAACTTCCCTTGGGATGCTGACGTATGTGCGAACGTTTGGGTTTTGGGTTGGTGTTGGTTTTTTATGTCTGCGTCAACGGGTTGGGTTTCTTTTTGGTGAGAAGTTTGTTGGTGGTATTGAATGACGGGAGTTATAATATATGCGTGGCAGTTTGGAAGACGTTCTTAACAGTGATGGGATTTGGATGACGAAGATTTTATTTAGGAATCTGTGACTCTGTGCAGATTGTCGTTGTGGTCTTTTGATGTTTGCTACGTTTTTGCTTGCAAGAAAGTGTGAGTAATCGGTAATCGTGGATTTTAAGGAGATGTTAGAGAATTATAGTCCGATTTGATGATGTTCATATCAATGAGGATGTAAAAGTTTAAGTGGATTTCGAATCACTGTGACTCTGAAGTCTGCACGTGGAAGAGACTACTCGTAGCTGACAGTGAGGGAAATTGACTTTATCGATTTTTTTATAAGGAAATTATGAGTTATGTTTCCTGATCAGCTATAATACTTCATAGCAGTTTCTTCACATTACGTTTCACATGTCGCAATATGCAAGGAAAATATATAAATATAGAATAACATCAAATACATGTGTCATAGTTTCTTTTTATCTTTAATCGAATCTTTGTGGAGACACGTCAAAATAATTTTTCTCGCCGATAAAGACAGATTAAATTTCATGTATCTTGTAAACATAAGCCTGGCAGCTGGGAATGCAGTGATAAATACAAGACAAACAAAATATATTAGGCATCATTAGTACGACAGCGTGTAGGTTAATTAATGAAACCTATGAGATACTGATACAACTTCTATCATTATCAAAATTCGATGATAATTAGGCGCTCTAAGTTGCTATTGATGTCGAACTTATTTGCATAATTAACTGGGTGTTCGTGTCTCCAGTTCCTAAAGTGTGTGTCTGAATTTCATGCATTTTACATATTTCGATAAGTACAATTTGTTATGCAAGTTACATCGATTAAAAACTTGAAATTTAAAGGTGGGACACCTCAAGAAATATCGACGGTATTATAAGGATAAAGTGATTTCCATTTTCACGTTGCAATAAATTCTCGATATATTTTTGTCTAATTTAACATAGTTTTAATTAGTCATTTTAATCTGATAATTCTAGGAGTAATTAATTTATATTCCTGAAATTGCAATAAATATCTGGCATTGTAAGTCTTATAATACTTATTTCAGCATTAATATAACAACCGTTGTATAAAGATAAAAGATAACTCGTGGATGTTAACAGAAATTTAAATCTGAATCAATACAATCAAGATAATAAAGTATATATGTAATTTTGTACTTTTAAATTTCATTTAATTGTATAAAACCTTAACATTTAACAGTGAATTATTACGTGCATCACTATTGATGTTGCTATTCACGTCAGTTGAACATGTAAGGCTGGCCATTTTCCTAATATAGAAAATAATAAAAAGATAAATTTATTTTTTCTTCGAAAATTATAAATGTCACCTGTGGGCATAGACACATAAAAGTGCCGTATTATAATCAGCACAAGTTCCAAAGAACTTTATAGAGAACAAAAATAACTGAAAATCTTTGTTAACACGTTGAGCGCCACCGAAATTTCGCTAGTTTCATCATTTTTACAGAACTGAAACTTTTTCTATTAAAATCACATCTTTACAAAGCAGATATCTTGAAGACGCAAGTAGTTATGTAGTCAGCAGGACTACACCTTCTTAACGCCAATATTTAAATATTGAATGCATTAGAAAATTCGTAAATGTTACAATTTAAAATTCATACGAAATTTCATTGAATTTTATGGCGCCGGTCACCAGTGACCCCCATGGCATTGAACGTATT
The DNA here is from genome assembly GCA_963989415.1 of Cerceris ruficornis. Taxonomy (NCBI): domain Eukaryota; kingdom Metazoa; phylum Arthropoda; class Insecta; order Hymenoptera; family Crabronidae; genus Cerceris; species Cerceris ruficornis. Next base: position 5,425,237 of record OZ022527.1, read on the forward strand.
AAAAATATATAGTAGCATGGTATTTCAATTTTTAAATGTTTTGCTCTTACTTCTAATGCCAACCATATAATATATTTTTTGATATCCAGACAAGTTGTAATTTATCCTTATCTATGTTCAATTGATCTTATCACATAATTATCTATTATATCCGACGTATTCCTTCATTTATTCTAATCTTTAAAAGTTTCATGGAATAGCATGTTCTTTGCTATTACGACACGCGCTTGTATTCATAATTACCGAGCGCATGAGCGTTCATACTCGAACGAACACTAATTAAATCAGGAAGATATGATAATTTAATGCAGTCGAGGAGTTAACTTTAACGCGGTAGCTGCAGTATGGCTAATGAAGAGCTGGCAATCAGTTTAAATCACATCGAATTACCTAAAAAAATTATAAATCCTTGAGCATTTAAAACATGCAGAATTTTGAAATTACGGAAGCTTTATCACACTTGACAGCTTACAGATATTGCATCTTGCAAATAAATAACACAGAGGAGAATCATGACTTTAGATGTAATTAAACGGTGTTTACTGTATCCTTTGAGCAGGTTTAATGCTGAACTAAGTAGACAAGTTGGGCTCCTCATTTTTTAAATATGTCCCTTAAACTTATAACGTAACAATTTATTGAATTTAATTACTTAGAGATCTTTTCCGTGCTTTGTTCTTTTTGTAACAAGATATAATATAATATTTATATAACACACTTATCCGTCGACTTACGTTGTAAATAATTCTTCCATTTACGAAACTTCAATGGTTAAATGCGGCTTCAATTTACGCCATATTATTGGGCATTAGAAACAATAATTTTATATCAACCCATTCCCTAACAAATCTTTTTGGCGTTTTTGATTCCAGAGAAAGTAATGTTGTAGGGTGAAGATAAAAGTAATATCTGAAAATTACTACTTAAAAGTGTATCTAAAGCTGACTATCCTGAACACATTGAATCTCAAAAATACGAGAAATATCTACATACGATGTTACGAGACCACGAAAATGAATAAATCCACAAATGTGGTACTTTGAATCTAACTACGTTAACCACACGATTCTAACACTTCCTTGTTTTCTATTAATTAAGTTAATCTTAATAAGAATAGTGACATCGAGTCAGATAAGAACAGATATTAATCGTTCTGAAATGCAGCAACGACGCTAACGATTAAAATTCATTATATCCTTTTCTACCTTCCATTAATCTTTCTATCCTGAAAACATGCTGGACAGATATTATTATAAAATACACAGCCTCTTTCAAATTCTTTTTCCACGCTCCTTTCCCTGCGCGGACTGTTTTTTCATTTTTAAAAAGAAATCGCACGCAGGAAATAATTCCAGTAAACCGAGGAATATCTACATCTACACATCGGATTAATCCTCCGTAGTTCTAGCTTTAAAAGAGTTCTTGTTATCATCACTCGTAGGCGCCTCCTTGTCGAAATCGACTGCAAGGATTGTTGACCCCGGTTTGCATCATTATCCTCATCCTTCGTCTATCATTAACATATCATAAAGTTCTACCGAAGCGAGATGCATCGCGTGCATAATATCCCCGTCCGCTTTTGCGGGGCGAAGTTAAACGAGAAATTAACTCTCGCATCTCTGATAAGGACAACGATTAACATCGATTCTATCCTGCACTTTAACTTCCCTTGCCTTTAATATCGCAGCACCAGACGCGCCAATGAGAACGGAGAAGGATTAGCCGACGATTACGAGGAAATTATCGGAGATCTGAGCTATCAAGTGGAGGGAGATAAATGACGAATATCAAAAGGCAGGGTGATAATAGTTTTTGAAAAATCTGGCACCAATATCCTGATTTTAGATTATGCTTGACGATTAAAACAGGTTGCGGTTAGATGTAGCGAGTTGAATGTTCTTTTAATAATTGTTTGGGTAAACAAGAATGTATTTTGGAAGATTCGAAGTTCGATGAAAAATGATAATTCTTCATTTAGAAGAAGTGAAATAGGTAATTGAATATTTATCTGTTGTTATACAGATTATGAGTAGAACAGTGGTGTTAAACGTTACTTTAACACTATTCCTACCGACACTTCACGTATACCTTTTCCTACCGCAACCGGTGAATTTGTCAAATGATAATTTTTTCCCAGAAAATGAACAGTAAAAAAAGAAGTGAATATTGAAAAATGTATTATAATGTGAATGTATTATACGTATATTTGAGGAAAAGTCGTGAAATATAAAGGCGATTCAATTACGTTGTATATAGGAAATTCTAATCGAAATTTTAAAAACGGTCATTTGGCCGGTCGTGGTAAGAATAGTATTAACATTACATCTACCAAGGTCATCTAAATGACTTCTGAATTTTTTGCAAATGTTCTTCAGATTTCTAATATTGTTTGTTTTTCAATTTTCTACGTTTATCTTGTTGACGGTAAGTGATTAAATGGATCGTGTTTTTGGACTCATTCGTTTCTTTTCTTCGAACGTATTTATTTGACATTGAAGACATGCTAAATGAAAAATGAGTAATACTTCTTCGATTGAAAGACTAAAGAATCGGTTAATACTTATGTATCGTAGTAGTAATAGTCTTTTATTTGACACAATTTAATAAACTATTTCCTATTTACTATGTGTCAGTCATGAAATAAAAATAATGAGAACGAAATGTTATGCAAAGCATAATTTATTCAGGATTATCTGAGACTGGCTATCTACATACGGCAGGAGACCCACAGTACCGTGCATTTCCGCGCGCAGTAGTTGAACATTGTACAGGGCGGAATATTCCGCGGCTGATGGATAATAGACGATCGTCATCCGAGAAATATTCCGCTTACGGATTGAAATGGGTTAACAGGTTTCAGAGCTGCTGATTTTTAAATAGATGACTGTACTTTTATCGTAAAATTAGTGCATTTTTACAAGAAAAAGTGGACATTTTATTTGTAATTTTAATCGTATAATACATTATTTGAAATCATTTCAATTTGTTATTTATTTCTAGCCGTACCTCTCTTTACCAAATTTAATATTTTTATTTATTTAAAATTTAATAATTAAAACATTTTTAATAATTTAATAATAATTTCCCTTTTAACAGGGAAACTAATATATCATTATAAATTCTTTATGCTACAATTTTAGTGATATAATAAAAAAATTCTCCCACTTCACAAATGTTATTTTTCAAACTTACTGCCGATGTTACGTGAACTGCAAACATGTAAATACTGTTGTTACTCCTTGTATTTGCAAAAGCTTCGCGGAATACTGCGAATATGGAGGTTTTACTCGAGCCCGCAGTTCTCGATAATCAATTCACAATTTGCGATGGTTGCAGTGAGCATTACTAATGACAGTGAATTACTAAAGAAACTAACATGTAGTTTTACAGACAAGTCTACCTATCCTTCTTCTAAAATTCATCTAAAACAACTTTTTTAACGAGTCTCTACAATTCATTATTTATTTCTCCTCGAATAGAAATATTTATAAAAGGTTAAAATAAGTTTCTTCCAACGACGGATTAATTCTGATAAAAGAAAAAATGATAATCTCTGATACAATGACGCTAACTGATCATACAGTTGCCGAGGACGCGATCATCAAACTTTCTACTCGTCAGAAAACAAAAAATATTGCATCTCAAGTAAAAACCGCATAATTGGAAAATAAATATACGTATAGTAGCAGAAATTTCTGTCACATCAATTCCACAAAATTGCAATTCCACTGGCAATTTCAATATCTCCCACGACAAATCGAATATCCATAAAAACGTCAAACAAATTCGACATTCATTGCGATCCTCATTTTTCCCTCAACATTAATAAATCCCCTGGCATTAAACGTCGAGCAAAGGGAAAATGTCATTCCTCAGAGCGCCGACGGGTCTTCCTTTAAAAAGCCACTTTCTTTCCCTCGATCTTTCATGAATCTAAATTAGCCGGTTAATCCAATTATCGATTCTTCTATGAAGCCACCGCAAAGTCGAACAATGAATCCACTTAGAAAAAGCAGTCCGCAAGAATAAAGCCACGACGGAATTAATGATGAATAAACTTAACGTAAGACATGTCTACATCGCGAGCAATCGAGACGGGGAATGCACTTTTTCCTCTCATAGAATAATCCCAATTGCGTCTTTTTACCAGAAGCCTCGAATGACGACTGAAAACTCGCGAAAGGATAATCAGCGAGGCACAGGCGCCAGAATCCTGTTTTCTCGTCTCGTCCTTTTTCCATCGCTTGCTCCCGACTTGTTTTAGCGAATCGTTCCACGATCCACATACAAATTAACCGCAACGTCTTCCCCATGGAAGACGTCAATAATAATATGTAACGACGCCATGTACACGACTAACGTGTACGCGTGAGTCTGGGTTAGGAAGCTTCAGGTTTAATTAAACTGTATCAATATCCTTCCCATCGATTCGTGATTATGTTAAGTGTATGTCAAAACTAATTGTCAGTTTGCTGATGCTTCACTTCGGGAAATTACAATGGTGTTACTTTGGTAGTTTTAAAGATTTATTTGCGAGATTTGTGCAAATTAGGGAGTGAATTTATTGACTCCTTGATATTGGAATGTAAATGGACATCGTGATGTTCAAATGATGCTCAAAGTGTAAAATAATCCTTGGTTATATTTTGACAGGCAATTAAATATTAATGGGAAGTTTAAAAACTTATGAATTAGTATTAGAATTTGGAAAAAAGTGAAATATGTAACGCCGCCATTTACACAACTAACGTGTATGTGTGAGTCTGGGTTAGGAAGCCTCAGATTTAATTAAACTGTATCAATATCCTTCCCATCGATTCGTGGTTATGTTAATTGTATATGAAAAATAATTGTCAGTTTGCTGATGCTTCACTTCGGGAAGTTACAATGGTGTTACTTTGGTAGTTTTAAAGATTTATTTGCGAGATTTGTGAAAATTAGGGAGTGAATTTGTTGACTGCTTGATCTTGAAATGTGAAGGGTGACTGTGGTGTTAAAATAATTGTGGGTCAAATTTTAAGAGTTTAATAAATGCCAAGATTGTTAGTTGTTAATTAATTATTGATTCGTTGACACTTTATTTGGCAAAGTCAGTTTGGAGTTGCGTTCGCAGCTTTAAGAATTTAAAATTCATTAAGTTCTTCTGCTTGCAAAACAAAGGTCGATCGTAATGTTCCGGTGATTTGTTCCTTTGTACAAAAACGTTCTCGAATTTACAACAGTAGAATTGCTTTCTTTTTCCACGCCTCACTTGCAACACTTAATTAAGTAGATACATCAATTTCTATCTATCCATTGCGTTTAAATGATGGAAAACAAATCGATGTTTGTAATTTTTCTGTCGTTTTACAGTGCTTTTGAAAGTTTTGAAAAATGTTGAAACGATAGTGTAGGATCGTGAAAAAGAAAGAGAGGCGCGCGGTAACCTACCCATGCTGCGGTACTCGGCCTGCGTTGCTTAACCGTTTTAGTGCCACGCGACGCGATCGCGCTGTTTCCGGGCTGTGCAAAAGTTGCTGCGGCGTTTAGCAGAAACTCTCAATTAACAATGGAAGATATATGCCGAGAACGTGAGAATAGAATATAATAAATATAATATTATAATAAATATATGAGAAACAGAAGAGAGCGGTTGCGTCGCTCGCCATTATTCGCACTGAAACGAAGGAAGCGCTGTCGCGACGTATGGCGCTATCCAACACAGATTTTTAAAAATCTCTGGCACTAAAACGGTGACATTTCTTTTCCACGTCCTTTTCACCAAAGTTCTTTTTAGGAGCGCTTCCGCCCGATCCCGCACTAGTGTCATCATTTTCTATCTATTGTATATTCAATGAAATTTGTAATTGGAAAGTCAAGGAGACAAAAAATATAAGAGAAGCAGACGTGAAAAGATGTAGTCCTCCCATTGAAGGAAAAATTCTTTTTTCACATTTTTGAAATTCTAACGTTAATTTTTCATATTAGTAACATTTATCGTGTAATTGAAATTGCATCAGTAATTATTTTAAGCTTGGAATACTATGGTCACCTATTATTTTGCAAGAATAAGGAGTTAATGATTTTGTCAATGAATACTTTGCATGGAGCTCGTCGTTAAGCCCTTAAAACTGGTCTAGTAGTATTTCCCCTATCCACCATGCTTTTACTTCCCACAGAACTGGATCGGCAAGTGCTCAAGTAGACCAATAAGAAGAACAGAAAACTAATGCTTTCCTTTTGATTCTTCATGCTGCTTACGTTGGCGTTTTCCGCAGTAAACGTCGACTTTGAGAAAACGTAATTGAACGTCGACGATAATCCGAATTGTAATCTTCTACCTTATTTAAATTAAAATCGTAAATCTTATTTTGCAATAATTTCTACTTTCGATGTATTTCGAAATAGAAAACTCTAAGGATATTTATTATTCACTCACGTTACTGCACTTCTACCACTATATTTCTTGCCTTTGTTCTACGTTAAGAAGTACTTTATATGTCACTATATAAATAAATCAATAAACTACGTTTACAAATAACACATCAATGAATTAATTTTCAGACAATGCAGCTGCATACAGCGTCGTTGTAACACCGAAGAAACGGGAGTGAAGAAACAATCGTAATTATCAGATGAATATAAAATTATCAACTTTGCACAACGAAATTCCAGAACGAAATTATTTTTCCCATCATCCTAATAACGAAATTCTACTTTCTCCTATTTAAGTTCTTATTAAAAAAAATACCATATTAGTAAATTACACATTCCACAAGTTTTTACGATATCAAATACTCTAGAAAACATTATTTCTAGAAAATAAAAACTTCATCTGGAAAGTAAAATTGCCATGAGGATAATTCTTGTTTTACTATCTTCACCTATTTTTGCAAAAAATTTCACTGCAATTGCATAAGAATTGACGGGCCACCCAGTAGATCGAGCGATTTGCTAAAGCCAGAGTCAAAGTGTGGATAGAATAGGTTCATGAAACGTGTTTGGTGGAACAGTCGCATGAAACCTGCATCATGCAACATGTATCATAGTGTGTAGAGGCTTTTACGCTTGCGACGTTATCGGGGCCCTCATCGACTTCCAATGCCGCGTTCCTCCGCGTCTGCGACGTCGAACGCGTAAGAAGATTCTCTAGGATCAGCGGTTCGCAAACCGGAGGACCCAAAGGAATTCCGCAGGGTCGTTCTTTCAAAACAATTCGTGAGATTTTTCTTGAAATATTTAACACGTTGAATGCCATGGGGGTCATCGGTGACCGACGCTATTGAATTCAGTGAAATTTCATGACTTTTAACACTAGAACTACCAAACCAGTCAAAATGACTGGTACACAATTTTTTCCAAAAAGTCTCCAAGATTATAGGAGAGTCATAGAATAGATATTCTACGGCCATGTCATAAAACATAAATTACCGAATCGATCTTCTTTTCCACCTCTGAATTCCCCTTTTTTAAAGTACTTATTTAATATATTTAAATATAACAGATTTAACGCCAGTAGTTCTAGTGTTAAATTGTGATATTCAAGAATTTGTTAATTCAGACAATATTTACGCGTTGGTCTCAAAAAGGTAAAGTTCTGCCGTACATATATCTCTTTGTGTCTTTAACCCTTTGAGGTCCGAATTATTTTGTCAATTTTGTAGCGAGCTAAACGAAATTAATTTCACAACATTTTCTATCGTTGTTTATTCATTTCTATTAACGATAGGAATAACTAACTATAGGTACTGACGGATATTTAGGTGATATTACAAAATCATTGTGAAATTGGAAAGTCGATATTAAATCGATAGAAAATAAAATGATGTGAAAAGCTATGTCGAGTATAGCTCGACATCGGACTGCAAAGGGTTAAAGTTTCTACATTGTGAAGATGTGATTTTAATAGAAAAAGTTCCACTTCAGTGCAAATGAAGAACCTAGCGAAATACCGGTGGCATTCAACGTGTAAATGAAAGACGAATTCTTTATCTCTTTCCAGACATTATTTTTACGCAGAGAAGATTATTTTATTTCCTCAAATATTTTTGTTTATAATTATTTATTGATAGGTACTCCTATAGAATTCAACTTTTTAGATGAACACTGTAATCATCTCTTTGTGTTTCAATATAAAATCTCGCTAATAATGAATAAAATTGAGAATTCCTCATCTCTTCCCTTCCGGGTTGAAAAATTCTACAGTAGCAGGTTATTTTCATGATATCAACGTTGTTTTAAATATTATGTGTTATACAATGTAGCAATTATAGAAGTTGATGTTTAACTAGAACACACGAAGTCCCAGAAGGAATAATAGAGCCAACTTATCACATCAATGCAAAGGTGAACGGATTAGAAGAAGATTTTATCTTTTTGAGTGATTAAAAAATGGTCAATACGGTTAGCAACGTACATTCCAATGACAATATAATGTTATATAACTTGGAAATCTATTGTGCTGCCATGCAACAGGATAAGGATAATAACTCTTGTATGAATATTGTTCTAAAAAGAATCAAAATTATCTAATTAGAATAGTCTAATAAAAATTTAATTAGAATTTATTCTAATAGAATGTCAATGTTCTAATAAGAATATCTCATTTTTTAAACATATTTTTGTTGAAGAGTTGAATCTGGCGCGAACGACAAAAGAAGCAAGGCACTGAAATATTGTAGTAGGCCTTGTCTGTGATGCTTTTGTTATATGTATTAAATCAATAATCTTCGTTTCGTTATGTCGTTCATAAAGTATATTTAAAATACAGTTTTACATGTTTCTTTGAGTCAAGTGTATACTTTATTTATCTTTTCACGCTAAGATATATATACGGACTTCTACAATTTTGAAACGCCGAAATAATAGTATCTTAATTGTTTCACATTAATGTTGAATTTTTAAGAAAATGTTTGTTACTGATCCACCTTCTTAAGCGGGCAAATTTTCCTCAGCAACAGAGTCAGACTGTCTTTTCTTCGTTTGATAAACAATATATTTTCTATTCAATTTATTATTATATTCAATTTTCTTTCGAATCTCACTCAGCTATTACCTACTTTACACGGGGTTGTAGCGTAGATCTTAACACTAGAACTACCCGCGGTAAATCTATCATATTTCAATATATTAATTAAGTACTTTAGAAAAAGAGGAATCAAGCCATGGAAATGATGATCGACTCGATAATTTATGTTTTATGAGATGGACGTAGAATATTTGCTGTATGGCTCTCCTATGAATTTTGAGAATTTTTGAAAATAATTGGGAACCAGTCATTTTGACTGGCTTGGTAGTTCTAGTGTTAATTCGCATCGTAAGAGTAGCGCCTTATATGGGCCTATAGTAACACCATAGCCCCGGTTGTTTGGTTACTTTCTTTGTATCCTCTTCGACTTTAACTGCTATGGTAATTTCACCTCGGACTTACTGTTTTATGTGGGTTCCGAATCACTGAGGCCACGATGTGTTAATTAATAATTAAGAAAAATTTCCCAGAAGTGCCGAGAGATTCGAACTCAGGCCCATTACTTGAAGTCCGTGACCTTACCTCCTTCCCATCACAAAGTCCACAATCCTGATACTTCAAATCCCACCTAAAAATGCATCTCTCAGATTTTAAATATGAAAATAAAAGACAATCAATGTAAACACATGAAGGTGAAAAAGGACCCACAGAAATTTTATCCTTACATTATTCCAAATTCTACCTAAAACTGCATCACCCACGCTTTAAATAAGAAAACAGTCCCAAAAAATACAAACACAAGAAAGAAAGAAAGAAGACACAGCAATCCCTTTCTCGCCTGATCCCAAATCGCCTAAAACTGCATCTCCTACATTTTAAATCCGAAAATCAAAGCCAAAAATACAAACCCAAAGAAAAAAATAAGAACCCACTGCATTGCAATCCTCGACCGATCCCAAAACCCACCTAAAACTGCATCCCCCAAATTTTAAATTCGAGAATCAGAGCCAAAAAATACAAACCTAAGCAGGAAAATAAAGAACGCACAGAAAACCCATCCTGCTCGTCTGATCCCAAATCTGCGAATGATCATCGTTCTCGAAACAATCGTCGTTTAGAAATCCTCGCGACAATTATTCAACTACGTAACAAATATTTAACATTAGAACTTCCAGCGTTAAATCTGTTATATTTAAATATATTAAATAAGTACTTTGAAAAAAGAGGAATTCAGAGGTGGAAAATAGGATCGATTCGGTAATTTATGTTTTATGAGATGGACGTAGAATATCTATTCTATGACTCTCCTATAATCTTGGAGAATTTTTGGAAAAAATTGTGTACCAGTCATTTTGACTGGTTTGGTAGTTCTAGTGTTAAGGCGCAGACTTACAGTTGAATCCAAGAGCGCGTTCTTCCGCGTGTCTTGCGACAAAAGGAAATCGGGCCCGTCCGTCACGAGGAACGGGGTGCCGTTGAAGTGGGATGACGCACGCGGGCAGCCCGTGAGAAAATACGTTGAAGCAACGGGAAGAGAACGACGCAGGGTAGGTGGGTCGAAAGCAACCGAAGACTAGTCTCGAGCACCGGGAGAACACTTATTGTTAGCCGGCTTAACCATGCGTGCTTCCCCATACTCGCGAGCGTTACAGGTGAGCCTCGGCTGAACGCGGAACGGACAGCCGAAGACGGAAAAAGGGAAAGAGGATGGAGGAGGAAACAGACGGGGAAAGTTTGGAGAATAGATTGATGTTGATACGGGCCGAGATACGCGTATTTTTTTACAGCTTGTTGGAGATTCTGGAGAGCTTGAGATTGCACTGTTGGATACCGACCTAACTCTATAAGATAAAGATACCAAACATTTCCAAACGTGAATCAAGGTCCAAACGGGAACTCTTATTCATTTTCTATTTTGTCATCGCCTTCCCTTCAAAACATATTTTGAAGACCTTGACAAGAGTCACAGGGAAAGCGGCCGCCCTTTGGAACCTTAATCACGAGAAGTCGGGGTCATCCGATTCTCCCACCACGCTGTTCGAGAGAGCTTAAAACATTGGCTCATTTCCAAATAAAAAAAGAATTGTCTAGAATCGCTGACAGTCGGTACCTTGCGACGACGTTATCTTTCAGTTGTAAAAACTCCAAACGCGAAAGTAGTTCTTGAAAAATAAACTGTTGGAAAACTCCTCACGGAATGCAACGACACCTATCCCCCGATTTACACGGAAGATAGGATCCTTAGAAAACCGTGTAAATCGAAATCGTGGATTTTGATATGGAAAGCCATGTAAACCGAAGAACAAACTAAAATGTGCATAGTTCAGTCATTTATCTGAATGTAAATTAAAAGTCGATGAAGCTATTTTTTTAAAGAATCCGTTATTTTAAAGATCGCGTAAATCTCGGTGGTCTGGAATCCATCTAAAACTGCGAGTCCTAGGCGAAGTGACCGTTATCGAAGCCGAAATACAAAGGAACAATAAAAACCATGTAAATTGGGGGATAAGTCTATTTTAAAAACCGTGTTAAAGCGAAATCATATAAGTAAGGTACGGTGTATATCAGGGGATAGGTATATAGAAAAGGTTGGTTGGGATTTTCTTGACACTTTTTCCGCTTCAACGATCATTTCACGTGGAATCTACCGGTTTAGGTGGACCACCGAAGGAATTATTTTAAGTCGGTGCTATTTAATGGAATCATATAACGAGGAAATGTGCCAGGAGTGGAAATAAATGTAAGGAAGATGGGGAGATGGGTAGATGCTTCTGGTATTGACGTTAAGTATGGTGTGGGCACGTGATTGTCTTGTGGCTTCATAATCGTGGAGTTTATTGATGGTTTTCGGGTGTTTGAGAAGATAAAAGTGTTTGGCTATTCAAGCTTGAACTTTTCAATGGGATATTCGTTAAGAATAAGTTCTGAAAATAAATCAATAATGTTAGAACAATAAGTAAATACCGCTGATATTGGTTTTGTCTGAGGTACGGACCTTTATGTGTCTTGTGGCTTAATAATCGTGAACTTCATTAACTCTAGATTTACGGAAGCCTTCAAATTGACGGGTTCCTACTTGTTTTATAAACATTTCTGAAATTTACAGATACCCTGTACAGTAGATATTTCGCGTGTATTTTACAATACAATAATGACTTAATGAATTACCATCTTTGCCGCTTCATCCCTCTGTTTCCAAAGTCCTTATTTAGTATATTGCAATATAACAGATTTCACGTCCGTAAATCTAGTGTTAAAGATTGTAAGACGTTTGAGTCGGCGAAGACATCAATAACACAGGATAAATAAAGTTTACGCTGTTTAACTTAATATTCACGAAAAAATTCTAGCTTGAAATTAAGAATGGGAAAATTGGAAGAATAAATGGGCACCTATGCTATAGATCCTAATGAGTACGGATCTTATGATTTAATAACCGTGAATTTTATCAAAGGTTCTAGTTACTCTACAATACTTCAAATTTAATTACCGTAAAAGTTAATTACATAAGATTGAATAAAAGGAAGTTTTTCAATGGAATTTTCACAAAAGAATATTCCTAGTTCGAAAATAAATGCCACAAACTAGGAGAAACAAAGAGCCACAGACAGCAATGACGTTGTCTGCGGTGCAGATTTGCATATTCCTCGAGGTTTAATAATCACGGAGTTTGCAAAAGGTTTTAGAGGATGCGAGGTACCAAAGGCGTTGATTATTTATGAATCAAGTCGGTACAACTCCCTCGAAGGTCCAAGAACACACGAATTATTTGCCCGAAAAGAAGTTTCAATATTGTAGAAATTAATTTGATACTATTATTGAACAACTTCGTTATTTCTCTTATAACATGTTTTAACATTTAAATATTGTTAAATATTGTTAAATCAGTGACATAACCATTTTTAAATTATTTAAATATTGCTGCAAACCAGATTTAATCTCTTCTTATCATTTAAATTAATCAATTAATTAATAATTAATTAAATTAATCAAATTAATTAAATACTTCACTTAGTACATCGATTATTATTTAACTATTATTTAAATATAATTATTATTATATTGAACAAGTCATTGACACACCTATTTCTAAATCTATTCGATATTATCAATCAGAAAGTTAATCTCTTTTTATTTAAAAAATTAGTTAAATATTTCTCTCCGAAGATCTATCGATATTTAACTACGATCGGGTCAATAACATATTTATTTCTAAATCGATTCGATATTATTAATAGCCAACTGTACACATTTTGTTGATAAAATCAATTAGACATCTCTCACAGATCGTCTATCGATGTTTAACTATCATTCAATGACTCCATATTTCAAAATCGGTTCAATACAGTTGCTAAACATCTTAATCCCGTTTCATTTGTAACATTAATTAAATATTTTTCTTAGAATATCTTTCGATATTTAATTACTAGGAAACTAACGTCCACTTTTACCACGGTCCCATCACAAACCGTTCAGCTCGCCTAAATCGTTTTCAGGTGTTCCACGCCACGCGAAATCAATTTTAACACACAGCAGGGTTATTAGAAATACATTACATTCTCCATAAAATGTTGTACCATCGTCTTCGTTAATTACTTCGGTAGTTAGACGTGATTCTCTGTTATTTGAACAGGTCAATTAGCGTATCTCTTGCGTGCAGTAGTTGCAGGTGCAACTGCAGCGGAGCGAGTCTCGCGTTAACTTCGAAGCAGAAAGAGCAAAAATGGATGGAGGTACAAGAAGAAACTGACGTTTAATTTGTTTTCAGCTAACACACTATACTACATGGAATCTCCCAGAAAAACTCTGCTTATCCTTTAACCTACAGCACGGTATCTTTTGACATTTTTAGTTCTATTAAGCGAATTATAAGTATGTTATTAAAGTGCATAAAGCTGTTCGAGAAGTTCTTCTGAAAACTGCAACGAAAGAACATTTACCCAAGTATTAATTTCAACGGCTATCTAACTGAAATTTATTAGAGTCAATGATGTAGTAAAGTATTAATAGTTTTATTAAATAAAAAGAAAAGAGAAATAATAACGACATATTTTATATATTTATTGCCTCTAATTTTCGACATTTAGTATCATCATATTTTACTTGTATTTTATAGTTTTCAACAAAATTAGACAGTTGGAAAGTTGTTCTTGGCTAAACAGCGTCGATAATTAAATCGCTAATTGGATTAGTAGAATATAAACTGAGCGTAATGATGTCTTAATCATTTCGTTACGGCCATTTTCAGCCGGCGAGTCTGCTAATTCCTTTTTTTTAAAATTTAATACTATATTATCACCGGCATCGCCGTTTTTCCATATTCAGAAGCATTGAAAACCCGCTGCAGCGGCTGCGAAGAGAACTTCCATTTATTCTGCACTTTACATTTTCATATTTTACTTCTTATATCTGCTGTATTTAGCATAATCCTTTTGGTCGTGAGCGTACACGCATACACGAGTAAATTCATTCTCGAGGTTAAATAGTGTTAAATAATTCCAAGGCAAAAATACCACTGTGTCAATGATGCTGTGATTATTGTCAATTTTCTGCTACTAATTCGTACCACTTTTCGGATTTTACCGCCTGTTAATTTCTGCAGATGTTTTCTCTTCAACCATTCGCGGGCGGAGACTTTTTTCAATATCGAGAGATAAACATTTATTTGACGATAAAAAATCATCTTATTAACAGAATGTCGTAGTGTTAATTTATAGAAGTTATAATTTACAATTTGTGTAATCATATTTTAACGGTTATATTTCTCAGATCTTTTCTCATTGCCAGACCACATATATGCATTCGTCGTCCTCAAAAGAATTTTCGTGTAATAATTGTATGTGGGATGAGCCCGAGTTTTGTCTTGTATATTTTGTAAGTGAGCTTAGAATTGTTTTATGGCTACACAATTTTAAGTGAAACAACTTTTACGTGAAACAAAATTTCGAGTGAAACGTAATTTTAATTGAAATTTTGAAAGAAAATTAATTAAGAACAGAATTATTGGAATATCGTTCGCTGATAAAATTGCCGTGAAATAAAGAGAAACGATCTCGGTGTTTCTCCTTAAAAGAGAAGCTATATAATTTTAAAGGACATCCGATCTTAGTATTTATAAAGAGTTATAAATCATAATTATATAATACATTACAGCTATAAAAAATATACAAATATATACAAATGATAGTTGGATGTATTTTGTGAAAAATAGTTGTTGCGAATAACCTTACATGGTTAAGGCGACGTTAAAATAACAATTCTGGGTTGTGGGAGCCATCACATTCATTACTTTTATGCAAATCTGCAAATGAATTCAAGAAAGGTTCTTACAGGGGCTTTAAGCGAGATGTGAATTTTAATATTTGCAAAAGAACTGCATTTCCAACTCCTTGAACATTCAAATCTTAATCCTTTGCCTTACAGTATCAAATCCCAGCGCAGAAAATGAAATAAAAAATCATAAGGCTTTTAAAAGCATGAAAACTTTCATAAAATACAACACTATTAAATTATCTTCATACTATTTGTTAATTCTGAAGTACGTAATATATTAATCGTATTTAATACATTTTTATTTAGCAATTTAATATTTAATTCTGAAACACGTAGCACAAAAGTTACCTCGGGCAAAGAATTAAACTGTGGATATTATATGAATATTAACAGAAATATAATATATAACCTTTTTAACTGAAATTACTTCACCGTATTAAACATATTCTGATAAACCGCAAAAAATACCTGTAAAAGATCAATTAATCAAAGCATCCTCATATAAACTTATTTAAATGAAGTAGACATTTTACAACTCTCATTTATAGACTTCTACTGTTATCCATTAACGAAGCAATAATTTAACACTTCCAGCACGATGTTCGTTTTTTCGCAAAGCAAAGAATGCTTCCAACGTGCGTGTATATACTTTCATTCGAAGCCGAATAAAACAATCGAAAAAGGAAACATGGTCACCGATATTTACAACATCCTGACGTAATATTGTTGTACCCTAATATCAGAGATAGAAGATAATTTCACGAAGTAATTTCAAACGGGATAGCATGAACAAGAACTTCTGGAAATAGTTTACCTCTTGCAGGTTACTAAATACAATGCCATCATATTTTTTACAGACGAGAAAGAAAAATCGTTTCTAACACGAGTACGAGAGATCATTTTGAACGGATGTCTGACGCGTGGAAAATAATTTGTGGAAATACTCTTATCTTCGTTCCTCTCGGCGTTCTTATTTCTGTCTCTCAGGCCACTTTGTGGAGGGAATAATATTCTCGATGTGCCGGTAAAAGAGGGAAAATGAAAAAGGTACTTAGCGTACAATTGTAGGAAATATTTATGGAAATTTTTGTTATAAGCTTTATGTCGTGTGATTATAATATTGGAAGTTAAAGGTGGATCTGCGTTTGAATATAATATCAAGCTTAAGAACGTAAAATAATATTGTGATGGGAGGTCCTTATGTTAACTTGAACTTACAATTAGTGCTTTCTAAAGGAAATTTATCGGGTTGTATTAATTCTGTGGGGACTTTAGTAAACAATAGTTTTTTCCAATTTTCTGTTTAATTACGATTTTGAGCTTTAGTAATTTTTTTGTTAACTTGAGCAAAGTGTTTCTCGACACCGACATTTATTCCTGCAGTTACAACGAAATAATTAACAGGAAATAGAGGTGTTATTACATTAATACCAACAAATTCAAATAATTTCTATTTTGAAATATAGAAGATGTTTGACGTAGTTAATCTACAAATTCTGCAGCATTTATAATTACTACTTTGGCTTCATAAAATAATAACAGATAAAGCGAAAAGAAATGTCGTTTTTTTCAAAGCGAAAATATTTATATACAAAAAAAGGTTCATTCCTTCTAATTGTGCACAGCAGACTTCGGCTGTGATAAACTGACCAAGTTTTAATAATTCATGATGAATCAAACTTGAAATATCCCACCAGACAAAACAAACGACGTTTCTTTTCGCTTTACCAAATAATTTGCCAATACTGCAGATAATACCAAATTAAAGAGCAGCACTCGAAGGTATATCCATCTTGAAATTTAGTAACTGTTTAATACATTATAATTAATCCAAAAACCTATGGCACCTAAAATAACTGCCGTCAGAGAAGAATAAAGGTCAAAAACAATAAACAGTCCGCAATAGAGAAAATTGCTAAGTTAATTTTAACTAACACAAAACCAATTTCACAAATTACTTTAACCGTAAAAGATAATCATTATCTTTTCAATTTAATCGTTCAGCAGCGTTAACATAACTTTAACCTGTCCGTAAGAAAAATATTATCTTTAATGCCAACACGAAGAATAACATTACACAAGATCCAGCTGCATGTAACAGGTAAAGAGCCCTTTCTCTACTTTTAAAACACCGCTTTTAACTCGTCGCTGCAGAATTTTCCAATTACATTCAGCAAGTCTTCATTGTAATTTGAAAATAAACTCATACTCGAAACTTCCATAATTTTTAATTTCAAGCACACCTCGCAAATCCATCAAAACTAGACATTTAAACAATATTTTCCCTACAATTAAGTACAAACCCTAATTTTTTCTGTGTGATATTATTTTTGTATATTACTGTTTATGTATTTATCAACAATGTTTACTATATATTTATATAATTTAACAAGAGATGACTTTATATGTATAAAGAAACATTGATTACATCAAATGCAGATCGTTGTTAACATCATCTCTGCCATTGATTTTTTTCCGACTCATTCGATATTATAAAGGAAGAATTCTTCCCTCGCATTTTCATTACACTACAATAACCATTACGTAAAAAATAAAATAAAAAAAAACTTAACAGAAGAACGTACCCAAGGAGAGTACACTCTAAAAATAATATTTATCAAGACCCTCGGAAAGCCAAATTGAAACGAAACTCTTTCGTGGTTCTCGAAGCACCAAAATTACGATTCCACCCTCGTTCTCCACAAAGAAAAAGTACGTCCAGGGCCGTGTACAGGGGATAATTTCAATGAGGAACAGCACCGGTCGTAAAAATCAGTCACAGGTAGCGAGACGAGCCGCTAACAAAATCATCTCCGGCAGTTCGTCTCGGGCGATTCTTTTGAGTGCTCCCTTCGGCAGGATAACCTCTTCCTCGCACTTCCTCGCGCTTCCTTCTCATTTCGCCTCGGCTCTCTCTCCACGATGAAACACCACAGTCCACCTTGTACTCTCGAGGCATCGGCTTTGAATAGCGTCTAGTTTTTGCAGAACAACTAGTTTTACCGAGGGTTTTCATTCTGCTCTATCGGGCCGCCGTCGTCGTCCTTATAGCACCGTGAGAATGGAAATCCTTCGTGGATGGAATACCGAGGATGACGAAATTCGCGAGTTGGAAAGAGATTTTTATGGTAGTCGTGGGACGTTATTGGAATGGATTTCGTGGCTTTCGGAATGATTGAATTCTGACTTTGAGAGATTGGTGCTCTATTATGCTTCAATTATTTCGATATTTTAATTGTGGTATTCATTTTTTAAGAAATCTGTTGGTTGCAGTACTTGTAGCTTCGTCTATAATTAACTTGTGGGTTGGAATTTTTATTATATTTTTGAGATATTATTGGATGAATTTGATGCTCTTGGTTGATCTTTGGGAATGGCTGAAGTATAGCTTTGAGAGATTAGTCCTCTATTATGTTTTAATTATTTCGATATTTTAATTGTGGTATTCATTTTTTAAAAATTCTGTTGGTTGCAATACTTGTAGCTTCGTCTATAATTAACTTGTGGGTTGGAATTTTTATTACATTTTTGAGATGTTATTGGATGAATTTGATGGTCTTCTTTAGTCTTTAGGAATGGCTGAAGTATGGCTTTGAGAGATTGGTGCTCTATTATGTTTTAATTATTTCGATATTTTAATTGTCGTATTCATTTTTTTAAATTTCTGTTGGTTGCAGTACTTGTAGCTTCGTCTATAATTAACTTGTGGGTTGGAATTTTTGTTATATTTTTGAGGTTTTATTGGATGAATTTGATGGTCTTCTTGGTCTCTGGGAATGGCTGAAGTATGGCTTAGAGAGATTGGTGCTCAATTTTACTTTAATTATTTCGATTTTTAAATTACTATATTTATATTTTTAAAATTCCGTTTGTTGCAATAATTGTGGGTATGTAAATAATTAACTTGTGATTTGGAATTTCCCTTATATTTTTATGGTTTAGGGTTCAAACGAAGCAAGACTTTCGATTTTCGTATTTTATTGAAGTTCTATTAATTCAACAGATTCATATTTTAAAAAGTTATTTAGTGAAATGATAATAACTTTTTGGTTTATTATTATTGCAAATTCGAATAACCACTGTGTTCATTGAATTTTACTGAATGAATTTCGTAAAACTTTTAATTTTTTGTAAAAGTTTAATCAGTGTTTTGTGTATTTTAAACTGGCACTATGGGGAAGAAGTGCATTAACAAACATTGTTATATTTTCATTTTCATGATTTACATCTACATCTTAATTCGCCGAAACTGTATTAACCATAAAGCTTTGAATTTTCAACTTATAAATGTCTGAACTTAAGCTCATACTTTTCACATCCAATACATTTTATAAACTTTGATTCTGAAATCAATAATTTCAGTTAAACCTCTGAATAATCGAAATAGAAATTTAAACTTCTATCTTCACCTGAAATTATTTGATCCTCAATATATTCCAATTCACATCAGATCCTTATTAATTCTCACGGTTTCTCGAATTTCCCCATTTTTCATGTCAAACTCATCGCAGCAAAAGTTTTGTGACGTGAGTTTTGCCATTGCGAGGCAAAAGTTGCGCAAGAATAAACGATCCAACCTCGGTAAGCGTTGTGCCATTAAGCTGCAAGCTTCGGATTATTAATTCGCAAATGAAACGTTAATCTTCCAACGTACGTATGAAACGACGTTTATAAAATTCCTCTTAACGTCAACCGCGATAACGATAATGATCCATCGATGGAGAGTCCGATCAAGAGGACAGTTAATTCGCCTTCCACGTCGTCGCGCAACGTTTCAGTCTCATTTGACCTCTCGCAGATGTAATTTTATGTATTTTCACGTTCGAAATCTGCCCAGAAATTGCAGCTGTCTCGTAAACAACATCCGAAGATTATAAATATTTTCTTCGAGCATCGTTTCTTTCTTTCTCTCCTTCTAGCTCTCTTTCTCTTTATCTAACTCTCCTTCTCTTTCACTCTCTTCGTTGCACCTCTTCCTTGCATCCCTTCGTTGTGTCTCTTCGTTGCATCTCTTCGTTGCATCTCTTCGCTACATTTCTGCATATGCCATTTATGTTACATTAGCCTCTCGTTTTCTTTCCCGAGCTACTTCTTCCCGAGTTTATTTTCCACTTCCATTTTGCTACTGTCGTAAATTTTATTTACTCCGCTCTGGCGTATCTTCTTCTTCTTCGTTTTCACCTTCTTCTTCTTTCTCTTCTTCTTCTTCGTCCTCCTGCATTCGATCTTCCTCGACTCGCGTACTTTTTACGTTCGTATATTTTATTGCGAAATTCTCAAACGTTATCGCGAAGATTCGTTTGTTTTATATTTATTCATTCTCATCATCGACGAGGATAAAACAAATATTCGTGCACGACTTATGGTAGAGTGGATTTTTAAAATAAGGTGAAGGGATTATGGAGTGAGAAATTTGTAAGAGATTGAAATTCGACTTAAGTATAGTGCTTCCACGGAATTTTTATAGTTCTTCTGATTTACGATGTAGTTTAAATATTAAATGCAGATAGAGTTTTAAAAAGGAGTTGATAATTGATAGGTAAGCTCGGAGCAATTTCAGCTATGAATTTAACATTTTAGTTTTAAAGCATTTAGTTTAGAGCATTTAGTTTTGATATATTCGTAACAGAATGAACGTATTGTTACGACGAAGCGAAGCTGCCGTCGAAATGAATTAGTTAACAAGTGTATTCTTCGAGATATCGGGAATCGAGAGTCGAAGATTATATCCAGGACAATGTTTAACAGGATACAAGCAGAAAGATAGGAGAGTCTGGAAGAGACTGCGCTGGAGTAAACAGTCTCATGTCTGTTTATCTGCGAATCGTTGTAACTTTATAATAAAGGACCCATTCTTTTATAAAATGTCGTGTGGTGAATCATCCCTGGCACAACAACATTAATTCTTGTATTAATGTTGTCAACTGAAGTTTGTAAATGAGATTTTATTTCATATTTTAATTTTGTAAACTGACTTACATCGTAGCAAAGGAATATTTTATCTAACAGACTTATAATCTAGAATTAAATGCTTCCAAGTGTGCAATTATGAAGTTTGGATGAAAAACGAAATAAAGAAAAATAAATTCCAAGCTCAAACTAATATTTAAGGTTGTAAATGTAAGTGAACAGAGGAATGTGAAGATTTTCTGTTAAACTTCGATTCTGAGCTTTAGCAATTGTCTTGTTAACTTGAACAAAGCGTTTCTCGATGCCTACATTTATTTCTACAGGTAGGACAAAATAATTAAAAAACAATAGAGGTATTATCACATTAGTTTCAAAGAATTCAAGTAATTTCGGTTTTGAAATTTTCAAATTGTTTGATATAGTTAATTTACAAATCCTGCAATATAGTTATTACTTTGGCTTCAAGAAATAATATTATCCAAAACGAAGTAGAAATGTCGTTTTTATCCAGTATATTATTTTATTTCACAGACTTATAATCTGGAATTAGACACTTGTAAGTATGCAACTATGAAGTTTGCATGCAGAAGGAGATAAATAACATAAACTTCAAACTCAAGTTGACATTTAAAGTTGTAAATTGCAAACTACACATTTTCAAAAAGAAGAGTAAATATCAAATTTAATTAGACGAGTTCTCCTTCATTATCGAATAGGGAATGTGAAGATTAGAAACGTCGAGTATCCCACGATCGAGTTGGGAATCACTGTAAGCCATTCGGTTATAGTTTTCTATAACAGAGATGAGAAAGTACCATCAGTTCGGAAGTAACGTACCAAGTGCTGACAAGAATCGTGACAGTGATAATTATTAAACTTATCCTACGGTCTTGTCCAATTACAGTGTACATTTCCTTTAAGAAAAACAGTTCCAAGAATTTTGCACCGATGGAAACGTAATGAAATTTTAACGAAGGAAATATCATTGCTTTTTCAATAGTATTAAGAAATTTTCATACCTAATTTCTGTTTCTGTTGCTCGATAATTGTTTATCAGGAGGATATAAAGTTTTAAAAGATCGAGAAACAATATAAATAAAGGTCCATTGTCGTAACTCGATATTAAAAGATCTACGATGAGTATCTATTGAACAATATCCCATAACAACCCTTAAAATTTGAAATATAATTACCGAAAGAGAACATAATGTTACAGAACAGTTGCAACATATTTATCAAATTAATCCTATTGCTTTATAATTAACGTCATCGCTATTAATTAATTTTGAATTCCAACCGAAAATTTTCGTAATTTCCACATTAATTTCCAATTTCTCCCAAATCGTTTAAATTCCGGAACATCCGCAAACTCATTTCACACATTCCATACCAAAATTGAGCTCCGATTCGCCGGATTCAAATCAGCTGTCCTACGAGTCAGTCTCTACCAAAAAAGTCAGGATCCTTGCATACTAATTACCAGTTGATTTTTTCCACCTTCCTCCCTTCGTTTGAAATCGACGCGAAGAAAAGCTTGCTCACCTCCCCTCCCGCCCCCGTTCCAACCCACCAAATGATCTCGACGAATCGACATTTGCATGCCGGTAATAAACGATCGAACTCTTTCTCCTCTTATCCTGCCGTTCTATCTCCTCTCTAGTTCGTTCCGTCGAGCGAGTACGATATTTTCCATGGCGATCGCCCGGAGGAATCCACCGACTCGAACGATTTCCTCGCGAATGAGAAAGAGAGAGAGAATCCAGAACTACGAAACGCACTACGCGCATTTTCAACGGTACGAACATCTGCTGTCCTTTACCGTCTACGTTCACGTATCGCCGATTGAAAGTAACTGTACATATGAGCCGTTTTCTTTGAAAGTGGTGTAGGTCCATTTTTGACAAACAGATAGTTAACACTAGAACTACCAAACCAGTCAAAATGACTGGTACACAAATTTTTCCAAAAATTCTCCAAGTTAATAGAAGAGACTTAGAATAAATATTCTTCGTCCATCTTGAAAAACATAAATCACCGAATCGATTATCTTTTCCGCCTCTTGATTCCTCCTTTTTCAAAATACTTATTTGATATTTCGGAATATGACAGATTTAACGCCGGTAGTTCTAGTGTTAATGGTGACAATGAATGCAATCTGCTATGAGGTTTTTATCAATAAACAGTTCCCAAAAAAAAAATCCTTCAAAATTTTCATCATTTTGTCAATATAAAATGTAGTTAATGAAATTACGAACATAATTACTTTAAAAGTGGTGTAAGTCCACTTTCCGCAAAGACATGATATTTAATTCAGAAATTGTACCATATATGATCTCTACTTCATTTTTATGTGTGGTAACACGGTTACCGGCATACAAATTTTCGTTCATTCACTGGAATTTCTGTACTTCTCTCGTTTAAATTATAAATGGCACATAATAATATAAAGTTGTAATTAAAGTAAATATCATTACCTGAAGAAATATTGAAATAAATCTTTTTTATTTTTTTTTATGTATTTAATAAACATTTCATAAAAAAGTTGGTTTAGTTCAATTGAAATCACACATTTAATATTTCATAAATGTATGATCTTCACATTTTGTTGACTTTCAAAGTGGTATGAGACCATTTGACGTCATCAAAAGTATGAATTTCGTTTAACTAAACTTTAAAAACGATCACATTATAAACTTAAATCAATTTAATATTTCAGTAACATAAAATGAGGGTATTACATATACCAATATTTTTCAAACCATTTAAATACAAACCCTTAAATATCTCCGTATAATATAAAATGGACTTACACCACTTTCAAAGAAAACGGCTAGTATTGTGAATACGTCAGTGGATATAGTTGTGAAGAAAAGTTTGAGAGGAAATATCGAAGAAAATTGTATAAAATAGTTAATGATAAGTAACATAGTTGTAAGCGCACCATTGCGGTCAAAGAACCGCTTCAATGGAATTAGAATATATATATTTTGGATTATTAACAGTAGAACTATCGGCATTAAATCTACTACATTTCAATATATTAAATAAGTACTTTGAAAACGAGGAATTAAGAGGCGGAGAAGATGATCAATTCGGTGATTTACATTTTTTCAGATAGACGTAAAATGTTTATTTTATGACTCTTCTAAAAACAGCAAGAATTTTTTGAAAAAATTGTGTACCAGTCATTTTGACTGGTTTGGTAGTTCTAGTGTTAAACTATTGACCATACTACAAAGTAAGTTACAGACTAGACTGACGGCTGTACCATAGACCAGACTATAGAGACGACTATAGACTAGGTTATGAACTAAACTATAAACTAAACTTTAAATTATTATATGTCCTATAGACTAGAATATAGATTATACCCAAGACTAGACTGGAGCCTATACTACAGTCTAAACTATAGACTATAAAGTAGACTAGACAAACTAGACTAGATTGTAGTCTGTAGACTATACTCAATTTCTGTGCTTCAGACTTTTTAGAACCTGGTTCTATGTTATAGTAGTAAAGATCCCGTAATTTTAGCAGTCCAAGGGTAACTGTGTTTTCCCCATAGTCTCTTCATGCCTGTTAACTTCTACTTACTGAAGTCGAATGCAAAATTGTTGATTTTAAAATGAAACTTTATGGGATTATAAACCGATCCGATATCTATCTGTTTCGGTATTTTCTTCATGACTTCGACTTCTATGGTCACACCACTGACAATGAGACCCTACAGTTTTAGGACTGTTCTGGTATATATTTACGTACGTTACATGCACTGCGTGGGAGAAATTCTCCAGAGATGACAGCAAGGAGATCCAAACTCGGATCCACTGTACAGGAATTGAACACCTTATCCTCGTTGCCACTATACGCCCCCAGATTCAAATTTAGAAACTGTTTTTTCATTGCAAGATATTCAAAAACTTAAATTAAATTATTAGTATATATTTCCAAATCAGTGACTGCTAATTGACGGTATCGTCATTGTTTCGAATCAGAAGCAAACGTAGGAATAATTGACTTTTCTTCGTATGTACGATATACATAATTAATTTAACAAATAATACATTTGTATCATCGAGTAAAATGAATCGAAGCAGGCAAAATGTACTGATCATATATTAGGAGACAATAGGTAGCAGATAAGAATAATTAATCCGTCCGTTTACTGTTATATCCTGGTAGTTCTTAAAAATTAATTTCTAATTCGATATAAGGGTTCTTAACTTGCTATCAGATAATTATAAAATGTTATTATTAATACATGTATGATGACAACTAAGCAATTAAGTAACCCCCATACGTTCCTCCGGGTGAAACACCCAATTTCCATTTTCAGAAAATACATGATGTTTGATTTCTTTTTAATAAGTTACTTGATTTAACGTCACTGCTACACAGTATAATAGATTACAAATGCCATTAATTAAAGCGTAAGGGGAAAGTGGGTTAATTAATAATGAATTTTATTAATCTTTAATGATGAATATTTATAATTACATCTTCTACTTAGTTTTTAGACCAGGCAAAAAGTGTTAAATGTGAAAGGATCTCTTAACACGTTGAATGCCACCGATATTTCGCTAATTTCATCATTTTTACAAAAGTGAAACCTTTCTACTAAAATCACATCTTTACAAAGCAGATACCTTAAAGACACTAGCAGTTATATAGTCAACAGGACTTTACCCTTTTAATGCCAATTTTTAAATGTTGAATGCATTAGAAAATTCGTTAATATTAAAATTTAAAAGTCATACGAAATTTCATTGAATTTAATAGCGCCGGTCACTGGTGACCCCCATGGAATTCAACATGTTAAATATGATAGTACGATTTTTGGCCAGGATTTCGACAAAATCGACCACTGTGCAACGTCTATGAGAATCGGGCATGAACTTCGCAAGCATCCAATGTTAGTGCATATAAATATATATAAGTAAATATAAACACAAGCCTAAATTGTGGATATACGACTGAACATAACTGCAACTGAACACATATCAGGGTGGGGAAATATGTTTGAAGGTCGTGCGAGGTCAAATGCGGCAGTAAAATAAATTTTCTTACATTACAGGAAATATTCGAAATGTTGATCGTTTGCCTCAACACAAAGTTGCAATCTTCAATTCGCTGCATCACATTCATGTCTTAGCGTTTCTGAATTTATTATTCTACCAAATGCTGTATTTCATAGATCCTCAAGTTCGTACAAAATGAAATAATTGCTACGCAACGACATATTGGAAGGATACGTCCTCACTGAAGACCGGACCAATCTTGAAAAAACTGTCGATTTCTATACTTTTATGTAAACGAATGATCTTGTAATACTGTTTATATTGTAGCAGCAGATCGCGTGTAGCTAGAAATGTAAACATCCCAGCAGGCTGTAGTATTAACATAAATCTGTAGTAATACAAGGAACTTTATTTTACTACCACGTTTGACCTCACATGACCTCACACGATAGTTGCTCAAGTCGTCTCAACTTCGGCTATCACATCGCGGCAAAAAATATGACATTCCATTTAAAAAAAGAGAGACGACCTTGAAATGTCCTCTATGCCATCACCCATGCAAAAAATGTTTGTGTGACAATACATCTCCCCCTGTACCGTGAAAGTTTTGTATGTAACATTTTTTCATATTGTTAGAAGGTAGAGAGGGAGAGAGAGAGAGAGAGTAAGAGAGAATAAATGTTGGATGGTTGAGAAATAAAATAGGAGTAAGGGTAAATCAATAATAACACTAGACGAATACTAAATGATTAACTTAGAATATTGGAATAATTAGAATTAGAATAAAAGATCGCTCTTTGCGTTCGATCACGTTCGCGTCTCGTTATACACTCTCTCTTCGTTCGTTCTGTTCTTCTTTTCGTCCGTCTGCCGAAACGCTTTTGTTTCTCGCGCTATCTCACTCACACACATCTCTTTCACTCACTCACTCAGTCATCCTTCGTTTCTCGTCTCACAATATTGTCACAAATAACGAGAATATTCAAGGTGGACATAGATGTTGCTCCACCATCTCATCAATCATAATTGTATATTTGACTAAAATAAGACTACTTTACGAGTTCATATGAGAAAACGAGTCTTCACATGATTATATATGAGGAAATAATAGCGAATATTAATGTTTCTGAGTGAAAAACATTAAGTATGAGTGTACATCAGAGTACTCGTTCGCATAAAGTGAGGGACAAGAAACAAGACACTTTGGACGGAAGGGGAGATTGCTCTCGCACCGCCTATCTCCGCCATGTCAGTCCTGAAAACCTGTGATCGACTAATGACAACCGAAAACAAAACACTCCTTTCGTCGTTCACATGACGATGCAACGAATGTGCAGGTCTCTCTTGCCAACAGCGCGTCAAAATTGAAAATGCGTGAGGGAGAGGGATGTCCCTATCCTTCGGGCGAATCAGAACAAATTACCCCTCAAGTGCCTTGTTTCTGGTCCCTCAGTATACCAGGCAACGTGAGTATACACGTGTGCACGTGAGTGAACGAGAGAGTAGAAATATTTACGTAGAATCTACCGGTATTCTCATCGGCGTTATCCGGTAGAATAAAGCCGTGTTTCAACGAGCTCACTCGGTGTCCCGCTAGTTTCTGAATCGAAAGAAAATGATAAATCCTTCGTCCTCGGTCCGTTAAGTCCGCTGAAATTCCCTGCGCGACCGAGTGAAATTATTTCACCGGAGAATCCGCCAGAGGCAATTGTTGCGCGAAAACGGATTCGCAGCAGATTCTGCCGTGAAATCAGAATTTTCCGGAGAAAATGTATAGCCTGTGGGATATACAACGAATTGGATCACCGATATTGAAAATGTTACCCTGTCAACGCCGCAGATGAGAAAATTGTTTATTTCGAACGTCAGATTAAGTTTGGTCCAATATCGCGATACCATTGGCAAATTTCATTCCTGTGTTGATCGGAGATTTTATTTGTTTTCGTGCATTTCGTCTGCTGCTTGCATAGTTTAAAGGACATTATTGGAATTGGAGAAAAGAAAAACGATGGGATTTCTTCGGCTGTATTGTGTCATTCGGACGCAAATATTATTTTTAATTATGGAGTATCGATTGAACTATAAAATGAAAATACGGAATACGAGGAACGAAGTTTCTGTTTTCTTTGATTAATAAGATGACAATATTCTTGTTATAAAACATATTCTTTCAATTTTACACAAAAACTACTATGTATTGTTAAATAAGCAGGGTGTAACTAAATAGCTTTGTACGGATAACTGACTTTTATTTCTATGTTCGTTCACGAGCTTTAATATTTGAATAAAAATAATTGTATGAACAAACTCCATCCGTTTGGAGAGCTTAATAAGGAAAATGATAATCACAAGGTTCATATGAAATCCTTCTGCCAATAGAAAATGTCACTTTTCTTTAATTTTGGAATAAACTCTATTAACGAGGACATCAGGTAATTCCGAGGATGTTTTCTTTCAATTAATTAAATATTTCTTACACTGAAATTTCCACCACAAAATCTCAACGTCATTTCCGCAGTATTTAATCATTACTAAGCATTTGTAATTCTTTTAAAATATATAAAATAAAAAGTCAAGCGTGAAATGCAACACTTACTATGGGATATTATAAATCGACAAGTAGATATAATCGTAGCCCTAATAAAAACCGGATGATGTCAAAAATAGAACAGTAAACGTACCGTACGATGATAATCGCAATTCCGCGTATCTACTTTCCCACGAAAGACAAAGATATAATTCCACGTGTGCATTAATTCGACACTTAAGAGGTTAATGTAAAACCACTCGTTAGAACCAGCGTCAAAGTTCCGCTAGATCTTTCCTTTTTCTTTAATTAAACAGCAGAAAATGACTGGACCGTTCCATTATACCTAGTGCCGTGCGAAATCGGTCGAAGGAGGTGAAAAATAACGTTTCACGTTTCTTCGTTTGAAGTCTATGGCCCTCCGATTGCGTGTGAAAGGATTCGAGGTTTTTCTGTTCATTGCGATTAAAACAATTATGCTGGCTATGATATCCGTTAATTCTTGAATTAAACAGGTAATAAGAGCCGTGTGAAATCGGCCAGAATGCGGTCGAAGCAGAAGGTTACGGTAATTAAACCTCTCATTTACGATATTGCTCTTGATAATAATACATTCGATCGATATGTAAATATGTTACTTTTAATACGTGCTTCGATTACATTGAAAGAAGTGAGCGAAAGACTTTCAACATTTATGAGACAGATTTGCGAATTACAGACGGTCAAATATTAATGAAATTGATAAGTGAAGCGTGCTCAAATTATTCCCGTAATAATCGGCGTTGGAAGGATCGAATATAAGGTACTCCGTGTTTTAGTAATAACGACAATTTTATGGAAATTATTACGTCAATTCGATTATTTACATTTATTCATTATTATCTTTCAATTTCATATGTTGATGGAATTAAGTTGAACAAAATGTTGGATAGAAAAAGGAAATAATAAACCTGGACCAAAAGAGCAATATTTACAATATACTTCTCTTCCGTTCTAAGTACACAACTGTTATTAACACAATTAGATTTCCGTTCATTAATATTATTTGCAATACACTTCTTCTTGCTTTTTATCAACTCTCTAAAGAAATTCTTACGACTGGGACGCAAATATTATAATTCGTTTAATTACTTCACAAGATATTCGAATCTGTTTTACTAGGTTCTTAATAACGCCCTAAAGAAGAAATCTTTTCTGACATTTCAATGTTATTGACAATAAACTAACAATAAGCCCCGCCTCTATTTAGACCTTTAACGAAAACACCAACGTCACCGTCACACTTCTTTTTCTCCACAATCAATCCCTGACGCATTGAAATTTCCCCTTGCTTGACTTACCCTAACAAAATATGTCACTCAGCATCACAAAGTTTCTAGTACCATGCTAAAGAACAAATCTTTCATTAAATTTCAATACAATCTTCAATGCACTGAATTTCTCCCATAATTATTCCTTAAACTAAAATTTCAACATCATGGAACTAATTTTTGCTGCCATTGATTCTCCATACATAGACTCGTAAATCCGCTATGGTTCTACAAAGTTCCCAACCGCCCTAACAGAACATTCCAATCTCCTTCAACACATTCGTAAAATTTCGAAGAGCAAATCTCCCCTAAGGTTTGATATTATCTGCAATATAATCAGTTCACTTCTAGTTCTCCCTTCAACAAGAACCTGAACACGTCGCACCTCTTTTTCTCTGTCATCGAATCCTCATGCATTGAAATTTGGCTTACAAACACCACCATGATTCTACCAATTACCGAAATATCACAACATCTCAATCTCCTTCGCCACATTCCTAATAAAATTTCAAACAACAAATCCGACCTTATGTATCAATATCGTCTGCAATGTACTCAGTATCGCCCCTAATTATCCCTTTAACAGGTACTTGAACATCATCGCACCCCTTTTTCTCTGTCATCGAATCCCCATGCATTGAAATTTGGCTTACAAACACCACCATGATTCTACCAATTACCGAACTATCCCAACATCTCAATCTCCTCCACCACATTCCTAATAAAATTTCAAACAACAAATCTGACCTTATGTATTAATATCGTCTGCAATGTACTCAGTATCGCCCCTAATTGTCCCTTTAACAAGTACTTGAACATGATCGCACCCCTTTTACTCTATCATCAAATCCCCATGCATTGAAATTTTCTTTAGAAGTACCACAAAAATCCTACCAATTACCGAACTATCCTTACATCTCTATCACCTTCACCACATTCCTAATAAAATTTCTAACAACAAATCTGACCTTATGTATCAATATCGTCTGCAATGTACTCAGTACCGCCCCTAATTATCCCTTTAACAAGTACTTGAACATCATCGCACCCCTTTTTCTCTGTCATCGATCCCTCATTCACTGAAATTCCACTCACACCACTATAATGCTATCAGTTTCACAAGTACCCTAACATCTCAGTCTCCTTCACCACATTCCTAATAAAATCCCAAACAACAAACCTCTCCTTACCTCTCCGCCACCACCTGCACTAAGCTTACCCTCGCCCCAAATCATCCCTCCAACAAAAACCCCAGCATCATTAGACCCATTTCTCCCTCCCAACGAGCTCGATCCCCCGATGCATCGAAATTTCACGTCGATCTTAACACGGCATTCGGCTATTTCAGGGCGGTGCAGCGCACGTCGTTATTCGCATTAGCCGCGACGGCGGTAATTAATTAGGAGACCGGCCGGGACGCGGGCACTCGAATAATACTGTTAACGGCGAAACATCGTGCAATTACGCGCAGTATTTTCGCCGTCGTACCGGCCGCGCACTGCGCTGACGGTATTTTTGAAATTGATGGCCGTGCTGAAAGTTTGATCGCGTTCTCTCGAGTGTTAAATTGCTTTCGTTGTTTGATAACCCGCGTAAATTGCGCCGCGTCACTTTTCGCCTTTACCCTGGAATTTCTATGCTGCGTAATATCGTTTTGTTATGATGCGACATGTAATTAATGTTTATACTGTTACGTTCACGTACCAGTTTACGAACGAGGACTTTGTTAACGTTGAAACGGCGGCGCCTGGGCGTTTCTGTGATTTAAACGGGGGATTCGACGGATTAGATGAATTTGTGAGCGTGTGGCAAACTCTTCCTTGGGGAATTTAACGATTAAAAGTGGGAGAAGGCTGACGCGGAGACGGCAGGAAATTTATCGTTTTAATACCGCCGGGCTTTTCGGCGATGCTTGATGTTTAATAATTTAACGGTCAGAGACCGAATTTGTTGATTTCTGAAAAGATTATTAAGTTGGGGGTAATGGAGATGCATTGTCGTGATTTTTTGCTATTACGTTTTTAAAAACATTATTCTTTATTTAACACGTTGAACGCTGTAGGTGACTGGCGTTATTGAATTCATTGAAACTTCATAAGACTTTAATATTGCAATATTTATGAATTTTCTAATACATTAAATATTTAAATATTATCATTAAAATGGTAAAGTCCTACTAACTGAAAATCTATTTGTGCCTTTAAGGTTCCGGCTTTATAAAGATGTGATGTTAATAGAAAAATTCAATTTTAACAAAAATGATGAAACTAGCGAAATACCGGTGGCGTTCATCCCATTCAAGGGTAGTGTAGTTCGCATAAATATGATGAATCTGTGGTTTTGTATGCCTGTGTGTGCATGTTTGAATGTGAGTTTCAATTGTTCTTCGGTGAGCTTGGAGCAGTTGCAGAAAAGGCAAAAATGCAGTCGTCTCGATGCATCGTCGCGCAAAGATTTTATGTTATTTCTTTCTTGAAAATGTATTATATTAACCAGTATCTCCAATTCATTTTACTAATAAATACTTTTGTTTTGTGTTCTTTCAAATAAATCATTACTCCATTTTATTTTCCTACCATGTATTACAATAGTTTGTAGCACAACGAGGAATATTGTGTAAAAAAATAAAAAGCAAATTGGAGATTTTCGTATATCAATCCGGACACAGCAGTTATTTAAATGGCTGAAGAAAAGCAGGCACATTTGTAATATAACTTTTGAATTACTTTACGTACACGCTAATTATCTCAATTACAATTTACAGTTTGTAACACATCAGCGAATAGCTCCGGTGTGCGCATATAATTAGAAATTAGAAAACAGTGACGATGGCACTGCTGTAACTCCCTTTCCGACGAAATTTCGCCCATGTTGCAACTGTGAATAGTACTTCTGGTGCTTGAGGGCATTCCAAATGTAGAACATGGCGTTTTTCGTACATTTAGCACACGAGCAGATTAAACATCATCGCCGTATATATAGAACTTAATATTTTTCATCAAAATGCTAATAAATAATTGAGCCGTTTATTCTGAAAGTGGACTAAGTCCATTTTCCAAAGAAATCGAGTTAACTACAGTAATAATTACATTTTTACATGATCTTTTCATTCTGAAGCAACTTGTTACTAATATACTTGAAATCAGTAAGATTTTGTAACACGAAAATTTGCTGGTTAATGAAGTGATGAAGAAATTTATTTTGAAAGTGGCTTAAGTCCCATTGTGAGAGTTTCAAATGGATATGGAAAATATCATGCAATAAAATGTGATGAGGTCACAGCTTTATATTTAATTATCAAAGTAGTAGTTGAATTGTCAATGTGCAATGAATTCATACAGGTCTGCGGATATGCCTTTGTAATTTTCAGCAATTTGTTAATGATTTGTTTGTAACAAATTAAATTGCAAGAAAACTGTATAAAAATATTGAATATATTAAAATATACGAAGAGAAAACTTGTAAAACCGCAACGGGGAAAACCGAAAAACTTTAATATTATCAAGTTGGCACCACAATACAATAAAACGAGACCAACCATAAACCTAACATACAAGGACTTAATGGATTTATTACATTACATACCACCTGCACACTATAGTTATTTTAAATCCGTCGCGCATACACAAACTGAAGAAGACTGAATAATAATTAATAAAACAATATTAATTTTAATGTAAAAATTATTTAACAAAGAATAAAAGTTGATTTTTTTTGATTTTATAACATAAAAGTGTATACATTTTTTTTTATTTCAAGGGAAGTTTAATTTTCCTATAGACTTGTGCTTTCTTAAGAATTGGAAATGTCATTTCATTGATTTTGTAAATGGCGTAAGTCCATTCATAACCATCAAAAACATATTATTTCTTAAATAATGTTAATTATGCTAATTCGGATGATAAATTTGACACCCTTAGAAACCCAAAAATATTATTCTACTATGTTATCTGTTACCCATATTTTAAAATTTAATCCAATGCAAATTCTTTAATATCTCGAATCGAACATAAATGGACTTACGCCACTTTCAAAATAAACGGCACAAATATTGTTTTTGCAGTGTTGTAAAGATATATAAAATAAATTGAGTATAGCTTCTTTCAATTTGAAGCATTTTAAATTATGTTGAATGGACTTGGGCTCTATCAAATTTTAAAACACATCTGATTGTTAATTTTGAAAGAGGCTTAACTCCATTCTTGGTAAAAAAACGCATGTTATTCACTTAATAATTGTCATTATTTTAATAGAAACTATAAATTTAACTCCTTTAGATACACTTAAGCAGTATGACTCATTGGTATCCTGTACGTAAATTTTTAATTGCATTGAAACACAAACCCATAAATATCTCAATTTAAGTATAAATGGACTTACGCCACTTTCAAAATGATCGGCTCAATTATTACATTTGCTACTAAAATGTGCAAAAAAATTAATATTATTAGAGTCTTTCTCTATTAGAGTGAAATAGCAGTATAACAGGAACTATGTTCGTTATACAATGAATATAATATCTGTAAATGTGGAGCTGTATCCATCAACATTCCATTAAAATTAGCGAAGGACATAATTGTTGCTTCTGCTAGAATTAAAGAATGAATACTGTTACACAATTCTGTCATTAAAGTTCAATGGGATTTGCATTCGTTAATAGTAACTTTATCAATCTCCCATTAAAATTAGCGAAGGACATAATTGTTGTTTCTGCTAGAATTAAAGAATGAATACTGTTACACAATTCCGTCATTAAAGTTCAATGGGATTTGCATTCGTTAATAGTAAGTTTATCAATCGTCCCTGAAAATTAGCGGAGGACATAATCGTTGCTTCCGCTAGTATTAAAGAGTGAATACAGTTACAGTCTTCCTTCATTAAAGTTCAGTGGAAATGCATTCGTTAATAGTAAGTTTATAGTTACTATTCGTATTCGATAATGTAAGAGTATTCGTTGATAGAAGAGTAAAACACACGACTTTAGGGTTACTATTATAAAAAAATAGCTTAGGTGAAGCACATTCAAAAAGAAATACAACAGTTCAAAGCTTGATTACATTCATTATCAGTTAAAGATCTAACTTATAACGATAACTTCCATCTTTAATCGTCTTACTGCAATTTTCTCGTAAAATTGCACCCTGCCTTAATGGGTTCCATTATTCTTTAAATATCTAATAATAGCGATCATTCATCTTCACTCTTCCCAATAAGAATCTACAACTTTAGATGGGTTTCAAAACAAGGAAGTTATAATATCCGTATCGCGTAAGGAAAGTTCTCCAAACACGATGATGAATGGAATTCTAGCCCACTATTTGAAACATATAGCCTTTACATCCAAAGGCCAATTCTAGGTATACAGTTAAAAGCCCATACTCCCAATTAGTGGCCTCTAATTGATATGCATGTCTCCTCTGGGAGATTGCTCCTATCGAATATCTATATTACACCTTCGATGATTTGGAATCCACCTAACACCTTACACTTCACGCAAAACAACCACAGCAGTCAACGCCAAAACTCAGAACAACTTTACATCCCCCATCCTAGAATATCACCATAAACGATTACCAACGTGACAAATTCAGCAAAAATCCTAGCAATCGTTTGCAATACCTTCTAAAAATACTAAATCATCATCGAAGTAATATCCATCAAGAACTAATTTTAATAAGATAAATCACATGCAGACCATCTACAATATTTCACGAGACATTTGCCAGCCTCAATCTCGAATCTGATAACAGATTCACAGTTCAGCGGAACGTCGTTTCGTGCCAAAAACGACTCACACCTGACTGGTCCCCGTTGCCGTGGAACACGGTCAATTGACTCGGTCCATGAAATAAACTCTTATACAGTTATCTCCGAAGCCTTCGAAGACGAGACCATGTCCGATCCTAGATACCCCAGTTCGACGAATCGTAGCGGAGAAACTGTGCCAGAAAAATCGCAGTCTTACGGCGCGGACGGAAGCTCGTTAAATTGGAGGGAAAAGTAGGATAACACGTACCATTCAAAGGTATTTGAATTATCGATGACACGGGGCATTTGTAATTCACTTTTTTTTTATGATAATGTCTTTCCTGGCATTCGGTCTTAACGCTGCAGTTTCTTTGTTGGAAGTGATCGATTGGAATTTTTGATTTGTTGGATGATTCTTGGAGGAAATGTGAATTGTTTATCTCGTTTTTTGATTTTACAGCAAAATCGAACACATTTTATTTAAAATAAGACATCAGATAATGATTTACAATTGTAAATAGCTTCAAATGTTTCGTTACTTTTTTTTACGAGTGAAACTTTATTTTGTTTTATGATTAAATGAAATTGATTATTTTCTAGTGATTGCCTACGTAATTGGAAATATAAGTCGACTGATGATATGAATTGTTATGTAAATATAAATTTATATGAATATATCGAAATAAATGGATCCTATTTAGATATGTTTCACTCTCTAAATAATTATAACGATTGTCAAAGCGACGGATATTTGATATTGTTTTATAATATGTATATTTAGTTCACTTTAGCATTTATACAAATATCCCATAAATTCATAAAAATCCACAACGCCCAAACAGCAAAATCTTTATACCGATAACTCAAACGTATCATTTTTTTATTTCACTTTTTGCACAATTTTATAATATCACCAATATCTAAGCATTGTATTCTTGTTTTGATAAAGATCAATTAAGAGTCGAAGCGAATAGGCTGCACGACACATCTTGAAATATTGGACTCGTTAAGTTACTAATGAGCTATTTGTTTTTCGACATATTGAAATGAAATTTAAAAAAATTAGACGGAAAGTTATTAATGCCTGATAAGATGTCAGTGATTCAACGAGATATGAATTTTAAATTGTCGTATTAAGTCCGAATGATAGATTCAACTGCCAGCAGAGTGTCCGATTTAAGCGATAGTTTACCGTTAAACGCAGAAGCACTCCGGACAGTTTGATATGTGAAATGGCACTATTCGGAGAATATTCTAGTAATTATACTGCTGTGAAGAAGCGTACGTGATTATTTAAGACATATAAGGTGTAATGTTAAAAATGTTATACATTAATATTTATGAAATTATGAAAAATCAAGATTCAATCGTAGCTGTATTTTATTTTCCAAGATTCTAATCCGTTACAAAAAAATGCATCGAAATTATTTGTGATGCATGGAGCGTAACATTAAAAGTACGAGATATTAATATTTATAAAATTATGAAAACGTAATACTCAATCGTAACTGCATTTTATTTGCGAAGATTCTAGTTTGTTGCAAAAAGTCACATCGAAATTTCACTTCACAGTTGAACATATTTCTGCGAGAATGTCCGTCTGTGTAACTTTGAATAAACTTTCTATTTATTGTTTGAACTTTGTAATTAATATTGCTTACCGTAATTTTAAATCAGGTTTAAAGTTACGATAGTAATGAATACACTGTAAAAAGTCAGACTCATATGGAAAGGATTAATATAAAATACACAAAATAATATTTAATAGTTATAGCGATAAAAGTGATAATAACTTCGAAGTTAGTTAATAAAAATTGTTAAGTCCATAAAAATACATTCGTTATTTGTATACAATTCCGAAAAAATTCGCAATCGAAAATGCTCGTCAGATTATTAAAACTTTGATATATGATGCTTTGAATTGTAAAAAAGTACATAAATAAAATATGAATAAAACTATCTTGTAGTACTCTAATCGAATTTTATATGATCAATGAATTTTATTGTGTTTCATTTACACAGTGGCAACACTAATTATATGGAGTAGTTCATCCAATTAATGACAAAATAATAGCAAATATGACCGTATATTTTAATACAGTAAAATCAATTTTTCCTTTAAATTTCATATTAAAATATTGAGATCGCACGAAATTCCGAAATTCCTCGATTACCTTCATAAACGTGTACTTTCTTTCATTAAATCATAGATTGATTTTAAAAATCGACACAAATCGAAAGGAATGAAATCCGGAAATACGGTAAACTATTTAAAAGACGAGTTTGATGTCTCAATAAAAGTATTTATCGAAGTGAAACGACGCTGCGCGAAAGTGTAACAGCGATAAATTCAAATCTTTTTTGCATAACCGGTTTTTTTTTAATGGTCACGGACGAAATCTTCTTCCTTTTTATTTCGATGCCGACTGTTATGCTCATTTAGCATAGAAACTACAGTCTTAAATTCTCTTGCTGCACGATGACTAATGGAAATTTATTACACGACGAGGTATAAGATACTTCCGAAGATGATCGTTTAAATTGGATCGGTGAGGATCATTTTGTAAAAAAACAATCAAAAATAATTATTCGTTCAATTCGATTGATTTGTAAACTACACATTACCTCGTTAAAATTAGATTTCATTTTTTCTTTAATTTTATCGATTAAATTCATTTTTCGTTCATAACGATTTAAAAGCACCGAAAGAAATTTAAAGTAAAATGTAGTATTAAATAAAAGGTAGTAGATATTAGAAATTAATTAGTTATTACTGTACATAAATCGACAAGTATGCATGAATTTTTATTTCATTGCGGAAAATGTACACATAGATTTCCAGTTGCATCAAACATATACAGTCTTCGTCAAGGAAAATAGAATTTATGGGAAAATAATTAACAGCGTAGTATTTAGATGAAGTTAGAATCTGAATACATTAAAATATAATAAAGTAACTGTCAATAAAAATCGGAGAAATAATGAAAATTATATAATTACCACAAGCGAATAAAAATGACCCTTAGTTGTATCATACAATATATATAAATGCTAAATCTAACAATAAGATACACATTTATTAATTCAATTAAATGTTATAGAATAAATTATTTTCTCATAGATTTCAGTTCTTATTTATGTACAAAATATATCTATAGATAATCGAAATCCATGAAAAACTAATAAACCACATCAAAAGTTGATGTAATATATTCGTATCCTAAAATACAACAACTCTGTACTTTTCATTTTAGATAGATAGCAAATATTAGTTTATCAATTAGCACAAGCAAAACAAACTTCTCGATCCGTTCAAACATTATTTCACTGACTATTCACGGAACAACGTCGATCGAGCGAGTCGGATTTCGATTCAAAGGAGGCCTTTGATTTATAGCAGCATTGCTATATACCTGTAGCAGCTGAAAACACAGTAATAATAGTGTAATAATAAATATTCACCTTTCAGACATACCTATACATTGGTTTACCAGAAAACTGCAAAGTACCTTATTTCCCTTCTCCACACAATATAGAGCGAAATTATGCACGCCGTGAGAGGGACGAGATTTATGAGATTCCCGTAGGATAAAGTGGAAAAAGGAAGCCGGATCGCTCCGTTATTTCGTTCCATTATTTCCTCAAACGTTCGAGAATTTATTGGCTTGCCGAGTAAAACACAAAGCGTGAGAGTAAGTAGTTATTCGAAACGTTCGATTACATTGTAGGTATACCGGATTGATCGGTGGTTGCTGTACACTGTGTAATTTTTAACATTTATCGATGGCCTGTCGCGTGGTTTTTTAACAGGTTGATTGCCACAATGTTGTATTCTAATATTAACACGTTGAATGCCACCCGAATTTAGCTAATTTTATCATTTCCACCGAACCGAAACTGCTTCTATTAAAATCACATCTTTGTAGAATAGAAATGTTAAAAGTAAGAATAGTTATGTGCTCAGTAATACTTCATGATTCTAACAGCAATATCTTATTATTGAATATATTAGCATAAGTATGAATATCGCAATTTAAAACTCATAAGAAATTTCATCGAATTCAACAGTGCCGGTCACCGGTGACCCCCATGGCATTCAACGTGTTAAATTGTAATATTTACGAATTTGTTAATTCGGTCAGTATCTACGCGTTGGTCTCAAAAAGGTAAAGTCCTGCTGTCTGTAAATCTCTTTTTGTCTTTAAAGTTTCTGCTTTGTAAAGATACGATTTTAATAGAAAAAAAATTACTTCAGTAGAACTGAAGAAACTAACGAAATACCGATGGTATTCAACATGTTAAATGACAGTCTGCTGGAAAACCTTATAATTAGCATACAAAATTTTGTATTGTGTCTTTAACGAAAAGGTTTGAGAAATATTCTTCAAAAAATTCTATTCTGGGGTCTATATAATCTCAAATATTCTTTCAACTATTTTGTCAAAAATTCTACTTTTTTATTAAGAAGAAGAGTACGTATATGTTTAATATAATTAATGATCTGTACGTGTTTATCATTAAATGAAAATTCATAGTTACTAGTCGCTTTATTTGCTACGGTAATTAATAAATTTTTACTGTCTATTCCTTTTTATGTCGCTGTATACTTTATTTAAAAAATCTTAGGCTCTTAATTGGTTATGAATGAAAAATTATCCAGAGACTCCTAATAAAAATTGAACAAATCTTATGGCGCCACTCTTTTCAAATGTTTCTTAGTAAAAATTTTCCAAAACGTTACGCCGTTATTAGTATTTCAACAGCCC
Organism: Cerceris ruficornis; assembly: GCA_963989415.1. Classification (NCBI taxonomy): domain Eukaryota; kingdom Metazoa; phylum Arthropoda; class Insecta; order Hymenoptera; family Crabronidae; genus Cerceris; species Cerceris ruficornis. Next base: position 5,465,736 of record OZ022527.1, read on the forward strand.
ATTTTCAAAAACAGTTATAATAATTGGGTCTCCATTATTTGGAAATATTTCTAACATTTTCATTGTTGTTTCTACTGTGACGATCAATATTGGTGTAACTATATATAAATAATCAAAAGAAGCAACTTGCTTTCCACCTTTGCTTCTTTTGTACCAAAATATACATCTACTTTTCTAGTTATGCTGAATAAATCGCCAGTAATTCGAAATCATCAAGTGCTGAATTGCAAGCCAAAAATTTCAATGATTTGCCCTCCCAATTGAAGTCTTCATTTACTGAAAAAATTGTATGCACCGGATACTAATGCAAATTCATTCCACACACTAAAAATTCGTTAAATGCGATGGATCGAATTATTCTGCAAATAATTCCACGGCGAAATTCGTACAGTGAAACGTGCACGAATCTTTTACGGATCTCTCTGTCTGCAGTTTGTATTTGAAGTAATGCTACCATCGAACCACGTATCACGCAAAAAGTACACCACAAGCGTACGCAAGAAATATGCGAAACCGCAAATTGCTCCTCGCGAAAAGGCATTCGACATGCATTTGCAGACTCGCGTCGAAGATCTTCTATTTACAACTCCCTCAACGCAGTCGTCCGTAATCTTCTGGCACGAATTCCCGACGATGGTGATTCGATTCAACGGTATACCCGCAGATTTAGCTTGCCAAACGCACTAACGTTGCAGAAACTTCGACGAACTAGAAGCATATGTTTTTACCGCTACCTTTTCCCGCTAGTGATTTCAGGGTTTCATTATTATGTTATAGCTGTATACTTTTTGGATATATTGAAAAACAATTTGGGAAAAATTTACCACGCGTGTTGGAAGGAGGATTTGAACTTGGGCCCACTAATTGCGAGTTTGAGCCCTTCACCTTCTTAACCCCATGCCCTATGATTTCTTTGACGACTGTGCGTGCAATAATTCAGAATTAAATTGCCAAAATGCAAATTTATCAGTGATTCCTGATATATCTTACAATTTAGCGCAGTATTAATAATATAGAAATAATTTTATTGTGCTGTGTTCCACTGATATTTTCAATTTCATCATTTTTGGGAAGCTTGAAAATTTCCTATTCCATCTACCGCATCACGAGTGTCACTCGTTATTATAGGCCAAGGTGTTAACCACCATAGAAGTTATTTATTTATTTATTTATTCTTTTTAACGGGCAAATTGCCCTTTAGTATACATCGAAAGGCACCAATAATTACGGTAGGCATGGCACTAGAATATAAAGAAAAAAAAATGAAAATGAAAATACTAAACATATATCAACAAATATATCTATATCGAGAGAATATAATAGAACTTCAACTGCTATTGCTACTTACTGAATTTTTACGCACTACTACTGATTTAGGTGGGTTCCGCACCACCGAGGTTGCGATATATTTAATAACAATTTAGAAAAAATTGACCATGTGTATCCAGAAGAGGATTTGAACTGGAACCCGCGAACTACGAGTTTGAAACTTTACCTTCTGAACCACCATAGAATTTCAACTGCTATTGGTGTTTACTGAACTTGTAGGCCCAACTACAGTTTTAGGTCATTGTAGGGCCTTGCTATCTTGCCACAGATTTGGCATAAGCGACATTTTATTCCCTTAGTATCCACCTGCTGCCGATTAAGTTCGAATCACTACAAAGTTAACAGAACGGGCAATGAAAAACCCAAAATGCCTGTGCGAACGTTTTTCACAGGAAGACAGGTTTAGCTACGATCCCAGAGCGGAAATCTATATAAATATATAAGCCCGCTCTGAGACCGTACTCACGGGGAACCTCTGGACGGCCTCGTCCCGATGTTGCGCAGAAACACCCATTTACTTTTGGATCGGTACCCTCGGGATCGTCATATCCCGAGTTCATTCAAGGTCAAACTTGCTTGAATATTAAGTAGCTATAATTCAAAGTATGTCGTGTTTGGTATCATTTTAATCAGAAAAATCGGGAGGACCGGCCGTTTTCATTTTCGATTTTTTTTAAACCTTTGCTAACGTATTTGTGAGATTTTTCTCATTAAAATGATACCAAACACGACATACTTTGAATTATAGTTACTTAATATTCAAGCAAGTTTGACCTTGAATGAACTTGAGTCATACGTCATTGAACTCGTCTTGAAACGTACTATTTCATGATGAATAAAAAAACATATCATTCCATTAAAAAAAACAAAGTTGACCTTCAAATCTCCGAAACGCCTCCACCTATAAAAAAAATTAACACAGTACATAGTGTACCCTTTTAAACCATGTAACTTTTGTATATAACATTCTTTCGTGCAACGCATACTTTAAAAGTTATTCGAGGTGCACAAGTTACGTGGACCACCCTGTATATTAAATAATAATTTAGGAAAAGTTAACAATAGATGGCAGGGGATATCTAGTTCGGCCAAATGATTGTGAATCTGGATCTGGCCCTTGAGGGAACTTCTGTTTTAGATGGGTTCCGAACCACCGAGGTTGAAATATATTAAATAACAATTTAGGAAACGTTAACCATAGATGGCAGGAGATATCTAGTTCGGCCAAATGATTGTGAATCTGGATGTGGGCCCTGAGGGAACTTCTGTTTTAGGTGGGTTCCGAACCAGCGAGGTTGAAATACATTAAATAACAATTTAGGAAACGTTAACCATAGATGGCAGGAGATATCTAGGTGCGCCAACTGATTGTGAATCTGGATCTGGCCCTTAAGGGAACTTCTGTTTTAGGCGGGTTCCGTACCACCGAGGTTGAAATATATTAACCCTTTCGCTTCGAGCGCCGGATATATCCGGCGTCCGCGCGACGACCTGTGCGTATTAATTATATTAAACGTTTAATTGTAAAGTCCAGTAAATATGTAAATACCTAAAAACATATCAACTGTAATTGGTCTAATGTTTTTAGAATAACTAATATAATTTTGTATAAGTCTTTTCATATTAAAAATGTGAAGAATACGTGCTATATTAGAGCAACAATTGTTTTATCAAGTACAGTAATTATGTAAGAGTTAGAAGAACGTATATACAAAAATCACACGCACTGTGCAACATTTCTGGCGCGTGCTTCCGTTCGGCGACGGCACTTCGGCGGACTGGATTGCCGAAGCGAAAGGGTTAAATAACAATTTGGGAAAAGTTAACCATAGATGGCAGGGGATATCTAGTTGGGTCAACTGATTGTGAATCTGGATCCTGACCCTCACTCACCATAGCCCCTCAACTGCTAAGATCATTTTGCATAGGACCTACTGTTTTAGGTGGTTTCCGAACCATCAAGGCTGTGGTACGTTAAATAACAATTTGGAACAAATTTCCCAGTGGTGACGGGCATATCTAGTCGGGCCCATTGATCGTGAATCAGAATCTGAACCTTTAGCTCTCTATGCACCATAGCCCTTCAACTGCTATGGTAACTTTGCCTTGGACCTACTGTTTTAGATGGGTTCCGAACCATTGAGGCTGTGATACATTAAATAACAATTTAGGAAAAGTTAACCATAGATGGCAGGGGATATCTAGTTGGGCCAACAGATTCTGAATCTGGATCTGCCCTTTATCTTCTTACTCACCATAGCCTTTTAACTGCTATGGCGATTTTGCCTTGAATCTACTCTTTTATGTGGGTACCAAATCACCGAGGTACCAAAACTCCTCTCAGGGTTTCCTATTTTCATGGAATGCTAACGCATTAAACGTCAAGGTATTACTTATTCTTGAATTCCTTTAAGAGAAATTATTTAAATTTATAACAGTGATTTTTATTGTTTAACTATTCAATACTCTACCAACCTAAAAATTTGAAATTTAATAATTGTTGTTCATTAGAGTCTGCCCGATCTAAGCGGTCTGAACTATTTCTAATTAGTCTGCCATCCTTTAATTTAAAAACCGCGGCAATCAATTATTATTGCACATTAGAGTCTACTCGATGCAATTGATTTAAACTATTGTTAATTAATCTACCATATCTTAATTTAAGAACATTCATATACCACTTTCACTGTCAACCATGTTGAACATAAAATACACTTCTTCTTTACCTCTGGCAAATTTCCCTGGGCAATTCATTTCACATTTTATGCTTTTCGACGGCCTCGTCGGTTCCTGGATATTTTTCACGACAGACGAGCATTATAATGCTACTGTCGATATCAATTGTATAATATTAAAACCGGTTGGTGTCGCGAGCCTTCTCCGTTTCTGTATCATGGTAGCATTACAATTAAACTGGTTTCACGCCATTGCCAAGGTACAATTAATATAATTAGCGGACCCGTAAAACTCCGATAGGCTGGATAGAGTCGTTAAATTTCAAGAGGTTATACCAGTTTCGTGATAAACATTAAATGCAGACGTGCTAAAAAATTTCTCCCTCTTAATCCACCATACGTTCAACCCATATGCACGGATTTCATTATATTTGTTTTGCAAGCGTTCATTGTCGTTTGCAAATGATATTCGGAGATATATAATTATCGTGAAACTTGCTGAAAGTTTATGGAACTTTCTTTGCTCCAACAGAAGAGTACTTGTTACATTATTAATTCATTAATTGCGAATTCTGTGGACTTCTTACATGGCGAATATTTAAGGAAAAGGTATTCTTTTCTTTGTACTTTTTCAGCTTCAACTGTTATGTTTCTTTTGCATAAAAACCATTGTTTTAAGTGGATTTCGAACTACCAAGGCTATGATGTATTAATTAATAATATAGGTAGAAGGTCCGTACCCATCATAAAAAAATATTTTACATAGATAAAAATGTTTACATAAAATATTTTTTACGTCTGAGGAAAAGATATTTTTCATATCTGAGGACGAGATATTTTGGCAAAGTCTGACATTGCAATGTTTAGTTACGCAAAATTTGCAGTTTGTAGATAATCTTAAAGTTGTTTAAGTTCTCCCCGTCAAGGATTAAAAATGAAATTACTAAAATATTAGCATGCTTGGAGAAATATAATTTAATTTCTGAATACAGCTTCAATTATATGTCAGGAACATTCCTAACAAAAAACCTGTTAATATCAAATTTACAAAGAAAGTCAAAATGATTCCCTTCTTGTTTTGTATAAAAAGAATTTTTACGAAAGCTCAGTTCCTTCAATAATTAACACTCTGTCTTACAAAATGTGATCAAATTAATCTTTAGTTTGTTTCTTGTATTCTGACTTCTTCTTCAAATTTATTTATTTAGTATTTTTAAAAGAATCGAATTAATCTTCGGTGATTCTGATTTAATTTTGAAGATTTATAAATAAAGAATATCGAGTTGCTGTCATGAAACAGGTTATTATCAGAGGTGACCGGTTTTAAAGATCATCAAAATTCTATCAATCCGAAGATTCGATATAGAAAATCCATATATTATTTATGATGCAACTTTTCGGTAGCTCTATCAATAATTTTTATCATCTCAACCATTTTTAACAGAGCTACATATTATATTCAAACGCCTGAGTTTTATTATACTTGTTAATTGATCAGAAAGTTTGAATTTCTTCAGTTCTTAAAGCAACTTATGGAACAATTAATTTATGATTTTAAAGATAAAAATTAGAAGCACGTGTGATACCAAATTCTTCGATCAATTAACTTTAAATGGTTCAGCTATCTAATTTCTCTGTACCATTGTATTTCTATTTTACAACTACTATCTAAACGTAGTAATTTTTGTATTCCCTAACTGTTTAATTAAATAACTATCTTGAGAGTCAAAGTAAAAAATTAACTAAATAATAAAAATACTATCAAGGCAAACAATTTTTTTCTGTTGATCGCTTTTTGATAGACGTTGTTTTCATCGGACTTAAAAAGTTATATTCCATAGAGACAACATTAACATTTTGCAAGCCTATATTAATCTATAATTAATGTTAACATTACTATTGATAGTAATAAAAATTAATAGTATTAGAGTTTCATATAATAATTGCAATATCAACATAGCTTTCCGTTGTAATTAATTGTCTCTTTGATTTTCGGCTTTAAAATCTAACAATGACTTTGTATCTTCATCTAGAAATCCTTCATAATCTATAATTACTGTTATCATCTCAAAAAGATGAATGATGAACATTATAGAACTCCACCAACTTGATTTCACTTAAGAAACGATTAATTGGAGAAATAATTCAAAGTGCAAAGAGCTAAATCGACATTCACACCTCAAGTGAATGAAAATAATTCAATCTCGGGATCATCGGTTAATTTAGCACTTTACAGGCGAGATCCACGATTTGTTTGCGAATAAAATGTCGATGTAAATGTCAGAAAACGCATGCTCCCTTGTTACAGTAATTACAACCTCTCCGCGAATCACAAAGGCAAGAAAGGTCACTGTGCAATTGTGTAAGTACCACGGAATTCTCCGTGTTTTAATTGTCCCTTTTCCCAGAATATCGTGGAATCTTAGCGCTTTCCATTAATTTCGTGATATATTATTCTTTCGTAAGTTCGTGCACGAAAGCAACGCGCGTTTCAGCATTCCACGTTGAATTATTCGTCGCTGATGTTGCGTTAGACTCGATTTCTATGTACGATCTCCTCGTTTCCTGACACTGATCGAAGTACCCTTACATTTGATTTTAATTTACGAATGTTGCAGGAAAGCTAATGCGCGGGAGCAATTTGTTATTGGTATTACATTAGAATGTTATCGATACTACAATACAGGTAAGGAAAACAGGTTAGTAACTCATCTGTGACGCCTACAAAGCGATTTGTTAGGTTTATTTTTCATTGTGACCTACTGAGCAGATTCAAATGTAGTGGGTCAAAAAAGTATTGTCGCACCCACTTTTCTTGGAATATCTTTAAATTAGAAAGGAATCTACTGATATTAACTACGTTTATTAGTGTTTTTTGACACATGTAAACAGCATGATGACTGAGAATTCTTAGTTAGTTGTTGTAAGGAAGTTAAGTAAAGGAAACTTAAATTCCATAGACAAAATGTACTGGCATACGTACGGTTTTAATATAAAGATAAGTATTACTCACTTTCGTACGGGACAAATTAGGTTTTATGGACAGAAACATAAACAAAATTTGCTGTTATGAATCACTTCTCTCAGTGAACACACTGTGTGTTTACTCTTTGAACAAGAATCATAACTACGAAGAAGAGCGAGTAATCGTTGTGCGTGAGAAGTGAAATTATTTCATTTTGTGAAAGTAGAGGAAGTTACCCAATAATCGGTAATTCATTAAATTTAAGTTTCTCGACGCTGGGAAATGTAGTAAAAAAAATTAAGGAAACTGATAGCGTTGAGAACAAACCACAATCAGATCGTCTGCAATAGATACAACTACAGAACGAAGAGACATCGTCAAAGAAGCGGTAAAAAATCCTTTTGTAAGTGACAGGGTTTGGCTGTCGACATCACAATATATTCGAGAAAAGAAGTGAGTGCCTAGACGTTTTGAAATGTTTATGTTCTGCAGAAAGTTATGGTAGAACAGTGAGAAGAAAAGCGTTCGTTAATGAGATGAATTATAGTAAACATACTGTACTACTATACAGAAACTTCAGAGGTGGTTTCACTATTTGCTTTCATTATTTATGTTTGTCAAAAGACACTAACAAGCATGGCTAATATTAATAGCTTACTTCACACTTAAAGGTATTTCAAGAAAAAGGGGTGTGCCAATACTTTTCTGTACCAAATATACATGTATACAAAGTTCCGCGCCGATATTGACATCTCGATTTTGTTGATATTGTTGCTCAGAGCGAAAAATATTTCATGGGAGACTTGAATGTTATCAAGTGGGGCATATTCTGGTATTAGTTTTTCGCCAGTGGACGCATCGAGGTCATATAAAGGTCATTCTTGGTTTTTTGGACGATACGCGGTATTTTTTATACGTAATCGATGCAGCTAGATCTTCTTTATGAAAGTACTGATTAATATACGTCGAAAAGATAGTAGTTTAGGAGATATTTCTATTTAAATAATTCCAAAATTCATACTGACACTAGTGTTTGTTTATAGTAATGGTGCAACATAACAACCATTTGTATTACAGCATCTTTGAAATTGATAAAGTAAGGACTTTCGTACGTTATTTAATGTACCGGCTGATATTTTGCAACATTCAATGGCAATACGCTGCTTCAAATTGAAGCAGACGTTAAAATCGGATGAGACACCTTGTTTGTCTGTGTATTAATTTTTACACTGTTTGAAAGCTGAGATAAGAAATTGTTTCGAAGGCTAATATAATAAAATTAAGTTGATTCGATAAGTGAAGTCGCCATATTTGGAGGGAAAATTGCCAGATCTAATTTGACATATTTTCATAAGTTACCAGTACACTGAATCTCGCAATTTTTTAATGGAATAATAGTAGAGGAATCTTCGTAAGTATTAGGGGGACCGGAAAGTAATGTCGTTTTTACATTAAATTCAAACAAATAAATTTCTAACAAGTTTTTGTTTTTAATGAATGATGTAATCACCCTCGTTATCAGCAACCTTTTGTCATCTAGTGTGCAAATTTTCAATACCGGATCGATAAAAGTCAATTGGTTTTTGAGCAAAATATCTGGAGAAACGATATTACTTTCCGGCCCCCCTAATATATGCAAAAATAACTAATTACGAAACAATTATTTAATTTGATGTCACCAGCCAGTACTGGATTGTAACTCACAATTTACAGATCAAATTCGAAAAAATTGTCCTAATAATTTGAGAAGTTAACAGAAGATAAGATGCAATTGAGACGCAAGTTTTAATTACGTTCCTTCGATTCGAATTGCACGGTCCACCAATACATTGTAACGCTTCTGAACTTTCACGATAGAATTAAAACAAACTTCTTCGTATATATAACAAAATTAATAAAAGATCGAGTGCCATTGTACCCAATGTTTTAACTTCCATTGCACGAGCCATCAATACATCGTAGTGCAATGTAAAAAACAATATTCCAAAAAGTCTTACCAACGTCCTACATCAATAACAAAGATTTGAATATACTTGAATCTTAAATTTGCCAGCTTCGAACCAGCAAACATCGAAAAGCACGAATTTCCATGTCTCCGCAACTTTACCAGGTTTAAGGAAACCTCTCTGAAACCTCGCTCGGAATTCTCAATATTACACTTCCCGACGGATTCCTCTCAAGGATCAGAAATACTCGATAACTTCTCTTACCTCTCAGGTATCTCGCGGTAGACACGCAAGAATCGCGATGCAAACAGTATTTTCCAACAGCAGGTGGAGTCTTGTATCCCCCCTTCGGCTTCAAGGCGGACGCACTTTGCACGCAAAAATCGAGATTCCAAAGGGGAAAATTCCCTTCTACGTGAACACCGAGTCTTCTTACAGCCCTAACGAGGAACACCTCTATTATCGCGCTTCCCGCCACTCCCGAGAGCGATTTCTTTCAGAATATTCAGCACGTCGATATATTCCGTGCTTTTGCTAACTTATTACATTGCTTCTTTGGAATTTCTGCTTCCTTATATCTCTTACATTCGGCAATTATCAATTATTTCCGTAAAGAATAATTGTTCTTTTTCCTGAGCCTTTTCTTGGAATGATTTAACGATTCTAACTTTACCTCGTTGCACTTTGAATTCTTACGTTGTACGTGGAAGATTGGAAATAAATTGGACGAAATTTTATCGTAGGATCTTGTGAGATTCTTTATAGAGGTTGCATCAGTGGGAAATTTTGTGGTATAACTTCGTTAACGAGAAGAGTTCAAAGGAAGGACAACTAGACACTATTATACATCCGCATACTTCGAGTTCTTGAAGACACTATCAACCAAAGTTTGTTAGCTCCGTATTCCATGTTCTTCAGCATCAATTTCAGATAAAGTCCCGTCAAGCTATACTTTCGAAAGTCACCATCAAAATTACCTTCAATTCTTCCCACCTGTCTTTCAAAAATCACACGGATCTTCATCCAACCGCACTTCACGCGTGAAGAATTCATAAAACGTCCCAGTAACTTCCTGTCCTTGATAAAATCCATTCCATGTTCACCAGCAACTTGTCCATGCTCTCCCAGAGGACCCGCACTGTATCAACTCTAATTCCAACTCAATCCAACTAGCACTAATTACGAAATCCTCCCAGCACACGATCTCAACGATTCGTCTTTACCGCGTCGTGCGATCCCGTAGGAAGTGCAGCCGCCGACCTCCGTTCACTGTTTTATTCACCTGTTCTTTCACGCGGCCCTGCTGCTCAAGAGGGTCCCCTTCTTCCGGCGAAGAATCCCACGGAATTTCGTGGCAGGTTCTATTTAGTCGGTAACTCGTAGCCAAAAGAGCTCCGTGATCGATGGTTTCGAAAGTGCCGAACGGCTTTTCTTGCGACGCGTGATCCCGAAGGAAGTAGCTCGTTCGCGGAGCGACGTACCACTTTGCGTGAAGGAGCCTCAGGTGAGACGCCAGGTGGGTACCGGGAGAGAGGACCTCCTCTCCTCTCCTTGTCTGACTTCTTCCTCCCTACCCCACCTATCAGAGGCACGGGCAAGGTTTATGGGGAACAAGAGGAATCCTCGCTGGAACTTGCTGTCCCGTGAAGGCCGAGGCGCCTCTGCTGGGACTGATGATTCTTACGGAGAACGGGCCCGCTTCAAGGGATTCTACTTTATCGGCTGTTTTTCATTTCAGTCAAATTTTTAGTCAATCGTTTGAATGAGATGGGTCTTATGCTCTTTGGTTGATCGAGCTTTTTATTTTTTTTTAAAGAGATAATATGAGACATGGGTTCGGTTTTGGTTAGTGTAGTTTTTTTCGCATGGTATATGCGGTTGTATGGAATAGGGGCTTTGATGGCTGTATTAAGATTGTCAAGTGGAAAAAGTCGGGTAGAGCTGGCGAGAGATTGAATTTGGGCCTACTGAATTTATGTGATATTTGTGTATAGCTGGCATAATTTTCAGTTACAACTCTTTTTCTGTTAAAGTAGTTTAGAATTTAATAATTATCAGGTATGTTTAGTTTAAATGCTCTTGATAGCTGCGCCTATTGCCGCCATCAGAAAAATCATTAATTATTAGAGGTACAGAATATTGTCATACTATTTTTAGCCATAGCAAAGTAAGAAAGTAATTTTGACGTCCAAGAGGTAATTGCACCTGTATGGTATACACCTGTGGTTGTTATGAAGAATGTGCCCATTTGAAGAGATTCTACTTTATCGGCCGTTTTGCGTGGGCCCAGATTTATTTTGTGTTATTTTTGTACATTTCTGTTTTAATTACTGCAATTGTTTCATTCGGAATGTATGATCGCATTCATAGTGCCAGTGTTTTTTTTATTGATTGCGGGCCCGTTAAGAAGGTGTCTTTATTAGCGATTATTTTGAGAAAGGAATGAAATTCGGTTGATGCATTGGTTAACTACAATGTGCAATGTTATTTATGTAATATTAATAAATTTTATCGTATATAGAATTCAGAGAAGCTATGCAAATAGATATTTTCTATGCAGAGTGGGCCCACTATGGAGGATTTCTGCTTTATCGATTGCTTTGAGAGAGGCAGACATGCCGAAGAATTGCGTTGTTTATTAAGTCTGCCGCTTTCTCTTCTCTGGTATCAATTTCAAATTATAATTTTAGGTAATTAAATATAAGTCTGCGTCATTTATTCATTGATTGTGATGGCTTTTAACGAAGAAAGGGCCCATTATTGACGATGTCCTTCATATATATTTTATTTCGAATTCATATTAAATGAATTGTGTCCGGATTTCAAAATTGCAAAAATCAATCTTCATATAGCATATTATATTTTATTTAGAAAAATGTAACAAAGGATGATGAATTCCATAAAGTAGAGGTCCCTGTATGCAGACATCTGACTTATCGATTTCATTGCGACTTTAAACTGTAAAAACAACTATTATTACAATTAAGTACTGTTAGCTGGCGTGTCTTACATTAATAATTTATCTTTCTCATACGAAATATTTGTTACATTTCTTGTATACTCCTATTACACTTTAAAATATTCTAATTATTCCAGTTTTCTAGCGTAATTAAGATCGTTACCGTTAGTTATCGTTTATCGAATGAATAATTAATGTTTCCCACAAGAAATCTTTGGTCGCATTTCTAGATTAATTTACTTTTAGTTAATAGGAAGAAATGTCAGATCCAAGGTATTGTTGAGATCGGAAGGAGCCAAGTCTACTTTTGAAGAACTCTATGTCATACTGGAATATGACAAATGATCTTTTTAATTATCACTCGAAAACTAAAGAAAGAGAGATGTCTTATTGAGTGCGGAACACCTCTGGCAGATTGCTGCGCGGAAGATTAATTACCAAAAGTGATGTCAAAATAGAAAAATCGAAGTTATTTTGAAAACTCAAACGTTCTTATAAACTTCTCAAGAACTCTTTCTTGCCAATTACTTTCACCAAATCAATATTAATATACTACAAATTTGTAAACATTAAAAAAGAGAATCTCCTACTATTCTATATTCTTTAAAATTTAATAAAATGAAAATAGTAATATAGCAGATATTTGTCATGACTGAAAAAGTAGAAATACTTTCTTAGAAATAATTGTCAAAAGTGTCGCAAAGATATTGTCAGAGTGAAATTGTAATTTTTAAAGTACTCATTTCTTACATATTTCAACACTTTATATTTACTTTCAAGACATTTTTACGGTAAACGTTTGAAGTATTTTTACAAAAATTTAAGGGTTTGTAGAATACGGAAGTAAATTTCTCATTTTTTCCAGATCTGTTAAATTATGTATCATACAGAACCATAAATTCAAATCAGTCCCCTTTAAAGAATTCAACACTAATCGTACCATACGCGGCCAAATGACCGGCTCAATGGAATAAAAATATGTCATTTTTTTTATTATTAACTAAAGACTCCTTTCTGCCTTGTTTCCTGTATTAAATTGACTAGCTTCTGCATTTCTTTTGGAAAAATATAATTGTTGTTTTATAACCGATTAAATGGTAGGCTACGGTCAGAATTGTTATGCATAAATTCCCGGTACGGTTAGTGTTAATACCAATTAATAAAATAAATTCAACTCCCCATATTTCGAGAACATTGTAATCCCAGTAATGTATGAAACAACAACCCATTTGTAACCATCATTCCCAATTCGGAACAATTACAAATTCTTTAATAATGTATTATGTTACCGTAATCACCATTCTTCCCATTTGGAAACGTTGGATTTTTATCAAAAAATTATAACCTTCTTGTGTATCTTTGTAAAGATCCTATCACAATAGTATCAAGAAGCGTAAAATTTAATGAGAACAACATAATACACAATGAAAAAAGAAACAGATAACAAATCAGTTAATGTCAAATCTCCCGCCAAATGCAATCCAAATTCCCCATTTTATTCCTGTGCATACTGAATTTTCAAAGTACACAGTAGAAATAGCACCATTGCATTCCCATGGGGTATGATATTTTGTTCGAATTCAAAAGAACCATTTGCAATACGACTTCGGCGAACCTTTTGGAATTCGCAAGTAGAGGTAGACATACCCCAACAGGCTGGACAAAAGTTAGGATACTTTTTTTGTCTCTCTCTCTCTTTCTCGTAAGCACCGAAACTTGTAAAGGGAAGTATCTAAAACGAAATTTTCTTCTCGTTCCCGTTCAAGGGGAGTTAGTTTGCAAGGTAAAAGCATGCTTACTTCCAGTCGGGCAGTCAAGCCGGCGTTTCTGCAACAGACAGACGGAAAAGGTAGGCTAAAATTGGGGAAAAATGTGACGAATTTCTGTTTGTGAATACCAATGATATCGTTTTACGTTTCTATGTGATGTGTTTTGTATTTTTTAATTTAAACTACCGCATGATGTCTTTCTGTGCTTCAAATTAGCATTGCATTCATTGCAAAGAATAAATACTTAATAGGAGAAATACCAAGAGAGTTGAAATTACTGATGCTAGAATTTGTAGAAAATATTTGTTAAATTTATATCGGATGAATTTTTAAAATTTTCTACGCCTATCCCTCAAAATATAAATCATCGATTCAGGAAAGTTTCTTCTGTCTCTTATTTCTTTTGTTTCGATATATTTATCTAGTATTTTTTAATTTACACGCATAAATTGCCAGCAGCTTTAGTACTACATATTGATAAAAGCTCTTCAATTTGAAAATAATTGTACAAATATAATTATTCGAATTTTACCTCAGACTTGTACTCAATCTGATTCACGTTCTTGGTCTGCATCATCTGTAATACAGAAGAATCATTTTCAAGATTAATCAGAAATTACACCGATTCCGAAAATTGTATCATTTCTATCAGTTTGAATTTATTTAGCATGTAGCAAAAAATTTAACAATTAAGAAGAAAAATTTGAGACTGAGATATACATTTTTATAACTATGTACTTGTCGATAGAAAAATCTATCTACAAATTGATGCAAGGTGTATAGTCAAATATAGAAATATAAAAGCCTCCACAATTGCTAGAATAATAATTTTAATGACAGAAACGCCACGTTTAATGCATAACAATAATTGTGGCAATTAAGAACTTGATTTATCACTTATCACATCAATTACTCTCAACATTGACTTCAGTTGTACTGAAGGTTCCTCAAGGTGTCATTTTAAGGCTATTCTGAGTAACTTATACCAAAACATAAGGCCATTCCTTCTACAAATCAACATTATCAAAAATATGACAATCATTAAAACGAAATACCTTCAAAACCATTTTGAGCTAAAAACTTTGAACAAAGAATACGATACCTGAAATACTCTCAAAGTTTCTGCAGACATCAAAAACTCCTGAGATATTTTATACGCACAATTTTTATAATCGTTAACCTTAATAACAAATAACCTCAATCCCTCCATATCAACAACTCAAAGTACCCCCAAAACTTACAAACTCACAAAAATTCTACCCTAAAAGCCCTACAACATATCTTCGAACCTAAGCACCCTCGAAACATCCAAAATCCACATACAACTCTCAACGATCAATCACAGTATTCCCCGCGAAATGCAGAAAAAGTGATTTCCATCACGAAATCAAAATTCTCCCCATAAGAGAACCGCGATGAAATTAAACTTTTCATAATTAAATCCCCTTGATAACGTTTCGCGCGCGTGCTGTGCTACATATGAGAGGGATGATATCGAAACAGGTGTATCCAGTGGAGGCAACATTTATCCAGCATAGGATATTTTCCATCGACCTAGGTCTACGCGTTTTTATGAATCGAGCAGTCGGTCTCTCGCGTGTAAACAAGACTACCGGCCCGAAATCAAGAGGATCTTCAATTCGGTTCCGTGACCCGGAGCCATTATGCGGTCGGGCATTTTCTCACGAGATGCCCGGCTCTAATTATATGTCTAGGCTGCTCCTGAAACCTACGGTTTTATTGCTAAATACGCTCGGCCCGATTGGGTCCAGGAAAAAGTCTAATCTCTGCTTCGTGGCTGGTACTTAGGGCCCTCTCTGTAGTCTTCTGCCATTTTCTTACTTGTTTTGCCTTTTTCTGTTCTCCTTCATACTTCAGCATGTTCTTCTTCGTTCTTATGCCTTCTTGGACCTTGTTCGACCTTGTTTTGACTTATTTTATCTTGTTCTGCTTTACCTAGAGGTCTTCTGCCTAATTCTACCTTCTTCTGCATTATTTTATGTCTTTCCGTCTTACACGGGTTTCCGCTGTCTACTTTCGTCTTCTGGTACGTTATTTTGATTTTTACTGTCTAATTATTGCCTTGTCTTGCGTTATTCCTCGTTTTCTGTCTTCATTTTTGTGACTCTGGTCTGGTTTCCATTTTCCTGTCATGTTTTGACTACGTCCCCAGAATGTTGTCTTCTTTTGCATTGTTGTACGTCTTTCTACCGTAATTTCTCTGCTTCTGCCTAATTTTTTCCACCTCTGTCCTATTTGCCTGTTTATTATCTAAATTTTCTTTCTTCTGTATTTTGACCTGTTCTATCTTTTCTTTTTGTTTTCTTGGTTTAACTTGTCTCCTGCCATCTTACTTTTTCCCATTCTGCCTAATTTTACCTTCTTTTGCCTTACCACGCTTTTTTGCCTCTTCTTCTACCTTTTCCCGCTTTTTCCAATTTATTTGACCTTCTTCCTTAAACTTCTACTTTTTTCTCATTTATTCGGCTGCCTTGCACTACTTTGCTTCTGCAATCTCGAGAGGATCGTATTCCTGGCGCAAAGTTTTTGTGAACGATTCGCGAAACAAAAAATAACTGTATGCACTAAAAATAAGAGAGGCAACGATTGCCAATGAGTGTATGGCCGATAGCTGACCTGTTTCTTCACAAATAGAACCATTCTTTACACAAATTATTGAAATGCAAGCTTTCGTTTCAAAGTTTTAGTGTTCCGCATCTAAATATCCAGAAATTTTATGTTTACATTTATTTTAAGAAATTCATCGTAAACCTCAATCTTCGAATTTAACCGAATGAAACAAACCTCGATGAATCCTTTCACATTAAAATCTAAAATGAATACTATTCGAACACCTTTTTACTTTCGACCAGTGCACAAGAAATTTACCAGTATTGTAGGAAATGCAATTTAATTGAGAATTAACACTAGAACTACCGGCGTTAAATCAATCATATTTCAAAATATTAAATAAGTACTTTGAAAAAGGAGGGACCAAGAGGCGGAAAATATAATCGATTCGGTGATTTATGTTTTTGAAGATCGACATAGAATATTTATTCCAAGACTCTTCTATAAACTTGGAGAACTTTTGGAAAAAATTGTGTACCAGTCATTTTGACTGGTTTGGTAGTTCCAGCGTTAATGCGTGTCTCTATGCGCTCACGGCTTCTCTGAAACTTATTCTTGCTTAACACTGCCGAAAGGAAATGAAAAACTGATTAAATAATTATTCAACTCACTGATAACCAGGGTAATTATCAACACACAAACATAAATTCAAACATTTTACCGCGGACGCTCTGCATACTTTCATATTATCGCAATCACATTGGTTTAACAGGAGGCAAACTTTGTTTCTTTTCGCAGGGGAAAAGCGCACGTATTTGGCGTTACATTCATACAAATCATACACACATGCACATGCACACAAATATAATGTAGTAAGCTTTAAAATATACAAACACTCAATTAAATTAACTGTAAAATGTAAAAACACTTAATTAACACTACAACTACCGGCGTTAAATCTGTTATATTTAAATATATTAAATAAGTCCTTTGAAAAAAGTAAAATTCAGTGGTGGAAAAGATGATCGACTCGGTAATTTATGTTTTATGAGATGGACGTAGAATTTCTATTCTATGACTCTCCTATAATCTTGGAGAATTTTTGGAAAAAATTGTGTACCAGTGATTTTGACTGGTTTGGTAGTTCTAGTGTTAAATTAACTGTGAAGTATACAGTCAATTAAATTGAGTGTAAAATATGCAAACACTCAATTGAATTAACTGTGTAATAATTCCCTTCTCTACACTATTTTCAAACCTTCAAAACTTTTATGGAACGTTCTCAAAATTCTAATCGTTTATGCTTAAGAAAAATGGCAATTAAAACAGAGCACAGTACCCTACAATTATCTTTGCAGAATTTCTTATTTTTGATTAAAGGAAGGAACTAAAAATTGACTTAATGGTGGCCAGGAAGGATCGTCGGATAGCACAGAAAAATAGTATGTTTCTATATGTATGTGTGTTCTATGTAAGCATATAGGGCATGGTTACATGCTCGATAATCGGCCAAATTGGTAGAATCCCGAATTGCTCCTGACAGGATATCCTCCATCAGCATCAGCATGGACCGTTCGAGATTCTATTTTTTTTCCCCTTTTTCGACGACAAAAAATTCTGGCAGCCGCTCCGTAAGGTTTTCACCTCAATAATTTCGATCCAGCTTCATCACGATCCCGTCAACTTAAATAGCTCGGCCGATTTAAATACGGTAATTGGCAACCACGATAACGACAATTAACAATTTTAATCATTCTCGATCTACGACTGTTTTAGATCATTTTAGTGGAACATTATGTTTTAAGGGAATTATTGGGTTGGCAACTAAGTGATTGCGGATCTTATATAAGAAGGAATTTCCTTAAGCTGATGGGGGACCCATAAATCGAGTTTCTTAACATAGCCAAGCTGTTTTAATTTTGTTAAATGCATGTATGCGATACATTGAGCTTCCCTGCAATCTCACGTGCTGTGCTATGGCGATCTGAATCGATTATGGCCTGGATGTGGCTCTCGTCAACTGTAACTGGACGGCCAGATCGTTGCGTATTTTGGAGTGAAAAATCACCCGAACGAAATTTGGCAACCCAATTTTGACAATGCGTTTCTTTCAAGGCTTCATTCCCATATACGGTACTTAACACTTTACCGATCGCTATCGTTTAAGCATTCTACCCACTTTAAAGGATTTGTTTCGGCTTAGATTGCCTAAAAAAATTACAATTTCTTTGAAAATTACAAATGCTTCTCATCGACTCCTTAACACAGTTCGACTACAATAATAAATAACAAATTAGTGATTGCCGTGAGAACCGATTAATAAACTAAAAGTCTAAGCGTTGGTGACAGAAAGCCTATTAATAGGCTACTGGTCGGTAAAGTGTTAACTTCTTGTATGCTGGGGGTGCGTTCCTGCCTTTTCGGAAATAATACAATAAAATATGTCGAAAATGCGCGTTCTGTTCTTCCATTTTCAAATTGGGATAAAAACGAAACTAAATAACTAATCGATACGTTTTTTTTTACTAATGAAAGATGGAAGTCCAAACAACAAGAAAACGATACTGATTAGGTGCTTTGAACACGCTGACAAAACAAAATAAAGTGCAAAGCTATCCATCGACAAAATCCGCAACCACTTAGTTGCCAACCCAATAGAATACTTAATTATTGCAAATCTGTAGATTCGGAAATAAAAAACACAAATATCAAATTTTTTCGGATAATGTTCACTTCAAACGACTTCGTGTTCATTTTTACAAAATTAGATGATGCCATTAAAAAACAAAATATAGCTGATTTAATCAAACCAGTGAGCCGAAATAACATAATTATATTAATATACATATGTGGGAATTGTATAAAACCCGCGCGGATCTATCTAGATTCTTTTAGAGAGATCCAGGGTAAGACAAAAGACAGACGGAAGACGGACGTGGACTGCACGCGGTCGAGAAGACACAGAGAGTCACGTTAGACGGACACGTTGGTAAACTGAGGGACCAGGAACAAGGCACTTGAGGGGTAATTTGCTCTGATTCGCCCGACGGATAGGGACATCCCTCTCTCTCTCACGCATTTTCGATTTTGACGCGCTATTGGCAAAAGAGACCCGCACATTCGTTGCGTCGTCATGTGAACGACGAAAGGAGTGTTTTATTTTAGGTTGTCATTCGTCAATCTCAGGTTTCCATGACCGACATGGCGGGGATAGACGGTGCGAGACCAATCTCCCCTTTCGTCCTAAGTGACTTGTTTCTGGTCGCTCACTTTACACGAGTAGAAGAAACGCCATATAGACGTAATAGACGAGTAGATGCATAGACGAATAGACGTACAATTAGACGATTAGAGGATTAGACGAATATACGAGTAGACGAATAGACGTATAACATATAGACGCATAGATGTACAGACAAGTAGACGACAGTAATAAGTAGACGAATAGACGCGCCTAGATAAACAATTAGATATTTATTAGTAACCGCAAGAATGCGTGTGTGTGCGTTTAAGTATTTTCCGTAATTTTGTGTTTCCTTTCGTATTTTATATTTTTAATGTGTATTTGTAATAAATATCCTACACATATATCGTATGCAAACCTGTTTACCACAATGAATTGAAAAATTAATCACTTTGTCAATAACACGAATCTCTGGAAGAAACTAGATATAACAATTTCCGTACAGATATTTGAAATTACAGTGGTATGGCGGAAATAAAATAAGGTATCTATTTATGCAATGGCATTCATAATTATTAGCAAAAATTACTATTTAAAACTATCTTTTATTAATCTTTCCATCTTCAAAATTAGAAATCTATTAAAGTGACGAATTAGAAATGTAGTGTTAACGTCAAAAACTGAATGAAATATCAAACAAAAGTGCCAGTCAAATTAGTACCAAAGAATCGGCGTTAGTTACAACAGTTGAGTGCTTGAAAATTCAAACTCACCTAGATGATCAAATAAAATCAGGTGAAATCAGAAAAAAAACGGAATAAAAGTAAGGAAGCAAAAGGTGAATAACGACCGATTAAAATCTCCAATAAGTCAAATTGGAAAATGCTAGATCCAACGATTCTCGTTTGGGTTAGCGGCAACTCGTCCATCGAGTTTCGACCTCTCGAGGCCGCGTCTGTGCCTGGAATCATAATTTCGCTTGGAATGAAAATTCTCGGAAGAATCCCCGAGGCATTCCACAGTCGTCAATCGAGGATGTGCGATACGATCTACGATAAGGAAGAGCGCGGTTCGACTTGCCAGACGTTATTTTTCTGTCGTACGAAAGACCGCGAGAAAATCCTCTTCCAATTTTAACGGAATCGCACGTTTCCTTCTGCCGTCCCATTCGATTTAGATATTTTTCGTGAACGCATGTCGAATAGGCGCAAAGTGGATTGCGAGGAAAAACTGGAATTATGAATCGATGTTATTTTCATTTGTATTTGGACTTATAAGCACAGGTCTGAGTTGAATTTGTTAGAGACTCTAAAATTTCGTATTGCTGGGAAGAACTGGAATAAATTTTTAATTCAGATGAGCTTAAAAGTTAATTACCGTATTGGAGCTTTTAGAAATACTAACATTTCGTATTACTCGGAAGAGCTGGAATATATTTTGATTTAGCTGAGCTTAAAAGTTAATTATCTTATTGGAACTTGCAGAAATAATAAAATTTCCGTATTGCTCGGAACACGAGGAATAAGGGATTGATAGTATTTTGATTTGTATTTAATTTTATAAGCAGAAACGCCCGTTTTGGATCTTTTAGAAACACTATCAGTTCGTATTGCTGGGAGGAACTGGAATAAATTTTTAATTCAGATGAGCTTACAAGTTAATTACCGTGTTGGAGCTTTAAGAAATACTAACATTTCGTATTACTCGGAAGAGCTGGAATAAATTTTGATTTAGCTGAACTTAAAAGAGAATTATCTTATTGGAACTTGCAGAAATAGTAAAATTTCCGTATTGCTCGGAATATGAGGAATAAGAGATTGATAGTATTATGATTTGTATGTGGATTTACAACCACAGATCCGTGTTTGATTTCATAGAAATACTAAAAATTTGTTTTACGTTGCAGAACTGGAATAATGAATCGATGCTATTTTGACTTGTATTTGCGTTTATGCGTGCACATCTGTGTTGGATCTTTTAGAAATACTAAAATTCCGTATTTTTCGGGACAACTAACAATGATATAACGAATGGACATTATTTTGATTTGTATTTGGCCGTATAAGTGTACGTCCACATTGAATTTTTTAGAAACACTAAAATTTCGTTTCGATTAGAAAGACTGGTATAACTAACCAATGGTATTTTCATTTGTCTTCGGGATTATATGTAAAGGATTGTGTTAAATGCTTTAAAAGATCCTAGATTCTCTTAATTTCCACAAGACAAATACAGATAGGAGAAAGTAAAGGAAACTTGCCGAAGATCGGCGAAATGGCAGAGAAGACAGGAAGAAGGAGGAGTCGAATACCACAGAGGAGTGTTATGCATCAGGTAAATTCAAAAGGATCCTGTTGAGGTCAAAAATATATTTGGAAATACGAGATAATGAAACGGAAGAGCAAGGAAATACTTAGTGGCTAGCAGCGTGAAAGAAAGGGATGCAAAATATCTGACTCCGCAAGAATGATTACGGAACATCCTGCTACCAAAAGATGTACGAGGAGGCAAAGAACAAAGGGACAAAGCGGAAAAAACATTGCTGTAGAAAAATAAACGTGCAGAATATTTAGTCATAGGAAACATCATGTAATTAACATATCACGATATACTAACGCATTATAACATAGCTTTAATTTTTTTTTGGATATAAAAAGAAAGATTTTTAATCCAAAAAAATTATTAGTTTCATACATAAGTATTTTAATTGTAAAAACCGTGATTTTACGATATTACAAGCACAAGAAAATTCTTTTCTGTTTGAGACTAAAAATACTTTATGCTACGATACAATTTTTATGTAAAATATATGAAATAAAAATGTAAATGAACAAAAACTTTTTTAGGTCCTTCATTTTTATAATGAACGCTTTAAGCCAGTTTAAGCACATGCCATTTTAGAGCAGAAGACGGAAAAGATGCAATTTGCATGGTAAAAAGGAGATGCAGAAATTAATCTATTTACATTCAACGATCCGGTAATTATTTAGAACACTGAGTGAAAAAAAAATGTAATCGTTGTGTACGGAAAAAAAATTTATCTTCCATTTCATTAAAAGTCTGTACTTTTTACTTGGTCCGTCATAAAAATGAACGAGGAAAATGCATCTGCGGAAACAGTCCGCTTGAACTACAGTGATTGTATGGATAACAGGACCGCAACTAAATTAGAGCAATTACGGGGAGTAATTAAAACAATTGTGGTGGGGTACACCTCGCAGGTAATCGCACTTGGTTCACTAATCTTGAGTGTTTCATTACCATTACAGTTTCTGTTATTAGGTGGAACTAAATATTTATCCTTTCAGACATACATTTGTCGTAAACAAGTCTCATAAACGTCACTCAATATCGATGACATCGAAGAATATAATTTAGCCAAACAGTACTTTAATATTTTGAGGTATTTAAATTTTTTAAATAAATTTCTGACTGGTAAGAAATTAATTGTGGAATAAAATGTTCTAAGAGTATCTAAGTGTTTTGACAAACCTCAGCACTCCCAGGATTTATTATATGAAATGTAACAACAGAAAGATTAATTTTAAGATCAATTATTTAAACGATAATTATATCTAAATTTTTCTTACGATTACTGACACAATTTCTTTACTGAGAGAATAATCGAAAAATAAATTACTTTAAAGGCACTTCGATGTACCGATGCGCTTTGGTGTTTTAAGAATTTGTTAAATATATCTTTAATAAGCTGAGAGATATTGGAAACACAAAACTTACTCGATAAATATTTCGATACTTTCACGTATTTGAATTGTTCAAATAAATTAAATAAGTCAAAGAATAATTATCTAATTTATCGCTCAGAGAGCATTTCAACAGTTCCACGAATTCTGATACTGTGACAGAAAATCTGTAAATAATAGAAAAATAAATATCACCCACGTTATTCAAAATCGTCCTTTAAAAGAGATATAATCTATCGACGTTCTCAACCTGTTGAAAATAGGTAGAGTTAACTGGAAATATCAAAAACAGAAGATTCTAACTTTTCATTTCCCAAAAAAAAATCAAGTCCAATTTGTACCATTTTTTTAATATAATTATGCTTTTAACGAAGATCTCCTTTCGCATAATTAAATCCTGATATAATGAAAATTCGATAGAAGCTTGTTCGTCATCGATCAAAACGGAGGAATATTATTTCAGCAACGACCTCCTCCGCATTATGTCTGCTCCACCAACGAGAAAGTATTGCAACACCGGAAATGAATATTTGCTGCGTGCACTATTCATTGAATACGATAGATGAATTTCATCTCTGAGGATTTCTTCGCTCTTTGTCAAGCGTTGATTGCAATGTTCGATCAAATTTTGCGCACGTCAAATGCCGCATTGATTCGTTTTTCGTTTCAACACCGGAGATGATATTTTCTTCTACAGAAAAAACAACAACCGTCCGATTTGTACGCAACTGTGGCTGATGTGAAAATAAAAACGCGAACATATTGATTCAACGAAATTCCATTTTTCAGTAGCACGATGTGTTATTGTCGAATAAAAAAAAACATGTTACGTTAACATTAACAAGTTATTATATCATATCGACATTGTCTGTTGTAAAATACATTTTGTGCGGATTTAACTCAAAAATTGCTGATTCCATTCATCATTTCGTTCTTGTGTAAATTAAAAAAGTAGAGCGGCATCTTTCAGTGCGCAAAGAATTCTACATTTTGAAGAGCCAATTTTTTTACTTTAGAACTGCACATACGATATTAGCAAATACAAGAAGGCTAATTCAATTCATCGTACGGTTCTTCTCTACATTCATAAAGTGGAAATGCATCTTTCACGGGACAAAGAATTCTACATGTTCAAGAACCAAATTCCAACGGACTTCCGGCTGATTCTGATCTCACGAAGTTAATGAGACTAAAAGAATACAACGCCTGAAATGGAAAAGGAGAAAAACTGTTAATGCTTACCTAGCCAAGGTGCCTTTTATTCTTTCACACTTCTCAGTTGAATGTCCTCGTTATCCTCTGCTTCTCCAAATTCATAATGTCACTTTTAACACTATTCTTGATCACTTCGGGGTTCGATGCTATTATGTTGGAAAATACTAATTCACGAATCGATTTCTCGCCGTACTAGCAGTGGCACACTATCGATTGACTTCTACAATCGATCATTACACTTTTATCAAAATATCAATGTTCTTTTTACAAGTAACACGTAAACAAACACTGACTATCATCACAAACTTGTTCTCCCGTTCCATTAATTAATAGATTAACATTAAATAATATTTAATAAATCTGCAAATGTTCTAATATCCTTCATACATTTGCAAAATTAAATAAAACGATCTTAAAGACATTAACGGCAATATTGCACCACTAAATTTTGCAACCTTCCTTTTTATTATTCCAATAAAGTTATGTAAAAAAAACACGAATTATATAACGTGCTAAATAACAATAATTAATATTAATTGCCGATGAAAATACACAACATCGAATCCTAGCTTGTTAAATAATTCATAATGCAAACAGCTGGATATTTAATATCGCCGATTGTGAAACGCAGGATATGATGACATTAACAAAGGGAATTAGTTTATTGAAAAAGATCGCAAGACACGTCGCGTCAAAGGCACGCGTCGCGGCAAACTGGCCAAAGAATAACCTGAACGGACGAAACCTCGCCTCGCGGCTTTCGGATGAATTAACACAGTGGCTTGTGATTGGTAGCGTGTCTGCCAGGTGAGAGCTTCCGAACGTTTGGAAGGACGTTCGTCCTCTGGCTTTGTTTACGAAGCCGTTCAGACGTGCAGCTTAGTGAAACGTACATTTAATAGCAGTATATCTGGCGAGGCTGTCAAAATTATAAACACTAATCGTACCATATGCGATCAAATGAATGATTCAACAGGATGAGAATATGTCAATTTTCTATTATTATCTAAAGGCTGTTTACTGCGTTGCTTACTATATTACTGTAGGAATTAAACGAGAAAAATCAAAAATGTTTATTTCAATTAACAACAAATGGAATATTAATATAACACAAAGCAAAACAACACAAATAATATAATAAATAACGACACAAAACAACTCGGACTACACAAACAACTCAATTATTAATCTCTCTCGCACAATTCTCTCTTGGATCTCACAGAAGTCTCTCAGAAGTCTCTCAGAAGTCTCTCTACCAATTCTCAATCGCGCATATATAATATTTATAACATTCACACGGCATACTCGTTCAACACTCGCACTCTCGTCATCAGCTGTTTGCCATAGTGATTACCGATCGATGGCTCCGGGGTAATTGGCCTTTAAGGACAAGTGAAGATCCTGTTCCCGGAAGCTTCTCGATGGTTTTACACATTCAGGGCAAACAACTGATGCGCTACATTCATAACTAGAAATCCATTCATACCACATTACATTGACAATTTTTTGCATTTCTTTCGAAAAAGATTTATTCGTTATTTTATATTCGGTCAATTGAGAGACTACGATCAGAATAGGTATGGAAAAAGTGCCGGTACGGTTAGTGTCAATTGTTAACTTCTGTAGAAAAATGACAGTAAATTATAGCAATTAAATTCTTTTAATATTATTTTCTAAGACTAGGACTTACTGTTTTGGGTGGATTTCAAACTGCAGAGGCTATGATATATTAACACTAAACGTACCGCCTTTGCATCTATTGTACAGAGTGTTTCAAAATTATTTGGCATGGCTTTAAGGGGTTGTTCAACACCTTCGATTGAATGGAGATTTGTGAAAAAAACCTGCTTGACTTCAACATACCTGAAAACACCTTGAAAACACCTGCTTCTGCTTAAACTATTCGAGCCAGCAAGTATATCTCGTGTGTTTCTTTCCGAAGGCCCAGCTGATAGTCTCACTTACTAAGCAAAAATTAAATCGCGGAGGCCAAATGAAAAGTCAATTTGCGAGAGAACGGTTCGTTTCTGACCCATGGTTCCTCTCATTGTCAGACATTTTACCTACGTAACAAGACGAATGCAATGAGCCAGCCGCCTAAATTTTGGAATTTTGTGGCAGGTTTTTTTTTCACAAATCTCCATCCAATCGAAGGTGTAGAACAACCCCTCGAAGCCATGACAAATAATTTTGAAATACCCTGTACATCTTAGTACTATTGCTAGTACAAACTACACATTATTGGATTCTGCGGACATTTCTGAAGAAAATACTATCGGCGAAAAATGTCATAACTGCTTTCGTTTTGGCACAATATAACCCAATTGCATCGGTAAGCGGAATATTCCGCGGATGACGAATGTCTTATGTTGCCAACCGCGGAATATTCCGCCCTGTACAATGTTAAACTGCTACGCATGGAAATGCACGGTACTGCGGGTCTTCTGCCGTATTTAGAGCTATGGTGCAAATGGGTTAAGAAAATATCCGTCAACAACGTGTTTCGACCGTGTTTCCCTCTAATTGTAAGACGCCATCGCTCGCCGAACCGGGCCCGTCAGTGCCGTAGCTACGCATAATACTTTCAAGGGCCCTGAACGTCGATGGATCCCCTTCAGGTGGCATTCTCAACCCCTTTACTAACGTGGTGGCAGCTTCATCATAAAGACCATCTTTCTAATATCTCCAAGTTACATTCGCATAAAAATAGCATAATGCAGTTACTTTATTATGCTATATACATGTATGAGTTAATGAACAATCAAATCAATAGCCATAAAGAGGAAATAACGAAGTTTAATTTCTACTTAATCATGAAATTTTAAACCTAACTTAAACGCAAAGTCTTAGATATCACTTAAACTAGGAGTCTGAACATTTGATAGCCCTAGCTACTGAATATTTGGATTTCGTGGCCATTCGCTCGATACCATTTACTATTCAATCAAATATTGTGCTAAAATCACATTTAAGAAACTTAAAATGATAATAAATGATATCGACCCGGGTCCCACCGCGAGGAGGTTGCCACGAGTAAGGACCCATACTTAACCCTTTCACACTCCTGAACGGGACCTCCCGCCGAAAGTGTGAACATTGTGCGTGGATAGTGTATTTTGGAAGAAAAGGGATTTTTCTTTAAAACAGTATACTTATAATATCTACATAAGATATAAACTTATTTAATGGGTAAAAAAAGTCTCATTAACAATTGAAAAAAAGAAGAAATAATATATAATATAGAGTAATAAAATAAAACATAATATATAGTGATTAATAATTTAATTCCGTATGGTATATTCTAAAACACGGATGTGCGCGCAACCTAACATCACATTCTTGGCATTGATATCGAGATTCTCGTCTCTTATCGCCTTTTGTGCATACGACACACCTTCGCGATCCTTTTTTCCCGTTAATTTGATAAGGAGAAGGAAAATGTCTTCCGTTGAGTCGTGCTGAGTAATTGTTTCCGGGTCTTATACAATGATTGCTTGATTGTTTATGATATTTTTTCAAAATTTGGTCGATCAATTTTAATTGAAATTTTGCAATTGATAATGCTTTACCCTTTTTTAATTTATATAAACAATATGAGTTCCACAGACACATGTCGATCATATGAAAGAACTACTTCTTGTACCATTTCGTCGTTTTTCTTGTAGAAAGTATGATGCTGTTGACCATGTCGGTCTTGTCCACAGCATCCATCAATTTATTGTATTCAAGTACACAAGATGTGTTTATGGTAGAGCACGTCTTGCTTCCTACCATTAGTTCGCGAATGCCCGGTTTAGGATTTGAATGCTGGTTCGAACTGGGCACTCTTAATGTAGGCAACGATATTGTTGACCAAATGGGTTTTATTTGCTTGTACAAAAGTAAGTGTGCTTGTTAAGATACAATATTAAATTGTGCTGCGGTGCGTGTGTCTTTCAAACGGTTCTAAAGTGTTCTGCTGGTGTTTGGACGGGCTGGAAACCTCCAGACCGCGTCTCCTTCCCCTGATCACCCTCAAAGTCCCCAACTAGTCGGTACCCCGATAAGCGGGGCACGGGCAGCCGGCCGAGACTAGGAGGTGGCAATACCCCACGATACAGGGAAAAGAGGAGAATATTACGCAGTTGCGAACTCGGAGGCCCCAACACCGTCTCTCAGGTCACCCTTGAAGAAGCCGCGGCGGAATCAAAGCCGACGCAGCCTAGGTGGAATCTTACCAAGATGGTTTCTGTACGATATTTTGTGTACTGTACCGTTTTTCATCCACAAATTCTGCCTTGTGTACGGTAGAGATCATCCAAACTTCTTTTTTGTCCTGCCATTTTATGGCTAACATATTTCCTGCCGAGCGAAAGCACGCTTCACCTTTTTTTAATTTTTCATCCATTTTCGGCATTCCTTTCCTTCTCTTTTTGACAGTGCCACACGCATTTGTATAATTTTTGTGCAAGACATCAAATATATGTCCGCATGACGAATATATCCGGCGTTCGTCTCCAGAGAGCGATCATATGAATGTCGGATATATCCGGCGTTCGGCTCCGCGAGTTTTCATGTGGATGACGGATATATCCGTCGTTCGGAGTGAAAGGGTTAAATGCAAGCCCAACCAACATTCCTTTCATTCTGCTTTCCTTTGAAGCAATTTCCCTCGGCATTTATGAGTATTATGCCGACAGAAAATGCAACAAAGGAATCGCCGACACTACTCCTTTTATTATTTTTCGTGGAAAAAGACACAAAACTGGCTCTTGAAGTCACTGATATTTCGACAAAATATTGCATTTAATCATCGAACTTATCTACAAACTCATGCCGGTAACTGACACTCGAGGTCTCTTACACTTCCACAAAACGTTATATTTAATTGTCGAAATGATTGAAAAACACATGCAGATAACTATCACTTGAGGTCACTTACACTTCCACAAAACGGTATATTTAATTGTCGAAATGATTTAAAAACATTTGCAGGTAACTGTCACTCGAGGTCACTTACACTTCCACAAAACGTTGTATTTACTTGTCGAGGTGATGTAAAAACACATGCAGGTAACTGTCACTTGAGGTCACTTACACTTCCACAAAACGTTATATTTAATTGTCGAAATGATTTAAAAACACTTGCAGGTAACTGTCACGTGAGATCACTGACCCATTCACAAAACGTTATATTTAATTGTCGAAATGATTGAAAAACACATGCAGATAACTATCACTCGAGGTCACTTACACTTCCACAAACCGTTATATTTACTTGTCGAAGTGATTTAAAAACATTTGCAGGTAACTGTCACTTGAGGTCACTTACACTTCCACAAAACGGTATATTTAATTGTCGAAATGATTTAAAAACATTTGCAGGTAGCTGTCACTCCAGGTCACTTACAGTTCCACAAAACGTTATATTTACTTGTCGAAGTGATTTAAAAACACATGCAGGTAACTGACACTCGAGGTCACTTACACTCCCATAAAACATTGTATTTAATTGTCGAAATGATTTAAAAACACTTGCAGATAAGTGGCACTTGAGGTCATTATTGTTTGATTTATTGATTAAGTAGTTTAATATTGTAGCACACAAGCACTAATAGTCGTAACTCGAGGTCAAGGGTGACTAGGTACCGATAGGCAAGTCCAAAACTGCATGTAGAGACCATCATGTCAAACCGCGCAGCCCATTCGACGTCTGAAGCTATACTGTGCTATGCTGCCTCAGTCAGGCGACTCGCTAAACGCGGAGCCTGCGCAGTGCACCATACGTAGTGAGATCCCCTTTCTCCATGGATAATTTTGCAAACTTCGGTTGTTACAATAATTTTCGTCAATAATTGATCATTACAAATAATATTACTATTTCATAACGTGTTGTACTTTATTTTAATAAATTTTATGGTTAATAGGAATTATATGATTGAAGTTACATCTGTTTCTAATAGATGATTTACTTTTCAAAACTTATAAATATTTGATTTTTATGTAGTATTTTTATATTATTAATAAAATATACACCCAACTAGTTTGGATGAATTTTAATCAGTCTGAGTTAGGTTATTCAAATATGTATAAGCTTTGAAAAGTACATCGTCAATTATAAACCGATGTAACTTCACTCCTATAATTACTATTCACTATAAAATTTAAAGCAACATTCACTTCCAGCAAAGAATAAGAAATATTTTATACGGGCTGCTCGCGATAAAACTTTTTCATTAATTAAATTAAACAGTGAAACAGAGTAAATGAGAGAGGAGTTTTAGTGGGTACTCGTAAGTAATAGGTCTACGGAGCCCACACTATCCGCAAAATAACACATTTGCGGGGTGTGCGTAAACCTTTTCCCCTCTATATATATAAAAAAAAACGTTTTCTCTGCCACCACGTTAGTAAAGGGGGTGAAAATGCCACCTCGACGGTATCCAAAGACGTTCAGGGCCCGTGAAAGTATTATGCGTAGCTGCGGCACTGACGAGTCCGGTTCGGCGAGCGATGGCGTCGTAGCGGGAAAACGGTCGAAACACGTTGTTGACGGATATTTTCTGACATTATGCCAAAACGAAAACAGTTATGACATATTTCGCCGATAGCTTTTTCTTCAGAAATTTCCGCAGAATCCAATAATTTGTAGCTAGCAATAGTACTCCACGTGATAATACAAAGTTAATGCAGAGAAAGTTTGCGTATCCGCTCATTTTTAATCCTTGGCAGTTATTTACTACCATTAACAAGCACGGAATATTGTAACTTCTCACACCTGTATACTCAGGAAACACTCCTCTACTTTTTAAGGCCAAGAAGAACTGCATATCGTATTGAGTATTCACGTAATACCAGATTCTTTGACGAAATATACCGGTTTTACAAAAACTGATGATTTTCCAAAATAGAGGGCGATAGAGAAATTTCGTTTGCGAATTCGTGTTTGGGACGACGATCCCTATAAGAATTACCAAGTGGCTATTGGAAAGCAGGAAAAAGTTTAAATTTGTTGGACAGTGTAATTATATTAATAGTAAATCTATAGAGATATTCAGAATTACTTCGTTCTAATTTTTGTAGAACATTTATCCAAATTTGTAACAAAGCAATACCTTTAATTTTCTGTAATGTTTATCTTACAAGATATAAACAATTAAATACAACAATTTTCCCTCTGTTTTATTATTTCTCTTGCGAAATATAAAGTTAATATTTGTGAATATACCAATTAAATCTTTAACAGTTCTAATTCTGATAGATTATTCAATTTATTAGAATCGTTCATAGTTCTATTAAAAATTAATGCATTCATGGCGTTATGTTTAATAATTTTATGTGTTTGTGTGTATAATACATACATTAATGACGTTTGCGAATCCTACAGTTAGATTTATTTATTTAAGCTGAACAATTTAATCGTTTACATTTTCGATTTATTTAATCCAGTGTGCTGATTTATTTTTTATTAAACAATTCAAAGCTGCACTAATAAGTTTGCAGTTTACTATTTAATTCTTATTTTGAAACATACGAACCTTTGTGTCTGTCAAATCTTTAGCAGCAAAATATTTTGATAAACCGTTCGTTTCGTTTTATTGTTATTTCATGTCGAAGGTGGAAATTTATTAACTCCGATTTTATATTTCCTCCTTGTTCATTTTCCAACGATTTGTTAAAAATGGAAGAGTGAATGCTTTTTAAAGCTTAAATCAGATTTACTACTACATCCGAAATTTATGAGGTTCCAATTGCCGTTTTAGCTTCTGTGAAAGCCTTTATGGGAAGGTAACCAGGTTATCTCCAAGGTTGCATTTGGCTTAACTGATGACTTTTTCAAAGTTAGAATTAATGTTGGACACTTTTTTTATGTAAGTGAAATGTAGGACATTCCAATATTACACGATATCGGGTAGGATTTTATCACCGAAGGTGAGAAAGCGTTAACTTCAAAAAAGGTGCACTTTGTAAATTTAATCTGCTGAATCCAAGATCAGTTTAAAATTACATAGTCTCCACTAATTTTAATTATGTCATCTTCATTATTACAAGACTCTTTAAAGTAATAGATTTTTATTATGCAATTGCAGCATCAAAATCTTCTTCAATTAACGAATTCAATTAGCGCAATCATAGCAAACATTAACCAACCCCATGAATAATCTCCTAATCAAATACGACTTAACCGTACTAAACGTCAAAAAATTATCTCCCAAAGAACCACTCAATTCTCTAATCCTCTTTGTTCTGTTTACTCCGTACACAAAATCTCCATAGCATCAATAATCCCCAATCCACCGAAAATCCGAATATTTTCCAAACAAACATGATGGCATCGCGCGAAAAATAAATTTCGAAATTAGGCTATGCATACAAAGCATCGGCATACCCAATCTGTCAAATTTCTTACGTGACGAGCATCGCAAGGAAAAAAAGGTGATACATTTATCAACCCCCACCCCTTCGGCGTAGATGGATATCTCCAAAGGAACCTCAGGGAAAACGATCTCGTTCGGGATACTTTCCCTTTCACTCGGTGATGCAAGGAGAGGATCCTTCGATCAAATAAACCGAACTACCCTCGAGGAGACCTATTTTGTATCGCTCGCCCCTCAGGGGTGCGAGGGAGAAAGCTCGGCCTTCCGAAAAACCATTGAGGTTGCCGAAGCTGCCAAAGGTTTATTTTCCAACGTTGCGCCCACGTGTTTACTCGTTGTCGATTTACCCTGTCTCGATACAGAGGCGATACGGTGCCGGTGCAGAAATAAAGATTTGATGAAAGTCATACCATTTTGCTTACGACCCACTATTTTCTGGAGTTTACAAACCACTGAGGATATGACATTCAATAACAATTTAGGAAAAACTTTCCGGTGGTGACCGGGGATTTCTAGTGAGGCCCACTGATGGTGGATCAGATTCCGAGGTTTTAGGTCCTTGCCCACTATAGCCCCCCAATTGTTATGGGTGTTTTGCATAGGACCTACTGTTTTAGGTGGTTTCCAAACCACTGAGGCGATGACATATGAAATAACAATTTAGGAAAAATTTTCCGGAAGTGACCGGGGATTTCTAGTGGGCCCCACTGATAGTGGATCAGATTCTGAGCTTTTAGTTCCTTACCTACTATAGCTCTCCAATTGTTATGGGCATTTTGCATAGGACTTACTGTTTTAGGTGGTTTCCAAACCACTGAGGCGATGACATATTAAATAACAATTTAGAAATTTCCCCGAGATGATGGGGCATTTCTAGACGGGCCCATTGATGGTGGGTCTGATTTTAAGCCTTTAGTTCCTTACCTATCATAGTTCCTCAATTCCTATGGTCACCTTGTATAGAACCTACTGTTTCAGGTGGTTTCCGAATTACTGACGCTATGATGTACTAATTAAAAATTTCTGAAAAATTTCCCAGAGGTAACAGGGAATTTGAATTCGACTCTACTGATTGCAAGTCTGAGCCTTTACCTTCCTTCCCACCATAGCTATCCCTTTCAATTTTTTACCACTGCGATACAAAGTATAAATGAATATTGGGAAGGACGTTCATCCATTGGCTTTGTTTATTAAGCCTTCTGGACAGACGCCTTAGTTGAAAACTGTAGTCACTACTACTAAATCTGACAAAACCTTCAAAATGATTGATTGTTAAATTCCGCTAAAAGAACTCTAGTTTATAGCAGTAAAATTCTTTTCAATCTTTACTGCAAAATATAAATGAATACTTGGAAGTTATCCTTAACACTAGAACTACCAAACCAGTCAAAATGACTGGTAGACAATTTTTTCCAAAAATTCGCCAAGTTTATAGAAGAGTCTTAGAATAGATATTCTACGCCCATCTCATAAAACATAAATTACCGAATCGATCATCTTTTCCACCTCTGAATTCCCCTTTTCTCAAAGTACTTATTTAATATATTTAAATATAACAGATTTAACGCCGGTAGTTCTAGTGTTAACGCTGATACTTCAAATGTTAAGTATAAAATCAAATTATCTTTGAAAAATCACCGTGACGGCGAACGAATTAAATTCCAGAAATAAGCTTCTTCTGTTGTATGAAAAATAATTAACGCAATATACACGGAACTTTTCGTATTAAATCTGCAGTTATCGTATCCTGTATATTACATCTGGGGAAGTATGAAAGTCTAGCAAACCCCCAGGAATGCACTAAGTAAAAGGGAAATTCAGCGATCCCCCGGAAACATTTACCTCCTCGGAAGCTGGGCTTCCAGAGCCTCGTATTTGCGTAAAATCAGGACACGCGAGATATCAGGAAAACCGATCAATGTTTGTCCTCGCAGATCGCGTTAAACTTTAACCTTTTCACGCTTTGAATTCAAATGGACGTACGTTTAAAAAGTCACTCGAATTGTTGGCGAGATGTTTATCGATATTAGCAGGTGCCTTATTTTATAAAAGCACTGTTTAGAGAAAAAAAAATGGCAGGGTGATTTAGTAAGAGAGAGATTGATCGTAGGATGATTTCTGCTTAGTGTGAGTTAATTTGTTTGGTTCTTTTTTGTAATTATGTATGAGAAGCTTGTATTAATAATTAGTTAATATTAAATTGTGTTTTATTTTACAATGTCGCTGCATCATAAAAAAAAAGATTATTAAGACTAGAACTATAAAAGCAGTTAAAATGATGGACACACCATTTTTTGTAAAAATGTACTCATTTTGGAAGGAAGCAAAATAGTAAATATTCGACGTGTATCTTATAAAACATAAATTACTTGATGATCGTGATCATTGCCGCTTGATTCTTCTTTCTCTTTTGAATTAAATATTTAATATATTTAAATATAACAGATTTAACACCGATAGTTCTAATGTTCCACGAAAAGAAAAAATTCTACTTATAATAAATAGTATTAACTCTTTCTGATAAAAGTAAATATCCAAATAGAAAACTCAATAAAATTTGCTAATTGCAAAGATAGAACTTTGTGTAAACGAACAATTTAAAGGTCTTTGAACTTTTAACGAAGGTGAAAACTTGCAAATTAATTTACAATTGCATTTTCGATACTTCCACGAAGCATGTGAAACTTCGCCAAAAGGAAATATGATCTTATTTACGTAATTACACGATTAGTAAATGTTATAGTATATTGCATGTAATTTTTCCATAGAACGAAAGCACTCTGATCGCAGACTGGCTTAATAATAGATTTAATAAGTCTACTTTAATTGCACTTCTAGCGAAACATTCATATTTCACGAGATTGTGCAACAACAGCGTACGAAGTTGCATGCATGTATCGAATTTATTTTCTCTTTTTACTTCACAAATATTATGCTATTTTCTATACATATACAATAACAGCGCCATCGACTTTGTATTGTAACTTTCGATTTTGGGAATTCCTATAAAAAAGCAATCGAAGATAAAAAATATTCGCGAACCTAAGTAGGCCGCATATGTTTATGCGTATATTTGACGAATAACACAATCGATTTTCTTTTCTTTTGCATTCAAAAGAAATAAATTGTTATCGAATAATTCTTTATTTCATTGATTTCACTCAAGTAACGTTATAATTAATTGTATAAAAAAGGGTACTGAAATAACGGAATCAATGATTGAAGTTAGATGCGGGATTCTTTTGAGAGCACCGGTATACAATTATACTATAATTAAACATTTCACCTTTCAGCAATGTGAACATTGTATTTTTATAACAATGTGTATATTCCTAATGCAGTTGACATTATTGACGCAAATTGAATAGAACTTTGAACAGAATGTTAAAATAGATTCGAATAAATATCTAGCCAAGTAAAAAATGAAATTAAAGAATTATATAATATGAAATCCAATTAGCGAAATAATTTAAAGAAAAATCGTTTCCCTGCTGGAATGAATTATCCTCTGATAATTTTAAATAATATGCGAATAATTGACGATATATTATTTCAAATATATTATTTCAATTATTACATTCTCAAATAATTTATTTCGATAATGCTCAAGGCCCTTTCTAACTAACAATGAAATTTCTCGATTAACAGAGGACTGATGACAGTCACTATAAAAGGTAATTATTTAAAAATGGAATCTTCCTCTCGGCGCTGAACCGTTGAAATAATCTATTAAAGTAATAGTGGAAGATTAATCTATTAAAAAGCCGAAGAAACTCCTAATTACCGGGGAAGTGATTCCGTGAAACGAAAGTTCTCAGATTTATCTCTCACTTCAAATGCACAGAACTATGCAATCAAGCGGTTACTTTCAACGTCAGGAACTTTTGCTTCCTACAGAAATTCTATTTCACTGAAACTCTAAAAACTTTTAAATTCATTTTATTCGCGAAATTCTTTGACGTAACGTGAAAGCTCTCTGCGACGTTAAAAAACGATGTGGAACCGTAAGAAAATGTAAATGCATAGCATGGCGTTTGAGTTCGTTTAATCGAATGATACTTCCCTCGATTGAGATTGAACTTTAAATAATGAGCAGAAAATTATATCAATTCTTTTCCCCTCGTCTCAACGAATAGCCCGACGTTAAAATTTTCCTATACTAGGAAAATGTAAAAGTAACAAATTTCCCGTTAAGGGATTAAGTCCCATGAAACCGTGCTCGTGTTTGGCAGTACTTAATCGAGTCTTTTTCCGTGCCCTACATTACGTACGACCATAGCCCGGGCAATAAATTCGGTTTATTGTGCAATTAATTTCAATTCAACTCTGGTTCAATCAATTTCATGATTAAAATTCTGCACTCCTTTTACGCTCAAGGCATACCGTTCGAAACGAGATGTCTAAAACGAATTTATAAAGTTATTTAAACTCTAAAAGAACTCTTCGCTTTGCATCATTTTCCATATCTATTGTCACACAGCGCAACTCATCATAGAGCACTTCCAAAAAAAACTATTATCCTCAAAACAGCAGAGTTCAAAGGAAAGTATAAAATCAAGGTCATCCCTCAGCACCATCAAAACACCGAATAACAAGGCACAGAACAAACAACACCGACAAAAGGAAACACAAGAAATTGGTCAAACGTGTCAGACACCCCCCTGCAAAGAACACAGCAGGGTGACCACGTACATCTAATTCCTCCCTCATCCCCATACCCACCAATCTCTTAAAATTCCATCCAACCCCCAGGAACCGACAGGACATCCCCTAATATCCCTGATCGACCAGTCCGTAACAGAAGCGCGATTGACCGTCGAAGAAAAATGTAAACTGCTCGATTAATTGGTCGCAGGTTGTATCGTCGAGCGTCGAGGGTCCGAGGTGGGGTGGCGGAGGTAAAACGAAAAGATAAGGGGGTAAAAGCATGGCTGCGCGCATGTGCACCCACGTCCTGAGCACTTGTTACGGGTGCTTCAGTCTCGGCTCGCCTGGGCTGTAGGCAACACGGCCGAACGAAGCGACCACCCCGATAAACACACTCGGGAGCCCCGGGAGTCGTTCTAAAGATAGAAAAGCGGGAAACGCGAGTTCTACTTGGAGAGAAAAATACACGAAAATCTTATCGGACACGTGGTTCGTGACGCGAATGACCATCGTCGATAAGGAATATCGGTGGAAGAACGAGGAACACGCAGAAGCACGCGGAAAGTGGAGGAGAAGGAGGACGATGATCGTCTTTGAAGATCGACGCGCGCCAACCCATATCTGAGCGCGTCTCTCTTCCGCGAGATGAGGAAGAGGGTACACGCTGATACGGCGTTATGGTGACGAGGAACGGAACGTAAGGGAAACGTGGATGGAACGCGCTCGTAAAACGCGCGAATCGATTCGGGAGACTGTACACGCGAGAAAACGAGGAAAACTGCAGCCCCCGATTTGCGCCAGGTGATCTCTTCTTCGGGGTGATGGAGGCTTCCATCGTTGTTGCGGGATTCAACCGTTGCATTGTTCCTTTTTATTCGACACTTTTTCACCGGCTGATCTGTGCTGGGTTATTGATGCGTTCCGTTCGAACGGAACGTTTTATCGGGGATTTCTTGAGCTTCTTTCGCTGGATGTAAAACTCTTTGTTGAGCCGTTCAACATATTTTTCATCCTTCGGACGATGATTCTTAACTTTCGGTATTAACGCGAGAAGTTAGAATTACGGAATTATCTTTGACTTCATCTTTACCGAGGTTCGCTTTCGGATTTGAATTTTAGAGGTGTTTTTGCGTTCCGTAGGTGCAACTTGACGAATCAAACTAACTTTTCGTTAATATTGTAGGATGATTGTTTGAAATGTCGAGGTTTCATGACTTCGAGGGACTTGGCTTTCGCCTTTTGTTTCTATTAATACGTTTGTGCCGAGAAACTTGATGATAACATGTAGCATCTTCTCTTTCGCATTGTAATTGTCTGCAATGTCGGATTTTACTTTTGTCTCTTCGATTTTTATCAACGAACCCTCTTCTTCTAGATTTATACCTTTATTAACTTAAGAGCCTACCTCTTCTGATATTTTTGCGGTTTCAACCCCTTCCGAGAAAACTGTGTAACCGTCACGAAACGATCGGATGAACTTACCTTTGGGAATTATTTAACGATTACCGGAAAAGTGGAACTTTCGCGATTTTATTGATATCCTTCCTTTTCCTGGATTCCTAATTCCAGCGAAATATTCTTCTCGAGTATCTCGTCTTATCTACTTTCTCAACTTTGTTGTTTCTTCGCGTATATCTCTTTCGAATGTGACTTCGAGGGAAACTTTGGAACCGAATGATTTCTGCGATGGACATAATTCATTGTGGCTTTCTGAACAAACTTTTTTCGAATGTTTCCGTAGGGTCGATTGGTTCGAGGATTTGTCCCTTGAACGTTCCGTCTGATTTATCTTTTTTAATTTCCGCCTCATTAACACTAGATCTACGGCCGCTAAATCTGGTATATTTCAATATATTAAATGAATGCTTTGAAAAAAGATGGATTAAGCTGTAAAAAATACGATCAGTTAAGTAATTTGTGTATTATAAGATACACATGAAATATTTACTGCACTGCTTCTCAGTCAATTGGAGAAAAATTTAAAAAAAATAGGAACCCGTCAATTTGACGGCGGCCGTAGATCTAGTGTTCATGTTATTTTCACCTCCTGTTATTTCTATTCGTGGAATAATTTCTGAGACCTTCATCGGAAGATCGAAAGAATAATTTGGTGAACTGAGGACGATTTTTCCGGAAGCGATGCCAGGATAAAAAAGATAAATAAATGATCGGACGTTGAGGGTTCTTTGAAATTTCTGTTTTCATTGTATCCTGTGCTTCGTTGATTCGTGTCTTCTCAACTGTATAAGTAAAATACTGACAAAGCTTTCACATAAATCAAAATATTGAATACTACATTTATGAAAATAAATAAGAAATTAAATATAGACGCTTCTCAGAAGTCTTATCTGTCGTGATATTTTCAACTTCTTCAGTTTGCGACTGCCAGAATATATAAATAAAATATTGAACGCCGTTACACATAAATAAAAATATCGAACTATAATCGAAGTGAATAAAGGTGTGAATATTTTGCATTCTTTGAAGTTCCTCTTCTCATCGTCTCGTTTCTGCTTTCAATTTGTGACCTTCGAAATATATAAATAAAACATCGAGGACGTTTTAAATTTTCCATTCTTATTATGTTTCCTGAGATATATAAATAAGAAAAAAACACGTGTCCAGTATTCGTCGAATTTTCCATTCCTTCTGCTTCTTTAATTAAAGTCTTGTCAAATATTTCGTTCCCCTTGATCAATTCATCGTCTCCGTTCTTCTTTGCTTTCACCGTGGTTTTATTTCCGGAAAGAGATTCGAAATCTACGCTAACAATGGAGGAAAACTGCACTGGTTGCACCAGATAATACTTGAAGGTTTCTTAGCGATTACGTACGGGATAAATGTCTTCTCCTTCTTTAAATTCGCGTCATTATCGTTATCTTCTTTCCCGTACAATATTCGTTGTATCATTAAGTCTCGACTGTTTCCCTCGTTATTGCATTCATTCTTCGTGGAATTCCGTTTCTCTTCTTAAATTCTTTATCCTTATCATTCTTCCTGCCGTTGGACCTTTAAGTCTTACGTTATTCACCAAAATATTTATTCGTTTTTTGTTTGTTTTTGCAATTTCCTTTCTTCTATTCTTCGCCGTAAATCCATGTAAAATATGTGCACACGCGAAACAAGGGAAAAGTGTATAAAGTGCAACAGAACGATTCTTTATTGTAATTCATTTGTTTCTCTTGACGTTTCTCTGCCCTCGATCATCGTTCGGTATAAATACTCGTATATAAGGAGCCGATAAGTATAATTCCGCAGCGGCATTTACATTTTTATAAATTTTATTAATTATCGAATGAAAGTTGAAGATTCAGAGAATAATGCAATTTTCGCTCTGTGAACTTTCAGCTTCCGTACAATTTCACATGTTAGGTAACTGTTATTTATTTAAATAGTGACTTTTTGTTCTACGTTTTTATAATTATTTATAGCGATGTCGTTGATTAATATCTTCTTCTTTCAATTACTGTGAGTAAAGTAGTATTAGCAATCGTGTTCATTATATTCTCTGTATTTTTAGTAGATTAAAGTCGACACCATTTATTTTCTATGTTATTTTAGATGTTGAATAATTAATTACGAATTTCTATTTCTATTCAGATTTTTACTATCACAATTAATTTATTTTTCGGCCCAATTAAGGGAAAGCGTTTTTATCGCTCAATGAATTAGTGTTTCTAATATCAAATGAACAATAACGAAAAGATGTATATTTAATTATATTTGAAAGAAAGTTTACAAATTACTCTCCAATAGTATCTTTATGGAAGCACATTAAAAAAATTGGAATAAGCCATTTCCTTATTTTGTAGTATTAATATGCAAATGTACCGGTAATTATAAAAATAGTAATACTCAAAATCCTCGAAAATTCAACTAATCACATATTTTCTGTTGCATCAATTTACACGACAATATAATGAAACTACTTTGCAGAAATGATACAAGATTGAAATTTCAATGTCTCGAACGAAGAATGATTGACTTACACCACTGACATGACAACCTACATAGATAGTGAAAAATTTTATTCGAAAAAACAAAACAAAAAATACTTCGGTTTGATCTTCACTCCTAGATACTACTCGTAACTTAAAAGTACTTCTTCAAATACTTCAAACTTCTCCAGAATCGCAACTTTATCAGCCTCAATTGACTGCTGCCGACATAAATTCTCATCTTCGTTATTTCGTTCAAGTTACTCAGTTC
Organism: Cerceris ruficornis; assembly: GCA_963989415.1. NCBI lineage: Eukaryota > Metazoa > Arthropoda > Insecta > Hymenoptera > Crabronidae > Cerceris > Cerceris ruficornis. The sequence goes on from OZ022527.1 coordinate 5,507,266, forward strand.
TCGAGACATGTAGCATCGTTGGAACTTAAGATTTGTCTTGCTATTCGCTGTCACGGAACAAGTGAATATTGAGACCAGCACACATAGCCAAAAATTGTAGTGAAAAACAGTAAAAAAATTACTTCTACTTCCAAGTACTTCTCATAACTTCAAAATACTTCAAGTTTCTCATCTTATGAAGTATTAAATACTTCATCTTCGTTACTTCGGTCAAGTTACTTAATACCCGAGTCGTGATAGCATCACTGGAACACAAGATTTGTTATTGTCTCGTATAATTTTAAACTCAACGTTGTTATCCATTGTCAAGCAGCAAGTTAACGTTGAAATCGCGACAGATAGCCAAAAATTCTACTTTTAAAACGAAAAGAAAATATTTCCATTCAATCTCTATTCCTAAATGCTAAGCATAACTTGAAGAACCTACTTCACTTTTTAAAACCGCAACTTTGTCAACCTCGATTGACTGCCACTGACACGAATTCTTATCTTCACCACTTTGTTCGAGATACTTAGTTCTCGAGTCGTGGTAAACATCGTTGGAACTCAAGATTTATGTTGCTATTCGCTGTCGCGGAACAAGTGAATGTTGAGAGTAACAATATGGATGTGTATTCAGGGTATGAGCTAAAGATGGGACAAACAAAGCTGCGGATCTAGTTTGCGCGCCCTTGTTTTTAGTTATTATTAAACGCAATATTGGATATTTAGCAACAGGTTTAAAACATCTACAGAGCTTAGCGTCAATCACCGTTTTCGTTGTAAAAATAATGTGGGATGTGTGAGTACATGAGAGGTATGCTTGTAGAAGAGCGGAGTCGTTCTACGAAAATGAATGACAATGGGAGATAGTATTGTGTTTGGTTCGACAATTTAGGCGTGTGTCTGTGTGTGCGCATGTGTTTTTCGTTTATTCTGCTTCAAGACAAACTCTTTCAACAAATTTTTCATAGTCGATGATTCTATTGTCTTGTGTTTTATTAATATTATTTATGCTGTTGTGTAAAAGCAATGTTGATGTCAAATTGCACGATGAAGGACGTGAATGTCATTTGTAATATGGCATTATATTACAATTGATATTCCGATGAAATTAAAACGGACAGTATTAAAACCTGATGCGCCGTTTTTTCAACATTTTTAAAGAAATTTGTATCGTCACTGCACAATTCAATTTGAAGTAAAACGCAAAAAATATTAGGTTGGTAGAAAATTAATGTCGGTTTTCAAACTTTATCTTTAAATACACGTGTTGAGAGTGGGAATAACTTTTTTTAATCAGAATAAGTTCCATTACAATTTACACATTTTTCCCAACGAGAAACAAGTTTTTTAATATTTTTTTTTTCTAAAATGTGAAGACAAACGGATTAAAATGGACGGCTATCTTAAAATTAAGCGCCAAAGTTTGAAAACTCGAAAACAGACATTAATTTCTTACCAACCTAATACTTTTCATTAATTCTTCGCAAGGAGAAAAATCATTTTAGTGAAATTCGTTCTAGTTTTTCATACTTTGTCCCCAATTATCTATAACCTTAAAAAAAAGCATTGTTACAAGCAAGTTCTGCACACAAGAAGGTATAATTTGCATTTGTAATGCCAGGTCATTTTACATTCTTTCACAGAAATCATCCTTTATCCAAAATTTCAATCACCACGAAAAAATCAACTTACTCACTTTCCCTTAGATTTCAAATATCGCAAAACTTTCTTATTACTTTCACTTTTAATTTACGGTCAACAGAATGATCCGGATTCACTAAAAAGAAAAATAGCGTCACGATTATAGCGGTAGACAGTACAATAATACGACACGAGCTACGATAAAAGAAAAAAACCTTTCCTTCCCGGTTAAAGCGCTCGTCGACGTTGACGAAGCACCCTTCACAGTGATTCCTTCCCTCTCGCTCTCCACTCAATCAACGATCTCGAATCTCTCGATAACTCGAATCAACCCTCGCGACGTCTTTCGTTCCTCGCCACCTGCCAGAAATTCACTCTTCCACGACGAACTTATTCGTAATCCGCGTTCTTCTGCGATCCGTTAGAAAACGTCGACATCGACGAAGCGAAAGGACATCCACGATTGTCACGTGAACCGACTCGACGCCGGAGAACAGTGCAAACATCCGGAATGAAGTGAAAATCCCAATTCAGAAGACACGTCGAAAACAAAGGACGTAACGAGAGGAAGATCAAAGAGAAATTCGAGCGTTAATGAAATTCTGGAAAAACCGCGGTACCATAAAATACACAAATGGAAACGTAGCTCTCGAGGATTTTCCACCGGTTCTCGTTGCATTTGTGCTTTCTCTTTGTGCGTAGAAAATTCTGCAACAAGTGCGCACGTTTTTGGATTCTTGAGTTTGTCGATTTCGGATGTGATGGAACTTTCGTTTTAACGTTTCGTTCATTAATTACAGTTAAATATTTACGTGACGAGCAGTGTCAATTTTAAATCGTTAATTTCGTGATTAGTGCAAATAATCTATGAAGAGACGAAGAAGAACGTGAAAAAGGAAAGAACCGAATCGGTGTACTCTATCGAGTGTGTCATTCTCATCAGACTGTAAAGACCACCTTGATTCCACTTTCGTGAAACATTGATCACCAGCGCCTCGCGGATCCGCAATTTTAATAGCTGTCCGATGAAAAATGACAACTCAAGTAATCACCTAACTCAATTCACCCGACGAGAATCCATCGAACCGTTTCTCATACCTTTTCGACCAGATTGGTTCCGGTGTTCGATGTCAGTTTTTACTTAGTTGACCCGAACATTAACGAACCGAGGACCGATTCAACTTCCACGGTCCGAGATCTCGCAATTGTCTCCAGTGTCAACCGTAATTGTTTAATCTCACGAGCAAAAGTGAGAAAATCGTGGTGCCGGTGTACCTTCGTTTCCACGTCTCGGAGGAAAGGGAGCCGAGGACAGCCTCGACATGGGCTGCGAACTTAGCAAATTGGCGACTGTAAAGTCGCAAGATCAAACTGCCACGGATCCACGGCTTCCCCTCACTGCGAGGCAGAAATTTACGGTTATGGCAACCTGGAAAGCAGTCTCCAGGGCACTCGAGCCAACCGGTGTCTACATGCTCATAAGGTCTGTCGACTTTAGATGTTTAAACGTTAGGGGATAACTTAATGCGGTTTGCGCGAACTCGGATTAATACTTATGGGAAGATTTGTACTGTGAGGTTGTAAAAAGAAGGCTAATAGAAGAAATGGAAATGGAATGCGTTTCTGATTCACAAATTCGAATTAGATCGTATGATTAAAACGGTGAATGAGTCATACATCGAAACTAATTGTACGTGAGAAAGGATTCCAGAGAGAAGACCCTTTTGCCTCTATACCGTCCCGGTAGACATCTTTTTAATACCTCACAGTATGATGGTGTATTATATTGCGTAGATAAGATTTTTATGGGAGAAATTACACAGTTTTTTTTCAGACTTTGTATCGAAGGATAGGTCATTTTAAGAAGGTTCTATGGGGGTAAAAAAAGTATTGGTACACCCAGTTTTCTTGGAATATATTTAACTCCTTGCCCTACGATTATTATTTTGATTGCGTAGGCAATAACTCAGCATTAATTCCTGAAATCAACATTTCTCTCTGATTTCCGACACTTCGTATAACTGAACGCAATACTAACCCTTTGCCCTAAAATGACGTGTGACACTCGTAACACGGTGAACGGAAGAGGAAATTTTGAAGTTTCCCAAAAACTAATAAATTGAAAATATTAGTCGATTACAAGAACATGAAATTATTTCTGTGCTAGTAATATTGCATTAAGTTATACGTTATATCAGAAATCAGTGATAATTTTTCATTTCAGCAATTAATTCTTGGGTTGTTGCACATTCAGTCAGAAAAGAAATCGTAGGGAAGGGGCTAATAGCATAGAAACAATTTAATCGTCTCGTGTCCGACTGATATTTTCAATTTAATAGTTTCTGGAAAACTTGAAAATTTCCTGTTCCATTTACTGCGTCACGTGCGTCACACGTTATTGTAGGCTATGCGGTTGAACTACAAAGTAAGCTATTAATATTAACTATATTTATTAGTGCATTTTGACAAACATAAATGGTATGATTACTATGATGATATAGTAACTGTTGGGGCTTACACCCTCAATATGCCGGGTTCTATTATATGCACCAGAGGCCACTGTTTCCGAAATATTAATTAATTCCGGGGCACACTGAAGGTTGCCTTCGGGCCTTCCGTGGGCCTAATCCATGAACCACCCTCGCTGGCGAGTTTACATTAATTTGCTTCTTTGTTCATGGATTTGAATAGCGATTGCCTTATAATGGTCCCGGTGTCATTGTTTCGAGCGGACCGCGACCCTTAGACCGGAAAGACGCTCAGACCCAGGGCATCCCGACCTTCCCTTCTTTATCGTTATTTGGTCGAAGGTGGAGGAGTAGGATTCGGGAAATTTGCGATGTTGCTGATGTTCTCGCACCTTGAACGGAGACGTCAGTGCACTCACGAAATATCAAGCCCTCCTGATTGGTCAGGAAGGGAAGAGTGGGAGAGTGCAGTGACGTCTCTCAACACAGAAAAGGGCAAGTGTTCGCCCATAACATTGCCATTTTTGAGCCATTCGGGCCATTTTTGACCCATTCGGGCCATTCTAGAGTCATTTGGGTCATTCTTGAACCAAAATGTGTGGTGTGGCACTGCTTGGTGGTAGCCATAGTTTGTTGCCCAAGTGCCACACCCTCACAATACAAAGTTACACAACAGTTTGTATTTCAATCATTTGTAAATTGCCATAATCATTAAATAAATAGTAACCCATAGAGTCAGTGCATCTCTAAATATTTCCTCTCTTATGGGAGGTGGTCCTTCGAGCAATAATTGCAATAATTTAAATACATAAACCAAAGATTTCGTTAACTCGATCAACGATCGCCAGCCACGAGTAGAAACAGTAACCGTTACCATCTCTGAAGTTGCTGTAATAGTATAGTATGTTCACTATAATTCTTCTCTCATTAATGAAGAATTTTTTCACGCTGCTCTACCATAAAGTTCCGCAGGATATAAAATGTTTCGGGCTGTTTGTACCGTCACTTATTTTCTAGAACATGGTGTGATGTCAACAGCTAAAATTCTGGCATTTACAAAAGGTATTTTTACCGCGTATTTGACGACGTCTCATCGTTCTCTAGCTGCAAATGCTTGCGGACGACCTGCTCGTGGTTTGTTCTCGATGATATAAGTATCCTTGAATTTTTTTACTAAGTTTCTCACTGTCGAGAATTGCCGATTGTTCGGTAACTTTCACCACTTTTAAATAGTTAAATAATATCATTCCACGCGCCCACTGATAACTCGCTGTGCTTTGTAGCTACGATTCTTGTTCAAAATGTAAACACATAGTGATCGTGTTCACTGAGGGAACCGGTTCAGAATAGCAAATTCTGTTTATGTTTATGTCCTTGGAACCGAATCTGACGCTTATGAAAGCGAGCAACACTTATCCTTATAGTAAAACCGTACATGTGCCAATACTTTTTTGACTATGGAACTTTCGTTTTCTTTGCTTTACTTTCTTACAACAGACAGCAGAGAATTCTCAGTCAACGTAGTACTTATGTGTGTCTAAAGACACTAATAAACGTAGTTAATATTAATACAGGCGGCCCTCGACTTTCGCACATATTTGGTTCCTGAAAACGTGTGCGAATGTTGAATGTTCGAAAGTAAGGGGATACAGAAAAAATATTAAAAATTGTAGTCTAAAATATTTATTTATCAGTATAAATAAGATAATGAGGAGTGTTTAAGCTCTTTCATATGATTTTTTGTAAAGTTGAGATTCTGTAACCTCTAGTTGGCAATACTAGAGGCAATACTTTAATGTTAGAGAACTTCTAAGAACAATATCAATTGTTAGAATTGATTTTTTTCATGGACGATTTTTGCGATATCGACAAAAATCTTTAAAAAATTGAATTATTAAAAATGTGCGAAATAGCGAATTGTGCGAAAGTAGAATGTGCGATAGTCGAGGGCCGCCTATAGATTACTTTGTAGTTTAACCCTTTGCACTCCTATGTCGAGCTACAGTCGACACAGCTTTCTATGACTCTTAACGTTTCATCTACTAATTATCGACTTTTCGAAAACAACAATAATTTTGCATCTTAACATAAATACCCTGCGGTACCTACAATTGTTCCTGGCATCAAGTAAAAATGACTAATCAACGGTAGACAATTTTCTGATACTATATTTGCTTATCTGACAAAAACTTAGTAAAATAATTCGGAGCGCAAAGGGTTAAAGGTATTCCAAGAAAGCTGAGTGTACCTTTTCGACCCACCGTATGATAGTGGGTCAAATTTTACGTAAAAGTGATTTTAAGGAACTAATATTACGATGGTTCTAAACCACCATACTGTAAAGTACTATTCACAGTTGAAAAGTTGACAGTCGAAATGTCAATATAAACAAGGGGAAACGTTGTTCGTTTTAACCTTTGCACGTTAGGATGTAGGTAAATAGATGTGATCATCCGAACAGTAAGAAGAATGCGAGGGTTTTACTTTTATTTACCTTTCCACGGAGATTGTCCTAATGAGACAATCACAGCCAAGTGCCATCTTCGTAACTCTCTACAGTGCTGTACTTCTACAAGATGAAGCCTGGGCAAAGGAGAGCGAGTCAGATTGGTTTCCGAAACCCCAATTTACATTAAGTTCTAACAGTCCAACTTCCTGTTACATGCATTGTCGCTATTGGTTGAATCTGCTTTTTCTCCCAGACAGAAAAAGACAATTTCAACGGATTGACGTAGACTTATTCTTGAGCAGAATATTAAACATTAACAAAATGGAATTGTCACTAATACGAAGAATTAAAAAGACGTTTGAGTCGATGAAGTGTACCTGCAAAGAAACATATTTGCCCGATACAAATTATATATTGTACTTATAGAATCTATAGTATTAGGATGACTTGAAATTTTAGGATGGAAGTTTAATCGAAAGTTTGGGTTACAAAATAAAATTTAATAAAATTTGGTACAGTGTCTGCTGTGCATTAAAGCTGGTGGACTATTGTAAACAGCTCTCGGAAGCATCAGATTACTGCATTTATATTATAATTCTCTGAAAAACTGATGGCAGCAGTTATAACCAAAGTTAAAAATGACTTTCGACAGCGATGAAGTTTACTATATGAGAATGATTAGATACTTTGCGTAGATTGAAAAAGTGTTCATTGGCATTAACAAAGTTAGATGTCACAGATGATGAACATCGGTTGAAGGCGTAATACACGATTTACCTCTTGTTTTTATTAAAAATCTACAGTTTTACGTGAATTCTGCTCCACTGGGGCTACGAAATATAAATTACCTTTTTAAATTTCCCACAGGTGATGGCGAGATGATTTCAACTTGGGTCCCCTGTTTAGAAGTCCTCTATTTAAGTTTCACCCCCAACGCCGACATAATTTCATCTAAGTGGGTTCAAACCTTGCAAAAATACATCAAAAATATCACAAGCCTTGAGATAGAATGATACAAATTGGATTGAAACTGTAAAAATCACTTTGATACAGGGGGAGACCTGTAGACGGGGGGAACCCTATTACCAAACCGAATTTTTAAATTGATTCAAATCCAACTACACACGGAAGTTAATTCCCAATTGCCACAATATCTACAGCTCAGATCATCCTAATGAAACGATCCTCCGATTATTGTACGAAAGAGCAAACTCGGCGATGTACGAAATCCCCTGACGTAACCGCGGTATCCGAGGAAATCGGTAACTCGAGGGGTGGCCTTATCTACCCCTTTAGCCAATTAAGATACTCATGCTGATACACAATATCACTGAAAGCACATAGAAGCAGCGGTCGTAGGAATAAATTGATGCCCCTTCGAGGAGAGTATGCAAAAGGATGATCGGATGATATCGCTGGAATCTCGCTTATTAAGCCTTTGATATTCGAGATTTCTCGAAATTAGCCGCATGGAAACTCTCCACTCGTATTGGAAGGTCTTGGGAATCATTTTCGTGTGATGGAAGCCATCGGATGGAGAGTTCTGTATTTATGCGTTGCGATAACTATGATAAATCAGGGGATATTCAATTTTATTATTTGAGGATCATTTAAATGATCTTTTTAGCTTCTTATGTTAACTTGCTTGATGATAAATCTTACCAAGTTATATTCATATCTGCAAAATATCCTACTTGAATTGAAGTGGTTGACCTTTTTGAACATTTTTGGCTACGAGAACTGTCGTAAGTTAAGGGACATTCAATTTTATTATTTCAGGCTCATTTAAATGATTTTTATAGCTTGTTATTTCAACTCGATTGATGATAAATCTTGTTAAATTATACATCAGTATGCAGGATATTCTATATGAATTGAACTATTCGAATATTTTTAAAATTTGTTGGTGATACAGAAAAATGTTCTTCGCAAAACGTGAATGATTTCAGGTAACACGTTATTTAGTGTCAGTAATTTTTTCCCATGGGGATATGTAGGACACATATGAAGGTAATTCGTTTTTTCAATTTGAACATCTACTTTCTAATGCACTGATCTATGCAACGCATCAGTTTCTATACAAAAGTACTAAAGTGTTTATCGCAAAAAATGCAAGGAGGTCAATTTGCATAAGTCACGCTGTGTTTATTAAATATAACATTCAGTGGAAGCATCCGAAATTGTCAGTACTGTAGTGGCGGTGTTTAGGGGCTTATAGCGTTACATACGGTACTTGGCGTGTGTGTACACTGCCAGCCATAAGTATTAGGACACCTACTTTGGATGGAATAAATGTGAACATAAATCTACGCACATTTTTGTATCATTTTAACTAATTTCGTTTTATTTAGTAATATATATTTCAAGGCAAACATACATCAAGTGCTATAACAGGTTTATAATGCAAAAAATAAAACAACATTATATTTTGTTTTCATCGATATAACCACGTCTTTCCTTCTGCGCAGTTTCTGTCCTATATTTTCACTATTTATAATATATTTTGTGTTTTATTTGAGTTGACGCCTTGGTTTTCCCCTACCGTCCGAATTCTACAATATTCATAAAACTGAAAGCCTCAATTCTTGTTTTGCGTCTGTTGCAATGAGAGCTCTTCCTTTAACATTGACCTTGAGGATCTGCGCACTGTTAAAAATTATAATTTCCACAAAATTTATATTTACAACAGGCATCGAAAATATTCAATCTCATATTCTCTTAATTACAGTCACACAAGAACATTATACCATACATTTATTACATTCTATGTACCACCTTCTACGCCCTACAAAGCAAACTGCTTTCATTTAAATATTCAACGATACCACGCCCCAAAATTATCCCCAAACCCAAAACTTCACGTTACACAAACCTTCAACACTCTCTAATCCCGTTTCCATCCACAAAACCAATACACACCCCCGGCGATCAACCTTGCTCCGTTCAACCGTACTAATTATCAAAAAAGCCCCCCTCTCCTCTCATCCCTTTTTAATTTCCAACGAGAAAAATCAATTCTCAATTCCCACGGTATCACGATCGGCAGAAGCTTGTCGGAGGCCGATTTTGCACGTCGGAAATACCATACATTTTCCAAGGGGATGGGAGACACAGAAGCAGCTCGCGTCACGCGCTATTACACGATTAGGTGAGCGTTTAGGCTCCTCAAGGACAGCATCAACGTCACCGGTGGCTCTGAAAGCGAGGATATTCGCCGATCCTTGCCCCGCCTTTCTCCAGTTTACTGCCGCCCCGACGTTCTTTTTATTTTCGCTAACAGGGGTGGTTTATGGTTCTATTTGAATCGCTCCCGTTTGTCCCGAATGAAATATGTGCCGGAAGTCCTCGTGATCGAACGCGTCGAATTAAATACAGCCCGTGGGCTTACGTAGAACGAGACGGCGAATTTTTAATCCGTTAAATGCTCGACCCGTGTTTCAACGAGCAATTTTTAAGCGGCGACGAACGCTATTTTTGCACTGGTAATTTGGGCGATCTGAATTCGATAGGGAGGTTAATTGATGTGGCGATTGTCAGGGAAGTGGAGGATTTTTAGTGAGCTCGAATTAACGGAGTGATATTACAGGGAAATTGACTTTTTGGGAAATTTTGGGTTTGAATTTTGTAGGTGAATTCCTGTGCTTTTTTCACGGCGATATAAGTTTAGATGAATTTTGAATGATGAAATATACGGTGAGGATGTTAGTCAATTTGGGCGATCTGAATTCGATAGGGAGATTAATCGATGAGGCGGTTGTCAGGAAAGTGGAGAATTTTTAGTTAGCTCGAATTAACGGAGTGATATTACAGGGAAATTGACTTTTTGGGAAATTTTGGGTTTGAATTTTGTAGGTGAATTCCTGTGCTTTTTTCACGGCGATATAAGTTTAGATGAATTTTGAATGATGAAATATACGGTGAGGATGTTAGTCAATTTGGGCGATCTGAATTCGATAGGGAGATTAATCGGTGATGCGATTGTCAGGAAAGTGGAGGATTTTCATTGAGCTCAAAGAAACGGGGGGAAAATTGACCTTTTAGGAAATATTGGGTTTGAATTATATCGGTAAATTGCTGTGCTTATTTTCACGGGGATGTGGAGTTTAGGTGGCGTTTGAATTATCAAATGCATGGCAAGGCTGTTAGGTAGGGAAACTTCTCTGGAGATAATAGTTAGGGATTTTGAACGGGGCTGTCCACGCTGAAGTTTGAGGCGAAAACCACAATTCCAACTAGTGCCAACTGATAAGTAGGTTTTAACACTGTATGAGTAATTAAAAAATAATAGGAGGGATTACAAGTCGTTTGCAACTCTGGAAATTACATTTGTTACTTATAGAATCTATAGTATGAGGATGACCTGAAGTATTAGGGTGGAAGATTAATCTGAAGTTTGAGCTCATTGACAATGTTTGCTGTACCTTAAAGCTGGTAAACTATTTAAAAACAGCTCCCGCAAGCATCGGATTACTGCATTTACATTTTTAGCTTTATGCAATATCATAACAATGTTATACAGGACAGGGGACAAATGTTCTATTTGAAATTCTATTTACAATTACCGGCGTTAAGTCCATTTAAATATATGAAATAAGTACTTTGAAAGAAGGCGAATGAAGCGCAAAGAAGATTATCAGATAAATAATTAATTTATTGAAAGATACACGTGGAATATCTACTGTACTGATTCTCTGAGGAATTTTTATAAAAAAGAGTAGAAACTAGTCATTTTGGCCGTTCAGATAGTTCTAGTGTTAATCAGCAATTCCATTATAAGAAAGAAAAAAACTAATGCCCTTACCACTAATTGTTCTTACATTACATTCAAATAGTAAAACTTCACAAAGTAAAAACAGCAATTCATATTTCAGTAATATCACTGTAAGTACTACTTGCACTACTAATACCACCCGTCATTTTTGCAAGACTGAAACTACACCTGGAATAATCGAAACAACAAACGCATAAATAATACTAAACCTTCTAAACACCCAATATCAACTAAGAATGCAACACAGTTTGCTAGTAATGATCTACGTTAACACTAGATCTACGGTAAGCCGTCAAAGTGACGGATTCCTACTTTGTTATAAACGATTCGCAAATTCATAGAAAAGCAGTGCAGCAGATATTTCACGAGTACCTTATAATACACAAATTATTTAACTGATCATCTTTTCCTCTTGATTTCTCTTTTTTCAAAGTTCTTATTTAATATTAGGTTGGAAACTATGAAACGGGCGTTGAATAAGAATAAAAAACAAAAAGCTCAATTTTTCACATTATTTATTACATTCAATCGAAATAACTTCCATTGGCATCTACGACTTTCTGCCACCGATTGGGCAAGTCATATATGCCTTTTTGAAAGAAATCTTTCTTTTTAGAGTTAATAAAGAATTCAAAGTCTTTTATAATATCATTTCGGTTATTGTATTTCTTTTCTCTTAAAAATAATTCATAATTACGAAAAAGGTAATAATCGGTCGGTGAAATATCGGGTGAATATGGAGGATGTGGCAAAATTTCATATTGTAGAGAAGTTAATTTATCAACAGTAATTGAAGCTTTATGTTGTCGTGCCTTATCATGCAGTAATATTGCGCCATACCGATTGAGCAATGCTGGTTGTTTTTTCATAAGTTTCTCATGCATGGCATCAATTTCACGACAATATGACATTGCTGTTATGGTTTCGCCTGGTTGTAGGAAGGAATAATGGATCACTCCTTGGGCATTCCACCATATGGTAACCATAATTTTTTTTATGAAATTTCGGCTTCGTGGTGTGTCCTCGGGGTGTATTCTTATCTACCCATTTGCTTGATCGCTTTCGATTATCATGCAAAATCCACTTTTCATCACAAGTGAAGATTTGGCGTAAAAACGGCAATCGTGTATTGCGAAGCAACAAAGATGCGCATTTGCTCTTGCGGTCGATCATCTGCAGTTGCGTCAGTTCATACGGCACATATGAGTCCAATTTCTTTACTTTATTTATTGTACGCAGATGTTTTAACACAGCCGTATGGCTAGTTCCTAGTTTAGACCCAAGTTCGCGAATAGTTGTGTGTGAATCGGATTCCACAGTCATCCTTAATTCCTCGTTATCAATATGGGTCGGTGGTCTTCCTCGAGGCTCGTTGACGACACTCAAATTGCCATAACGAAATTTTTGGAACCAATATCAAGCATTTTTTTCAGTAGTGGATCCATCTCCGAATGCGCGATTAATGTTTCTCGAAGCTTGAGCTACGATATGATTCAATTTGAACTCATACAAGAAAAGTAGATGTAAATCGCGTTTTGTTTCCATTTGGTTTCGGAGAAAAATAATATAAAAATGGGATACAAACACGAAAAAATTTTACGAAATGGGTAAGAAGAATACCTTTGAACTTTATAAATAAAAATATCGAGCGCACGTTACAATGAACCTCTCTCAGTCGCAGCAGTCGCAACCTAATATATTTAAGTATAACAGATTTAGCCCGTGATCTAGTGTTAATGATGCAAGTCGATTATCTGAGGAACATTTCCTAGAGATAGCCTCAGCGAATCAACGATAAACATATTTCAACTTTGTACAAGTATTCCGAAAAATAATAGCCACGGTTATGAGTGGTATTACTGCTTGGACAGTTATATTCCATAATCATGGAATCTATAGCATAACAATGGTCCGAGGTTTCCGAGAATAAGCCGCATCCAGAGTTTGGCCTGATTTATAGTTATTACTTTGACCCTCCTGAAACTGCCTTTCATTGTTGTGGAATGTTAGTCCAATAGAAATTTCCGATACGATTAACGTCTGAAATTCATATGTTATTACTTTTACGTTCTCTGTTATAAACATGCAAGATCAGACTGTAATTATGAAACTCATATCATGTAAAAATTTCCGGATTTGATGAAGCGGCTACGGAATTCAATCTCGATTAATGTATGCAATTTTGAATTTTTAATAATATGCCATGATATATATAATTCAATATTTTGGGTGGAAGGATTTATGTTGTAAAATGTTTCAAAAAATCAAATTAATACGATTATTATTGTTAAAAATTACTGCCGCGAGGAACAATCCTTTTAATCTTTTATTCCTAATAATGCTAAAATCTAAATCTAATCGCAGAATAAGCCTGGAAGGTTGAATGCGATGTATAAGTTTCCAGTAAATATTAAGTTAACAAACATACTTCAACAATAGTTTTCGTAACAAATTACAGTACTATAAGTACGTATAAAACTGTTAGAGTTTGTGCTTTCGAACGAAATATGCGTGATTAGTAATATTACTTTAATAGCGGTTTTTACAAAGACAGAAAACAGAACTTATTGAAATTGACTGTCATTAGGAAACAAAACCAAACAAAACAAATATCTGAGAGAGTATTCCAAGTTGAATATTATTTTTTTACTCACCCTCTCTCTCTCTCTCTCTCTCTCTCTCTCTCTCTTTCACAAAAACATAATCAGAAAATGAAAGTGCAGATAAGCCTCCATTAAAACATAAGCAATAAGTTCTCAATAAACTCATGTTATACCTCGCAAAAATAGAGAAGTCCCCTGGACTGTTCTCTGTTCTGATTCGCCTGACGGATAGAGACATCCCTCGTTCTGACGTTATTTCCGATTCTAACGCGTTATTAGCCGAAAGAGCCGCACATTCGTTGCATCGTCATGTGAACGACGAATAACAACCGTTTTGTTTCCGGTTGTTATTCGTCGATCTCAGGTTTCCAGGACCCCTTACTCGATACCTTATACCGCGAGGCTTCTCTATTTTTGCGAGGTATAGACATTTTGCTCCTAGAAAGTTGCGAGTAGGAATGCATTGTGCTTCCGGTTACGTCTGACAACTTAAATTAAAGGGATCGGTCAAACGCCTCGAAGTTCGCCATTCCGTGAGTGTGATAAGCATGAAAGTACATAAGTATTATACATGGTGTTCAGTGGTGCGATACTGACAGGCCTTGTAGTGCCGCAGGGGTTCTTAGAATGGGGGTAAAAGTTCGAACTTCCTTGCGAGAACTCCATAATAAATCGTATCAAATCACTTCACTAACTACTTTTCGATTAAACGGCTGAGAGTAGGTGATTTGTCATTGTTGCGGGAAATTGACTATGACGTAACGCGGGGGATACATTTAGGGAAGTTGTCGAATGTTTTGTTGTTTCTCTCCCCTTTGGAAATTTAGGTTAAAAATCGATAATATCGCGGATGATTCCGTACATTGGATGTATTAAAAAGTTTTTCTTTATTTAAAATTTTTTTTTCTTTAATCTTTTACAATTAGGTGATATGACATGCTTTTGCAATTTTACTTGCTGATCATAATTTTGAATGAGTTTTATTGCTGAAATTTTTAGATAGCAAAGTTTGTCAAGTATTATAATTAACACGTTGAATGGCACCGGTATTTCGCTAATTTCTTCATTTTTACTGAAGTGAAACTTTTTCTATTTAAATCACATATTTACGAAGCAGAAACTTTAAAGAGACAAAGATATATATAGACAGCTGGACTTGACCTTATTGAGATCAACGCGTAAATATTGACTGAATTAACAAATTCGTAAATATTACAAGCTAAAGGTCATATGAAATTTCATTGAATTCAATAGCGCCGGTCACCGGTGACCCCCATGGCATTCAACGTGTTAAATAAATACGTATTCTCTTTCCTTTCGAAAAAACAGAAAATTAGCCAGTTGTTTATTGCAAAATATGATAAGGTGTCTGTGCCCGTTGAAGATTTATTTACTAAATCTATGCAAAATTCTGCGCCTATGTTAATGACAATTCTATTTGCATAGTATACTTCAAAAATTTCTACATTATTGAAACTTTGATCCGAAGTAACAGACATTTTAAACAACAGTTCAAACGCGTGGAACAATATAATGGCGCAAATGGCAACGAGAACATGTTTCGGAAAACTACTTGTTCGCAACACCACCGCAAAATTGAAGGGACATCGTAGCTTCGAATTTATAGGGTATGGAAAGTAGGATTATTTTGAATGCATGATTCCAGCGTAATTGTCAAAACTTTCTCTGCATTCAGATGAAGCGAATGCGCGCGAGGAAATTTCCGGGCGCCGCCATTAGTTATAAATATTCGTTATCAGAGAACCGTTTTACGCGCATTTGCGTAAACGATAAAGGGAGTACTTCCATTCTGCGAACGTTACAAATAAACGAAAAAATATTTGGCAAGCACAAGGAAATATTTGCACCGTACTCGTATGGTTTTGTTCTCGTGTTCACGTCGAGCGGTTTTGCATAGTCTTGCTTCTAAAAGTGACCATTTTTTCAATTTATATTACACCGTCATGTGAGTGCATTTTCTGAAATAAATATATCAAAGGACGATTAGAATTTTTGATTAGATTGTACGATAATAAAGGAGAAATATTGTTGTACTGTTTCTTCTTACAAAATTTTTTAATCTTGCAAAAATTGAAAGATACTTTACGGAAAGCAATAAATATCTTCATTGAAGAATTTCATAAATTCCAATCACTTTTATGGCTTATTTCTGATATTTTACGCTTTTAATGAATACGACAAATTAAGAAATCCAAATGACTGTTCGTTATCACAAAAAATGCAAATATTTACTGCACATTTCTAAGTAAATCGGGTAAATTAATAATCGTCCATTTCCTCTCAAGAGGGGAGGAAATATCTCCTACTCAAACTGTTGAGACTTTTTCAGAAGGACACTTAATGTCTGAAGAGAAACTATGTTTAATACTTCAAAGCGCTTAATTTAAAAAGTTATTCGATACTTCAAAACGAAGTAGATGGCGCCTACACCGTCACAAAGTTCTACACTTTTTCCTTTTTTTTTTCACTCGCAACATTCTCGTTTCCGAAAGACATAAAGCGAATAACCTTCAATTTCCGAGGCATTAATTAATGTCGATCGAGAAGCCGTCGTGATATATGTCTATCAAACGAAATTATGTGTGTCCGAAAGCGAGGCACAAGCCACTTTGGATTGAGTTCCTTAATCAAAGGGCGTCGAATGGACGACGTTAACTTTGATCCGATTTTCATTCGATAGGCATTATTGGATTGACGACGATTAAATCGGACAATCGACGTACAAAATCGATTCAGCTTCCTCTATCGCGTCGTTCTTCTTCGTGCCCTTCTCTTCTCTATTTTTTGTCTTTTATCATCGACTATCTCCATGCTTCGATTGTCAATTATTTTTCAACGTGTTCTCGTCAAAGAGATGACAGCATGAATTTCTTATTTTTAGCGTACATTTTTTATTCCTTGGACTACTAATTGCTATTAAAGATCACATAGAGGTGAAGGAGTACATCTTTAATTTCTTTAAATATTTGCTATTTTAGAGGACCCGTAATGATTCTTTGCCATCTCAATTACTTTTATGAACTGTTATCAATTAATTGAAATTAAATAAATGATATTGTGTATCGTTCAGTGTTTATTTCGCTTCGATGGTACTCATAATTATAAATATTGAATTATACTTTGATTGAATATACAAAATATTTGTCAGATCGAAAGAGAAAGTAGAAATTACTTTGACAGTAAAATATTTATGCCAAAACGGTCATGTTGACGTAAGGGATTGGTATTTCCTAATTAACACTAAACCTACCGACGTTATATCTACTAAAATTTAGATATACGGAACAAGTATTTTGGAAAAAGAGAAATCAAGAGGTGAAAAAGATGATTAATTAATTAATTTAGGTTTTATAAGATAGAAGTGGAATATTTACTTCACGTCTTCCCTCTCAATTTAGGTAACTTTCAGAAAAAATTGGGAACCGGTCATTCTGACCGGCTTGGTAGGTTTAGTGTTAATATTTGTTGCGACTGATAGTAATAGAATTTTCTACATTTTTACGTAAGCTTTTTTGCTATTTTTTCTTAAACACTATATACTAGGTTCTTTTCATCAAAATATTATTTCTTTGCATTCAGAAGATTTTCTGACGAACAATCTATTTCTGGTAGGTTCCACCCACTGTAGCATCGGCTTCATAATTTCTAAAAAAAAGGAAAATAACGAAAGTATTAAAATTCCTGTCCTGCTTATTCAGTCTTAAGAAATTCTAAAAATATTCTTAGTAATACCTTATGTATCTTAAACGACTTTTTAAAAATTCAACTCTCTTGGAAGAATATAAGAAGTTAAGATAGTCATTCTCTTAAAGGAATTCGAACGAACATCCTTTGATAACTACAGAGATTACACTGTGATAAAAAAGTTCTGCGACATAGCCGAACATTTTTTCGCAATAAAAATGAATATAACATTAACTATTTGAGGACTACGGGTGCATATATGTGGTCTGAGAACAAATATGTTTATAGTTTATCGGTGCAGGTATGCACGGATAGAGTTGAAGAATTGCAATGTAACAGCTGAAATATGATTATGCAAATAGTTATTTATAATTTGTATGCATTAACACTCTGACTTTCTGACAAAAAGGTGGCTTTGATCGTAAAATAAATCGTTATCTGTCAATATTCAAATAAGTCTCCAACCGCAAAGGGTTAATAACAGCTTTTAGAACAAAGAACAATTCCCTTCCAAGGGAAAACCTCAAAGAAAGTTGCGAAACAGTTAAACCTCCCTCTTGAAATGCGTAATCACATCTTCCCGCGAAATATCCAATTTCGTAGACCGTTGAAATTCATGATAATTAAATCGAACGAACCCAACCCTTTCCTATCCCTTTCATCGTTCGAAAGGAACCACTGATTTCATCGGAGCCTCTTTTCCGCGACGTACATTCGATTCTTTCTCTCTTCCTCTCCCTCTTTCTTTTTCTCTCTTTTTTACGACAGAACAGTTTCTGGGCACTGGAACACGCTAATGGAGAATTTACGTAAGCGTTTGAACCTGATGGAACAGGCAACCGCTTTACAAAACGAATCTTTCATTGATTTTTACGGAGCTTAACGTAAAATCGTGGCACTGCGCAAAAAGAACTCTCTTTTTTCCCGCCCAAATCTCACGAGCCTTTTGTCTTCAAATTGTAAAGGGTGAAATTCGAGAGAGTTTCCATTAAAATTTTTTAATAGAATAGCAAAATGAGGCTTAAAAATCTCTATTTACAATTCTTTTCTTATTATACAAAGGCACAATACTATGAATAATTTTTCAGCTAAAAATATTCTGACTTTCCGTTGCTGCATGGTAATTCGTAATCAATGGTTTTATTAATATTGTGATGAAAGAGAAGCTGTAGAAACGTTGAAACCTTAAATTCTCCTGACAATTTTGACGAAGGAATTTCCTTACTGCGAAGAGATTTTTAACCCCGCGGTTCCTAATAGCCCCTTTTAGTCGCCTTTTACGACAAGCAGGGGATACTGTGGGCATATTCTGACCCCAGCCCATGGGGGTGGTATTGATTTAATTATTTCTATTAGACTTAAGAAAATTGAAGGAATTCACCGACGATATTAAAGAAAGATCAATCAGTTTCTTATAAAAATGGGATTCTACCTTGAAAATGATATCGTTCTAATTTCAAAATATGTAATATTTAGCAGAAATCAAACGATTTCTTGCTTAATAAACAATTTTATAATTTTATTTATTTATGGTCTTATCCACTATGTAGCTATCGGCATGTATCACAAATTTTGTACACAGATGTATTATTCAATTTTGCACTTAATTACTGTTATAAATTAAATTAATGAGTTTAATTGTGTATAATGTAAAATATATACGGACATAAATACAGTGGGTAAACAAATTTTTGGCCCACCCAGTTTTCTTGGAATATCTTTAAACTATAAAGTAATCTAATCGTATTAACTATGTTTATTAGTGTCTTTTGACACACACATCTAGTATGCTGACTGAGACTTCTTAGTTATTGGTTATAAGAAAGTAAACCAAAGAAAACGAAAATTCCATAGCTAAAAAAGTATTGTCACACGTACGGTTTTATTAGGTTGGTAGGAAATTAATGTCGGGTTTCAAACTTTACCTTTAAATACATATGTTGAGAATGAGAATAACTTTCTTTAATTAAAATAAGTTCCATTACAATTTACACATTTTTCCCAACGAGAAACAAGTTTTTTATTAAATTGTTTTTTCTAAAATGATATAAGAAGATAAACAGACTAAATGAACGGCTATCTCAAATTTAAGCGCCAAAGTTTGAAAACTCGAAAAGCGACATTAATTTCTTACCAACCTAATACTATAAGGATAAGTGTTATTCGCTTTCGTACCCGCCAAATTGGGTTCTAAGGACATAAACGTAAACAGAATTTGCTATTATGAATCGCTTCCCTCAATGAACACAATCACTGTGTGTTTACACTTTGAACAAGAATCATAGCTACGAAAAAGAGCGAGTTATCATTCTGCACGGGGAATGAAATTATTTTATTATATAAAAATGGTGAAAGTTACCGAAAAATCGGTAATTCATTAAATTTAAGTTTCTTGGCAATTAGACATGCAGTGAAACATTTTAAGAAAACTATAGGTTTGAGAACAAACCACGATCAGGTCCTCCGCAAGTACTTATATCTAGAGAACGATGTGACATCGTCAAATAAGCGGTGAAACATCCTTTTGTAAATGCCAGAATTTTAGCTGTTGACATCGCGCCATATTCTGGAAAAGAAGTGACTGCACAAACAGCCCGAAATGTTTGCATTCTGCGGAACTTTACGATAGACCAGCGAGAAACAAAGCGGCCATTAATAAGAAGAATTAAATTAGCATTCTATACTATTATAGTAACTTCAGAGATGGCAACGTTTGCTATAATATTATAGTGTAGATACAATTTATGTTTGTTAAAAGATACTTATAAACATAGTTAATATTAATAACTTACTTGATAGTTTAAAGATATTTCAAGAAAATTGGATACCAATACATTTTTTATCCACTATAATGCATTGGATCTGTTTAAAGGTATGGGACATTAAATAATAATGTACACGATGACACATTTTATTCCCAAGTTGGTTAATTGAAAATACTTAATATTTCATAGGTCAATATTAATCTTGTAAGATGATCTTAATTGCTCGGACAAGAAACTATAAATTGGCTGCTGAAATCTTAATAAAATTATCGGTCGATTTTACGGTACGGGGCCATCCACGATAATTAAATCGAACAATCGGTTCGTCTGTCTGTCCCGTTTCTTTTTTATTGACCGACAGATACTAGACTCTATCCCCAACTTTTTCTCTGTCAAATACACGCATTTCCTCTTTGTCCCTCGTCCTGCTCCCCTTTGTGGAGGGACAATAGCTTTACGTGTATTGGCATATTCTAACTGGTTATTTACCTAAGTACCACTTTGGTGGCCCAAAGATTTTGGAGATAATGGGAAAATATTTTAAGACTTGAGATTTCCTCGAAATTTCGTCTGAGACTTTAATACAACTTTTTGGAATATTAGTCTCCGTATTTTTGTCACTTTAATTGGATAAGAATTGAATAAAGTTCAAAATTAAAGTGAATAATATTGAAATTGAAAAAATTGAATGTAATGACAGTTTAATTGAATTAAAGTTTAGTTGAAGAAGACAAAAATACGGAAAATGTAGTACACTGTATGGAATTTGTTTAAACCTTAATTTTCGGCAACCTTGAAAATTAGTTACTCTATAGTAAGGTGTTAAACATTAATAATAGCATTTCATGTAAAAGTCAAATTACTTTGTAATTTCAGATTCATGAAAGTAATAATCACTTAATCAACAGTAATGGTACGAATTTAAGTGGTTACATTAACTATATGCGATAAACGATAACGTAACCAACCAATGCACGTTCCAATATTTCAATGTGACCAAATACAAAAATAAAATTTTATAATATCCTAATAAAAGTCGTTCAATTTAAATTCACTTCATTATTACTTGTGTAATAATTACAAACAATTACAGATTTTATTGCAATGATATAAGACAGGTTTCAGTGTCGAAAATTAACGACATTTAAATATGTAAATTCATAATATAGGAAATAATGTTTTGCCGTTTAAGACTATAATTTTCTTTTTATCAGGGCTAATAAAACACTTGAGATAACTGTAATAAACATTAATTACGTACGATAAACGACATCATAAACATACAATGTATAACAGATTTTAATACCAAAATGTAACGACATAAAAAATTAAATATATATAGTTTCCCATTAAAATACTTTCCGTTTAAATTTTTATAATTGATTACAATAATTACAAACAATAACAGCCTTTCATATAATGACAGAATACAGGTTTCAGTGTCGAAAATTAACCAAATATAAAAAGGTAACTTTATTACATAATAATGGCGAAGGGACTAATGCTTTGCGGTTTACGAACATAATTTTTTTTATCAGGATTAATAAAACATTCGAGATAACTCTGTAAACTCGATGAAGGGAATATTTTGTCATCTTTACTTTCGTTTTATCGGTCGATAAGCACCTGACACTATCCCAGAATTCTTTGTTCGTCACGTATACCTATTCCACTTCTCACAGAGCCTCTCAACCTCTCTACTTGCCGGCGAACAATAGATTTTCGCACATTCACTCATTCTGAGTATACACCTTGTTGATATTCGAAGTAATGTACGATTTATTATTTGTGCTCTACTTGAAAAGTATAAACTACTCTTTAAGAAGTGCTCCTTATTCTTTTTTTAATTTCTATTTTCACTTTTGTGGTCGTTTAGACAAAATTCGAAATATTTTAGAAACCTATAGAGAAATGTAATGTTTGACGCTATGATTATTAATAGATCAGATTAATTTTTTCCACCTATTAATTCGTTCCATATATGACTGCGCCTCGGCAAACAATTCGATCTGTTATCACCAACTATCAAAAGGAGTAAAAATCGGTAGGCTATGGTGGATAGGGGAGTAGAGGCTTTTACTCGCAATCATTAGGCTCAAATTCAAATTCTCATTCAATCTAAGAAATTTTTCCTAAATTGTTAATTAATGTGCCATAGTCGGGGTGGTGCAAAATCCACCTAAAACAGTAGATCCTAGGCTAAACAACCTTACAAAAATGCAACAAAAGAGGGGGAATATCACTAGGAAATTTTTCCTAAATTATTAGTTAACATGTTATAGCTACGGTGGTTCACAATTCATCGAAAATATTGGGTTTTAAGAAAAATATCTATAGCTATTAAAGCCGAGAAAATATAAAAAAATGGCTCGAACTTACGTTCAGCGAGTCCAAGTGTTTAAGTCGCTCAATACATCTAGGAAATCTTAACTCCTAAATCATTAATTAATTTACCATAGCCCCGGCGGTTCCGAATCCTCCTAAGAGACCGGGTCCAATTACAGGTCAGATTCAAATACTAGTTCAGCCATTATTGAAAAAACTCCTGTCCTACTTTTAGAGGACCAACCTACCTCTTACTCTCCTATCTTGAAAGATCTTCTACCTTGTATAATTGATAAGTACATGCTCCATTATATGTTGTATACTCGTGCGATGGCCGCCTGATTTTGTACGGATGTGTATGTATATGTGAGTGTGAGCTGCAATTGTTTTCTGCAACTTCGAGCGGCTGCAGAAACCACGAAAACGCAGTTCATCTCGATTCGTCACCGTGCGAAGACTTTATTATAAAGTGAGGGACCAGGAACAAGGCACTTGGGACGGAAGGGGAGATTGCTCTCGCGCCGCCTATCCCCGCCATGTCGATCCTGGAATCCTGAGATCGACGAATGACAACCGAAAATAAAACACTCCTTTCGTCGTTCACATGACGACGCAACGAATGTGCGGGTCTCTCTTGCCAATAGCGCGTCAAAATCGAAAATGCTTGAGGGAGAGGGATGTCCCCATCCGTCGGACGAATCAGAGAAAATTACCGCTTAAGTGCCTTGTTTCTGGTCCCTCACTATACTAGCATCACCATTTCTTTCATTTAATAAATAATCTCGTTTTTTTCTTGTTCGTTCATCTCACTCACATCTGTTTTATTGTCCTACCATATCCTACACTCGACTCACGATTTATTCAATAATGGTAGAATATTTTCGCTGAACTTCTGCCACAGTGGTCGCTAAAAAATTAAACGAAACTCCCTGCTCGCCCGCGTAAAGAGTAAAGAGAATTGACTTTGTACCGTGACAACAGAAGCCACCATGTAATAACTACTTCGATAATGCGAATATTGCCTACGCTTTTTAACTCGATTAATAGCAATTAAGCCCTCCTTTTCAGCGTTCAACAGATGCCTCCATTATTCACTTCCCGTGCAAGAGACTTCGTACACCGTTAGTTTCCATACGTTGGCCCCTCGTCCTCCCTTGGTCCGCACTTCTTCCAACCCTCTCTCAGCCTCTCCACTTCGTACTAAATTATGGGATTCCTGATATTGATGCAAAGCGTGTCCAGACTGTCTCGGATGAGCCGTTAAGAGCAATTTAAAAATCATTTATCGCGTAGAAGATTTAGAACTTATATTTTTGGAATTCGACCTTTCATTTTGTGGGTAAAATAAAGAAGTCGTAATACCGAAAAATAATAAGGAGACAAATTGTTGGATTATCATATTTTTTAGTGTCTTATATCGAAGAGTGAATTTCGAACTTTATTGAACTTGACGAATATTTTAGAATTTGTAAGGAAACTATGGTAAGAATTAATGAATCGTCGAATGTGCCAGTAGCTTATGTCCCTTGATTTTTGCGGTATTTACATTACATTATCAATTTTTACAAAGATAAAGGAATGTTTTTTATGCGATTTGCTTGAATGAAACACTTTGAAGTGCTTATTTCATGGCTGACTTTCGTCAATCGGGCTTTAGAATATTTCTACGCGACATGCCGGCATTTTGTTTGATATACTCAAAGGGCTACCCTCGCTGTTGGGGAGAAAACTACAGTATGTTTCACTGCACTGACTAATAGTTATACTTAGTAGCAAGTGATGACTGTGATAAAGCGAAATTCTTGCACGTGATAATGCAGCTGTTACAGGTGCCGAAATGCACCTATTACAGTGTTGGCCAAAATGGAACGGTTATAGTGATAGGTCGAATTCAACTGTTACAGTGACACTTAAAATCCGACTCTTATAATGACGGCTAAACTGCAATTGTTATATTGGCGGCCAAAATACCGCTGTTGTAGTAGCAGTCAGGATGAAACTGTATCGTGACAGCCAAAATCCATCTATTATACTGTCAGCCATAATGTAACTTTTGCAGTGACGACAAAAAGAAACTTTTATAGCAACGACCAAAAGTACACCTGTTATAATGGTGGGCAAAATGCATCTATCAAAATGATGACCAAAATGAAACTACTACAGTGGCTCTGAAAATGCAACTGTTATAGTGACGGCCAAAATGTAATTAAGGGACACAGATACATCCTTCCCTTTATACCATGTCTTGAGACGGCGATAGCTCTTTTCGTTTCCCTCTGAGACCTTCTTGGATGGCTGTGGCCCTATGCATAGGGAAAGGGAATGCATCGACGTCTAAGTCCGAGGGGGTAAAGGAGCATTGACAACCCCAAGGAATTTCCAATGACAGAACGTTCGCGCCTTCACCGCATACCATCCCAAAGGGAAAGGTTGGAGAATCCCCGACTCCGTGCAGTTCGTGCTCGCTAACCAACGCCTCCACGGATAATGGCATCAGGGCCAATTTGCCAATGTCCTTGTTTACTGCATGATAATTGCGAATGAGAGTAAATTGAGACATCGAATGAAAAGAAAGGATGGAAACTAGCAAAAATAATAATATCTCACAAATACCTGTCTCTACGCCCGTCCAATAAACTTTGTAATATTAAAGTTGTTTGTAATATTAAAGTAAGCCTTACAAAATTCAATAAATTATGTTCAAAGTATGAATACGCCTAATTCTGTTGTTACACGATAGATACGTTCCAGACAAAATCGTGTAAAAAAAACATGAAGTTACATACATAGAAAAAAGGGGATTAGTTTCTTATCCTTCAACACTGTAAAATATAGTTAAAATAAATTTATTACAAAATTTATTACAAAATTTATTTTAAGAATATTTTAGATTTTTTAATCGTGCTAAATCGAAGGAAATCGTGTAAAAACGGAATCAATTTTTTTTCTAGACCGTGTTAAATCAAAACCGTGTAAAAAAAGACCGTGAAAAAACAGAATTGGGTGTAACTGTTAAATCAATCTACACGTACTCACGCAGCTACGATACCCTGTAGCTTAACCCAAATTTAATATCATCCTTTGTGAAGCATCGGTGCAGTTAAAAATCATCGTGAAGCAGCATTTTCCTCTACGATCGTCGAAGCCGTCGTAAAAATATATATCTTGCCTCCGCATAAAGAAAGTCCCGGAGAAAAATACCTTTCTATATTCATGGCCAGTAGCGTAATTAAGAAGACAAGCGCTCTCCGGTCATTCGCGAAACAAGAGCTCCTTGGATCTAGTATTTACACGATTCAGAATTCACCGTGTGAAACGTTCAGCTCCAGTACCTCGGCCCTCCAACGTTAAAAACGTTCAGGCGTTATTTCAGCTTGAAATTTACCCTCGGCTCTCTATCACTGTATTCTAAGTAATTTCATCCACTTTGGCTCCTTTAATCAACGAATATTTCAGCGGAAATATTACACAATGCTAACAGAAACGTTGTGCAACCGATACGATACTCTCGCAGCACGCTTATCGAAGACTTTAATTAAATTATTTAATCGCCGAGAAATTCCACCCCTCTCTCTATCATACTACCCCCGTGCTATTGCCGTATCGATTCAATTTTCACGTAAGCTCAAACGAGACAAGGCTTTTCGAAACGACAACATACTCGTGAATTTTCCTTTTTTTTTTACGTGAACGAACGTTCGAATTTCAAGGGATTTTCTACGAGACACATAGTTTCGCTGTTTTTTCCGAGCCGACATACTCGTATATGGAACAACAGATTTCCAGGTATTGGCATTTTTGGAGTATCCACATGACCAAGGGCGAGAATGGTCCACTTTTTAATCGGGATCGAACAATCGGACGTACAAAACGCTGATCCATTCTTTCGAGATGTTTCTTCTCCTTCTGTTCGGTTTTAGTATTTTTCGCTTCGTTTCGTATCTACCGACTTCTGCTTTTTTCAGTTTGATTGTTCGCCTCCTTCTGTTGTCAGATAAGGGTTTCATTTTGTCTTTTTCTGGGACATTTTTGATTGCTGTTACAAAATCATCTAGCGAGGCTATGTCGTCATCGACTAGATTTAAAGCCCATGTAATACGTATCTGTTTTAAATTGGTAGATGTGACACTTCGGCCAATAAGGGTAATATTGTGCGTTTCTTTGCTCTATTTGTCTGTCTCCGTCCCAACGGAAAGCCAATCACGAAATTGCAAGCTATACTCGACATAGCTTTTCACCTCAGTTTATTTTCTAACGATTTAATATCTACTCTTCAAATTCATAATGACTTTGTAATATCACCTAAATATTCGTCGGTAGCTATAGTTATTGCTATCATTTTAAAAAATGAATAACTAACGACAGAAAATGTCGTGCAATTAATTTCATTTAGCTCGCTACAAAATTGACAAAATAATTCGGACCGCAAAGGGTTAACATTAACCTCTTAACTTAAAAGCTCGAGAATACTCGGGATTTTAATTTTTACATAAACTTAAAAGCCCGAGAATGTTCGTCTATCTTGACAATTAGGAATTTAAACCCCGGAGAAATTCGTTGCATCTAGTTAGTTATAAATGTGGTCGCAAGAGAGTACGAGAAGAAGAAATTTTAGTTGAAAGAAATTCAACTAAAATATTCGGTCCTAAGACATTTTATTCTATGTGGAGTTATTTTTTAAAAGCAACGAGTATACTCTAGTACCCTTGAAGTGAATAATTTGTCAAATTACTGTTTGCAATAACCTATAATCATAATAAAGTTTAAATTCAGCAATAAAAAAGATTTGAAATTTTTGACGCACTTTTACAAAATAATTTTTAAGTTAAGAGGTTACCACTATATCTACCAAGGCAGTCAAAATCACTGGTACTGAACTCTTTAGAAAAATTCTCCTTTATAGGGGAGTATATAACAGAGTACATATTTCATATCTATTTTATAAAGTATAAATCACTTAGTTAACAATCTTTTATACCACTCGATTCGCCAAAGCACTCATTTATTATATTTAAATATAATTGATTTAACGCCGGTAGTTCTAGTGTTAATTTGTAAGAATTCAATTTCGACCCTCTACGCAGTTTAAAATTTCAACTAATTCAGTTTGCTCGCAAATGCCAATGCTGCAAATGTATTGTTTTGACAAATTTTAATTTTAATCTATAATCCATTCCAATTGAGGTCAATTTGTATTTAATATTTTTATTTCTTAATATGTTAATAATTTGGCTGTTCAAATAATTTAACATTTTTGAGGTAATGAATTTTTGTTAATCCATTCAATCTGTTCTGGCCCCGGCCGTGATATGGAAATTGAGATTGGCCCGTTGCTGAAAAACTAACTTGCGATTTTCAGTATTTTACTGATTTTTCTACTAATACGAAACATAATCTTATTCTTAGTGTTAATAACAATATATTTTTAATAATTATTTAACATTTATACGTAAAATAAGAAACTCTCAAATTTAATTTTTTTTTTGTATTTTAATGGTAATAGTTATTTACATTTTTTCTGGTCAAAATAATTCTGTAAACTACCGCGAATACAACGATGTATATTATTTTGATGTTACAAAGATTTAAATATTTTTAAAAAATATTTAAAGCGGAGCAACGAAACTAAATGTCTTGCGGAACTATTTTAATTTCTCAGCTGAAAACAAAATTTTTGTTGCACCTTTTTTTTATGCTTTCCCAAGAGAAACGTCTGCCCTATCGCTTTGAACTTTTTTTAAACATATTTAAATCTTTATAACATTAAAATAATATACATCGTTGTATTCGCGGTAGTTTGCAGAATTATTTTAACCAGAAAAAATGTAAATAACTATTACCATTAAAGTACAAAAAAAAATTTAAATTTGAGAGTTTTTTATTTTACGTATAAATGTTAAATAATTATTAAAATATATGTTGTTATTAACACTAAGAATAAGATTATGTTTCGTATTAGTAGAACAGTCAGTAAAATTAATGAAAATCGCAAGTTCTTTCAAAAAATAATTTTATCCAGCTAGATCGGCCAAATTACGCACTATGCCCTGGTGTGAAACAGCGCCTGGTAGGTCGTGACACATAATTTTGAAGCACCCTGTACATGTTATTCGTCGTCATTCTGTATTTGTTAACCGCTCGGAGAACCTTTAAAGTCCTTTTTTCTATTTCTATTTTTGAATACCATCCTACAGTTTATTGATTAGTTTCCTCGTTTGTTTACGTTCTTATGTAAAGAGTGAAACGTCGAAAGCAGGGCAGATTTGAATGAAACGTGTAACGAAGATAATCTATTCAAGAATGTATAAAACTTCGTCTTATTCTCCCTCATTCCCCTTATACTATCTATCATTACAATCCATCTTTCCTCTACTTTCTATTCTATCTGCTTTATTTTTACTTCTCAATTATTCATGACATCTGCTAGCTTTTGCATACATCGAGATCCCCTTCGCTGTACATTTTTTCTCATTTATGTAACGACATCACGCTTCCGTGACTTATCAAAGATGTTCAAGAATAAAAGAGAACCTACCGAACACAATCTACGTGAACGAACTCCGTGCAAACGGATGGGAAATTCTGCACGGAAGATAATCAAGTCAGTCATGGAGACATGAGAAAATGAGAAGGAGTATCAGTTGCACGTTTCAATTTTACGTTTTATTTCCATATCCTTCTTTCTTCTCTCTCCGTTCTTATCCCTTTGCCTTTGCTAACTTTACATTTCTGCTCGTCAGAGTTGAAAAGTGATGTCCGAAGTTCTTCTTTTTTTAAACAGAATTGAAAAGCATTCACAGAAACGAACAATAGACTGTGCACGGTATTCTCGATATAATTGACGATGCGCTCTTCATCGTTCGTTTTTCAATTAACTCCCAATATTCTGATCGCTGTTAAATAACATCGATCGCACGCGGATAATTTCATCGATGGCCTTCCTCCGACAATCTGCTTCATTAGTCGGACATTCTTTTGCCGTGTTTTTAATTATCGTCGTTTCAGGCAGCGATGAATAATTATTTCCCTTTCTATGGGATTGTTTACCTCGGCGAAGGCCGCGAAGGATGACGTGAAAAATGATAAAATGAAGTGGGTCGTTTAAATGCACTTGGAAAAGCGAAAATTATTCGAAATCCCTCTCAGCGAGTATTTTCTACGTTAAAACTGACGCTTGTTTTCATTATGACTTAATTTTTTAAAGCATGCACGCTGCTTCGCATAAAGTATTGCAATCTTTCGAAATGAATATTTACAGAAATATTGTCATAATTGTACTATGAATTACGGTAGATGACAATCGTTGGAAAAAATAATTAGGAAAATTGATAAAAGAATTAAGGAAGTTTCAAATTTCGCGCAGTGACATAATGTAGAATGGAAATGTCTAGTTTCCTTGTTTTCCCTTGAAAGAAACACACTAAACAACTCGGCAAAAGAATTGTGAGAAAAAAAAACGACCTAGATTTATGCTACATGGAAAATGGAAATTCAGGCATATATTACACTACGAGAAAGATCATTCTGAACTGGAAATTGTATTAATGCACATTAACTGTTATTTAAATAAATAACTTTTACATTTTTGTAACTAACCTGTTCACATATAATATTTTTGAGAACGCACGATTTCTGAAGGTACCAGAAGGCAAACATTCTGTTTTCTTTAACAGTTTATCTCCTTTTGTTTTCGAAATGGAGTTTGCAAACTGCATGTAATTAAACCGATGAGTTTCATCCATTTTTTCAGACATCTATCGTAACATTTTAATTAAAGAATTTGTGTTACTTTGAAGACGTTGTTTTACTTTAAAAATGTATGCATGCTGCCGAAATTTAAAACCGGTAAAAGTGTAAATTAGAAATGATTAAGAACAATAAACGAAGAACGGAAATTCAGATATTTACAGAGATTTGTCAACCTTCGCAACTAGAAAAATCGAATCTTAGAAAAACCTTCATCCTTTAACACTAAATCTACCGACTTTTAATTCAATCCATTTAAAAATGTCAAATAAATACGCTAAAAGAAACGAAATGAAAAAGGCAAAAAACCTAATCGTTTTGAATAAAAATTTAAAAAGAAACAACGTCGGCAGTTCTAAAAACATTTACAAAAAATTAAGAACAATCCATTTTATCCACCTGGGCACATCAAGTGTAAAAATCCCTCCCAAAAATTCTTCAAAATTCCTTCTATTTATCCTACCATAACTTTAATCTCATATTTGTGTAAACCAGCGCAAATTCCTCGCCGGCTGAATTCTCTATGAAACACGAAAGAACGCAGAAGAAGGGGGAAACTTGAAATCCTCGGAGTTCTCCAAAAAACATTTTAAGTTGCCCGAACACTTTCCAGCGGGGGTTGTGCAACGCGAAAACGGGCTTCGTTGAGTTTTCAACGAGTACATCGTCATCTTCTTCTTCCGCTTCTTCTACGCCTCGGACTCGGTGGAACGTTTCTTTTCTCGACGAGAAAATTAACACCCCGTGACAAGTGGGATATCACGGACAGGAGGACGAATGAAAGGTAGATAAGGGTAGAAACGGAAAGATATAGAACGTCGCCGTAGCTCCTTAACGGTTAGATTAATTTCGTTTCGCAAAGTAGTAGATGATACCTCGGGGAAACGAGGCAACTTCGCAAAATGATGGCGAATTGAGTCGACGTTGAAGGTTAACCGTCGAGTTAGAGTC
Source organism: Cerceris ruficornis (assembly GCA_963989415.1). NCBI lineage: Eukaryota > Metazoa > Arthropoda > Insecta > Hymenoptera > Crabronidae > Cerceris > Cerceris ruficornis. The sequence continues at coordinate 5,538,675 of OZ022527.1, forward strand.
GATTACGTACACCATGCGAAATGGGGCAGTTTTTGTAATTGCGATTTTAATTCCTCAGTCGGCGAGGCAAACGGGTGTCCCTAAGTGCGGCGTCGTGCTTTTAACTTCGAAGACGTTAAATGTGTCGTTGCTGTTTTGCGCGCCTCATAAGTTCTAGTTTATGTGGAAAAGTCTTCGCTTAAAGGTGTCTCTAATGATTTCCTTTAATTATTTATATATATTGGTACATATTGGTCGTACTGATAATAGCTAAGGGATATTGAAGAATTTGGAGATTAACACTAGATTTACGGGCGTTAAATCGGTCACACTTAAATATATTAAATAAGTGCTTTGAAAAAAGAGGGATCAACGGGTAAATACGAATATCGGTTAAGTAATTTGTATATTATAAGATACAAGTGAAATATTGACTGTACCACATCTCTATAAATTTGGAAACCGTTTTTAAAAAAGTAGGAATCCGTCAATTTGATGGCTTCCGTAAATCTAGTGTTAATGAATTGTTTTCAGGCTGAAATGATTGCCTTAATTTTCTAAATAGTTTGAAATTTTCATACCATAGACTGACGTTTAAATTTTTACATTTTAAATAGGTTTTAATGAATAAGTAGGTTTAAAGTCACCGAATGAGAGAAATTTGTTAAACTGTCGGATAATAAATAATTCATTTCAGAAGCTAATGTAATTAACTTCCTGCCGTAAATTGAATTCCCTTTCTCCACATTTCATTTTATGTAGGCGATCAGCTTGCCATCTCAATGGCTCATATCTGGATGTTTGATGAGCTCGATTGAATTTAACCCTTTGCGCTTCAACTACCTGTGTGTCTGGCACAGCGAGTAAAGACGATCTACTCAAAGGCTGTACTGTCAATACAAAATGTTAGGTCGTGCGGAGTTGTGTACCCTATTGCATTTGCCGAAAATCTTCTGGTTTTGTAGGAGAGTATATTTTCTGAAGATCAATATCGTTGTAAAATTTAATATACAATATGTTTCGTTTAACAGGAATGGGTGAAATACGTTACGATGAGTTAATACTATTAACACGCTGAATGACACCGGTATTTTGTTAGTTTCTTCATTTCTACTGAAGTGATACTTTTTCCATTAAAATCACATCTTTACAAAGCAGAAAATTTAAAGACACAAAGAGATATATAGACAGCTGGACTTAACCTTATTGAAGCCAACGCGTAAATATTGACTGAATTAACAAATTCGTAAATATTACGAGTTAAAAATCATATGAAATTTCATTGAATTCAATAGCGCCGCTCACCGGTGACCCCCATGGCATTCAGCGTGTTAACAAAATGTTTTTACACAAATTACACTGGTCAACACGATTTTTTCCCAACGAATATTTATGCTGATTTTTACAGGTTTCGTGATACTCAACACGAATACGAAGTCCGTTTGTTTCTATCAGACTCCACATTTGAGAAAATCAGTTTGGACAAAATTGCAAATTTTCAGATTTTAGAATTTTGTGTATTTTAACCGTAACAATTATTTAAATTTCTTTTTGCATAAAATGATTCTAAAAACCCTCCCGAATATAGCGATGTGTATCACTTTAATGTTATAACCATTTAAACATGTTTAACACTAGATTTACGGACTGAGCCAATTTGACTCATTAAAAATTTGATTACTATATACAGGTAGCCCTCCTACAACACGGCATCTTATAACACGGTTTCGCTATAACACGATTCATAAATTGCGGAAACCCTCCTACAACACGACGGCCTGTAACACGGTTTCGCTCTAACACGATAAGAAAGTCGAGGAGCTGCAAAACTGTCTAGCTCCATACCGAGAAATTTGCAATGACCTGGTAAGAACCTGCAAGCAAAGTAAAATTACAAATTTTTTTAAGAGGGAAGAAGATGCAAGAACTTTAAATGAAGAAAAAAGGTCTGAAAGTGAAGGCGATATCATTCCACCGAAAAAAAGTTCTCGGTTGATTATACTTAGCAGTGACGACGAAGAAATTTATTAAATTAAAGTTGCGTTAAATTAAAATAATATTTTTTGTTTTTTTTTGTTTTGTGTTGTACATACATTTATATTTTTAATAAAAATTAAGTTATTTATGTAGAAGTAAAAAAAATCTTTGTTTTTAATAAGCTTTTGGAACGTAATTCCCCGTTTTTCTTCTGGCTCTGGGTCTCATACAACACGGTTTCACACAACACGGCATTTTCTAGGAACCTATCTACCGTGTTATAGGAGGGTTACCTGTATATATATACATATGTAGTATCGGGGATTTTTAGCCACCCTGTAGATGTAAAAAAGTAAGGACAGGTAGACCACGGTACAGGCAAAACGGTACACAAGGGAGAGTGCACGAGGCCGGCAGGCCCGGGAATTTCCCGGGGGTGAGGCCCAGCGGCCAGGGTCCTCGTGCACTAGGGCGGAGGTGCCGTTTTTCCTCGAGGGACAGAGACAGACGCAAAAGACGAAGACGCACGACGGGAAATAAATAGACACGACGGACGAAACGAAGTTACAGTTTGAATACGCACGGAGACAGTTAATAGACACACGGAGTTACGTTATACACGGAGACGGTCAGAATATACACGGAGTACGGAGACGAACGGAGACGAATAGTGTAGGATATTTATTACAAATACACGTTAAAAAAAATAAAATACAAGTGGAAACACAAAAGTACGGAAAATACTTGAACGCACACACACACACTCTTATGACTACTAATAAATACACAAACGTCTGTCTAGTCGCGTCTATTCGTCTACTTGTACGTCTATTCGTCTATTCGTCTACTACGTCTATGCGTCTAAATACGTCTATTCGTCTATAACGTCTATTCGTCTAAATACGTCTATTCGTCTATAACGTCTATTCGTCTATTACGTCTATTACGTCTACTCGTCTATAACGTCTACTCGTCTAAAAACCAACGTGTCCGTCTAACGTGGCGTTCGTCAACTCTCTTTCTGCGTCTTCTCGACCGCGTGCAGTCCACGTCCGTCTTTCGTCTGTCTTTTGTTCTTACGGTGGATCCCTCTAGACGAATCTAGATTGATCCGCGCGGGTTTTATAAAATTCCCACACTCGGCCATCCTACAAGTCATCCGCCTCGGATGACAAGTCATCCCCACACCACGGCTTCATATACTCCGCGCAGGTAGAGGTCATCATTGGCCCCTCCTGTACACCTTCCTTTCGTACATCATACGTGTCTCGTCCCTTAACTTTAATTACAACGTAAGGCCCTAAATATTTCGTTTTTAACTTCAGGCCAGGTCCCGCCTGCGTGCGTTTTATGGCCACTAAATCACCTATTCGATACGTATTTGGCTTTCGTCGTCGTAAATTATAAGTCCTCTTATTCTCCTCTTGAACTTTTGCAATCTGTCGCTTCGCTGATTGGCGTAATTCGTCCCTACCCTTTCCAAAATTTTCTATTACCTCCTCTTCAATAATTTCTCTTAATCTCGAATCTGAAACACCCTTCATCTTCGTACCGGTAAGTAACTCAAATGGAGTAGTGTTTATGCTTCTTTGAAACGTCGAATTAATGGCACGTTGTACGTCATTCACATGCTTGTACCACTTCATGGGATCGTCTATCGCAAATTTCGTCAAAACAGGGATAATTATCCGATTTAAACGTTCTACTTGCCCGTTAGCTCGTGGCAATCCTGTTGTTACCGTCGAATGTTTAATATTTTCCCCTTTGCAATACTCTTGAAACTCGCCTGCGGTGAAAGCTGTGCCTCTATCGCTGATAATATGATGCGGACTCCCAAAAACAGCTTTTTGTACCTCCAATTTTCTAATTACCTCTGTGGCGGTCGTCGTCTTGGTGGGGTACAGCCAAACAAATTTCGTAAAGCTGTCTATAACGGCTAAAATGTATTTATAGTTTTTACTCGTGGACTCCAAAGGTCCTAGATGATCTATGTGGTAAGTAAATAGTGGGACGTCTTCTTTAAATAGCGGGTGTAGAGCACCCTCTTGTTTTCCAGCCTTCCTATTTGCTAAAATGCAGGTAACGCAGTTAGCAATGAAGCGCTCTATCTTCTGCGGCAATTTCGGAATGTAGAACTCTTGTTTTAACAAATCTTCCGTCTTCTTTACAGCAAAGTGACCCTTCTCGTGCGCTTGCCGTATCACTTCCATCTGCATCGATCTAGGGACAACTAATAGATCGCGGCCTAAAACAAATTTATATAAAATACCGTTCCTTAAAATATAATCTTCGTAAGGTTTTTCTTTCAATAATTCTACTATTGTTTTAATCGAGTCGTCGTCTTGCTGTGCTCTTCTTATTTTCGCGATTGCGCCGTCATGCTGCACATACATAACAGGGCATCTACTCAACGCGTCGACATGCGCCATCCTGGTACCAGACCGGTGCTCAATGGTGTAATAAAATTCTTCTAATAGTAGCGCCCATCGAGCTACTCTCGTAGTAAGGTCCTTCTTATCCATAGTCTTCTGAAATGCCTCCAATCCGTATTCCTTCGCTGTCGTCACGTGAAAAAATCCACTCTTCAAGTCTATTGTGCTGAACACTCTAGCATCCACTAACTTGTCCAATTGGTCCTCGATGAGGGGTAGTGGGTATCTGTCCTTCAAAATGATTTTGTTAATTTTCCGGTAATCTATACAGATTCGCGGCGAACCATCCTTCTTCCTCGCAACCACGACAGGACTTGCATACTCAGACACACACGGTTCTACCACCTCTTCTTTAATCCACTCTTCCACTTGTGCATCTACTATTTCACGTTCGACTACCGGTAAACGTCGCGGTCTATCGAAAACTGGTTGGTCGTCCTTAACAATAACACTCATCTCTACATCGGTACTTTTCGTCTTTTCCGGTTTATAGTTCGAAATTAACTCTTCGACTTCGTCACGGTGCCTTTTAACATTGTGCTCACCGATATCTAAAGAATTTTGATTCGAAACATCAATATGAGATAAAAATATAGCAGGTGTTACTTTCCGAACTGTAATACCGTTTACATCTATCTTAACTTCGGCTAAATTTAAAATATCACAACCAATTATAACATCTACTGACATCGAATCGTTCGGTACTATGTACATTGTACAGGGAAATTCTTCACTATCAATAGAAACAGTTGTTTGAAAGTATCCTAACGTTCTAATCTCACACTTACCTAAACCTGTTAATACAATTTCACACGCATGCAGCTCACACATTCCAGTCTTTTTATATACACATTCACGCATAACGCTTACTTGACTACCTGTATCAATTAACGCATCTATAGCTAAATTACCACAAATAATGTTTTTATACATACTGTTCTTCTGCGAGGTCGTTATATTGTTCACTGAGGCTCGCATTAATGACGGTGATGATTTCTCACGACAGTCACCGTTCTCGCAGTTCGCTGCAATATGTCCAAATTTCTTACATTTAAAGCATTTCTTACCTAACGCTCTGTGCTCGCATTCTACGGATCGGTGTCCCTTATCACCACAATTAAAACAATACGCCTCGATTCGTCGATCATCTCCTACTTCGCGCGGTAAAATCTTCGGATACTCTGTCTTCCTCGTCCAAACGTCTTTTCCCCGATGTTCTCTAGGCTTCTGCTGGCTGTCTCTAAACTTTTCTTTATTCCTCTTCTGTACTGTCTCGTATATTTTCAGACGTTCCTTGAAATCTTGCAATTTTCCCACGCCGTATAGTACATTTTTATTTGCAGAATCATCCGGTATACCATCGATTACATATTGAATTAGCGCTTCCGGTTCAATTGCTCCACGCACAGCTAGCTCCTTCATGTGAAGATAATATTCCTGGATGGTTTCGTCTTTCCTCAATTTACGTTTAGTCAGCATCTCATGTAACTGCGCACTGTTTACTTTCGTCGCGAATTCATCCAACAATACCGTCTTTATTTTCTGCCATGTTTTAATAACACCCTCACTTTGCACGACTAATTTTGCAAGACCTTTAAGAGACCTTTTTGCGAATACTATCTGCTGCAGTTCGGACCATCCAAAAAATGCGGCAGCTTCTTCGAAATCCATGATCCATCTTTCTACCGGATACGAATCTCCTCCATCAAAAATGCGTAAAATGTCCTCGACGTCTTTGTATCCCATCGAAAATCTCGAATCGTTTCGCTCTCCACGCGGTACCGTTTCTGATACATTGTTGCTTGCACGGACTGTCTCCGCTGCAAGGTCACAGTCTTTTACGGATTCAACTAAAACGTCTTCTTCATCCTCATCCTCGGTTCCTTCCTCAATATTTCCTATCAATGAATCTAAATTCATTAATCCGTTGCACACTCGTCGTATTATTTCCTCTTTGGTTCCCGTATAGTCAAGGCCAAGTATATTACAGCACGAGGTTAAATCACCAATCGTCAATCTTCTTGCATCTTCCAGTTTCTTTGTATGTCCTTCCGAACCATCGCTAAATTTGAAACCTTCAAATGCTCGTAGTCGCTTACGATTGCCTCTATCACCTTCTTGTTCAAAAACGAATTTATGTAAAGCGGTTACGGAAGCTACTGATGCCGTTTTCAGTTTTCGTTTAATCGTCTCAATCTCTCCTAAATTTTCCATCTTATCGGTGAACTTAAACTATTTTATTAAAATCAAAGTCTCTATCGAATTTTTTCTTTGCGTCGACTGTACAGTTCCTCGATCGCAGAAACGTGCTAATGCGAATCGTGCATACAATGTTGCAGGATGCGTTCAACTTACGCGGCTCTCCTGACTGCGTCTCTTCTAAATACTCTTCTTCACTTCGATTAAGATACTGTTCGTCACAAATATTGCAAGTCTATAAACTCTTCGCGTTCTCGTTTTTCACTATGTTTCAGCACTCGTATCCCGGACGAGCCCCCAAAGTTTGTAGGATATTTATTACAAATACACGTTAAAAAAAATAAAATACAAGTGGAAACACAAAAGTACGGAAAATACTTGAACGCACACACACACACTCTTATGACTACTAATAAATACACAAACGTCTGTCTAGTCGCGTCTATTCGTCTACTTGTACGTCTATTCGTCTATTCGTCTACTACGTCTATGCGTCTAAATACGTCTATTCGTCTATAACGTCTATTCGTCTAAATACGTCTATTCGTCTATAACGTCTATTCGTCTATTACGTCTATTACGTCTACTCGTCTATAACGTCTACTCGTCTAAAAACCAACGTGTCCGTCTAACGTGGCGTTCGTCAACTCTCTTTCTGCGTCTTCTCGACCGCGTGCAGTCCACGTCCGTCTTTCGTCTGTCTTTTGTTCTTACGGTGGATCCCTCTAGACGAATCTAGATTGATCCGCGCGGGTTTTATAAAATTCCCACAATAGTATACTTTAAGTTTAAAGTTAAGCACGATTCGCGAGTTTCCGATCTAACTTCAGATTCTGAAGTTTTCAAAAATGTGAAGATATGACTATTCATGCCATAAAAATGAAATTTGCTTAGAAAATTACATTCAAGCCTATTATCCCTTTTTACGTCTATTTATGGCTTGCAGGTTTCAGTAACTGGGGCTATGTAGACTAATTGTTATGATTTCGTTTATACATTTCCGGCTTGTTACGGTATAAACCTACAAAAGAAACCAATCTTGGCAATAAAGTTAGTTTTGTTATGAAAAAATTCCATTTCGGCCGGCCAGTTCAGCGCGGAACGAGAAAATGTTAAACACGAAATAATGACCGTTATCGTCAAAAACCGAAAAAATCGAAAAACACGTATCCGTTAATTTGGACCATAGCTTGTGTACATAAATTTATTTAATCAGTTGCGAATGTTTTTTGGAAGATATTAACAAAAAAAAATAATTTTTTAATATATTTTTTAAACAAATAATTTTTTTGCAACTTTTGTTACACTGTTCAATTCTCGGTTGAACAACACAATTTAAAAAAAAAAATTTTGACCCCTGGTTACCGAGATATATCCAAAAATGTGTTTTCTACCCTCAACTTTGAGGGGTATTTTCACCCCTTCAGAGTGGATGGTTGCCGATAAAAAATATACGTGTCCAATATTCTGACGAGGAGTACCTCTGACATAAATTTCATCAAAATCGGTGTGTTCGAGTTCGATATGTTCCCTTGTAAGCCGACAATTAACAACCACCAATCCCACATATATATATATATATATAAAAGTAAAATATTATTTTGTAAAAACATATGTTAAATTTTAGCTACGTAATGAAATATATGTAAATGTTGATTCCTCTCACCCGCAGACCCCTTCATTTCGCATTATCGAATGTGGTATACCTATTTTTACGGTTGTGAGCCAGGTACTTTGGTGGCTGATTGTGAGAGCAGACGTATGATCGCTAAGGGTTGATACCACTGTAAGGATGAATTACCAAGTAGCCCAGAAAATGAGAGGCATTTGGTGATTCTGAGTCTCGTCTTTGAAAGGATTATACACGCACTAATAGGTGAAAATGCTTGAACCCGAGCATGGAGCACTGATTACTCGTCGGAGGTCGAAGGCAAACTGATAGCGAGGCGAACATCGAAACGTCTTGTTGCTGTTAGTGGGCCCGTGAGACGGGCACCTGTAGGTTACGGTCGCCGAGACCCGCCGAGTATATTTTGACAACACGCGGCGGCCGTCGTGCTTCTTGGCCAGTGAAGTGGAAATAATTGCTCACGTTGCTCGTACAATTAAACTTAAAATTGTAAATGTAATTGAACGATATTGTTTACTTATATAACCAAATGTTATAAATGTAATACTTTGTTTAATGTAGCGCTCTTGTCAAAAAGTAACTCATATACATAAAATGTATTTGTAAAACAAACTACATATAATAAGTCATAAAGTCTGGGTTAGGTCATAAAGAATAAATGTATACCTGTAAAGCAAACTATAATACTAGCGCGGGTAAAAGGGTTGCGCTGAGAATCACTGGCGGTACCTTGTGTCTTGCGGAAATATTTTAATTTCTCAGCCGAAAACAAAACTTGTGTTGAAACTTTCAATTATAGTTTCCCCAAGAAAAATGTCTGTTTTATCGCCTTCTGTTATTAGAATTTCTTCTGGACATCTAACTTTTAAGATTAATAGGTAAATGACCATAAAAACTGGGGCATTTTGGGCGCCGTTTTCGATTTGAGCATTGTTTAAACATATTTAAATGTTTATAACATTAAAGTAATAAGCATCGTTAGATTCGGGAGGGTTTGTAGAACCATCCTATACCAAAAAAAATTTGATAACTCTTATGGTTAAAATACAAAAAATTCTGAATTAACTAAAATACAAGAAATTCTGGAATACAAACAAGGATTGACCGATTAGTAATTCAAATTGAAAATGAACTATAATTAAATCGACCAATCATTCCAAATAAGTGATCCAAATTTCGACAAAATATCGAATGCCCACGAGATCGGGCAATCACGTTTTAATCATCGAGCCGCAATTAAATTGGGGAAGGGTTTATTTGCAGAGCGGGTTTTTCCATCGATTCGGCTGCAATGATGCGCTTCCATATATCCTCGTGTAATCCTTGCTCTGCGTAAGTAATTCCTGTATTTGCACAGTACCATATATTTCGCAAATATGAATCCATGGCCGTATGCGACTACGTTGCACGCGAGCATGGAAACTGTTCCTTCATAATCGGGTAGTTTATAACAAAACTGGCAGACCTTGGAATATCAAAAGCTGTTCACGGTTCGCAAAGACGTTCCATACAGTGAATTGGCTTGCACTGGCAGCGAAAAAAACCATACGGTGGTTAAGTAATTATAATCACCCAATTTGTTAACTTTCAGTTTGACAATGTCGCGATTAGATCTGTGCTAGGTTTGGGTTAGCTTTTGCGCATTATCTACTTATTTATCTGTTAAATCTATTTATCGTGCAACATGTAATTAAACCATCACTCACCCATCACCTTTCTCATATTTTTGGATACTGACTCAAGAACTCGGTTCTTGAACGGCAACATGGCGACATTAGATTGCTCAAATGTCACCTGTGCGACGTTTAAAATTATGAAATAACAGGCTTCTCATAGAAATTGTGATAATTCGGAAAGCAGACCATAGCGGACCTGTTATATGTTTATGTGAATTTTTCTCTATTTTGGCATACTGAATTTTCTGAAGTTATACTCAGATTTTTGGAAAGGCTCTGTGTATGTGACTTTCAAAAATTCTAACGATAAGAACCTCCCTGCGGTCGGTGCCCAAAAGACGAGTCAGTCCCTGGAGTCGAATAGTCTCAATTTTTGATCGAAATCAAGACTTTTACACAGTTATTCGCAACAAAGTTATCATAAAGAAAGTGTTAAGTCCAAGGAATTTAGTGTGTTTTTTAGTCCCAGCCCAAGTCCCAAGACCTTAAGTACTTTAATGTGTTTTTTTTACGGACCTGATGAAAGCTAAGTGTATGTTACACAATAAGTAGAAATTTTGTAAAATGCAAAATCGAAATTTAATAAATCGGGTGATTGTAATTATTAAACGTATGTTTACAAATGTAATTCGGTAAGAACACAGGCGCGGCCTTCTCTTGCGGCGAACATCAAAAGGTCGATTCGCTGGCGACTTAATCGTTTGAGACATTGTTATTAATAATCAAGTAGGAATACACACTTTAGACGCTTTGCTAAATAATAATTATTTAAGAAGATAATCGTAAGGCAATGTTACGATATTTCGTAATAATTTTGCCTTAACAAGCTGGATATTACTATGAATATTAATTTATTAATTTATGATTAACTGCTTTGAATATTATGCATTACTATAATAGCAAGAATAATTTATCCATAAAAACGTTTTATTTATTGTTCAAACAGGTAATAGAGTTTCTATCATTTTCCGATACAAAATTGATAAATTACGATGGCTTTCAGGAGAACTCGTAGCAATATTAACAGCCTACAATTTTTAATTGTGTTTTACACCGGCTCGTTCTTTAGATTTAGCACGTAACAGATTAAATAGGAATCTGCAAATATTACCAGCGGGACGGAAATGACGGCGATTTTATGGTAATTCTGCTTAATCTTGCTGCGCAAACACCGAAACACTTGATCATAAATACATAAATATACATGTTCTATTAGAATTAATTGATTATTTCGAAATTAATGCACGAATAGTCTGCGCGGTTTACTTCGTTTTAAAATCATTTTTACAGTGGAATAATATAATTAATCAACGTGGAAACAATTTAGCACTTTTTTCAGTTTTTATGATAGGCTTCTTTATTATTAATACTAGAACAACCGGCATTATATCTATTTAGAGTAACACACTGAGTGTTTCTCTCATTAAAGCCTTGTCGCACACTATATTTACTTATAATCCACTTTATTGGATGGACTGCAAATAAACCTGGTTGTCAACAAAAAAACTTGGAGAGAGAAACCAAGAGGTGAAAAGGAGGATCAATTAAGTAATTTAGGTTTTATAAGATGGAAGTGGAATATTTACAGCATGGCTCCCCTATCAAATTGATGGATTTTTAAAAAAAAATTGGAAACCTGTCATTTGAACCGCCTTAGCAGTTTTAGTGTTGACACGTTAAGCACCATGGAGGTCACCGGTGACCGGCGTTATTAAATTGTAATATTTACGAATTTTCTAATACATACAATAACTGAATATTGGCGTTAAAAATGAAAAGTTATGATTATGTAATTGTTTTTACCTTTATCGTTTCCGCCTTATAAAAATGTGATTTTAACAAACGAAGTTTCATTTCAGTAAAAATAATTAAACTTCCGAAATTCAGTTAACATTCAAAATGTTAATCCCTTACCCTTCGATTTCTTTCGTCACTGCGTGCACAACAATTCAGAATTAAATTGGTAAAATGAAAAACAATCGGTGACTTCTGATACATCGTATAATTCAACGTAACTTTAATAGCATGGAAATAATTTTATCCTGTAACGTGCCATTCATATCTTCAATCTGACGTTTTATGAAAATCAAAATATCGTATTTCATTTATCAAGAGTAAGCTTTCGAAAATCTAGATGTCCTGTTCCATTTATCAAGAGTTAGCTTTTGAAAATCAAAATGCCCTGTTCCATTTATCAAGAGCCAGCTTTTTACAATCAAAATGTCCTATTCCACTTATTACTAATTATTGCAGAGGAAGGGGTTAAAGACCCGAGAAAAATTCGAGAACTTTTTCCCCCACAATAGAAACATCCACTCATACAAAGCATTTGTACCTCATTGCCCAGATGAAACCAACCCTCCTCGCAATCCACATGAAACCAACTTTCCCCGCAATTTCTAATTACACTCAACGACAGGATACACAAATATAAGCAGACTGCCGCAAGTTCAGCGAGCGAGCTTTAAGGTAACTCAATCGAGCCTGATCTCGGTCTACCTGACATCGTCGTACGAGATGAGAGCAGAGGCAGAGAAGCGTTTAGCCCGGCTAGAGCCTCCGGAATCAATAAACGGCCGTACGTGCGTGTTATGTTCGGGATATTGGTCGCCTCCGTCCTCCTGGCTCTTCGTTAATACAGATTTTCTTTGCCGCGAAGTGTAATCCGCTTGCGCCTGTATTCCGGGCGTGCTTTCAAAGGCGGCTTTTGTTGTGTCCTCGAAACATCTAGGTTTACAGAGCTCACCGAGGAGGATTGCCGGGACCTCCTGGGCGAATAGGATACTCCGCTTTAGGCTGAATTAACGCATTTGTAGGTGGTGATGTAATATTACATCCTTCGTGACGGTGATTACAGATTTTCGCGTTTGCGAGGGTGAACAGGTGGTTATACGGGTGGATAAAAATTCTGGTGGTGAGAGGGTGAATTATGGATGTTGAGGATCCACGCTTTCAGATGTTTGATGATTTTTAACACTAAACTTACCGGCTTTATATCTGTTATATTGAAATATACGAAATAAGTACTTTGGAAAAAGTGATTTGAAGAGGCGAAAAAGATGATCAGTTAAGTAACTTTTGTTTTATACGATAGACCTAAAATATTTAATGAATGGCTGCCCAATCAATTTGGGGAATTTTTGAAAAAATCAGAAAGCGGTCATTTGATCGCCATGGTAGGTTTAGTGTTAAGGTATCATTTAAGCGAATTTTGTTTTGGTACATCAATAAATTCATAATCAGTTAGTACGTCAAAAAAATGTTGATTGTGAGACGATGAATTGTGAATGTTGAAGATCCACGTTTTGAGATGTTTTACGATTTTTTGTATATCGTTTAAGTAACCGCAGTTTTGAGACATCATTGAAATAAAGAATTTTCGCAAATTTTGAAATTTCGTATTTTTTTTAATCTTAATTTTCGAACTTCATGCGCGAATTATTTTTCCTACTTGTTATCGTGTGATTGAAATTTATTTAACATTGTTCTGTAATTTTCATTCTAAATATTAGATGATAGAGTATTAGATGATAGAATGATAGAATTGTCAATTAATTTGGTATCCTTGGAGGCAGTAAATAAATAAACTGGAAACGGACAAGAAGCAAGAAGGAAATTGATCGATTTAAACATTTATACTTCGTAAGAGGAGACATAGAAAGTTAAAGAGATAAGTAGCCGTGGGAGTTGAAGCAGTATTTAAAAAAAAATCAGAAACTAATCCTTTTAATTATCTTTCCAACTTTACAGATAACTTTCTCTAATATGTAATATTCATTTCTACTTAGAATACATATTACATAAAAAATCTACATTACGTTGACAAAGAATTATTTTCCCGAATCTCGATTTATAACGACAAGAACCTCATATCTTTTGAAAATTGATACTTCAGAACTCCTACTATTCTTCAACTCACAGAATCTATCAGTTTCTCTAATTTCCGCCTTTACATTCAGTGACGAAATTTCGCTGCTATTGAGTGTGAGGAACCGTTCGAAATTTAATTCACTAATCGACGTTTTCAATTGTCGATGGCCACTACAATTTCCGGCTGTCAAAGGGTTAATATTGTATGACTATTTCTGGCTGGCAGTGGTTTGTGGGTAACGGTAACTTGATTGCTGCTAATTTGTAATAGTTGTTACGCGGTATAATTAATTGATTCATTGGACAAGTGTTTCGATGCTTTCACTTTGTCGAATCTCAATGAAATTTGGATCTTTTGCATTTGAAGAGTTTTTGAATGTGTATTCGACAATATTTGTACAAACAGTGATTCTTCTTTTCTGGATCGAAGGGAAACCACTACAAAAAATCAAACAGGGGAAAAATATTGTTCTTCATGCTATTAACTTATCATACTAAATTTTATAAAACTCTGTGCGCCTTCTAAGATTGAAAATCTATTTTTATATCAAAATTACCACCTACACTATTTTGATCATAGTTATTAAGTTGTGACAAGTGAAGAAAATTACTTCAAATAAAAATCCAATGATATATGATGCCAAAACTTTGCGATGAAAATAAATTTTAAAACTTTTTAATTACTTTTTTTATAAAAATGATAATTTATAAGGCTTCAAGTAAGGCTAAAGAGTGTGAAAGCATCGCAGACACCAAAGTTTTACTCTCTTTCATCCAGCTAATAAATATTAAATATTAGAAACTTAACATTAACCGTGCTTTTCCATAAAACAACAATCATTCGTTATAATTGATCTTTCCTTCGGCTTCTTATCATAAAATAGTTAACTATCTACTTAACAATTTCTTCTGCAATTACATGTACCATAACCCAGCATGAAATTACTAAAATAAAGATTAACTCTTTCGTTACTAATGGGATACATATGTCCCAAGCAAAAAATGGTAGAAAAAACACAACTTTTTAAAATTTGAAAGAAATTACTTTTCTATACTAACAATACGATAAAGTTACTGTGCAATGAGAAAATAGTTTGATGTAACATTAATTTCTACACAAACCATAATTTTAAAATTTTGTTGAGACAAATATTACCCAATAGAAGTTTGTGGATGTTAATTGTCAGATTAAAGGCACACCGAAAGGGCTGTCCGAGTCTTCTATAATGCATTTCATACTATAATATAAAACTCAACTTCATTCCAATAGCTTAATGATCCTATATTTTCCTTAACCTTTCACCCTGCCATTTTTTAGAAAATCTCAATTTCGTCCATTCAATTCGCTGTCCTATGATTCAATATTACAACATAAGAGTAACTGAAGTTATCAATTATTAATTATAACACCATAAAGTATGAAAATTTCTTGAAAGGGCTTCATAGCTGTAGAATATTCTACTCATAGGTAACTTAGAGTTGTAATACAACGATTTACTTAAGTTTAAGTCCTGTGCTGCAAGAACAGTTCAGAAATCCCAGCAATGCGAGACGTTGAATCGCACGGATGCCACGCTTTATCTTGCTGCAAAGAGGAATTTCGTGCACAAGTTTCACGTAAACCTTACGTTTTATGACTTCGAAAAACCATTCTGTCTGGTATACGTGACAGTATTTCCACGAGTTTAACACAGATTATTATTGGCCGCTGGAAATTGGAGCTTTAAGAGTTCAAGGATTTCTTCTAACGCTTATCTACCGAGGGATAATTCTACTTTCAATTGAGATACCGTTGAGAAGGTTCAACAATGTTTCAACTTTATTTCAAGTAACAAGAAAAGATTTCACTAAATTTTAAGACTCAATGATATTAAATGTGATATGAAATTGAAATTTTTGATTTAATTAGATTGAAAGATAAATTTGATAATTATTAAATTAGTTAAATTTTTTATTCGGATGAGTCAAATTTCTAACATTTAAAAAATGTAATGTTTCAATAGGTAAGAGACGACGCGAACAGTATATTTGATATCATGCAAAATATAAGATTCAACTATGTTAAATGTAATGTAAAATTCAAACTTTCGATTAAAGTAAATCGGGAGAACAATATTCCATTACTTAATTATTATTTCAATTTTCCAATAGCCATTCAATTGTCTCAAATGTGTAAGTCTTAAAAATATGCAATAAAATTGCAATAGTGGAGGCACAGTACGAAAAAATACACCAATTTATTGATAGTAACGTTATTGCGAGTTATTGAATAATTTCTTAGAAAATGACGAGCTCTAAAACATCTAATAACAATATATAATTATTGATACTATCACAGATCAAGAGAGTGGTTCATGAACTTCAAGACGGTTTTCTTGTCTCTTTTGTTGCATTTTCTCATCTTTAATAGCTACGGTTATTTTGCCTAAGATCCACTGTGTTAGATAGCTACCAAGTCACAGAAGCCATCACACACAATAAATGTCTAAAAAATTATTAGAATGTTGAACTCCGACCCAATGACAGAGTCACTCAAAAGTTTTTCTCCCAAAATTAGCAAACAAAAATGTATCCAATAAAATAAAGTATCGCTTGAAACACCAATCCTGGTTCTAAAATACAAAGGTACCAAAGGTACCGAAATTTTCATATTTGCATCTCTACTGTTGTACTTTATTTCAACAAGAAAAGCTAAGGGTCAGCGTCAGGTCCGCCATATTTTATTAAAGTATAATAAGACATTCAAAACCATCTTAAACATGGTGATTTAAGCAAACCTCAAGAAGGTAGATTACCAGACTAATCCTCTTATGTCAAACATAACAACAATAATATTGTTATTAATAATTATATAAGAATCTATTATATTCTACATGTACTCTCACCCGTTAGATTTTTCATTAACACGTCTTTCCTGAAGTACAAATTTTTGTACCACAAAGGAAAACCGTTTATCAGCTGTTACAGAACGAACCTCCACTTTATTGTTCCTTGCCTCTATCGTTTGTTGGTCCAAAAGCCACTTTACGGACACTTGAATTACGCTTAGAGTCGCCTGCAGAGTTAGTCGGCCGTCACAAATTCAACCCGTGCTATGCCATGGCCGCCATAGTAATATCCACTTTCGAAACGGCCTCTCAAAACGCCCCACTAAATTGTAAATAAAATCTCGGCGTATCGAGAACACGTTTATGTTCGCCATACATCGTATTTCTGCGATCAAATTTAGCCCTTTAGGGCGCTAGCTCGTGGAATAGCCGATATAACTTTCTGTTGTAGGCAATTTTCTGATGAAGTGATTTTAGTCTTTGGGGTTTAATACTTTTATTAATTATCTTTTATATTCTACAGAAGAGTATTACGATAACTGTGTAATGCTATTGGAGAATAAAAAAAAGTTTCAATGGTATAGATTATTGACGGGTTCATTTAAATTAGAAAATAACTAAATGGAAATTTTAATCAGTTTGAGCAAGGGGTTGCTGGAAAGTACAATAATACTTTTGAAACGAGTGTGTTGATTTATAAGAGAAATTAAAGTGCTAGGAATTCAAAAAATTACGAAACTTTATAAAAGTAATTTATCCATAATTCTTATCTACTCTTCGTTTGGTTCTGTTATTTAATTTTCGAGGTGAATGGCAATCTTAAATCAAATTAACAATTTTCTTCAGGGTGAAGCATCTTGAAAGTGATGAAAGATATCAACAAACTGTTTTAATAAAATCTATGCCTCTTTTGTAACCAAAAAACTGCTGAAGAAAGTCTTTCTTTAAGGGACTCTTTGCCAGGATGAACTGGATAAATGCACCAGGATGAACCAGATAATTGCAGTGATTTGTAAATTATGAATTTTTCAAAAAAAGACTATGAGTACATTTGTACCTGTGAAAAAACATGCAATCTTTGTGTAAAACTTCTTTTTCCTTGAAAAAAACATTTTTTAATTGTGTTTTCACTACTTATAATCAAAGTATAACAAGAATAAAAAATCGATTTGCAGCATGGACAAATTTCTGCACTTGCACACGAAGCTCCAGAATTTATTTAACTTCCTGGTTCCCTAACTGCCCTCATAAGATGATACATATGAAAATTTTAGTATTTTAAATATCCTCAGCTTCAAAAAAATACTTCAAAGGAGGTATATTAATGCTTCTAGGTTTCCAGAAGAAATTATTATACTACAAAAAAATTCTGTGTATGAAGCAAAATCACAAGTATCACTCAAAGATGCATATTTTCTATTCTATTCTCATTTTCAGGGGACATTTTATTCAGCACTTGAAGCTGGCTCAAACGCATTCAGTCTTTCAACGGTGACATTGTCTTCGAACACTCAAATTTGTGCCATATTCCGTAAAATAGTCGGAAATGATTTCTTTTGATACTCGAATTCCCTGTTCTCCAATATTTTTTTACCCGTCGATTTATTCTGTCCCCCGCGGAAACGACGCCGCAGGAAACACCCGTTTCGATTTTTCTCTTTCTAAGCGTGCAAACTCGTTATCCGACCGTCTGTGAACTGAAGTATTTTATTTTTCTGTATAATTGTACGCTGATGACAATTTTCACGACTTCCAAAACTTCAAAAATGCATGAAAGTGATGACTGAGAATATTTGCCGCGTGTATAGGATTTAACACTTATCGGAAGCTAACTTTGTATGTATGATTCTCACTAGGTTGTATCTTGTTTTCAGTAAATACGCGAAAAATTCTCAATATTGTAAGAACAACATTTTCATTAGAAATTATTAATTTTTTGAAGGAGTATTACAAATGCATGAGTTTCAAATAATTCATTATCAATAAATCATCATCGTCACTGTCGATTTCAACCCAAACATTATTTGAATCACCAACATTTTCTCCTTCTATATCAGGCTCAATGGTTAAATACTTGATCGCCAGAGCTGTCCTTCGAAGAGCTCCGCCTGCGTCCCCTTCCCGTGCGCTCGAGAGCTCGCTGATTGCTTCGCCTTTCACT
The DNA here is from genome assembly GCA_963989415.1 of Cerceris ruficornis. Classification (NCBI taxonomy): domain Eukaryota; kingdom Metazoa; phylum Arthropoda; class Insecta; order Hymenoptera; family Crabronidae; genus Cerceris; species Cerceris ruficornis. The sequence continues at coordinate 5,557,427 of OZ022527.1, forward strand.
TGCCAGGTTCGGACCTATTGCCACGCGCGTGGGGGCGTATTGGGGCGACATTCGTATCTAACCGCTCGCGCTGGAAAGACATGCCACGCGCGTCGATCGCGGAAAACAAAACGACGCGCGTGGCACGTCGACCAAGGTTATTTGTCGAAAGACAGTTTCAGATCGCACCACGTCTCGTGCAGGGTAAAACAAAAATATTATTAGTGAAAAAATATGCTCTGATATGATTTAAATCAAATACAATTAATAGATTTTAATGTTTTTGGACTTCTGGCGATGATTTGGTGGAATTCAACCACTACGTGACGCCTTACGGCGAAAAATAATGCTCGGCCGCAACAATGTATTCTTTAACGCGAGAAGGCCTTGCGTTCTGCTGTCGCGGAGTTTCTTACCTGTTTGCGCTAGAAATTAATTTACAAATGCGTGTGCTAGAACGGAGCATTATATTTCGCCGTAAGGCGTCACGTAGTTGTTGAATTCCACCAAATCATCGCCAGAAGTCCAAAAACATTGAAATCTATTAATTGTATTTGATTTAAATCATATCAGAGCATACTTTTTCACTAATAATACTTTTGTTTTACCCTGCACGCAACGTGGTGCGATCTGAAACTGTCTTTCGACAAATAACCTTGGTCGACGGGCCAAGCGCGTCGATTTGTTTTCCGCGATCGACGCGCGTGGCATGTCTTTCCAGCGCGAGCGGTTAGATACGAATGTCGCCCCAATACGCCACCACGCTCGTGCCAATAGGTCCGGCCATGACACCGAGAGAGGGCCTGTGAATCAGTGACATCTCAGCTGTATGATGGGTGAAGCAGGCGGAGCTCTTCGAAGGACAGCTCTGGCGATCAAGTAACCATTGAGCCTGTTCTATATCATTTTCTTCTTCATTTGAATTGCGTACAGGTATACCAACTTTTCTTTTCTTAGAATGTAATAAGGAATCACTCCTAGTCCCGTTACTAGAATCAAAAACACTTTCAAATTTTTGTCAAGGAATTCACTGCCACTATCACTATCACAAAATTTTCTTTTTTCATTTTTTTGGGCCCAAAATATTAAAATTTGATTAAAACAGGCGTTGTTATATCATCGAACATGTTAATCACTCCGTTGGTAATGTTCAGTTGATAAGGCAATTGTCTACACATTCCACGAGCAGCTAGTTGAGACTTTATTCATTTTGTCATCTCAAACGTGCCATGTGACCGCAGCAACAAAATGCTTTTGTCGCATCAGAGGTGCCCTACGACCGTTAAGGGTTAATTTAAATAAATAATAGAAAAGGTGGATAATTCTTGACTCCTTCGGTGTAATGTTTCCAAAAATAGAAAATTAATGTTATACTAGGGCCTTAGAAGTATGGAAAATATGGTTGTCCTTGATTAATCGTTTCGTTCCAACTGACAATGAGACGCATACGTGTGGCTGCGATTATGAAAATCGACTATGTTGGGACGAAAACTTTCACCCATCACTTTCTTTGCGTTGGTCCAATGTATATTACAATATAGTAAAATCAGCTTGCAGAAATAATAAAATATTGAACTGTTTAATAGTTAGCGAACCGATTGGGAAGATTTCCCGGTTTGAAGTCAAAGTATATCCGAATGGGGAGATTTCCCATGGTTCCCTCAACAGCGTGTAGCATTTCATCTGCATCTTCTTTGTTTATTGTTATTAACTTCATCTTAAATTCTAATTGTATGTAGTTATATATATTTTATTTATATACATTCGTATTTTCGATAAAATGATGATAAAATTTTTTAGTAAGGTACTTATTCCGTTACAGAGATTTCAATGCAGATCCGAAAAAAAATTGAATATCGCGAAACGAAGAATGAACGACTTACACCTAGGACTTCTTAGGTTAGTAGGAATGATAAATAATGAAACAATGATCTAAAAGCCGTCCCAGATGCAACACTCTGATCCTAACGCTAGAACCATCGATTTTATGTCTATTATATTTGAGTCGCTCAGAAGCCAATGCGGTTAAGTCAATTTTATTAATATTTTCTGATTTTTGTAAATTTTAATAGAATAAACTTCATTCTTTTAAAATTTATAAAAATCAAAAAATATAAAAAAATGGACTTCTGAGCGACTCATTTAACACTAAAACTACCGACGATTAATTCAGTATATTTAGATATAATTAACAAGTATGTTAAAAAAAAGGAATGGCGATGAAAAAAAATTGAATGATAAAACGGATTACATTTAACAGAATAAGAATAAAGAAATAAAGAGATAGCAGAGTTAAAAGGTTCAGGAATTTTTCAAAGAAATTAATGACCAATCGTTTTGTATGCCTCGGTAAATCTAGTGTTAAATGTGCAAAATATAATAATTACTTTGGAAAAAGAGGAATCAAGAGGTGAGAATCATGATTACTTAAGTAATTTTTATTTTATAAGATAGATTTGGAATGTTTACTTAATGGCTCTGCAATCAATTAGAAGAATTTTTAAAAAAATATTGGAAAGCGACCATTTTGACCGCCTTAGAGAGCCCAGGTAGAGAAAATTGCCCCAAACAAAAATCTAATCTTATGACGTTAAAACAACGCCACCGGATTATTGGTTAAAATATGGTCATTCGAGCCACGCCGAATGCTGCTCTTACTCGTTATCGCTAATTATCAGGCGCTATGATCGCATTGCAGGCATATGCCACTTAATAGACAATCCTATCATCTATCACCTACAATTGTGTCCAATAGTTATCGTTCCCCGTTATCATCCGTGTCAGCCGACTCACCCCATAAGCTTTGGTATCGCGTTATTCCCGATTAAATATGAACAGCTCAAATAGATGCATATGGCCGTCGCGATTTTACCGGATAAAAGAGCGTATCACAAAGCTTGAATTTTATAGTGACTCCATTGTCGATTAAAGAACCTCGAAACGATATGGTTTCTCAGTAAATCTTCATTCTTTGTGGATCCAAATGTTGTCAGGTTGTTTCTTCACATTCACATTGCGCATTTTTTAATACATTCGTATGCATTAAACTGTTGCATTCATTTAAAAAATGATGAGATAGTAGATTACGTTAATTTTAACCCTTTGTAAGTTCTATGTCCAACTACAGCGGACACAGGTTTTTGGTGAAATGAATATTTTACCTATTAAATTTCGAATTCGGAATTTACAATGATATTGTATTTCCACATAAATATTCCTCAGTACCTATAGTTATTCTTGTTATTAAATAAAAGTGAATAATCAACGTTAAAATGTTTTCCAACATTGTTTTTGCGTAGCTGACGAAAAATTGGAGCACAAAGAGTTAACATTAGAACTACTGTGCACAAATCTACGGGTTTCCGAGTTAGTTCTAAATTATTATTTAATATATCATAGCTACGGTGGTTCGAAATCCGCCTAAAAAAGAGTTACCTACGCGAAATAGCCATGGTAGTTGAGAGGTTATGGTGGTTAACGAGATAAAGACTGACACTCGCAATCAAAAGTGGACCTGAGTTCGATTCTACCGTTACCTCTGGGAAAATTTTCTTTAATTATTAGTTGATGTATCATAACTTTGGTGGCTCGAAATCCACCTAAATGAGTAAAAGTCCTATACAAAACTGACCACCACACAACAGTTAAAGCCGAGGAACCACAATAAAAGTCCAAGGACGACCTCCTTTGCCTCTGCACCATCTTGTTTAGATAAATTCTCACTGTCAGCTCTATGAAATACCTTCATGTATGCATACAGCAAGCATACCAATAAATTTTGAATACAGTTATAATTTTGAAAAAAGCATGTATTTATCTTACAATTAGAGGATTACCAGCGTATGCTTCATGGACACCGGAGATAATAACTACGTCGAGTGCATTTTCTGCGAAGGAAAACCCATGTATGTTATTGGAATACAATAAGGATGGCTATAACTTTCAAACAAGGTCAAATAGTTCGTATGTTCGTATGAACTATTTCTATTATTATTATATCCTCTATCCACCTCCGAGGTGGATTCTAGATGTTACAGTATATCCTCTGTAATATCCAATAAAACCGGTGAACATATTAAATAATCTAAGTAAAAAAATAAACAACTGATATCTCATATTAAGCGACAATAAATTCGACGAGCAGAATGACACGATTGAGCAACCTGAATTACCTCTTAATTAACTTGAATAATTGAGTCGCACGAAACTGAAGCTACATCCACGAGTTGCACAGCTTATTGATTTTATTTTGCAGTGAATGCACATATATACATGCGTGTTATTAAAGCACTATCTCCTCGGCAAGGCACAAATCACAGTACATCCCTTAAAGCACCGTAAGCATATTTGTTTACACTTTCTTCGAAAATATCTTTAACAGCTTGCATTACCAATTCACACTTTCTGCATGCACCTTAGGGACATATTATAATTGGAAGTGGATAAAAATCGCACATCTACTTGGAAGGCACAAATCACAATATATTTGAAAGTGGTACAAGTCTCTTTTTTCTTATGTTCAGATATTTGACATTTCGTACAAAAGCTTTCACGCTATAACAGGTAATAGTTAACACTAGAACTACCGGCGTTAAATCTATCATATTTCAAAATATTAAATAAGTACTTTGAAAAAGGAGGAATCAAGAGGCGGAAAAGATACTCGATTCGGTGATTTAAGTTTTTTAAGATGGACATAGAATATTTATTCTAACAATAAGACTCTTCTATAAACTTGGAGAATTTTTGGAAAGAATTGTGTACCAGTCATTTTGACTGGTTTGGTTGTTCTAGTGTTAAACCTATTTGGACGAAATTATAAGGATGTTTCATTCTGGATGCTTTGCCATTTGAAATGCAAAAAGAAGGCGCCTATGTTTAGCTAAAACGAACTTAAGCACACTGCGTCCAAAAACAGACTTATACCACTATCGAAAATAACGGCTCATATCCCTTAATGTACCACACACGTATTTGTTTACACTTTCTTCAGAAATATATTTAATAGTTTGCCTTTCCAATTCACACTTTCTGCATGCACCCAGGTGCATATTGCAATTTGAAGTGGACATAAATCACATATTTCTTTGGGAGACTGAAATCACACACCCCTTAACACTTTCCCCTACAATGACAAGTGACACTTGTGATGCGGTAAATGAAATAGGCAATTTTTAAGTTTTGCAAAAGTAATCTAATTGATAACATCAGTGGAACACGAAACGAACAAATTATTTACATGCTATTAATACTGAGTAAAGTTATATGACATATCAGGAATCATTGAGTAATTTTTATTCACTTTATGCAATTTAATTCTGAATTACTGAAGCGAAATCAAATAATGGAACATAAAAGTGCACATTCAATTTTTCACTTGAAGTTAATCAGTCTTCTTCGTAAAATCTGTAAATATCATGGAAAAATGCAACGTGGGAAAGGAAAGGAATGCTAGTACGTCAATAAAAGAAACAAGTACTTACTGGAGGAAGAATTGTAAAAAGTGTTTTCATGTTGAAAAGTTAATTATTTGATAATTACAAACTTATGATACCCCTAGGACATTATATGTAAAATGCTTATAATATCAATTAAGTAACAGACCTACAATATTCGTCAGGATGTTCGAACAATTTAGATATAACTGTTAACAGTTTCTCCTAATTATTGTGACGCAATTATAGAACGAAAATTCCCAATTAATTTGATCATCAGGTGAGTAGTTATCTTATAAAAGCCAAGTAAGAAGGATTGTACTCAATACAGCTTTTATTCAATTCAATTTCTGTTGTTAATTACTGTCCATCCAATTAAGTTTGATTGTAACGATGATTTTATACATTTTACGAAAGTCTCTTTTACTGCTTCTAATTATTGCTGTCGTCCAATAAATTTGAATAACGAGCGCAGAGAAATTTACCAAATTAATTTCACTTATCTCTTGAGAAATTGGCACAGCAATTTGGAGCGCAAAGGGTTAAGGGGTGCAATTCGACGACTGAAATTACATGGAGGACGTTCTATCAATGCGTTCTGTAAAAGGTTTCATTTATAAGATAAATTAATTATAAAATTATCAAATCCGAACGTCACCTTCTAAAGATAATATTTTTATAATCGTTTTATAATATTAAAATATACATGGTAAAATAAATATTTCTAGCTGTATCTTTCTATCCATTTATGGATTGTGTGATATAACGCAATTTTTCTATTTGAAATGAATTTCTATCTCCAACTTTTTTTATTCATTACAAAATACTCCTTATTTGCACACGAAAATAAAAATTAGACTTCTTCCGTAAAAGCATCGCGAAATAAGCTACTAATGGCACAGTAGTTTTACAAACAAGGAAGACCAATGTTGCAATAACAAATTCGAACAATCGGAATTGCGTTTATTCCTATTGATCGTTCAATTTAATTCAACGTGCATGCCATAAGTTGGATTCGAGGTAAAACTTCCTGTTTCTGCGTAGAATAACTCGGCTGTTTCCTAATTGCATTGGGAAATGCTAATCGAGAACAAACTTCGCCAGCGTGTGATGAATAATTTACTCTAATGGAGGACAAGTTATTGCGTTGGGAAAACAATTTATACAAGACAAATCAGGAATAATATAGTTTGTCTTTCATGTTCTTATTAGATAATGAATGTACAGTGTTTGTATTTAATTGCATCATGAAGTGGATGGTAATTGAAATTTGAATTAAGGAAATTATCAAAATGGTTGCTTAACAATTAGGTTATATTACATGAAACGTCGTATTTGTGTTCATTCGACATTTGACGTTTGGTTTGTGCTGTTGATATTGTTTTACTGAAGATTGCCTGATATTTTTGGATAGTTTATTATATTCATGGTTCACAAAAATTATTTATATATTCAGAGCTTCAAAAAAGGTATTTTTTAAGGTCTTACCCTACAATAACGAGTGACACTCGTGACGCAGAATGGAATAGAAAATTTGAAGTTTTCCAAAAATTGTCAACTTCAAAGTACAGTAAAACCTCGATAAATGCATCATGACTATCCCGTCCACACCGGGGGATCTCTCCTGGCGAACCTCGACGCTGGATGAGAGAGCAGTGTAACATGATACCACCCGAATGTATCGGCGAGGCAATACTAATTGGAGGGTCGGCCGTTTTCATTTTCGATTTTTTGTAAACCTTTGCTAACGTATTTGTGGGATTCTTCTGATTAAAATGATACCAAACACGATATAGTTTGGATTATATTTACTTAATATTTAATAAAACGGACTATTTACATAATTCAAAGATATCGTGCTTGGTATCATTTTAATCAGAAGAATCTGAAAAATACAGTCGGAAAGGTTACATTTAGAAAAATTAATAAATAAACAAGTTTATTGTTGCATTAACAAAATGCCTCGCCGATATTTTCGAGCAGCTCACTTTGTTTGCTTGCTCTCTCTGTCTCTTCTACTGTCTGTCTTTTTTTAAGTTCGCGCTCGGCTCGAACCCTAATGTAAACACAGATTCGACAACGGTACTCGATAAGAGTAAGTACTGCTTTGCTTCCCAAATCTGTGCATTTATCCAGGTTTTACTGTCAACGATATATTAGGAATCACGGATACATTTTAATTTCAGCAATTTAATTCTGTGTTATGTGGTACGCAGTCACAAAAGGAATCAATCGTAGGGCAAGGGTTTAATGGATTATTAATTTTATTCTTTTCTGAGGAAGTTACTTTCAATATGTTTATTACCATACTAATTCGTATTTTTTGCCAATTATATTGCGTTATTGCAGATTGATAAAGTAAAATATCGCCAAAAATCGTACGAACTTGTTTGGTTATGCAGAGTTATAATTAAAGATAAGAAATGTTTATTATAAAAGATAAAAAATATGAAATATAAAATACAAAACACACTAAACACATAAATAATATTTACATTCACTCAAAACATTACTCTAAAAAACGCTATCGCTGCTCAAATTACGCTGTATATTCTCTCGCTGTTACCAAAATCACACTTCGTAGGCTGTTCGCTGTTACTCAATTGACACTGGGCCTTCCCACGCAGCCACTTTCCTCCGAAGGCCCTGCACCCCACACACACAAACACATACATCATCTTGCAGGCACTTTCTCTTACAACCCTCTTTCACTCTCTCTCTCTCACACACGCCCCTTCATTTCTCTCTCTGTCTCTCTCGATCTCGCTCACTCGCTCGCTCGCTCGCTCGCACTTATCCTACAGTTACTTAATACTTATCGAATCTTAAAGTTGAAATTTCTGTAACGAAATCGAATGAAAAAATGAAATTCAATTGTTCTTGTCGAATTGAGAAGAATGATGAGAATTATCCACTTCGTTGTTTATATATTAAGTAGCGTGATCGACAAATGATTTATTTTCTATAATTATCCGGATAAATTTACGTCCCTTTAACAAAATTTCACGCTACACTTCCATCCAATGATATACCACCCTATTTTAAGTAAAACCATTTTTCTTTGACATAACTTAACGCAAAAATAGTCTTCATAAAAAAATCTTATTTTGCTTTTCTTATACTGTTTTGGGTTTCCCCTTAATTGCATTCATAATATAATGTTCTTCTGAAAATCAGTAAGAACTCTTTGCATTGGTATCCTCTGTAAATTCTCTTTAACGATTTTGTTTTTTGATCCACATAAAATTAACTATTTATTAAATGTATCGAAATACGTAAAAAAAATCGACGAAAGAGAAACGTAATTTTATTTATTCCTTTTGAAATCTACAGAAGGTTGTTATATTTCATTTCTAATGAATGTTAATCCAAAAAGTAATCATAGCAAGAAAAATGCATGTTTCATCCTTATGTAACACGTTGAATGTCATAGGGGTCACAGGTGACCGGCAGTATTGAATTCAATGAAATTACATATACCTTCCAAATTGTAATATTCACGAATTTTCTAATACACTCAATATTTAAATTTTGACATTAAAAAAAATCACTGTTATTATATCACAATATTTAATTGCAATATGGCTAAGTCCTGCTGACGATATATCTATTTGTGTCTCCAAGGTTTCTGCTCTGTAAAGATGTAATTTTAATAGAAAAAGTTTCATTTCAGTAAAAATGATGAAAGTGGCGAAATTATGGAGGCGTTCAGCATGTTAATACGTATCAATACTACAAAGACCATGCTCAAAAAGAAATTATAAGAAGATATACAATATTCTTTTACCAATATTCTGTTCCAATTCTGTTAGAAGATATCTCACTTTATTTTCTACAAAACTCTACACCAGTCAAACACGCATTAATCAGAAAAGTAATCATTGTGAAAAAAAATGCTGTTTCTCTTTGACACATCTCAATGCGATGACAATGTTTGAAGTCATTTCCTTTTACCCACCTACCATCATCCCAGTTTGTTGGATACAATCCATTCTCTTTAAGAGCAGTACGTGCTCTACTTTCTCCGTCGGCGTACCAAAAAGAACCAACGGAACGTGCCCGACGCTTTTCGAAAATTCCACGCCTTATCGAGACGGTAAACTTGCATGTTTGCGCATATAAATCAAAGTTAAGAAATACAGCACGACACTAGTAACAATTCATTCCTCGTGGACATCTTGTATTCTGAACGAAATTTATTTGACAGATTTGCATTTTTTTCTTATTTCTTTAACACGTGTGGTTCAATAGAAACTGCTTGTATTCGTGTTTGACAATAATTTGAATTTACGTTGTACTTTCGGTGATTGGAATTATTATTTGAGAATTTATCCATGTAAATTTGATGGTATATTTTATATTGCCTTTAGATGATTAATATTTATGAGCAATTACATATTTATTTAAAGATTGAACGAACATATTTTGTTCTTTATCATTGTTGATAAACCAATTATTATAAGTATTTGTGAAAGACCGTGATGACAGATGGAATTTAAGACACTGTAAAAGAAGGAAGTTTGAAGTTTTAATTTGTTGTTTAAAGTTATTTTTCCTCGAAATGGTAAATTTTTTTTTAAACTAATGGCTGGCAAATTTTAAAGTGCTCCTTGATGCTGCTCAAGTTAAATTAAATTCGAAACTGTTACCTCAGATGGTTTAAAATAATTCTTCCGTCTTAATTAATTAAACATCCGTAATTTTACAACGTTTCGAAATGTTTCTAAGCCGATTTAATAATTCATTAGAAATTAAGTTAATTTAAGAAAATAAGAGTTATACAACATATATAAGCAGAAAATAATATAAAAACACTGTGACATAAAGTTATTCCCAAAGTATTCAGTTGTTAACGGTGTATGCTATAATTAAGCGCAAATGTACTAAAATAAAACTTTACCAATGGTTTTTTGCATATCATTTACTTTAACACTAAATGTACTAAAGTGGTTGAAATGACCGATCTCCGATTTTTTCTAAAAAAAATTGTAGAAGAGCCATAAATGAAATATTCCATTTCTATCGTATAAAACCGAAATTACTTAATCGATTATTTCTTTCACCTCTAGATTTCTCTTTTTCCGAAGTACTTATTCAGTATATTTAAAATTAGTAGATATAACGCCGGTAGTTTTAGTGTTAAAATAAAACTAATAAGATGAAAATAATTTTATAGTACCGTGTAACACTAATTTTTGCAACTAAATAATTCCCAAAAAATCTCAAATATTTTGAAAGCCATTTCTGCATCATGAATCTCATTTGTTATTGTAGAACAAGGCATTAAGAATCCACAAGGAGGTATTAAATCATTTGCCATGACGTTATTAAAATTTGTCTGTACTAGTTATTTTTATAAATGTGCTCACCATCGTAATAACCTATAAATTCAATCCTTTCCTATCCCAATAATTTTCCAACCTGTTGTCAGTCAATTGAAATTAATAAAAATTAATTTTCTACCATTAAATATTTTATTCTTTCAATAATATCAACTATAGATATTGCAGAACACCTGGGTTAAATTAAATTAATAAACACTAAAGGCTAAATTATTGTAACAGGAATTTTTATCTACCATATCCTGACATAAGACCGCAAAGGGTTAATTATAACCATTTTTATAACATATTCACCCTCTGACCCGTGACCTTCCCGATGGCGCCAATTCTTCAAGGAAGTAGTGACATTCATTGATTGCGTTACTTTGCGAATTCATGCGACAATAAAGCGTTAAATATATCCTGCACAATAATACCACTGCTCTCGCAGCGTCGCTGTGTCTTCGTCGCCAAAAACGAAAAGAAAAATTAGGTTAAACTACGAAACCTAAATCGAATACGTAACCTTCCCGTTCTCCAGGCTTCTCCGACATCAAAGTACCTGGATTGATGCCAGAATAAACTTCAAAGATGGATCAATTTTGTCGCTTTACTCCACTCGTGGCATCGAAAAATAAAATGTACTTCGTCTTTTTAACTCGATATTGGAGATTGAAGGGAAGATTCGCGGAGGAATTTTTCAACATTCCGAATAGAAATGTCGCGGCTGCCGAAGGCCGAGTTTCCAGCAACTTTTAAGGAGAAGGACGAACGTGTCCTGAGAGTCTCGATATCCCCCTGGAGGGCAAAGTTCGAAATTTATGACGCTCCAGAAACACGAAGGAAACGTATTTCTTCCTTTTCGTCACTTACACGGTATCCCAAGTATCTTCTTGTATTTATTTATATATACGGTAAGTGTCGCTTAACCCGATAACAGTCTAATATTTTACAAGCAGTTAAAGGTATTAACAAAATAAGACGTGGCTGATCAAGATGATGATTGGCTTTTATGTTTAAAATTAACAGAACAGGCATGACCTTGTACACCAGCAAAGCTCTTTCTTTTTGAATCTCGCTTTCAACTAATATAATTACCGCAATTGTTGTTATTTCTGCATAAAAAAAATAAAATTTATTCCTTAAATACTAATAAAAACGTTTGCCAAAAGTTAAATATATAACTTTTATTGTTTCCGAAAAAAAAATTCCTCAAAATGCCCGGGAACTGACATTCTAGACAACATTAACCCTTTTTGTTAGTTGGAAATGATCGGTTATCTAATGAGGGATTAAGGTTATCAAAAACATGTTTTAATGGTAGTTTTATGAAAAAGGATGTTATATTCTATAATACAAGTTATTTTGTTGCCGGTTCGCTAATGGGTGGGATTATGAGATCAATTAAATTTTTTTCTTTCTTCCCCTTTTTTTAATAATTTTTTCAATATCAACTGCTGTCGCAGTTACACCTAGAATCTACTGTTTTAGATTTTGATCGATAAGTGCAAAAAGTTGTGACCTTGTGGACGGCAGTGATTATTTTAACACTGAACCTACCAAGGCGGTCGAAATGACCGGTGCACAATTTTGTCTAAAAATTCCCAAAATAGAAGAGCCATACTGCAAATATTCCACGTCTATCTTATAAAACAATAATTACTTAACTGATGATCTTTTCCACCGATTGATTCCTCTTTTTCCACAGTACTTATTTACCATATTTAAATATAACAGATATAAAGCCAGCAGTTCTAGCGTTAAAGTTAAAGTGTTTTAGTCAATTAGTGAAAGGTTTATCAATTCTATATCCAAGCCCAAACAGAGATTATCAAAATCGACAAAATGAATTTTCGGTTCACATGTTCAGAATATAATACAAACAATGAAAGATTCATTGAGAAAGTAAGGTTCAAAGTCACCGTATGATCGTTTCAGCAAAGTTTGCGACTAATATTTTCAAATTTGTCAAGGTCTCGCTACTGTCTTAATTAAAGCGATGTAACGCGAAGAAGGTGCGCTAAATCTGCCCTTTGTATCTACACGTACACAAGGCCACGAATTAAGGTCACTTTTTTATCCGGCAACTTTCATTTTATACCGGTTGCACCAATTATTCATCCCTTAATTTCTCTTAAGGAGATTTAGGTACCATATACGTTAGTTGCGTTGTATTATTCATCACGAGTATCACAATATGTTCTACGATAAAAATATATTTGAGAAATTATGTTTCCCTTACATATTTGCCTTGCGTCGATCATTAAAATGATTAAAATTTAAAGAATAAATGATATTTATTTAAAACGGAAGAATGGCTGGTTCTGGTAAGAAAGAAACAATCGAAATAGATTAAATTTTGTCGGTATTATTAAAGGATTTGTCATTAATTAATTTGTGGGTAATTACACTGTTATATTCATTTCTATGATCGACAATGTGGTCAATACCATACAAATAGGACGATAAACAAAGGTACTTTATTATAAAATATTTAATTGCAATATGGCTAATTGTATGAAAGTACGAAACCGCTGATGCCAGATACATGATATTTAATACTAGATATATTAGCGAATTACTAAAACAATTGAAAGCACATATAAAAAAAATAATATCATAAATCGATTTACAAACTCGCAAACTTTTAACAAAGGGAGTAATTGATTAACGAACATAATAATCATAACAAAAGTATGATAATAATATAGTATCACCTTTTACAAATCTCTATATTGTAATATAAATTAAAAGCACTTTGTGCCATGTAAATTTGTTTAATTACCATAGTACAAATCTATCAGTTATTGATGAATGACTGATAATCTGGAAATAACCCAGGACCTCCAATTAGTAGATATAAATTTCAGTTGCTTCATTATCACCTCAGTCAATGAGTATCATTAATATTTTATGGTGCCATATGCATCCTATAGGATTTCAGTATTTTCTTCAGTGTAACACTCTTAGACAGATCCAAATTCAAATCCAGCCGTCGAAATAATTTCTATAATATAATATTTATCCATCGGATTCATAGAGCTAACTATTATCAGTCTGATATAAACGGTGCTACTCCAATAATCAAAATTCTACCACCTTTGAAGTAAACACAAATTCTGTTAAACGACTTAAGTGGAAATGATAAGTGTCGCCCACATAAGTATTCTATGCTAAATTTAAGTCTGACGGACTACATTCATTTCATGTCTTGCCATTCGCTTTCAAAATGATTGGTTCTTTTCAAACTGACTGGTATCTAATTTTGTATAAAATTTCTCCAAATTTTTGAACGTGCCATATTGTCAGACAAGAGGTTAAACAATTTGAAGAATATTATTAACTTACCATTATCGCATTTAAAGATAGAAATATAAAAACTCGCAAAAATGTTTCATGCTGAGAATAACTAAAAGTTGTTATCCACAATCGTGCTAAACACTTTGAATAATAAGGGTTAAAAATAGCTTCTAAGTTGCAATAAATTAAAATTTTCAACACAAATGTAAAAAATATCTCATTTCCTAGGATATAAACAGTCCTTCGATTCTTTCCTCCTTCCATCCAAGAAAATCAGCCTCTGTAGTTAAAACCCACCTAAGATTTCAGATCTTCGTGAAAAACCGCAAATATTATTAAAATTCAAAACTACAAGAAATATATATTGCTTATGTTCGACTTAATTTCAGACTGTTCGAGGAGAATGCCGAGATGCTGAACATGTTCACGCAATTTCGAGAATTGAAGACGAAAGAACAGCAGTCCTCGAGCGCGGCATTGGCGGAACACGCGGAAAAAGTAATGTCCGCCCTCGACGAAGGTATCAAGGGCCTCGACAACATGGACGCCTTTTTGACGTGCCTTCATCAGGTCGGAGCTACGCACACGAAGATTCCTGGTTTCAATCCTCAGTACTTTTGGGTAAGCGAAAACGTAAGGGTAGAAAATTCAACCTTTCCGTGTAATCGCGGCTTTTTCGTTTTGTACAAATTCGGCGAGAGATTCAAGAGCTTTCGCGGAATTTGGTCGAAGAGGGAGCTTTATTTTAACGCTAATTTTATTTTAATGCGTCGGATAAGTTACTTCGCGAAAGGTTCATTATCTGACGATGTAATGTAATTCGCATTTATAACTTTTTACCATTGTTGGGAAAGAAGATGAAATGTGTTTTGTGCAACAGTAGATTTGATTTTGTAAAAATTCTGCGAAAAATTGGTGAGCTTATAGAGAACTTGGTCGAAGAAGGAATTTTATTTTAACAATAGAACTACCGGCGGTAAATCTGTTATATTTACATATATTAAATAAGTACTTTGAAGAAAGGGGAATTCAGAAGTGGAAAAGATGATCGATTTGGTAATTTATGTTTTATGAGATGGACGTAGAATATCTATTCTATGACTCTCCTATAATCTTAGAGAATTTTTGGAAAAAATTGTGCACCAGTCATTTTGACTGGTTTGGTAGCTCTAGTGTTAATGCGTGAGATAAGTTATTTCGCGAAGAAAAAGTATCTGACGATGTAATGTAATTCGCATTTATAACTTTTTACCATTGTGGAGAAAGAAGATGAAAAGTGTTTTGTGGAATGGTGAACTTGATTTTATAAAAATTCTGCGACAAATTAGAGAGCTTTCGGGGAATTTGGTTGAAAGATTAATTTATTTTAACTTTTTAGGTAAATTACTTTTTCAAAAAGCAACATTCGACGTTGCAATCTAATTCATATTTATAATTTTTTTATCGTTGTAGAAGTAATAAATAAAATAGCTTTTCTACGATCGCGTATCTTATTTTATTTAAGCTATGAGAAAATTATAAACATGAAAATACATATAAAAATGAAGTATAATAGAACAATTATGTAGTATAATTTTTGAACTAAATATTATACCTTTGCGGGAAGTGAACTTACACCACTTTCAAAGTAATTATATTTGTAATTTCATTAACTACGTAAATTTTTATTGACAAAATGATGCAAATTTTCAAGATTTTTTTTTGGGAACTGTTTATAGATAAAAAGCTTATAGCAGATTGCATTCATTTTTATCATTAACTAACTTTTTGTCAAAAATGGACGTACACCACTTTCAAAGAAAACGGCTCATATGCGAAGGTGTTTTATTATGAATGTTTGATATCGAGGGTATGAGTGATAGAGAAAAAGATGAGAATGACACCTAGAAATGAGAACAGCAAGTGTATATGAGAAATAACAGATGAGTAGTTGTTTATTTATAGCCCGCGATTGAGTAACGAATGTCCATGACTGTTAATTGTATTTTTAATTAATTTATGTTATTAAGTAATTTCAACAATAGACGATGTCAGGAGGTACAAAAATTAAGTCATTTAATAAAAAACTCTCTTTCTATCATGATGGTATTCATATGCTACTAGAAGAGTGGTTAAAGTGTTACAATTAACAACGTCAATTATTTCAACGATTAAGCATTTGTACTTTATTTGAAATAAAATTTTAACATTACCAGAAAATCTGAAAGAACTTTTTACTACATCTAACAGTTTCAAATTACCCCGGATCATATTCCGATTAATTAAAAACAAAGCTAACAATAGCAACTTGGGAATTCGCAAACACTGTATCAATATCGCGAGGAATCGAGGAAGAAAATATTATCATTTCAAGTAAATCAGATGCTGAGGTTAATCACGAGAAAGCACGCTTCGTCGAGCATTTCATTACGAGCGAAATGCGACGTGAATCAATTGGGAACCCTTGAAGTGAACTCACACCTTCATCAGGCAATATCAGCCACCCTCAAAAAAAGGCGAAAAAAATCGAGTCAACGATTCGGGATGCCACCCTCGACGGTGCCTAATGGAAAGTTATATTAAAAATTAAACGTACTGAAAAATGAACGAGGTAAATATTCGGTGGGAAGATGAATAAAGTCAAGAAATATAAAGTATCAATTATGGAAACGAAATGAACTGAGTTCCAATTTAAATTGCGTAATCAAGTGTATGAAAACGCGATATAAAATTAGGATATCTGCTTCTTTCATTCATATTAGCTATCTATATGACACTGTAGCTTGAAGTAAAAGTTCTGTGTTTGTTTTCGTTTGTTACAATTTTAAATTTACCTCTTGAGAGTTGCAAACTCATTCTGTATTAAAACGCTTCAAAATTAAGTTAAATTATTTATTTCAAAAACTATTTTTAAGATTTGTGTATGTGTTATTTTCTAACTAATACTTTGATGCAACAATTCGAAGCTTTTGGTGATTTTTTGACAAATGCACTTCGTGCGAACTGTGATAATTTCATAAATATGCATAGCGCTTTCTATTTCGTTGAAAACCGTTGAAAATAAAAAATTTCGTCGAGTGTCGTTAAAACTGCAAATTCAATTCGTTAAAAATTGAGAAATCTGCTTCGTTGGATTAAACGTATCAAAATGTGATATCAATGAAACCGAAGTACTTTTCAGATTAATTAAAAAAATCTTTCGATGGAAAGATATCGCTGAAGATAATATAACAGGTAATTTGTGAAATTGTGTAAGTGTGCTTTTAGTGCTAATACATCATTCATTGAGATACGTATTCTTATGAAATGGAGAGTATAAAAATGTGAACAATATTCTCTTAACTTTATCATATTGGAATGAATAAAAGTCTGATAACTGTAACTCGAAATTTTGCATCGATTCGTTAACTATTATATAAAGTAACTGTAAATGAAAATATTTAACAAAGTGTAACAAATTGCAATTGTGCTCGGCTTTTTAAAAATAATGCTAGAACTTTTAAGTATTTTAAACTGACTAATAAATTATAAATATTTCAATATAGAGCTTGCAAATTTCGGCGTTGCTATTGTCACCTCTGTTTTTGATTAATCGTAATTTGATTTGTGCTCATTTAACTGCGCTAATAAAATTCGATAGTAAAATTATATGGTAGTTTTTGATCGTCGAATATTAATACTTGTGGCCTCTTGATCTACCTAATAAAATTGTAATTTCCTTTAGAATGAAATTATACGAATCTAAAATCCATATTTATTTTAATTTTATTCCTATAATATTCTCAAGTTTTATTATTCGCTTTTGTAGCTTCGCATTTGCAGATGATATGATATTAAAACTAGAACCACCAAGACAGTCAAAATGATTGGTTCATAATTTTTTATAAAAATTTTCTAAAGTATGGAAACCATACACTAGATATTCCACGGTTATCTCATAAAATATAAATTACTGTATCGATTATCTCTTTCACCTCTCGATTCTTCTTTTTCCGATAGAGTTATTTAATATATTTAAATATAGTAGATTTAACGCCGGTAGTTCTAGTGTTAAGATACACTAAAAAATAGACGTTTTTCGTGAGTAAATTTTTGTGCATTTAAGCTGTTCACTTTTTTCAAGAATATATTACTTTGTTAAATAAAAATATGTGAGATACGTTGAAACAGGTGATATTTTAAGATATAAATAATAATGATACAATGAACACAGCACAAAACACGAAGGACCTCGAGAAATCTTCAAAGAGTGCAGTAAATAAATGTGCGGAGAAACGGGGGAAACTATAATAGAAATGAGAACATTTTTCATCTACGTTTACATTGTCTTCCGTTGCATTTTTGGTGGAAGCTTTTAAAGATGTCAGTAAAAAGAAAGTAAACGTTAGTAGTAATAAAAGAGAATGCCTGTTTTACAGATACGAAAGTACATACTTCTCTTTATTGCTAGCGAAGACTTCGATTTGAAAAAATAGCAGGATATCCGCAGCAAATTGCAGATGAATTGGAAAAGTAAATTAATTTCAACTTGTCAAATGTAAAAACATAGACGAACCAGAGTTGCAATACATCATGTAATAATATGACACAGTATGTAAATTAAATGGATATAAGTCATCAAGAAAAATTCCATTGTTTTTAAAATATCTGTTTGACTCTTTGCTATTTTTCATTTGTAGTCTTCAAATATTATGCTCCAATTCAGCAAAAGGAAGTAAATATTACTTTAAGAACTTTCCTACTTTCAATCGTGAAATCATTAAAAGTTCTGACTAAGGTATAATTTGTGTTTTCTATATGTAAGTTCTCCAATACGCTTTTATGGAATTATAAGCTTCAGAAATGCTAATTGACAATTAATTTTACACAATTCTATTGAAACGTGGTATCGACTATTGAATATAGACATTTGGCGATTCAAATCTCTCTTAGAAAGTATCCATAGTACTTTTAAATAATTCAAAAATTTTAATGTCTGAAAATAATTTCTGCTTTGTTTTGAATTCTGTATGTTTTAATTAGTACGCCATATCAGCTGTTAAATAAAAGCCTCAGGCTATTCAAATCTCTCTCACAAGGCAGCGATGGTATTTCTAAATGAATTGAAAAATCAAAGTTTTGAAAATAATCTGAACTATATCATTAATTCTGTATATTTCAATTAGTACGATTTATTGACTATTAAACAAAGGCCTTCAGCGATTCAAAGCTCTCTTACAAAGCTGCAATGGTATTATTGAACAAACTGAAATTTCAAATTTCCGAAAATAATTTCAGCTATGTAATGAATTCTTTATGTTTCAATTGGTATTTCATATCGATTGCTAAATAGAGGTTTGTATCTGTTAAAGCGGCCCTTATAAAATACTGATAGACTTTATCAATGAATCGAAATACCAAAAATTCTAAAAATAATTCCTACTAAATAAAATTATTTCTATGAATCGAAATTCAGAAAATTCTAAAAACAGTTGCTACTAAATAAAACCATATAGGTATTCAAATCCTTAGAATAATATATTATAGCTATAAAGCTTTTGAGTAGCTTGAAGTTTTAGAAATAATTTTAACTCTTCAATTAATTTCTCCTGGTAACTAATGATGAAATTAGCCATAGCGGAAATGGATGATGACTAATGGGCGGTGCAAGATGGAACTATACCGCAAGAGTAATGTTCTGAGATATTAAGACTTCCATAAAAAGCTGCATTTTGACAGTAAATGTAACATTGAATTTACTGTTACGTTACTAAAGCTTATTAATGAATATAATACAGGGTGCTTCAAAAGTACCTGGACTATTATAAAATATAACTTTTTAACTATTAATTTTCTCAAATTAAAAACAAAATCATGACCATTCGAAAACCATAATATACAAAATTATTTAAAAATAATATTCAAAAAGTATATTTATATTATTTATAAAGAAATGAATATAGGAAGGAGTTAATCTTTTTTTTTACATAATCTAGTAAGTGTTGGACCAAACTATATTATGATTCTAATATATCTGAATAAATGATAATATAGAAATATCAACAAAATAACATAAAAAAGCTATCAAAAAATGAGCACGCCCAAAAGACCAAGGGCCAACTGTCAGATGCAAGTGTACGCAAAAACTAAACAGTCAAAAGAAACTTCCAAAGAGTTATTCCATTTTTAACTAGTCTAATGACTTCTGGCCCATTGTATAATGAAACTAACGTATCTCAAAATGAATCTAAACAATGAAATCACTGCAAAATAACATAAAAAAGCTACCAAAAAATAAATACGTTCAAAAGGCCAAGGGTCAAGTTATCAGGACAATACAAAAGGTACTGAAAACCTAAAAATTCAGAAGAAACTTCCAAAGAGTTGTTTCGTTTTTAGATGGTCTTATGACCTCTGCCCCATCGTATAATAAATTCAATGTATCGCAAAATTAATCGGAGCATGGAAATAACAACAAAATAACATAGCAAAGAAAACCTGCCAAGAAATGAATTCATCCAAAGCATCACGAGCCAAGTGTCAGATACAAAGGTGTAAAAACAAGCTAAAGGTTCAAAAGAGACTTCCAAACCGATTAAACACGAACTTAGAGAAAACGGTGCCAAACTTTTCCCCGCCCTTTCTCAGCCTCATTGTGATGATTCTCCCTCTGACACAGAAGGTCCTGTGCTTTCCTTTGTGGTGATTTTCACGGGTCTCGAATGTCTTCTTCGTGATCGCGTTGCGCGCTCCAAACCCCGAAAATGTCGCTTTAGACTTCAGAAGGGGAGAGACGCGCGTTTCGATGCTGATGGAAGCCGGGGTGGCTCTTTGTCTCCCGGGGACAAAGACGGAACGATGCATAATATGCAAGTTTCCGGCACGTTCGCGCAGAATGAAGCACCGACGATGCATCATGAGCGAAATATGCGAACGTGAACGATAAGTCGTGATAGACGGAGTAAATTTCACCGGTATAAAAACTACTTTATTTTCAACGATGCGATGCTTCGAAAATCTGCGGTTTGGAAATCTGTCCAAGATCTTTTTATTTTCATTTAACACTTTTTCTATTTAGGGCTGATACGCAGGATTTTAATTTTACTTTAACAGTTTCTGTATTTAGGGCTGATACATGGGATTTTTATTATATTTTAACACTTTTTGTATTTAGGGGTGTTACGCGGGAATTTAATTTGACTTTAATAGTTTTCGTATTTAGGGGTGTCTTTTTTATATACGGAATGTTTGACATTTCTCCGTACATATGTATTATGAAAAGTTAATAAATATAAAATGTATAATATATTATTTTGATGTGATGATGACGAAAATTATCTTCTCAAATTGTTGATCCAGGAATCACTTTGAACGAAAGATAAAGAGAATATCGCACAAGTATGAGTCTTTTGTGAAATTTTCATTGTATTTTATTCCACGCAGAAAAATAAGAAAAAGATGGTATTTTAAAATGAACCAATAAGACCCTACATATTGAAAAGTAAAGCTGAATGGCGAGACGATCAGAAGACGTTACGATGTGCGGAAAAAAACGCGATTTTATATGATATGATGACGTATATCATATGATGAAATTCTAAGATGAAAATTTAAGACGTTTTAACCCTTTGCGGGCGGAGACATTTTTCAATATTGAGAGATAGCCATTCATTTTGCTATCCAAAAGCACCTTTTTATCAGCAAGTTATACTGTTAATCCATGTACATTATAAAGTATTACTTGTTTAATCATATTTCAACGGTTGTATTTCAATTTTTCAACTCTAACTGTAAATACAAGCTGCTATAAACTATAATTAAATTTTTTCTCAGGCCGCATATATGCGTCGCTAGTCCTCAAAGGGTTAATAAGTTTGTGAAAAGGAAAAGAATCTTAAGTTTTGAATGTACCAGAGAAACTGAATTAATGGTCGTCAGAGTAACTTTGCCTGAATTTCAAAATTAACACTAACCTTACCGACACTTTATGGATCCTTATTCTTATCACAGCATATCCTGTAACCTGTTATGAAATAACAATAACACCTTCCTTAGCACCAGAACTACCAAACCAGTTAAAATGACTGTTCCCAATTTTTTTCAAAAATTCTCCAAGTTCATAGGGGAGCCACAGAGCAAATATTCGACGTCCATCTCATAAAACATAAATTATCGGGTCGATTATCTTTGCACGTCCTGATTCCTCTTTTTCTAAAATACTTAATTAGTATATTGAAACATGATAGATTTAACGCCGGTAGTTATAGTGTTAACCCCTTGCTCTACAATAACGAGTGACACTCGTGATTAGGTAAATGGGATAGGAAATTTTCAAGTTTTGCAAAATCTATCTGATTGGAAATATTAATGAGACGCGACGCGATAATATTATTCCTGTAATATTAATATTACGTTAAATTATAAGGTAAATGTCAAGAAACATCGATCAACTTTTATTTCAGCAATTAAATTCTGAATTCTTGCGGAGGCAGTCACAAAACAAATCGTAGGTAAAGGGCTTAAAGAGATGCAGGAGACTGTTAACTTAATATAGGAAATAACGGAAAAGCAGTCTTTACTTGATATTAGGTTGATGCATATGAAATGTCGGATCAGGTCTACACAATACATTTTAGCCATATTTGGTAAATAGTTAGCCGTAAAATGAATAATTTTATAGTTAAAACAGGCTATTTGGTCTATATGTTCAATATTGAGTGTACTTTTTGGAAGACCCCTAATTTCTATAAAAAATATACTTTTTTGTGCAACGTGAGTACTAGTGAAATACGAGTAGCAATCCGATATTTTAAACGTGGCAATAATGCTGCTACTGCAAGTTTTAACATAAAAACAGCATATGGAAGACAATTGTTAACAAAAAAATCGTACAGCGTTGGTTTAAAAAGTATCGTTCTGGATACAAGTATCTTCGAAATGCGCCTCGTGGTAGACCCATAACCGTATGCCACAATTATGTCCTAATCTATATATGGAAAGCTGAACTTCCTTTTTTTGCAAGGCGATGAAAGCATTACTATTGACAGATACTGTAAAATAATTGAACAAATGGTTGTAGAATTAAAAATACTGCGTTCGGTTTCAATTAATCGGCAAGGGCGTACTTCATTGCACGACAACGCAAGACCATATCCGTAAAAAGTGACCTCAAAAAATTTCGAGAACTGAAATATGAAATTTTACGGTACCCACCATATTCTCCTGATCTTCCTTTAACGGATTATCACATTTTGAAACACTTAGACCACTTCATTACAGAAAAAAAAATCAATAATGAAGGTGACCTTAAAAAAGTCGCCACCAATTTCATTGTTTCTAAAAACTCAGATTTTACTAAACATCGTATAAAAGCCCTTGTGAATCTTTGGCAGAACTGTATTGATGTCGATGGAAATTATTTCATTTATAAATATTCATTTTGCAAAAACTGTGGCATGTTAATTTCTCTGTATAAAATCCCACATTTCATAACAGTACAATAAATTATATATTTTCATTTCATTGAACCGGTCATTTGGCCGTGTACGGCACAGTTAATGTTAAGAAATGATTTATAGCTCGAACCCTTATACATATGTCCCTCTAAGGACTCTTAAATAATGTAATGAGAGGTTTGGATGACTCTGATATTTTCCGAGTAAGGTTCCAAAAGGCAGATGCTATTCCTATGTTCTTCATTAGATATTATGAAAATTAGCAATATTTTCGGTGTAGAATCTGAATCACTTTAGGTGCATTTGGAAAATCATTATACGAGTTGGTGCCCAACAATATTTTTCCAAAAGACATGCAACACATTACTAGTTTAACATGAGACACAATGCAGAAATAAGCTTTTAGTTCAGTCGTTTATTTTGAAAGTGACATAAGTTAATTTACCGTAATGAAAAATGATGATTCTTAGCGACTGTACGAAATTATTTATACTAGCAAAAATATATTTATCCAAGATAACAAGACCAAGAAAATCTCATCGAAAATTGACATCAATATTCCTAAACACGTTGAAAAGCAAACCCTAAATAGCTCGATTTAAAAAGAATTTTCTAACTAAATAACTCACTTGATAATATTAAAAATGACGTATAATTACTCTATTGCACCGGTCACTTGACCACGCCTGGTTCGATTGGTGTCAATACAGTTCATTTAGACATATTCAAACGTCCTGAAACTTCCTCACCCTCTCAATAATCCCTGTCGTCAATTAAGTCTTAAAAAACAACTTGACCATAAGCAACTCAAAGACTTACAATAAAACGAACACAACACGATATAATTACCAGTAGAATAACTGCTGAATCTGTTTTCAGAAAATCGAGAAGCCCTTCCTCGAAGCGGTGGAGCGCACGCTGGAGGACCGGTACTCGGAGAACGTGGAGAACACGTACAAGCTAACGATAAAGTTCATAATCGAGACTTTGATCGACGGGTTCGACAAAGCACAAAACGACAGAGTACAGAGTGACTCAGCCAAATCCATGTCGTCCTAAGGAATCCAACGGCATCATAATTCGATCGAGAGAGATCCCGAGATCAGCGTCCCTTCGGGGCATAATTTTCGAGCGAGAAGCGACCGATCGTTCATGAAAAAAGGACGATGAGAAGAGGTTCATCGAGTCGCATGATCGCTTCGTAATTTCCATCGTTTTCTCCGTCAACTACCTACACGATCTTCGCGAAGATCAGCCTCGAACGAGGGGGGGAGAAAAATAAATTGTGTGACTCGTTAATGTCGAATGACGCGTTTCTGTTTATAGGAGTATAAAATAAGCTCTGCGATCGATTAGTTTGAGATCTTTCCCTCGAGCGGGTCTCGACGTGGAACACTATCGATTCCACGAGAAATGGCTACGATTTGTGTGTTATACTATTGCCCGTTTCGACTTCGATGAAAAGACGAAACGTATCCCGATGTCTTCTGACGGTCAGAGAAAGGTTAGACGATGTGGTGCCGTTCCGAGTTTATTAACCCCCTCTTCGCTCGACGCCCTCTTTCATGGGGATACAGTTATTTTTAGCGATTATCGTAACACGGTATTTTCTTTACGATAAATCGTATGTGAATCGCGAGAAATATTAGAGGAATGTCGCCATGTGAAACGGCGAGGGGGGTGAGTTAATAAAAATAATGGCGGGCTTGATTTCAAAGTTTCATTGGTGATACGAGTACTCGATGATGTTATCGTCAGATGTAAAATGACTTTTAAAACATGATGGGATTTTTGGCAGGCATAATTTTGGAGTAAATTTTGTAACGGTTTTTATAGGATACTTTGTGGAAAGTTTCAAAATTTGAAGATTATAATTGAGAGAAAGTGTAAATTGATTCGATTTGGGGACGATGAAAAGTATGTTTTTAAATTGTTCGATGCAGGAATTACTTGGAATCTGAGACAAAGGAAATATTGCAGGGATATGGGTCCTCTGGGAATTTCTTATTTTCGAATTAATGACTTCTATTAAATATTTTAATTATCGGCATTTTTGCTGTT
Source organism: Cerceris ruficornis (assembly GCA_963989415.1). NCBI lineage: Eukaryota > Metazoa > Arthropoda > Insecta > Hymenoptera > Crabronidae > Cerceris > Cerceris ruficornis. Next base: position 5,582,936 of record OZ022527.1, read on the forward strand.
ATATTGCTGTCGATCTTAAAATTCGTGCCTTTTTTTCATTACTTTAAATTTTGTTAATTTCTCATTCTTTTCACATTATGAAATACTCATATTTCCCTCCGCTGAATTTACAGGAAATATTGAAGAAGTATTCATGCATTTTTGAAGTATCTAATACTGAAACAAGAAATGCTTATACTTTTTTGAAAATGTATAATGCGGAATAAAATTTTTAATCCTAAAATATAAAAACTTTTATAAACACAATTCACTTCATTAAGAATTTAATAAAACAAGAAATCACCCCCTGTATCTGACAAAATAATATCGAAAATCCAACGTTAAAATCGTATAAAAAGAGTGTCAAATGTTCATTGTTTGCTCCTGGTCTTAATATTTCGAAAGCGAAATATTGCGCCCAAATTGAAATTTGTATAAATTTCCGTACGCTAACAATTAAAAACTCTGCAAAGATTCCACCACCTAAGAATTTCCAACCGCGGCATAAGTTCCATTTCCATGCTATTATTTATTGTCATAGTTTACATTTTTACAAACACTTCGACAATTTATCCCATTAATCTCTCATAAACATACAAAAAAAAACAATATTGAAATCTGATTCAATTAACGACTTCCAAATCATCTCAATTACCATTGAATTATTAAAAAGCATGGATTCAACGTACAAGAATCAAAGTTCATTCAAATACCGCTTCCTATCTTAAATACCACCATCGATAAAATCACTATTGGAGCGAAAATCCGTACGATCAACGTATAAATCCGATACGACGTTTTAAACCGAGATTAAAATGCAAAAGGCAGTGTGGAGAATTTAAATGCACCCGAAGTGATTCCACATGCACTTCTGACTCTCAATGCAAGTTCGATAATTGATACCAGAATGGCGGTTAGCCTGAGAGCCAATCGGACTTGACTGTTGCTTTTATTCGCGATTCATGAGAACCTTCGATTACATAAGTTACATAGGACAGCCTCTCTGCAGCGTACACGATGGCAACCATTTTCTGTCGAATGCGACAGAATGCAAAATGTGCATTGTTCGGAAATGAGGACACGTAGGACGTAGATTTAACTTAAAAAAAAGAGATTTTCTTTTGACCCTGCAAACTGATAGTAGCCCACACTGACACTTTCATAAGATTTGTAATGAAAACATTGAAATTGAACTGTGTAATCATGTTATAATTGATTCCTGTTACTAACTAACCGTGCTTATCTTGTAATATTGTTAAGAAATATTCAGAATATCAAAATATTATATAATACTATGGTGTTGTTCATTTACTTGATATAGCTTTACCTGCTTTTTATAATTTGGTGCAATTGCTGAACCAAAATGGGGATGAATTTTTGTTATTTGTTGAAATATTGGGATTTCTGCGTTTTGTCATTAGTAAAGTTTTAAAATAAACGATATATCGGAAATAAGAGGTACTTGTGGTAAACAATTTGCACTTGACGAAAGTATTTTTAAATTGTACTTGCAGTGGTCGGTTTCACTTCTGTTTCAAGGGTCCCTTAACTCGTCGACTGCCACGTTATTATCAGAGGAATGGTCCTCGACCCTATTTTGACGCATTATGCTATTCAGATTAAATTTGTTTATTTATAACCAAAAGTAAACTGTTAAAAATTTTAAATCAGGGAAGCATCGAATGTACGAATAATACTTTGCCACGCCATTACAATTTTGTTGTTGCTATTTACTTAATCATTGATGGTCAACATGTTAATTTATTTGAAAATAACACGGATATGTGTTCAGAGAAAAAACTCTTTCTATAAAGTGGTATTTTTTATGTATTTAAAGTGATAGCACAAATTTATTTGTAATTCCTGCATGAATATTGCAAAATATCAGAAATAATTACAAGTTCTGCCTAGTAGTAGAGTCTTCTAATTGAAATAAGAACAAATCTTCAATCCCACTGCAACAATCTCATAATTTATTTGAAAATTTCCTCCATGTGTCGTCAGACACAAAAATCTCCACAAAAACGTATCTCTTTAATTTCTTCAAATGTGAAATATGAATGCTAATGTTTGTTTCATTTCTGCACAAATTCCTTAAACCATAAAAAGTGACCTAAACTGTTAAATCAAAAAAGAGAACACAAACATCGCAGAATAACCGAGATAATCTAAAGTGTTAAATTAAAAATGAAATTAAAAACGGTGAATGATAAACAATTTGTAACTTAACACCAGAACCTTTCAGTCAAAGCAGCAACAATCAATTTTAATCCCGCTGCAACAATCTATTAATTTATTTGAAAATTGCCTCGGTATATCGTCAGACACAAAACTCTTTCCACAAAGACCTGCCGGTTGCATTTGGTCGTTTCTAAAATGCCGATACTTGTCTATCGTTAATTCGTGTGTCACGGAGCGTTTCAAAGTCGCCCCGTTACAAGGGAACAATATTGGAAGGCACCACAACAGCTAACAAAGAAATCGATAACCTGTATTCTTCTCACAAAGTGCAGAATCCATTAGACCGCTTATAAGCGCAAGATGGGATGCAATGACACGTATGCAAAAGGAATTATTAATAAATCCGAAATCGATTTTTCGACAGTCACGATGATCGACTGAATTGCACGTTTTATTCTTAATTCTATGAGACGAATAAATCGATGGAACTATGTTTATATTGACTGGCTGGATAATTCGAGAATAAATGGGTAATGAAACGTATTTAATGTATTTAAATAAAATATCCTTACAATGTAAAATTATATTCGCAATTATTTCATCTTTCTCGAAATTAACGTTTCGTAAGTATTATATTATTAAATCCTTTCGTTGCCATAGTTTTGAAGGTTTTGAAAATGTGAAAGGTATTTTATAGAATTTCTGGCTGTCTTTGTAATATTGAAAAGTATAAATATAGAATAATTTTTTAACCAATTTATCGAGGGGAAATACCTTGAACTAGGACTTAAAAGAGAGGACTAATTGTTAGAGTAACAGATGGAAAAGTTGAGATCTATTTTTCTATGAAAATTAATTTCACTTTAAAGTTTAACTCGGATAAATCTTAAACGAAGATAATCTTTTTAAAAGGAAGTTTTGTACATGAATGCCCCATTTATCCTCCAAATATCGTATTTCATACGAACTAATTGAAAAGAACAGCTTAAGATAAAATGTAAAATGCATTTCCGCGTAAATTGTCCACGAATTGTTTTATTTGAAATAGCAGTCGATTCTAAAAGAACGTAGTAAAACCGCTTGCTTTCTCAACAAAGCAACGACGTTTTTCAGTCACCTCTATTTATTTGGTCACCATTTATATCAGTAACTGATAAGTCATTTTTAAAACAAATGGTTGGTATAAGTAATTTAGAGGTGGTATTTACTAATAGCAATTCAAAATTTGATTAATATAAATAATAAAATTGCTTTAAAATTCTTTACCTAATACTCTTTATGGATCAATGACTTTATCATTTGTATTATAAAATGAGACGACATACGAGCAATTACTACAAATAAATATTTTACTGCAAATATTGACGATCATTTTCAAAATATTGACAAATTATTACATTTTCAAGTATTTCCGTTCTTGTACCAACGTTTTTAATATTAATCACTAACAGCTTATTGACAGTTTATCACAAATACCGACGATTAATTTAAACTGCAAACATATTATTACAAATATCTTTATTGAATATCTCAATTAAAATACTAGCACTTTCTGTATCAATCATTGTTTTCCTATTGACCCATAGTTTATTCCAAATTTCGACCATCTATTAAAAATACCAATCAGAAATATAAAAAGAAATGCTGACTCAATAAACAGCAGCCCATTTTCTCTCAAACCACAACTAAAGTCATCGTGAGAAATATTTAAGAGCGCATACGTTCTCTGACCGTCGAAAGGCAATTATATAGATTTTTACTCGTGATCGAAGGATGAAAATGTGCGGACACTCTAGGGTACATCCCTTTTCGCAATGTCAATTTCCTAGGAGGCCCTCGACGGAGGGGGCCTCTTTATTTCTGTATCTTCCTCGCCGTATTTATCTATTTCTATTTCTCTCTGAGGTCGACTTATTTGTATTGCTCTTCGACGAGGACATCGAATCGTTACCCTTTAAAAGGGCCATAAGCTTCGTTTACAGACGACCGTAGAACACGCGACGCAAACTCGAAAGACATCTCGGAAGCACTCGGTACTCGGAATTATTTAGTTAAATCGTATTTCCCTTTTACTTTCGTGCAATGCCAGTGCATTCTGTGAGCTTTACTTTCCCGGGGAATTCAATGGGCGGAGAATTATTGAATAGCACTTTGTATTGCCTTTGTTTCGATGTTAATTTACTGTTTTTAATGAGCCCTTTGTAATCTTTCTGTACTTTGATGTAACAAGTGTGCCTCTGCTTTTGTTCGTTCGTATAATTGATTGCATTCTGCTAAATGTTATATATATTCAGTCTCGAAGATTAAGAACATTGTTTGGAATAAAATGTTAGATTGAATTTGGTCGTTAGGTTTAATTACATCTTTAATATCATTTTAACCGTTATTTTTGAAAGTAGTGTAAGTCCATTTCTTCGTATTTTGAAACATTTGAGAGTTCATGTACTTTGCCATTTGACGCGCGAAAAAGAGAAAATTATGTTTGGCAAAACTAAGTGAAACACACATTTCTCAAAATGGACTTATAACATTTTCAAAATGACAGCTCATTTTATGCTATACTTTTTAAGAGTCGAGTTACGGAGAAATAACATAAAAATTAATTTTTTGAGAGTGCTAACCGTTTGATCGCCAGATATCTGCAGAAAATTGGTGAAAAAGTGTCAAAATAGTGTGATCACTGAATGGAAGAATGCAAGACAGCATAATTTTGATACATTTCTGCTTATAAGCGGTAAATATTGTTTTTTTGGTTGTCAGTTAAAGATATTTTCAATATTGTATCTATAATGTCGTAAATGGAAGATATTGCTAAACTACCTTTATTGTTTATAGAAAAGGTGTTATCGACTCTACAGGTTGATCCGTTTAGCACTTTGAGGCACTGAACTGAAGAAATGCAATTGCACTGACAAGCACTCAAATTGTTAATATCTCTTTTGAAGTTCCTTTCCCTGCATCAAACAAATATTTGTAGATTTGTTAAACAATGAGCAGGGAGAGAGAGCTAATTAAAAGATTTCTAAATTCTTGTTTTTCACATCCTGCACATCCTATGTGAAGGAAATGAAAACTTCTTGTGGAGACGTTACTTATCTAGGAATCTTATTTAATTGGATAATTCTCATATTTCTTCGTTATGTGTGAATTTTTAATAAATGGTATTAATACTTTCTTTTTTAATTTAACTAAAAATATCAGTGCTCTACTTTAAACTTGATAAAGTGATGTTAATTTATATCTTGCATTCTAACAATCGATATCATTAATTCATATACATCTAACTCCTGAAAGCATTGTTGCTCCTCATCTTCAAATCATTGCGATAAAAATTAATTTTGCAATCTGTTGTCACTTAATCAAAATTGGTTTAATAATATTATCTACCGTTTGATATTCATTTTTCTGCGACGACAACAGTAACTCTAAATATTGAACGGAAACTCAGTTAAATATACAGAATAGTTAAAGATCGCAAAGTCAAAATTTCTATAACAGAAAATTAACACACTTTTCAAAAATTTAGTGGAATATATATTTACTTTATCTCGATTTAGCATCGCGAAAATAGAAATATAACTATTCTCCATTTCTTGTTATCTTTAATTAATTGCAAAGTCATTTCAATCAAAGGAAATCTCAATTTAAATATACAACATGGTTAAAGATCTCAAAATCAAATTTACTTCAACAGGAAATTATCACAACTTTCAGAAAAGCAGAATATATGTTTATCTTATCTCGAATTAACACCGCGAAAATTGAATTCAACAATTGTCCATTTCCTCTTATCTACAATTAATTAAAATGTTATTTCAGCCAAAGAAACCTCACCCGTTACGTCGATAATATTCTCAGCATAAAATAAAATCGAAAGAAAATTCATCCCACCATTCATCCGTCTTCGTTCGATCAAGGAAACATATTAGCAATAGTACAAGCAAATCTGACAGGCCTACATTTCGCATTGAAAATGCGAAGATAACGTGTGTAACTCAAACAAGAACCCATCGGTCGACTATAATATAATGTGCTGTTCTAAAGTCGTCGTTCCTCCGACAAAGAGAGAAGAAAACGACGAATATCTCGCCTTAGAGAGAATGTGTGTTCAATAATAAGGAAGAAAATGAATGTGCGACGCGCGTTACGATATTAAAAGCTACGATCTTGAAGCCTCAAGTGAGAAAAAGAATCGGAGAATTTAATTGCAGAGGGAATTTGTAACAATTTTATTGTGGCTTCAAGATCGTTAATATTAAGAACGCTCTATTATTAATCGAGAATAAAATCGATCGACAAGTTAGATAAGAGGACTGCTCCTTTGTGGTTTGTTATATTTCATAATCATTGAAATCATCAAACATCAGCGTGAATACATATGTAACTCATTTCAATTCTACTTTTCCTGCTGAATTTTCTGTCACTCCATTATCATTCAGATTCATCAACATTTGGATAAAATATATTTTGAAAATAATTGACTTAAGTAAATATAAAATTAATATATTATACAAAGTTATTGCTTACATTTGTTTAATAAACAGTGACAACGTTTTTAACGTTGAAAAATATTTATTATTCGTGATCATACTGCAAAGGATAATTGTTATTTGATACCTACTGAAGATTATGATGTGTATAAGAATGAGTCAGCAACATTTATAATTTTTTTTTTGCAAGAGATGAGTGTTCAACGTAATATAACTTCTACGTAGCATCTTCGTTAATCCCTTGCACAACGATATCATTTCTGTGACTGCGTGAGCAATAATTGAAAATGAAATTGCATAAATTAAAATTAATCAGTGATTCCGGAAACATTGTGTAATTTAACGCTATATCAACGGCATAACAATAATTCTGTGGCGTCATGTCCCACTGATATTTTTAATTTCACAGTTTCTGGAAAATTAATAAATTTTCTATTCAATCTAATTTCTCTTATTTGTTAATAAATAAGATTATTGTTATATCTGGTTGTATTTAACACGTTGAATGCCATGGGGGTCACCGGTGACCGACGCTATTGAATTTGATGCAATTTCATATGACTTTTACATTGTAATATTTACGAATTTATTAATTCAGTCAATATTTACGCGATGGTCTCAAAAAGGTAAAGTCCTGCTGTCTCTAAATCTCTTTTTGTCTTTAAAGTTTCTACTTTGCAAAGATTTGATTTTAATAGAAAAGTTTCACTTCAACAGAAATGAAGAAACTTGCGAAATACCGGTATCATTCAACGTGTTAATGTGTAATAGCTAATTTAAACCGATCAAAACATGGTTCTTGACAGGTTCTTGAAAAGATATTTGACTCTCAAAAAAATGTTGATCGTCCTGCTGCTGATTTTTGGCTCTTTTGACTAATGAGTTTGCCGACCACTGATCTAACGCAGGCTCAAGCTTTATTTGATCGCCAGAGCCGTCTCGGGAAGAGCTCCGCCTACTTCACCCATGCATACAGCTGAGATGTCACTGATTTATAGCACTTTCTCGGTGTCATGGCCGGACCTATTGGCACGAGCGTGGTGGCGTACTGGGGCGACATTCGTATCTAACCGCTCGCGCTGGAAAGACATGCCACGCGCGTCGATCGCGGAAAGCAAAATGACGTGCGTGGCACGTCTTTCCAGCGCGAGCGGTTAGATACGAATGTCGCCCCAATACGCCACCATGCGCGTTCCAATAGGTCCGAACCTGGCAAGTGAAAGGCAAAGCAATCAGCGAGCTCTCGAGCGCACGGGAAGAGGAAGCAGGCGGAGCTCTTCCAAGGACGGCTCTGGCGATCAAATAAAGATTGAGCCTGATCTAACGCATCACCAGTTCCACATTTTATTGTAAGGCAAGCGATTAACCGTTGAGTCCGTGCGCACAGTGGCAGAAATTTGTCAAAAAGTGCCAACAGCGCAAAGGCGCTTCTTTGTCTGCCGTGATGAAATACAGACCTTTTCAACGTGAAATCATCAACAGCTCGAACGAGACTCAAACGGTTAATTTATAGGACAACGTACAATACAAATTTAGTTGCCAATTATACATTAACACTAGATCTACCGACAATTAAGTGAATGTATCGTTACGCGCTCGACGCGTTCGCGGAACTCTGTAACTTATTACGAACGAACCAACAATGTTTATAGTACTATACAACTTTTAATTCGAGCTGGGAATTTACAACACCTCCGTATCCGAGAATATCAGACCGTAGAATTTCTTGTTATAATATTTATTGCAATTGGCATGCCTTGTAATTTACAATTGGTAACATTAACTGTAATTTCTACTGGGTTCTTCTACTGGCCGTTTCATGCGCAACAATATTTAAACATATCAAATATACATGTTAGAAGAAAAAAATGAAAGAGCAAAAAACTTGATCGCTTAAGTCGCTTGCAGCCTACAGGATAGACGTGGAATATTGAAATAGAAACAGAGTTGGAAACCTCAGAAATATTTTAAAAATATTCGGAACAAGTCATTTTGACGACCTTGGTAGATCTAATGTTAAAGTACATGTTATGATCCTTGCGAATTGAACAAAAAAAATTTTTCTTATTGACGAAATGCCATGAATGTCATTAAATTTTAAAAAATAATAAATAACTTGTTATTTTGTGCGCTTTTGTTGTTTATAGATTAAGGTTTAATAATTAAATATTCATTCTCATCCGCGTGCGACTTTTGTAAACGAACCGCGATGGAGCAGCGATAAATGTTGCATGAAATGAATATTTAAAACAATCCGTATGAAGCCGTCATTACACAGGAAGATCACCGATTTTCTGAGATCTTTTAAATGATCAGCGATTTAACACATTGTGCACGGCGCATTAAACCTGTACAGTAAGAGATTACTTCCTACCTTTCATTTAAAATATTCAAACAAATCATTTATCTTGCAATATATTTTTCGAAACATACTTTCAACATTAATTAAAAATATTACTTTATCACTCATCTGCCATTTAATTCGCCGTATCTCGTTTATTTTATTTCATGAAAATAACTTTTTTTTTTCTTGTTACTTTAAGAAGAATTCAAATACTCTAAAGAATTATGGAAATTAACAAATTCTCACTGTACATATTTCGTGCGCACCGAAGCATGGAAAACGCGGAGATACAAAAACTGAAGAATTTCTTACAGAAAAAGAAAAACTGCACAAAACGATCTGTACCTTCCTTTCGCGCAGAAAGAGACCTACTTAACCGAAAATCTTCACGGAACACAGAAAACACACGAGAAATATATGTATATTGTATACATTAATTCCTAGTATACCTTACAGTTATGCGATGTTGCATTATCTGTCTGTTTGTTCTATACAGGTCCAAATGTATTATTGTATCCGGTGGAATATTATATATCGAAAAGTATATATATATAAAAAATATATATATATGTATATACGTGTCCGCCTATTTATTAACAAACCTTTATACGTTATTGTATCGCGCCGATTTTAGTGTTACTGGCAACTTCCAATGACAAAAATATTATTGGTAATCAATAACTAATTTATAATTGACAACCTACGACTAATTTCTATCTGGGCAATTATTAAGTTATTCAACACTTTGGCTTGCAATATCAAGAGCGGACTCTTATAGAAAATGATACCAAAGAACTTAAAATTCCAAAAACCATCAAACTTAAAAGTTCAATGGAACTAAAAAAATTAACTCCCTCCAACTTACACGGTTATTTGTACGATTTCTCTTTAACATGGTTTTCAAAATAACTGTTTAAAAAAAAATTTAAATAAACATTTTTTCAACCAAAAGAAATATTGACTGTAGAGACATCTGCAGTTTACGATTTCGATTTACACGGCACTTTCAGAAACCGATCTTCCGTGTTAATCGAAGGATAGATGTACGATTGAATCATTTTAACGTTATTTGCTTTATATTAAATTCTACGATATATCTTGGACTAATTCCTACAATTTTATTTGGATAATTTATTGCATAATTTAATTTACTAATTAATTATGACACACACAGGCCCCACAGAAGTTATGGGGCAAAAGATTAACACTTCCACTGCCGTTTGGGCAACTGGTGACTGGCACTGGTGAATTCAATATTTCTTAGGACTTTTTAGAATAACCTTCTACAAGCACTATTCATTTTTGTACAATTTGACGTAAAATTAAAACTGTCTTAGGTCTGGCATTGTGAGACATTAATAACATTTGTATAAAACAATGTTTTTTATATCCGCATATATATTCTCCTCTATTAAAAGTGTTTGCACTTCAAAATTTGTAATACCAACTTATCAGCGTGTTTCTGATTAACAGCACAACTTAACGATAAGTGATGTTAACTTGCCAGCGTGTTTCTAATTATTAGCACTACTTAACGACAAGCTGCTTTTCTGGGTCAAGTACTGTAAGAGACTAATAAGGTAAGTGCTTTCTCAACATGTCTCAGCCACAGTTTCAAAGATACTATTAAAAAAATCATAAGATTAATATTTTTAGGAGGAGCTTTTAATAATTATTTTATTTGCACTTTAAATTCTTGACCTAAAAGTCTTTGGTTGTTACGTTATCTATGTTCTATGCTTCTCAATCTTACATATAATTATTTTATGTTTTACTTTGTTACGTAACTTTGTTACCTAATAAGATACGTTATATGCACTCTTCTTTATTGTTTATGCTTAACTTTTATCTCAGATTAATTCTAATAATTAATAATATGTATAACATAATATGTAGAGTTCTAATAATTTACTGTATTGTCTTAATAAGAATATTTAAAGACAGACATTTACGTTTAGCGATATCACAGACGAGGTATAGGACAGACCGGACATATAGCTCTGGAACACTTTCTTGGTAGCTGAGGGGTAATTTGTTCTGATTCGCCCGACGGATAGGGACATCCCTCTCCCTCACGCATTTTCGATTGTGACGCGCTATTGGTAGCAACAGCTACGCAGACAAATCAGATTGCGTGACAAAGAGAGAAAGCGATAGCCGTGAAACTGAGTGCGACAGCACGAAATCGAGCGTGAAAGTCGAAGCATTGGCGTACGCACGAGATTTTTACAATCAGGATAGGTAGATACCGATGTTATCGACTTGCATAGACTATCATTTTTCAGTATCGGTAAAACAGATTCGGTCCGACAATTTGGAATATTCATATACGTGAAAGTACGGCAATGCTACGACTATGCAAAATGATAACGTCACGAGGCTGAGCGCCACAATTCCAGGAAATAAGAGGACGCACACGCGGGCTATAGGGAGAGGGTAGGCGGTGCGAGAGCAATCTCCCCTTCCGTCTCAACTGCCAAGAAAGCGTTCCCGAGCTTTACAAGGCTTTCTTCGGCCCGAAATCGGAGGGCTCCAGGAGCCCCCGTACCATTTTAGTATCACGGTCCACGTTATCGATAGATCCGCGAAATTGCTACTATCGCTTCTGCAGGCCGGAATTGAAACTATGCTTGAATATAATTTAATCTTTCTGCAGAATGGAGGTGACAGACAAGAGATTGATATAATTTGTTGTCCTAAGTTGATAGAGAATTATCACAATTTATTGAAACTTAGAAATACGTAATTGACCTGCATACCTTACTGCGCGATTGTAATTTATTGTATATAAAATTGCATAATAGCTAATAAAGAATCGATTGAAAAATCGAGTTGAAAAAATTGGTCGGGAAATAATTAAATAGGTTGCTGTTACTATACTCGAAATGGTAGTAATATCTAATTTTCTTTTGTTTATCTAAATTGATTTGAACGGACGGAGGGATGGCATTACCGAAAAAACGGCATCATAACGTCAGTATAACGAAATATTAGTTACTTCGTCAATTTAACAAGATTCGGTGAAGAATATTCTGAAATAATAAAAAAAAGAACGGTCAGTGATATGTTGTATGTCAGTGATATGTGCATCACTACGACGATTACTGAGAAATCCATGAACTATCCAAATAATGCACAATGTAACTTATATCACGTATTCTATTAATAATTTCTATCATTTACTTACATTTTATGCCCCAAATAAAATTGGAGATTGCTTAAAATTCATCCAAAATAGTTCAAAAACTAATACTTATCAATAGGATAAAAGTATTACATAAAGAATCAAATATTCATAAGCATTGTAAAGTAAATCGTCAATTATAAACTCATGTACTTCACTCCTATAATTTCTATTCACCATAAAAGTTATCAAAAATAAGCAGAGACACGTTATTAAATAATAATTACATCTGTGATAAACAATTACTGACGAAAGTTATTGTAATAACCGAAGTTTGCAAAATTATCCATGAAGAAAGGGGATCTCAATACGTGTGGTGCACTGCGCACGCTCCGCGTTCAGCGAGTCGCCTCGCTGAGACAGTAGAGCATAGTATAGCTTCAGAGGTCGAACGGCTCGCGTGATATGACAGGTTGGTCCCTGTGTATACTTTTGGACTTGCATATTGATACCTAGTAACTCTTGATCTTAGGTTACGAGCATTAGTGCATGTGTGCTATAATATTAAACTATTTAAACAATAAATTGAAAGTGGTATTAAATAATTTTAACAATTAAATACAATGTTTTGTGGAAGTATTAGTGACATCAAGTGATTGTTATGTGTAGTGTTTTTACATAATTTTAGCAATTAAATACAACATTTTGGTGGAAGTATCAGTGAGCTCAAGTGCCAGTTACCAGCAAGTGTTTTTAAATAATTTCGACAATTAAATATAACGGTTTGTGTAAGTGTTAGTGACATCAATTGATAGTTTTGTGCAAGTGTTTTTAAACCGTTTCGCCAATTGAATACAACGTTTTATGGAAGTGTCAATGGCCTCAGGTGACAGATACCTGAAAGTGTTTTTAAATTATTTCGACAATTAAATAAAACGTTTTGTGGAAGGGTCAGTGAGCTCAAGTGACTTTAAATAATTTTTACAATAAATATACTGTTTTGTGGAAGTGTCGGTGACATAAAGTGATAGTTTTGCGCAAGTGTCAATGACATCAAGTGGCAGTTACCTGCAAGTGTTTTTAAGTTATTTCGACTATTAAATACAACGGTTTGTGTAAGTGCTACTGACATGAAGTGATAGTTCTGTATAAGTGCTTTTAAATAATTTGGATAATTAAATATAACGGTTTGTGTAAGTGTTAGTGGATATTCGGAGCGGAAGGCTGATAGCTTCGACGGCTCTCGAACCAAGTGACTAGTCGGAGGATCTTTTCCTCCGACGTAGCTTCTTGAGAGGCGAAGCGAAGTTTTGGGAGTTTTTCTCTATTATAAATTCATTGGTTTTTACAAACGATTGGTAGAGAAAAACTCCCTCCACTTCAGGGTGTGTTTGGAAAGAGAGGGTGTTTTAGGGAAAAACCCAGGCGCCGGTGAATCACGCCGTGGCCGACGATTTTGGCTTCCTTGCGACCCGCGGTTTATGGCGATACATATCAGGTCGGCTCGAGGTGGCTGGGCGCGACCGGTACGAGAACAAAAAGTAATTTAAACTGTTAGACATTATCCTCAAGAAAACTTCGACTTGCAATTAATCTTAGCTATCGTTTCGCGATGAGGAATTGATCGTAGGATGCTTGGTTTTCCCGCAATTGATAGAAATAGAAGAATGTATTCTGCGAAAAAAAATTGCAAGCCAGGCATTTGTAAGTGCCACGCACGCCGTTTTGATTTCCGTGACCTACGTGAGTGGTACGTTTTTCGAGCGCGAGTGGTTAAATACGAATGTCGCCCCAATGCGCCACCACGCTCGTGCCAAAACGTCCGGCCGTGACTCCGAGAGTGTATCTGTGAATCAGTAACATCTCAGCTGTGTGGATGGGTGAAGTAGGCGGTGTTTCTCCAAGGACGGCCCTGGCGTGCAAAATTTCTGCACCTCTGCAGTATAATATTCCGACCTTCCACAATGACGGTGATGATGATGGTGATGATGACGATAACCGGCCATTTGTGATTATCATCGAAAAAGTAAAATTAGTTTTCGTATAGTTAAGTCTCTAATTCTCAAAAGATATTGAGTATCAAAAAGCCCGATTCTTAAGATTTTGGAGGTACTTTTTTATTGAGAGGCAGTTTCTTCAGTTTCAATTGAATCCACACATCGCACGCTCGGATATCAGGTTTTAGAATATCTTTGTTGTCTCCTTAATTAATTCTTTAGAATTATTGGAGGTCTTTGTTATTACGAGACAATTTCTTCAGTGTCATCGGAATCTACACATCCCACAAACAGAAGTTAGGTTTAAGAATTATGTTATAACCGGATAAAGGAAGTTTTTAGTTCCGTAGAAAACCTATATATAGAGTGTATGAATTATATTTAAGCATACTAAGTTTTCGAATAAGGAGGATTCCTATTTTTAAAGAAATTTAATTGCTACATAATTTTCTTGAGGACTTAACTGCCAAATAGCTTTCAATTGAACTTAGTTACTGAATAGGCAGGTTATTCGTTATTAGGGAAACATGGTTATGACGTTGCATCTAAGAGCTCTTAATTGTCGAATATATTGTAGCTCTTTATTATCGAATATATGGGACTTTAATGTAAAGAAAACTTAGCTATCGAATAAGTAGGCTTTTAATTTTAAAACGAATTAATTAGCGAATAGGCAGGTTTTCCATTTTAAGACATGATATTTTATTTATCGAGCCGTCCAGCTCTTAATTTAAAAGCGAGTTACTTTCAGAATAGGCAGGTTATTAATTTTGAGACGAATAGTTTCAGAATAACGAATCTTTTAATTTTAAGACGAGTTACTTACTTAATAGGTAGGTTTTTAGCTTTAAGGCAAGTTATTAATATCTTCTTTAAGACAAGTTATTTACTGAACAGGCAGACTTTTAATTTTAAGGCTAGTAAGTTACAGAATAGAAAGGCTTCTAAGTTTAAGAGAGCTTTGTCTCCGGATAGGTAGCTTTCTAGATTTTAAGGAAATTCAGCTGTGCTACAGACAGGACCTTAGTTTTTAAGAAAATTAACGTCTTACACAGTCAAAAACAATTTGTTCATTATAACGATTTCTAATGCTGAAAGATTAATACAGCTGAATAATCTGTCTCCCCTCTCGAACGAAGTTAAAAGGGCATCGATTTGTTTTCTTATCGCCTTATCTACTCGCCTTGTCATCTCTAACCAGATTATTATAACAGATGAATCATTCTCGCTTTTATTTTTTTCGCGCCGCTCGGCCAATTAAGGTATCAAGTTGGCAGGGTCGGTGACCGAGACGTCTACCTTATATTTATCAATAAACAAGGTACCTACCATTGTAGTCGATAAACAAGTTGTCTACCTTAATACGACACAGGTTTGTGGAGAAACAAGGTCGACACCTCATTTACCAACTACTATGGTAGACACTTCGTTTACCAACTACTATGGTAGACACCTCGTTTACCAACTACTAAAATACATACCCTCGATCACTGATCGCATCAACCTGATAGTTTAATTGGACGAGTGGTGCGAAAAAAAGAAAAACGAAAATTATTCTTCTGTTATAATAATCTGGTTAGAGACGACGAGGCAAGTGGATAAAGTTCCTGGATAATAAATTGCCATTAAAGAAAATATATTATTGTGTGTTGCTACATAGTTAAATCGTACTATTTTGACTACCACCTTATCAACGTATTGTAATTAAACGTCAGTGAACACGCGTAGAGCTACAGGTATTCGATATAAAGGAGTTTATCGATAACTCTCATTCTCCCGCAAAACATATAATGGTACTATATTTCAGTACTACGTGGCGTATTATTCTCGTTTTAATTATTTAACGTTGGTCAATATATAATTAAATATTAATAACAAAAATGGCAGACACGGCTCCCAAAAAATTATAATATGGATATTTTTTACAGAGTATTGCCAAATACAACTGTATTAGTTGTATTTTGTTTAAATTTCTAACAGTATGTTCTTTTTTCAATAAAATTGACATACTCATTTTCGCTAGGCCGGAGCGAGCGGCTCCGTTCACGGGACGAACCCAGTTTTATTCATTTACTGGGTTTTAATCCCATAATTCTAGAACAAAATCAAATAATTTATATTAATAAATATTAAATCACATGAAGTTTTTTCCGACTAATATTTTCTGAAGTACTTAATTATCCGTAGAAGGAAACGGGGGGAAATATTAATATTAAGTACTAATCATTTAGGCATAGAAATTGCAAACGATACCTTTTGGAATCTTTTTATAATTGATGTCGTAATAAATAAAATAAAATCATATTAAATTAATATAATTAATGAGAAACTGTACTGTGTTAAAAACGAATGAAAGTAATTTGACCAACTTGCGTATGTATTTAGAAACACGTGTTACCCAGGCTGACCGTAAACAGTTAATCAGCATTTTAAAAAAATAGTATTGCAAGTCACTGAAAATATATTTATTGCTTAAATTTGAAGGTAAAATAATTATGAAATAGGGATAATTTTTTCTTGGTAATTGTTGAGAATATAACTTTAATGGTATAATTTTATATAGTAGAAAGGTACTAAATATAACCTATAACTGAAACCGGTACAATTTTTATTTAATGTTTTAATAGAATGACGCTTTACAAATGATTAGATAAAGGTTGATGAATGTTTAATTAATATGAATTAGTAACAAATTAATTGTACACTTATGGTGTATCGTTATTAACTTTAAGCTATTTTTTCTTACTGTTTGATCACTGATAATCAAAATTCTTTTTAATTGTTACGGTTTGTTCTATATTAATTTCGCTAATTGAATCTAGCACGTTTTGATCAGAAGATAAAGTAATTTTTTCATAATTTATTCCTGTAGATGTCGGAACCTAAAGAACCAATGTCAGCGTTTGCTATGTATAACATGAAACGTAAAAATATGGAAACGTCCTTGAATGCAAAGAAAGTTAAGAAAAAACGTGTGTCTTTCAAATTGGAAGTAACCGAGGAAGAACGTGGCAAGCAGGAGAAAGCAAAGCAAAAGCCAACGGCTGTTAAAAAGACAAACAAAGTTGTTTTAAGGGCAACTCGAAACATGGGTAAAAAGAACAATTTGAAACCCAAACAGACCGGTGTTTCCATCACTATTAAGAAAAAAAAGCCCATTAAGCAAGTTAAAATGAAGAGTGTTAAAGATAAGAAAGTTGGGTTAACAAAAATATCTACGGAAAAGGATACCAAGCGTAAAGTAAAGAGTTCTGCTAAAAACACGAACCTCAAAGTTCCAAAAGTAAAGCAGGCACAGCAAAAGCAACCAGAGTCGAATAAGAACTTAACAAAGAAAGTTCAACAGCTTAATATAAGCTCTGTTCCTTGTTTATCCACCAATTATGAAGCGGACACAGGGAATCATGAAAATCCGTTAACGACTAGTCAGTCAATGTTTTCTTGGTTGATACATCCCATGAACATTGATGACTTTATCCGGTAAAAATACAGTAATTCTTCTTTTAGGGAGCAGTGCTTCATCATATTTCCAATTACTGTAAACCCAATTATTTTTTTCAAGGCAAAACTGGGAAAAAACACCTGTACATATAAAACGAAATTTTCCAAATTATTATAAGTTTCTTATGTCTACTCCACTGTTGGATAAAATATTGAGAGAATCCCATATTCTTTTTACAAAGAATATCGACATCACGTCATATGAAAATGGTGAAAGAGAGACACATAATCCACCTGGTCGAGCTGTTCCAACTGTTGTTTGGGATTATTATATGAATGGATGCTCCGTTCGAATGTTAAATCCTCAAACCTACATACCAAAGTTGCATTCCTTGAATGGTAACGATCGATCTGTTTACATTATATTCTTTCAGTTAGAACAAATCGTTATACGATATATATTTAAAAAATGTGGAATATAAAGGAGGATACATATTCAAACTATTTTCAGCAACTCTTCAGGAATTCTTTGGCTGTTTTGTTGGTGCAAATTCTTATCTTACACCACCTAATAGTCAAGGTTTTGCGCCTCATTACGACGACATTGAGGCTTTTATATTGCAAGTTGAGGGTAAAAAAAGATGGAGACTATATAAACCTCTGCATGCGAATGCTTATCTGCCGAGATATTCTTCGAAAAATTTCGATCAGTCTGAAATTGGAGAACCCATACTTGATACGGTGGTAAATGCAGGAGATTTACTATACTTTCCGCGGGGAACAATTCACCAGGGTGAAACGATCGATGATACCCATAGTTTACATATCACTTTGAGTGTGTATCAAAAGAATAGTTGGGGTGATTTATTAGAGAAATTACTGCCCGATGCATTAAGAAAAGCGATGGGAAACGACAGTGAATTTCGAACTGGATTGCCTCTCGATTATTTAAGATACAGTGGTTTGGTGCATTCAGCGAATCAAACCAGTACCAAAGAAGTATTTAAGGAAAAAGTAAAAAGTCTGCTCAGTCAGCTGATAGATTACGTGGATATAGACAAAGCGGCCGATTTGATGGCCAAGAATCATATACATGATTTCCTACCGCCTGTCCTCTCTGAATGTGAACAAGAATGTTCCGTAGCTCAGGACGGCGAGCACATGATTGCCAATGGAATCGTCGAAAATCGAGTAGAAATAGAACCGGATACAAAAATACGGCTGTTGAGGTCTCATTCTACAAGGTATGATTCATTAAAAGGGTATTATGTCAAATAATTTCGATTATTTATTGATTGCATCGATTGTTCTGGATATTGTCAACATTTATCGGGTCAGATTATGAGTTCATGCATTTTTTCAAATATTTATATTTATAATATTTAGGTATTACAAGATACGCACAAACTCATAAGCTGATCTGGTTTATATGAGCCGTTATTTTCGAAAATGGTATAGGTCCGTTATTGAAAAAAATCTGTTTAACCGTTAGAGTCTCAGTGGTCATTGAAAAAACATACTCGAAAAATCCCGAATAGCGCAATAGCGCTTAATTGAGTGCGTAATGAGCCACTCTTTTAACATTGCAAGGAAGATAGAGTTTTAAATGTATATTTGTTTTTATTATCAGACTTATCGAGGAGGAGAACGTTTATAGGATTTACTATTCCTGCGAAAATTCCAAGGAATATCACGAATTTGAGCCACAATTTTTAGAAGTTAGCAAAGAATTTGTGCCCGCGGTTCGAGAAATAATACTAAGGTATCCTGAATTTATTCGCGTCGAAGATTTGCCACTTGATGGCGACGATAATAAGGCAAGTTTAATAAATATTTTATATAAACCTGATCTCAATGTGACAATATAATTTTTGATACTGGATTTGGCTTCCGGGTTGGAGCCGCGTGCGAAACCTAACCCGGAAGCCAAATCCTGTATCAACCCTTCTGGCCGCGAAAGCCTAAAAAGTAATATAATTTTTGTTTACCTTCTTCCAGATACAAATAGTCAAAGACCTTTGGGAAAAGTGCATTGTTGTAACGGATAAACCTTTATGTGTGATTGAGTAATCGTATGTTTTTATATGATTTGTATAAAAAAAAAATAGATAAAATATAAATAACCCAACCTAACATCCTTTATTTTAATTTATATAAAATGTCCATATAATTTTCTATATTTTATGCATATCATGCGATATTTATAAAATATAAATTTCTCTTGAGCTTGTTAAATTTTTGTGGTCGGAATATCTTATTCTCGCTATTGTTCAGTATTTACAACATAATCAGAACATTGTCGTGCAGTATCTCATTGAAACAATGGAGATGGACTTAACATTAAACTCTCGAAAATTTTACTTCCAGAGGGTATTTCCAATAGCGGAAGAAATCTTACATTAACATGTTTTCATAAAAGGTCGATAGCTGTAGAAAGCTCTTAGTTCAGTTGCCCTCTCTTTTAAACTTTCCTAGAATTCGTAAGATAAAAATTAAAGATATTTTCAAGAAAGATACACACAACGATAGAAAGTGGGTTTTCAGTATCTTTGAAATTGTGCAGATTTACTATTCCCAATACAGTCTTGTCATTTTAATGAGTGCAGTATACTTAATTCAAATAGATATCGATAAAATCACTTTAAATACATTTACGATTTTAACAATTTGATATCGATTTTGACAATAATAATATATATCCAACATGCTATAGCGCCTTGACGATTTCACGTAGAATTATCAGTCATCTTAAATTAACCAACGATTGTAATTACAAAATAAACCTCGAAACATTTATAGTGTAGCTCTCAAACATTCCAGTTCTTCTTATTTATAAAATCCATAAAATTATTCGCCCTGTTTACAAGCATTTAATACACACAATATTCGTATAAACTCGTCCGACGTCCTGCTTCGTTTTAATAAAATTGTATATTTGTTGGATATGATTAGATTTTGTTCATCCTTCAAACGTTCGACATCGTGTTACAATCCGAATGTCTTCCATGGTAACAGGAAAATTTCACAGGCATTCAGATTTCGTAAGACACTTTGATTTACCATAAATGTGAGCCATGGAAATTTAATTGTCAATTTTTAAATATGTGTTCCTCTTTGTTCGAACAATGTGATCCCTCTGTCTTCCTAGAACGTACTCGGCATAGCCAAGATAGCCATCATTGTTCAGGTCGACATCCTCCAGCACTTTGTCTATAAGGTCTTCGGAGAAACAAAATATCGTTTAGTAATGTTGGCTTATTTTATGAATATTTACGTTGCGAACAATGAATCAGAAAATTGTATCTTTATACTACTGCAAATTCTCGTATAACGCGATTGATGTGTATTGTCTTGTTAGAATTCGGGTCATAGAAAATCGTGTTGTACGGCATTTTTTCACATATAACTAACATAATTTAAAGTAACATTTTTGAAACTTTTATTATATAGGATTAGGATATTAAATAGGGCAGCATTTTAAAAATAAATGGAATATAAAAAGGATGGTCCACGTAACCTGCACGCTTCGAATAACGTTTGAAGTGTGCATTGTACGAAGGGTGTTGTTACGGGGGTTGTATGGTTTGAAGGGGTATATTTTGTAGTATATGTGCCTCTTCAAACAATACAATTTTTGTACACAACAGGTTTCATATAACGCATGCTTTGGAAGTTGTTCGAGGTGTACAAGTTGCATGGACCACCCTGTATATACGACGTTGATTAAAAAAGCATAATATTAACGCATGAGAAAAATCTTTTATTAGGTTGGTAGAAAATTAATGTCGGTTTTCAAACTTTATCTTTAAATACACATGTTGAGAATGCGAATACCTTTTTTTAATCAAAATAAGGCCCAGTATCAATTTTTTTTTCTAAATGATATAAGAAGACAAACAGATTAAAATGAACGGCTATCTTAAAATTAAGCGCCAAAGTTTGAAAACTCGAAAACCGACATTAATTTCTTACCAAGCTAATATTTTATTGAAATTTAATAAAGAATAAAACAACGATGAAACGTAAGAGGTCGGTAAGAATGAAGAACTCAATCTAATGCTCGACTAAGACAATTTTAATTCTCAAGTCAGGCAATTTCCGTGTTTTATTATTTGTCACGTTGGACGGAGAATCGCGTTTTATGAAAATAATAGTCGCAATATCTTTGTGCCGTTATAGAAAATCGCGTTTTAAGAACTCGTGTTATACGAGAACTGTGATTAGAAAAATACGATTTCTATTCAATGTGTTGATTGTCACAAATACCTAAGCTACTTGCATTAATTAATACTATTTGAGAAAACCTGAAACCCGGTACAATGACAAAGATTTTAATCAAAAGAGTCTATTAGAATATGAAAATACTTTGAATGTTTCCTCCTAATCTTTGTTTATAATTCACCTTAATTTTATAATGAGAAGAAATATCATTATTATATGCCATCGAAGACATTTCTTCGTTAATATTCACCGCACGGTTTAATAGAATTTCAATAAAGCTGCTTGTTACTATTAAAGTCACGCAGGAACATGTTAATTGTCGCAGATAATCGATTAACTGTAAAAATCAATTGTGCGATAAAAATCACAATCGAAAAATGTAGAATACATTTATAATTAGAAACTGACGAGTCTATAAAAGTTCAATTTAAAGACCTAAAGAAACTTATCTGGAAATCATAACATCGATGACAAATGTACTTTCCATTCTAATTAATCGCAGGAAACAATGTCCGCACTGAATCAAATTAATAAAAGTCATGGTTTTTGAAAGACAATTTTTAAATAAAACTTTGCCTACCTACGAAGAAAAATAAACGGCTTTCGGTGAGATTATCTTCGTGATCCGTGTGCTGAAGGGCGTGAAGGATTTCCAGGCCATCCAATTTTGTATTGTTATCGTTATCGTGAACTCTGTGATTAGAAATCTATGTTAACCAGGAAAAATCACACTTAAACCTCCAGCCATGGGCAAGTAATTAATTTTTTGGTAGAAAATTGTAGGCCAGCTTTATTTGTTATGTAAATTCTCCTCAGAATTACATTAACAGGACAGAATGAGAGAAAAGAACATTTTACAACAAAGTAAAAAATATGATTGAAATCTTGATGCATTTTCAGAAAACACGTACTTCTACATTAATATTCTAACATTAATTTTATGTTGCCCGCGGTTGGAGGATTAAAGTTGACCTCAAATATGACCAGTGTCCTTAACATCATATTAAAATATATTAAACAAAAACATTGGTAAAAGGGGAATCAGGGGGTGAAAAAGACAATCGTTAAAGTAATTCATATTTTATAAGCTAGGCGTGGAATATCTATTGTTTGGTTTTCCTATAAAGTTAAAAAAATTTTATAAAAAATGATAAACCAGTCATTTTGACTATCTTGGTAGTGTCTATTGTTAACACTAGAACTATCTGCATTAAATCTATTATATTTGAATACATCGAATAAGTACTTCAGATAGGATGATTAATTCAGTAATTTAGGTTTTATAAGATGGACGTAGAATATCCATGGGTCTCCTACAAACTTCACATTTTAAAAAATGTGAAACATAGAAACCAGTGGACTTAAACGTTAAATACACCGAATGCCAAAAAGAAATACTCAAAAATGCAGTATCTGTTAAAACATAATCTTCATTTCGGGTCATATAGACCCGAGGAGAACAGCAGGGTTAAAGGTCACCCCAAGGTGACATTTAACCTTTTACAGTTCTATGCTGACTTGAACTCAATACAGTATTCTATTAGAGTCAATTTAATATGGACTTAATTTCGATTTTGGAATTTAACAATGGTGAACACCCTCCTCTAAATATTGTTAAATATTTATAGATTGTAATTATGGGTTATGAACAACTGGCGATAGAGAATTTCAAGAAACTGATTTACTTAGCTGAAGGAAAAGTTGGAGAAATAAATTGGACTGCAAAAGTTTAAAGTAGAACTCATTTAAACTTTATGTTATGTATCAAATTAATTTTTCGAAAATTGATCCATTTAAACGGATATCTAGATATCCAATTTTTTGTAGTATGCTACCTTTTCGATATTCACTCTTTAATAATAAGTAAAGAATAATTAGCAAAACGTACTGGAAGTAGTGGAATTCTATTTCTTGATTTGTCATCTGCGAGAAGTCCAGTTGATCGCCCATAGACCCTATATCCTCCTTTAAGTGACTGAAATTATTATTCATTCATGTTTCCTGTTCGAAGTAGCATTAAGTGATTTATCAGAATTGGTTATACAGAAGTGTGCGAAAGGAAGTATTATTTTAACAAGGTTTGCTAATAAAAGAACAAAATTTTCTTATAAAATGGTTCGAAGAACTCAAATGTGACCTGTTAAGTGTATAAATTAGTATATATTACTTTTACGAAAATACCATTCTTAATGAACGTAACTAAAATATTGGATTCGAAAAACTTCCGTCACAGGAATGCTTCTACTTTGAAAACACTTTAATCACTTTTTTCAATAATTTGATCTTGTATATTAAATACTTCAATTTATAGCGAAATATATTTAAGTTTAAGTCAGATTATAAGACTATAAAAAACATTGGAAATAGAAATAATTTAATGAAATGAGATTTGAAATGAGAAAAAATACCGGAAGTTTCATCAAGTTGGTTGCATCGTTACACATTGTTACTGTTTGCCAAAAAGGAAAGTTAAGCAGTATTAAATATTGCTCGAGTAAAATTGCAATGTTTGAAAAAATAGTAACGAGTTTTAATGTTTAAAGTGTTTTGCTCGACCGATTTTAATTTATTTTTGCATTTAATATAAACCAATCT
The DNA here is from genome assembly GCA_963989415.1 of Cerceris ruficornis. NCBI lineage: Eukaryota > Metazoa > Arthropoda > Insecta > Hymenoptera > Crabronidae > Cerceris > Cerceris ruficornis. Next base: position 5,607,308 of record OZ022527.1, read on the forward strand.
CAATTTTTCAAAAATAAGCATCCTTAGCAGAGCTATGGTATCACCATTTCCTTCCATCCTGTGTGTTCTTCATTGGTGCATTTGCAAATAGCAACAAATTAAAAGACTAGAAAGATATGCAAGAAAAACTTTGAAATACTATTACGAATAGAACTGAATTAAAATCGGGCAAGTTAGAATGTTAATTGTTAACGAACGTGGTATCTTGGAGTAGTTCCGCATCTTCGGTGATTTTCACATTGCTTTGAGGTGAATAATGATGATGGGACACCGTGCTTCGTGGATGATGCGGCCCTCGAAAAGCTGTTGAAAGTCCAGCGCACAGACTGATCAGAAGTATAATGTCCATTTCTGTCGTCTGAAACAGTTCGACAGAGAACTATAATTATATGCAATTTTCTGTGAAAATGTCTAAGAATAATTACTGTACAAAACAATATAATACGCTAAATAATTGTAAAGTGCCTTAAAAGTAGAATTGTTGATGACTAATTCGACATATTTGGATTGACTCGATAACTATGGTGGACGAGAAGGAATAAAAGTGAAAAATAAAATGACAGAATTAATTATCTCATATTCTGCAAGATAGATATAAAAAAATTACAAGAATTTTAATGTGGAAAATCCCTGTCCATTTTTGTAAAGTGTAGGTTCATGAAAAGTTCGTAATATTTTTTTAACGCGAATACACAACAGAATTCTGTTTTGATAATTTCCTTTTAATAACGAAGATTGGTGTCTGTTAAACGTCTGTAAAAAATGTAATCAAGAAATTAGTACCTGTGCAATTTTTACGAGATGGAAAATATGTTGAGTGCTGTTAAGTGATGTAGGTCGATTAAGGCCCGCCTTGAATATGAAATTAGATTCAGAAAGTTATGGTGTATCTTTGATAACGTTTTTACGATGAAAGGACTAATGAAGCATCCGCTAAACATCTACAAAAGAATTAATAAAGAAATCGTAGTCTTCATTTGCATAGCAAAATAATATTAAACGACGCCAAGTGATATAAGTTGATTAAAACTTTTTCCAAATTTTAAAGTAGATTTCAGAAAATACGACGTACCTCTAATATTTCTAGTTTAATTGTTAACGAAAATGGTTAATTACCTATTAAACATCCATCAAAAAATTAATAAAGAGATCACAATCACCTCAAACGTTGAAAGACAGAAAGATATTACCAGGGGTTATGGTAGATGTAATTTTATACGAAGTTACACTTGCCTTCCTAATTAGTAGGTCCGAGTTCAAACTCTCAGCACTTTTAGATCGGTTCTGAACCACTACGGTTTTTATTCATTAAGTAATAATTTGAGAAAAGTATCCAAAAAGTGTACAAGTATATCGAAAAAGTGAAACTGTAAGTCCTAAACAAACTGGCAACAACCGCTAAAGTCAACGAAAAAAAGGAAAAGAACAAAGAGAAAATGTTATCAACTGTTGAAAGGGCAAATTGTTTTTAATTTTTCTGCCAAATTTTCACTATTTTTATAATTGCTGATTTGGAAAGATACCAATGTATGTAATACAATTTATGTAATTATAATCCATAAAAATGTTTGCCAATAAGGAGCAAAATAATTAACGAAAAGTCCGAAAATCCATAATCCAAGTTTACTCTTAAGTACAAAACCAAAAAGTACAATTTCCTTACGAAATTATATTTTCCTTAACATTTATAACAAAGCATGGTACTTGTGTATTACATGGAAAAACATGGTCCAGAGAAATTCGTAAATTATTTTCGGGAACGGGAAACAATACTTATAACGATTCGAATTACCTCGGAATAAAGGAAATTACGTGTGTTATAATTAGAACGAATTAATTCAAGTTACGCTCTTAACACTAGATCTACGACCGCCGTCAAATTGAATTCTACATTTTTAATAATTTTTTCAAATTGATAGAGAAGCATTACAATAAATATTTCATGTGTGTCTTATAACACACAAATTACTTAACTGATCGTATTTTTTACCGTTTGATCCATCTTTTTTCAAAGTATTCATTTAATATATTCAAACATACCAGATTTAGCGCCTGTAGATCTAGTGTTAAGCGATTAAACAACACCATGTAAAATACCTGGATCAACGAAGACCTTTTTCAAATCTTAAACCATGCTCTTAAAATCAGGGTACACTTGAGATATTTTTTCACGTTAAACGCGGAAGGGATGGAAATTTTGAGTACCCAGTCGAACGACACTCGACGACTTGTTTCGTAGTGTCCAATGACAATAGGACCTGCTGGGACATGTTCATCGGCCATGTCGCAGTAGTATTACCTACTGGCTCTTCTAGGGGTTCTACACCCCCTTGGCTAGTGACAGATGGACGGTAGAGGGGGTCCCAGTAATTATTATGCGATTACCCACAAGCCCATTGATTTAGATTGGACCCCGGGGGGTGGTGTGCACTGGGCCCGTCTCCGAGTTTCGTACGACGAAGACTGGAATGATTTTCAGAAGAGAAGACGTAGGTGATTTTTAGTATTGTTTGACAAGTTATGTCTACATGATGGTTTGCAATGGATACGCAATTATTTAAGTTAGGGGTGAGGATGTTTTCGGGATGAGATTGAAATTTAAGGGATGAGACTTGGTAAGACTTTCACATGAATTTTTAATACAGCTGTTTAAGGCCTTTAAGGCACAAATTAAATTGTTTCAACAAGAAAATGGTATCATTTGTTTTATTCAGTTATTATACTATAAAATTGACATTAATAAGACCACTGCTACATGTATTTTGTAAAATAGAAAGAAGTTGGTGGTTTCAATGAATAATCACTGGGTGATAAGACAAACATTTTTATTTGTCGGGGTTTCACAGGATCATTATTGGTTATCACGTAACGAATCCTTTCAAATGTGGTTTTATGGTAAATCCACTGGGAAGAAAATGGTTAAGATAGGAATGTACTGAAAATCCATATTTACTTTTGCTTTTTTATTTTCCGGTTGCCAAAGAAACAGTGCATCTTTTCTTCATTCCATCAAACTTGCATTTCATCTCTAAAACGAGAAAGAAAACCGATGCAACAAATAATAAACGCGATGTAGTTAAAATCTGCAATCTATATATTTCGTTAATCCTTAAATTTTGACTAATTCTGTCCTCTTTCTTTTTAAGGGAAAACTGCAAAATTCTGGAAGTTACGGTAACGTAATACCACAAGCCACACCTTCAAACTCGACAAATTGTTCAACTACAAATTTCTAATTTGAAAGACAACACTAAGCAAAAGACCGCACAAAACTGCAAAGAAGAATACTTTGAATTTTTATACATCTTCGGAGTCTCTTCGACAAACTCTACAACAGCGATGGAAGGGACGAGCACCGAAAACGAAAAGCTATCTATTTCTCGTCGTGTTTGCTCTCGAATTTAACACTCCGAGCTGAGTAGAGAACAAACGAAGGTAGGTGTTAAAAGACACGCGAGACAGACAGGAATCCGGGGTACTTAGGAATCAATTTTATATAGGCTTACGGCGGTCGAGTGAGAATGCATATGTTGAGGGGACCCCAAGGGGTTTCCGATGCAAGTGGACCCCCCACAGGGGCGCACCCCAGTTGGAACAGAACACCCTGGGTTACCCTCTCTTGCTCTGGTGTCGAAATCTATAAATAATTTATATCATTTGGTCCATTCACCGAGAGCGCCCATATGTACCTGTGTCGCCTTACAGGGGACCTGCGGCCGCTGCAGCTTTTCCTTAGAGGGTGCTTGGTGTACGTCATCAAGAATTTGCAATCTTTTTGTGTAGGATAGATTGAAAAATAATTTTTCAATTTCTTTTATTTCTCAAGTTCAACTGATTTTTCACTAACGTTAGGGTCGCTTTGAGTGTGGGTATACTTAGATATATTAAATGAAGATACACTAGTGGTAAAAAGTTTCGAATTACTACGTAAATTTAGAGAAACAGGGCATTTATAAGTAAAAATTAATGACTTTAGAGTAACTGAGGACATTTTATTTAGCGAAAAATTTATGAGCAGCATGTTTTACAGTTTGCATTTTTTTTCCATGGAGGAATGAGTATTTTCTTCAAACGGCTTTTTCATAAAAAAAAGACGCCTTTACTTTTAACACTAAACCTACCATGGGCGGTCAAATGACCGCTTTCTGATTTTTTCTATAAACTCCCCAAATTGATTGAGCAGCCATTCAGTAAATATTTTAGGTCTATCGTATAAAACAAGAATTACTTAATTGATCATCTTTTTCACCTCTTCAAATCTCATTTTCCAAAGTACTTATTTCGTATATTTCAATATAACAGATATAAAGCCGGTAGGTTTAGTGTTAATGACAGCCTGACATATTCTGGGCATCCTGGAAATTATTTTATCGAGCGCTGCTAATTTTTTATCTTATGGTCTATTTATATCTTTTTTTCGGTCCCAAAGTCAGCCAATAGGAAACCACTACTGTAATATTCAATGCTTCTTGACAAATAAAAGAATCACGGGTTTCTATATAAGTCGACAACAGAACATCTTTCCCGATAGAATGAAAGTTCATTCCGCGCATTGCCTTAAACTGGATGTATTACCTATACAAGAGCATTATGGGTATAAGAACATGCCGAAACCTCTAAAATCATGTTAATATCTGATATAGTAACAAAGGATCATTTCAAAGTTTATCGGTGTAATCGATTATGACGGAAATCACCAAATGATTCCAAACTTTTGGCCGGTAATGTAGGTATCGGCCTTGTTTTAATTATAGGAAGAGTGTCACTTTGTTTGGACGTAGGGGTGTACCCTTGCTTAGGGGTAGAAGAGCGAGAAGTGAATAAAACTATGTATCTAAGGATTTGATAGCAGCATGATAGATGATAAGCCTACTGATTTTTTTTAGTAAGCTGTATTCTTTAGTCCTCCCGCTTTAAACTTTTTAGGAATGTGCAGTAAAATGCTTAGATTTTTTAATAATAGTCCCTGTGTTCCATATGTAAACTTGTTTAGGGGTAGAAGAGGGAGACGTGAATAAAACATTCATCTCAGGATGTGATGGTAGCATGATAGATGATAAAACAAATAATTTTCTTATGTCTGTTGGATTCTTTAATTACCTCGTTTCAATGTTTTTAGTACGGCGCAGTGAAATACTTAAATTTTTTAATTGCATTCCCTCTGGGCCTCCATTTTCTACATTCCCCGTGTAACCTTGTTTAGGGGCAGAAGGGTGAGAAGTAGATGGACCATGTACCTATCTGAGGATGTGATAGTATCATGAAGATAATACAGTAATTTGTTTACATAAGTAGTATTCTTTAATCCTCTCGTTTCAATGTTTTCAGGACTGTGCAGCAAAATTCTTATATTTTCTCATTGCCCCCTCACCATATTCTTTAACGATTGGCTCAAAAATACATAAGGAAGTATTTTATTTATTACGAAATTTGGTTAAAGTGAATTTAATAATTTCTGTACAAAGATAGATCTTTTTGGCATTTCATTGACTGTCAATTTCATTTGAAATTAACTTTGATAATTCTAATATTATTCTGCGTAACGCGCACGCAAAAACCTTTACCAAATACTCCAAACTAAACAACGATCATAATTACCGTTTCTTAATTAAAATTAAAGTTTTCATCCATTTGTCGATCCTCTCAAAACATTTGAAGCTCCTTCATCCCTATATATACTTCTATCATTACGGAGAACAGTATTCGCCCGATCTCTTTTATAATTACTTCCAAATCGAACAATGATTAGAACATTTTCGTAATTTTATCCCATAAATTATATTTCTCAAACCATTTTCCAATTTCGTAACAAAAACTTGGAAATTTCATCATAGAATTTCTATCATTATGTAGAACACCGCTTAATAATTATGGAGATTCACCCAAACTCTTAAAACCTCTCATACCCGAAGAATCCCCGCAAAACAAGCTTCTCAATGAACATCGAAATGAAAACCCGCCCATACAAGGGATTCCTATCGTCCCACGAAATCAGATATCCACCTTTGCAAGCGCATTTTTAAATAACCCGCTCTTTCCAAAGATTCGACGCCCGTGACTATCGGAGCGCGATCTGCGCTGTAGAAGCTAGGAGGGTAGTCACCCTCCTGCGTTCATCTCGGGTCAGGTTAGGTTGGTATAACCTATCAGAATCGAGCTAACGACGAAATTGGCCCGCTCCATTTGTATGAATTTTCACGAAGGAAATCGGACATGAATCGAAAGAACCTTGTTTACCTGAAGTCGGGAAGGTCGAGCGATTAATTCTTGGCTCCTCGAGTTCAGCACTATTTTCGGCTTTCACTTTCCCTCGCTGATGGTGGCAGCGGTATTTTCGTGTCGGCTTCTCGTCCCGGTGAAAACGCGTGACATTTATCGACGTTTTTCGACGAGTTTGCGTGCTCGACGAGTTGCTCGATGGAAAGGATTACTGTTTTAGCGGGAATATTTCATTTTCTGTTATGACACCGATATGGAAGAACAGGGAGTATTTATTCTCTTTCGGTTGTTCGACGGAGTTCAATGTACTTCAACCCTTTGCGATACGAATTATTTTGTCAATTTCGTAATGAGCTAAATGAAATGTAGCAATATATTATATTTAGCAATGTTTTCACAACATTTTGTATCGTTGATTATTCATTTTTTTTATTAGAATGATAACAATAACTATAGGTACCGATGGACATTTAGGTGATACTACAAAATCATTATGAAATTGGAAAGTCGATATTAAATCGTTAGAAAATAAAATGATGTCGAGTACAGCTCGATATGGGATTGCAAAGGGTTAACTTGTTGATCTTGGAATTTTTCTTAACCCTTTCGACCGTGCGGTGATTTATAGGTTTTAAAAAATGTTTGAATAATTCTGCAGACGATTATACGAAATGTAAAGTTGATTGGGGCAATAAATTTACCTTTTCTTCTGATGATGTTCATCATTATTGGAGAGATGTATTTATTATATTTATTATATAGTATATATTATACTGCGGGAATATATGAGCCGTATATTTTGAGAGTTGCATAAGTCACTTTCTATTTAACCCTGCTGTTCTACTTATTTCTACCTCACATTCGTGTTCCTTCGGGTCATAGTGACTCAATGAACAAAGGTTCACTTTTTAGAAATGTGAAATATGCAAATTAATAGATGTAGTTTTTAAATACATTGAATATGAAAAATAAATACTCAAAAACATAGTATCGGTTAAAAACATAATCTTCATTTTGGGTCATATAGGCCGGAAGAGAACAGCAGGGTTAAATCGAGATATTTAGGATTTGCATTTTATCGTGTTTGAAAATAGTGATGCCAATTATCGAGATGATTTACTTGGACTTCTTATCTTACATACTTATATTTTTGTTAGCATTAGTAATTTCATATAATCATTAAAAATCACCATTCTTCATTACGGTAAAGCGCCTTATGCCACTTTGAAAACAAACGGCTCGTAAGTGATTCCAAGGCTTTCTTTGAAAACAGTAAGTTCTAAAACTTCGAGAACTCATATATACATCTTTTTGAAGTATTGCCAACTAATATTCAGCATTTATTTAGAACAAAATTTATTATACACAGATCGTATTGAAAGGGTTAACTGGGGGTTAGCTGTGGGTGCATTTTTGTACTGCTTTGAAGACAAGCTTGATTCTCTAATATCCTGTATTTATCTAGAAGTGAATAATATATTTTCTTGGCTAGTAATTTTGTATTGAATTAATACAATAATTTGAAAGCTGATAATTTTTTTCCATATTATTAAGAGTTATCTTTTAATATTTTCATTTTTCGTCCCTTATTTCTAATTCATTTAGTTTCAGTAAAGTTAAGTTTATAATGAATTTCGCAGTATGAAATGTGCTCATAGAAAGGTAAAAAAAAAATATAATGCTCCTGCTGTATTTCTACAGTTATTGGGAGTGTTTCTATCACTGTAAAAAGTCTGCTTTTTGAGTATTTACTGTTTCCCGTCTGAACTTGCAGCTCGAAATTGATTCATAAAAATGGCAAGAGAATTGATTATAATTATTAAATATCAACACAGTTACAAAGTATATTCTGTTGCTCTATAGAAGTATCTCAATTACTAGAATTAATTAACAGTTCTACTAACTAAAATCATTAATTTTAAAATATTAGAACATTTATTGTTTGTCTGTTAAACTTGTGTTCTGTATTAAAACAATGAACAATGAAAGCAGAGTATAATTTGTACACGAAATTGATTACCTGTATGTGTTCATATTCATTACATTCCTAATTTTACGACATTTCACTCTAATTACAATTAATTTAAATTAAAAATTTTCTACTTCAAGAATTTAAAAAAATTATATCTTTAGTTTTACATCTTGCGTCTTATTTTATAAAATACTAGTCAGAACTAATTGTCACGATTGTTAAAGCTTTCTGATATATAAAATGTTCTAAAATATGTATGTTGCACAATGGAAAACGGCAAATTTCTGGTGAAAAAAATAAGATAAAACTTGAGAGTAGCACTTTCTCTCAAGATTCATCGTTTTTGGAAAAATCGACTACAGAATATCGTACAATGTAACAGTTTCTCAGACTTTAATATTTTATTTATCTTTAATCGTGGAATTTGATTTTATTACCAAAAAATTATATAAAGAACTGAACGATTTCCACGATTATTTATACGCCCATGGATTTAATCAGAATTCTAAGTGACAATTATTTTCACACCTTCGTTGTATCTTCCATGAGGAGATTTTTAAAGTTATTCTCCTGTCTACGTTCCCTTGAAACGGCGAAAAATCTTAAAGCTCGTTAGGATAAAAATTGGTTGGAGATGAAACTATATTCTGTCATCACATTTTTGATTACATTAAGCTTCTACTGCGCTTCTATTTCTGAAGATAACAGAATCTCAAGTATAATCCACCTCCCTGGATTAATTTCTTAATTATCTCTGTCTTTCAATCTATAGGGTAAAACTGAATATTTTTAATTACTTTTGTTTCGTGTTATACGATCAATTTTAGTAGAAGCATAGAGGTTTATCGAGAGAATTAAAGGAAATTGACTTTTTAAAGTTTTTTGTAAATCCAGTGAGATATATTTACATCGAGACAATCAATCAGGCAAATAAATTAATAATAATCGTATTCGTCGAAGTAAAGGAGCGTTTAATATGCAAGTACTTTAGAGATGCTTCTACAAACGATGATAATCTCAATTTTGTCACCGCATTTTTAATTTTAAGCGGAGAATCAGTACTCCATGGTTAAACTATTTTCTATTTGTACTACTGGCTGATCCAAAAGTTTATATTATTTTTAATTTATCTTGCAACTTGCTATTTTCAAAAATATTTACATACAACAGAAACTTTTAGCTTTATCTTACTCAAAGTAGAATAAATAACAAAATTGAATATTTAACGCCGGATCTACCAAGGTGGTCGAAACGACTTGTTCGGAATTTTTTCTAAATATTTCTCAAATTTCTAACGCTGTTTTTTTTCCGTTTTTTTTACGTCTATCTGGTAAACTACAAGCTATTAGATCGATAAAGTTATTTGCCCCTTTATTTCTTCTTTTCTAAGATATTTATTTGGTATAAATATTGTTATAAAAATTGTATTAATTATTATCGGTAGATCCAGTGTTAAGGATACTAACATCGACTATTAAATTTGCACTACTCTTAATCTTTTTTCGATAATTATTCCTCTTACAATAAATTAGTTTTCTTACAAGAATCATCGAACAAATTGCTTTCTACGCTCAAAAATACTGCTAATACAAATATTATCTGATACTCCCACAATGAGCATAACATTTACAAATCACCAAGCTTAAATCCACCGTTAAAACCGACGTCTGTTAATCCCCTCATAATCTGTATTTAATTTACAAATCATTAATTCGCGAACGAATTCAATTCACCTTCATCCATAACACCAAGATTATCATCAATGTTAAATTAACGGTGGAGCGAATAAACATAAACACGGTGTCGAGGTTCGTTTACCGACTATTTATTCCCTCCCGCGATTCCTCTTCGATTCGCGATCGCGAATTCCGCGAGCTTAAATTCGCTACGGCAACGGGATCGTCCTAATAAACTTAATAAGCGCGAGTTTGAAGTCCGTTTCATGGAAACGATCCCGATTCGATTCTCCTTGTGATTTCGAGGGATCCTCGTGAAATATGGGAAACGGAATTTTTGCACGTTACTGGAAGCTAATGAAATTAGAGGATGTTGAAGTCGTGCTTTGAAAATTTAGAAGTTTAAGATGGAGAATGTTGAACTTATGTTCTGAAAATCTGAAAGATTAAAATGGAAGATGCTTAACTTGCGTTCTGAAAAATTGTAAATTTTAGGCAGAGGATGTTGAAGTTAACACTGAGACTACGAAGGCAGTCAATATGACGGATTCCTAATTTCTTTCAAAAATCGTTCGAATTTTTAGAGAAGTAGTAAGTTAAATATTTCACGTTTATCTTATAAAACAGGGTTCATTAAACTTTTCATCTCTTTTACTCCTTGACTTCGCTTCTTTTAAAGTACTTAATATAACATATTTTTATATGTGCCTGTGATTATGACAGTGGATTATGTAAAAAATTTGAACAATTAAACTTATCACTTATTTTATGTTGCACTAATGTACGCTACGACAGGGTAAAGCAGTTTTGCAAACATTATAAAACACTAAACCGTTTAATAGCGTTAATAGTTGTCTCATTATACAAAATTCAACACACGCAGCAATAGAAAAGTCTAAATATTTCAAAACGGTGAACAAATGACTTACAATTAGACCACTCTTGCAATTACCAGCACATATAACAGCTTTAAAGTCGGTAGTTATAGTGTTAATAAGGACAAATGGAAGACACTCCAGACTAATCATCATTTTCACCCCTTTTGACTGAGTAATTCCTTTTTTTCCAAACTATTTAATAGATATATTTATATATAGCAGTTTTAGCTGGTTGTTTTAGTGGTCATAAGAGCAAGTTTAGCACTAGACCTACCGAACTGGTCAAAATGACTTGTTTTGAATTTTTTAAAAATGTCCCTGATATTTCTGATACCATTTCTTTTTTAATTTTGTACGTCTGCCTTGTAGATAGCAAGTGATTAAATTAACAGCTTGCCGTACAATAACGAGTGACACTCGTGACGCGATAAATGGGATGGAAAATTTTGAAGTTTTTGAAATTATAAATATCACTGAGTTACGATACGATCACATTATTTCTATGCTATTAATATTGCATTAAGTTATACGCTACATCATGAATCAGGGATAGATTGTTACTTTAGTAATTAATTTTGAGTTACAAGGGTTTAAATCGATCAAGTCTCTTACCTCTTTCGTTCCTTTTCTTCTAAAGAATTTATCTAGTGCCTCGAAATATGCTAAATTACTTGCCGATTGCTCCAGTTGATACATTGAAGACTGCTGACTTGGCATTTGTGTCGCGCAGTGTTTCGGCAGATAAGTCAATGATTCACCATGTGTGTCATGCGAAGAAATCATTACGAATAGATTATGAAAAATAATGAATTATCTATTACATTTCATTTTCATTTCTTATATTTCAGTAGAAAAGATGAATTATATAATAAGTTATTTGTTTAAGACAATCAAGTGCTTTTACGGTTGTTCGTTTCTGCCAATTTTTATTATAGCTGTAAATATACATTATTTGCAGTTTCTAGGAGCAAAATAATATGTACCGTTATATTTGAAATTGATAGAAGTCCACTTCTTCTTATGTTGAGATATTTAAGAGTTCATACAAAAGCTTTCATGCTGCATTATGTATAATAAGAGTGGAACCTTTTTGAAGAAAATCATGAGGATATTTCTTTCTATTTACTTTGCCATTTGAAATTCGAAACGAAGACTCCTATGTTTAGCCAAAACGAACTCAGTCGCACTTTTTCAAAATGGAGTTTTACCACTTTCAAAAATAACGGCTCATATAATGGTCTCGAATGTGTTTAACTATTTGTATGTGAACGATCTCGATTGGATTCTATTTGCGATTTTGAAAGATGTTTTACCGATATGGTGAACTGTCTTGTGCGTAGTAGAAGATCGAATGACACTTGACCCTGATGAACTTAATAAGGGAAAGTTTAACCCTTTATTAACCGACTTCTTGCCGCGAGTGAAAATTAGTTACAAGATAGCACATTGTAAAGGAAATAGCACAACGATACATTAGTAAATATCAACGTAAAATGATAAATAACGGCAAGTCAATTTGATTTATCTTGATTTACAAAAGTAAAAATTTAATGGCAAAGAGAGCTAATGAGTTTTCAGGGTTGAGGTACAACAGTCCGCACAGTTTAAAAAATCATTAAAAAAAATAGCAACTTCTTTTGATTTACCTTCAAATCTTAAGGATACATGGGGGGGGGGGGGTTGTGTAAGATTTCATTAATTTCAAATGAACGGAAATATAATCCTAAAAGAATAGCTAAAATTAATGATACAATTCCTTGATTAAGTTCAATCAGTTTATGTTATTTCATGAAAACTACCCCAATACGATTCTCCTTGCGACATTGCGGCATGTTCGCCCAATGAAAATAGATGATAAACGTAATGATTGCACGACAGTAACGTGAACAGATACAGAGACAATGCAACACAATGGTATATTCCAGGTGGATGAAGGAGTCAGAGAGAATCGGTCATAAAGGGATCCGAAAAACGAACAGGAATTGAACATGCGAGAGTCGCAGACAAAGAAACAAGCTCCTAGAAACGTATACGTAGGATGAAGATACAGAGATTGAGTAAAAAAAATGAGGAAATAATAGAAGAAACAGGCAGACAGGAGCGCGGAAAAAGAAAATTCCCCAGTTTCAGAAAAGGAGCGCGAGGGTTGGACGGAGGGGTGCGTGTATCGAAACGAGGTAAAAGCTATGGAACAGAGAGGAAAGCGAGCGAGACAGAGAAGGAAAATGAGGAGAGAGAAAGCGGGACAGAAGTGCACGAATGTAGAGAAAGAGCGCGGAAGAGAGAATAGGGGTTGTTCGGGGGTGAAACTGAGAGAGACAATTCAGCGTGGAACCAAGAGAGAAGAAGACAAGAGAGGGAGAAAGAGAGATGGTGAGTGATAGAGAGAGTAAAGGGGAGAGGGAGAGAGAGAGAGAGAGAGAGTACACTGATGGGTCTCTGGTTGCCATGACGACCACCGTAGCCTAAAGCTATGCTTTTATTGATTCCAAGCCGCAAACAATGTACAGGAGTGGATGTTTCGCTCTGTTCTCTCTCTATCCGTCTGGATAGTGAGGCATTAACGCACCCCGAAATACCGATACCCATGGGCACGTGGCCCAGAAAAGCAGGACCACGCGAAGAGCCCTTCGATTAGCTGGCAGGGAGGCTGAGCTGCATCTATCAGGGGTTGCATTAAAATGCAACTGACTTCAAAGTGTGCACTTTTCGGCCGCAACGCTCTGATATCCTAGATAGCTGGAGAGTGGAGAGAGGTAAATAGAGGGAGAGAGAGAGAGAGGAAGAGGGAAGGACTGATAAATAGGTAGATAGAGATAGACAGAGGGAGTGTTGGATGAATAAATTAGGTATTTAGATAGATAGGTAGATGTTTAAGTAGAAATTTGAATATAGAGATGGACGGATAATAAAGACACATTGATAAATTGATAATATTTGTAAAGGAAGATAGGTGAATTGGTGGATTGACGTATAATGGCTGATGGAAGTAGAGAGAGTTAAGTAGATTGGTAGGTAGATGATTGAGAGAGAAAGAGAGACGCGGAGAGCCGATTAAGGCTATCCTCGCGATGCCACCAATGTTGGTCTATGCAGGATTTAGGGGAATTCGTTAATGGATCTCTGCGATGGATAATGTTCTAGGATTATTCGAGGGAAGACTGCTTATTACGGTTTCGTTCTTAACGGAGAAAGAAAAAGATTACATTGTCGGTGAAATTTGAAATGGGAAATTTGTGTTTCGCATTTGCTGCTTTTAGGAAAAATTCCTTTTTATAAGGTACATTTTATCTGAGATGTAACTTTGTATGTTTGTAAGAGATTTTTTAAAGAAGAGTTACACAATTCCAGGAAAAGAACGGGAACCGAAGATTTAATTTTATCATTTGTACAATCTGGACGAATGTTTGCATTAATATTCGTGGAAAAACTTGCTCAGTTTCCGACCGTTATGTTCACTTCGAAAATTACGGAAAAAGTTTTCCGTTTTAACAATATTTCTTCTCGTAAATGCAATAAGTATGTTGTTTAAAATTGCAAAATTGAAACGTCCGCGATTAAACGGCCAGATTCTAAGCATACTTTTACAACTTACAATAAGAATAAGCAAAGGATGACTTTCTACAAACTTCTCCTATGAATCCACTCTTTTTTCTGTACTTTTTTTAAAAAGTAACTTTCTGAGACCCACCCTCTCCCGAATTGCCCATTTTCTGCTGTGTGATATTTCTTGAGATAAAATGTAGAGTCTGAGATTTAACAGTATGCTAATTTGCTCTCTTCCACTAATTTTGGCGAAGGGGAGATTTTTGAGAGTTCAGACTTTTGATATTAATTTTGTCCAACGTTCGGGAGGTTTCTTAACAAAATTATTATATTACGAACAGCTTACAACAGTTGACAACAGCTTGCATATAATAATTATAACATTTATTAAAAAAACAAAAGGTACATGCAGCTTATTAGTAATTTAATTGTACCACTTAACTGCATACGTACAGATGTGTTGTATATTAAGAAATAATTAAATGAATGTGGACCAATTTAATAAGAGATAAGTGTTCACAGATTGATTTCTTCATGTTCTTTTAAAATTGGTACAATTTTTAACTCTTTTTGTTTGTCATCATTGGAAACCGTTGTACGTAAAAATACACTTGCTTTATTAGCCTACTTGATTACTTTTTCAAAATATTTGTAAATATTATTTTGAGGAAAAGAAGCGACATATGGTTGTGTTTCTACAAGTGCAAAATAAATCGTCTACAAGAATACAATGCTTAAAGTTTAAAGTTTTTGTGGCTTCTTTATTACAGATTTTTGAGATCTATCAGAAAATACAAAATAATCACGTTTACAATTCAAAACGGCACCTGGAATATTCATGACGTAAGTAAAAGACTAAAAACAATAAAGAATTATCAAATCATTATGAATTTCTGTTCGGTAGCAGCCCAAACATGAAAGATGATATGCTTTATGATAATTAACACTCAACTTCAGTGATCCTTTGATCGTTCTACAAAAACGGAAACGAAAGAATCATTTTTCCTTGCAAAAATTGCATAGACTCAACTTCAGAGTGCCTCAAAGATGGCACAATTAAATTTAAAAGGGTTTAAATATTAAAACATCATCCTAAAAATTTGAAATGAAAAAATTATTTTTCTTTGCAATAATTCCATACACTCAACCTAGTTTACCTTAAAGACACTTACAATTAAATCTGAAAAGTTTTAAGTATTAACAGTAGATTTCCGGACTGAGCTAATTTCAATCAGAGAGATATTGCTATACACATAAAAACTTCGTTTTCATATAAACGCAGTTCACACTTTAAAAATGTTTTCAATGAAGTTTTTAACGATAATCTTAATAAAAGTTCTCAATCACTTTTCATTTGCATTGAATTGGAATTATTTCTTTGCATAAAATTTCGATTCTGTCATATGAGCGAAATCGACTCGCCTCAGTAAGTAGGTGTAAAATCAACATCCGTAAATCTAGCATTAAGGCACCATTCTAAAAAACAGAAAAGAAAGAATCCTTCCATGCAAAAATATCATACAAGAGGCGATATTATACCTTAACCTGATCCACAACAAAAACGTCATACGAATCCCCTAAGTCTTAGACTTTTTAGCAATCTGCCGTAGAACGCCAAAGTCACGGGACACCGAAAGACCGAGTCAATCGACAAATCCATCTTTTTCTCTGTCCGAAACCACCTATTCAAAATCGAATCAATAACAATGAGTGGAACTACCGATGCGAAAGTCAGATCGCGATTGAGTTTTCTACCCGATTACAACGAGCGGGACCTCCTATCGAGATCTACCGATGAACGGTTTACCGCCTAGGGAATGCCTTCCATTCATATGGCACACGAATGCCGGACTTTTCGCCAAGTTTCAACAAACCGCAGCTTTCGTCATGTTAATATTAGATCTGGCAGAACAATTAGATCTGTACGAAATTGGAGATGTAGCAACAGGTTTTTATTCTGTTATTTTTATTATCATATAAGATATACGAGGGAAAACGTCTAATCCAATGGGTGTAATAGAGAGTTATGGTTATTAGTACGGTAGGTTTTATAAAGAGCACTGGTTACTTGTACAGTAGTTGTAATAAATGCAAAAGAATTAATAGTGTAAAAATTACGTAAAAATTAGAAGTAATAGCACGATAAAATACAAAATTGTGGAAAGAGATAATTGGAAAAAGTTTATGATCATGTAAAATAGTAATTATTGGTGATAGATGTTTAAACACATGGAGATATATAAATTTAAGTACAGTAGGTGTAATGAGAAGCAGAGGTCAGTTGTATAGTAGGTTTAATTGAGAATAGTGGTTACTTGTGCAATAAAAGGTACAATAATGGTAATAAAGAGCATAGAAGAATTAATAGATGCGAAATAGTAGCACAATAACATAGCAAACTGTGGGAAATTTACACATTTCAAAAGCGACAGAATATTTTGAATTCAATATCTGTATAATATTATTTCAACGTTATTCTATTACTTGAGCCTTGGATCATAATATTTGTATATCAAACTTGCAATGAAATACATCAATCAAGATTGGTTAAATGAGCATAAATTTTTCAAACACTATAATTTAACTCTCTTGAAATTGTTAAATCCAAATGATACCTATGCAATATTTTGCAGTATTTTACAATTTAGAATAATCGCAATAAAACATACAGCTTTGAAAATTTGTATTAACCTGGTATTGTAAATAATAATTTGTTACATTTAACAATAATATTTGAAATGTTACCGCGCTGGTGCAGTTGCAAATAATAAGGTACAGTTGCAGGATATTGTTGCAACAATTATGTCACGACCTCGGTCGAATTTAGATGTCAATAAAATTAAATAATCTGACATCGATGGACCTTTTAATGACTCTTTTAATATAATTAATGCAGCTTAAAATATACCACTTATAAAAATTATTATGTATCATAAAGGTTCGAAATAAACAGCACTCAAAGAATTCCAGAAGGTTCTAAATATTTTGATTATTAAATTCATTAACAACGAGTTTGTTTGATAGGTAATAGAATTGTAAAATAGTAACACGTATTTAAAACTGGCGGAATATAACTAGGAATAAAATAGTAATATAATTATTTAGAAAATAAAGACACGGTAAACATGACACTTGATGTTTTTACAAGACAAAAAGTGTACTGTGCAGTTAACAATAAATAGTATAATAATAGTAGCACAGGAATAATTGTTGTATGAGTCCGTTGAAATTGTCAATGTGACATGGCTTCTGCTATCCAAAACGATCAGAAATTACGAACCTCAGAACGTAGATAAAGCTATGAAAGCTGTGCACGAAGGTAAGGAAAATTCGTGTCGAAAATACGAGCATTCGCCACATTTTTCGTTTTATTTTTCAAGAACTTACATGCCAGAAACATCTGGCGCAAACTCGCGAATGAAGTTTCACGTTTCGCCATAACTTTCCTGATTACTTCCGCTGAAGATTTGGAATCCGCTTGGAACGTGTTCGCCAGTTTGAACGTAATACCATTTGGGGCTTAATTAAATGTCAGTAGCAAGTTAATTAATGGTTCGTAAAGTCGTTCGTGAAGTATCCCTTTCCGTCGATCGCATGAATTTTTGAGACCCTTCTCCTTTGCATCTTAAACTCAGTTTCCCGCGCTTTACATTTTCAAACGTTCGTTTTGTAGTTTACAGCGGAAGGATGCTTTGTTCAATTTCCTTCCGGTTGTAATCTGTGTTACTTGGCATTCTTGTCCTTTTCTAACTAAAAACGTTTTCTCTTGTTGCAATTGCATTAAAGTTAAGCAAGTAATACTTTGGGGATGAATTGACGAATGAAATAATTGTGATTACTAAATTTTTATAATCCATTTATAATATTACCAAATAATATAAAAAGATAGTAGCGCTTTTGCATTAATTTATGACGAGGAAGATGTTTTTCTTCGTATACAAAATTGTTAGATAATTTTTGTTTTAGAGAGAAAAATAGACTTTTAAGTTTTACAAAATCCAGAATATAAAATGTTTTTTATTTTAGTATAGTATTAGCTTAAATTGTTTCTACATTTGAAAATATTTGAGAGCTTTGTGAATTTATTTTTAGT
Source organism: Cerceris ruficornis (assembly GCA_963989415.1). NCBI lineage: Eukaryota > Metazoa > Arthropoda > Insecta > Hymenoptera > Crabronidae > Cerceris > Cerceris ruficornis. The sequence continues at coordinate 5,625,692 of OZ022527.1, forward strand.
TGCATTATTAATCCAGGTGTTCTCTATTATCACTGAAGTTATCAAAAAGAATGATACTTTTGTCTTATTAGCTTCTTTTACATTTGTTTTATTTTACAAAAAGTCCTCACATTTATAGGCAAACACATTTTGTTAGATTAATTGAAGCAATTTAATATCTCACTTACATTGAATCTTTCGTAAGTTGCATTTAATTGAGGAAAAATCGGAAAATGAATTTTTTCAGTGTTTTCCATTATTTCAACCTCTCTTATTAATGTACATCCGTAATTATACAATATTTCTTTATATTTTTGCAACAACAATCGCCATTAGTTAAACGTAGAAATGTTTAAGTTAATTTGAAAATCATCGGACTCCTTTATATAGAAGTTATGTACATTTCCACGTTTCAGGCTATGGCGTTGCAAGTGTTGTACGTTTCACCTAACGAGACTCGCATCACTTCGCACATGTCATTCCGACCAGAATATTTTGCATATTCCACTTCATACAAAATAGTATTTAGGTCCTTAACTTTTTTTTCTTAAAAAAAAAGAGTTTAACGTTCGCTCTCTGAAAGTGACGTAAATTTAATTTCTTCGAAAATGTCATTGGCGTTGTTTTACTCTGCAAGCAGAGATACGTGTTTACGAGTTGTTTGAATGTTCGAGCTGTAAGTTCTACGTTTACGATAAGTTAAAGTTTGGGAATATTTTAATATTTTGCGCGATATTATTAATGATAGAATTACCGACGTTATATCTATTATGTTTAAATATACAGAATAAGTACTTTGGTAGAAGAGAAATGAAGAGGTGAAAAGGATGATCAATTAAGTAATCTATAAAATAGAATTGGAATACTTATTGCATAGCTTCCCTATCAATTGGGGCAATGTTTAGAAAAATTCGAAACATTAAAAATTGACTGTTTGAAGCTTGCTGGGCGACAGATTTTGCCTGGAACTGGCCGTTTTTCGATTTTTGCTGTTGTGGATAAATGTTAAGATCTGTATTTTTTTTAAATAATAACAAATGAACCAAATTTTATTTCGCACCAGAGATACACTTTGTTTTCAAGAATGAAAAGTTATGCAAAAATGTGAACAGTGAATTAGAATTTTATAGAATGTCCTGCACCTTTGGGAAATTTTCTCTAAATTATTAATTAATATATCATAGTCTCGGTGGTTCGAAATCCACTTAAAACTTAAAACAGTGGACGCTTGGCGAAATGACCGTAACAGTTAAAGCCGAAAAATAGAAAAGAAAAGAAAGAATTGTCTCATAATTTTCATACAATTTTATTATGATTTCTATAGAATTTCCTTAACATTTCTAATAGACATTTCTTTATAATATACAATTCTGTATTGTAATATTACTATACAGTTAAGCTGCATCGCATATTATATTTATTTCATGAGAATTCGTCTGTCATAAATATTATTTCTGCAAATTTTTCGTGCCTTTTCAATATAATAATGAAGTTCGGTAAATATATTGCTAAGTATAATAAACACAGGACTCTATTGATTTACATTTTTACACAAATACGAAACTTCGGCGAGCCCTTTTTTAAAATCTATGGATCGAAATAAATAATGTAATATTAATAAAGTTACGTACATGCGTTAAGCTTTTATCAGCTATAACATCAATTTACAGAATAAACTGAATAATTAGAAAATAGTGCAACGTTCATTAACAGCATTACGAGTATTAAACAAATTCATGTATTTCCGCTTCGTGCAATTTTAAATCGGAAATACTTTTATTTCCAATTATTTGTACCAAATGAAAATGCATGTTTTTACAAATACTTCTTCTACTGTATCTGTACTTTGGTTCATTTGTAATAGTAACATATTTCTGCTGATACTGCCGAGAATGTCGCTTTCTTTATATAATTACTCTTCTATTGTCTTTTAACAGTAGAACTATCAGCGTTAAATCTATTATACTTCAATATATTAACTAAGCACTTTGGAAAAAGAGGAATTAAGAAGTCGGAAAGATAATCGATTCGGTAGTTTATGTTTTATGAGATGGACGTAAAATATCTATTCTATGGCTCTCCTATAAACTTGGGGAATTTTATGAAGAAATTGCGAACCAGTCACGTTGACTGGCTTGGTAGTTCGAGTATTAAAGTGCCGAAGAAATTAGTTTCCTGTTCTTTCTCAATTAAATATAATTGACGTAGGCTCAAAAGTCCCGAGCACTAATGCAACAGAGTACACTTCTCTGAACAATAATCGAAGCATATCTTCTAACTGCACTTAAAAAAAAGCATGATTATCTTGCAGAACACCGAACAAATTCAATTTCTATTTCTTCTCAATTACTTACATTTGGTAAAGTGTTCAATACATCTTTCAAAGACCGCAACAACAGTATCACTTTCATAAATAATTACTAAATTCTCTACTCTCACCTGATTACCAAAGATAATAAGTATCTTTCAAAATACACGAAAGGAAAGCAAAATTCCTCACGTTTCCTCAATTGGGCACAGTCAAAGAAAAGCTGTACGTTTCTCGTCGGAAACGTAACACGTAACATCGCTCCTACCTGTTGACCCGGGTAGAAACACGCAAACGACACGGCCCCAAGTGCATCGTGTTTTTTGATCGGTCCGAAATCAGGTCGCGTGCATTTCATAAAGGACATTTTTCCCGCTTAATGGCACACATATACCTACCTGGAGAGGTATTTTTTTTTTTCATTTCACGGCAGCCGCCCGATCGAAGCGTGTCGCATTCTGACGCATGAAAATGGCCCAAAGGGATGCGCCAGCCATGATCGATGCTCCATCCGATCGGAGTCTACCGAAACTGCCCGTCAAATAATATATTCATAGCTTCCGGATGGTTGAACACGACTCTCGAAATCCCCCGCCCCCATGCGGCAATCATCCCCTGTCGTTTCGCTCCGCGCGGTGCATCCGCGCACAAATCGACTGTCGAATAATTATCGAAAATACGGCCGAACGCGAACTCGTTCCTTTGTTCCTCTCTTTAGCTTGTATTTTTTTTACGGTGTTCTTTCCAGTGATGGTCTTTGATTTTACGTTTCTCGCGGGGCCTGATTGAAACGAGTGCGTGGCGGATGTTGACGGGGGTTGTTTTGAGCTGGAGAACGGAGAGGAACTGTTTACTTTGTTGTTGGTTAGGTTTAACCTCTTGGCCTATAATAACGAGTGGCACTCGTGATGCGGTAAATGGAATAGGAAATTTTAAAGATTCGCAAAAATGATGAAATTGAAAATATCAGTGGAAGATAACACAGTAGAACTATTTCTATGTTATTAATATTGCGTTAAATTGTTAGATATATCAGGAATCACTGATTAATTTTCATTTTAGCAATTTAATTCTGAATTATTGCACGCACAGTCGCAGAAGTAATCGTAGTGCAAGGGGTTAAAAGCGAACTTCTTTTCTTTTGTTATTTTCCGCTTTAACTGCTGTAGTTATTTAGCCAGGGACGTACTACTTTAGGTGGGTTTTGAACCACCGAAGCTATCATGTGTTAAATGATGATTTGGTAAACATTTCACAGGGTTGACGAGGAATTTGGACTTGGACTTATTGATTGTTAGCCCGAGCCTTTGTCACCATACTCACCACAGCCATGGTTTATCAAGATTTTCCTTCAGTTTCTTTCTATTTTCTTGAGTTGCACTCCTGTGATTATTTTGCCTGAAACCAATTGTTTCAGGTGGGTCCTGACACAATTGACGCGATAAATGGAATAGGAAATTTTGAAGTTTTCCAAAAGCTATCGAATTAAAATGGGTCATGATATGATGAAATTATTTCTATGCTATTAATATTGCTTCAAATTATACGCTATGCCATAAATCAAGGATAGATAGATATTTTAGCAATTAATTCTGAGTTATTGTGCATTCGGTCAGAAAAGAAATCGTACGGCAAGGAGTTAAGTGATGGTTCAGGAAAAATTTTACAGGGGCAACGGGGAATTTGCACTTAGGCTCATTGATTGCTAGTTCTAGCCGTTATCATCATGTCCACTATAACCCCCGTTTCCCAAGATTCTTCTTTGTTTAGTTTGTTTCTTACGGTTTTAACCCTTAACCCTTTGCAGTCCTATGTCGCGCTATACTCGACATAGCTTTTCACTTCATATTATTTTCTAAAGATTTATATATCGACTTTCCAGTATCATAATGATATTGTAATATCACCTAAATATCCGCCAGTATCTATAGTTATTGCTATACTTATAAAAAATTGAATAACCTGTTAGAATGACATTTTGTATTCACCGCGTCCAACGTGGAGCCACCTACGTAACTTCCGTATTGTAAACCTTCCTGTATAGAGTGTATAAGAAATAAAACGTGCGTAGAAAAGTCTGGAAAGAAATCCAAGTAAATCTATTTAATCGGCAAATACCTACCACTATTGTTTGATACAATCCCTTCACTCGCTACACTATTTAAAACCTAACATAACCAATAATAGAAAACGTTGTGAAATTAATTTCATTTAACTCACTGCGAAATTGAGAAAATAATTCGGACCGCAAAGGGTTAACGGATCACAAGTATTTCGGGTTTACTTAATGCCAGATCCAAGCCATGTTTCATACAAAATTGCTTTTCCGTTTTTCTTACTTTCAACGGATTTATACAGCATGTAGGAATTAGTGGCAAATATTTCTACGATATCACTACTATTGCCACCATCATTATATTCTAAAAACGTAATGGTTCTCCGATTTTTAATATTATTAAATACCGAATTCAAACTCATCGTCACTGCTAATATATTTACCGAAATCATTGTCAGCATCGTGAATTCTTCTTCCGCTGCTTCCTGCCTTATTTTACGGTATCATTCAAACTAAAATATAACGAACTCAATTGTGTAAAGTAACACCGGAAACGCACATGTCACTCAACGTAAATGTTTTTTTTTTGTGTTAATAGAATGTCCTTTTTAATAATATTCTGGTCTACAATTATTTGTAATATTGTAATACGGTATAAACGTGCGCGTAGTTTCACGTCACAATCAATCTATTCCAACGACCTTAAAATTGTCACAACCCATTTACTGCAGCAACCTTAAAACTGTGATTAAAAACAAAATTAAATAATTGTCAAATATGACATGGCAGAACCTCAATATTGCAACATTGATCCACTTAATCCATGATGATATATTACGAAATAAAAAGTATGCAAATTCATCCATGGGTAAGTAGAAATTAGTACTTATACGATTAAATATAAATCACAAAGACTGATGCATATTTGTCTAACTACATTTTCTTTGACAAAACCAAAGGAAATCACTTAACCCTTTCGCTACTGATGGGATATACATGTCCCAAGCAAGAAATGTTACGAAAATATTACTTTTTAAATTCTGAGAGAAATTATATTTTATACCAAGAGAAATTAACCGAGTGATAAGAAGATATTTTTGACGTAGACTTAATTTCTACGCAAACCATATTTTTTAAATTTTCTCGGGACAAATGTTACCCAATAGTACTTTATCGGTGATAAGTTTTAAAATAAAGTCGTAGTGAAAGGGTTAACTAATTGATTAAGTAACCATCAACTTAAGTATCGAGATACTGTTACATAACTTCCTATTTGAAGCAACCGAAAAATCGTTTTTAGACGTTGCATTTCTTAAATCCATTTTGGTATTGTTTCTCGTGGAAGTGTATGTTTTACACTTAACTTAGTGTAAACAGCAATGCCTTTTTTCATCTCGTCTACTATAATTACTAATAATGAATTCGTTCTTAAATTATGCTTAGAACAGATAGAGTAAATTAGGTTCTAATTGTAATTAATAATATACATAAAAATGGCGCAGCTATAACACAACAGTATACATTCTCAAATGGTAATAAATTTGCATACGAGGGTAAATATAAAAATATAAAAAAAATTTAACGATGACTTCGTCATTTCGGCGCGCATACCCTCACCCTTTAATTTTCGGAAAATCAATGAACGTCGAGGGATCAACGAATTTATCCTCGCCCAGGTAGTCTTTCAATAATCGTTCCATCCCTTCGTGCACCTCGCCAGTCCATGGCAATTCCTCTCGGCCGTGGCGTGATTGCAGACGACCGGCTCGATTTTCCGCATTTCCTCCCCGATTTTTACGAAAAAAAAACCCTCACCGAAGACCCCACGGAACCTTTTTTCCCCCTTTTTTCGCCACCTTCGTTAGAACCGATCGAGCGTGCGGGAAAAAGTTGCAGCGATGCGATCATGGCCGATCGAACACCACGGCAAGTGTGGACAAATGAGACAAGAGGGAAAGAAATATGGAAGTAAAATCGAAGTACCCTCGATACCTCGCTTTATCATATATCTTCCAAAATTAATAGTTTTATATGATTTTTTCAGTCGCAATTGCATTTTCTTTGGTGTTTGAAGAAAACTTGTTTTTATCTTCTTCTAATTTGTCTGCCCGATATTTTGAAAAGGTTGTAATTACTATTGTTAGTGAGGATTGTTGAGGGTATTATTACAATTTTTGTCGGTAAGAAAGCTCTGATTTTGCTGGCAAGTTTGCCTAATTGTGCCAGGGTCGCTGGGGCACGTTGGTTTTGCCACAGCATAGCGTTTCTGTTAAAGTGTCCTAATTATACCATGGTAGCCTGATTTTGTGAACATTTCACGATATCGTCAAAGCACCTCGGTTGTGCCTAAACAAGCTAATTTCATGGGGATGAATTCGTTTTAGAGGTATGTTGACAGTTTTTTCATTTGTGACTACTGGATTTCCATACACTTACACTTTATTTTAGCATCAAATAATATTTTTTTTACAAATATCTGATTAAAATAAATTTGTACTCGTTACATATATCTGTTTGTTTATGATCCGTAATCTCAGGTAAATGTGTTACAAAAAATAATTTTAGAATTAAAATCAAGAAGTCAGATATGATTGATACATTATTCAAAATTTTTATTTTCGTTAATATTTCAAAGAAAATTTATTAATAGTATTCACTTCCAGTAACGTTATTTACTATTATGTTAAGGGTCGAATAGAAAGAACAATTACATTCGTAGAATGGTGTGAATAGCGAGCATCAAATGTAATTAAAGCTTGCAATAGAAACTAATTTATGGTAGTAGGAAGTAATAACCGATATTCTTTTTTGGTTTATTAACAAAGCAATTTTACCAGTAAAAATAATTATAGCTAACCGTCAAAAAATGTATTCTTCTCTTTTCAAGTTTGTTTACAAAAATACTACGGCATTAATACTCTCATATTCCTTAAAAAAAACGAATCTCTAGAAAAATCTACAAAAAAGAAGCTTAACTTTTTAAAGTATTTAATTGACATCTGTAGGAACGTGATACAGATCTTAAAGTACTCTCATTTTTCCAAAGCACTTTGCAAAGAACAGTTCTTAGAACCACGAAAAACAATACATTCAAACCAAGACAGCCACCCCGAAATTACTACCCTTTATTCTCCTCAAAGGTCTCGAACAAAGCGAACCCCCATCCTTCGCCATTTCGCCATCAAATTTAATTCGCGCCCGTTAAATAAAACGACTCGAAACATCAATTTTTTCCTACCACTTTCCACGTTCACCAAGCAATCCCTTTTTTCGCTAAATACATCTAAGAGGGTGAAGTACCGTAGGGGGAGCAAAGGGTACTTCCATAAAGCTCTACCTCTCCCTCTCTGTCCCCCTTTCTTTCTCTCCCTTTTCATCTCTCTCCTTCGGCCCGATTTAGCCGGTAGACTTTTCCGTCCTGCTTGTTGCGCCGTGGTAAGTGCAAAATGATTTTAAAAATATTTTCTTAACCGCGTTACCCTGAAAGCTGACCCCGCGCCGCGCGACCCCGCCGTGCGTAGCTAAAGAGCCGGACGTACCGGCTGGCAAAAAGAATTGGAAATGCCACACCGTGGTTTTTCGACTTGTCCCTACCTCCTGCGAAACCCTTTTTTTTCTGCCGCTTCTCGAACCTCGCCTTCCGACGGGTTTCGAGATAATCTTTCGGGGATGACCACCAATCTTCGGGAGAGTTCGCTCGAACGACGTTTATAATCGCTTGGCTGAGGGTTGGCGGTTCCTTTCGCGGGGAAGCGTTTTAAAGGAATCTCGATGTGGGGAAATATCGGTGGGAAGAGGATAATTTGGAAAGATCGGTGAATTTTAGGGAAATGTTGTGATCTAGTGTGGAGTTATTTGGAAATCGGTATAGCATTACATTGAAATTAGTATAGTATTTTGGGTATTGTAATTGGCATTATGTTACGTGCAATTTATATTTATTAAATAGTAATTCTTTGACTAGGTTGTCTGGGTTGATTTAGAAAATCGTATAGCATTATATAGAAATTAGTATAGTATTTTGAGAATTATAAGTGGCATTATATTACGTGGAATTTATATATATTAAATAGTCATTCCTTGACTAGAATGTCTGGGTTGTTTTGGAAAATGGTATAGCATTATATTGAAATTAGTATAGTATTTTGGGAATTATAATTGGCATTATGTTACGTGCAATTTATATTTATTAAATAGTCATTCTTTGACTAGGTTGTCTCGGTTCGTTTGGTAAATGGTATAGCATCATGGGAATTATAATTGGCATTATGTTACGTGCAATTTATATTTATTAACACTAGATTTACGGGCGTGAAATCTGTTACATTGCAAAATATTAAATAAGGACGTTGGGAAAAGAGGGATCAAACGGCAAAGATGGTAATTCGTTAAGTCATTATTGTGTTATAAAATGCACGTGAAATATCTACTGTCCAGTTTCTCTGTAAATTAAAGAAATGTTTACAAAACAAGTAGGAACCCGTCAATTTGACGGCTTCCGTAAATCTAGTGTTAAATAGTCATTCTTTGACTAGGGTGTCTAGGTTGATTTGGAAATTGGTATAGAATTATATTGGAATTAGTATGGTATAACTCCGGGAATTATAATTAGTAGTATGATTTGTGTAATTTGTATTTATGAGAAATAGTCACTCTTTGACTAGGGTGTTTTAATAGAATGATGGGAATCTAATGTAATGATAATTATAATTTTTCTGATTCTGGTGTTAATTGAATTCATTTTCCACTTAAAGTGTAATGATACAAAACATGAGAAGATGTTTTTAGTTGATAATGATACGATTCTAATTTGCAAACAACATCCAAAGAGAAAGCTTCTTATAATAACATTTCTTACACATTAGTAAAAAAAAATAATATACGATCTCAAAATTTGTTATATTTTCCTTTATAAATTTTATTGTACTCTTTTTTCAAATATAGTTACCTTTAAAGAAGTGAACATTCAAGAATAACTCAAAAATGACCTGTACTGTTCGACCAAAAATTCTTAAAATTCTAATATTCACAGTTTCAAGCATCAAAATCCCCGACGCTGCAAAACTTCCACTTAAATTATCAGTCGATCCAAAAATCCCAACAACATCTTCAATCTCCCGTCAAAATCCTATCGATAATCGATATCGTTCATCAGACCGGAAACCGTGGTATCCTCGAGATCTCTTTTTCCTTCTACGTACCTATTTTTCCAATTTTTCCGTTCTCCTCGCTTTTTGCCCGATATCCTGCAATTGCCATCGAAACGAAATATCTTTTATCCCCGATGGTATCGAACGATTACTGGGATTTTTGTTATCCACGTCGTCGTCGTCGTCGTCGTGGCTACGTGTCTTTTTATGCGACGGACGATTTTTCCATTAAGCAAGAAACAAATTTCGATACGACCTTCTCTCTGTACGCAGCTTTATATTTCACGGTATTACCCGTACGTCCTTTACACACCTTTTCCATCCCACGTACTTTTAAACCACTCTCTTTGGTGCCCCCGTCGCTACCCACCTACACCCCCATACCACTCCGATGCTTTTTACGGTGCGCTTTTCTCTTATTTTGAACCTCTTCGTTGCTCTGGCCAAGAGTTTCCAGTCAGCGTTACGTAGAAAACGTTGAACTTGTTCGAGAGCTTTTTCGAGAAAAAGCACCGCCAGAGAAGACCGAAGAAATGGAAGGAAAATGTCAAACAAATTTATTGCGTCTTCGAGACACTAAACTGCAGAAAGCTTCCATTGCCGTTTCCTTTTTGAGAGGTTCCGGATAAATGTCGGGGAAAATGTTTTGTGGTGGATCGACGAATGTCGGAGGAATAATTGCTGGAATTGCGTTTTAATTGTTGTTCATGCTGAATGGCGAACGGTATTGATATTGTTATAATTTCAGTGAAATGGAAATGTTTATTTATTCCAATAAAGGTGGGTGCTTTTAACAAAAATGGAGTTTGCAGATATCATAGAACAAGAATGATACATTTTCAATAGAAAAATTAAATTCTGAACGTAATAAATTGTAAAATATTAGTAGAATGAGACTTTAACAATATCTAATATTTTCTTAACCCTTTGCGGTTCGAATTATTTTGTCGATCTTGCAGTGAGCTATATGAAATTAATTACACATTTTCTATCGTTGGTTTTTTTATGATAGCAATAAATATAGTCACTGACGGATATTTAAGTGATATTACAAACTTCTTGTGAATTTGAAAAATCGATATTAAATAGTTAGATGTTTAACTGAAATGAAATGCTATATCGAGTACAGCTAGACATAGGATTGCAAAGTGTTAATGTTGTAACGCAGCCCTAGCAAATACATATAACCAAATTCTCAAAAATAGCGGTACAACCGTGGCAATTAGAAACTAACTATAATCACACTTAATCAATAACATTTTTTCACTACACAGTAAAATTTTGATAACACCATTTTCTCAAAAACCTTATAATGTTATAGTCAAATGACGATTTTTAATAAAACAAATAAAAAATCGTATAAGTTTCGTCTCAATTCTGCTAATAAAATCAGAATGCAAGGGAGAGAGAACAGAGTTTCCTTTCATCCGGATGCACGTATTTCGCACGTTATCAGTATCATCCATAAGGTTGATCAAAATATCATCGTCGAATACTTAATTACTTCGATATCACTATCTCGTAGATGGCTTGCTCTAACAGCCATGTACATTATATACAAGGAAGACTTATGATGGGGTTCCAATTTGCCGCGGGGCGCCGTCAGGCTGCGTTTAACAACTTTTTAATGGAGGCTTGGCGACCATCGTCAGCCCCCGCCGCTAACGTTGAAACGTTAATTCTAACGGGTGTCGTCCTCAAAATAACCCGCTTTTTCTCACTCTCCTCCATCGTCGGCATTCGTTCCATTTTGCGTTTCAGCGGAAATTCAATATACGCATTTTACATCATTATTCTTTCATTTTATCTTGTCGTTATTGTTCGTTTCATCGATGATCATTTTTTACTTATTTTATGTTTTTATATCTACCGGGTAGACGTAGTGTTTTAATAAGACGGTATTTATTATTTTTCACTTGTAGAATTTTTAACAGAAAGATTTTTATTATATAATTAATTATTTAGATCATGGTGTGCTTTATTCTTGACAAAATAAATAGTGAGGATTTTGTTAAGCATTTAGAATTATAGGTTAGCGGAGATTGGTTTGTAAGATATTAAATGGTAGGTGAAAAATACTAATAAGACTTTAGTAAAAGTAACTTTTTAAAAAACTTTTAATAAAATCACAGTTTAAAAGTAGTATTATCTCAATACCGTTTTAGAAGTTTAGTAACAATACAGAAATAATACCTGTTATTGTTGCCTCTATCTTAATTCGTTCGGTATTTAGCTCGGCATAATATATATTCTTTTGCAATCTTAGCATGCATTTCCCGGCAACACTTTTCCTTTTAACACTAGATTTACGGAAGCCGTCAAAATGACGGGTTCCTACTTGTCTTATAAACATTTCTCAAATTTACAGAGACGCTATACATTAGATATTTCACGTGTATTTTATAATACAATAATGACTTAACGAACTACCATCTTTGCCGCTTCATCCCTCTTTTTTCAAAGTCCTTATTAAATATATTGCAATTTAACAGATTTCACGCCCGTAAATCTAGTGTTAATCAAACGCTGAATGGCTAAACAACTGTAACTTAAGCTCCATTAATTTTTACCCCATCTCTATTTCTTCACCTAGTATAACCTCCAGTGCCAAAATTTCTCGTAATCCCGAAATACTTACACTTTTCTGCAGTATATTTCCTTTTAAGGAAAAATTTGTTTCCTCTTAATTAAACCACGAGTGATTCAATAACCGTAACTAAAGCTTCAACAATTTTTACTTTGTCTCTATCTCTTCACCTGTTACAGCCTCTAGTACAAAAATCGAGTCCAAAAATTTCTGATAACCTCCAAATTTTGGAATACATTTTTCTGCAACATTTTTCCTTTTAACACTAACCGTATCGTACGCGGTGAAATAACCGGTTCAACGAAATGAAAATTTGTCATTTTTTGTGTTATTAACTAAAGGCTGTTTTCTCCGATGTTTATAATATTAAATTGACAATATTCTGCACATTTTTGGAAAAATATTATCATTATTTTATAAGCAGTCGAGTGATGGAATCCAAAAAGAATAGATACACCTAAAATGTTTGTACGGTTAGTATTAATTAAACGCCAAATAATCGAATGACCATAACTGAATCTCCAACACTTTTTATATCTCCTTTATTTTTCTGCATACTCTAATCCCTAGGACAAAAATCGATTGTCAATATTTCTTATAATCTCCCAAACACCGGTATACATTTTTCTGCAACACCCCCCCCCCCCCCCCTTAAATTCAGCACTGAAGGGTTAAACAACCGTAATAAAAACTCCATCGATACTTCCCCCTTCTCTGTCTCTTCACCTATTACAACAACCAGTACAACAGTGAACTACCAAAATTCCTTCTAACCTCCATCAACCTCTCCTCCAACTTTTCAACACCCTCGCGCCACCCTCCCGCAATTCTCCGTGCACGCCCCCATAATTTCATCCACGCTCCATTCCAACGTTCTCATTAACGTCTCCATTACGATTCCGCAAACTTCCCTTCGCGTTTTTACTTAAACCACCCCGCTCGAGTCGTACGCTCCCTGTTTCATCCCCATGCACACTCCGGTCTCTCCCGGCCGGCGAGAGGGCCGAGCGCAAAGGTGCCCGCTCGTTTCTCTCTCTCCTCTCGGCAACGACTATCCCATTTACATCCCTAGAATCATAGCTGTCCACGGCTCGCCGCGTCGAACGTACCGATCGATTTTTCGTGCACGCACGCAGAAACGCACGCAGTCCACGCATGTAGACGATGAACGCACAGAGACACGTAGAGGCACACATTCGGGTTGAGCCATCGCTCGGAGAGCCCTCGCAGAGAATCACCCTCGTAGCCCGTACACCCCCGCCTACAGGACGATTCTCCACCCCTGATAAGCATCCAACTTCCCTCCTACGTCCTCACGCTGGTGCCACCCTCTCTCTGTGAATGCAGAGGCGGATGGTGGATTTTCGGGGCCACGGGGTGACTCCTCTTTGGGCCCTGTGTGGAAGTAAGAGGGTTCTGAGGGGTGGCGAGAGGTTGGCTTTAACCTTTTGAGGACGACGGACGCATATATGCGGCCTGAGGAAAAATCTGATGATAGTTTATCGGTGTATGTATACACGGTTAGAGTTGTAAAATTGAAATATAACCGTTGAAATATGATTACACAAATAGTACTTTATAACTTCTATACATCAACACTCTGACTTTCTCATAAAAAAGGTAGGTTTTTTAACGCCAAACAAATGATTATTTCTCAATATTGAGAAAAGTCTCCGTCCGCAAAGGGTTGTGTGTTGTATTTTGAGGATGTATCTGGGATGGACACGAAATGTGGATGGAATTGTTGCACTGGCAGGGGTTGAAGAACTGGAGGATGTGGGTTTTTTTTAGTGGAATTGAATGAGATTGAATTTTGGTGGGGGGGGGGGGGGGGGGGTGCTGAGGATTTTGAGGAATGATTAATGCACGATAATTTTTAATCTTGGTGTTCTATGTTAAAGAATAGAGGTGTATGGATGAATGTGGGCTGGAGCCAAATGAGACAGCAGGTGTTGCATCGGTAGAGGTAGGAGAATTGAATGAGGTGTAAATTTTTGGGGGCACTGAAGATTTGGATAAATTATTTATGCATGATACTTGTAATCCTGGTGTTGTATTTTAAGAGATGGTGTTTTAAAGGTGAATGTTGGCCACGGACAAAGTAAGAGTGGAGTTGTTGCATTGGTAGGGGTAGAATAACTGGAGAATATGATGTTTTTAGTTTAATCGAATGAAGTGGAATTTCAGGGAGTGTCGCTAGGTTCAGATAAGTGGTACATTCATAGTAGCTTTTCATCCTGGCGTTGTATCTTAAGAAATGCCGTTTTAAAGATGATTGTGGGCTAAAGAAAAAATGAGTGAGGAATTGTTGGATCCGCAGGGATAGAATAACTGGAGAATATGATGCTTTTAAGGGAATTGAATGAGGTGAAATTTTAGGGTTGCTGGAAATTTGGATAAACTGACGTTAAAATTGTTTGGTTAATTGCATATTCATGATGGTTCCTAATCCTGGTACTGCATTTTAAGAAACTGAACTTTAAGAATAAATGTAGGATAGAGACAAAATGACAGTGGAAAATATTTTTTATTTGGGAAAATCTAACGAGGGAATATTGTTGGAGTTTCTAAAATATTTAGAAAAATGAATGGCAAAAGGGCGAATGATAGATTATTCATAGTTTAGAGTCATGCGAGTTTTTGATCCTGTTACCTATCTTGTTTCAAGGGATGGACTTTTAAGGATGAATATCGGTCGAAAAAGAAACGGGGGAGGAGTTGTACTTTGTCAGGGCGAAGGAACTGGAAGAATTGTTCTCCTGGGAGAAATTGATGAGGTAAGATTATTGAGAGTGTTGAAAGATTTAAGTAGGTAAACAGATATCAAAGTTTGGGCCTTGTATTATATTCCCAAAGATAGAGCTTATCGGACGAATGCAGATCGAAAGAAAAAAGTGGAGAAATTATTATATTTGATGAAAGTAGAAGAACTGGAGGAACAGTTTTTGTAGATATTAATACATAAAGTTAGTATTAGTAGTAGTTAAGTTAGTAGTGTATGCGGTGCTAAAAGACTTTGATAAATAGGTGTCGAAATCGGGATAAACGGTGTATCATTATTTTCTGATAGACATCTGAACGTTATTATAGGATTTGCATGAGAAAATTTAATGGAATGAAATTTTAGAGTTGTCTCTACACCGAGGCAAATGGATGTTTGAAATTTAGTGAAATCGTGTACCATTATTTTCCGATGCGTGTCTAATTATTGTCATAAAATTTGTGCAGGAAGATTTGCGCGAAGAGTTGACATTAGCAATTCTGCAGTGGACTTTATTAAATTTTAGCAAATAGACATTCAAACTTCACGAAATCTTATATTATTACATTTTGGTGGACCTATACCTAAATGTTAGTAAATTAATTAATATGAAAATACGTTTAACATTTCCAATAATTTAATGCGATTAATAAAACCTGCGTGTTCGTCATATTTCTCCGATGAACATGTGCAAGTCACTAACAATCAAATTCTAAAGAAAATTTTAACGCAACATTATACGAAATCATACAGGTACATATACGGCATCAAATATTTTAATAATATTAAATTTTTTTAATTCTACCGTATACAGAATAACAGGTTTCACGTACACCTCTCGAATCTCGATATATCGAGATGTAAGCAAATAACTTTCAAAGCGAATTTTTTGATGCAAAAATTGTGTTTCACGCGATGGGACGTCGACGGTGCAAGTGGGTTAAAATAAGAATGTGATACAAAATAATTGTGTTCGCGTGTCAAAGCAAATAGACGTTGTATATTGCAATATTTATAGGTTTTGTTTTACATTTTTCGATCATGTTTTATATTTTTAGTTTGATCAGAATTCCACGATTTTTCGGAAAAGGCAATGCGTCTGAGAAAACATTTTGGGATTCGTACTACGGTAATGATATATGATATTAATGGTAGATTTGTATACAATTATATTAATGAAAGATGTTCCGAGTAGGCGAACTTCGTAAGCTATCATTTGCATAATTTTCTTGAATTGGATTTTTATTCAAAGACGTAAGCGTTTGACAGTCGTGTATAAATAATGAAGAAAAGAACTTCATTTCTCATAAAATGACATACTCTGGAATTTTTACATAATTAGAAAAATAAGTATGCGTGATAATTTAACGAATATTGAGCTATATAAACTTATAAGCTATATGTTATATGTTAACCATTTTGTTCATTGGAAAAAATAATTTTTTAATTCTGCACCTTGAATTTAAATTGAATTTCAATCGTGTCGTTTATTGAAATTTCACAAAATTGAGTTAAAGAAGTAGCATTAACTAATTTGTTGTGAATAGGAAGTAAGTCATTTAACCGAATTCAAATACGTATTTAATCATCTATGAACTTTATACCGATGCAAAATATAAAAGTAATTCTCATTCGCATGAAAAGTTATTCGATAAGTTCTCGGCAAACTTGGATATCGTTAATTTGCGAATAACGGACGAAAATTGATAGGAACAATATTTGCCATTAAATCTACGCAATGATTTTAACGATGAATGACGTCACATTTGAATAATTATCTAAATAATTTCGAAATTATTCAAATGAATATTTATTGGAGCAACATTTAACATAAAATCCACAGAACAAATCGCACGAACGAGTGAGACTATCTGAATAATTCAGTGCACAAATAACTCGCAAATTATACGAATTACTTCATTTACCGGATCTCTGATTTATTCCGAAGACGCAACGTCAACTATGTTCTTCTCATTTCGCAAATAATTATTATGTAATTTAACCTACTATTAACATACAAATTTTAAACAATATTCCTTAACAGTTTGACTTGGTTCAATGCATGGTTGATCTGTCAATATAAGTTTGCTTAAAAACAAAATTTACCACCTTGATTTAATTGTAAAACAATTAAAGATTATTAATCGATCGTACATACGACAAGATAACTCTAGCTTCTTTGTGTAGATAAATCAGATCCAAACTGTAAACGACATGCATTAAAGCATGATAAAATTGACGTATCATTCGAACTATTGTCCAACACAGAGGACAAAAATTTCCCCGAATAATGCCCAACTCTGGCCCATATATAGATTCATCCCTGAACACACCCCCTTTCTCTTCTTTTCTCTCTCTCTCGCCATTTCTCTCATCGTCCTCTCTCTCCACTCTCTTCTCTTCCCTCGATCTCTCATCCTATTTCTCTCTCTGCTCTGCTTCTCTTCTATCTTCCTTCTCTCGTCGTTTCTCTCTCCTCGTTCTTCAGTCTTCACTCTCATCTCCCCTCTGTCTCCCTCTTCTCACAATTTCTCTTTCCTCCCTTAAACCTTCTCTCTTTCCCTCCTCTCCCATTTCACTCTCTCCTCACCCTCTCATTCCATACCTTTCTCTCTCCGCCCCCTTCCACTTCACATTTCTCTCTCCCTCCACAATCCTCCCTCTTCCTCCCCCTTCTATCTAATTCTCTCCCTCTCTCGCCCTCTGCCTCATCCCTTCCTCGTCTAATCCTCCCTCTCTCTATTTCCATCTCACTCGGATTGCCACCCAGTCCGACCCCCCATTCTCCAAACCACCCTCTTCCGCCCCTGCCCCCGGGTCCGCTCGGCGTTCTCCACCTAACCTAGCGCAGCATCCGCGTTCTGGAGCTGCTCTCGCAGCTCTCGTAATCGCATTTGACGTCGCTACGTTTTTGTTTCAGAGCTGTACGTGACGCTTCCGCCCGTGAGGGCTCTTGGCAAAACACGCGAGGGAGGAAAAAAGAAGCCGTGGAAGAGAGGAAAAGAGGGTGCGGAAGGGGGTTCGAACCCGAAGGCGGGGAACGACGATGACAAAGAGGGGCGGGAGGAGGAGGAGGAGAGCAGAGGGAGAGAGAGAGAGAGGGTGGTTGCCACGGCGAAGAGAAAACTCTATGGGGTGGTAGATGGGAACAACGAGGAGAAGAGTCGACGAAGGCGCGTTTCGGATCGAGAGATCGAAGGGAACCTTCCACGGGATCGTTTTCTCGAGAGGGTGGAGATTCTTTTCGGCATTCTCCGAGGATTTTTGACGTGCACGCTCGACCCTTGACTTCTTTCTCCGTTTCATTTCTCTCTGCTGTACTCTTTTTCTCTATCTGTCTTCATTTAACTATCTATCTATCTTCCTTTTCCTTTTTCTATCTCCTTCCGTCAGATCGAACGCCGTTTTATTGAGTTTCTCGCTTCTGCTTCGTGTTTTTCGGGCGAAACGAGTTTACGACGAAATGAGAAATATTGAGAAACGTGAATGGAAATGGAACGTCCTCGCTGGGAAATTATCGTTTTAGGTAAAGGGATTATGTGGACGGGTTATAAATCGGGGGTTGACGTTAACCCTTTGCGGTTATGACTTCGTTTTCTCCGTGGGATTTGCTGGGTAATTATCCGAGGTAATATTCCGGTATTAATTCCATTCATCCGCCGCATTGTCCTCGTTAGGAGTCATTCTTTTTTTAATGGGGTATGATAACACCGGGCACGATTTAATGAGATCGAATGAGAGACTGCTGGCGAAGTAAAACGATGTAAATGCGCAAGGAATGCCGGGAAATGAAATTGTAAAGGTCCGATCGTATTATTGCTTTGTAATTAAGGTGAGTATCCTTTTTTTTAACGAGAGTAGTGCCGCGCGTGAAATCGGGGGTTACAGAATGAGAGATGCATGATTAAATTGTGTGGGTAAGTTACAATATTATTATAAAATGTTACGATATTACTTGTAACATTTCACTTACTCTTGTAGAAATTAGTTGGAAAGGAATCAGCAGTTTTCTTCATTTTTACGTAAAGAAATATTTAGATTCTTCATCTTTATTTTGGTTATTTCAATTTATCTACGCATCTGCACATTGTTATTGATTATAATAAATTGGCATTGTTGCATTTACTTTTCTAATGTGATAATGTATGCAATGTTTGTGTTAATGTTATATAATATTAAACTGGGTTTTGTTGCTTACTCGCCCGTAACCCAAATTTGTTGCGTTTAAATATTGATTGTACGACCGCATATTGAGAAATGTTAAAAGTAGAAATTTGAAATACTTGATTCAACTAAATCTGCGAGTTTTTAGTTGCAAAGAAGTTTATCATTGTCAAAAATTTAAATTGCATTGGTTCTCGAAGTTAACGGAATGATTTGGAAGAATAGAAACACGGTTTAATCTTAGTTGACCTCAAAGACACAACAGACCATAGTTAATTAGAGGAGGTCAAATATATTTGATCCTTTCATAATAAATAGCAACAGAATTTTCAATTCTTGAAAGCAATGCGAAATACCAAATATCTAACACGTTTCATTTGTAATTTTGATAGTAGAACAATGGTATAAATATAATGTTTATATGTTTTCTAATTTAAAATATTCATGGGATGCATTTAGAATAATAATTTGTGCACATAGTGTACCATATAACTTTGTCACCCTAAAACTTTCCGTTATCATACAAAATTCAGAAAAAATGTTTTTATTACAAAAGTTACATAGTTTTATGAGGGATAGTGTATAATAAAAATATTAACGTGATAGGCAATAAGTGATCTTACATTGTAACTGCAAGTTTTAGAAGACGCTGTAGAAAAGAGGAGATTTTAAAAGACAATACTTTAACAAATGTAAAAGATAGATTTTTCATAGTCATTACATAATTATAAAATAAAAGTTCATCAAATAAGAACGTGACTTTGACGAAAACAGCTGGGAAACTGAGAAGAGCACTCTCGCAATAGAAGACGCAACTCGCCACTTGCAAAAATTTTATTTTTGCATTGTTTGAAGAGCTAACAGTAACTAAAAAATAAAATTTCATCAAATAACAATGCAATACTGGAAACCAAATACACCAAGTGGAATCACCGATCTCACAATAAGACCCTCGCATAACCAGCCCCAACAAAAAAGTACCAATAGAAAAACTTCATTTTTGATATTCGCAATCAAACAGTTTCAGTTTTACTTTCCAGGATTTATTCCGGCGCAACGTGGTACATTGTTGTTCTCCGTTTTATTTTTTTACAACGGCGCAGATACGCGAGCAAAAATTGTTTCGTTTTGCCTATCAAAGTGTCCTGATTGGACGATATTTGTCGTTGGCGAAAAAGAGAGGAAGAAAAAAAAAGAGAGCCGCCTAGAATACCGGTCAATTTACTGATTATACCTTTGGCGATGGTACGCGCGACACCTTGACAATTAAGGGAACGTTTAAACCGAACAAAAGTGTCCATTATCGAAAAGTCAGTGAGTCAAGCGGCACGTGCTTGCCAATTTGTTCGCCGCACGTGTCATCGATAAAACCACGTCAAAATATTGCTCGCAATTTGAATAGGGCAATTATGGAGGCGCAGCTCAGAATACGCCTACTTTTTTTTACCCCCAGGAGAAAAAAAATGGTTATTCGGCCGGGCATCGTTTTGATTTCACTTACTTTTGTAGCGCATTTGTGCGCCGAAGTAACAAATTTAACGGCGGAACAATCGAACCGTTGTTCGTTCGGATGGCGTTCTTTCGTTTGTAAGGGAAGAGTGCCAAAAATAGGATTTTTATTTGAAGTAAACGAAAATTCGGCTTTTTTCTGCTTTCCAGTAGGGATGGAAAATACTTTTGTTGAGAATTAATTCCTAATGCGGATGGAGTTGTTATCTAATTGAGTTATTTAAAAAGAGTTATTTAATTCCTTTGTGTCTTAACACTCTAATTTGATATATTTCTTATAGAGTGATTCTTAGAGCTATTGTTAGCGTTATTCTTAGAGTAATGTTCAATTGTTTTTGAATGAGGAGCTCTTTCAGTTTTTGAAAAGTTTATGGAATATTTGTACATGAAAATGTTGCAGAATCTTCTATATTTTGTATACAATAGATTCTTTCATTTGTTTTATTGATGTAGCCGAAACTGAGTGAAAACTGAGACACTGGAGAAGAAAAATGAACTTTAATTGCCTTTTTCTTTTTTTCCTAAAATATATCAGATGAATGAACTTTATAGAATTCGGTTTAATCGTTACACGTTAACTTCCTCCCGATTCCTTCCATGCTCCTGAAATTTTATCATTAATTTTGTGCCTTACAATAATAATTACCACATTAATTATTATGTTAATTGGAAATTAAGTGCTTAAGGAAAATTTAATGTTGAAAAATGTAAAACATGCGTGCAATAAGAAATTTATAAAATATCTAATGTACAGAATTGGTTAATGTCAATATAAGTCTCTAGAAAAAATCCAGTTTCTTTTTAACCTTCATACAAATATTTTCCATTCATTCAAACATACTTCTTTGCATAAATATCCACTCTAACAATTGCCCCATTAATTTATAACATCTCTCTGTAACAACGCTTTTCCTCAATCTTCACCAAATTTTCAATAAATTTTTAAAAATACATTTCTATTAGTCAGAATTTCTAATATTAACACTAGGCCTACTTCGTCGAAATGAGCTATTCAGAATAATGTAAACGTTCCTCAGAATACACAATTTTTGTAACTATTGTTGAAATTCCGAACACAATTTTCGACGTCTATAATGTAATCAGCAAAGATCAAAATCTTAAATCCAACATGCATTAAATGTAAAATGCACAGACTTAAATCTTAAATCCAACAAGTTCTCCGCCTCCGTCATTTCTTTTCTTCTAAAGTATTTATCCAATATCTTCAAAGATATTAGATTAATCTTCGGTAGATATAATGCTAGCTAAATTAATTCAACTTGATCCAACAACGATACACTCATTTAATCTCATCAACGTGAATCAAGAACTCGATACAATTTACATGTAAACCGATCGCTCCATCCAACGAAGCAGGTACCGAAACTTTGTGTGTCCGGTCTCTGGACGTTTCCGCTGGATGTTCATCAAAACGAAGACGTCACGTGCGATCCCCGAAGAGGCACTGCGTGCAGATCAAAGCCAGTGAATTTTCGATGCACTGTTCGAGGGTGCAGGGGCGATCTGAAAAGGGGGTGCAGACCATATCGGCAGGGCGTGGTCGAAATCTGTCACACTAGCCACGAATAAACCTGATGCCCTGTCAGGCATTGCCATCGGAGATCTTTTGAAAAATATACTCCACGTCGAATGGGGCGTTCGATTGTAATGTTGGGATATTCGAACAATTTGACGCTTGATTCTATGGGTTATTTTGAGACGCTTGGCAAAAATTATTGCGTAGAATTTTTAACGGGTGGTAGATATGAACATGAAACTTGAAATTTTTAGGAATTTTGTGTGACTGTTATTAGTGGGTTACAGTATTTTTTTATTGGACCTTTTTGGCTGGGCATTAATAGAATTTGCGACTCAATTTCAACGATTATTTTTACTTTTATTTTAACGTGAATTTTCAAGATTTTTTTGCACTTATGACAGCTTTTTGTTCAATAATCTGTATCGAGATATTCCATGAAGTTATCTGAATTCTATCGGTTAAATTCAGACTTGTGAGATCATTTTTGAATATATTTTCGAACAGAGAGGTTTCTTGAAAATATACCTTGAATTTCCAAGACTTTTTTCTGTCTGTTTCTATTAATTTATGACATCTTTTTATCTTCACCCAATTTGAGAAAATTATTCTGCGAGAAATTGTGGATAAGAGAACATTTCTTGCCGTTATAAATAAATAAAGTGCAGCCTAAGCGATCTTTTTTCTAACGGTGATAACACCGGGAAATTATGTAAATTGGTGTGGACAGAAGCCCCGAAGGACGAAGAATATAAAAAAGAAATAAAATATATTTTTGCTGATATAGAATGACATGTTAATATAAATAACTATAAGAAAAATAATGCAGCGTAGTTCTCACCTTTCACATAAACTCGCAAGAATTTAAATAATTTTGATATCACAGAAGTAATATACATTTCGTTACAAAAGCCAAACAAATTATCAAATTTCAAACTTGAATTATAGTAAATAATACGCAAAATATGAAAAAGAATGTATAAATATCAAGCAAAAATATTATTTTCATTGCATCCTTCAAACTTCTGTGAAAAGAGTAACCGGTTTAGTCTTCAACCTCAAATCTTATTGATCAGAATATTTTAACACTAAAACTGCCAAAGCGATCCAAATGACAGGTTCTAAATTTATTTTCGAAATTTCCCAAATAGATAGGGGAGCCATACAGTAAATATTTCACTCCATCTCACAAAACAAGAATTATTTAACTAATAATCTTTTTCACCTCTTTATTCCCCTTTTTCCAAACTGCTTCTTTAGTATATTCAAATATGATAAATATAAAGCCGGTAGTTCTAGTGTAAACTACCCTTACAAAGTACAATCGGCACATGGTATTTGCATATCCCCAGATTAATATATTCCTCGCCACAAAAATCACACAAACACATATCAAATTTCAAATTAGAATTACAGTAAATAACACGCTAAATATGGAAAAAGGCATGTATAAACTTCAAGCAGAAATTCTTTCATTGTACCCTTCGAACTTCCGCCAAAAGAATAACCGGCTTTATCTTCAGTTTCAGATTTTATTGATCAGAACGCTTTAAGTACCCTTACAAAGTACAACCTGCATATGGTCCATGTAGATCGTAAAGTCGGCTTTCCAGCCAGCAAGATCTAATCTAATCTCAACGATCTACCCCTTATAAATTAGATCGATGAAACGGCGGTCGTGTACAAACAGTGGTTTGACGTTACATGGAAATCCACGTGGAATTCGAATTCCGCGCCGGCGAAGCCTTCCGAGCGAATCGGCGTGCATTTATTGAAAAAAGATGTTTATTATTTAAATCAAGTTTCTTTGTCCTTTACATTGCCTTCATTATTTTCCATCAGCTCAGATTACGGTCGATGAACATTGACACGTGCATGTTTCGTTTGCTGTGTCGTATGTTAAATTTATCATTGTTATATTGCAATTAATTTGTTAATATTATTAGTGCGCTTTCATATTTTGCGATGAAATTAATTTGGTGTATTTACATTTGTTCTGGTCTGTTGAATTGAGAGAAGCTGAAAAGTGCTCGTGAGATTTTTGATAGAGACGACGAAAGAGAAGGGAACAAAGTTTGGAACCTGTTTTAAGGACTATTTGGGTATTTAATTTGATAATTAATTAATAGTTTATAACATCCATCAGTAATATTGTCATTTGAGAAAGTGGCGTTATCAAAGGGTAAATACGATGAGTTTTATATGATGAATCTTTAATATTTTCAGTAGTTGCAGTGGGAATATTTGATTGTATTAAACTTATGGTACTTAAATAGTTTGTAGCTTGCAGAAATTTAGTAAAATATCAGTAAAATTATAAAAAAGAACTCATTTTATTTGATGACATTCATTTAATGACACTACCTACTATTGGTAGTCAAAGAAATATATAAAATGAATATACAAAGAAATTATTAAATTTAAACATGAAAATTAAATATGGTAAAAGTTTATTTCGATTACACTTTGATATCGTAAATATATTCAAGGTATACTGTGACACCCATTACACTGGTATGCAGTGATAAAACTGCGATTGCAATTAAAAATAAAATTAATAGCACATCTATTCATTCCTTCATTTGCTAATTCTAATTTTATTTTCAAACTTAATATACAGTTTTTGAATTTATGTACTTTATTATAGCATAATGTGCACCAATGTTCGTTGCACTAATACCACAGATCCAACATTTCTCCGTACACTAACAAATTTTTAATCAAACATTTTCTTTGACGCAATTAAAAAAGTATATAAGAAATCCAAAACGTAGTATCTTACAAATTTGATATATCGAAAATGTTACGTATGGCACAAAACTGAAAATTCATTAAAATTATTTACATTTTCCGTTGCAAGAAAAAGGGAACCGGGTATCGCGGCAAAATTGATTTCAAAACTACCTTTTTTATGCGACGTCAGCGTTTCGTTAATCGATTTAAAATTTCTCTATCGAAATTCGTAACAATCATCGTATAATAGAATTTGTCCCCTTTTCTTATTTAACTCTACCGTGCTCCTTTAACAATTTCGTGTGAGCAACGAAAGAGCTAGTTTCCGCTGATTGCGTATAGTTACACGTGCTTTGATTGTAAGATATAATTATATCGTAATTGCACGCTGTTTAACAAGTTTGACAAAAAAAAACTCTTTATTCGATTAAATGTTACAAGCTCGTTAAAAAGGAACGCGCATGCTTCGCGGCATCGAAATTTCCATGCATACGTTCAAGTATTTCCAGAGTGACGGACAATCATTGACGGAAAACAGAATATTTTTCCTGCAAAAAATGGGAGATTGAATATACTTTAATTCCTGCACGATAGAAATGAACACGAAGTCATTTCAATTAGGTGGGAACAATTTATTTCCGAAATAAAAATGGAAAATATTGGGAAACATTTTAATCGAAGATTGCAATTAATTAATATGCTATGGTTGTATGGTAGATGGAATTACTGACTTGAGAAGAATTAGAATGGAAGTATTAAAAAATTAAAGAAGAGTATTGAATGTTACTGCCAAGAATGAATGATCATATTTGATGCAAAAAAACATGAGGAAAGATAAAGTACAAATTTGTTATTCATCTGTAAAGTATATTGGCCGGATAAATAAAAAGAAAAAGATTTTTGTGCTGTAAAATGATATTTTCAAAATAGGAGTAAAGGAAGTTACTGCTTTGAGTTAGAAGTATTGAATTATTAACACTAGAACTACCGGCATTAAATCTATTATATTTAAATATATTAAATAAGTGCCTTGGAACAAGAAGAATTAAGGGCTGGAAAATATGATCGATTCTGTAATTTATGTTTTATGAGATGGACGAAGAATATCTATTCCATGACTCTCCTATATATTTAAAGAATTTTTGGAAAAAATTGTGTACCAGTCATTTTGACTGGTTTAGTAGTTCTAGTGATAATAATGTAGCACTGCTTTTAAAGCTCTTTAGAGTTCCAATTAATGGTGAACACCTGCTTGAAGATTGATGCATTAATGAGTACAAGAAAGTCAAAGTGACTAAACTTTAAGTCAGAAGTGAATGAAAAATCTACAACGATGAATTCTATCGTTTTTACCGATTCTGAGAATGAAGAATTGTAACATCGAAACGATTCATGTAAAAAATCCAAAATATATATCGAATTCTGCGATGTTTCAGTCACATTTTACTGAATATTTGATATTTTTATTATTAAAGTGAAAGAAATCTTGCGAAGTATCTTCTTAATCGACCCAACACCATTAAGAGAATGATAATCTCAAAAAAAAAATACTGAAAAACATAAAAGCTCCAAGCTCTTCATCTAACAGAACATCCTCCTAGAACTATTAACCCCTTCGGACCCTGTGCACATTGTAATGTACATAATACTTTTAGTACTGTATTTTATTACGTACAGGTTTAAACTTAGTTTCACTTACATTTTTTTATACAAATATTTCTCAGGATCTCCTTAATGTTACAAATTTTGCGTAAGGACCATATGTCCCTTAAAATGTACATTTACAAATTATAAATAAAAATTATAGTTATAACTATATTAAATTATAATTTAAAAATTCGGGTCTGAAGGGGTTAATAAAGAAACACAAAGATATAAATTACAAACGTAAAGTCATAAATGACGGATGTCGTCTATGCAGCCATAAAAACGAAATAAAAAAGCAGCAGCACAAATATCCCCCCACCGGAAACAGCATTAAAGAGTAACGCCAAAATGGCCATCCCGGAAAGTAGAAAACTTTCAATACCCACGTCATCGCGACATCCATTAATGCGACCGAATTAAAACATAAAACGTCCGTCGAAATGAAACCAAGTGTTCCTCTATTTCCAAACTTCCCTGCTCTGCCTGCCACATTATCCATCACGGGAGGGGAAAAAAATCGAAACAAAAGCTTTCAGTGGAGGAGATTTCGATAAAAAGAAAAATGAATTCTTTCCAACCGAAAGAAGTCACATAGCAGCCATGGGAACGTTTCACTGGAAGACGATGTGAAACATATTCAAAACGAATAATTACCAAGAGAATATAAGGGAAAACCTCAATGGGGATTGGGAACCAGGTCTGCGTTCTCGAATTGGCCCGCTTTTGACACCGTCGACCCGTAAGTTTTGCGTCCATTGTCAAAAGCAAAATTGCAGCCTTCGCTGAAGTAGCGACACGCGTTCTGGGCGTTCTATTTTCAAAGTCCGATTCAAAGGGATGGAATTGCTGTCCTTTGGCTCGAAACTTCCCTCCTTTTGTGCAGAACCCGCCAAGGGTCGTCGTTTACCGATGAGTTTTCGCGAAACTTTCGATCAGTGTGCAGAATTTTAGGCGGCGAAACAAAGTGCTGGGGTTAGTCGGTATGGTGGAAGGTTGCGAGCAAAATATATCGGCATAACTATGTAACGATATTACGTTAGGTTGATGCAGTGCATGTATACAACCGGTAGCACTATTAACGGGACGGTATTGTGTTACACGTAAATAAATTGGGAATTTTGCGATACAATGCTGGGAAACTTTTCCCATTTTCTGCGATGCACCGTCATTTTGATAGGAGGGAATTTTTTTAAGGGATGAATCTTCTTGCGGTTGATGTGTCTGTTGTTTTGTTCTAATGAATTTTTACAATGGGATAGTGTATTTTTTATTTTTGATTATTATTCGTGATGTTTGCAGATGGTTGCGTTGTTGACGATGGCGATATTGCATCGCTGATTTTGTAAGATGGTAGTTTTGTGATACCAGTGTTACTAACTTTTTTCCATGTTGCTGGATTAATTTTGAACGATGCGAATTTGTTTTGGGGATAGGTCTTCCTTTGGTTAGTATTTCTGTTATTATATGGGGTTGATACTGTGGATGTAGGACTAATATATAATTGGATATTAACCTATACAACTGTTTTGTTACCGATACAATTGTTATGTCGCATTTTGTATTTTTTGTCGATATTTTTGGCAGTGTCATGTAATAGCGTTATTAATGACGGCGGTATCGTGTTACAGACAAGCGAATTTGAAACTTTGTAAAACTCTTTCGATTATGCGTCATACGATCAGTATGAATGGTACGAATTTATAACACTTTAAAAGTGAGTCTTATTTTGATTAATATCTTGCCGTTAAATTGGCTTAATTTCTTATACGCGTGGGATATCATTTTTTATTTTATTTTTTATTTTCAATTAGCTGACTAAAATTAACTAAACGGATACCATCTTGCAGAATTTCTCGCTTTTCAATTACACGTGGTTTTATCAGCTTCAGTGATACGAATTAATTTTAATGAGTAAACGTCCTTTGAGTTGATATCTGTGTCTTTAGGTTGGGTCGATGTAATGCATTTATGCAATGAGTAACGTTATTAACGGGGACGGTATTGTGTTACACGTAAATAAACTGAAAATTTTCCAATGGTGTGCTTCAGATGAATCAATGAGTACAGTTTCGATCGATGTCCTTTTCTTTTGCAATTTGGTTCGTCTTTTGTTCGTCATCGGATTATTTTGAGTGATGAAATTAAGGAAGTTTGCATCACAAGTATAATTGTTACACGAATTTGCCAGAGATTATGCTATGTTATTTACAGTTAGGAAATATATTTTCGCTTATTGTTAGTCCTTTAACGGTGTTTGATAACAATACCCGTCATTTGAAAAAAGAAAATACGTTTTGCTACAAAAATAGAACTTTTAGAATTACAAAATATTTCTTTTGTTGGAATAGATGAATTAACTTGTTAATGACGAGTTAAACTGTGAGGCAATTGGAATTTTTATAGGAATGGTACTCGAAATGTGAAATATATCTACGTATTATCCTTTGTTTTGAAAAATATAATACTTCAAAACACTTTCTACTTTCTACATACGCACATCACTTTCTCCTACCTTTAATAACAACTTTTAAAGACTACAAGAATAATATTTGTTACATTAACGAAGCTTAGAAAAATGAAATTACTTCTAAACAAATTATCTCGCAATATCGCCCATTATATTACACTTCAAATCGAATTTGCAATATCTGTACTTAACACTATAACTACCGGCATGAAATCAATAATAATATAAATACATTAAACAAGTACATTGGAAAAATGAGAATTAAAAGGTGAAACAGATTATCAACACAGTAATTTATATTTTAAAAGTTAGACGTGCAACATCTACTGTATGGTTGTCGTATAAATTTCGGAAGTGTTTAAAATAAATTAGGAATCAGTCATTTTAATTACCATAGTTCTATTGTTAATGTGTACACTCATCATCCCTCAATTTTAATTCCTCCCCCAGAAAACTCTCTTTTAACACTAGAAGTACCAAACCAGTCAAAATGACTGGTACACAATTTTTTCCATAAATTCTCAAAGTTTATAGGAGAGTCATAGGAGAAATATTCTGCGTCCAAATCAAAAAACATAAATGACCGAATTGATCATCTTTCCCGCCTTTTGATTCCTCTTTTCTCAAAGTACTTATTTAATATATTGAAATAATGTATAATAGATTTAACGCCGGTAGTTCTAGTGTTAAACCAAAATTCCACCGTCGGACGAATAATTACGGATCAACTTCTTTCCCATGGCTGACCCAGTTATGAAAGAAAATATCAAGCGAATTGATTTTTGCCAACTGAAAATGGTGACCAACTTTTTTGACGAAGCCTTCGGTCAACTTCGAAGACATCGTGGCTCTCGAAACTTTACGTCTTTCCTTCATCCTCCATCCTCCTCCTGCTTCCAGGCTTCTTCGATCTTCCCCTCCGGCTAGGGAAACCCTCTTTCAGCACTGTGGAGGAGGGTCGAACGAAGAGGGCGTAAAGTAGACGAATCGAAGGGTTCTCGACGGGAGGACGAAGAGCGAAGAAGCACCTTCGCATCAGACACGCCT
Source organism: Cerceris ruficornis (assembly GCA_963989415.1). Taxonomy (NCBI): domain Eukaryota; kingdom Metazoa; phylum Arthropoda; class Insecta; order Hymenoptera; family Crabronidae; genus Cerceris; species Cerceris ruficornis. Next base: position 5,655,637 of record OZ022527.1, read on the forward strand.
GAGAACGTGGATCATCCTGGATAACGGAGAAAGTTGAAGCCCGGCAAATCTAAGGGCTGGAATTACGAGAGACTGACGATCCTCGAGAATGAGATGAGGGAAGAATAATGAAGGATTCGGGTGATGTGTAGCGAGGTGGAAAAGGAAAAAGTTAAAATTACAGGTAGGAGTTGCTCGCTGGAATTTAGACGGCAAGTTAAGGAAGGATAGATTTTTGAGATTGAGATGGAATTGAGGATGAAGGTATAGAGAAAGGATGATGAGGGATGTGCTTGGCGTTAGGGGTGATTGGGGTGAGGTGGTTGTACCGAGCGAAAAGAAATGTAATTTCATTATTTTTTAGAAGACAACGCGGTAGTTTAGTGGAAGAAAGTTGCATGTTTTCAAAACGAAGATATGTAGGAGAATGGAGAGGAAAATTATTTTATTATATAATGAGATTGCCCGTTGAGGATTGCAGTGTCTCCAAATATGGTAAAATAGAATTTGAGAAATCGCAGGGATTGTGATAGGTCGCTGTAATAAGCGACAACTTTCCGTTTTTCCAGTTTTTCAAATGAAAGTAGGAATACGTACAGAAAAGAATTATTTTTCTGATATCGTTGGCTTGAAATATTATTCATCTAGGTACCGATATACTTTGTGGATGAATACATCATCCGATCCAGCTATTGAATATTACAATTCACATGTCGAAATAAAATGATTTCATAGATTTTATGAATAATATTCTGGTATGTGAATGAGTTCATTTTTGGATATCTGGTATAAAGTTGATGCAGCTAGATTAAGCATTTCAGATACTTTATCCGACCTTCCAAAACGGGAAGGTCGCACCGATTTCTGATTACACGTTAGCACTAACCATACCGTACGTGGTAAAATGATCCGTTTAATTGAATAAAAATATGTAACTTTTAGTATTATTAAGTAAAGACTGTTTTGTATGTTGTTTCTTGTATTAAGTTGACAGTCTTCTGCATTTCATTCAGATAGATATTATCGTTATTTCATAACCGGTCAAAGGATGTGCATTGGTAAGAATAAGTATCGGTAAAGTGTCGGTACGATTAGTATTAGATATGTCATAGAGACAATTTTCTCTTTATTCTCTTGTTTCTTTTGCTTTGAGAGCTAATTCTTCCAATCTGTCTTCGTCAACCCCTTGCCCTACGATTTCTTTTGTGACTGCCACCGCAATAATTAAAGAATTTAATTGCTAGAACAAAAATTGATTAGTGATTCTCGATTTATCTTATAATTAAACATAATATTAATATTACAGGAATAATATTATCACGTTGCATCTCATTGGTATTTGCAATTTGATAGGATTTTAAAAACTTATTAACTTAAAAAATTATATGAAGTGATAAATATATCCCATATTAAACCTGTCATCTCGCCCCATGAAGGTTATATGGACAAATAACATCAGAATAATATTGTAACAAAAAAATTATTTTAAACTGTTACCCATGTGATATTCTTTCGGCACTTTTATAAGTGTCAAAATGAATTGCTTGTGAAAAATTTACATTTACTTATACTCGCAATTACTAATTCAGGACATTAAATTGTTATAGCTTACAAGTATTAAATAATGATTTTGTTGGAATCTTCTGTTTTATTGTCTCTTATTAGTTTTATCTTTCTGAATTTCAGGTATTGTAGAATCACGTGCACATTGGGCATATCGAAGAAAATCGGTATGCGTTATTAACACTAGATTTACGGGCGTGAAATCTGTTACATTGCAATATGTTAAATAAGATCTGTGGAAAAAAGGGATCAAGCAGCAAAGATGATAATTCGTTAAGTGATTTTTGTATTACAAATTATACGTGAAATATCTACTGTGCCGCTTCTCTGTAAATTCGAAAAAATGTTTTCACAAAATCACGAACCCATCAATTTGACAGCTTTCGTAACTCTAGTGTTAATAACATAAAGTTCCCACCAACTTGTCTCAATTTACCCTAAATAATTGTGGGAATTTTATAAAACCCGCGCGGATCAATCTAGATTCGTCTAGAGGGACCCAGCGTAAGAACAAAAGACAGACGAAAGACGGACGTGGACTGCACGCGGTCGAGAAGACGCAGAAAGAGAGTTGACGAACGCCACGTTAGACGGACACGTTGGTTTTTAGACGAGTAGACGTTATAGACGAGTAGACGTAATAGACGTAATAGACGAATAGACGTTATAGACGAATAGACGTATTTAGACGAGTAGACGTTATAGACGAATAGACGAATAGACGTACAAGTAGACGAATAGACGCGACTAGACAGACGTTTGTGTATTTATTAGTAGTCATAAGAGTGTGTGTGTGTGCGTTCAAGTATTTTCCGTACTTTTGTGTTTCCACTTGTATTTTATTTTTTTAACGTGTATTTGTAATAAATATCCTACATAATTTATTGACATTAAAAACAGACATAGGAAAATCGAGGAATACTGGAAACCGGCGAAAAAAGTTTCCGAAAAAAAACCATGCACCAAGGAAGCATTATTATCATCGAAATCCAGAACGAAGTCCGAAAATTCATTAGCGCTAAATGAAATGCAAATGCGCGAACCCGTAGATGCAGAGATTGCAGACAATACAAAAAGAAAACCCCGTATATTTCCAACCGACAGAAAATCACGAAAAAATCGTCAACGAAACCCCCGACAGCGAGGATCGGAGCTTGATTTTCGCGTATTTCAGTGGCAATTAAAATACACAAGCGTTGAGTATCAGGACACAGAAATGCACATGCGTGCTTTACAACGAAATAATAGAAACCAATTAAAAAAAGCCTGTCCTCTTTCTGCTGGCAGTGAAATTCGCTGCGCGAATTCGCTGAAGGGGGTGAAAACGGAAATCAGAAAGAACCTACGCCGGGGTGTAGAAGGTGCAAGGGGGTGTTGAAAAATGGCCGTGCGCGATATGTAGATTTCAAGAGACGGCCGGCTCACTTACTGAATTACAAATCACCGAAAAGCTGGTCGTAAAATACAAAGACAAGGGAAATTCGTTACAAAACCTATCCGTTACAACGTTGTATGTACGTTGCGCGACGGTGCTCGAAGGCAAATGCGCGGGCGATGTAACGGAGAGACGTTACAGGGCTCTCACACACGTAACTCTGGGTCAGGAATAGGTGTACGTTACAATCAAATACCGAAAAAGGGAGAAAAGAATTAAAAAAGCTATCTGCCGCGGGATAATAAAAAGACAGGCGCACGAGAAGAGGAAAAAAGAATGGGGAGAAAGAGAAAGAGCGAAGGCGAGTTGGAAAGAGAGAAGGAAGGGAATGACAGAGAGAGCACGAGAGGGAGAGAGAGAGAGAGAGAGAGAGAGAGAGAGAGAGAGAGAGAGAAGTTAAAGGGGTGGGTCGGAGGGTGTCGAGGGAAGATGATGAAGACGCGGACGAGGCGGAGGGTAAGGACGAGGAAGAGGGTGGCCGAGAGGCAGAAAGGACGTCCCTCGAACATTTGTGTTAGTGTCACACCAACATTAACCGTCCTCCTAGTGTTAGTCGGTGGAAAAGCTAGATAGCAGGGTGGAAAGAAAATCGCTCGCAGGCTATTTTCCGGAGGAATTTTTATTGGTACGTCCGCCATGTTGTCGCGGGGGTGGGGGTGCAGCGAGTAGCAGTAAGGGAACCGGGATTGGTGGTTGTCCGGGTAACGCACCCCTCGAACGTCCAATGGGGTAGGCCAACGAGATCCTCGTGCCTTCGTTGCTCGAGCGAGCACGGGGGTGAGAGGGTGCGCTGGTTACAGGCAACAAGCCCCTACCATGGTAGCAGCCCCTCTGAACGTTCTCTGTCCCCCCGCGGAGTCACTGGGATAACTGCATTTCGCGGACAGAATCCCACAAGAACTCACGGCGAGCGGTCGCCCCTCTAACTCGGCCGACTCTCCTATCGTTTCGGCTTTTTCCTTCACGTAACGCGTCATCCTACCGTACGAAGGAAGGGCGCGAGCCATCGTCGACGTCTCCACCTCGTCTTCGGTGTCCTCGTCGTTCTCGTCATCCTCGTGGTCACTGTTGACGTCGACCTCGTCGCCGTCGTCGTCGTCGTCGCCGTTGTCTTCGCGGCGCGCGTCTTCGTGTAGCTTCGCCGGGGCACGCGCCATTTCTCTCGGCAATTATTTCGATATTTGAATTTTCAAGGGCACACTGTCCCCGCGCCGGCCACCCCCTACCCACCTTCCCGCCCGTCAGCCCCCCTCCCACCCTAGGCTTCTAATTGGATCGAGGAGATAATAAGATTTGAATTTCGAATCGAGGCCACGGTAGCGGCGACGTTCGCGATTAAACGGAGGCATCCGTCAGCCAGAGGGCAACTTGCACCCCCTTGTTTTCCCTTCGTACCCCTCGGTCGTTTTCCTGCCGATGATCGGTCACGTTTCTCGGAGGATTCTTTGAGAGATAGGCAGTTCATTTCGGGTTAATCGGGGCTACGTTTAATCGAGGAAATCGTATCGTTGGAGAAGAGCAATTCATCTGGGATCGAAGCTTGGAGGAATGTTATCGTGAGTCGAGGATCGAAGAGGTGGAATTCCGAAGAATTCTGTCGAATTCAAGGAGGAAGAGCTGAGACGATTTGTCGACGGGGATCAGTGATTTGACTTGTTCGGAGAAATTGGAAGAGTTCACGAGGGAACGTAACGTTTGGAGTTGAGACGAGGAACGTGAAATCGTTGCGGAGAATAGACAGGTTCTTTGGCGGAAATCGAGGAAAGTGGATCTGTATTGACAAACAATTGGAGAGTGAAAGAAGAGTGGGACGGAGAAGTAATCGACGTCGAAGGAAGATTGACATCAGATATAAGTAAGAGTATCGAAACGCGCACCAATAAGTGACCTGAGGGGAAGAAATAATTCACGAAGAGTGTCATCGGTATTGTGCTACAAAAGTGTACTGTAATACGTGTGAAGAGAGAGAAGTCTGTTCTCCAATTTTTCCTCGATTATCACCGTAAAGAAGATCTGGACTATTAGCAAGTTTTCCGACAACCTTGTCAAGGTACATTTTAGAGATAAAAAGAAATAGAACTTTCAATTCGTCTCTCAAAACTTGAGAAAATATCGACTAGTGAAAGAAGTTGATTACTTTCAGACAAGATACCAGAATCCTTCGTTAAAGTCACTGAGTTTTCTCGAAACGTTATCTTCAACTTTTTTGAACGAAACGATCGAACGTACTCTATAATAACGAACACTCTATCGTTTAATTTAATTGAAGTCTATACGAAAAGACAGTCTCAGAATCGATAACAACAGATCGAAGAACAAAATAATTGATATTTAAGATTCGTGATCGTAATTCCCATTAAAATAGCAAGTGACATCGACATCAAGGAGTAAACTCCATGATAATGACTATATAACACATCTACACTTAATTAAAATTTAAAGAACTTAACCGATTAAACGGCACGGAAGCTTTGCCAATTCCGTCGAAAGAAATCCCCAGCGTCAATCTTTAAATCAACTGATCCACAATAGCATCCACTACACCATTGAACCTGGATCATTCCTCTTCCCCGTTAAAACTTTGAAAAAGGATAATAATCCTCACAAATCGAGCACAAAAGATATCCAGCTAGATCGGCTTAAAACCGTCAATTACAACCGCAGAGTTTTGCAACTCCATAACAATTAAACTCAATCCTATCTCCAACAAAACCTTTCGATACCAAACAAAGACGAGCAAAGCTTAAAAGACAAAGAAGCACCCAAGTTGCTTCCTTCCAGAAGAGGAATCCAGAAGGATGTCCTGGTAGGTTACCGAAGAACGTCGGGAGCATCTAGAACGCGAGACCTCAACAAGGTCACCCCGGCATCATCCTGGCTAACGACCTCTCCGGAAGTACCGGGGGTCCCGGTGCAGGCGGCGTCGGTTCCGTCGGTGGCAGCTCCGTCGGCGGCGGCGGTGGCGGTGGCTCATCACTGCCGACTACCGCATTGAGCCTCGATCATCAACAGTTCAACATCTTCCCCGCGATTTTTAGTCGTCAGCTAAACTTCTCGGCGGCGGCAGCCGCCAATTGCGGTCAGAACAAGCTGATGGACGAGCTAAGGCCAAATCTTGGTTTGCTCGGCGTCGGTCTCGTTGAGAACGACAGCTTCCATTTGAATCACAATCAGGAGAAAAGGAAGTGCAGCAGCACCAGCTCGAACGAGCAGGACTTCGGCCTCTATGGGGTACACCAGGGACTCGAGGCGAGCCCTCCGACGCCTGCTGCGACGCCGGGAAGAAGCAGCGTCGGTGCTACCTCGTCTGTTGGTAAGCGCTTACGTTTTGTCCCTTTGTTTCTTATTGTAGCGGCTTGTCAAGTGGTTGGAATAAATAGGGTAGGGTTGGTATGAATTTTTCATGCGAGGGCGTTTATGGGGATGGGGGAGTGAGGATGAAGGATGGTAATTTTGCATGGTGATGTTAATTTCGGGGGGATGATTCGGAACACGGGGGTTCTAGGTTACAGTTTGAGGGTAAGGAGTTTCTTAGAGATTTATTGGAGGATGATGTGGTTGTTGTTGTCAGATTTAGACATGTTCATGTTGTAGTTTTGTTCAGTTTCTGGATTTAGAATGACTGGGATATATTGGTCGAGATACAGTGCCCTGATTGTTAGGAGTATTATAATGTTCAACAAGCTGAAGATGGAGTTTGGAAGACCTTCGTTTATCCGTAGTTAGGATACCGTTGAGTGATAGGATTGTATTGTTATTACTGCAATTCATTTTTACAGTCTCGTGGAAACGAACGGTTCCAAAGAAAGATAGAGAAAATAATAAGATTTAAATCCTAAATAATAGGATTTTGAAACAGAATATAAATATCGCTGTATTTGTAAGTGAATACTAGCCATCTTTGCTGACGATTGCATTGGTTCTACGAATTGATTAAGAAGGTGCGAAAAAATACATTGATCGCAAATCGTACCAGTTGTACCTTCAGATGATGATGGAGACGGAAGTAAAGTCTCGGACTCTGAAATATTAGGTCCAAATCTACATCATCATTTTCTGGCAGACTCTTTAACACTAGAACTATCAAACCAGTCAAAATGACTGGTACTCAATTTTTTCCAAAAATTCTCCAAGATTATAGGAGACTCATAGAATAGATATTCTACGTCGATCTCATAAAATATAAATTATCGAATCGATCACCTTTTCCACCTCTGATTTCCCCTTTTTTCAAAGTACTTATTTAATATATTTAAATATAACAGATAACGTCGGCAGTTCTAGTGTTAATGATTTCAGTAGTTTGAAGTTCATTTGTAATTGTAAATCCTCAAGAAGACGCTCAAAGTCGTTAAATTCTAAAAATTACGTGCAGTAATAGCACCAAAGGTTGTCATTTGGAAACATAAAGACGATTTTGTGATATACGTTAGGAAAAATATTACACGGATAATAGAAATAACATAGAAAGTGTTTCCAATATGATAATAGAATGAGTAGATGGTGATTTTGTATAAATAGATAAATTGAAAACATGGAGTGGTATTTTTTTATGTAATGCTCTATTTTGAATATATAAATAAATATTGCTGCAAGCATACTTGAACGAAAGATTATCCGAAAGTAATTTCGTTAGAATTCACACTCACAATTAGTTTCTCTGTTTCGATCCAAAGCTTAGTTCCCGTCGCTGCTATAATCACAAAAAGTTTATTATGATATTAACAAAATTTAGAGAGCAAGAAATTATATCATGCATATGTGAATTATAGAAAAGTCTACATCAGAATTCTCTATTTGACACTGAAAGTACCAGTTTTGAACTTGTTACGCTTAAACATATTAGACAAGTCGAACAAAAAGGGAGAAAGAGGAACAAAGTAATCGCTATAAATTTCAAGACCTTTAAAAAATTGGAAATCTGTAATTCCAAGAAACTTGACAGTTCTGACGTTAAGTTTGATTAAATTAACGTTGAATATTTGTCAAATACGTGTACTTGATTATACGAGTCCTAAACACTGAAGTCTAACATATATCGCTACAGTGCAACTATTGCTGTTCAGACAAATTACAGTAAACAAGGAAATAAAAGTATCCTTTGCACAAGAATCTTTTTCTCAATATGAAAATGTATTCAATCACAATAAATAACTTTAACACAACATAATTACACCTTCTCGGATACCGAATCTTCGGCATTAAGATATTCAAAATTGAAGACTTATACGAAAAAGTATTCTACATTTCTTACTTATTTATTAACGCATATTCAACCTTATTCCACTTATATCACTCAACTAGAAACAATCTGTATTATACATTTCACCAAAATCTAATCATAAAAGACCACGTCATACAGAATTGAAGTCTTACACGAAGCAGTATTCTTTATTTTCTACTGATACACCCTTATTCTACTTATAACACTAAACTAGAAACACTCTGTACAATTCACCAAAATCTAATCATAAAATTCCACACAATACAAAACTGAAACCTCGTACGAATAAGTATTCTACACTTTCTACTTATTCCTTAACGCATATTCACTCTTATTCTACTTCTAATACCAAACTGGAAGCACTCTCTACAATTCGCCAAAATCCGATCATAAAATTCCACATTTTCAAACCTCAACTTAGGTATCTTAACCCTTAGCAAACGAATGCCGCCATATGCGCGACAGTATAAATATTCCAAGAAAATCGAATGCCGCCATACAGCCGGCATGCCGCGATATTTGTACTAAAAAACCTGGTATTCACATAGGGGACTATTGGGAGAAATACCACACTCAAAAAATATATAAGTAATTGTTTACTTTTTTACTTTTTTTTATTCCGCTGATCTACTGGTCATTGTTCTAGAAAAATGCGCTCGTTCGTTAAGGGTTAACACATTCGCGACTGGCAAATTTTTTCCGTTTCTAATACTGAATACCGGCGAAAATAATGAAATTCTGAAGCTGGTTGCCGCAAACTAGTATCGTTAAAGCAAGGATAAAAATTATAACGTTTCTTTTGAAATAGAAATGTTGCAATTACGTGATGTTTAAAATAAAAAGGTTTTTATGATTTGTATACTTGCCGGCTTACAGTTGGTGCGTCAACTGAGACATTCTCACTTGTCTCACTGAGAAAGCGGTTATTGTCGAAAGACCCTAATGTTGCCGCATTCAGAAACAAAAATTGCAGGACGTGAATTCACGTCAGTGGCCATCAGGAATAGAATTTAAAATGACGTGAATTCACGTCAGCGGTCGCGAATGTGTTAACAAACAACAGCCAACTTTGATCGTCTTTTGAAACGTCCGCAGCTCAAAGATGACTTGGAGAAAGAAATGTGCAACGCTTCATCTCGAGATAGACGAATTTTCCGGTTGTTAAGCCTTGAGTGTACACGCACGATGGCAATAAGTTCGGTCGAGGTGTCGACAATGGGGTGCGGGGAGTGGACCATATGGTAGTACCTGTTCTATAGGCTATTATTATGTGCTCATGGGGTTTAAGAGAGCTTAGCACCAGGGGTGTGCTAATGGGGTACACTAAAATCATCGGACGTCGACGAGCGCCGTCATCGGGGCGTGTTTCGCTGAACCGAAACAGTGAACTATCTTCGTTCCCCCTTTCTATTTTCGCGTCCGCAGATTTGTAGTGACTCGAACCCCGTTTTCGGTGCTCAATATGTTACAGCTGTTGTCTCGAGTTGGACAGGTTCGATGTTTCTTGTCATTTTGGTTTAATGGAATTTGTAAAATTGTTGTACAGTTCATGGATGGATAATTGATAATGCCTTGTTACTGTTTGTAATGAAATTTGAGGTGGAAGTAATTGTAGAAGGGTAGCTGATACCGATATCGATGGGTTGAGTGATAAATATATTTTTTGCTGATGGCTTTGGTATATTTTTTTAGAAATTAACTTGCCAGGTGAATAATAGTTGACTTTGTAACTTGTTAATGTGAAGGCGTGAAGGTGACGTCGAATGATAGAAGTATCTACAATGGAATTCGTAAACTTTTTGTCTTTTCGTTTGGGCATTTGAGAATCTTTTCAAATTATACATATTTAAATTCGAAATGGAACTATGTGCAGGAAGTTTTTTCTCCTTCATATACGCCATAAGTCGATTTTCTGATATGGATTTTTAAAAATAGACTTTATTCTTGTCCTACTCTCAAAATCTCTGTCGAAGAATTCAAACTGTGTTAAGATTTTTAGTTTAAATCATATTTTCTTGTGCATGATTGATTCATAATTATTATGGTCAATATTTCCTATATTGATACCGTAAAAAGATCAGACTATCTCGTTTATTTCCATCTGTAAATTTATTGTTCTCGTTGTTGTACTTTTCAATAGAAACATTTCCATAAAACTCTGTCGTTAAAAACTCACAGTTTTAGAATCAGAATCACCAATGTAGGAATAAAGAATATTTTCTAATCGTATTTGATAGGAAAAATTCTACGAAAATATGCATCGTGGCGGATTGTTTGGGACTGTAAAATTGCATCCCCGTCGGTATTAGAACTGGTAATTGCAATGGACAACCCATTGCAATATTATGAACACTTCAACTCCCACAAATTGCAATTAAAAAAGGTTATTGCATATATATCATTAGAGATCAACACATCAATTTGAGATTTTCAAGAACTTATAGTGCTTTGATGCAAATTCGGAGTCTTCAGCGGCCTAAAGACCCCCTTCATTGCTACAGCTTAAAAGAATCTATTATAATAATAGATATATCTCGAATATCACAGGAACTCTACAATAAACAATTACTATAAATTTTGGAAACTACAAACTAGCTACTATTCGGTAGGTCAAATCCAAACTCCCGTCGCTATCATAGCTGACACTCAATAGCAACACCATCACCAAAAATTGAGGAAATTGAAAGTGATAGAAAATCGTTGCCACTATTCGTCAGTTCAAATATCCTTCTTTCTCACCATAGCTACCGAAACTGTATTGGTAACAGTTACAAACAGCAATATCTCTCAGGTTACAGGGAAAGCATATGAACGCAATCATCATTTCTCTTCCAAACATCTAAAGTCTCTCGTAATTCCTCAATTCTTAAATATTCACGTTGCCGAATTTACAAATTCATTCGCTTTCTATCGTTTCGACTTCAACTATTATTGTTATTTCGGCTAGGATCTATCGTTTTAAGTGCGTTCCAAATCACCAGAATTCGTAACTGCAACAGTGCACTTCAAACTTACAAGTTGTTAACTGTCCGAAGTCATTTAAACGGCCGAAAAAATACTAAACGAATTGACCGGCTCAAATCTCTATCTTTGTCAGCACAACTACAGAAACTTCATTGGCACAATTACAAATATTCGAAGTTTCTCAGATTACATGGAAAGTACATCACTGCAATCGTCATTTTTCTTCCAGACATCTGAAATCTCCCTAGTTTTCACTACTCCTAAATATCCACGTTACCGAATTCATAAGTTTATTGGTTTGGTATTCTTTCGGCTTCAACTGCTTCGATCGTTTCGCCAAAGACCTACTGCTTTACGTGGGTTCCAAAAACCACAAAAATTCGAAGTGCAACGTTTATAACGCGAATGTTTATTAGCATTAGGTGAGTTCTAAACCATCAAAAGTTTAACGGACTTGCAATTTAACTATCCCAAATCATGTCGACATTGATCTGCCATCTCGCGAAACAAAGAGGACACCCCGTGAAGAGCATAACACGTTCTCTTCCTGTTCTTACATGGAAGCTCAAGGGTAAATGCGGGGAGTTCAACAGGTCGACCGTAGAAATTCCATTACAATTTTTCTCGACCTTATTACTCGATAATGAATTTCACGTCATGGGTCCAATTTACCAGCAGGACATCCACCGTTTCGTTTTAGCCCTTCAAGGTCAGGGTTTCCGGAAACGAGACGAGACTGCCACGGTATTCTCATGCAAATGAAAACTCCGCTGCGCCGGCCACGGCGAAAAGGGAAAAAGGGGAGAAAAGAAGACGGCGAAGAAGAAGAAGGGAGAGAGATAGAGAGGAGAGAGGAGGGAAAAATTAATGTCGTTAACCCCCTCGCGTTCTCCGGGGCATTAAAAGTACTCGAGCGATGGTCTTCCGCGCGATTCCCTTCATCGTTTTAAAATGTCAGCCTGCGAAATTTCTACGCTGCAAACTACCACTTCTTCATGGTGGTTTATAAAAAAAGACGGCTGTTTAATGCATTCACTTGAATGCACGGTGAAGTTCTGCAACAGCCGTTGAAAATCTTTTGGGTGGTAGTTGTAAAAGTGTCGTTGGTAATTGTTTCCATCTTCCACAATGCGGTCTCTGAGACTTAATTATTTGGATTGTTATGGAAAAATTCGTGTCGACGACTTGATTCACGTTGTCAGGTTTTGACGATAATTCTAGTTTGGAGACTTCATTTAGTGACATTTTAATGAGCTTAGGGTCAAGTCTGACAAGATAACGAGTAGACATAGATGTCTAGTGTTTCTTTGGGAATATAGTTTGATTCATCACGGTATATTACCTATGCAATTGAATTGTTGATATGCTTGTATGCGATAAAGTGGAAAAAAGAATATTTAATAGAAAGTTATGATCGGCATTTAATCGACTTACAACAATTTTATATTATAATGAACCAAATAGGACTTTAAATCGGGATAAGCCTTCGTGTGCAATGAATTTTTGCATCTATGCAAATGTAAAAACAATATTTTACAGTAAGTTAAATGAAATATATATGCATTCTATTTTAACTATCATCGTATGCATAAGAAATAAAGCAATACTTATCTGTACTTGGTTATGACTTTATTCTCAATTAACCAAATTAAAAATGTATGATGAAACACTGATCAATTTAATTGCACAAAATTCACATTAACCTGTTCTTATTAGTTTTCTCTTTTCTTAATTGCTTGATACAAAATACTGGAGTACTGATATTTTTGAATAAAAATAATTCAATGGCAGAATATAGCGTCCGTCATTACTTTCTATTATCAGACTCAACGGGTAAAACGAAACTAACTATTTATTATTAGCCATTTTTCTAACAACTACGTACTGTCACCATTACTCTAAAAAAGTTCACTACAAATTAATAATCCAATTTTTAGTTACTTTCTTCATTTTCGTTCACTAGTATTATTTTGTATTCTACAATGCAAGGGTTGCAAATAGATCGGTCTTAAGCTATTTTTTATTATTTTGAGATTAAGACTGGTCCATTTGTAACCCCTCGTATTATAGAATACAAAAAAATATATAGAATACACTGAAATAGAAAATAAAGAAAGTAAATAAAAAATGTTGAGAAATGCAAACATCAATCGCAAATCGTACTGCTACAGTATCGTGGAAACTGATGGCGGAAATTTGCCATTCAACAAAGTGAAAAATCGCTCTCGATGGTATTAGCGTGGTGTATATCGCTTTTGATGCTAATTGTAATTTGATGGCAGATGTCGATCATGGACAGCTGAAGGCTAGAGGAATCTGCATTATTGGTGCTCCTATAGACCGTGTCATTTGTCGCGGAGCACATTTCACCTTGTTAAAATCATCGATAATTATTTCCAACGGTTCACTCGGAGACAGATGGCCCTTTTAGCGGCTACGTGCAGTTCTGCGCCTTCACTTTTCCCAATTATTCGAGTTTTTCAGGAAGAATGTAGAGGAAAGGATTAGGATTTTCCGGTATTCAGTGAATTCTATTGAGAATTGGGCAAATTTTTTCATTTATGTACTCGTTAGTTTCTAATGACGTGGCTCTTTCAACGATTTCTTCGGCCTGCTTTGAATTTGATGGACTTCAATTCTTATATTAGTATAAATCTGTTTAGAGTTGATTAATATTGTTGATTTTACAATTTTAACGGGTTTGTTAGTTAATTAGAATTATGGAATACGATGGTTAACACTAACTGTACCAGCACTTTATATGTATTTATTCTGACCGGGGTCAATCAGTTGACTGTATATGAAATAACGATAATATTTTTCCGACAGATATGGGGAAAATTGTCAATTTAATATTAGAAGGAACGCAGGAAATAGCCTGTATTTAATAACACAAAAAATTACGAATTTTCAATCCGCTGATCCGGTCATTTGAGCCTGCATGGTACGGTCAGTGCTAAATGTTCAGAATTGGTGTAAGGCGGTGCTGCAGATGGAATCCTCTGATTGTTATAATTAAATTTGTATCAGGGTAAAATTGATTATAGCAACATTTGAGTTAACGTTTAACTGTTACATAATATTAACAATGAAATATGAAAAGTATGTGCTAAATCAGGCTATCTTTTTATAATATAAAAATGACAATGTTTAACCCCTTGTCCTACAATAACGAGTGGCACTCGTGATGCGATGAATGGGACAGGAAATTTTCAAGTTTTACAAAACCTATGAAATTGACAATTTTAATGGGACGCGACGCGATAATAGTATTCCTGTAATATTAATATTACGTTAAAAGATACGAAATGTCAAGAATCACTAATCAATTTTTATTTTAGCAATTAAATTCTGAATTATTGGGGTGGCAGCTACAAAATAAACCGTGGGGCAAGGCGTTAATAAAGAAAGAAATTATGTACGTACATTTTGTAAAGACTGTTAAAAGTGTTACAGTACCGTTTTAAAAAATTTTAAGGTGGAAGGTGAGGTGACTTACGCACTTAAGCTTCATTTCTTCAGAAGAAATTAAATATAAATTACTATAGCAGTTTAAAGTGCGAGAGAAGGAAAGATTAAGTGGATCCTGCTTTAAAACAGATCATAGAGGACTTTTTATCTCCCGGCATGGTTGTTTAAAAAAATAATTAACATTTAAAAGCCTCCATTTTTCGTAATGCAAAACGTGTCTTACATTCTTACAACAGAAGCGTAATACGAAGACTCTAAAGAAACGATACTCAAAACCAAAAATATCTTGTTAAACCATGATATGAAACGAGTCGCAGCCTGCGCATTTTCTACGACCGCTATTAACAATAAACCATAAACACATAAAAGGTTGCATCTCTCACAATTCCTCAGAATGCACGGCGAATTTTATTTCTATACTACACACGTAATATGAAAATTCCCGTGAAACATTATTCCATGTAAAAAAAACTCTGGGAAACCATGATAAGAAGCAAATCGCTGACAGTACATATCCCAGCCTATCTACTAAACATTAACCCTCAACATTTAAACCCTCCAACCTCTTATAATTCAAGATTCTTCAAACGCAAGACGTGGCTTATCTCTCCACAGTACAAACGTAAACAAAACACCCACAGAATATCATTTACCACAAAAAACACCTCGGCGAACCATGATAAGAAGTAGATCGCGGACGTTAAACATTCCAGCCTTTCTAGTAAACATAAACCATTAACATTTAAAACTTTCTACCTCTTACAATGCAAGATTCTTCGCAACACAAGTGGAGCCTTATCTTTCCCCAATGCAAACAAAGTACACAACACCTACGGAACATCATTTACCGCATAAAAGACCTCGGCGAACCGTCACAACACACAGATCGCAGACGGTACAGAAGCCAGCCTACCTGCTAAACGCGAACTCTGAACATTTAAAACCTTCAACCTTTTATAATGCTAGATTCTTCAAACGCAAGACGTAACTTATCTTTCCGCAATGCAAAGAAAATACAGAAACACTTACGAAACATCATTTACCGCACAAACGACCTCGGCGAACCGTCACAACAAACAGATCGCAGGCTATACAGAAGCCAGCCTACCTACTAAACGTGAACTCTGAACATTTAAAACCTTCAACCTTTTATAATGCAAGATTCTTCAAACGCAAGACGTAACTTATCTTTCCGCAAGGCAAACAAAATACAGAAACACTTACGAAACATCCTTTACCGCACAAAAGACCTCGGCGAGCCATGATAAGAAACAACGGGTAGGAGTCCCCCGCGTCTTCCGGCCTGAACTTGACCGAGTTTCACCGTTCACCGGGTAACGGGGCGAGGTATGTAAAGTGGACAGCATTCATCCTTGAACATTGAATCAGCATGTAACATGATTAGGTCATTAACGCCCTAACCAAGTTAGCATAGTGCGAGGGACTTCGCTCGCCACGGTTACCCCGGCCGTACGTTCGTACGTTCGTTCATAAAGCCGATACCGTGAAACAACCAAGACGAGCGCAGACTTCAGTGCCGAGGACTCCGTCCGCGTTAACTGTTTGACGAATCTCACGGCACCTTCCTGTCGAAGTCTCGTTGGCATCCTGTTCACTTCATTTTCGTCATTTTCCATTGTTACACAACGCTCAAAAAGGTTTCGACGGGTTGGATTTGGAGAGGGGTTCGTTGGGGAAAGGTGGGGTGGAAGTTGTGGCGAAGGCTTTTGGAGAAGCGATGCGATAAGATGATTTCGATAGCAGTGATATTGTTGGCCTTGTAGTGGTTGTTGGTGATATTTTGAAATGAAAATTTGTGTTTCGCGTGATCCACTGAGAAAATGGTTTTTGGGGAAGGGTGTTAAAGAATTGTGAAGAGGAGTTTTAAGAAAGTGAGGTGAGAAGTTCTGTTTCATTGGTGGTGAACGTTGTGTTCGTTTTGCGGTATTCATTGAGGATATTTTTAATTGAGGTTCGTTTCTTTGATTTGTTGCATTTAGAAAGAACGATATTGGCGAAAGGTTTTAGAATTGCGGGAAGAGGATCTTCTTGAAAAATAGGGATGAAGAATTGAATTTTTTTATTATAACTAAATGTTTTTGTTTCTTATCTTGTGGGACAATTATAAAAGATATCTTTTTTTATGATTTACTGTTATATTATATTCAATTTTTAAATACATATTATGAGAGATGGATAGTATAAGAATTATGAGGAATCTTTTTGAAAAATAGACTCCATTTGATCGTTATTAAATAGTGCTTCAGTGTCAAAAGTCTTTCCCAAAGAATAAACACTTTTCAGTTACCATTATTACTATCTAGGAATATTAAGTATACATTCAGATCAATATATTTATACAAACAGTAGAATAATATTAATCGTCAAAACTTAAATAATAATTATTAAATATAAT
The DNA here is from genome assembly GCA_963989415.1 of Cerceris ruficornis. NCBI lineage: Eukaryota > Metazoa > Arthropoda > Insecta > Hymenoptera > Crabronidae > Cerceris > Cerceris ruficornis. The sequence continues at coordinate 5,672,689 of OZ022527.1, forward strand.
AAACCAAATAATTTTTTTTCAATTCTATGAAATTTGCCATTTTCAATTTTGTTTGACATTTGTTATTCTGAGCTTTCATTTTATCTATTTTTGGGATTACAAAAATGAATATGACGTTGCAGAAGTATTTTATTTAGCCAGTCTGATATATTACAGATATTATAAAGTTATTTTTTCGATTGCAGGTGCTGAGGGAGCTTTCAAAAAGTTAAAACCCGACCCCTGTGCTTCGAGTCCGCACATTGGTCACACACCCACCACCGCCAGTTGTCCGACACCTGCTCGACGACGGCACAGGACCACCTTTACGCAGGTTTGTTTGTTTCTATTCATATTTATAATTTATAGTATATATTTCTATATACTCGTCTTATTATTCTATTCTTAAAAATATTGCAATTTCTATTTGTCATCAATTCCTCTATTCAGCGTTTTATTTTTAACGTCTATCGCGTTATTTATGCTGCAGTGAAACTTTTTTTCTTTAAATGACATATTTCGACAGTAGAAACGTTAATACCTTAAATACAACCCGTATTTCGCTAGATTCACAATTTTTAACGAACTGAAACTTCTTCTATTAAAATCATATCTTTATAGGATAGAAATTTTAAATTGTAAAAATAGTTATATACTCAGCGCTACTTTGTTTCTCTAATGGCGATATTTAAATATTGAATTTATTATTGAATTTAAATATTGGCAAACTCATGAATATTACAATTCAACAGTCATAAGAAACATTGAATTTAACAACGCCGGCCACCGGTGACCCCATGGCATTCAACACGCTAAAAATAAAAAAAAAGCATACACTCGTAAATGTTTTAGTTATTTACACGGTCATTTTCATATTCGAATAATTAGCAAAGTGAATATTATCGCGGAGCTCTATTATTCATTATGAACGAACCAACACTATTTAGAAAAATATATTGCTTCCAATTCGAGTTGAGAATTTGCAATACGTCTGTATATGAGGACTTCAGGCTGTAGAATTTATTGCTCTCATGTTTATGATAATTGACCGGCCTCGTAAGACAATAATATTAATTACACTGGGTGCTTCATGAATAACAATACAATGATGCTACAACATAATATAGGCTCCAATGTACTATATGAAACTATAAAATACAATTCCGATTATTTCATGATGATAAATTAACAATCTTTCATCTTCCATCTTAAAAAGAATTCACAATCTAATCAAATTTTACCAAACCTACCAGACCTTGTAATTAATCACTAAATTACAAATCAGTAAGTTACAAATCAATGAATCACAAATCAGTAAATCATATATTAGTAAATCACAAATCGTTGTTACGAATTCGATAGAGATCACGATGATCTTATAATTATTTAATTTATTCCGTCAACACCCCGATTTTCTCCCGGTGGGATTAGTTTCTAACGAGCTCATTCCACTTTTTTTTCGCTAATATCATTTCGATTACCTCGATCCGCGACCTTTCATACATTCGCTCAAATTTCCTGTTGGGTCGTACAGATCGGCTTTACTACGGCCTTCCAATTGTTTCGCAGGAGCAGCTGGCAGAATTGGAATCGGCATTCGCAAAATCTCATTATCCGGACATATACTGCAGGGAGGAATTGGCGAGGACCACCAAATTGAACGAGGCCAGAATTCAGGTGGGTGTGTTGCACTTTTTAATTAACAAACAAAACAACGGATCTGTAAACTCTTTGCTTTCTACTTTTTTTTATTGTATCGGCAAAGAGAATCCCTGATGAAAACAATGCAATTCAGCGCGACAAAATATCTCCGTGTTGCCCGACTGAGATCGGTTTCAAGAGTTACGCGATTGCTTTTCGCAAACTTTTTATGAAATTAGTTAGTAACAGCGTTCGGTAGGATTGTTTTTAGTACAGGTTTTTTTTTTTTTAATGTACGTGAACTTTTGTAGAGTTATAAAAATCGTCCGGCATAAGTTCATTTATGATAAGTTTAAAATGCAATTTCGCCCTCTGCTTTTTCTCTTTTTTATCGTTTGTTGTTGAGAAATTTTAGAAAGGGACATTCGAACTCGTTCAGATTCTTTTTTTATATTTCTATATTGTGAACATTTATACTGCCTGAAAATAAGTAATGGATCATTGAAGATGTTGAAAATGGATATATAAGTTGATAGATAATTTTTGGCTAATTGCAATTATAATTTTGCTTTCTGTAATTTGGACTTTCAGTGATAGTAATTATAGCAGAAGATAATAGTCGAAGTAACATCATAAAGAAATAAAATTAATATATGTACGGTTATGCAAATTAAGTAATAATTTGTAACTAAGCATAATCTCAGTTTCTGTAACTCGAACTGGCAATAATAATGGTTATGGCAGTAATAGATAACCCTCAAAATACTCGAAATGCAGTGGTTAATAAAATGGACTGAAAGAATAACGCAAGGAGCTACTTATATAATTGCTAAACTTTCAACATTTTTGCATATAGGAGTATTCACTGAGAAAAAGAGGAAATAGGAAGTAGGAGAAGATATTTATTCAGTACTTTTGCATTATCAATTATTATCATTACTCCGATTCGTCGAATTTCTATTTTTTATTTTGAACAATGTAAGTGATTACGATATCAACTTTCCTGCGATAAGTATTATGCGACTGGCAATAAAAAATAATACTCGACGTAAAATTATAATAATATGAAATTAGAAATACAGATGTGCAAATTAACTCATAACTTGTAAGTAACAATAACTATAATCTCTCTCTATATAACGCGAACTTGGATAGACAATAGTTATGTCAGTGGTAGATAATACTTGAAGTACTCGAAATTCAGTGGTTGATAAGATGAACACAGAAAATAATACAGATAGGTATTTATATAATTGCTAAGCATTCTTTATTTTAACATGTAGATGTACAGAATGGGGAAAAAGGGAAATAGAGAGTAAAAATAGAAACGTATTAAGACATTTTACATTACCAAACAGTGGCAATGACTGGTTCTCGATACTTTTAGAAAATGACTGAACATGTTACAGTGCGATTCCTCCAACTTCTAATTTTTCATTTGTAAACTGTGAGTGACTACATTATCAATTTTTCAATAATGAGTATTAAAAGTCACGAATTATAGAAAAATTGATAATGGAGTTACTGATATGTTACAAAATAAAACTTAAAAATTAGAGGAATTGCAACGTGATAAATTTTGATAGCTTTTCAAACGTATTGAGAACCGGCCACTTTGACTGCCTTAGTACTTTAAAACCACTAATGATTTTTTTCTCTTACTTTCTATTTCCCTCTTTCTCGGTGTATACCTATCGCTATGTAATACCAAAGTGTAGAAAGCATGAAATCGTATACGCATCTGTTTCCTTTATTTTTCTTCAAACGTTTCTAATTTGTAAAATTAGGAAAAAGATCAATTGTAAGATATGAAGAGAACTTTGTATTTTTCGCGATATTTTACCGTCTCCGCCCTCTCATTTCCGAGGACGATAAAAATTCATACGCGTTCTTATAGCACGCCTATCTTTTTGACCATGACTCACTCCGTAATTCAATCAAAGACGCATGTGGGGTGATAAAATGAAATTACGGGCGCAAATGTCGATCGAAGACACCCCGTGTTCTTCGAGGGTTGCAGAATTGATCAGAGAGAGACGGTGAGAGGTCGTTTTTCGAATAAAACTTCGTGGATGACAAAGTGCCGAAGGCGAAACGTTATTCCTCTGCAAAATCAAATATCATTTGCTGCTCTTTTTAAGTTCTGCGAAATATAAGATCCGATGAAAAGAAATTCTAAGTAGACGGTAATTTCATATTTTGCCTTTGAAAATCGATTGTCCAATATCAAAAAAAATTGTTGGCATTAAATTCTATTAAAGGTATTACTCCAGTAACTCGCATATTCAGCAAAAGGTTATTAATTCGTGCGGAATTTGTCAACGGTAGAAAATTAACGACGATGGAAAATATATAATTAGTTGATATTTTTTTGAAAAAGACTTTCTGTTTTAATTGAAAACGTTGACAGGAAATTGTTTTAAATCTACTGATATTTCTGAAGCTAAATATCTAAGTAAATATCAAAATTGATTTTCCCTACGTCAGAGCGCGTCCGTCAAAGGCACAGACCATGCTCGATATAGGAAACTTAATAATTATCCTTGATGTCTCATTGAAAAGAAAGAGTCTGTACTGTAATTAAAAGAACTGATAATATTTCAAATGTATCATTCTTTCGTACTTTTGATCAGCTAGCCCAAAAATCAATGGTTCACGCTAGATCAATCAAAGACATTAAACAAGTCTATCGAAGAAATACTGGAAAATAGAGTTACCCCTTGCCGTACGATTTCTTTTGTGACTGCCTCCGCAATAACTCAGAATTAAATTGATAAAATAAAAATTCATCAGTGATTCGTAATACTTCGTATAAAACGTAATATTAACACTAGAACTACCAAACCAGTCAAAATGACTGGTACACAATTTTTTCCAAAAATCCTCCAAGTTTATAGAAGAGTCTTAGAATAAATATCCTACCACCATCTTAAAAAACATAAATCACCGAATCGATTATCTTTTCCGCCTCTTGATTCCTCCTTTTTCCAAGTACTTATTTAATACTTTGAAATATAATAGATTTAACGCCGGTAGTTCTAGTGTTAATATTATAGAAATAATTTTAGCGTGGCGTGCCTCCCTTATATTTTCAACTTAATAGGTTTTGCAAAACTTGAAAATTTCCTAGCCAAATTACCGCATCACGAGTGTCACTTGTTATTGTACAGCAAGGGGTTAATATTCCACAGAAAAGGAAGCAGTAGCTCTGTATACAGCTAAAACACTGGCAAAGAACTTAATCTACTTCAAATACCTCATCATTAAACTCACTTCATCGCTGTACCTACCTAAGACTCAACAGTTAAAACTAAAGCCTATGTCAAGCAAAGCAATATCTATAATTACACCTGGTGTCCTATTAGAAAAAAAAACAACAAGCTAGTCCTGCAATTAAATCCACGGACAGAAAGCTAAAACTTTTTAAATCTTCCGCCAACCAACGCGTCCTATCGATATCCGTAAAAATCAATGGTTCACGCAACGTCCGTCAAAGACACCAAACAAGTTCACCGAAGGAACGTCGATAATTAGCGGCGATATCTCGCAGTAAAAGGGGAAAAGGAGACCGTTCTGTATCTGAAAGCACCGGCAGAAGGATGAAACCGGATTCGTGAGTAGAGTAGCGCGGTTTTTGACGAAATTAAAGAAGGGTGGACGAAGTGAGCCGGTATTCCAGTGGCAGTTCGGCTGTACCGTTAGCGTCACGGCCCTGTTCAGCCAGATCCAACCCCCGAATTCTGAGCGGTACATATTAAAACAGTCGCCAGTGCGTTTCGCTCTTTTGATATATAATGCAGCATGGTGTTGTTTGAGTTAAAAGCCCGGGAACCGCCGCGACTTAACCCTGTTAAACTGCGATGCCAAGTAAAACGCGGTTTGCTTTTACTCGCTGGTTATAATCCATGCACAAAGTGTCCAGACAGGAAGTGGCTTCGCCGGTTCGGTGGAGACTTTCGAACCTGTTCGTTTCAGCCTCAAATGCGAAAGTGACTGCTGGTTTTAAAAGGCAGTTCGTAATGGTAGTTTTCATGCATCGATGCACGCTTATATTTATTGGAGAATTCTCGATAGTGTTCGAGCCGAGTAGATTTCATTTTTGTTGTCTTAAGATTCCAACGACTAGTGAATTGATTTGGGGAACTGGGGAAGTTTTGCATTGATATTTTTAATAACGAATCTTCTAGTTGATTTTTTGCTGAGTAATTACATTTAATGACTTTTTATTAGATAGAATTGTTAGGGGATTTACGACAATGTTAGAGTCGAGTAGGTTTCATTTTTGCTGTTTTAAGATTCCAACGACTAGTGAATTAATTTAGGGAACTGGGGAATTTTTGCATTTATATTTTTAATAACGAATCTTCTAGTTGATTTTTGGCTGAGTACTTATATTTAATACTTTTTATTAGATAGAATTGTTAGAGGATTTACGGTAATGTTAGAGTCGAGTAGGCGCCATTTTTGTTATCTTAAGATTCGAACGACTGGCGAATTAATTTAGAAAACTGGGGACGTTTTGCATAGATATTTTTAATAACGAATCTTCTAGTTGATTTTTGGCTGAGTACTTATATTTAATACTTTTTATTAGATAGAATTGTTAGAGGATTTACGGTAATGTTAGAGTCGAGTAGGCGCCATTTTTGTTATCTGAAGATTGGAAAGACTTGTGAATTAATTTAGAAAGCTGTGGAAGTTTCGCAGTGACATTTTTAATAACGAATCTTTTAATTGATTTCTGACTAAAGTAACTGAATTTAATACCGAGCCTTTGAATCTAGAATTGTTTACTTCGTTTGGAACTTAAATGATACTCTCTTTTAACTTTTTATAAGTCAACTTTTTGGCGTTATAAATTGTATCGAAAAAAGTATAGAAAATTGCATTTAAAGAAACGGATGAGTTCAATTAAAAATTTTACGGGGAAGAAAGTTTGTCACTTTCAGGATCGAAGTTCCAACAGTTCAAAAACTTTAAATTATATCGAGTAATAGGAACACAGATATATGGTAATGTTGTCTTAAAGTCACGGGGGATTATAGAGGTTTAAATGCTAACGAGATAAGAAGCTGAGCGAATTTGGCTCGAAAGACGATCTAACGCTGTAAAGTCACTTAGAAAACAGATTCTCTCACAATTATACCAATTAACGTGACTTCGCGCCAACGAAAATATTGCACGAAACAAAAAACATAACGAAACCTCTGCATTCCCACTTCAAACTTTCTTCACAAACTTGAATAAATCCCTCGAATTAACATCTTTCCATTGCGTCATTCCCCGGTAACATCTAAAAAAAAATCCACCCTCCATTGAAGACGTTTCAAAAGCAAACGTGCTCTTTCACGATTCCACTCCCTCGAATTTACCCCCACCCCGTGAAACTGTCCTATCGAGGACATTTCCGGATAAAAATTACAACGAAACACGCAAACACGCACACGACGGCAACGGTAATATCGTGGAGCAAGGAATCCTTTAAAAGCTCCCGCGTTAGTTACGGCATTCTATTTCTTCAAAGATGGCGACACGCGAAGAGGGTGCCTCTCTGCTGAGAGAGAAATAGGTGGAGAACGTCGGTGGCAAAGTTGAGATGAGTTGGGGAGGTAGGGTGGTTGGGTGACGCTGTACCGGAGGCTGCCATTATATCTGAGCCGCCATTTTAAATTGAATTTTCTCCACCCTAGATAGATCTGAAACGTCTCGGCCTCGCCGAGGTTCTTCCTTCCCTGCGAGACGACGACGAGGCAAGGAACGGCGAGGGGTTGAAGGGAGAGAAACACGAGGGGAATCGGGACCCCCGTTTCTGCGAGCGCCATCCCCATTGCCTTTTTCTTATCCTTTCCACCCCTGTTTTGCGATAGATACATCGTCCCTCGGTCTTTGCCCTCTCGGGGAAATACCGTCAACAAAATTCGTAGCTGGTGTTCTTCTTGCGTGGAGAGAGAGAGAGAGAGATTTATTATGGATACATGGATTTGGTTGAGGGTTGGATAAATGTAGGGTAATTGGTGTTCTGTGATGTTAACATGAATGATTTGATGTTGTTCTTTTAAGGTTTTAGCAATATTGAGCTCTCTATTTTCTGTCTGCTAGGGGTGGGTAGGTTGTTTAACACTATTCCTACCGACACTTCACGTATACCTTTTCCTACCGCAGCTGGTGAATTTGTCAAATGATAATTTTTTCCCAGAAAATGAACAGTAAAAAAAGAAGTGAATATTGAAAAATGTATTATAATGTGAATGTATTATACGTATATTTGAGGAAAAGTCCTGAAGTTTGAAGGCGATTCAATTACGTTGTATATAGGAAATTCTAATCGGAATTTTAAAAACGGTCATTTGACCGATCGTGGTAGGAATAGTGTTAATGAAAAGTGATGAGGACTGTGGATCGTGGAGAATAAATGTTGCCGGTGAAAAGAACAAACGACACTTTATTAACACGTTGAATGCCATGGCGGTCACTGGTGACCGGCACTGTTGAATTCGATGTTTCTTATGAGTTTTAAATTGCAATATTCACGGGTAAGCTAATGTATAGTCAATATTAAAATATTGTTGCTGGATAAGTGAAGTATTGCTGAATGCATAACTATTCTTACTTTCAACATTTCTATTCTATAAAGATGTGATTTTAATAGAAACAGTTTCGGTTCGGTGAAAATGAAACTAGCGAAATACGGGTGGCATTCAATGTGTTAACTGCCCGAGAGTATTCTATTGCATGACGCTCAGTGGCTGAGTTGGCTACAAACTAAACAGCGCCTTCTTAACAATTTATCTACCACTCATTCTTCTAAACATTATGCACGAGTGTGTGTACCTACTTGCAAAGCTCTATAAAATTAAAATTCAAATGTGAAGAAATACTCGTTATATCGTTTTAATTTCAGTTGTTCCGAGGCAGCGTAACTTTATTTTATTATCATCTGTAATAACAGATTAACCCTTTCGATACTACTGGTGACTATAGTCACCCGCCGCCTGACACTGGCTGGGTGCTATCGGTGATTATAGTCACCCGTCGAAATTTCAAACGAAGAATTAATTACTAGTTCATATTTTGTAATTGGATATTTTTTAAATACCATAAGTTTTTAGTTTCTATATATTATATGCATTACAATTTCAATAAAGAAGTAATTATTTATATTACGCGACTAGCCATTAAAAGTTATTCATCCGCACCGGGACTGTTTCACACCGTGTTAGCAGACTCGCGGAAAAGTACTCTGTAGCGAAAGGGTTAATAGACTGTCGGTCAATGAGTATTGATAATCGAAAAGCCTATTAATAGACTTCCGGTATATGAAGTGTTAACCCTCTATGGTCCAAATTTTCTGCGGCATCTGAAGATCAATTGTACGATAGCACATTAGAAAATGATAAAAATACTAATATAAATAATAGATTTTAATTGATTTTGAAACATTGAATTGAAAAGAAGTTCATGATCTTTAAGAACTAAAGTGTAATATTTGGCAAAGTTAAAAAATTGACTTTGAAGAATAAAAGCTTAGATTTATCATGTGTTGCTTCAAAGTTATACGGGCCCATAGAGGGTTAAAATATATGAAGGCCCCAAGATAAAGGCTCGTGTCTTGATGTGACGGTGCCCCGCTCTAACAGAAAGAGTCAGGCACAGTGATTTCTATATATTTTGGAGTTTTCAAGAGTTAAAGAAACATTATTTTCAATTGTATTCGTAAATAGGGAAAATAGCAAGAAAATTTAATATTGTGTCGGAACCACGCAGAAGAGCTTTACCTACCATGACATAGAATTATATGGTTGAAAGTTGAACCGAAGCGTAGTGTATAAAAATACGAAGATATTCTACGTCTTATAACTCAGTACAAACATTTTTGTTCATTGCACTAATTACGATATAAATTACCAAGAAGATCTAATAAAATTGTCGTATGGAAACAACGATTTTCATGTTTTCACTAAACTTCAATATGTCGAACATCTTTAATCAATAATTTCAAACTTCTAATATAAAGAACTACCCCAAATTTAATTTAGTTTGTTATACTTCAATTATTATCTCATGCTACATTTATTTTTACAAGTTTCGTATTCCTCAAATTCACACACCCAAATAAAGTACAAAGCTCAAGATTAATTCATTTACATTTAGCTCTATCGCGACACTTATTAGTTACAATTATTAGGTTGGTAGGAAATTAATGTCGGTTTTCAAACTTTATCTTTAAATACACATGTTGAGAATGGGAGTAACTTTTTTTAACCAAAATAAGTTCTATTACAATTTACACATTTTTCCCAACGGGAAACAAGTTTTTTAATAATTTTTTTTTCTAAAATGATATAAAAAGACAAACTGATTAAAATGAACGGCTCTCTCAAAATTAAGCGCCAAAGTTTGAAAACTCGAAAACCGACATTAATTTCTTACCAACCTAATAGTATCTGTTTTAAATAGTGCATTTTTCAAATCCCTGTTATTCGAAGTACGAAATCTAGGGGCGCTAATTTACAATTAGCAGTATTCTAATCACACAGCCATGGACACCGTCTCTTTCAAATCTCTGCTGCCAGAGGCTTGCTCGTGTGACTTTATTGTTGCTATTGTCCTATCTACACGAGAGAGGTTTTCGTCCTATTCGGACATCATCAGCTGTAACATTCTCCATGTCATTCTCTCTATGCAATTAATTCAGAATTATTCTAATTGCGTCGAGTTAATTGCGTGCTGACAGTGACAAAGAGAATGTTATACTTGATGTTGTCTGAATAGGATGGAAAGCTTTCTGTATAGTGGGGTAGTAACAATAAAGAATAGCATTAGAACAATTGTGTTTATTTATTCACAGTAATTCTAACATGGATATTCGCATTTCAAATGGCAGATCAAGATTGCGCTTAGATAAACACAGGCGTTCAACGCTATTAGCGTAATTTTGTTGATTTGGTTTTGCTACAAGGGTTGTTCTTCACCGGAATAAAACAGAGAATTGTGTACAGAGTGAAATATCGTAGATCATTTGAACATATGTGCCGTTTATTTTGAAAGTGGCATAAGTCACTTTCATATAAATCGAGATATTTAAGGGTTTGCTTTTGAACCTATTTAAAAATATTCATGCTAATTTTTGAGAAGTTTTACCTGTACTTGTTATTTTTTATTATATTTCTGTGTATGTATAATTTCATATAATCAATGAAAAATCACCATTTTTTATTACAGTAAAGTGACTCATGCCATTTTCAAGATAAACGGCTCATATGTCGCACATTTTCGAGATTTCACTTCTTCAAATTGCAGTAATTGTTTCTTATACATTTATGAGGTTTATTATAACACTGTGTCTTGGAAACAAAACATATTTTGCATAATATTCAGATGTTATTGAAAAGAATTAGAATTTGTTAAGATAGGGATTCAAAGTTTGATAGAGCAACAGAGTCTTTTTTAACCCTTTGTCGTAGTATTTCTATTTTGACGGCCTCTACAATAATTTAGAATTAAATGGCTAAATTAAAATGTGATCTGTGATTCTTGATATGTCGTATAATTTAACGTAATATTAATATTATAGGGATAATTTTATTCTAGCGCGTTTTATTGATATTTTTAATTTGCATAGGTTTTGCAAAACTTGAAAGTATCTTATCCCATTTACCGCATCACGAGTGTCATTCGTTAAATATTGTACGGCAATGGGTTAAAGAAGCTAGAATTTACATTTTTCTAAAAACTTAAATAGAATTTTTACAATTAAATAACATAAAGTGGGCTGAGAAACTCATGCACAAACCATTCGTAAGTGAAAACATACAATGAATGGGCAACTAATCAGACAATCAATCTAAAATCTATAATAATATCTAAAACATCATGATTTATATGAGGAAATTGTAAATCATGCTCTCCAGTCGCTAACAATTTCCACAAATATTTAATACAACATTAAACTATTGCAATAAGAAGAAAACGTATGTTTTATACACGCATAATTAAACCTGAATATTTATCAGCTTAAACAGCAATCGCAAATAGATATAATAATATGTCTTAAGATTTTTGTACTCAAGTCTCATAATTTTGATTAATATTTAATGCTAGATTTACTAAAGAAGACAAAATTACTGTCAGGTACTACAACTTTTATAATATTTTTACAAGAGTTCTTGAAACTCTCAATGCTACAGTACCATACATTTTCCATGTCCATCGTATAAAACAGAAACAATTAAATAAATCAGCTTTTCTACCCCCTCATACATATTTTTCTGAAGCATTTATCTAATACATTCAGACACAATAAATTAATTTCCAGTTTTCTAGTACCAAAGAGTGCAATCAATTACTCATAGATCTCTCATATCACATTCATCAACCCCAATCTTAAAAATTGCATTAAACTTCATCATATTCACGAATACCATGATTTATCGACGACGGGCAAATCAAACCGATCTTAAAGCGATTTTCCGAAATGACAACGAAGCCAGCCGAGGAGAGTTGATTCAGGAAGCGACGACAATGTCGGCGGTAATGATAATAATAAAAAAAGGGGGTAGCACCGCGGTAAGAGAATAATTCTCGAATCACCGCACAAGAAATCCCATTACGCCGGGGAAAAAGAAAGGTGAACCGGAGTCCTGATATTGAGTTAGCCGAGTTTTCATTCGACCTTTTTACTTCGATTCGACTTCCGATCGGAGCCTACCTGCTGGGCGTTTTACGAGAAAATCGGCTTCCTATCTGACAGGAAATAAGGAAATTTACGGGGGAAGCTAAACAGTCAACACATACCTTCTACCTTAATATTTATTTTGCCTTAATGGATTTCGAAGTAAAGCACTTATTGAAATATATGGAAATAATTTCATCTTAGTTGCAATTTCTGTTTCACCGAAATGAAGACTTTTTACAGAAGAATTTGAAAAACTTAATTAATCGATAATATTTGCTTACATTATTTATGAAAGTATTTGCTGGCTTTTGCAATGGTATTTATTGAAAAACACGTCAATTTTTATAATTTTTCTTCTCCTTTCCTATTTGGCAGAATAAATTAATTGTAAAATAATGGAATATAAGGAAGAAGATGGAATTGCTGATATATACTTAATATTCTGTTTGGGGATTCTCTATTAATAGACTTTGAAGAATATTTATGGCGCAAGATAAATCTGATAAATAAGTCGCTCAGAAGTCAAGCGGTTAAGTTAATTTTTTGGATATTTTCTGATTTTTACAAATTTTAATAGAATAAACTTCATTCCATTAAAATTGACAAAGATCAGAAAATATCGAAAAATTGACTTAACCGCATTGGCTTCTGAGCTGCTCAAATATTTGATACGTTCACCATTCGATAGCTTTTCTTTTCGCAATGTTTAGCCGTAAAAGCAATTTAAAAGGTGCAAGTTATTAATTCATGTCTCTTTGCCGGTTTTATGCACTTTTTTTAACTTCCACTGTCATAAACAATTTTATGCACTTTTGTTTCTCAAGATATGTTTCTCCAAGGGTAAATTCCCAATAATTATTTTACTTACCGACATAATATCAAAATGAAAAGTTTCTTTCTAAAAGAATTTTTACGTTGCATCCATTGTACGAGATCAGTAACGATAATAATAATTGGCTACGGAATAGATATATGAATCTAACAATAAGAATTGAAAGATATTCGTTTACAAATGGACAGAATAAAATTCCAAAGATAAATTTGCATTTGTTGTACGCGAAGTTACACTGCAATTATGCTGAACTTTTACGAATTTCAATTTCACAAAGATAGAATGCAACTTTTTACAAATTAAATGCAGCCCGTCATTGACAAAACGTAAAGAGGATTTACAGAAAATAATTGTTGATAAGCAGAAGTTTAACATATGTTGACCATTTTCATTAAATATAATTTTCATTACGTAAAATGCATTGTATAATCACATCAATAGAAAATCTAAACCTTACCGCTACTTTCGGAACTAACAATTTTTAATTCAAACAACTTCAAGCACATTATTTTTAATCATACCCCGACAAAATAAACACATGCCGTTTATTCTGATAATTCAACACAAACATCTAAACAATCAACATATTCCTTAAAAAGAAAACACCCTTAACATCACCTTCAAAACGTACCATCGTCAATTTCGACATTTCGCCGAGAGTGCATCGTAAATGGAAAGTCACAGGAAGGCCGAAATAAAGATAAAAAGTCGAATCACATTTCTGCTTCTTTTTCCCCAGAAAGTAATCCATTATCCCGGCTCCATTTTCTGTCTCTGTACATGCGTTACCTATCGGGGTCCACGGTATTCTCTCAGGCATAGAGGAGGATAGTTTTCCCAGTGTCGGTTCTCAAAGTAGCAGACATTTTGAGCTGGCCTCCCCTTGAGAAAGAGCCGTACCTTCGGTATTGCTCATCCTCCCTTGCTTCTATCTTTCTCTATGAGAGAACGTTGGAGGAAGAGAAGGGTGGGCCGGAGAGCACGGTTATTGAATTACGAACTCTTAGCTTTCCAGTTCTTGCAGGGTGCGCGCCTTAAGGGACGCGCGCAAGTATGTTCTCAAAAAGCTCTTCCGTAGAAGTAGCAAATAAAAGGAGTCATCCTTTTACCGGTTCTCTTAGAGAGACCTGTTCTATCCACGTAAATGCGTTTCGCGTCTATATGCGCGACTGTACTTACATACGTAGATGGTTCGCATACGTCGATTATCAAATTTACGTTTAGAAAGTTGGAGATGCTTCGATGTTTCTGCTGTAAGCAAGAAGAAGTACAGTTTTAACTACTGTTTGGGGATAATTGTGTGAGCATAAGTGCATGTGCATTATCAGAATGTTTAAAAATTGGAGATTCTTCAATGCTTCTGCTGTAGGCAGAAAGAATTACAGTTTTAACTATTGTTTGGGAATAATCGCGTGAGTAGAAGTGCACGTAGATCATCAAAATGTTAAAAAATTGAAGATGTTTCAATGTGTTTTCTCTAAACGAGAAGAGTAATTACAAAATTACTGTTATAGCAATTTTCCTTGGAATAACTGCGTGATAGATGGTTCGCGTACGTCGATTGTCAAATTTATATTAAATAATTGGAGATGTTTCAACGTATTTGCTCTATGCAAGAAGAACTGTTTAACACTAGATCAATTAAATTACTCAAAATGACTGGTTCTTAATTTCTTTGAAAAACTCCGAAAGTTTCTAATGTTCCAACTTCTTCATTTTTCTATGCCTATTTTGTTAAATGTGAGCAATCCTATCGTTCAATCATTTTTCTCCCGTTATTCCGTTCCTTTTAACATGTTTATTAATTATTTCGAAATATTCTGTGTTAATCGTCGATAGTTCCAGTGTTAGATGGTCCGCGTACGCTGATTATGAAATTTGTGTTAAATAATTGGAGATGCATCGAAAATTTTTGAAATATTGCAATATCGCTGCAGCAATCGAATGTCTTTTTTTTAGAGAGCTGCATCATTTATGCATTTCTGTCATATTCCTATGTGGAAATCCTAAAGCGATAGGGGAAAGTTGCTCAAGTCATATCTCCTAAGAAAAAAGGTCTATAAATTGTAGGTTTTATTAAATAAAGGGTAAAATTTTGCTTTACTTAAAACTCCTATGAATCTTGAAACCATGTATTTAAAAAAAATTCAAAATACTATAACATCGAGTATAGTCATGGTATATACCGATTAGTAACAAAGAGAGGGTTTGTGGTAACTTGTTAAAATCTAGTACACTCTTTAAAAGTGATATAATATTTTAATAATTAGCACTATTTTCATTTGGGTGGGACAATTACATCTACTTAAATATTGGTTTCAAATGCTGAAATTTAATACTTCAAATTAAAAAGAGCTCCTGCAGACATATACATCTAGATGAATATCGTAGGAAAAACTAATAGATATGTTCCCATTTTCCTCATTCTTTTCTTGAACTCTGTCTCTCAAATTTCAAACAATTAATACAATTATTCGAAAATTCGATTGCTCCTCAAATTTTCAATATTACACGCTCAAATGCCGCATTGAATAATTTTTAAATTAATTTCCAATTTACTACGTCCGGGTAAAATTATTAAATCTACCTATAATTTCCCGGAAAAAGATGTTGACATTTTAGCGCAGAAAGTGTTCAACAGATTGCAGTTTTTTTTTATCGATTCACACGAGCTGTTCCGTTTACGTCAATGTGTCGGCGCATGCGAATATTGCGAAACGTAGTAAAATTTTCAATAGCGCACATTCCAATATCTTGAACTTTGACATTTAGGCGGGAATCGAGTACGCTGTCACACATCCTCTATTATGAAAATTGGAATCTTAAATTGAAACTGATGACAGATTACTTTTAGTTTTAAAATTGACAGATTACTTAGTTTTAAAATTCACAAATTCACTGGCAGAAATTTGCAGCTTTCATTTTTTCATGATGTACATTTTTAAAAATATTCGAGTAAAATTTTTGAAGAGCTCGTTCCGGTGACCAGTAATAAAAAAGATATGGTTTTCTGTTTGATAAAAACTCATATAGCTTTAGAGGTTAAAATTAATTGCAATTCAAATTAGTGCGTGCTTTGTGTATTACGTCCTATAATATATTTTGGGTATTTTTTATTCAGAATTTATAGACACGATAAAAATCATTATTTCTTTTTATTCAATATGCATCGATCTTCTTTCCTAATTTGAGAAATAATTTCGAGAGGATTCATTAAAATTTTGCTTTTAACGGTAAATTACGTTATTCGCAATATTGAAAATATTGATTTCCAGCAAGGACTTTTCGATGCGACGTTCAAATTATTCAAACTAGATTCGACATTTTGTGTGCTGGGAATTGTCTTGTCTTTGCCAAATGAAAACTTGCAATTGTTTCGCTTAGTTTGCTATTTTTACATATATTCAGACAAAAAAGATGATGTCTATGTTTATTACACGAAATTATTAACGTAGTTATTTATGTCCCTGGTTTTTTCTTTGAGCATTCATGTTGTCAATAATCCAGCCAACGACAATTCGCCATGTTGTAAAAAAAACTAATAATTTTTCAAATACTCATATCTTTATGTCTCTGAGAAACTGTAAATTTTGTTTAACCTCATTTATATACTTGATATTCTTGTAAATATCACAAAAAACATTGAAATTTTCGTGAAATTTTATTGATACAGTTTTTCCGCAAGAAATTTCAAATTGGAGCAGAGCTTTTGGGCAAATTTGAGCACTACGTAGATGCACGGTATCCAATTTCGACTAAAGTTAAAATGAAGTAGATACAAATTGGTTTCTTTGATATAATTTGAGTGAAATTCTATATTACAATTTTTCCTGAAATGAGATGGATTTTATTTAGGTTTAACATTCCCAGATTTCAGAATTTTTCAAAAATTTGGGTAGAAACAAAATTCCAGCTAATGTTACAATTAACCCATTTCGCCCAAAGGTTCCCATGTGGGACATTGCACTTTCCCGGAAATACATGAAAAATTTTGAACAATAATAAAATCGTGGTTGACTGTACTACTTTTTCACACTGCCCACTGCTTATTAGTCCCGTTATTATAAATATTCCGTTGTCAATGTTTATTTTGCGATAAAGCAATTGGGAATAAACGTTGTTAAAAAAAGTTCGCCCCTTAATTGGTTAATGAATCAACTTTTCCAGTATCTTTTTGCACCTTAGAAAAATGAAACTCAAATTACTCAAAACCTCGTTCACAAAATAAAACACCGAGACATTAGCTCATTGTTAACCCTCTATAGTCGGAATATTTTGTGGTATTTGAAGTTCAGTTGAACGATGTTACATTGGAAAATGATAAAGATACAATTATAAATGATGGATTTAACACTAGAACTACCAGCGTTAAATCCATTGTATTTTGTTATATTAAATAAGTACTTTGAAAAGAGAGGAATCAGGAGGCGGAAGCCATGCTTGACTCGGTGATTTGTATTTTTTGAGATAGACATAGAATGTTTATTCTATGACGCTCGTATGAACTTGGATAATTTTTTGAAAAAATCTGGTACCAGTCATTTTGACTGGTTCGGTACTTCTAGTGTTAACTTGATTTCTAAACAACGAATTGAAAAGAATTTCATGAATTTCAAGAATTAAGTTGTAATATATAGCAAAGTTAAAAAATTCACTTTGAAGAATAGAACTAGCAAAGCAGTCAAAATGACTGGTTCCTCATTTTTTATAAAAATTCCCCAATTTTATAGGAGAGCCATAGATTAGATATTCCACATCCATGTTATAAAATATAAATGATTGAATTACTCATCTTTTCCATCGTTAGATTCTTTGTTTTCTAAAGTAACTTATTTAATATATTTAAAAATAATAGATTTAACGCCAGTAATTCTAGTGTTAAATGTGTCTTGCGTTACCTCCAAGGCACAAGGGTCCATAGGGGGTTAAATGCCAATAAATTTTAGTGAAATCTGTATATTAAAAATCTAACGAGATTGCAAAACAACCCTCTAAAAAGTATCCCATTTTCCGTGAACACCTACAGTTTCCTAAAAAAATAATCTTTCCTTCTCATTATCGCTCTCCCCTTTCATCCCCATCCCAACATTCCAATCGTTCCTCACGTGCGAATTTACGAACACCCTCAAAGCATCCCTCATCCTCAAGATCATCTTTCCGTCCATCGACGTGGCGATTGCTCTTTTCCCGGTATTTCTTTGCGTATCCACAAAGGACTCTATCATTGCCATTCGCTTTTTCCATCGCGTCCGTTTCCCTCTGTTCTTTCACAGTCCCATATATTTTTCCTCCCTGCCTCTCAACACCCTTCTAACCCTCAGCACCATGTTGCATCGTTGCGGATATTTCGCGAATCTCTCCTCGGAAGCGCCATGCTTCTACACGGGGAGGAAGACGGAGGCATGGTATAGGGTGATGGGGTGAGGACAGGAAAGATAGAAACAGAGAGGCGGACGAAACAGAAAAAGGGGCCGAGTGAGAGAACATGCCACCCTCTGGTATCACCCCTTTCTGTGATAACGAGAGAGAAAGAGAGACGGAGAGAAAGAGAAAGAAAGCTGAAGAGAAGAGAGACAGAGAGTGAGAGAAAAAAGAGAGGGAGAAAGAGAGGAAGAGAGAGAAAGAGAAAGGCGGACGAAAGAGAGAAGCACAGAGAAAAAGGGGCCAAGTGAGAGAACAAGCCAACCTCGAGTGTCACCTCGTTCTAGAATGGCGCGAGAGAAAGAGAGATAGAGAGGGAAGGAGGGAGAGAGTGGGAGAGAGAGAATGGGAGAGAGAGATTGAGAGAGGCGGACGAAAGAGAGAAACACAGAGAAAAAGGGGCCGAGTGAGAGAACAAGCCACCCTCGAGTGTCATCCCCTTCTACGATGGCGCGAGAGAAAGAGAGAGAGAGAGGGAGAAACAGAATCTGTGTGCATGCACCTCTACCTGTGTGTACAGTAGAAATGTCGATAAAACGTGTCGGCCAATGAGGGAGCTCGGAGTGACGTCAGAGCCATGGCATCGGCCAATCGGAAAGCACCGGTAACGTCACCACGAGGGTGGAAACAAGCCGATCCCAGCCAGGGGTGAGGCTTTTCTCTTTCTGGGGGTTGCTGGAAAGAGGGGTCGCCTGGCAGGGAATGATGAGAGAGCCAGGAAGAAGAGGGGCCAAACTAGGAATGGGAAACGAGGGGATGGAGAGGCCGAGGGAGACGGTGTGGATGCCGGAGAGTCGCTGCTGGCGGTTCGGGCAACCCCCAATATGGGTTTACTAATCCCGCGAAACAATGGAAATTGCCCGATGCAAAATGGCGATAGGTAAACCACCCTACCTCGGGGAGTCTGGGAAAATTCAAAGTAGGCTGACGGCTGGTGAAAAAAAAGAGGGGTGCGATCGAGCTGCGATGGACGGGGTTTCGCGGGAATTTATGCGGAATTGTGGATATTTGGGGAATCGGGAGAACTGGGGTTTTATGTCTTGTTGTATGATCTAATTAAGTGGATAATTTGAAAATGATTGCTTGGGTGTTGAAGCAGATATTAAGCTTGCTCTTAAGTACTGCAAGACGAATGAGGCTGTATTTGTTTTATGAATACTTTGGACTTTATGATTGGCGTGCATTCATTTTATACTTGAATGCAACAAATCTATGAATTGTTATGTACTAAAAGGAAAGAAGTTTTCTTGGAATTGCATCTCTTTTGTACCAAAAAAATCCGAACATCAATCGGGACAGGGGCTACAATATCAGCGCAATCTGGAACAGCATTCTCCCATTTTTTAGGGGCTTAGCTAATCAACTAAAAATTATTGACTGAGCACTGTTCCTTATTAACGAGCAGCAATGTAAATAGGAAGACTGCTAATGGGACACTTCAGTATCAGTTCACCCTGATGAAGCTGGCTGCAATCCTTGCGAAACGTCGGAAGTTTTGCGATTCTCAACGCGGCTTAAACCCGGAAATTCCAAACCATTATTCATACCTTTGTACAGTTTATTATACCGCGCTTCCGACATACAGCAGAGCTGTTACGATGGTCCATTAATTTAAATAATCACGCGGAATCTACTGTTAGAAAAATTCTAAATGTAAAGTTCTATATAAATGGGATATATCGCTATGCAAATGGGAGCTCGAGTGGATTAAATCAAGGAGTTATTTTGACGAAATGTAACTCTTCATTAAAAACTCATTAAACTACGTGATTAAATATTAGGTAGAGATTGTTGCCAGAGATATGCTTGTAACGTTTTTATGATATATCATTAACATTAGGAAAAAATATTGCTTTCAAGATTTACTCGTTGAAATATCGGATGATAAAGCTTTGTTGCGTAGAAGAGTAGACATTAGTTTATATTCAAAATAACTAATAAAAAATGTTCTTGTCTTGCAGGTCTGGTTCCAAAACAGAAGAGCGAAATATCGAAAACAAGAAAAGCAGCTGCAAAAGGCTTTAACTCCAATTCCTGCTTGTCAAGGTGCCATGATGAGGAACATTTATCCTGGTGCTAGTAGAGGCTATCAACCATATCCTCATCCCCATAATAGCATAAACGGAATAAATCGTTATCCTCAGGTAATTTATTAAGACTCAAAGAGTAATGAATTCTTTATTGGCATTGGAACAACAGTTTCCTCCAACGTACATAAATAAATATAATCTTAAAATTTTGATAATCGATCAGAGAAATTCAAATTAATTAATTCTTTAAATTAATCCATAAGAATTGCAAATCATAGCAGCTCTATAATTGCTGTTGCAAATGAATCGATCCTTTGAGTATTTATAAACAAAAAGAGACAAAGAGAGATAAGAGAGAGACAGAAAGAGAGGGAGAGAGAGGAAGACATACAAAACATGAGCAAAAAAAGTTGTTATTAGTTTTTCAATTAGTGCAAAATATAAATTTTTGATAAACGCTCTAATTACAGTTTACTGTGAGTTACAATCAGTACTTCATTTCCGTAAAACCACTTCCGTTACATCGTCTACTAAATTCTTCAATTCTTTAAAAGTCAATTCTCTCGTCAATTCTTTAAAAGTCAATTAATCCTCATCGATGAAATCCTCCTAAATCTTATAACGGTACTACTAATACGATATTCGCAACAATATCAATAATTACATTTCATTCGTAAGGCAATGTTGATTCACCGCGAATCACGAAGGAATTCCGATCGGTCGCTACATTTTAGGTATTTTGCAACTTGGTCGCCAGTTGGCAAATCGATGCGCCAAATCCAGCAGCCAATATATCGTGCCCATGCGAATGAATTCGATGCGTTTCTCGTTAATGATTTTAACCGAGGTATTAAATTGGAGTGCACCTGAGCGTACGTCCGGTGCATCGCTATCGGTCGATGTAGCTAAATTGCATTTCGACTGATTAGTTGGGTCGGACGGATTACCGAATGCCTACCGGTTTAATTAAGCCAATAATTCGCCAAGCGTGTCGGTTCGCCAGCGAAAAAACCTTCTAGATCCTCTTAATCATCGCTCGAATTTCTCGCTTCTGAGATTCCCCATTGTAAAATGTTACTTCACTAGTTACGTTTTAATTGTATTGTATAATTACAAGTTGATATTAGCAGTATAAATATATACATTGTGGTACATTCGATACATTGAAGTCGTAAAGAGAAAATCGTGAGAAAAACTGAGAAGAGCACTTTAAATCTTATTGTTGGAATTAGATTTTTAGGTAATTATTGAGAGAAGTTACGAAATTTTGTTGTGTATATCGTTTTTTAGATTGTACGACAATAATTAAAAAACTGAGAAGAATACTTTAAATCTTATTGTTGGAATTAGATTTTTAGGTAATTATTGAGAGAAGTTATGAAATTTTGTTGTGTATATCGTTTTTTAGATTGTACGACAATAATTAAAAAACTGAGAAGAATACTTTAAATCTTATTGTTGGAATTAGATTTTTAGGTAATTATTGAGAGAAGTTATGAAATTTTGTTGTGTATATCTACTTTTAGACTGTAGGACAATAATTAAAGCTTCAGGGAACCTAAAAATGTTCAGTTTAATTAGAATGTACTTCAAGATTCTTTATTTAATTCAAATAGTAACTACTGCGCTCTCGGAATTATTTAAAATTATTTAATATACTTCGAAAACTGTAGCAAAAAGATGGGTTTTTAGGTAGATACTTATGTCGGAGGTTTAGTTTGTGCTTGTTGAACTTTTATGTTTAACTATCTAAAGATGACGAATAGATGAAAAAGTACTTTAATGATCAGTAAATGCATTCAAAATATAATTTTCTCTGCAATATCTTGAGTATATATTTTATTATACATTTAACGAATTCTCTTACAAGAGAATAGACAATTAAAAATGAATGAGTAGTAAATGCTTGAATAGATGAACAGTAAGTCCGGTAGAACGGTCCCCTAGTGCGGACCTTCACAAAGTGTTTCGAAATCAAATATTTTAGGTAAAGTAACCATTAGCTTTCTAGATTCGTTTACAGAACGGCTTTTTCTGATGATCTTTTTTAAAGTATGCAATTATTTCGAAGTAATATTCTTATATATAATTGTAGAATATGAAAAATAACATTTTTAATGATAGATCTATTCAAATCAGCCTATGTATCATAATGCAACAGCTGTTGCAGTTTTAAATCCTAAAAATTAAAGCTTAAAAAATACAAAAAGAAAAGAAAAGGAAAGGAAAATAAAACACTGTACATTCTAAGGAAAGTAATTGTAGCAATTAATGTCAAAATATAGAAAGCTGTACTTTTTGATGGATAAGAATACATTAATGTGGCGTTGACATAACCACGTATTAATTAGTAAATGGTCATGCGTTTTTACAGATGGGTACGACGTCTTATCCAAGTATGACACAACCATTTTCGATGTCACATTCCGCATCGAACATGTCGGCAGTGACCGGAATGAGACAAGATGCAATGGGTGAGTCTATTGAATTACTGATTTAATTATACTTGGACTACGGTGTGGTGCGTTACCTTAAATTCTTAAACTTGAATGATATTACAGATTTTTATGCAGGCGTTACTTTCAAATGGAGATTTTAATTACGTGCAGCGCGAAACGTTGATAATAATTGGCTAATGTTTAAGACGATTCTAGAATTCTAAGAGTATCATTGATAAATAGTTATATAACTCATTTTTTCATTAAAATATTTTATTCGCTTTTGCAAACACTTGAGGCGACATTAAAGCAAGCATTAATTTTGTATTTGCTAGTGAGGGACGTTTCCCAGTGAAACAATCAATGATTAATTCTAAAATGGTTGAAAGTATTAAATGGTTATGGTGGAAGAATTGGAGAATTTATTAATCCAATTAAACAATTTAATCTAATCCTATTAATAGAAGTTAGACATACGAGCTCTGAGAAATTGTAAATTATAAGGTTGACAAATTTTATGAAAAATATCAGTATTCAGCTACTCAGACTGTATTTTGTAGACCTTGCATTAAATGGTCATTTTCAAAATACAAAATAACTAAAAATAAAATTCAAATTAGCCCTCCTATCTTATATAATATAAAACATCGATCTAATATGAAATTAGTTTCATATTTACCTTTAAACTACATGGTTTTACTAAAACACCCATTTTATATAATTTTCTACTATGCAAAAAACGTGACACAAAAGATTTTCTTCGGGTAAATAACTGACATAATTATTTTAATATTGCAAGAATATCTTTCATCAATAAATTCTAACACTTCATAGTTGGAATTCTTGAAAAATAGAAATATCATACATGAACGTTTGGTTTAGTAATTTTTCCGCTTGTCCCGAGCGCTGACCCTACATTATTGAATGATTTCGTAAAAAAAAGCAGACCGGAAATGGCACGAATCTAACGCCCGTACGAGCGTTCGTTCGTTCAGTCCAAGACGTTCTCTCCATTTCCGCTCCAGCGCCGTCTTACATCATTTCCGGCGCAAGATGGAATATCGCTTTTAAATCGAATCAAGACTATTCGCGAATTGGTTGCCGGCTGTTCGCCGTATATTCGTCCATGCTAAGGGCGAATTCTCCGCCAATATCTCGGCTTCTCATAACGATTTAACGTCTTAATGCGGTAGCAAATCGCCTGATTAGTAATCTCAGTGGATCTTCTTGGAAAGTCGTTAAATCGAATCGTCTGATTGGTTTTCCGAGAGAAAAGAAATTTAGCTTCCCTCGTTGAGTAATATCCGATGTCAGAGATTAATTAATTCTTGGCTCTTTCTTTTCCTCTGGAGTTTTAACGTTGTTTATGGAAACAGAGTAAGCCTCTTTGACTGATAGAATCGTGTAATGTAATAATTTCACAAAAAGAGAAATGTATTTGTACTTGTATCGAGTATTTTATTAAATCACAAGGTTACCTCGTTAGTGATTGTAGATTCTTGGGATTTAACGAAACGAAACTTGGGAAATAGGTGCGATCGGTGGTAAGGTGATGGTGTTAGGGAGAAAATAAGTATAACTTTTTCACTTCTTATGAAAAAGAAACGGAATTTTAGCGCAAGAATGTTATATTTTTGAGAAACAAAGATATGCTAATACGGAAAAATTTAATTTTGTTGTTATCTTTGGTTTCAAATTGAAAGTTAACTTGACAATCAATTCGCCATCTTGGTAAAATGTTTCAAATCATAAAATGAAATATTTCTGCCAAATTAATGACTAGGACAAAATAAGTGTAATTTTCATATTTCCTATAAAAAAGAAACTGTATTTTTAAGTCAAAATCTCATATGCTTTAGAAACAAAAATATGTCGGTACACAAAAACTTAATTTTGCTGTTATCTTTGGTTTCAAATTGAAAGTTAATTTGGCAATCAATTCGCCATTTCATTCGGTCGTCTGGTGAAATGTTTGAAATAACAAATTAAATTGTCTCATCGGCTTAATGAATACTTGCAACGTTGACATTTCATAATCAACTAAGTCTTGAAAACTAGAATATTCCTTTAACACTAAAACTATCAAGATAGTCGAAATGACTGTTTCCTAATTTTTCCTAAAAACCTCCCAAATTGATAGGGGAGTGCAATTAATATTCCACTTCTATCTTATATAGCCATATTACTTAATTTATCATCTTTTTCAATTTTTGATTTCACTTTTCCCAAAGCACTTATTCAGTATATCCAAGTACAATAGATATAAGGTTGATAGTTCTAGTGTTACCGAAACATTTGCATACCTACCATTAATTATACCGGGCGCAAACGACTTGATGGCCTGTGGCAAGTGTTGTAGTCTGATTCGCCAGACGATAGAGACATACCCCGTTCGCACGTCATTTTCGATTCTAACGCGCTATTGGCCGAAAAATTTGGAAAAAAATTGGTCATCAAGTGAACAGCGAAAGAAGTGTTTCGTTTTCGGTTGTTATTGATTATTCATTTATTACTGATGGCACGCCACCAATTCATTTGCAACCGGTAGTATACACGTTATTAACACTATTCCTACCGACACTTCACGTATACCTTTTCCTACCGCAACCGGTGAATTTGTCAAATGATAATTTTTTCCCAGAAAATGAACAGTAAAAGAAGAAGTGAATATTGAAAAATGTATTATATTGTGAATGTATTATACGTATATTTGAAGAAAAGTCGTGAAGTTTAAAGTTGATTCAATCACGTTGTATACAGGAAATTGTAATCGAAATTTTAAAAACGGTCATTTGACCGGTCGTGGTAGGAATAGTGTTAAAAGACAAATACTAAACAAGAATGAAATGAAATATCAGACTATGCATCCCCACTATAAGATCATAAATAAATCTACTTGTTTCCCGAAAAAAAGTTGACTTTTAATCAAACGAAATATATCCGTCTGATTTTAGGAATGTCAGCAGAGGACGAATGGTACAACAAGAGTATTTCAGCCCTAAGAATGAATACCGCTCATCATCCTAATCTCGCCGCACCGATGTTGCAATACCAAACATAATTGTAAACATACGTGACTCGAGGGTCTCGTCAGAGAATGAACACAAAGGAAAGGAGATAGTATCGGAACGTTTATCCTCGTTCGGGCAGTTCAGTACCGTCAAAATTGTGTCGTTTTAATGCTGGAAGAGGAGAAGAAAAACGGTACCTTTAACGATAGCACAAGAGGAACGAAAAGAAAAATTGAAATTATAAGAAAAAAAAAACAAAAACCTCTCACGGCGTTTTATCGTTTGAGAAAGCAAAGTTGGAATTTCGGATCGAAACGAAGCACGGAATCGCGCTTTCGTTTCATGGTCTTGCACAGAAATTATTTGTTTCCACGATACTGTCGTAGCCGAGCAGCTCTGATCACTGCGTTTGCGATCAACGAGATGTTATCCTGACACTTGGTCGCGATGTTTAACGATATTTTGGTAAATTAAACTTTGTTAATATCGTTTCATATTAT
Source organism: Cerceris ruficornis (assembly GCA_963989415.1). NCBI lineage: Eukaryota > Metazoa > Arthropoda > Insecta > Hymenoptera > Crabronidae > Cerceris > Cerceris ruficornis. Next base: position 5,699,216 of record OZ022527.1, read on the forward strand.
CGATACGATTCATTGTAAACGCCCGATGATACGGTGGATGATGTATCAACGGCGCTATTAAATAGGCACACGCACATAATACCATGATTATTAGCGCAAGGTTATTACGCGTACGAGTTTCAATTATTCTGTACAAAGCGTCAAGTTTTCGATTTTCTTTCCGTCGTTACATTTAAACGAACATTTTTTCCTACGGAGCGTCGAGATTTCAACCCCTTTCTGCCTGAGAGGAACGTTTTGTTTGATATTTCATTTTTTAACTGTTTAACTGTCTTTTTTTACTTGAACAGCTATTTCTGTAGAAGAGCGATATGAGGGAACGTCGGTAGATTTTTTTAGAGCCAGAAGTATTCGTGTTATCATTTGAATATAAATATTTGTTTAAAATTTATGAAAAGGTAAGTGGGGTACAATTTCTGACATAAAAATTTCCTATTTTTTAAAATTTACAAGAATGTAAATTTTGTGTTCGAAAGGAAGTATTTTACGAATCATTATACAATTGCTATGTTTTTATAAAGTACTTTGCAATATGAGCTGTTTATACATATTCGATTTTTTAACATATTTTGTAATTTTTCCGTGCCACGTCAAACATGTATCCCGCTTTTTTTCTGGGGCAAAGATTATTTAGGGTTGTCTGCAACATCATAAATTGTGGATAAAAATATTTATGGTGTTTGAGATGTCACAAGACACTTGAGAAATACTACAAAACACGGCTTTGTCGAAAATCACGGAAAATAAGTTTAGTTTCTGGTTCTAAATAGATCTCCCATATGCAGATTAACCTTCCGCAACTCTTTACAATATCAAGATAAAAAAATTTAAGTCAATATTTCTATTCTCTGACGCTATTTTTGTAATTTTGGTGAACAATTACAAGTTCATTTCCAAGCCTCACAAACATTCTTTATAACATAATACTTCTATATCAAACACAGATTCAGAAAGTGCTGCTACCATTATTTACCAATTTTCCCTCGTCTAATTAACATTCATACAGGACAACCACATTCTTCCTTTTGCATTTTTAGGCTTTAACTTTTTTTCTCTGAAACAGTAAAATTCCTTCTATGAAAAAGTAATGTTGGAACTAGAACTAATATTGAGACACTTTTCGCTAATCAATAAAAATACACGTACCATAATTGTTTAATTAAATACAATAAATTTTAACAACTTTTACACCTATCAATCAGTAAAATAACAATTAAACTACATATCTACATAATGTGAGTTATTAGAAAGAAAGCTAGCAGAAGGAATGCAAACGGAATGCCACTCTGATTGGCACATTCGACTGAAGAAATGAAATTGAAACGCAAGGTGAAGAGAGTAAATGAGTAATACCGAAACTAATACAAAACTAATTAAAAATCGGAAATAGGCAAAGGATGTTCTGTTGTAAGTGATAGAAGGTTTCAGCGAGAGGGCCTTCTTGTCCCTGTACCGTCCCTCTAGCTTTCTTTTTAATACCTCACAGTACATAGACACATACACGAAATAACAATAAAAAGAACGTTTCAGATTACTCCAAGGCCGTATTCTCAGCAATTAATTTTCCTACATTTTCCTGGCTTGATATTTGTATTTACAAACAACCGTTTTAAATGCAGATCTATATTTCACTATCATCCAAGCTTCTTTCCATATTTTCTCAGCTTGGTTTACCTGGATTCCTATGCCTTATTTTGCGAAAAATTCATCTGAATTTTCGTCTAAAAAATTTATCTGAACTCCTATTCCATATTTTGCGAAAAATTCATCTGAATTCCTTCCTAAAAGATTTATCTGAACTCCTATTCCATATTTTTCGAAAAATTCATCTGAATTCCTAAAAGATTCGTCGGAATTTCTTCCTGCAAAATTTATCCGAATTCCTATTTCATATTTTATGAAACTTCAGGCACTGAGGGGTTGAGAAATGTACGCATATAGTTGCGAGATTATGCCACGTACATTTGCATAATCGATGCGCGTAATTTTGAGGAGAAAGAAGGAAAGAAGAGCAAAGGAAAGAGAACCGACACGCACACGGTCCACGCGATCTTTCGTTAGTTTCTTAACAACGATTCAAGACACTTTCGTTAATGGAGGAGGGCTGTAAATAAGGGAGAGATAGATATATAGTGTAATCAGCAGATACTCTAGCATATGCGATTTTTCAATGTCCTTTTAAAGATGTAAGCATACCTACCCTTAGTGGAATATTAGGCATTGATTTGTGTGCTTATGTTGACCAGGATTTTAAATAAACGTGGATGGGGGGATTGGTATCTGACAATGTCTTGCGTTCGAAATTTGAGGGGTGCCAGGGTCTTTGAGGTAGAGTTTCGCATGCGAAGCTCATTAATTTTAGAGTTAGAGAATTCTTTATTTATTTTATTATTTCATTTTGTGCTGTGACTTTGTGTTTTATGTGATGGGAGTGTTTTATGGAAATTTTCGTTGTACTGTATTTTCAATTAACCTTTAAATCGTAATGTCTTTGTTGAACGATATTAAATGGGAAAATAATGACTTAATTTTGGTAATTTGCTTATATTTGGATATTGCGAAATAAAGAAATTATGCGAAGGATTTGACGAAGAATTTTTATTCGTGAAAGCAAATTATTCATTTTTAAAAATGGAGGTGCTCTTTAGTAATTGATGCTAGTCTTTCAGTTGATTTTCAGCATTAATTTTGACATAATTTATAAAATAATTGTAGACGTGTAGTATAAGTACTTATTATCGGAAAATTGTTATGAAGATTCATTAAAATTGACGATTAAATAGTACTAATACGAGGTTGTAACAGCGGAGGGTAATTAAATGAAATAAAAACACGATGCTTGAACTACTGGTAATAGAAGATCATATATTTCCTTTTCAGCCACGTAAATATGTTTTACTATATATGGGCTTGATATCAATTATAAGTTTACAGAAGACAACCTAAGATTATCAACGATTTCTACATCTTCGCTAAAAGTTTTCAAAATAATCAGCAATTTAAAAGACATCCATGAATTATAATTAAAGACATAATTCGTGCTGTCTCCGAATCATATTAATCCCAAACATTCAACAAGCTGTACATTACGAATTAAGGATTAATACACCATGTATCTTTATTCTTTAAGAAAGATGAATATAACTTGCACAAATTAAATCGACAAAGTATTTTTGATCGTTAAAGAAAAGCACAAATCAGCATCTTCTCCCTGGCACCTTTCAGTGGTGATATTTGGAGTCTGTCCAATCAACAATCGTCTATATTGGTGTCATTTTTCGATAACTGTCTAATCAATATATCGACTCGAGAATGGAGCTGCAGACGACTGCATTGTTTTCGTGTAGTTTTGCTGCGACCTTATTAATATCGCTCGCGGTGTTCCACGCGAAATGTTCCTAAAAGTTTGTAACATATCACACACACGAGACACGCGCGCATATATACATACACACATGTACACCCATGCGTGTATGCCACACGAAGCACACGTGGAAATGTGTGCACGTACACGTTACACATCTTAAACACGTATGTCGAGAAAATAAAATGGTTAAAAAATTAAGTGGAAATGCATACCGGGCGAGCGTAACATAGTTTTAAGCAAGGGTCACGTATTGTACGTATGTGTTGTACATAGCCTAAATAAAATTACATTTAAAACTACTTGCTGTTATGAACCTTGGTGTAATGATAACATAATGTAATCGGTGGTTTCTAATGTGGGTAAAACCCCTGCGGGGTATTTTTCTTTAGTATAATTAGACACCATATAACATGGTACTATTATAATGCGATATAAAATTTGTACTAAGTCCCCCTTTGTTTGTTTTTTGTTTTATACTTTTTCGTTCAATTATACTTGATGCAGCCTTCTTTCTTTTGCTTCTGCGTATTTTTTGGCTTAACACTAGACCTACCAAACCAGTCAAAATGACTGGAACACAATTTTTTCAAAAAATTCTCCAAAAAGTTTAATTTAAAATTTTTCAAAAAGTTTATAGAAAATTCATAGAATAAATATTCTACGTTCGTGTCAAAGAACATAAATCACCGAATTGATCATCCTTTCTGCCTCTCGATTCCTCTTTTTTCAAAGTGTTAGACTACTAGCATGATTTCGCTTAGGATCCATTGTTTTTAGGTGGGTTCCAAATCACCGAGAGTATCATACATTAACACTAAAACTACCGGCGTTATTTGTATTATATTTAAATGTACTAAATAAGAACTTTGGAAAAGGAGGAATCAAGAGGTGAAAAACATGATCAATTAAGTCATTTAGGTTTTATAAGATAGTAGTGGAACATTTATTTTATGGCTCCCATATCAATTTAGGATATTTTTAGAAAAAATTTTGAACCGATCATTTTGACCGCCTTGGTAGTCTTACTGTTAATTAATAATTTAGGATAAACTTTCCAGAGGTGACGGGAGAGCCTTTAATTTTGATTTTTTTCGGTTCTAAGTACTAGGATCATTTAACCTGGGATCTACTGTTTTTTGGTGGGTTCCAAGCCACTGTGGCTACGATATATTAATTAATAATTTAGAAAAATTTTCCAGAGGGGATGGAGGACTTGAACTCGGACCGATTAAACGGAAGTTCGAGCTTTTACATTTGTATTTTTTCGGTTTTAACTGTTTTTTGTTGGGTTCCAAACCACTGAGGCTCCGATATATTTATTAATAATTTAGAAAAAAATTTTCAGAAGTGACTGGAGAGAATTTAATTTTAATTTTAAATTTTACCTCCTTACTCGTCATGGCCCCTCCTACGTCTGTGTAAAACGAGATAAAAAAACAGGTAGTTAAATTAAAAAAAAATAGCAAGGTTGTTCTCCTCTGTGTTTTAAAATTAAAGAAAATTTCAAAACCACTGTAAAAGCGACAAATAACGTAGAATGTGCCCTCGTTATTATTCGGCGTCCTACTTATTTATAAAAATGGAACATAACTTCTACATGTAATCAGTCTAACAATGAGTAAACATCCAATCGAAAAAATTAATACGATTAACGGTCAGTCAGTTTTTGGCAGTGAGTCACACGAGTTTTGGAAACATTGATGTCAATTAACGGTTTTACGATTTAATTCGAAGAAGTGTACGGCTTGAAATTCAAGTGTGCTTAGAATATCATATAGAACTCTTTTGGTCCAATAAGTTTTGTCATAAGTTAATGACGACACAAATTAATTGATAAAACATTTACATGTTTCTAAACTGTTTTGTTGGAGGGACTAATATATGAAAAGTCTTAAGAAATGAGAAATTCTAAAGAGGAATGTTTCGAGATTTTACAGAATTTAGTTTGAATTTCTTTATACTGATAATACAATGAAATTTTTATTTATTATTGCTTAGTATACATTGTCGTATGTTCAAAATACATAAAAGGTAGATGATATACCGTTTCTATTCTCAATAGCTGCAGCAACTGTTATTTTATGATTATTGAATAATTCCTATATTGAACTAATAGTTGAACTATATAAACTAATAGTTTTTCCTTTTTTCAATCACAATTTGTCATGTCTCTTATGTAAACACTTTCTTAACACACTCTAAACTTAATTAAAACTGTTGATTTAAAACGTTCTACGGATCCACATAAATCTATATTTGTTAAAATCTCACACAATTTACTGCACGTTTAACTATTTCACAATTCCGAATGAATTGTAAAGAATTCTTAAACTTCAATCAAACATTCTGCGTTAGGTCTCGAAGGCTAGAAATTTTCATAGCTTCTTCGAAACAAGCTATCCGGCTTGAGAATGTGAATAAAGTCAGGATCATGCGGTTACCGGTTTATTTATATTATCAGTCGTCTTTGCCGCTGCCTTCCTTATCGTCGCAGAGAGGTCGAGGTCGTTGCCTATTTACACGGTTGGCTTCGCTCAGTTGCCACGCGAGCGTCCTGCCGGTAAGACGTACCTCGCCCGCTCTACGTACCATCAAGTAAGTAGCTTACTTATCGACTTCGGAATAATTCTAATTGAATTTATTCATTATTTATTCATCGTATGTTCTGATATAATTATGTTTTGTGACTGTTTATTAATCTTATGGTGCAAGCAACTATTTGATTACTTAGGACGTCTATATTGTTTTTATTTCACTGATATACGAGTCGCTCAGAAGCCAATACGGTTAAGTCCATTTTTTGTTATTTTCTGATTTTCGTAAATTTTCATAGAATGAAGTTTATTCTATAAATTTCTCTAGAAAATATCAGAATAATGGACTTAATGGCATTGGCTTCTGAGCGACTCATATTGCATCTTTATATTCCGACGTAGTTTCCGCAATTTTTAATTTGAGATCGAAAAGTTTTCCGTAATGCTATTTTACATGAGTTTTCTATTGTTGCTTCGCATATTTTATCGTTATTGAGACTTTTAATTGTTTAATTATTTGACCTTTATTCAGTTTTATATTAGTGTATTATTCTCTTTGATTGTTGACGCTACATTTAGTACGTTTGTGCCGTAATTTTTTGGAATTCTGTTTTACCCTAACTTTAATTGCTTCTTAGTTCGATATGATTATTTCTTTGAAAAGCTGATTTTATCTTTTGCCTGTTATAAAAAGGAAGTCACAAATTCAGACAAAGTGAAAGCGAAGTTAATACTTTTAAAAATATTTTGTGAGAAATATTAACTATTTTGCAGCGCATACAACAATTGCTTCAGTGTTGTTATATCTCAACTGCTGTTGATAAAGAATTTCTAATTGTCAATATAAAATATGTAACAATTGCGAATTATTACCAAATTATATTGTAATACATTTAGGACACGATGATTTCGACATGACTTACACTAAAATTATAAAAATCTTTTGTACAATTTCAAACCTGATTGGTCGCATTGATGAAAGTCCTTCTTGTAAACATCGTTATTGTGCAAACTTCAGCAAACCTCAAAATTTCAGCTGAACTGCTTTCACCACATTTTCGCACCACAGCAGTAATATTAGTGTGAATCGTCAGAATATGTATTATTATTAGAAAATCAAAGTCTCTTTGAGAACAAGAGCTTTGCAATCTTATTTTCACTATTTCAAAACATTAATTAAGCTTACACTTCCAATGAAAATGGTCTAACGTCCACTGTGGAATTCGGATGCACTGACTGATTTCCGCCAAGTTTGAACAAAAGTCAAATTAAAAATTAAATTCAACTATTATTTTTATAATATCAAATTCAACCTACTGTAATACTACTATTAAATGATTACAAATTTATTAACATTATTTACAACTATTGTTAATTTTTTTTACGTGTATGTCAAAAAATCAAATTAGAAACAAAATTAAACTATTATTCATATAATATTAATTTCTACCTACAGCAATATTGCTATTAAATGATTACAAATTTATTAGTAGTATGTATAATGATTATTAACTTTTTTCCGTGTATTTCAAACAATTAAATTTTTATTTAGTTCTTCAATTGAACTATTCGTATTAGTATCGAGAACTATGGCGTTTGAAACGAGAAGCTCGAGGGAGTTATGGAAATTGTTCAGTAGTTTTTGTTCTGTTTTGCAATGTTCTTTCAAAACTGCCTGCTTGAAATGGTTTCTACAATTGAAAATAAGAAAGTCCTTCGATCCGGTGAGTGATTTATTGTGATTACAAATTTGAACGCAACGTATTTATTGCAATTCATAAAACACATACTCCAACGCTTACACTTCGAAGGTAATAGGGCATCGTAAGAATGAAAGTCATGTCGTTGTTTCGTTGAAAGTTTATTCAAAAATATGAAATATATTCAACTAGTATATTACATTTTTTACACGTTCAATGCAACATCGCGGACAATTTGACGGTGCATTGTTCATTATTAAGAATAATAAATCATATTACTTCGAATTCATTTTGCAATCAAAGAAACTATTCGGAAAAATAATTTAAATATAGATTTTTCTCTGTCCTCGAGAAACTTCTCGCAGAACCAATCACCGAACATAGTATACTGCCATATATTCAAAAATAACAAGTACTAAATCTATGTATTATTACAATAACTATTAAATCATTCCCGCACTAAGTTTTCATACTTGAGAGATAAATTATATTTATAATAAGTTTAAATTTGATTATAGCCTGTCTCCAAATTAACGAGCACTGCAATACAGTATTGTTTGTCATATTATCTGTTTATATTTCCATCGCAAGTTTCATTTAAATTTAGGAATCACCGTAATTGTTTTGTAGAGATCAAAATTTCACTTGAAAAGGCACCCTATACAAGTTCCGTAGACGTAACAGAAATGTTGAAAATTATAAATCGAATGCAACAATCGCCCCTCGATTGTTCAAAGGACAGTAAATGTACAGTTGCAGAGGAGCATTGTATTGCATCATCACAAATCTTTTGTTAGAAAGCAACAACGATCTTTGTTGTTAAGTCCATAGCCGTTTCTAAGCGAGACTAAATAATTTCAGCTTTCCGACTGCTTAAACTTTTTTTTATCAATGCCCAATCTTCCAATATGTCAGCGTCGTTGAGCATATAAACAATGTAGGGTCCAGCAACAGTAACTGCTCTCCTCCTTTCGGTGTGATTTCTTCTTCTCCTTCCGGATGAATTCAGCCATAAGTCCGCGTGAATGTCGACGTTATTTCGATCCTCTTCTAGCCTGCGAATTTTATCTTGTAGATCATTGTGTATACAGTCCCATATCAGTTCTTTTTCGCTTTCGAAATTTTGTAGTGCGGCCTGTTCTTCAGCTAGGAATTTGTTCTGTATGTTTTGTAATCTGTATTGCTTTAGTATTCCAGCTACTTCGGTTTTAGTTTTCATATTTTCTTTTAATCGCTCTAGCGGTATTAAATACTCCTCTGACTTTCCGACACGTACTTCTCCTAGTTTTGTATCAACTTGGGTAATCCTTTCACGGTAGAGTCTGTAATCGGCCAAGATAGTAAATAAGTTTAATAATTTGCGGTTGTTTTAAATTTTTAACAAACACACATGCTGGTAATTATGACAGTAAGCTAAGTTATTTATTCTCAGTTTCAGATATTTAAACTTTTTTTCGGGATATGCAATGTGTTCTGTATAATGAGATCAGTGTAAAGTCTACTAATACTTTAAATGCCACCCATATTTTTTTAGTTCTGTCATTTCTTCCGAAGGGAAACATTATCTATGAAAATCACATGTTTATTGAGTAAATACGTAACAAATAAATATAGATTTTATGTTCAGCAGTATGTTACTTTTTTAATGTCAATATTTAAATATTGAATATTAGCAAATTCATGAATGTTATTATTTAAAGTCATAAGAAATTTCATTGCATTCAGTAGTGCCAGTCACAGGTGACCTCCATGGAATTTAATATGTTAAATGATTTAATTTCTTGTCATTCTTACAAAGAAGTTCCACCGTATCGTGATGTACATTAGTACAATACAAAATAATTTTGAGTCTGTCCTTAAATTTTTTGACTTAGATCACTTTCATTATTAACAGCACATATTACAAAGTGACATACTGTTCCTTGAGTAAAGTAAATTGCCGCTCCAAATCCACTAAGTTTTCCATACATTCGTTACGCCGTCTCTCGCATTCATCATCATCCATTTCCGAAGAGTCATCACTGTCACTGTGCTCTGCACTACTATCGCACGACGCGGAGCTCTGGTTGCTGTCATTACTGTCATGCGACATTTCTTCTCCTTCTGGCTCCGATTCATCTTTAACACTGGGCATCTGTCTAGGTGTTAAACTTACTTACAGGGTTTAATAATACAGAATATGGTGTATTTTATAAACACATTTTTCCCTATGTAATTGACGCTAAGTGAACAATCATTAAAATTTATTGCAGACATTGTTTACAGCAAAGAACGATAACATAACCTCTAACAGATTGTTTACACGTGTGTAAAACGTTTATTTCGATAAAATCAATTAGTAATATTTAATTATAAGTGAATATTAGTGAAGGGAATTTAAAAAGTTATATTTGTTCACTATAAAAATCATTAAAAAGACACGTGCCTCCTATATTGATAAGTTTAGAAAAATTAGTATCGGTGTCTTGAAGAATATTGTGAATATAGTTCATTAAATAATTGTTACAATTCCTAGAACCGTGCATTACATACTTACTGTGAAATAAATATAAGTTTCTTTGAATAATTATAAGAAATATTTAAGTATCCGTGAAAACGACGCTTGTCAGTTATCAATAGAAGTCGACCATTACTAACGCTAGTAACTACTGGTAACTTCTAGTAACTAATGAACAACGTGACATATCACTACAGATGAGATATACAATAGACCGGACATTTAATGGATCTTCGCGACCCGAAACAGACCCGAAAACAAGTGCCGTCAAGACAAATTTTTATTCAACCCGATTTTTCAATCGACTCTTCATTAGCTATTATGCAATTTTATATACAATAAGTTACAATCGCGCAATACGATATGCAGGTCAATTACGTATTTCTAAGTTTCAATAAAATGCGATAATTCTCTATCAATTTAGGACAACAAATTATATCAATATCTTGTATGTCACCTTCATTCTGCAGAAATATTAAATTATATTCAAACATAGTTTTAATTCCGGCCTGCAGAAGCGATAGTAGCAATTTTGCGGATCTATCGATAACGTTGGCCGTGATACTGAAATGGTACGGGGGCTCCTGGAGACCCCCGATTACGGGCCGAAAGAAACCCTTGTACACCTGGTCTATTCATATCATATAAATTGATTACCACCTTATCAAAGTCATTAAACGTAAGTGAATACGCGTAGCACTATATACCTTAGAACACTGTCGCTCTCTATTGGCTCGAAATTGTATTATTTTTGTGCACTGTTCTAATTATACGTGGGTAAAGAAAACGTTCTTTCATTTCTTGCATTAGCACATTGAATGCCGTGGAAGGTCACTGGTGATCGGTGCTCTTCAATTCAATGAAGTATCTTGCGATTTTTAAATGATGTAGTTCACAATTGGTTTCTATATTCAATATTTAGATATTGTTGGCAAAAATGTAAAGTAGTACTCACTATATGAATCGTTATATTTGAGTAACAAAGGTCAGTTTCTTTTTAAATCGTGCTATTTAGGGTTTGCGTTTCAACGTGTTTAAAAATATTGTTGTCAAGTTTCGCGGAGATTTACTTGAACTTGTTATCTTGAATATTTATATTTTTATCGGTATAAATATTTTCGCATTGTTATTAAAATCGCCATTTTTAAAGACCCGTGATATTTGAACGTAGTACAAGTCCGTACAACTCATTTAAAATGCGAAAAGAAGACATCTACATTTAGCTAAAACTAACTAAAACACACTTTTCTTAAAAATGGACTTATACCACTTTCAAAAATAACTATTTTGACCTTTAAGATTTTTGGTCAATAAAAAAGTGATTTTAATAGAAAAAGTTTCATTCACTAGAGATGAAACTAGTGAAATACAGGTGACGTTGAACGTGTTATCAGTAGAAATTTATATATTATTTAAAACACTTGCAGGTAACAGTCACTTTTTCCATCCATACTTCCACTAAACGTTGTATTTAATTGTTAAAATTGTTTAAAAACACTGGTCGATAACGGTCGCATGATGTCACTAACACTTCCACGAAACATTGTATTAATTGCTAAAATTGTTTAAAAACACTTGTAGGTAACGATCACTTTAAGTCACTAACACATCCGCAAAACGTTGTATTTAATTGTCAAAACAATTTAAAAACACTTGTAGGCAACGGTCACTTGATAGCAATAACACTTCCACAAAACGTTGTATTTAATTGTTAAAATTATTTAAAATCACTTTTAATGTATTGTTTAAACAGTGTTATATTATGGCACACATGCACTAATAGTCGTTACCTAAGATCAAGAGTGACTAGGTACCTACAGTCAAGTTGAATTGAAAACCTAAATGTTGCCCTACCACTGGATCTTATTGGGCTCGGTGGCCAGACTATAATAGCCAAACTTGAAAGAAGGCACGCGGTATGAGGTACGTGGTAACAGGGGAGTGTCGCTTGCACCGCCTATACCCACCATATCGGCCCTGGAAATCTGAGAGAGACTAATGACAACCGAAAACGCAACACTTCTTTCGTCCTTTCCATGAATACGCAATGCATGTGCGGCTTTATTAGCCAATCAAGCGTTAGAATCGAAAATGACGTCAGATCGCGGGTTGTCTCTATCCGTTAGGCGAATCAGAACAAACCAGAGGCCAAAGGACTTCTCTTGTCTTTGCGGGCTTTATAATTAGTAGCGCGGCGCGCCGAACGAGCCCCTTATATGTTGGCTTGCGCTGAACGTATCCCATATTCAGTACACCCTGCGGCGCGGTTAAACGACCACGAATTAAATTCTCTCTTCTCCATGGATAATTTTAATTATTACAACAATTTTCATGAACAATTGTTTATTGCAAATGAAATTATTATTTAATAACGTGTCTCTGCTTATTCTTAATAAATTGTATGGGTGAATAGATTTTATAGGAGTGAAGTTACGTGAATTTATAATTGACGATTTACTTTTCAATGTTTATAAATATTTGATTTTTTCTGTAATACTTTTATCTGATTGATAAATAATATATTTTGAACTAGTTTGGATGAATTTTCAGCAATCTCCAATGTTATTTGGGGAATAAAATGTAACAAAATGATAGAAAGTACGATACGTAACGTAAGTTACATTGTGCATTATTTGGATAGTTCATGGATTTTTCAGTAAGTGTCATAGTGATAACATATCACTGACCTCTTTTTTTCTGATATTTCAGAACTTTCTCCACTGAATCTTGTTAAATTGACAAAGTAACTAATATTACTTTATACAGATATTATGGCGCGGCTTTTTATAAAGTATGAAAAACTGGAATGTGGCTCCCATTGACCTCTTGCATGCCCACCCCCGATATAAAGCTCCAAAATTTAATCGCTCAATGTCCATTACCATATAATACTTAATTATATTGTTTTGGTAAAACGTAATATTGTGAATATTTAATGGAACACATATTCTATATGTTTTAAGCATACATCTATATATTATTTGACATAGTAAATTGCAATACTATATTAACCATGGCCGTTTTCTAAATAAATTTTTTCGTTACCATCACACACTGAACAATTATAATTTTACCTTGACATTATAGCAAATCATTCTTCTATTACTTCTTTTATTTTCTAATAATTTCTTAAAGCACAAATAATAATGAAATTCATTATCGCTAAAGGTCGAATTTTCTTTCTTGAAAAATTTTATATATTTATATTTTGAAAAAATTTGTTGATAGAAGATATTTTGAAAGAAATGAAGCGCCGTAGGACTTTTGTTTTATCACTGAAATAATAAATTAAGAGATAATTTTCTCAACGAGTTGCTGCTACGTAATCGTATATTTCATTTATCGGCTAAGACATAGCGAATGAAATATCACCCAAGGATGTTTTGTTTAACTACTTTTTAGGAGCGTCTGAAAGTTAATCTGTTCCAGTCATAAAAAAAAGAAGCTGCAATAATACTTATTCGTATAAACGTAAATATACGCTTCGAATAATAACAATCTGATTTCATTAATTTTCGATAAAAAAAAGTGTAGAAATCTGTACACCGAAATAATTAAAAAAACAGTGCTATTTGGTTTGTATTTATTCCATCAACTGACAGATCGCTGACATGATTGATAAAACTTCGAAACACTTAGAAATTGAAAATATTTCTTACATGATCGCGATTAATCTCCCATTCCGACAAATGTCACCGTATCACGCGTTGTATTCTATAATGAGCCACGAGAAGTAAGTTCTTACACCTTATACAGAACATCGTATTGAGGTCTTAACGTTAATATAAAATATTGACTTATAATCATCATTTATGATTTTATATAGAGCCTCACTTCACTTCTTTTCAAACGCTCAGTATTTTTATATTATGTACATGTAAACCAGTGGTTCTCAAACTGGGGCCCACTGTCCTGTAGGGCAGTGATGGACAATCTCTTTTAGCAGTGTGTCAGAATGAAAAGAAAAGATTTTGCCGGGCCAATATAATTCATTAAATACTTTAATTTCTATGTAAAATTTTGCACGAGTCTTTTTTACACACTTGAATTGTAAACGTGTATGCCATTATTTTTAATTCGGCGGATCGTAGTTTACCCACCACTGCTCTACGGGACGGCAAAGGGACACCTAGGGGGCCGCGAAGGGGCCTCATAAGGCCTCGCGATGGGGCCGAATTTCTCGACTTCTAGACGTCGTAGCGGGGTGAATCTTGTAACGTTCTACGCTGCATTTAGCGTTCTTTCGTATACCCCCACTTACAAATTACTAGATTTACTTGTCTCAACTTAATTCTCAAAATCCCGACTGCGCTCGATTGCAAAACAAACCAAGCGTGCTACAATAATTTTCCACAATGAAGCGATTGCTAAAACTTCGACGAACGTACGGAACCCACTTTTTTATTAAGATTGACTCAGAAATGCGCAATATATGATTTTTTTGAGAAACTTTTCTCTCAGAAAGGGGACCGCGAACGGGCGACTTCGAACTGTTATAGGCAAAACAAATGCATCGTCGCAGATGCACCCATTGAATGCACATTTGATGACCAAAATTTGCACATTTTCTGAAGAAATGATTTGTTTGTCAACAAATGTTTTGGTAACAGTAGCTTATATGTTAATTGTAGTTAATTTGACAGGGTCCGCGAAAAACCTAAAAAATTGTAAAGAGACTTTCACACAAGAAATCCTAAAAAATGTTTGAGAACCACTGATGTAAATGATACGATCGATCGTTACATTTTATATCGATCAATTTACACGTCCTTCTCTTACCGATTAATCGAACTTTCAATCGATAATCGATATGTAACGGAGGATGAAATCGAATTGTGATTATATCGACATCTATGAGCGGAGTTAGAGTTACGTGTTACATTACGTGTCAACTTTCAAACTTTTGATACAATCACGAGCGCCGTCAGCGAGCGTCCATCTACAAATTATGAAATTAATCGAATTGAAAGATTTTCAAAAGTAATTCTAATATAGTCGAATAAAGCATTATAAAAATGTAGTCCAATTGTAGTTTTTCATGGCGTAAAACAGAATTCTGATTGCGCAATGGCAATAAAAATAATTGATGTAGTTTGACGAAGACTTTGATAATTTAAACTTTTGAAAGAGCGAACGAAAAGTAGCGTCTATTTCTATCGATAATTATAATCATTATAATGATAATAACTTTAATAATTATAAATATTAATATTAATGATCGAATTGATTCTAGTTCCATTTACAATCGGAAATTATAATGATTACGAGGACAATGTAACACTAACTTCACTAGAATTAGTGTGGATGAAAATACATTTTAGTTGTGCTAAGAAATATGATTTATGCATATCGAAGAATTATTTAACGAAGTTCGAAAGAAATTCAGATACGTCTACACGTTCTCGTACTTTGTATAATTTTATTTGGATTATCAAAATGTATTTTTCTTTGAATTAGCAATTCAATTAACGGTACATAATAATCGTCTACCTTCCACATTCCGACGCTTACATTTGAGGAAAATGTATCGTATTATCTCTTTACGGAAGATCGATATTCGCAGATTGAAATTTAACGCCTTTCTCACCTGATTATTAATAAAATTAAAGAATTTCCCATTTTTTCATTCAGGTATTACCGGGTATTTAATTCAATTCTTTCATTATGCGTTTGGCTGTAAATTTTTTACTGCAAAATCGATCTTATAATCATCATTCAACTTCACGTTTTTGAGATTGAAATATAAAAGTGTTTATGAGCTTTATAATGGTTCGTTACATCGGTATATAATATTACATAATTATCTTGCACAAACAGCTTTAGAATGGAAGAAATTAAAATTCGAAATTACACTTACGATGGTCCGTCTAACGATCAATAGATAATATATTAATCCATTTAAACCAATTGAGGAATTAACGCTCTATTCGCCTAACTGATGTTCAGTCTCTCGTCGTATTTTGGAACGGCTACGCCAATGAAAAATTCATCAAATAGTTTTCACGCCTATTTTCTCAAAATTGTCGATGATCGTCATTCCGACTGAATTGAAATCTCAGATTGAATTGAATTCGGACCTCAAGTGGTTGAAAAACGGCGCATAATTTAGCATTCTTAAATCACTTAAACATCATTCTCACGAAAGGAAGTAAAACGTGCATTAAAATATATTACTTACGTATATCACTCAAACGTTACAAACTCCTTTCCAATGTTCACTTCAAACGCAATATTTGAGTTCGGTTTCATTTGATTAACATAGATCACACGATACAATCATAGTTAAAGTAAACTAATTACAGTGAAGTAATCGATGCAAGCGTACCAATATCTTACTCGTCGCACGTATTATAGATTAAGATACATCGATCATTAGTATTCCCGGCATAGATATTTGAATAATCAAATGTTAATTACATCGTAAACAGTCTACTTAAATTTTACTCTGACATTATTTAAATTTCCTCGTTTCACGTCATTTCTTTGTCCTTCCGTTAATTAGCATCACAATAACGACGTCTGTCGTGATTAACATTACTCGTCTATAATCTAACATACTCGATGACAATAATTGTGCATAGTGGCGGGACGCTTCACTTTTTTTTTTCATATTTGGTAGTGCAAAAAAAAAAGAGAAACACATTAATTGTTGGTATCGACACATAACATTCGAAACATTCGCTTCGAAATATTTAAGAATCGGTAATTATACTACTAAAACTGAATAGTTCTTTTCTTACGGAAACGTTACATACTAAGAGACATACACGGTTGCGTTTTAAGGCAAGAATAAAAATTCGAACGATCGAATTGCGATGTGAAAAGTCCGGCCGACTCGAGAAAATAAATCGCGTTCGCGCATTGAACGCGACACTAATTATAAGAGGTTATCGATATTCAAAATTATTTGTCAGACATTCATAAATATATATAAATATAAATATATATATATATATATATATATATATATATATATATATATTTCGTTTGTTTATGTGTATGTGTACGAGAATGCGTGTGTGTGAAATGTGTGTAGATATTTATTTATACCTTAAGACTAATATATAACATTTTTACCCGGCATTTCGATAAGACTCCAACAGATATAATTAAGTTTATACTTTCAGCGTGTAACCAGACCAGACCGGTGTCACGCCACTTAACAAGTATCTATTAATCTAAATTTAAGCGCTTAATTAATTATTATCGATTGCGCCTCGATTACAACGATTTGCCCGCTATGACTCTGGCGCGTTATCCTTAAGGTGGCCATTCTAGATCGTAGACTATACCTCATTGTTTTCGAATGTGCTTCGAAACAATCGTTTTCAAACAATGCCTTACGTTGTTTGAAAATATTTTTGACTTAATTCACAAGCAAAAAATGTTTCTTAAAAGATATTTCATATATATTAACAACCCTTTGCGATTCGCCATGCCTACTCGACAGCTTTTTAATTATTTTTGTAATATAATACATATATTATGTTGGGAAAATTCCTTAAAGCTGATAAACATCTGAGTTCGAGGACACCGTGGACTTAATTTCAATTATGGAATTTGATTATAATTGTATCAGTTTCAGGCGTTCAACCCGGCGCACATTTTCGTATTGTGCATGATGAGTCGACGCGTGATTACAAGTCATTCATTTGTTATTATCGATAGTTCACGTCGTCAAATAAAAGCACAGCTTGTGGACCACCGGTAACACACACCGGGTTGAACGTGTTAATTGGAATATCCTTCAATGTTACGAATTATTATTACTATACATATTGATGTCTAACCGGAGAAAATTTTCCCAAAGTTAATTCCAACTAATCGTTGACAGATGTGAACAATAATCCGAACCGCAAAGAATTCAAATATTGTACCATGATCAAATTACACCGCGGAAGTAATTTATTCGAGAAATCATTTATCATTTTCCTTAATACCAGTAAAACATGAGCCGTTTATTTCGAAATTGGCATAAGTTTCTTTCTTCTTATGTTGAGAGATGCAAGACTTCGTACAAAAGCTTTCATGCTATAACATGTAACAGTTGAACCTTTTTGTATTAAATTCTGAAGAAATTTCATTCTGTTTACTTTGCCATTTACAATTCGAAAAGAAGATACTTATGCTTAGATAAATCTAACTAAAACACACTTTTTTGAAAAATTAACTTGTACCAGTTCAAAAATGGCGATAGATATCGCGACTTATGCCACGTTTAAAAATAATGACTGACATTATGTTTTCTCTCTTCTCCATCCATAGTCCCTTTTCCCACGCTTGATATTAAGCCATACCTGCACTAGATCACGTTAAATTACATATCCGATAAAATATGTAATCATATTATAATAAAACGGCAATTTTATCACATTCGAATTAAATGTTCGTGCTACGAAATTCAGAATATGACCACCTCAGTTATATCCTCATTACTCAATCGACATTTTTCTCTTTTTGTTTCTCACCCCCTCGCATTCTCTCAATCTTTCTCATCCCCTTTCATTCTTTTCTCTCGCGATGTTTTCTTTTATCTTTCTCATAGAATTTGCAAAATCTTCATCCCCGTTAATAAATTCAAACTTATTGTTTGCCACATTAAACACGCGCGGACGAAGCGCCAGACACTTGTTAAATACAAGAAAATTTTAGACAACGTTTTACACGGTGGGATCTCGAGTTCGTCGATGTCAAAGGTCAGCTTTGTGGACGAGGCTGCTGTCATCGTAAGTAAATTCAACGAGAAACGTATATCTCTTTTTGTTCCACGTTAAAATTAATCGATAGACACTAAATTATACAAAAGCTTGATACGAAGATTTCCAAGTTTTCATGTATTTTGTAACATCACATGTGTACTGGAAAGACATAGGCGTAATTCCATAATCCATGGGAATACTTTTATACATTTAAATTGGCTGTAAATTTAATGAAGTTAAAATAAATGGATGGTATGAAAGAATATTTTATTCGAATTCGTTAAACTCTAATCCGATAATTTAGTTGTTAGAAAGGAAGTTCATACAGGAAGAGTTTTCCATTTTTAATGCATTAATATTAACATTACTGTGACATTTAATTAAATTAATACTGAAATAGACAATATAGTGTATAACGTTTGAATTGAAGTTGATTATTGTTTAATCAAGCGTACGTAGAATTGCATGCTAGAACTTCAGTTCAAGATGTGATTATCTTTGATCGGAGCGAGATCATAATTCAGATACTAATACCGGGGCTTCATCTTTGATGAATTTATATTTCTCCAAAGTTCAATAGGTACAGTAGCATTCGAATGTTGTTGTTTTTTTTTTACATTTAAATGAAAATCTCGAAGTTATACCGAAATTAGCACACATATGATGTAAAACAATAAAGAATACATGTAAAATTGTATATTCGCAGAATTCGATAAATTCGTCTAAAGTCTTTCGAATTTTCGAAAGCGAACAATCAAGGTCGCTTACTTGGCAGTCTTCAAATTGATTGGATTCGTTACTTATTAATTTTGATATTTCCTCATATTTTTCTTGTCGAATTCGTGAGAGACAGTAACGCGTAACAGTAAAACGTCGCCAATTACAATAAAATTCTGTATCTTTCCGATGCAAAAATAATGTCAACTCTGACTTTAAAAAAGTGAAACACTGAATTTAATACAGCATTCTATCCAATTATCCGTACTTCTTCAGCGGTATTTAAAAAGGGAACATTTTAACAAAACATCCGATTCTACGTTCAATTGCTTTAAATCAATTCTCTAAAAATCATGATGCACGTAAGTACTTGCAAAATAAAATGCCTAAAACAGATGTTAAGAATTCCTGTACTACTTTCTTAAACGAAACCTTTTAGTCGCATTTAAAGACAGAAAATATGACTCAAACAGGAATATCTTCTTCATTCAGTGTTGCACTTTCCAAAGAAATTGCATTACCTTCCCAAGCACCGATTGCTCACAAAATTATCATCAGAACGTATCATAAACGTTGATCGCTACTGTATTAACAAATTTCCTAGTACCCGCCGTCGATTTGCATCCGATGAAACAGCGAAAAACATCCGCAAATCTGCCGAACTAGACGACTCACGTTCATGAATGCAATCTGCATTCTTGTGACCATGTATTTGCATATACCTTTCATTAGAATAATTAAAGTGCTCGAGCTCACGCTTCTACAACGATACGAAGTACGAGTCTAAATGTAATAGAGCTAAAAAGAGGGACCCGTGCATCGTTACCATAGCAAATTAAAAGAAAAAAATAAACGGTGCGCAGACATTCCTTGAGATCACTGATAGTCCTCTGATAGGTCGTCCAAGTAACACATTATAGGAGACATATGGAAAAAGCGCATAGAAAACGGAAAGGTGAAATGCACGATCAGCAAGAAATCAAATATGGAAATGGCTTAGCCTATAAAGCGTTACTTTTACAAACGTCGAATTATTATTACACGCTCGACACCACCATCGTCCTCCATTATGTCCTCTTTATCCCGGGACACGTCTTTCGTGCGGTATTTATTGGATAGGTACGACACAACACGTTTCTCTGTTTAAATTGAAATGAAAGAAGTCCTTAGAGCTACGATACGCTACATCGTGAATCGTTAAATTACAATTATTCATCGGGAACGCCATCACTGATATCGTACGAGGTTTTGACATTCTTAAAGCTGACAGTTTTAGTAGTTCTTGACATGCATTCGCTTAAGCGCTTCGTATATGTTTCCAGGGCTTAAGTGAAGTTAAACTTATACGCTAGAATAATAATGTAAGTTGCTGACGCTCTCTCGCAAATAGGGACACGTTTCCCAGTCCGTACATTGCGAATCAAAAGAAGACGGACAATGATCGACACTTTGAAAGTAGATGGACTCAAGTAAATGAGAATCGTGAGAGTGTCAAGTATTGCACGAAATTCGTTGAAGATTTACGTGGCAATTTGTCGATGATAGATTTTAAATTCACGTAAAACTGATGAAAGTACGCATTCTCATTCGTAGTCGATCATTGTCCCTACGACAATGTTATTAACAATATTTTACGGTGCTAGACTCGTTAACGCATACTCCGCTTTTATGAAACCTAAGATGAAAATCTTTTTCGAAGATCATAATAACGAAACGTCAAGGTCTTTGGTGGCGCATTGCGAACCGCTTACAAAAACTAACGGAACGTCCACAACGTTTTCTACGGTAATTTTGTGCAGAGATGGTGTTACAATGGAATTGACAATGAATTAAACGCTAATACTGTGAAACGATCTCACGGGCGTACAATCAGCCGCTGTAGTAGTCCTTTAGTGCTACATTACTCGGATGAATCGATTAGCTTCATCTTTAGAAATTAGCTTAACGAAGAACGCCACTTTAGAAACTCGGACGATTATGATCTCACGTGAATTAGCAAACGCATCTTTTTTTTTTTACTTTTTTTTGTTCTCCCCTTCTTAAGTACAGCCTGTTATAATTTATGGAAAATCGATCACCTGCAAGTACAATAATTATGCAATCTGTAAAGCTCTTCGAAGTACGAGCGCATCGGTTCGTTTTATTTTCTTGGAATCGTGTTTATAATTCATATGAATCTGTTGCACGTGGCATTTGTTAACAAATACAATACAGGGCTTTTTCATACATGCGTATGATGTGTTTATGTGTGTATATATAATATATATAATATAGGTATACAAATATAAATTATTTGCCTTACTTTAAAACGTGTAGGATACATGGTAGGAAGTAAACCCCTCTGTTTTGTGAATAGACCCGATTATTTAATTACTCGCTAATGTAGGTCATCTCATAAACCCGTTTCCTCGAATGGCTCTGGTTCTTTTGTTTTACCTCACGACCGTATTTAGGTACAAGTCTAGTCTGTGCCATCTATAGAAATATATGTATGTATACATGTATGTATACATGCATATATAAATATATTCATTTATTTATATATATTATCAAAACGCACTATTCGACCGGTCTTTTCAATGGAATTTGTTGCACCAGATTAAAAAGATCAGTAAATAATTATACAACTAATATCTCAATTCATCGTGTCGAAATAAAAATTACAAAATCTCTTAGTAAGCATCCCATTTTTTTTGTCCACCGAGCGTTAACTACTAAGTGGGGAAAATGATTTATGGATAAATTACTGAGGTATATTTACAAATGGAGGCTAGTTTTGTTATCGGGCGCAGGAAAATATCAAATAGTATCGTAGACCTCTGATAAAAAATCTCGCTTCAAAGGACCAACGATAAGTTTAAGACACGCGAAGACGAATAATATATAATCGAAGCTTCAACTTCCTTCAAATGTCTCGACTTCTCTTTTCCCCCCTCCCATTCCCATTTCCCCATCGATAATTTCTCAGCCTTAAATTGTTGGTATTTACTTGCGCACCGATTACACATATTTCGCAGCTGCTTTCAGCAGATCAATCGACTTAAAATCTAATAGATCTGTATGGCCTCGTTACGATTCAGATTGATGATTCGTAATTTACTAATAATTAAACTCACCGCGTGCGGACATTTTGGTACCTTTACACTCCCACAACACGAATAATAAACTTTTTGTCTCCTCGTTGATCGAGCTTCGCGCATTCTACTATTTCTTCCTCATTTTCTTCTTCTATTCTTCTTTGCCTCACTTTCTTATATAATTCCACTCGTAGATATTTAGTTGACTCTACGTATTTGCTGCCTTCTTGCTTCTACTGAAACTTATTCGAACGCAGAGATCGTCGGGGACGTTCGAAGATTATGCTCCGTCTTTTGTTGTTTCCAATCCCAAATCATATTTAACAAGTTACCTAATATTTTTCCTTCACGAAGTCAGACACTAGATATTAAATGTTATAACTGTAAGATACTCTAGAATACAGGCTTAAATTTACAACTAGAATAAATATTGTTGATAGATCAAGGTCCTTTTCATACTTTCCGAGATAATATTAACATTATATCACTTGTAAATCTAGAATTAGAATCATTAATACACAGGACCGTACAAATTCCAGGTACCAGGCTCGTGGTTCCTTGAAATTTCGTATATCATCTGAAAATAATCATTTTCAATTAGTTACTTTTTCTCTACCGATTCGGAATGTCCATTGAAACGTGAAACTTCAAATCCTAAAGAGTGTTTCATGGAGCTAATTCCAACCTGGCATCTGGATGCAAAAATTGTAGAATCCTGTTAAACACACCCATCGAGTTTTCTTTTCATTTACAGACTGTGTAAAGCTTTCAAGTTTTTACTTCAGTAATGCAATAGCATTCTCTATCTTGATATGATATTTATCTATTTACTAATACTGTCCGACAAATAGGAGTAAGTCGAATTGTAATTAAAAGAGCGGCCCCACACATACACGAACGATGTGCTAATAACAGCGAGAATTCTTTGAGAACAATGATTTTTTTTTCTTTTTACTAGTGTATTAATGATTCTAATAATACACAGTAAACGACCTGTGGCGCGCGACATATCGATACATAATTATTATACATTACATTATCCTATCTATTGGGTCTACGTTAGTTGTTTGCCAGGCTCTTAATACGATTATTGCGTTTAAAACCATTATTGTTCCGAAAGATTATTGAAATAGATTCCATCATTTGCACCCGAATTGTAGTTCATACGGTTAGAATAAAAATATAAGGACCTTAATGTTTGCGTTACGAGTCAAATAAAACGTAGCTTATCCTAGAATTTCGCATTGCATTTCCAAACTGTTTTTCCAGCTACCGAATCATCTGCATCCTACTATATTTACTTTAATCTTTCCTTGCATCGATGGGGCTTTGTCATCAGCCCAGATCTAATGCCATATAAATTCAACTTATAACGATAGCTCTCTTTTGCCTGAACAGATAACGCTTCATTGCCTCAGATACCACATTATGAGATGCCCGTTGCGTTTATCGAAATTTCTTTTGTAGATATATTTATCGATACGAGTAAAGTGCTACCACAGTTCAAGCAGCGTCATTGTTTATCGACGTAAGCGTACATGACCTCTGTGCCACATGCAAAAACAACAATGTTAATGCAAACTAAAACAAAGTGAATAAAAATGTACATTGATCGTTTCTTTAGATAATAATATTAAATTACACAAAAGAGACGTGGTTCCTTAGTTTTTATACACAGCTAACGATAATAATGTCCTACGGAATCGTGATTCGAAACATCATATTCCTTTGTAAAATGAATGATCCTCAATCATTCGTTTTGTTTCTGTTATACATCCTGCGAACTGTTTTAAATTGTCATAATTGTGTGTGTGTGTGTGTGTTTGTTTTACGTGTCACGAAGTATCTTCGAAGATGACATTAGATTTAGACTGATTGAAACAGTGCCATATAAAAGATAGTTAGCATGTTATTTAGCAGATGTGGCACGACGTGATTTATGACACTAAAGGCATTACACAACACGTTGTTTAATCAACTTGCCACAACTTTGGATCTTATACTAAACAGATCCCTAACTTTACTTTGGCCATTGGCTTGGAGACCATGATGATTAACATTTACAAATCTTTTCCCCTCATTTGCAGCTCCTATCGACAATGCATTACTTGATGTGGCCAACTTTTTTTTAACATTTGCGATAAATATAATATTTATAGGTAAAACATCGTCTCATGGGCATGATCGCAAATATTCTTAAGCATGATAATAATATACATGCTGAT
This sequence comes from Cerceris ruficornis, assembly GCA_963989415.1. Lineage (NCBI taxonomy): Eukaryota > Metazoa > Arthropoda > Insecta > Hymenoptera > Crabronidae > Cerceris > Cerceris ruficornis. The sequence goes on from OZ022527.1 coordinate 5,724,032, forward strand.
ATTTCGCTTCACTTATAAATCTAAAATCTTTTTCCTTACAAATAATTGCTGATCCATCCCACGTAAAATGATAACTATGCACATATAACAAGATAACAGTCTCGCGCGAAGCGATTTATACAATTATGAATCCGAGCAGAAATATGATCCTTCTTTTTCCTTTTTTTGTATTCTACAAATGCTAGAGGTAATTTAACCCCTAAAGAAAATAAGCGTAATACGCACAGCAGCTGATTTGTATGTCAAATTGTTCATTTATGTGGTCTTTACCGCGAAAGGACTCACCCAGTCGAGCTGCGTACGCCTTAATCTAATCTAAAACATGATTAACTAAAAGCACCTCTTTTAAAACCTACTTTCTAGAATGCTTAGAAAGTCCGTCCAAAACCTTATTGATGATACGTATTAAATAGAAGATTAAAAAAAAAAAGAAAAGAAAAAAAAATAAGAAAAGGAAAACGAAATTTAATGTAAGACTTTCCGGTGTGACTTAGGAATTGGGCAGACTCATCCAATTATAAAAGTAAGCAAAAAAATTGACCACTCAAGAAGATTGTCTAGCATTTAAGTAGTCTAGAAATAACCGCTTGCAAGATATGATGATCACCAGCTCATAGGGTGCCGATTGCATGTGTATGAGAGAATTTCAAGGTGAAAGAATTATGCGAAATACATAACCCGCTTTGTGTTCGCATGAACCGTGATGGCTCTTGCCATTGCACCTGGTGTCCTGTCTTCGCTGGAGCCTGATTGGTGTGACCCTTCTCCGCTAAAAGAATTAAAATTAAATTGTAATTTCGTATGTCTTATGTCACGGATAGGGTGACTATCTAACTTTATAGCCTTAAAAACGTCTATTATAACGCGAAATTAGAAAAACAGTTTCTTAGAAAGTTACAAGAGAGAGAAAAAATATCATTACGGAAAGCTATGGAACTTTCGTGAGAAACGTTTTTTCGAATTTTCTGCTTACGGAATATGTTAGGGTAATGAAGTTGTTGTGATGCATCCTGTATACCAAATATATAGAATGTTTAACACGTCAAATATTATTGGCTTGATTATTAAATTTCAAACAAAGTATTTTTTTTGTTTCTTTAAATACTGAGAAATTACGAGCGTGATTCATGGTGTGGCGTTTGAAACACGGGCAGAACTTTATGAGGCAATTTAATAAATTCGTGATAGATTTAAATAAACTTTTTAACCAAGATAAGCAGCAAGGCATCTTCCGATGGGCATTTAGAATAGATCGAAATTCCACTTGTTTTCAATTTCAAAATCTTAGGAAATTTTCCTGTAACAAGCCACTGACGGCTCCACAAACAAATTATTACAATTAAAGGCTATTCTAATTGTAAACTAAACAAAACGTAGTTTAATTTCAACGGTTCATGCTAAAATAGAAAAAATAAAACTTTTCACGTGATAATTTAGTATAACATATGAATTTTTTACCCGGTTCGATCTTGTGAATGTGCTTTGCGCATCGATTTAACATAGGAAAGTTGTATTTTTGCAAGAGAAAAAAAGTTTCTCAAATATTCAACTTCAAAAATATCAACAAATATTCACCTGTCATGCTCTTTTTCAACCAGGTGATATCTGGCTCGGAATGCTACGAGATGAGCATAATATGCTGGTGCAGGTATACTAACGGATCTCGTACACCTGACATACGTGTGACACAACTGATAGGTAAGACACTGTAATTCATCGCTCTCGAAGTGATTATCATCCCAAAGAACATGGTAATGTGACGGTCGTGATGTGCCCTATAAATAAAAAAAAACAAACATGTAGATCGCACATGAAATTAATTGAATACACAATAATAAACCCCTATTATCTGGAAATACTCGTTTATACCTGAATGCCCTGATGACTGCACAAATAAAAATCAAATTCTGTCGGATGCGTTATGCAGACATCGACTGTCGTTCCGGCTGGGATGTTACCACTTTTCCCACTTTGTTCTTTCTTTTCCGCGCAGAATAAACGCGTGTGATGTCTTTTTTGTACAACTATGAATGTTACTCCGGGTTTATAGTCGTCTTCGAGTTTCATACAAGCTTCTCGAATGGCAGTTAACTCATGTTGCAACACGTGCAAAAACTGGCCTTCCGAAACACCATCGCGGTAAAGAATTATCCTATGTGGTTTGTATCCACCCGTGCTCTTATAGAACATAATGAGAAGTTCCCTGAAAAAAAAATGTATGCTTAAAATTCATATATTACTCGAATAAACTTAATATATTTTCTTCTAATATTGCAATGTATCTATAATCTCCGTTAACACTTTAATGGCCGCTCATACAACATGTGTGTGATAGCCGGAACAGCTGTTAGTGGTAGTGTTAGTTAATTGTTATTGTGTTCATTTCGTGAATTTATATAAAGTTTCTTCAATTTAATTCTTTAAAAATATTGCCGGTCCCTGGCGAAGTTTAACTGCGTAGACATGCGGCCATTAAAGTGTTAAAGGCGATAAATGACGCTTTTTAAACCAAACTTAATAAAACGTTAAAAAGCAAAATGCCGCAATAATAATAATTTAGAAAACACAATATTACTGATTATTACTACTTCTTGACTCTGGTGCTAAAGTTTCCACATTTTTATACAGAGTCAAGTGTTATTAGTGCCTATGTTATTAAAGACTGATAAATCGTTAATGAATTTTGCCCTTACTTCACCATAGAACTAAGCTCCTGGATAATTTCTTGCCTATGTTGTTGAACCCTAACAGTAGCTGCATATCGAGAAGGATGAGCATCCATGCTACCGACTACCGCAGCAATGCTAGGTTTTTTATTATCTCCAGCAGGAGGATGAGTCACATCGGCTCCCAGGAATATAACAGGTGCATTAAACACTTTTGGTCTGATACTGGGTACTAGAATACTATTAATGCCACCTAATTTTACGTTAATTTTGAGACACAAATTAGACAAAGTCTGTGGTGACGTTTTGTTAACATTCTTCGCTTGCACACACTGCGTCGCCATACCCAATAACGTGTCTCCCACTCTCTTAACTTCAGCTGCAGGCATAAAACAAAATATATAAAGTAAATCATTTTGCCGTGTAATAAGATAATTAAAACTTCGACACTAACCGTACCATACGCGGTTAAATGATCGATTCAAGGGAATGAAGATATGTAATGTTTCGTATTATCAACTAAACGCTTATTTCTGAGTAGTTTCCTGTATAAAATTGACAAGCTCCTGCATTTCTTTTGAAAAAGTATTATCGTTACTTTATAACCGTTCAAAGACCTGCTACGATAGCGAGAGGTATAGGTAAAGTGCCGGTACGGTTAGTGGTAAAATACAATCGTGTATACAATTACCATATACAGGAGTTTTTCCAGGCAGCACAACACAGACTAATTGCAATGATGCAAAGGTACATTTTAAATATCTAAACATGGGCTCTACTTGATCAGGCCCCGTAGCATATTTACAGAAACACGGTTGTCCAATGATTGGCATTCCGGCATCGTTACTTATTTTCTGAAGTTGTGCTGTAAACATACGTAGCGCGTCTTCGCGCACGGTTCTTTGCGGCGCGAAGCAAGCAATTGCCCAAACTCGTATTTCCACACCAGTGAAGAATTGCTTGCCGCGCATGTCCCATACACCTTGATTAGGCATAGCCTGCTGCTTCGTCTTTGGAAGAAAAAATACGCCATTTAATATCTTACACATTATTGGAATATCATATAAATAATTCGAGCGGATGCACCAGTCTTTCTATACTGTCCATGCAAGCATTGCTCTTTTAATTGTACTTTCATCGAACCATATAAGTATTATTTATTGATAGCTTAATGTCAATGAAATACATACAATTTATTACTATGATAAATGAAATCAGTGTTCAAAGTATCAGTATTTTACTGCATGGAACACGGAACTGATAGCATCAAGCAATGACAAATGATATTGGACTGTGAATGTAAAGCAATATTTTTAAACGAACTATATGAATTTCATACGACATACTTAAGGTTAAATGTTACCTGGAGAAAAGTTACATATTGATTATATTTCACTGTTTGTACAGATACTTTTTTGTTCTAATTACACTAACAGTCCATATATCAAATCAACCAGGTCTAGAACCCATGCATTCATTTGGCGACCATCTGTTTTATTTATGTTCGAAAATAAATGCCAAATATGATTTTGATCAGATTTGATATTATTTTGAACGAAATGAAATATAATCAATTATTTCGTTTTCACAATAAATGTGAATGTCGGAAGAGGTAATGTCAACTAGACTAAATTTCATTTGAGAATAGCTCGTATTTAAAGGACACGACTTATTACACTTCTTTTACACCCTATGTAAATTAAAATCTTTTTATGCTCATAGTATATCTCCTAATCTCAGAAAACAAGTATAAACGAACCCATCGGAAGAATAATAGGCAATTCACAGTATACCCATCGTATGAACTTTTGTTTACGTTTATTCTCTAGATTCTGCGAGCATACTATAACTTTCTGTATTACGCAGCACCGCAAGAACACGACCCTACCGAAAATAATACAAGAGCTTCTGCAAATGTGTAATTTGACTAGACCTGACTGATTGAGTTGGAAGTTTCTCACCTGTCCACTGACGGAACTTACGCGCCCTCCGTACTGGAGCTTGGGCGGAGGTAGAACACGACCCCTAACTTCCACCATATTGTTTGATATAGTCAGGCCGAATTCTTGAACGTACGAGTCATTGTTAAAATCCGCTCTCCTAACCAAATTGTTTATTTCTCGTTCGCGATCTGGCGCGGAACGGGCTGTAGCTTTGATCATAGTGGATGTTTGCATATCAGTTAGTTTCTTGATGCAACGTTGCCCAGCGACGATATTACAGACCTAATGGACGATATGTTATGAATTATAACGATTTAAAAATTCTATCTTGAATGTGCACGTTCGTTCGACAAACCTCTAGCGGCAGATACGTGTGCTTATGCTCTTGTCCAACTTGAAGGCAAGGAAGATGCGCAGAACGCAACTTCATTTTGTATTTGTCTAAGAAATATTTCGCAACGGTACACTCAACCGTTTGACCGTTTTCTAGTTGCAGCGGAAATCTAAAATTAACAATGGATAATTAATCAATAGAGATCGATAGCCAAGATGATCGATAGTGAATCGCTACTGAATTTTCAGTTTATAACTGATACACTTACGACTGCATTTGCGCTGGTTTACGCGTGACATTGCACACTCTATATTTTCGTCTCATAGTTCCGCAGTGTGTAATTTCAATTTTGAGTCCTTTAATTTCTTTGGTAAACTTGACTCGTTGCGAGTCCGTAAGAGGCTTTTTTTGATCACTTAAGTCTCGAATATCCAATACTTCGCACATGAAGTCAATGACACCCTGTGCTTTGTAAAATGCAGTTGCAGAAACTAAAATACATACAGATCCGTTAGTAATTATTGTATAAAAATAATAGGACAGAGATTGTAGATACAAATAGCTTTAACATTACCATCAATGTTCAGCATCATTTTCCACTGTGACGGTCTGACAGATTGATGGAAACCAAACCATACTTCTCTGCCTCCACCCAATGGATGATAATATCCATCTGGTGAACTGAAGAATGATCTACCTACTGGAGTGTATGTCATAGACGGTAAATGCCTCATTACAACATCTAAAGCAAGTATAGCATCGTATGGAATTTGTCTTGTACGTCCCTCTAGGGCCTCTTCCAAAGCAAACAGCGAAACTTGGGCCAACCATTTTATCACCACTCTAAACACTCTGTCTTTACCCTCACCAGGCAGTGTTACCTGCAAAGGAAAACTTGGATTTAGCTTAGTTAATACTTATTTGTACATTAGCTTACCTCTAATTCTATTTTATCAGTTCCAATTGGCAAGGGGTCCCTTGTGTACAAATTATTTCGGCCATCAAACACAGGCTTAAGAGTACCAAATATTTTGCTATATGCATGAACCATTGTTTCTATAATTTCTCTATTAACTTTGCGTGGACATTTGTCGGGTTGAATGTTGATATCATAATGATGCACATAACCACGTGGCATTGTAATTTGGAAGTGATTAGCTCTTAAACCGATTGGCCTGCCCTCGCGCCCTATATTTGGTCTCCGAGGGCACGAAAACACTGAAATAAAATTGAAAAAGTAATGTAAAACATGAAGAATCTTATAACGCGGAAAAATAATTCTACTGTATTTTAAAGCTAGAACTACCAAAGTGATCTAAATGAAGGGTTTCTCTCTTCTTTTTTTTTTATAAAAATTCCTTAACTTTTTAGAGAAGCAGTACCACAGATATTCTATGTGTATCTTATAGTACAGGGTGTTTCCAAATTCTTGTCATGGCTTTCAGGTGTTGTTCTACACCTCCGTGTGGATGGACATTAGAGAAAAAAACCTGCCGCAAAATTCGCGGAAGAGTAGCTGATTTTTTACCGGCTCATCGCATTCGTCTTGTTACGTAGGTAAAATGTCTCAGAGGAACCATGGGTCAGAAACGAACCGTTCTCTCGCAAATTAACTTTTAATTGTGTCTCCGCGATTTAATTTTCACTTAGTAAGTGAGACTACCAGGTCCTTCGACAAGAAACACACGAGATATCCCTGCTGGCTCGAATAGTTAAAGCAGAGGCATGCTCCACGAAATTAGAAATTGGAGGAGTAGGTCACTGAACCACTAAGAAAAGTGCAAGTGTTTATGTTCATCTTCCCAGGAGGGCCCTTGAGCGAACCTGACACCGAACGCAGATCATCGACATCTTCCTAGCCTCCGAAAAATTACATCGAAAGATTCCGTTCGAAAGGAAGTCATTTCCACCACCTTAATACAGATAAAGACGGATAAAAAAAGATATGTGTTAAGCATTTCTTCGAGACCTGCTTCTCAGGTAAGTTTAATAAAAATCGGCGTTCACATAGTCAACGAAGACGAAGACGATATCTAGATGTGCACATATGGCTGCCAATTGTTGGTTTAACAGATTCAAAAAGTGCAGTGCCCGGCAACAAAAGAGGGACTTCCGCTTTCTTCCAAATTCCTCCTTCTTTCTAGATATCGCCTTCGTCTTTGTGACTATGTGAACGCCGATTTTTATTAAACTTACCTGAGCGACAGGTCTCGAAGAAATGCTTAACTCATATCTTTTTTTACCCGTCTCTATCTGTATTAAGGTGGTGGAAATGACTCCCTTTCGAACGGAATCTTTCGATGTAATTTTTCGGTGGCTAAGAAGATGTCGATGATCTGCGTTCGGTGTCAGGTTCGCTCAAGGACCCTCAGGGGAGAACATAAACACTTGCACTTTTCTTAGTGGTTCGGTGACCCAGTCCTCCAATTCCTAATTTCCTGGAGCATGCCTCTGCTTTAACTATTCGAGCCAGCAGGGATATCTCGTGTGTTTCTTGTCGAAGGACCTGGTAGTCTCACTTACTAAGTGAAAATTAAATCGCGGAGACACAATTAAAAGTTAATTTGCGAAAGAACGGTTCGTTTCTGACCCATGGTTCCTGTGAGACATTTTACCTACGTAACAAGACAAATGCGTTGAGCCAGTAAAAAAATCAGCTACTGTTCCGCGAATTTTGCGGCAGGTTTTTTTCACAAATCTCCATCCATACGGAGGTGTAGAACAATCCCTGAAAGCCATGTCAAATAATTTTGAAACATAAATGAATTCTGTTCTTCCAAAGTACTTATTTGATATATTTAAATATAACAAATTTAACGTTAATTCTACAATTCTATGCCATATTCATATCGGGAGATGCTACATTTAAAGCATACATAGAAAAAAATAAGTCTAAATTGCTACATGTCGCAGGAAAATTAGAGTATAAAAGGCTAGAGAAAATGTCATTGATGTAGTTACTTGGCAGTTCTGGTGGTTGAGGAGGAGTGTGTGTTTGCTGTGCGGGAACAAGTCCCAAAGAACTGGGAGCAACAACATTGCTCCCAGCTGCTCCAGCTGCCCCGACAGAAGAACTTGTTGCAGGTCCAGGTGGGGGAGCTGAAATACAAAAATATAAATAAGTTACATAATAATTGATCGTTCGTAACTAGGCTACAAATTGAATCATTATATCAATCAAATAGACATAGCGTGATATACCTTGAAAGCATAGTACGTACGTATGAAAAAGTATTAAAATACGTATGAAAAAGTGTTAAAAGTAAGAAAATTGATAATAAAATATGGAAGTTAAAAACAACTAATACCGACGAAAATAATATATTTCAACATCTCACATACAAAGAAAAAATACAATCTACAGATATTATATGAATATTATTAATTTAAAATTTTAGTCAATTTAGATTGAGTAGTTTCATATAGATTTCAATACTGGTAGAATTTAATTCAAATTGTAAAAATATCATTGGTCCAATAAGACATCTGTCTCTAAAGTATCTATGTGAATATCTTTTATATCAGAATTATACATAATTGTAATGCTTTTCTGAAAGGTCTGAACTTTGTATATGCATAAAACATATGTAATAACAAAACATGTATACATAATACAACATATGTTAAACTGTATACACTCATAATAACTATTTAATTTACATTAATATGCATATAAAACAACTGGAACCATAACAGAAGATTTAGAGAAGATACAGCAGCATTATCAAATTGGAAGTGTTTAATAAAATACAATTTTCCTGACCATATAAAGTTGTGTATAGAAAATATATGATTTTGAATAATATTTTTGTTTTAAGGAACACGTATATTTCAATTGTTTACAGTCAAGTTTGATCTTTAAAATGCATTCTGTACAGTAATATATTTAAAAATATTTATTTTCGTAAATATCTTTGAATATACAAAATATTAATACTTTTAAAATTATCCTCATATGCTCCATTACAAATAATTTCAAAAAACCGCCCCTTTTTTCGAAAACTCCGAATTAAAGGCCAGCTTATTTTGAACAGAGTAACATCAATATTTACAGTAACTGAAAGATGTAGAAACATTTTAAAAATATATGTATCAAAATTATATTGACACATTTTATAATAAGGGGTAAGTCAAACGTGAAATAGCAATTGAAACGTGGAAGGTCATAAGGTGTCATCATTTTTCGAAAATACGTAAGAATTAACACGCTTTTACATTATCAACGTTTTTATTTACAAAATTTCGCTGTAACGTTTTAAATAACGGATATTCAAATACCTAAACATGTACAGCGGCGACATTGATAAAAATATTCGTGTCTAATACATGATACAAGGCATGATCTAATATGTGATACAAGCAAAAAAAATATCCCGTCAGTATTAGACGCGTATAGTCTCGTACACATCCGTACTCTGACGGATCAGAGGCAAGTGACGACACATTGTGCCTGTTGAACGAGGTTCATTCGAGGTCATTTTTTCAATTTTCCTCGATCCCCTAAATTTCAATTTACAATCGATGATAATGCTCATTAACGCATGCACATTTCCAATGGATTTCAAGCATCCCGAAGTAATCAAAGAAGAACAAAGAGCGAAAAACCACTCGAGCGATGAGATTCTATCCCTGCTTAGACAAACTGAGAGTGATCTGTCTTGGAGTATTATCAAGTAAAGCAAAGGAAAACAAACGGTCCACGATACTCACGCTGCCCTACAGGATACATTTTTGCAGCTGACGATGAGAAAGACCAGATAACCACTAATAAATAAGTAAAAAATTTAACATAAAACCCACTGGCCGCACAACACACACTGCGAACGAGACTGCCTTCTGCAATGGCTGCCACCAGCTTGATTCCAATTGGTCTTAACTTAACCAATCGGTATGCAATTAATAAATCACTAATTCATAAATTTTCGCGCCATCGAATTCTTCAGAAAGGACCTTTCATTTAACATTTCAGTATAATAGCATGTTCATTATGCTCATCGAAAACTGACGCTATTTATGATACCTATGAAATGCTCAGAAATGTATTCACCATAGTGCAACTCTAGTTGACAGTACACGATTATCACATGTTATATTCAAATTGTAAGAAAACATAATCGTCGTATAAGTATGCAAGATCAATCGTCAAGTATTTTGCAATATGTTGAGGTTTAAATTATTTGAAAGTTATCCGCTGAAGGCTTGATCAAAGTGTAAAAATGTGCAACGAAAAGTAGTCGCTCGTTATGTTGGCAGCATTGTAACGGCAATTCATTTTCCCTAACACTGCATCGACAGTGATACAACACGCGATTGCGTGCTCGATCATTTCCGAAATGTCGATTCCATTCAGCGGTACACGTTCACGTTCTAGGGGTGTGATTAGTGCAATTGCCAAACATCTAAGAAACTTGACTTTAAAGCCAGTTCAAAGAATTCAAATAAAATTCGATCCATTCCATGAAAGTTCTGCGGAAACGAGGTTAGTTCGTTGAAACCATTTGTATGTTTTCCCTCAACGTTTCGTCGCACCTCCTTTGATTTTCATTTTTACTAATCTAGGGTACAATCGTTTGATTTTATGCATTTTTTTAAAATTCTTACAAAACGTTACGTAATTACGTCAATAATTTAGTTCGATGTTTGCGTGATAATAGTGTCGGAATTTTTCAATCTTATTTTTTCAAATGCAGCATTTCATAGATATAATGACATCTAGCATACAATGTTTCTTTTTAAATGATTTATTGTTATGGGTGTAACGTATTCAATAAAAGAAGCAACTATCCTCAAAGTTGTGTCCACTCTTTCAATAAGTAACGATTAACTACGCTTGTCGCGGGTTTGGTTAGTGTGCAATGACGTCAATACTGCGCGCATGTGCAACAAGAAATTCCTAGTAGCTAGCAGACGATATGCAGCATCTGTATTTTTAGAAAAACTTTTCGATCGTTCATATCCACATTGAAACGCGATAAAACGTAGTATTAAGTGTGAACATTTCTTTTCTTTCGATATTGTGATTTCGAATTTGTGAAGAACCTGTGATCTTTCTATCGCGAACGACAATAAGGTAAAATTGGTATATGTATGCAACTGCATATATCGGCTGAAAGGTGCATCAGTTCGATTTTAGTTTAATCTACTAGCATTCTTTGGAAAAATTTATCGCATTAAGTTTACATTATCTTCGAAATTCGTGAAATTTAGAAATCCTCGGGAATATTTTCAGCTATTTCTATCTGCTTAAAAGCTTCGTATGTAATTATGATTTAAAGTTACACCCATGTCTGGCTTCTTTACCTTCGAGTATGATTAGCGATCTAATTATTTAAAAAGTTGAAGTTTCGCTTTAAGCATGCGAAAATGGAAAAGTTAATTCCAAAAAATATATACCGACAATATGATAAAAATTTATATTAACAAAATAAAGAAATTATTAACCAATGAAAGATTTCGTCGGTTTGTAGTAAAAATGAGTACATACATGTACAATGTTCCTTGAAATATTACTTTTCACAAGTTTTATCACTTATTATAAATTTGTAAGTATTAATTTCAAACTTACCACTACATTGTCCACATCCATAAGCTTTGCCAAGCATAGATACAGCTGTAGTTATGCGCAGAGAACTTAAGTCTGGCATTTGAAGCGGTATTTGTTGTTCCATTTGCGCCATTGTTTCTGAAACAATAAAATTAATGAATGCTAAAACATGTTGTTTAAAACTTTCACACACAATTAACCGTTGTAGTTCAGAAGTCACTCTCAATAAATAAAACTTTGTATTGGAAAAGATCAAGAGATTTCTATTGAATGAAAACTAGAGACACATTGACGATGGTATGTACAACCGATGACTCACATTTGGATATCACATCTGACAGTGTGTAACACTGGTGTACGATGCCCTTAATATTTTAATGTCCAGTGGTACCAAAGTGGTAACAGAAAACTAGAGATTTGATATATAAATACCATAAATACAGCCACTCAATGGCAAGAAACATGAATTACAGTACCAATGTCAATGTGTTACATGTTATTGACAGCGCCATATACCCGATGATAAGCTTTTACGATGTTTGCTATATTTGCAGAAATTTTCTCTTTCACATTACAACCCCAAAGATCACTGCAACAAATCCGTTTTGTACAGTGAAAACAAACATTGTCTGTGATCGGTCTGAACCTGTAGTAGCATTTAAATTAGGTGAGTATATTATATAATACAGAATATATAATTTCTATGGCACGTACAAAAAGATTATTGTTTAATTTTCTAACATACACACAGAAAAAAAAATTGACAATAAGCTTCAGAATGGAAAATTTTCAAAATTCTATATTTTAAAAAGTGTTGTTGCTATTATGGTCTGAAATTAAAAAAGACTATGAAGGAAAAATATCTTGCTTTTGTATCTTTTAGCATCGGGAGAAAATGTGGTAATGAAAAGCACAAATTTAACGGCTTTGAACATTTTGGAACTTTATAACAAACACATCACACCGTTAGCTCCGATAGAGAGTGAAGATAAGAGCAAACAACTACTTGAAGATCAGAAGAAAAAGCAGAAAAAGCGTAGAGTTAAAATCTTACCAGGAAGCAAACGTAGAGGAGTATTTTTATAAACTAATTGGCAGTCTAATAAACTATCGATTAAATTGGAATTTATGAAAATAGTGCAGTGCATGAAAAGTAGATGCACAAGATATAGCTTTGGAAAATAAAGTGTTTATTGAAAATACAATTGGGGCTCGACGTTATTATTTGTTCTATACGACTGGAGAATTTTCTTCTTTCTCTTTGTTTCTTATATCATACAGCGAATTAAACCTACATTGTCAATTCACCAGAGAAAAACATAATGATATATTGATTGAAAATTCTGCATTTAATCCTTCTCGCATCGACTTATGTAAATATTGAAAGAAAATAGATTGATAAATATCTCCAAGTTATATCGTTATATACATTTTTGTGATCGAGCTACAGAGAATCTATAAAGTCAGATCAGTTAACTGCTTACACTGCTCTTTACCTTATCCAAAGTCGTTTAAATTTATTTCCCGAATATAAAGGAAAGAAGCTAATTTCAAGATGGCTAGCGAAACATCTAATAAAAATTATAATATGAAACTTATTGACACTCTTTATAATCAAGTTCCAGCATTTACAGATGTCTTTGACGAAGAAACCTGGTATATTTTTGTTGCCTGTTTTGTAGCTGGAACATTTTTGGTTGCATTTATTCTCTCTAGATTTATTACTCTAAATCCTGTGGACTAAAATAATTTCCGACAATGTAAGGAAATGTCTCTCACATATATTTTTTGACTGTGAATTATATTAAACAATAATATGTCACATTGACAAGATTTCTCAATATATTCTAATATAAATGTTAACTGATAAGAAATTTTTATTATACTCATAGCACTGTATCATGTTACCATAAATTGTTATCCATGTAAAACAACTAAAGTCACAATAGTTTTGATCAATTTTGAACAAATCTCACTGATCTTTTATAAAGCCTTACACAGTGAATTTTTAAAAGTTATACAAGAAAGGAAACACTAATAGAAGATCAACCAATTTTAAGATAATAATTGTTTCTCTTTAAATACAAAAATTGGCCTTGTAACGAGAATAACTTAACACAAATGTATTTGGAAACCCGCTGCATTTTTATCATCTTTGAAATCATTATAATATTTATATCCTGTAAGTCTAATGTAATGAAAGTTATATAAAATTCAATAAAAAAATTTATCAAAAAATCAGTACGGTTATGTGTTATATATCTTTTCATTTCCAAAATTCAATTATTATTTATTGCATCAGAACGTTCTCTATAATTATAAGCTTTTTCATGTTCATTAGGTACATTTTTATCGGAAAATTACTGTAAGAAATTTCTAGCTATATGTAAATCATCATTTAAACTTTATTTAAACCTTGTTTCGACAGTACTGCTACAGAATTACCGAGTATCCAGGAGAAGTGGTATGAATTGAAAAATCTCTATCTTAAGCGCATGAAATTTAACAAATTACTTCTTATATAAAGAAAACTAATTATAATTTATTTTATAATGGTAGAATTTCGACGAAACTTGCATTTTTCACCATATACCATTTAGCCCGATCACTCGGCAATCAATCGCGTGCTACACACGGATAGAAAGATAGAAAATATTTAGTGGCCGAAGAATACGATTACACGTAAATGTACCAAGCATGCATTACTGTACACTGCATATTTGAATTTATCGATATTTATTTTTATTTTGCGATAAGGCTGCTCAAACGGTATCTCCACTAATCACGTTTATCGGTCTGCATGAAATACTATAACACTCGACGTTGAATTACATTCCTTAAAGCGAAGTTTATTTACGCATTTTTTTTTTATTCTACACTAACATAATAAACCAACAATTGGCAAATCATCGATTGGATAGGGTCAAGTAGAAAAGTTCAATAGACCGGTATAAGTTTGTGTTTCAAGTTCAGCAAGCTTTCCGATTCGTGTTTCTCTCTCATTCTCTTTCCCTCCCTTCCCCTTTTTCACCCCACCCCATAAAACTCAAACGTATGCGTGGGTTTCACTCCCTTTATTCTTTGTCTTTCTTTACCACCTCCCCATTGGCCTTGCCGATGCTATTTTCTTGAAATTTACAGCGTAGCTATTTTACACGTGTCCTTGAATCTTAAAGCGTAGGTCAAAAATGATCCGATTGGATAAAATTGAGAAAGAACGATTATATTACTGAGAAATAACAAAAAAAAGAAACATGTCGAAAATTCAATGAATTATTGATCAAATAATTTTCACCTATCTGCCGTTTTACGTGTGACAATCGTAAGTTCATGTATGTACATAACACAGAGACGTAGTTTCTTCTCATTAATCATAACACTGTTCCTTTAATTTTACAGGTATTGAGCATTTTCTAACTAAATGTTAATGAAAAATGACAAATATAATCGATTCGCAAATAAACGTCGAGATATTGATACAATTACGAGTAAGCGTGAAAATGTAATGATGGAAAAATAAGAGGTAATGATAAACTCGGAAGATTTGTAACGATGAAAGACGACACACGAGTTAGACGAACAACTCACCTAATTGTGTAGAGCCCGTAGTCAAATTACGACGCATAAAATCGATAATCACACTGCTGTTCGTTTCACATGAACATAGTCTTTGCTTTGTTGTTGTTTACTTTTAAATAGATCGTTCGCACTATTGTTGCTGTCGTATTAACTACATAACTGTGGTTTTGTATATAACACGACAAATGAGAATGTGGGACATCTTCCGGGATTAAACGTTCACATGTGTTGACGGCTGATTACCTACACATAAACACACATTTCACAAAAAAAAATCTCTTCCCGTCGTCGCTCATTGTGAATGCATATTTCCAGGAATATTTGGGGATTTGTGAGAGGACGCGTTTTTGCGAGAATCGTGTACGAAAAAAGATTTTTGAGAGGAGACCTATATTCGAGACGTAATGTCAGTCAATGGCGACTTGTGCTCAGTGATGCGAGGTAAACAAAAAAAATCCCTCGGAAGGTTTGAACTACGATCAGCGTTGAATTTTAGCCACGCGTTTGAAACAAACTGGAAGGAATTCAAATTTAACTTTTCTAATTAACGAAACTTGAAAAGTAATTCGGAATTTCTTTCATTATTCTTCTAAAACGACGCACTTTTTGAAACTTACTTTGTTTCATAATCTCTGATTTGTTCTCTACTTTTTTTTAACTCGTCCGACTACTTGAAAGCACATTCGAACGAATCATAAAAGTGCCACGTAATATTACGCATTCGCCGGACACACATAAAGAATAAATCATAACCCGTTTTCATTTCCGATATATCTACGAGGTACATCGTAATCCGTATATATAATGAAAAAAAAAGCATACTCTCGTATATCCGTGCTCAAAATACATCAAGCTATCGAAACTATATATAATTCTCTCGTGGAAATATTTTCGTAGTACGAACGTTTAAAAACTTCGCTCGAGTAGGCGCTACGTCTCGCCATTCTTATCTGAGGCGTGCATCATATCGAGGAAGCCTAGCCTGTCGATCTTTCAAATAAATTCCATCCTGTTTAATGTAATAATTCCTCGCAATACTTTTCCGTTTAACTAAAGCTATGTTTCCAACGTAAAATACTTCGAGATACGTGTACAGCGGACAAGAAATTTGGTACGTTCCTTCCGCGTGTATCTGACTGTATAGAACACGTATACACTGTTCACGTTTCGCGTACGTATACAAGACAGTACAGTTATATAGTGTACTTTGTTTTCATTGCAGCTGGTCGAAGGAAAAAATTAGGTCGTCGGACCGGTCGCAGAGAGATATTACTTGCGGGGGTCGAGTAGGCAGATTTTATGTTAATGACACTTCCTTGGGATGTATATCATACTTGCGAATGATTCATACAGCTTTTCGACGGGCAACGACCGGTGATAATTGTCACTACCTAACCTTAACTGTTTATTTTCATCTATTTTCAGCGATAGACGTAAAGCGAATCGTTCGACAACTTTAACGATACGCAATCATTCAACGAGACGGACGATCTCGAAAGTTTTCCACGATAGAAACTAAATGAACGACCTAACACTTAGTATAACGCAAAGTGTTGCAATTTCGTGGCGTGAAAATATTCCTGATAATTCGGCACTCCCGACACTCTCGCGGATATTACAAGACGGTCGGAGCAGCTTTCACCCGCGACGCGATTCTACCAGACACAATTTCAGTAGGAGCGGGACGAAGCCGCCAAAAACGATCACCAAGTGTCAAGGTTGCCATTGTACACGAACGTGGCCATCTATAAATGTGTTGAGTGTACTCGCATACATCCTCGAAATCCCCCTCCTCTTAATAATGCTATCACAACAATGGCATTTTCGCGGTATCCACAATTATTTCACGATGACACCGATTACATGGTGTTAGAGGGTACGTTCTAAAACAATTCGTTACACTTACACGCACGATAATTAACAGATACGGCGCGCCTTCTGCAATATTCACTGGGAGATTTTTAGCGAAATTCACCAAAGCATTCGCGAAAGAATCCCCACTACTTGTTCGATTCACGAGTTCATGCGCATGCTCCGTCGGTCAGGAGCGTAGTTCAGTAACAGGATGTGGTACTGTAGAACCTCATGCACTTGTTTACAAACAATCATATATAATACTAGGTAAGATCGTAAGTAAACCAGTAGGATGTCTAACGCGATGCTAGGCATCTATGTATGCCGTATTGTAATAAATAGTGGGAATTTTTGTTAACCTTAATACAGATGTTTCTTAGGTATGTACCGATTTATTTGTTATTTATCTTACTTTATTATCGCGTATCACTTAGTTATTACGAAATAAATATGATATACGTAAAATAATAGAGATATCTTACATACAAAAGTTTTTGATAAAGAATGATAGTGAGAGACGATTGATACGTTTATATAAGTTGTATATCAATTGTTATCCGAGTGTTTTCAAACTCGCAGCATGGCTGAAACACACTTTAAGTTTATCTCGTTCTTTAATTATCAAATATTAGTAATAAACAGATAAAGTCAATTTTATATGATATTGAAAAGTATGTTAATCATTAATAAAACAGAATTAAATAAATAATATTTTATTAAGTATGTCCTGAAATTTATGGATCCATGTTTGAAGCCGACCCTGAATGATGTCATAATCAACTGACCAATAAGATACTCCCGCGAATTAACCACGCAAACACCTGACAATACATTTCACGCGTTCCCCTACCAATTCTTGTGCCGTAAAAACATAACCTTATTAAAGTAAAGAACGAACATTAAGTAATCTTATGAAATAGTGAAGAAGTAGTTTTCTGAAATTAAGGGGGAGTTAAAGTTATATGGAGCTGTGTTATTGCACTGTATAATGTTATTTAACTTTATGGATAATCGAATGGAGCATACGCATATAATGTTATATATCGATTACCAGCTTTACCCAATAGCACACTTATGCGTCGTAAACAATGGCTCTTGATTGGTCAATTACTTTCCCGCCATTTGAATCCCTAAGAAACGAGTTGCAAGCATGCTCAGGGTTTTCATTCTCTCCAGATCAATGAAACAAATGTGTATCAAATTCGTTAAATCAATATTTACCTTTCTTTACTACTTTCTTTAAAGAAAGGTTAATAATTAAAGGGTTTGAAATGTTTTTATATTTATATTTATTTGGAAATTGTCACTTGTTTGAAAATTAAAATTTCTAAAACATTATTCAAAGTCGGGCAACATTAATCTTGGAGCGAGAGTTACACGAAAATTGATAATTTACGTGATGTTTGACGATATTTTAAATTGATAATACACGTAAATGACAAAGATTGCTAAATGTTTATTTGATAATGTTAAATCAAATTCGAAAATTAATTTTTCTTAAAAAAATTATTAACATATTCACCGAAAGTCGCAATTATAAAAAATAGATAAATATTACATGTATTCGCAAAATTTCGTTGTAACTGCAATACATTTAAAAGAAATTAGTATGACATGCTAGCACAGATCATAGGATTATAAAATTCAAAAGAGTGTGGTTAACTTTTATTAACCACTTATTAACTTTTATTAACTTTCCATTATGGTACAAATATTCAATACTAAAAACACTTTTTACATTCAGATTTCATAGGATTTTTCTTTTTAATAATTCTCAATTAGAATAAAGTATATTTCCCAAGAAAAAAATGTTACACAGAAAAGGTTATAACGTAATGCTTGTTACATAGTTTCTGAATGAAAGAAAGGTTGATAAAGTCAGGCTCGTGCCAGCCTTATTTTTAATCTAAAGCCATTCCCTCATCATCGTCATCTTTCTTATTGGGACTAGCTGCTGGTGAGGGTTGTTTTGTACTTTTGTCATCTTGTCCTTGCTGCGTTTGTCCTTGGCCAGTCTTAGCTTCAGATTCAAGAGCACTGACGAATTCTTCGATGTTACCACTGGCTGCAGCATTGACAGCATCAGACCCCAAACCGAATTGACGGATGACTGGACCCGCCTGGCCTGACTGCAAAGCAGACCAGAACATTGATAGCGCCTGGGAGAACTGGGGAGACGATAGCGTGGTACACAGGTTGTCCCCTGCTGGCAAATGCGTGGTCATTGCACGCTCCAGGGTCTCCGTTGTAGAGATCGCTGCTGGGATGGCATTCGTCAGCTCAGTTGCTACGCCCCTCTGCCGGACAATAAGCTGTGCTGTAGCTGGCCGAAAACAACAAATAATCCCAGAAAAACTTCCCCAACTGCTCAGCAGAGTCAGAGTCTCCGACAGCCAGGAAAAGTTCGTGTGGAAGACAGTATTAAACAATGAAAAAACCATGCCTTTGTCCTTTGAATTTTAAGTGTTATTTTGTCACTGTGTACTATGCACTAGTTACTGGTGATACCATTAATTCTACGAAATGAAAAGAGATATATAAAATGTTAAAAAGAATGATCGATAGTTAGCCGTTTCTTTTTTTAACAAAGTTTTTTTTCTGACATTTGTGCTCTAAACATTTTAACAGGATTATAAAATTGTATAATAAAAATACAGAATTAGATTAAAAGAACATGAGAATAGATCATATTGCAAAAGTAGTAACTCGTTAAACATGAATAAATAAATATACAAATTAATGTGTTAAATGATAAAACTATATTTCTGTAAATTATTAAAATTTGACTGATTCTGTGGGGGTAGGACAAGATGTGCACAAAGTATGTTAGCTACTATCCTTTAGCCACGACCAGAAAATAACAACTTTACCTGCAATTAACAATTCCTTAGTGGCAATGCATACAAAGAATTTACACTATTATATAAACGACTCAAATGAACAGAATAAAATCTGGTATTTTTATCAGTGTCAGTTATGGTCATGACCCGTGTAAATTGTAGCAACTACGATTTATAAACGTGTGCTTTCCTTCTTGAAAACTTCGAAATGATAACATTATCAATTCTGATGATCATGAATTTTACAAAAACTTATTGGAGTAGAGAACAAATATATTACAACACATTATTTTCAATAATAGCTTCAAATAGCTGGAATACTGTCAAAGTACTAAACAGCTCTGAGTGACACTCCAGTAATTGTACTATCAAGAATAGAACGCTATCCCTGATAAAGATAATAGCTGTAAAAAAGATACAATTAGTAGACAGAAAGATAACGTCCTGGTAAACTGCCATTTAACATTTTACACTTGAAGATATAAATTTTATACAGTACATACATATAATGCCGATATAATTTGTCGTTACCAAGCTATCCATTTAGCAATAATAATATAAACATTGTTAAAACATAAATATTAGTTACGTTTTACATTTTTTTAACCAAATCGTTAAACAAAACTTGATTGATTTAACGAATAAACGAATCTCTTAAGAAATTAAAATAAGCGGTACATTGATCTTTTAGTGACCTTGAACGATAACACTTTGGTAGAAAGACGAAAAAATAAAAGATATTTATATTCGAACCTAAAATGTATCTGTTATATAAGGTATCTTAAATTATTATCGTCGTTTTTGATATTTGATCTTCGAAATCGATAAATGAAACTTTCACAACACTGCTTAAAATGGATGAAGAAACGAGGGGAAATTCTGCATCTCCATTCGAAACTTATCAAATAATGTTTGTGCCTTAATTTCACGCAACAAAATGTTATGAAAGCTTTTTAACATAAATTCAGTGTAGTGTAATTCTAGTTTCGATTGAATAAACGATCAAAGAATGAATATACAGAATAATAATTAGTAAGTTTAACAACAGGTTGTTAACAACAAATCTCAAGCTAATGGGACAATAACAAATAAAAACGTATTTATATACATCTGTTTTTTATAGAAAAAGATTGAAAAAACATGTTCTATCGATCATATTAGCCACCTGTAATGAATTCAATAAAACAGTTAATAAACGTTTGCTCAAATCTTTAACATTCTTTTGTCCAAGGTCAACTAATTTAGAAATTATTATACTACAGAATTAATAATATTAACAACGGTTATTTTAATATTTAAAAACTTATACTTCGGAAGTAGTTTTTTATTGATATATTTAACCCATACGGTTAAACGAAATATAATTTAAGATCTTTCGCTCGAATGTCGTGAAATCTAAATATTAAAATATATATATTTAAAAAAAAACGACAACGGTAAATATCTGTGTATAATTGTTACCTTATCATAATTTCTTTACCATGACAATGCGAGTATCTATTACATAAAGCTGTATACGAAGCAAAAAGGATAGAATATCTTTTTAATGACCCTTATCAAAATTCCGTCTAACATGCATCATTATGTCACAAATAATACATATCAGATGAAATACTTCAAACAAATAATGTTATTATAACGCAACATTATATTTCCGATTTCAACATCATATCTGTCCGTTTCCGATGTTTTACTATTAGTACATTCTTGAAAATATTAAAGAATAATTCTGTAATCGGAGAAAGAACCTTGTCGTGGCTAAATTATTAAGACAGTTTAAAAAAAAGCAATTGTTTTGATTTTAAACTTAATTTTTCATCTTCCCTTCTCCCACAAACTGATATAATTGCTGTTGCATTAATTTCGTATGCAACAAAACCTTTTTCTGAATACTCAATACCTACTCTGTAAAACGATTTAATTACGTGAGGAAATAAATTAGTATTCATACTATTTAAGACAGTATGTTAAACAATATAAATTCAAGAACATATAAAAATAATAGAATAGTAATTGTACTTTGAATAGTATGTGGTATCACCTTCATAAATATTCTTGAGGAAAGTATGTAATACTTTGCTGTTATAAAAAACTTATTAATATATACATTTATATCGCAGTAATTTTAAAGCTAGCTTATATCACATGTTAATGTACATAGCCAAAGAGATATTACCTGAACAACGGGTTCTGCTCCAGCAGGTGTTGGAATTTCTGATAAGATATCTTGTAGATCGCTAAATGGTATCTTATTATTGCTAGTCGTTGTCACAGGTGTCGATGGAGTTGATGGTGTCCTGGTCGATGTTTTACTCTCACCTAGATTAAGGTTAATGAGGCTCAAAGTAAATCAAGAATGCAATATAGATACCGTAGGGTATTACAAAGAAGGCTAGCAGGACGGTACAGTGGCAGAAAGCCCTCCAGATTGAACTTTCTTCCGCTTGTTTTTAATGTGTCTTATTTAGTCATCTTCATCATGCAGTCCGATTTGAATGTGTGAATCACAGCTGCATTCCTTCTGCTAGCCTTCTTTCTAATATCCCACAGTACTTACTATGTGGCTTGGGAGAATCAGGGACAGAATTCTGTGTGGTTGATCTTGATGCATTTGTAGTAGCTTGAGTAGATGCAGTTCTTGTAGGAGCTCTAGTGCTTTGAACACCGTAAGGTCTGATCATCGAACCCAATAAACCACCCAGAGAACCGATTGGACCGACACCACCAAATAGTTGCATTAACTGTTGTTGAGACATATTGTTCAGCAGATTCTGTATATCTCCATCTGCATTGGCACTGCTGCTTCTTTGAGATCCCGGGGTTGGTGGATTATTTAAAACTTCGTTAATCTTTCTGCAATGTTCTTCATCTTTGTCAGTTTTAAGATCCTATAAAAGCAAGAAGCATTAAATAATAGTTTATTATACATTGACATGTTTTATATATAACAGTGAGAAAAGTAATCTTACTTGAAGCCAAAAGAAAAACTTTTTGTTCGATGACTTGAACCGCAAAAGATACACTCTTCCAGTTTTACACTGAGGGACGTGTTTAAATTCGCAATCATCCGGGAAAATAATTAAGTCCTATGGAAAAGTGGAAAATGTTAGAACAAAGCGATAAGGGTTGTGTAAATTCGTTGGGCGAGTATCTTGCGACTCTTTAAGTGTTATGAAAAGCTAGGTATGAAATTCATACATCTTCGACAACTCCTGTCGTACGTTCCTTCCAGCAAAAATGCATTAACGAATCATCGGACTGATAGACGTAAAGCTGGCCTTTTCGAGTATCCGGATATACCATCTTTCCCTTCACGGTCATTTTACCTGCTTTAAATTCGACCAAATTTTTGGACGCACCGCGGGAGGTATTATTTCCAAAAAGAGCTCCACTCGACATGATTGTTTGTTTTAAAAATTCACTGGTTATACTTTAACAAATGTACTGAAGTTACACACGCGATTAATTCACCTTATACAGCCCGCTGATGACACTGCACTTTAAGATGGCGGTTCAAAAGATTTTCGATCTTGCAATGAAATCCTAACCATTTGCGCCACACGGTGTCGTGATCGACAAGCATTTGTTAAATTTGCGATTTTATTAACTGAGTAGACAAAACCGTCGGGTAAAGAAGGAATTGTCGATTTAAAAAATCTACTATCAAGTCTACTACAAGGACCGAGCTTAAACATATAATAATTTACTACATTATTTTGTTTAAAATCACTAAATCTTTCAAAGTCTGTAATTTCCATTTTTCACAAACATAATTAATTTGTTTAAAATCAATCATTTCTCCATAGTCTGAATTATCGATATCGTGATAAACAAAAACTTCTTGATTGCAATTCCATAAAATTTCTGCAGTGCTTCATAATCTGAAATATTATTCGATTTTCATAAACTTTGCACATCATACGTAAAATATTGCAAAAAAACGGGGGTTCTAAGTCACTGTGTGCTAATTACATGAACGAATTTTAGTTCTTTTTAACTATTTCTCCAACAACCTTTGACAATACTAAACCTTAATACAGCTTTCCCCTAATTACACGGAAGATTGGTTCCTCAGAATACCATGTAAATCGAAATCGTCTTAAATATTATATTTGAAAAAAAAAACGGTCAATGATATTTTAACACTATGACAATTACTGAAAAATCCAGTAACTATCCAAATAATGCACAATGTAACTTATATTACTTATCGTATTTTTACGTTATTTTATTTTTTTACATTTTATTCCTCAAACAACATTAGGGATTGCATAAAATTCATCCAAAGTAGTTGTAAACATATTATTTAAAAATAAGACAAAAGTATTACATAAAAAATAAAACATTTATGAGCATTGACAAGAAAATTGTCAATTATCAAACTACCTAACTTCACTCCTATAACTTCTATTCATCATAAAATTTATTAAAATTAAGCAGAAGCACATTATTAACTAATAATTACATTGACAATAAACAATCAATCATGAAGATTATTGTAATAATTAAAATTTGCAAAATTATCCATGGATAAGTGTGAACGTAGTGTTCGACCAGTCCGCCGCGGCGTTGAGGTGCACTGCGCATGTTCCGCGCCGCCTCGCCGGGTCGCGCCACGGCATCGGCAGTATTGCTCCAGCAGTCGGTCGGGTCACTCGCTTTGACAGGTCGGTCTCCAGGCATACATTTCGACTTGTCTATCGGTACGTAGTCACATGTGGTCTTGAGCACCGACTATTAGTGCATGCATGCTATAATATTACACTCCTTAAACAATAAATTAAAAGTGATTTTAAATAATTTTAACAATTAAATACAACTATTTGTGGAAGTGTTTGTGACATACAGTAACCTTTACCTACAAGTGTATTTAAACAATTTTAACAATTATGTACAACGTTTTGTGGCAGTGTTAGTGACATCAATCGACTGTTACCTACAAGTGTTTTTAAATAATTTTAACAATTAAATACAACGTTTTGTGGAAGTGTTAGTGACCTCAAGTGACAGTTACCAGCAAGTGTTTTTAAATTATTTCGACAATTAAATACAATGTTTTGTGGAAGTGTACGTGACCTCAAGTGACACTTACCTATAAGTGTTTTTAATTTATTTCGACAATTAAATACAACGTTTTGTGGAAGTGTTAGTGACCTCAAGTGACAGTTACCTGCAAGTGTTTTTAAATTATTTCGACAATTAAATAAAATGTTTTGTGGATGTGTTAGTGACCTCAAGTGACAGTTACCTGCAAGTGTTTTTATATTATTTCGACAATTAAGTACAACGTTTTGTGGATGTGTCAGTGACATCAAGTGACAGTTTTGTGCAAGTGTTTTTAAATTACTTCGACAATTAAATACAACGTTTTGTGGAAGTGTTAGTGACCTCAAGTGACAGTTACCAGCAAGTGTTTTTAAATTATTACGACAATTAAATACAACGTTTTGTGGAAGTGTCGGTGACTTCAAGTGACATTTACCTGCAAGTGTTTTTAAATTATTTCGATAGTTAAATACAGTGTTTTGTGGAAGTTTTAGTCACATAAAGTGATTACTTCGTGTAAATGTCAATAACTTAAAGTTACGGTTTCGCGCAAGTGTTTCTAAATAACTTAAACGATTAAACACAACGTGTTGTGAAATAACATTAAAATATTACACATTTATTTTCGATAGTTGGTTCCCGTAGATGTTGTATTATGTTATCAATTCATATTCTCTTTCCTCGAAACTCCCAATTATCGGAGCTTAATATTTCCTCCGTAATGTCAGTTCTTAATTAATTTTCACAAAAATAGCTTCATTTTTTCAAGTCCGATTTTTATTTGTGCTTACAGTATCTCCGGCAGACGATTTGGGATGTTGGACCATTCTCATTTAACTGGGCCGCACGTTAAATGAGAAATGGCTCACTTTCGCTACAGTTTTCCCGTGTTTCGAGATTCTCCATATTTTCCAAATGAAATAGTAGAAACTGCCGTCTTTCTAGACCTCGATTGCACTATCGTAAAGTCTGCAGTGCGAGTATTAAGTAACATTCGCGCTTAGAAATTCACAAGATTAGGAAATCTTCAGTTAGAAATGGGACTATGATTTGTGTAACTCGTTTGGGGAACTGTCGATCACATTTTTTATTATTTTGTCATTCAGTATTAATTCGAGGGAAGACAGTCACAGTACACGATATAATTTTAGTTTCAGTAGCCTATAATTAAAGTATCTTGATTGTATAAATGTAATGTTTCATTGACAAACGCTTGCATATTAAAATTTGTGACCGATTTATCGGCCTTAGAGTCAGTGTCGGGTTTTGTATCGCAAATATTTAAAACATACTCGAAACGAGTATTCGCGAAAGTAGAGTCAGTGTTTCGTCGTACCGTAAATCGTTTGAAATTACCGGTCGCGAATATCGATCACCGAAATCGTGGAAGTCGAGTCAGTGTCTGCTCCTGCGGAGAGGACCTCCATCGTGCAGTCGGTGGACGAAGGAGGATGTAAGTTTCATTATTTGGCTAATACTTTCATTAATCGACCCCTATTTCAATTGAAACTTAAAGTTCACTTTAACCGTTTGAATCTCAGTATCCGAAAGATCCTTTATATTCTAACTCTATAATGAAAAATGTTTTATCTCTCTTAAAATTTGTCCAATATATCCTGAGACTCAAACGGTTAAGAGAATTAAATTGGAGTTTAATTTTACCCACCGTATATTCAAATAATTCTCCTTAGAGATTCTATAATGTTGTCTTCTCTTTTGTTAAAGGAAGGACAATCTCCAGTGCATGGACGCAGCGAGACCATGGACACAGCCAGGCCATGGATACAGCCTAACCATGGATGCAGCCGGACCCTGGATGCAGCCAGACCATGGACTCTGATCTCAACGGGGAGGTAAACACTTTTCAACTATCACTGTCTTCGGTTGGTGAGTGACAAAATTCAAAGTTCCTCCGGTCGTTCGATCATGCCGTAGGACGAACGGTCCGAAACGGCACCGAACGACTGGTTGTATTTTATGTGTGCTAGTAGTTTGCGAACATAGTGACCGTGATTACGGTAATTAGTACCATAGTCGCGAGTAGTAACGATTTTTCTAGGATGTTTAGTATGTAAGAATTTCGCGGGTGGTCAATTCCATTGTCAAAGTAATAATAACGAATGTATATTGAATTTTTCGAAGAATTACTTTCAGTCAATTATAATGAACTTTTAAATTCATTTGCATATAGAGTGTCAATGCTCTAAGTAGAATCATTTTAATAGATTTTAATTCACTTTTCAATTCATTTATATTTATGGTGTCTTTTCATTTAAAGTCATGTTATTTATTGAAATTTGTTACGCCACTTTTATTATATTAATTAATCATTCTCGTTAGGATTTTCAGGTTTAACCCTAATTCATTCTTTTCCTTTCAGAAATGCCCAGTAAGTTCATGTTTTACGTTACTACTTTGTCACTATGTTCGCTTGTAGTAGTAGTAGTAGTAAAAGTTGTGTGGTAGTTAGTTGCTTCGCCGATTCGCAGCAAAAAGCTGCGAATTCGGCTTCGTCCGCGAAATTAGTTTTGCGAAAATAACAATACGCGTCTTTGCTTCTTTCATTATTTTATAAAGTAGCGTTGCGAAAATTTATACGCGATTTTGCTCTTTTTTTTATTTTACAGGGTAGTGTTGCGAAAATTTATACGCGATTTTGCTCTTTTTATTATTTTTCAGAGTAGTGTTGCGAAAATTTATCCGCGATTTTGCTATTTTCTTTATTTTTCAGAGTCGTGTTGCGAAAATTTATACGCGATTTTGCTTTTCTCTATTTTGTAAAGTAGTGTTGCGAAACTAAATGCACGGTTTGTTCGATATTATATTCGCGATTTCAGCTCTGCGAAAAATCGTAAAACTTGCGATTAATATCGCAGTACAGTACTGCGTCTATGTCATGACGCCAGTGCGGGACTCCGTCCCGTCAATTTTATAAAACATTCGCGATTATTAGAGTTGCGAAATTAAAACTGCACCTCGGACAGGTTGCCCGCGACTTTGTTCGATCACTTCTCGCGAACTTAGCGTTGCGAAAATTCACAGCGCCGCGCGTAGGCGCTCGCGATTATTGCTCGTCGCGAAATTAGTGTTGCGAAAATTGACAGCACCTCAGAAAGGTGCTGGCGATTCCGTTAACCGTGAATTTCCGTAGCGCCTCGGAAACTGGTGCTCGCGTTCTTTTCACGATTAAAATCATTATAATTAATAATAAAGTGAAGCTGAATTCGCAAGCGTTTGTCAAATGAAACAATACGAACTATAAACTGAATTAATATATTGTCAAAATATATCATCTTATTCTACAATAATATTGATACTGTGACTGTTGGTCCTTCGAATTACTTGTTTTTTCAATTCAATTTTTCATCGAGGATCGATAAAGATCCCCTGATACATTTCCCCAAATGCTTTGCATAGATAGATGGTTTATTTTTATCGTATATTTGCAATTATATGAATTCCCATAAGCTCGCATTTTTACTTTAAGAAACTGCAATCGAGGATTCTAGATTGATGGCGAATTTTGTTTCGAATTTTCTCGTATATATGATATTCTGTGTATCCGGTAGCGAAAGTGAGTCATTCTCTTTTAACGTATAACATTCCGATCTTCCATGATGACGATAATTATGATGTTGATGATGACGATAATCAACGATTTGAGATGATCATCGAAACCGGTAAAATTAGTTTCCGTCTAGTTAAGTCCCTAATTCTCATAAGATTTCAGGTGTTAGAAAATTCGATTCTGAAGAATTTGGGAGGTTTTTTTTTATCGGGAGGTAATTTCTTTAGCTTCAATGGAATCCACATATCGCACGTACAGATTTCAGGTTTTAGAATATTTTTTTTATCGCCTTAATTAAGTATTTAGAATTTTAGAAGGTTTTTGTTATGAAGAAGCTATTTCTTCAGCTTCATCGAAATCTACGCATCGCACAAGCTGATATTAGGTTTAAGAATATTTTTGTAACCGTATAATCTAAGTTTTCGGATAAGGTGATTCCTTATTTTTCAAGAAATTTAAATCCTACATATTTTCATGAGGATTTAACTACCAAACATTTTGGAATTGTACTTAGTTTCTGAATAGGCACGTTATTCGTTATTAAGAAAACATGGTAACGATGTTACTTCTAAGAGCTCTTAAGTATCGAATATATGGGACTTTAATTTTAAGAAAACTTAGCTATCGAAAAGGCAGGCTTCGAATTTTAAGACAAGTTAGTTTCTAAACAGGTAGGCTCTTAATTTTAAAACGACTCAGTCACTGAATAGGCAGGTTTAAAATTTCAAGACATGATATTTTATTTCTCGAGCCGGCCAGCTCTTCATTTTAAAGCGAGTTACTTTTAGAATAGGCAGGTTATTAGCTTTAGGACGAGTTAGTCACTGAATAGGCAGGTTTTAAATATTAAGGCAAGATATTGTCTTTATCGAGCAGGCCGGCTCTTAATTTTAAAGCGAGTTACTTTCAGAACAGGCAGGCTATTAGCTTTAAGACGAGTCAGTCACTGAATAGGCAGGTTTTAAATTTTAAGACAAGATATCGTCTATATGGAGCTGGCTAGCTCTTAATTTTAATGTGTGTTACTATTAGAATAGGCAGGATTTTAATTTTAAGACGAATCAGTTTCAGAATAGGTAGGTCTTTAGCTTTAAGACGAGTTAGTTACCGAATAGGTAGGTTTTTAGCTTTAAGATAAATTATTAATATCTTGTTCTAAGACAAGGTATTTACCGAACAGGCAGACTTTTAATTTTAAGAATACTAAGTTACTACTAAGTGCTACAGGCAGGACCTTAGTTTTTAAGAAAATCAACCTCTTACGCATTCAAAAATAATTCGTTCATTATAACGATTTCTAATGCTGAGAAATTAATACGATTTAATAATGTCTCTCCTCTCGAACGAAGTTAAAGGCTGTAGCGATGTGTTTTCCTAAAGTTTATTGTCGTCCTGTACTTTCCTCTTTCGCTTAATTCGTTTTCCCTTTCGTAAAGATCATTCGATGTTTCTTTGCAGATTAGCGCAAATAGTTAGTAAGGCTAGATTTAAGAGTTTAGTATAAGTAAATATTGTAAAGGGAGATCGACACCAAACGGCGGGTGTCTATCTCTTTTCGCGAAACTAAATGATAAAAGTAGAGTCAGCGATTCCTCTGTTACATTTTCTCTCGACATTGACGAAATCAATGTCGAGGGAAAGTGTCTCAGGGGAAGAGCAGAATGAAATGGAGGTTGGTTGGGCATGCCTTTTTGGGTCCCGTTTCGTGGCAACCTCCTCGCGGTGGGACCTGGGTCGATACCACTTGCTATGATTTTAAATTTTATTAAATGTGCTTTTAGCACGATACTTTGTTCAATAGTAATACTAAATAGCAAGTGATATCGAGCGAATAGCCACGAAATCCGAATATTCGGCAGCCCTGGCTACCGAATGTTCGGATTCCTAGTCATAGTTACATCTAAGAATTTGCGTTTAAGTTAGCTTTAAGATTACGCGATTAAGTAGAAATTAAGCTTCGCATCGAAGAAGAGTCAACGTTGGGCAGATTTGTTCGCTTTTATCTCTGACTATTCGTTGTGTTTCTTTGGTGACAACAATTCTTTAACTCTTCGTTGATTAAAAGTTCCAGTCATCACCTCGAAAGAAGACATCGTTTAGCGTTAAGATAGTTCCAGTAAGATTTAAGTTAGATTTAAAAATGTCACCTAAGCGTAAAATTGAATGCAAGAGTGTCATCGTAACTCAATTCCATGCTCTCGAAAATATGCGAAAGAAGGCAAACGTTTTTCTCGTGTAGCCGTCCTCGTTACTTACTTCCTATCCTAATTGCAGCCCCTGCTCAGAAGACCGACGAGTGTTTCTGCGGCGGCGCGGAAGCGAGAAGCGTGGTTCTACGGCCCAGGGACGTCTTCAGGGTTGGTCTTTGAGCCGAAGATCGTACGATCGACTTATGACATATGTGGTTCATACCGATCGATGGGGGGGCACTGTGTCGGTGTAAGCCGGACCCTCTGACTGGGCTGATGAGCCGCCACGTTACGCAGCCTCGTCGTTGTAAGACGTGACCTCTGGCACTCATCACGTCCAGTTACGGAACGCGACTGGCCAGTGCTCCACCACCGATCGGATGATCGCATTTGCCATCGGTCGACGTACGACCCGAAGGCTCAAAGACGCAACCCCGTCGTGGTTCAGGTTGGATCATGACCCGCCTCGCAGATAATCCGGTTCAGCTACAGATCGTACCGACGCAGTCCGTCTCAGGAGGGGGCGCAACTGGACACCAGCCGCAGAAGACTAACTTTCTTCCCCCTTTCGCGATCGCGTTTTCATTTAGCTTTCAAAGTCGTTTGCCTTCTTCTCGGATATTTCTTGAGCATGGATGCGATATTATGGTTTTGTAAGGGTGATTGCGTGTGGAAAGTGAGACGAGAATTAGGAATGTCGAATGAGTAAATATTGTAAAGGGAGATCGACACCATTCGGCGGGTGTCTATCTCTTTTCGCGAAACTGAATGAGAAAAGTAGAGTCGGCGATTCCTCTGTCACATTTTCTCTCGACATTGACGAAGTCAATGTCGAGGGAAAGTGTCTCAGGGGAAGAGCAGAATGAAATGGAGGTTGGTTGGGCATGCATTTTTGGGTCCCGTTTCGTGGCAACCTCCTCGCGGTGGGACCTGGGTCGATATCACTTGCTATGATTTTAAATTATATTAAATGTGCTTTTAGCACGATCCTTTGTTCAATAATAATAATACTAAATAGCAAGTGGTATCGAGCGAATAGCCACGAAATCCGAATATTCGGTAGCCCTGACTACCGAATACTCGGATTCCTAGTTTTAACTATGTCTAAGATTTTGCGTTTAAGTTAGCGTTGCGATTTCGCGATTAAGTGGAAATTAAGCCTCGCATTGGAGAAGAGTCAACGGTGGTCAGATGTTTTCTCTTTATCACTGTTGCTCGTGCGATCATGCTGTCTCTATTGCTTTGGTTGTTCATTCACTCGTAGATATAGCATAATAAAGTAACTGCATTATGCTATTATTATGCGAATGTGAATTGGAAACATTATAAATATGGTCTTCATGAGAAAGCCGCAAACTTAAAGACAAAGTGAAAGAAGGCAGACCTGTTGTTACTTTTGAAGTTATGTGATCGGCTCTCACGGTTTTGGTACCCAAATTGTTTTAAATTCTAATATTGATTTATATCGTCATTGAACATTAATACTATATTATCACATAAAGAACAACTTCTCGTTATTTAAATAAGTAAAAAGTTTCGTTTCTCTGCTCTAAACGATATATCTTCTACATATTACCGGTGGAGATCTTTCTACTTAATAACTATTTTAATAATTCATGCTCAAATCTCTTATTTCGAGATATTATAATTCTTTGTTTGAAATTTCTCAAAATCCCTGGATTTGGCGCGCTAGAGGATAGGCCGTGTTCCGCATGACATGCAGCCGTATTCCGATTGGCCCGCGTTTCCCCCACCGCGCGGCAGCCGAGCCGCCGCGAGCTATCCCCACTCCTACCAGTGGGTCACCTACCTCTTTCTCTCTCCGGACTTCGTGCCGTTAACACGTATCTGCTGTGAGTACCGTTTCTTTTACATTGTCCTCGTTTACCGACCGCTAAAAAATAGTTCACTCGTTTATCTACTACGTAATAGTCTTCTGCTGTACCATATCTATCAATTTTGACAATAATAATTACGAATTTAGTAACAATCGCGAAATAACTACGACGCAATTGGTGACGTCACTGACCTCTCGCGACATTTACACAACACTTTTCTCGTCTACAACATTAGTATTTGTTTTATAGCTTTGAATTTCGATTTTATTGGCGAAGAACGCGATTATTGTTGCTCTGAAACGTGATTATACGGAATCTTTGTACTTTTACGCAGTTATTTAATAGTTTACTCGTGCGTGCTTGCAAGACTCGGAGTATCCTTTGAACGACCTTCTGGGCTGGCACGATCGGACACGTGCACGGTGGAGCAACAAAGAGTAAGATGTTACGACGCCATACGCAAGTAACATTTTCATTTACTTGGAGTCTTCGCGATATTTTGTTTGAATTTATACAATATTCATATTAATTGATATCGAGTCGAACATCCGATGAGTTGAATTTACATTTCTACGGATTAATACGGTTCTACGGAAGCATGCAACGATTGAAATCTTTCGGGATTACTTGAAACCTTTTACAATATACGAGTATTTAGTCAATATTTACAAAACGATAGTCGACTTCCAAGAAAGCTGCTCCTTATTCTGGCAGTGTTTACCAATTCCGGTGTTAAATTTCGACGGCTACAATTCTATGCTACAAATAAATCGCGAATCGTTTTTACTTGATATTTACATGTTAGGACTTATCCTTCCGTTTTGAGACGCTGCAATGGATTTACATAGGTTTCAGGGCATGAGTATAGAAGTAAATAAAAATCGTATTTGCCGATGTAGGGTATTAAGGTCCTGCGTTAGATTCGTCCGTAATTTCTATAAAGATTTTCGTGAATTTATCGAAGGGGGTTACAGTGTTCATATGTAATAGGGAATAAGCATGACTAATCATATAACTTTAACAGTGGCAGCCTGCAGTATTTATTGTTTATACATTTAATTAGTAGTATATTGTATTACACAAAGAACATGACGAATCAATGAGTAAGCCATAATTTTTAAGCAGTATTTCTTGAAGCAAGCACTTGATTTGATATGAAAAAGAAAAACATGGTTGTTTGATTTTCTTGTGTTCCCCACCCCACCCTTTTATTTTCAGCAAAATTTGTGGCCGAGCGCAATGCGGTCTAGAGTCAGTGCTTGTTTCGTATTATATTAATATTTATATCTGTATATATTTATTACTGAATATTTTTTCAATTTATAAGAAATTCACGCGACATAGAGTCAGTGTTTGCCACTCGCTATTATAATTATTAATATCTTTTGAATAATTATTAAAAATATTAAGAATTCTTTTCTCCGCGAAAGTAGAGTCAAAATTGTTCGCCGGAAATGATTCTCGGTCGCGGTAGCTTCCTTATTTTATTTAAATTGATCGTACCGGAAGTAGAGACAGTGCATCGAGCAGCAGCTGTGGAAAGGACTTCCATCGGGCAAGGCTTCACGAATTTTAAAAGTAAGTATAAGATGCTCGAGAAATGAAATTTTTTAATTAAAAAATATGTATATAAACTAACCAAAATGTTAATTTGTTTGTTACAGAACAGTTAAATGAGGGGATGGTTGAGCAGCGACAATCATTCCTTGGCGATGGGCAAAGTCTGTGAAGGTAAGTTGAAATTTTATCCCGTACACTCGTCATAACTTTGATATTTGCCAATTCCCTTGCAAACTTAACTTTGTTCTTTCCATCAATTTAATTAACGTAAATAAAGTATCAATTAGCTTTTGAAGTTCTCAGAGAATACTTGCAACATTTTTATGCTAAATAAAGAATTAGCTGAATTTTCAAGTTTTCAGAGAGCAAATATTTTATATTTTGCGTTTTATTTTTGTTACAGACTTTGTCCGAATTCGTGAGGCATCGCTGGAGTGTTTGTTTCGCATTTTATATATACTTTAATAAGTGTTAAATTTCTAGTAATTTTACGCGAAAGTAGAGTCAGTGTTTGCTTCGTATTTCATGTTATACACTTCATTTCTAGTAATTTTACGCGAAAATAGAGTCAGTGTTTGGTTCGTATTTCATATTATACACTTAAGTTTATAACTTTACGCGAAAGTAGAGTCAAATTGTTCGCCGAAAATAATTCTCGGTCGCGAATTGTCTTTTTTTTTCAATTACACCGAGCCGGAAGTAGAGTCAGTGCAACAGGAGCAGCTGTGGAAAGGATTTCCATCGGGCAAGGCTTCACGAATTTAAAAAGTAAGTATCACATCATCGGGAAATAAAAATTCCCAGTCGAGAAATACAAAGGCGGCATATATTAATGAAAATCTTAATTTTTTTGTTACAGAACAGTCAAATGACGGGATGGTTGAACGGCGACAATCACTCCCCGGCGAAGGGCAAAGCTTTTATAGGTAAGCTGAAATTTTGATTCGCCTAAACCCCACAATTTTTCCCCAAGTTTCAGTTAATACTTGAAAATTTTCTCAAAAACGTCCTTACAAGTTTTCTATCAAATTTTCATACTCTTATTTTGTATGTTCTACCAATAAAAAAAAAATAAAAATAAAGAATTCCCCAACATATGAAATTCTCAGGGAATAAGTATTTAAGATGTGCGTCTAATTTTTGTTACAGACTTTGCTCGAATTCGTGAGGCATCGCTGTACCCTGCGAAACTGCGACGCACCTTCCGCCTTGAAGGTGAGTAACGTAAACAGAGAGATATTTTATTGCTACGTACTTGTCGTAAAGTTTCGATACATAGTTCGATATATAACTTCTCCTGGAATTCTCAATTCTGAAAATCATTCATAAACTAATCAATTCTTACGATCTACTCTTAACGTTTCTTGATATATAATTACGACTTTTTTTTCATCCTCTGTTTTCAAAATTCAATTAGTTTTCTTTGTAAAATCGGAACGGAAGGCAGTTTAACGTTCTACGAACGGTGCCTCTTGCAATGCGAAATGCTTTGTTTTGTTTAGACCTTGGACATTCCTTGAGATGACCTGAGGACAACCTTGATAACAGCGGCTGAGACAACACTGGCAGAGACAGTAGCGGCAGAGATTCTAAGGTAACCAAAGGTATTCTGGTGTCTCGACACTGGTGAGTCAAAAACTTTAACTGTCCCTCCGGTCTCCAAACCATGCCGTAGGACGAAAGGTTCGAAGCGGCACTGGAGATTGGTTGTATTGTTCTATAAAGCGAGCATAGTGAACACGAGTAATTGAAAAATTACTCGTGAGTAGAAACTGTTATATATTTTCCTTGTGTACTGTCATATATATCGTAGCTTAGGACAGGGCCTCCTTGTAGCACGATTTTTGCATTATTTATATGAATGTAATCATGAAATTTACAGTTAGCGTTGCGAATTTATCAATACAAATGAACAATTTACGAATATTGTGCGTTCTTTATATTCATTGGAAAAATATTCTTGTAACAAAATTTGTTATAAGATCGCGGCTAATAGATTTCTTCGAGACGATTTATGTTTTAAATTAGATCGCTCGATTTGTGCATTTGATGGACGAAATTTCGGAAGTTTGTAAATTTGTTTCGCGTCGTTTCAATGACAATTATTGTATTATCTACAAGAAGGCATTTCGCGACGGGTAGATCTCGAAGACAGAGTGACAATTAATACATTTCCCTGTTAAAATTCTTCCTCTGATGACGAGATCTCCCGGTTTTCAATATACAATTTCAATTCAAAGTAAATTTTGCATATTTACAAATTCATAAAGTAGAGTATTTTGCCTCTATAAAGTTCACTTTTTCAATTCAAATTTTCTTTGCTTGAACAAATATGATAGTCGAGTCACTTGCTTAAATAAATATAAAAGTCGAGTCATTTGCTTGATTAAATATCATATTCGAGTCACTTGCTTCAATTTTTCATAAATCAGACCGTTAGAATTCTACTAATCATCCTCTTAGCTAGGATTTTCAGCAAAAATACGCAGTGAGTACAAAGTTCTGCCGTGTTCACTTTAAGCCCGAACTCATTCGAGTGCCCAGGTGCACTTCGAATGGGTAAAGGCGGTGGGCACGGCCTTTTTTTTGAAAAATCAGCGACTGACATTGCGGTGGCGAATCGTGCACGATGTAATTTCCACATGTGTGTGATATGTGTTAGGCTGTGGATCTTGCGTCGCTTGAAATTTTCTCGTATTATAAAATAACTTATACAAACTTGAACAATACACTTTGCCTTATTCTCCTTTTCATTCTTATTACAACTCATCGATGTATATGGTATGCCAATGATGAAATTCTCTCTATCTGTGCAACATATGCCATATACATTGCCTCAAATATCAAACGATACAATGACAAATACTTATAATTCTATAAATATTTCAAGTCGCGGTAGTAAAATAATGAAATAACGCAATGGTCGCCACCCTTGTCAGTCGATTTCAGGAAATTGGTACGTACATTTTAGAGTGTGAAAGTTGTTTGCGAACTCGGGTGTCGGAGGAACCCCGGGGAGTCCTCCCTAGTTTAGGCCCATGCACCCGGGTTCCTGAATGAGAACCGTGGAGTGATGTGTGTTTGTGTGATTTGTGTCGCGATTTGCATTTTAAATATAGGTATTAGGTAGGTAGGTAGCATACCGTTCTTGAATGTGAGATAAATATAAGCAGGAAGGGCCAGGAATTCAGGATATCACATTCGCTGTGTAGGTCGGGTAAAAGTGATATGCCTGGACCTGGGATCAAACTACGGTCAAACCGAGTGTTCCCCTCTTTTTGACCGTAGTTTCTAGTATGTAAATTTCTGCGCACGTGGTGAAACTCCCGGCGCGAGGTTCGAATACTTTGCCTTTTTTTATGAAAACTGTGCTACACGAGCAGCGAATACGCTCTGCACGCTCGTGGTGTGGTTTTCACTGTCGAATTTTGATAATAGTAAGAATTATATTGGCGCAAAGTATTCGAGCATTCTCTAGCGGCAGAAGAAGCGGCTAACAAGTGCCGAAGAGGCCCGACAAACTGTCACGAAGAGGGCTGCATCGAATGGCTTTTCATCCTAGAATCTCTTTTGGGTTCTAGCATGGAAAGTCATTGTTAGTATTTGTTAATTCACTATGCTCGCTTTCTGTGTTTGTCCTCTGACGGATGTAACATTCCCGTCCAACGAGCGCATCTTGGCTGCATGCGGTTTTCATTCGCGAAGTCAGAGTTGCGTTTTCCTTACTCGTTAGTGTTGCGAATTTAAGGTAGCCCCGGGTGCTACCCACGGATTTGTTCGAATTAATTGGTAGTTTTTAGTGTTGCGATATGAATATACTCGGTTCTTTCTTTATTAGAATATTATATTAAATTAGAGATAGAGTTGCGTGAGAGATCGCCCGAGATGGCGAATGGGAGTTTGCTTTAATTAGATCTGTAGAAGTAGCGTTGCGAAGAAAGCACGAAATGTGCCCGATTTTTCTTTGCACAGTTATTCTTCAAAGTAGCGTAGCGAAATAATGCACGGAAAGTGCCCGGTTTGCCTTTGAATAAATAATTGTTAAAGTAGAGTTGCGACATAGCCCTTGAACAAGGAGCACGGGAGTTTGTTTTAGTATTTTATTGAATATTGTTGTGAATTAGTATTTTCTTAATAATTTGTAGAGTATAGCATCGCGATTTAGCACCTGAAATAGGTGCCCGGGAGTTTGCTTTTAATAAATTCTAAATTAGCGTTGCGAAATATGATTCATACGCGTTTTTCTTTTGAACAATCGCGAAACTAGCGTTGCGAAATACAAAAGCAGCTGAGAGATGCGCACTTGCTGAGCTGAGACTCAGCAGTTGGAGTTGCAAAATTGCAACTCCCCATGGAGTGCCTCAGGAGACTTGCTCCCAACGATAGCTTGTTTTTTTCCGGATAGGTAGTGTTGCGAATTATGAGAGCCCCCGGAATGGCAGTAGGCGGGTTTTGAAGTAGCGTTGCGAACAATGAAAGCCTCGAAATGGCAGTACGCGGTTGTTTATTAAATAATATTACGTATGATAGCCATGAAATGGCAATAGGCGGGTTTTGAACTAGTGTTGCGAACAGTAAGAGCCTGAAATGGCACGGGTTTCTCGCGATTTTTATTGAAAGCGCCTTTTGGCTGCTCGATGATTTCGGGATTTTCAGCGCCTTTTGGCTTCTTCATGTCATGATTTTTATATTGTTAATCAAGTGCTTGCAAATAGAAATACTGCTGCAAATGTTTCTTTTAATACAAGAAATTTTGAGGATATCTATAGAATTTTTGTAAATTTATATCCTCTGTTGGTTATTGAAATCAATCAGAGAATGAATTTCATCGTGGCCATTGAAACCACTCCGCAAATAAAAGTGCAATAAATTATATGCACATTTGATGACACAGATAGAAAAAGAGTGTCTGTAAATTTAATAAAATTCGCGGAGTAGGAAACATACTAGTGGCTGTCATCGTTAAAGTTATTAATTTAATATTGTCTGGGTTTCTACTTTGATCGCGCTTACATCTTTCTGAGAAAACCGCGTCGACGTAGAGGTTTCGATAAATTCTTGAAAATTTGTTGCAAAAATTACGGACCACGGGTTTTTCATATTTTTTGAATAGAATGAAAATATCAAACTTGCGCCCGAGACATATATAATGTAATTGCAGTTCGATAGACGGATGGAAAATATAGATTAAATGCATTGCGTTTAGATTTTACTTATTTATTTAAATAAGTAGTAGAGTTCTATTGTAGCAAGGGGGAAGCCTGTCTTTATTTAATATTTCTCGCGTCGCGAATTAATTAGTGATGCATTCATTTTTATGCTCGTATGATGGAAAGGTTTCAAATAATTCCGTATATAACTGCGTCGAAATTAGCTTTTTTCATTTAAGTAATTTCTTTGATAGCAAATGATCGTGACATTGCACGATTTACTAAATTGTCCATATTATTCAATTCACGTTTGTCGACTCGATATGTAACTTCAAATTTCATATTTGCTTTGTTAAACTTCACATTTTTCTATCGTAAAGTTCGTAAAATTTGCATTTTCTAATATTCTTCATAAATTATGCTTCTCTTGGTATTCGCAAAATTCGATACCCGTCTATTAAAATATTCAAAGGTCGGTGATATTCCGTTTTTTATTCCGCGTTTTGGGCAAAATTAATGAGATTCTGTTGCAGAACATATAGTACAATAATGGATACTTAGGGCAAATGAAGTGGACCATCCACTTGGAAAGTAAGAGAGACAGGCGTCTAGAGACGCTGGATAAATTTACAGTGAAAGGAAATTTTACTAACATATGAGTTTTTGTTACAGGAATTGCATGAATCAAACCACATCGAAGAGTGATCGATGGGTATTTCTCAATGACACCTTGTGTTGCAAATTGTGTGTTTGTATTGGAAAATTCTGTCCAATGACTTCCAACACTCTTGGTTATGATATTGAATAACTATATTTCCGATATAATAATTTGCATTACATAGAAGAGAAAAACGAAACTAAGAATAAGAAACTACGAATAAGAAAACTAAGAATAAGAAAACGCTACGTCCACGCTTTTCGGTTGACGTCCTATAACTAACCAACGCACGCACTTCGAGACGCGCAGCACAGAAAAAAAACAAAGGAACAATGCAGCGTCTACGAGTCCACCGCCATGATGCCACGCGGCATTCTCAAAACTACATTAGCCTAAATATTCTTCCAATAGTTTGGTTTCCAGATATTTCTTCTGATATTTCGTTACGATCGTCTGATTACCATTTCTTAATGGTTTCTTCGTTAATGGTTTCGATACGTTTGATTTTTGGATCAAATTATCGTCTGTATTGTTTTCGAAGTTTGATTCATAAGGTAATTATCGTTTGACTTCCTTTATCCTGGAATTAATACGATGTTTCTCTTCATTCTGCATGAGGCAGAATGCATTTCTTATTTTTCTGGCCAAGAGGCTTGCTTTCTGGTTTAAAGATAAGCAGTCTGGCTATATTTTGCAAAGAAATCTTTGCTTTTAATTAGACAGGCTCTCGTTCTGTTCGTATTTTCTCATAGATAGGAGATCATACTTGATCATTGTAATTTTCATTTAGGCAAATAATAAGAAGAGTTTCAAGACTACTAGCTGAAGAAAGAAGAATAAGTTAGAATTAAGTTAGTTAAACCGAAAATGTTATGGGACCAGTATTTGCATATACACAATGATTTTCACTGTGTACAAAAACTGCTCCCGTATCTCCCGAAATCTTTAAGTTAAGTTGTCCGTCCGTCGTTTAGATTAAGATTGTTTGCACGATTAATTTAAGTCCGTTGTTTACTAACTCTTAACCGTTTCAGTGCCACGCGTCTTTGCGGTTTCCCCGTCCAAAAGTGCCAAGAAGCGCTTTTTCGCTTGTCGTATTCCCTATCCAAAAATGCCAAGTCTCATTATTTTATTTTGATCTAAAGCAGAATGATGTCGTAAAGTCGCGCATAGACAGGCACTCAAACGGTTAAATCTACAGTTGAGCTTTAGAATATAAGGAATAAATGTCGCGTTAGTCCTTAAGCATCAGATGCTTGACGCATCACGGCCAGAAATCGATCTCTTCCAGTACGATATTAAAAATATTTACAAGTAAAGTAGAGCAAGAATTTCGCCTGAAACATTCTCCCGTTCATTCGGTCGTTTAAACTTCATTTAGTCGCGGTCGTTTAAATCACGGGAAAATGTTTCACGTGAAAGACAAAATGTGATGGAGGATGGATGGCCATTTTTTTGGGTCCCTGATCGCAGCAACCTCCACGTGGTGGGACCCGGGTCGTTGTTGCTCGCAATGACTCGAAAACTTTTATTTAATTTTATTTTTCTCGCATTGAAAGCAATAACGGGCTAATTAGCTGCGAATCCCCAAAAATCTGGAAGTTTCCAGATACCTTTCCACCATCCTCCATCTTTAATATTATGTTTAAAACGACCAGAAATCTTTAATTAGATTTAATATTCAACAGGTAGAATTCAAATACAGTTGGCAGAGAGTATTTTACGATCGTTTGAATGTTCCGCCACTGCAGCGCGCTGCTTCGTGGCGCGCTCCCGAAGTAGTGGCGTCACGGTCGTTGTCGACTATTTCGCGTGTTTGGCGGTCAAAACGTGTGCTCCTACGTCTGATTCTTTTTTCGGTGAGAAATTTTCAACAACTGTGTCCGAATTCTAGTTTAAGCAAATTATTGGTGTTTGCGCGTCCAAATAGAATCCTGTATCGTGGATATCTTCTTTTTTTGCGACAATAGGACGAAAAATGTGAATCGAGGTCTTCCTCCCTTGCTGCTCGAGACGCTGTTGCTTTTCACGGACAAATATTTCGGAATACGTGAGTTCTATTTCATACATTGGCACGTAGTACGAGTAGTTCTTAACATTTCAATTCGAACTATCGCAGTTCTGTCATCGTGTCTAACGATACCCAAGTACAATTAGCGCATAATTAGAAAATTTCATTGTATGGCGGTTCGGATTTCCCTTCCCTTGCTCTCAATTCCTATTTTACCCTCTGCTGTCATGGCGTCTGCGCAGAAGGCGTCCGCGCATACGGTGCTCCGACGTTGAGGCAGAGCGTCCGACATCTTGGAAAGTTTGCCGCGTTTGTCTGCGAAATCTGGTGCTCTTACATTCGATTAATTTTTCGGTAAGAAATATTCAGAAATTCTGCACGAATTCTATTCCGACTTAGCCATTGGTGTTTGCGCGTCCGAATATGATACTGAATCGTTGATTCCTTCTATTTTTAAGACAATAGGAGGAAAAATGTCGCTCGTGCCGTTTCTCTCCTGCCAACCGGACCGCTGCTATAATACATGTTTCACTATTTCGGACTTCGTGAGTATTATTTCTTCAATTTGTCGTATCTTTAGATGCAAAATATCTTGAACAGAGACGTTTGACTGTTGAGTGACAGCAAGGATTAGAAATTTGTTGTTCTTTTCCTTTTGGCCTTCTGCCATCCCTCCACCCCCTGCCCTCTCTTCATCACTTTTGTTTTCAGCAACTAGTGGCCGCGCGCAATGCGGTCTTAGAGTCAGTGTTTGCTACGTAAATAGTAGCTGTACCAGTTTTGTCTTTACAGAGCACCTGTCTCTGACTTAACCTTAAAATGTATCATTAAAGATTATTAGAGGGCGCCGTTGCCCCTGAATTCACCGCGAATTTACAGTCAGTGTTTGCATCGAAAGTAAGGAGATAGGACATATATTCCAGAGCATCGTGGCTCTCGTTGCAATATTTTTATCGCGAAGAAGGTAGATTCTCTTGTCTCGCCGACTATGAGGGAAACGGCCGCGTTTTTTTTTACTTTATTTTTCGTCACGGTGCTAGAATCGGTGAAATTCCAGTTGGCAGATGTACCACCACTGGAGCTACGAATTTTAATTCGTAAGTTGAATCTTTTAAAATAATGTTCTCTGAAATATATATTCTCATTGGCTACGGTAGGCTGATCATTTTTAACGCAAAATGTTCCTCCCTTTTAGAGACAACCTCCTCCAGACGATCAGGGAGCTCTGTGCGGCGCTTAGCTGACTCGAAAAGGCATCCCGTTAATTGTTTTCTGCGATCGGTGAGTTGCATGAGCTTAGATTCCTCCGGGACCCCTATTCATGTCGTAGGACGATTGGTCCGAATCGGCAAGGGCGACTGGTTGTATTATTTCTTTTTGCGAGCACCGTGACCATGGGTTCGATAGATAGTATCCTACTCATGTGGAATTGCATATTTAGAATGTTTATTAGCTCAGGCTAGGCCTTCTTGTGCGTCGCGATTGCGTACAGAATAAATGTACGAAAACGATACGCTCGAGTCGCGAATGAATTGCGCGAAATTAACTTTGCGCGCGTAGATTCTGAAGACGGATTACCCATCCGGTTTCGTATTTTCTATTATATTTGCTCGTATCGCGCAATGAGAATTGTAATGCACAATTACGTGCTGCTTCCCGACTTTTTTCCGTTTCCGTTGGTGTCGAGAACCGTAGAATTTTGCCATGTAAAATGTGCAAGAAGACACTTCGCGATGGGTAGGTTCTAGAATCGAAGTAACAACTTGTACAGTCCTTTCAATATCCTTTATTCCATTTACTTCGATGACGGAATCTCCTGAGGACATTGCATGCCCTTAGTCTGCCAATTCAATATAAATATTTTCAATATAAAGTTCACTATGATATTCAATCTAACGTAAAGTATTTGATCTTTGGAGATATTATAAATATTCATAGTAGAGTCGTTGCTTAAATTAACAGTTAACTTTCAATATTGATCAATATCTGATTTTAATGAAGCAATATTTTTGAGAAAGAATAATAGATCGTTAGATATCACTAATTAATCATTTTTCGAGCTCAGGATTTTCAGCACAAACGGTGAGTTGACATTTGCTCGTGCTCGCTTTTCAGCTCGGACATATCGGCATGCCCAGGTGCTACGCCAATGAGTTCGGGCGGCGAGCAGGGCATTAGCTCGTAGGACTAATCATTTTTAGCGACTAACAACGTCAAAGCGAATCGTGCACGACGTAATTTCCACGTTTGTGTGTTTGTGGCTAGGCCGTGGATCTTGCGTCGCATTTCAAACTCTTAGAAACGAACGACAATTTGCCGTTCGTACTTGCTCGAATCCGAATCCATTCTATTGAAAGGAACCTCCGTGGTTATAATTTATAATCGGTTTCACCGCATGGTGAATAAGTTGGCGCATATGGTATTTGATATTGAAATCACGTAGAATCTAAAGACGCATGGATGAAAAAGACATACCATATGCGTTACCGTTTTACTTAAAAATATTTCCATTTGACTCGCACGACCTTTCATAGGTCCAAGATATTACGGTTCCCTTGTACGCGACGTGGACGATAGATTGACTTTACATATTACGCAATGTCCGCTCTGCTTGTTCAGTCGATTTCAGGAAATGGTACGTAACCTTAGAGCGTGAAAGTTGAGTACGGAGTTCGGGTGTCGGAGTCGCCCCGGGGTGGCTCTCTTGTGTAGGCCCCTGCGCCCGGGCTCTTGAATGATGATCGATGAGTGAATATATTGTCATGATTGAGTCGCGATTTGCCATTTTAAATATAGGTGGTAGGTAGGTAGGTAGCATACCATCTCGATAGTGTGTTTGAATTTTTCTAAGATAAGCAGGCAGGGCCAGGAGGTGAGGCTATCACAATCGCGCGCGAGTAGGGTGAGACGTCTGCCCCTGGGATTAATCGTGGTCGAACAGATCCGGATCTCGTTCGGTCGCGATTGTTAGCTTTAGTTTTTACTTTCAGCTTGCTCGAATATCATGCTCAAATTGG
This sequence comes from Cerceris ruficornis, assembly GCA_963989415.1. Taxonomy (NCBI): domain Eukaryota; kingdom Metazoa; phylum Arthropoda; class Insecta; order Hymenoptera; family Crabronidae; genus Cerceris; species Cerceris ruficornis. The sequence continues at coordinate 5,768,829 of OZ022527.1, forward strand.
AAGCATCGCGAGCAATGGCGTATGCACGGGCGGCAATTTCTAAAATCGCTGCTCGTCTGCGTTTCGTTCGCGTTGTTTCGCCACGAAAGCTCCTCGGGGAAGCTGAAAATTGTCGACACTTTGGCGAGATATTTGAGCAACGTTCCTGGGGCAGGAGCCCGAAAAGAGAAGAGGCAACCGCCGAAGAGGCCCCGACAAACTGTCGCAAGAAGGGGTCGCAACGAATGGCTGACCTTTCTCGAATCCTCGGATTCTAGAATGGGGCACCATTATTTTTTTATTATATTTTGTCACTGTGCTCGCTTAGTGCATGTAGTTCTTACTTTGTAGTAGTAGTTAGGTATTTGGTGGGTGTGATGTTCCCTGCCCAACGAGGGATTCGCTGCTGCAGTCGCGATTTTGTTCGTATTAGCACACGCGAAATTAGCGTTGCGAACAGGAATAAGCGCGTTGAATTTTTTTATTAGCTGCGCCAAAGTAGCTTTGCGAGACCAAGTGCACACTTTGTGCCCGTGATATTGTTCGGTTTAGGATCTTTAGTAACGTAGAGTTTCGAAACTGCTTGCCCTTGAAAAGGGTCATCGGGAGTTGTGTCAACTTAATTATACAGTAACGTTGCGAAAAAAGAAGCGGCATCAGAAATGGATGCATGGGTTTGTCACGCATTAGGTTTGTCAAGCGTAGAGTTGCGAGATATATCGCATTTCAAATGGATGCGCGGGAGTTTGTTGCAATAACGAATCGTTAAAGTAGCGTTGCGAAATCAGAAGAAGCACCAAAGACGGGTGCACGGTTTTTGCTCGTATCAGGACATTGTAGAGTAGCTTTGCGAATTAAAGAGCACCTCAATGTGGTGCGCGGGAGTTTGCTGAAATTAGGGCTTTTCAGGAATCATCTCCTCTTAGTTTTTCGCGATATTAGCGTTGCGAAGAAAATTTACAATCGGGTTTTTCCTTGCTCGGTACTCGGTGAATTAGAGTTGCGAACAACTGAGTAGCATGCGACAAGCTGGTACCAAAGGTGGTACCGAATATGGTGCCCTGGAGTCGCAAAACGACGACTCCTCCATGAGCGGCTTCAATGTCCGCCTTCTTCTTCCGCGTATTAGTGTTGCGACAATTCATCCTCGCGATTTGCTCGCGAATTCGATTAATTAGAGTTGCGTGACATAATAGCACCCAAAGTGGCTGCTCGGAATTTTTCTCGTGGATTTTTATTTTATTTTTCTAGCATTGAAAGCATTAACGGGCTAATTCGCTGCGAATCCCTAAAAATTTAGACGCTTCGTGATATATTTTCACCTCATTTTGTTTCATTATGTTTCAAGCATAAATCTTTGATTAGACTTACTATTAAGCAGGTAGAATTGAAATATAATTGGAAGAGTAGTTTACGATCATTTGAAATTTCCGCCACTGCAGCGCGCTGTTTTGTGGCTTTCTGCCGAAGTAGTGGCGCCTCAGTCGCCATCGAAAATTTCCCTTTCTTCGTTCCGAAAATGTGTACTCTTACATTTGATTCGTTTTTTGTTAAGAAATCTTTAAAATCTGTGCTCGAATTCTATCCTCAGTTTGTCAATAGTGTCTTGTGCCTGCGACTATATCACTGAGCCGTTGACCTCTTCTTTTTCAACGACGAAAAGAGGAATAATGATTGTCGAGCTATTCCTCCCTCATCGGACGCGATGCTGTTGCGATTGTCATTCGAATATTTTGGAACATGTGAGTTCTTTTTCTTCCAATATGATGTAATGCGCGCAATCTTTGACGTTACGTTTTAAACTATCACACTTTGTTTATTGAGTCTAACGGTGCATAGGTAGAATTCGTGTATAATATGAAAATTTTTGTTTATAATTGTACTAATTTGACTTCGTTGGTTCTCGGTTTCTATTTTACACACTGCTACTATGGAACAGAAAACGCCATCGCGAGCTCTGCTCAGGCTCGAATTTGGTAAAATTTACTGTTGTGCGCATTAAAATGTTTTAAACTACAACGAAATGTTCTTAACGTTCTTCTATTACCATTGTAGCCTACAATGGCCATTGTAGCAGTTTCCCTCTTTTTTCTGAGACAAATGACAGTATTGAAATAGAGGACGAAACTTTTTACAATTGAATAATTTCACAGTCAAAACGTCGAACTCTCTAGTAATTTCTAATAATGAACTATTTGACAATAACGAAACAACTTATTTAAATAAAATTCGCTATTTTATCATAGTAGAAACAGAGGTCGCCACTTGATAATTTCAACTGTAGATCAAGTGCTATGTTGAAATTATCATGTAGCGACCTCTGCTACCAGCGTGATTAAATATTTTGTTTAAATAAGTTGTTTCGTTTTTGTTAAAAATTTGTTGTTTAGAGATTGCTTTGCAGTTAGACTTTTTGAATTATGAATTTGTTTTATTGTAGAAGTGTAAAAATACATATAAAAAATAATAATTGATAAAGAAATTAATCTCAATAAATTCAGTGACACTACTGCCTCTTATAAAGGAGAAAATGAAACGTTTTTCATTTTGGAACATTGGAAATCCATCCAACACTTTGGAACATTGTTTCCATTTATGCATTGATTCCCTGATGTAAACTACTGACAATTTCAAATAAATCTTACGTACAACCACCGACAACAAAATAGATAAAAAATACACGGAATGCACTTTTCGATCGTAATTTGAGTGTGCTCTTAAACTACTTTACCATGTAAGGGTAATCCTTAATATTATCGGTAGAATTTCACTTATTACTTGTGTTAATACATTATATTTTGACTTTCTACATAATTGAGAAATAGAATTTAAGCAGTAGGAAAACAGTTTGCACATTGACTTTTTGATTTGTTATCCTACGTTAGGAAAACTACATATCGACTGTTAGGTCCTATATTTTCTGCTATTACAGTTACTCATCTCTGAAATATCTTGTAGAGTGCGCTCAAATGTATCGCCACTTCTTATTTAAACTTTCAAAGAAAATTGCAGACATTTTTCACAACGATTTGGCTGATGCTCCTTGCAAAGGTAGATATTTTCAACAACATTCTGAGTAAATCTTCTTACAGTTTTGGTAATCTTTATTTTGTCGTACGTGTGTTCATTGCATACTAATCAGAATTTTGATTAAACTTAAAATTATCAAAGTAACCTATCAGAAATCATTAAAGGTCAAAGTTAACTTTCAGAATCTCGATGAAATTACTAAAGTAACTAGAGTTACATTAAAAAATATTAGATTCGACAGTTAAATGTTAAATTCATTATACAGAAGGTACTTGCAATTGCAGATATATGGTTGCAAAAACGTAGGAGTTGATAAATCGATCTAATTAACAGCCGAGTAGTAGAAACTTCGATGCCGACAGTATAACAATACTAATTAAACGAAATATCGTTCTCGAAGAGAATTGCTGAAAGTGCAGGCATGAAATACCTCATTGCAACTCAGGTGCTTTCTCGTTCGAACTTCCACTAAAAGGGCCCGTAACGTAGGTTATGGCTTCAATATGCAGTAAAACCAAGATAGCTTGTACGTCCACATGGAGTTGCACACCTATGTTTATAGGTTATACTTCGTGACGTTTTAAGACCGTTTTGCAACTTTTTATTCATTCGAACGAGAATGGACCCGCCGATTAAACCGTTTAAAACATTGTTCTGAATTTCCCGCTTAGTATTACGATTAACACTAGAACTACCATCGTTAAATCTATCACATTTCAATATATTAAATAAGTACTTTGAAAAAAGAGGGATTAAAAGACGGAAAGGATCGATTCGGTAATTTGTTTTTTGAAATGGACGTAAAATATTTATTTGACACTTTTGTAAATGTGGAGAATTTTTGTAAAAAATTGTATGCCAGTCATTTTAACTATTGTGGTAGTTCTGGTCTTAATTGACTAAATGTGTTACATTTGCACAATATTTGAGCAGTCATTTTTGAAAATCGCACAGTCCCTTTCTTCTTATGCTGAGGTATTTGAGAGTTCTTAGGAAAGCTTACATGCTGTAACATGTAAGAGTTGTCTCTTTTTGGACGAAATTATGAGGATATATCTACTTACTCTGCCATTTGAAATGTGAAAAGAAGACAGCTATGTTTAGCTAAAACGAACTTATCCCGTGCATTGTCAAGAAAATTAAGCAGCTTTTGACTTAGGTGTCACATTTTGGAAAGAGTAGAGAAAGTTCTTAGAATTAAACATTACTTTATTTCGGATTTAATCTTGACAGTTGTAATGGTACAAATACTTTTAATTTCTGAAATTACCATCTACACTTGGATATTATTGTTAACTCATTACCTCAAACTTATAAAATAATTTGTAAAATATCTCGTAGTTGGCAGTGAATGCGTTAAATTCATCTGTCTCAAAAATGGACTTATACCGCTTTAAAAAATAACGGCTAATTTATAGCGCGAGAAGCGCTCATATTTTAGATACATCCAAATTAATCACATTTATTGCTTTTAAATGGAATTTATATTTTTAAAAATACAAATTATGTACTATGTATTTTTGTAACATTTAAACTCCTATAAAAGTGTAATACACCAAACTTTTTGAAAATAACACGATAAGGAATATAATTTGATCATAAATGTATTGTATTATAAGTAATGCACTAGAATGCATTAGCTATTGATAATTAAAATGCGAAGAATGCGTACTCTACTTTGCCGTACTTAATTAGTAGATCTTCGTAGTTCCTAAATTTGCCACCAGAGGGCAACACAATGATATTTGATTCATATTTGAAATATAAAAACGATATCTATTCAAAAAGTAAATATCATGTAATATTCTTTTAATAAGTGTGGTCATGTTACTAAAAAAGTATGTCAACAATATAAATATTTCGAAGTATTATCACTTCTTGTAAATTGATTAATTAGTATTGCTAACATTTTCGTTAATTTGCTCAGTAATTACAGTCTCCATTAACATATAGTAATATTAATTTAATCAATTATCGGAGATAATTTATTACATCGTATTTATTATCAATTAGAAAAAAAATTGCATCGACTGCTGTAATTTACCTTTATATACTCGGCGTTTTGTTCAGCTTAAATCAACTCAAACATTTTCGTTAATTTTGATAATATAAAAAAAGGTTTCGAATAAACCTTGTTCATAAGTAAATAATTCAAGAAGTATATTTTTATGGCTTGAAATATTTCTGAGTGGAATTCAGATTTTAACTTTCAAAGTTGCATTCTTTTTTTAATGCAATACTTTCCCTATATTTATAGCACAACAATTAAATTTTAGTTGTTATAAATTATGTACTAGTAACAGGAAATGCAATATTTTCCTTGCAAACCCTCTGATTTTATAATTTCCACTGCGAATTTTGACTAAAATATCCATATCAGCAAAGCCAAAATTAGATTACCAATAACACATTTGAGCAATGATTAACCCCATAGAACTTAACTTAGAAGCGGCGGTGATCTATAACGAGTTTCATACTTCCATAAACGGAACCAAATTCGAAATTCACCATATCATTACCTTCGAAATTTCTCTAATGAAATCTGCACGTTTCAAAACCGACTTCAAATTTTCGGTTCTCAGTGAAACGCTTATAATAGTTGAGACCAGAAATAAAAAAATAAAATTCGCGTGATGTTTATGGGAATTTCGGAGAACTAGAGTATTAAATATTTAAGAATTTCAACAAAATGATTATTGTTTAAAGTCATCAATATAAAAATAATATTTGTGTTATGTTTAAAGGGAACTTAGATGAACAGGATTCAGAAAAGTATGAGGATATCCTTAAAATTATTATAATATTTAGAACCATAGACATAAAAATAGTATTCGTCCGATGTTAATGGGAATTTTGGGAAAACTGGAGCCTTAAAAACTGTAAGCTTTCCGTGCGACAGGTTAAAAAAATAATCAAAAATATAAGGAATAATCGCAGGATGGTTAAGAGAACCTGAGAAAAACTGAAGTCTTACGTGCACGAGGAACGTCCTGAGTCGACGTCCCATAAATATTTAAACGCGGAAAACAGGAAAAGCGTGATAAAGAATGATCGTGCGGGTGATTTATACGGTGCGGCACATTGATAAAGATAACTGTTGAGTAATAATAGTTATTTTACTCGCGTGCCTCGGAGACCGATAAAAATATCCCGATAACCGATAAGTGATAGGTGTTGGCGCCTTTACGAGAGCTCACGCGGTTAGTGCGAGATTAAAATTCTGACTCACTGAAATGCACGTGCCGGAAAGAAAGAACACACAATTGATTTTGGTTTTTCCCAGGAAATAACAGTATCTGGTTCATATAAATGTTTCATCTTGGTTTACCAATGAAATCGGTCAAACGTTGAGAGTAGAAAGTTATCTTGGTCCATGGCAACTCAATTGCTAATATTTCTGTGATAGTAATTCATTTTTGAAGACAAATAGTAATGTTTCAGCATGTTTTTAATCCTTTCGAGACGGCATTTAAAACATACAGTGAATGAAATTTATTTATTATTTTACAAATGGGTTGGTCGATAATTATTATATTTTTATCGATATTGACTTTAGGGGATTCTTGGGGAGATGTGGTACATAAGTGGTGCATTAAACAATTATGGAGAACAGAGGTTTGTAGAGAAAAGTGATTTCGGTAACTTAAATTGTAGTTGGTACATATGTATCCCAATCGTACAGAAATTGTTAAAAGAAGGAAACTTAAGATGATCTTTAACAATAGGATTGCTGAAGTAGTTGCAGTGACGGGTTCCAAACTTGTTATAAACATTCCACAAATTTATAGAGGAGCAATAGAGTAGGTATTCCACGTGTATATTATATTACATAAATTATTTCACGTTATATCTATCGACGGTTAATCCAATGTATTTAAAAATATCAAATAAATACTTTAGAAGACAGGAAATAAAGGATAGAAAAACCTTTACGGATTTAGTTGCTTGCACTCTACGAGATAGACGTAGAAAATTGAAAAAGAATGTACGTTGAAAATTTTTAGGTACCAGCTTGGCAGATCTAGCTGTTAACAACCAAAATGGGTTACATCATCTTCTTTGCTTATTAACTCCTTCTTTTTCAACGTATTTATTTACCAGCTGTAAATATAACAGACTTAATGGCGGTAGCTCTATTGTTAAAAAACTTTATTATTATAATTTTACATTGAAGGTACTCATCACAAGTATTATGTTTGGTGTAGAATTCCAAGTATATTCCTCAGGCACATTAACGACAAACTACAGTAAAAAATCGAGACATTAGTTTTTAACGAAACTGAAAATAATTCGGAAGTTCTGTTATTGTAAAAGAGAGAAAGAGAACAAAAAGTTTTCAATATCTTATATTGAAATACAGACGATTGTCAGATGTCAGTATTCGTTCATTTGTTTATATTTCTTCGTACGCATATATTTTTAAACGTGTTTAAATATCGAATAAACATTATACGTTTCGGTTTCGATGAATTCCTAGAAGATTCTCAACTTTGGACAATTATAAAATATATTAAATGAAATCAATTTGATTCCTGAAATTGAACAATTACAGTAGATTGTATTCGCACAAATTATGAGGAATATTGTTAAAAAACAATGTTAATTTTAATTTAAAAGATGCTCGAAGATTCTCGAAACCAGTTCAATTAAATTTTTCTATCTTTCAGAAAGAGATATAATTTTTTGAGAAAGAATATTTGAGTAAATTCGGAAATTTTTAAGAAGTTCTTAAAAACATCCCCTCGAGGCCATCCTCTAAAAACAGCGATCGAATAAAGCGACCCTATTATTCAAGTGTCAAATTATGCTCGTTAAACGCGTCGAAAACAGTTTTGGCTCCAAATTTTCAGACTTCCTAGAATTTTTTAGAAAACTCTCCGTCATTTAATACCGCATCCACTCTTGATAAGAGTTATTAGTGACGCTCTGTTACGTTATTGATTAAAACTAGATCCTGTAACGCTGTCAAAATGACTGTTCCATTATTTTTTTTAGAAAATAACGTAAATCTTTGTATCTTGTGAAACTAAAGCGATTGAATGGTTCAATTTTCTTTCTTCTTCCTTTCCCTTCCTTTAGGAGGAATTAATTAATCGGAATTAATAAGAATCAATTCTTTTTGATTCTAGTCTTAGAAAATTGTATTTGTTCATTTTACTTAAAAAAAATTCAAGGTATCAAATCGTTGAATTTTGTTCCTGTTTAATGTGCAAAATTCATTTTCCATTCTTTAAATAGTTCTGATGCTAATTCTTGGTAGGATTAATGATTAACGCGCTGAATGTCACCCGTATATCGCTAGGTTCATCATTTCCACCAAACCGAAACTGTTTCTATTAAAATCTCATCTTTATAGAACAGAAATGTTAAAAGTAAGAATAGTTGTATACTCATTGTCAGTAATACTTCACATTTCTAACTGCAATATTTTAATATTGAATACATTAGCATATCCGTGAATATGGCAATTTAGAAGTCATAAGAAATTTCATCGAATTCAACAGTGCCGGTCACCGGTGACCCCAACGCCATTCAACGTGTTAATTCTAATTGATATACCTCTTCAGTAATTGAGTTTTTTGCACCACTATGTGTAAAATTAGGTAAAATGGTTTCAATAGTTCGGTGATACTTATCCTTAAAAATACATGAAATGCTGTCACGTTTCGTACTCGCAATGCAGAAATTGAAACACGCAAGGATCGATCCATCGAATAGGAATATCTTGAGGAAGCGCAACGCTGATAAGATAAGATAACGATAAAAGTAACTTCGAAAACAGACTCAGCGTTTCGTAGAATTGCCTAGGACAATCCTTTGTCGGTGATGCACGTAACAATAACCAGAAGATAACTCTTACAGTGTCAAATGATAACGATAAAATGTTCATCATCCAGAACATTATTTAACAACGATCCAAGCGACAGCTTTGCGCGACTTTTATAAAATCAATAAAACGGTTAAACTGTAAACAGTAAAACCGATTAGTGTCTGATTCTCCTTGCAAATGAAAACAGAAACTAAAAATCCCATCAAAATAGTATTTTTCAATCATCTTTTAAACAACAAAAGGACAGAAAAGTTTCTTAATCGAAAACTCTGATATCCCATTATACTAAGAATTTTAAAACCAATCGTAACATGCGCGGTCAAATGACCGGTTCAATGGAACGAAAATGTGTAATTTTGCTTTATTTACAACTTCTACAAGTATTGCAACTATTTATTCAAAAAATTCAAAGTACATACACTCAATCGAATACTATGCGTGTTTATCTTCCTCTGTTAACACTAAAACTGCTACGGCGGCCAAAATGATCAGTTCCCAATTCCTTCAAAAAAATGCTCTAATTTGATTGGGGAGCCATGCAGGAAACATTTCACTTCTATTTTATAATTCTAAGTTACTGGATTGATCATCTATTTCACCTCTTGATTCCCCTTTCTCCAAAGAACTTATTTCGTGTATCTAAATATAATAGATATAACGCCGGTAGTTCTAGTGGTAAACGGTAACCATTTACCGAATATTGTATTATAATATGCTCACATTGCAATGCTTTACAAACTTCTAACTAAAATCTGATTGATATTCATCGTTAAAAAAAACCAAACATCTTCCGGTACCTAATATTCTCTACCTTATAAAACACCAATTTATATAAAAATCCTTGAATACCATCCGTATAAAATACAACGTTGATTTCCAATACCGCGCCTTCTCTTCCTTATTTCCTGGAATTCGGGTATCATTCGATTTTCCGTAAAATAACTGTCTAAATTCGGAATAGCATGAAATCCAATGTGCGAGAAAGAGAGTATCGCGGTTCATCGTTCGTCCCGTAATATCGAAGCTGGGTGACAAGACCTCGTGGAAAACCTACGCGTGCTCTCCCACGTGTGAACCAAGTCGAACAGACATCTCGGCGTGAAGGCGGTTTATTACACCATCAGAAGTCTAGGGGGGAAAAAGGTAGAGGGAAAGAAATTTTAACGTCGACGAATCTACACTGTTGCTTCGTGAAATGAACTTACGAATAGGTATTAGATATATGAGCTGTATATTTTGAAAGCGGCACAAGTCACTTTACCGTAATGAAAAATGATGATTTTGCAATGGTTGTACAAAATCATTTATGCTATGAAAAGTATTTAAGATAGCGAGTACAAGTGAATCTTCTTGAAATTGGCATCAATATTTTTAAACACGTTAAAATGCATACCGTTGGATATCTTGATTTAACACTAGAACTACCGGCGTTAAATCTGTTATATTTAAATATATTAAATAAGTACTTTGAAAAAAGGGGAATTCAGAGGTGGAAAAGATGATCGATTCGGTAATTTATGTTTTATGAGATGGACGTAGAATATCTATTCTATGACTCTCCTATAATCTTGGAGAATTTTTGGAAAAAAATTCTGTACCAGTCATTTTGACTGGTTTGGCAGTTCTAGTGTTAAAAAGAAAGCGGCTTATGACATTATCAAAATAAATAAACATGTTTGCTATACCGTTAACTAGCATAATTTCTGTTTAACAAAGCTTGTTAATTTTATCATGTTGATTGTAAATTTGATCAAAATAAAGAGATGCCGTGAAACTGTAATTGGCCATATCAATAACTCGATTTTCTTGAATAAGTGACTTATGCTACTTTCAAAATAAACGACTCATATAACACTCACTCATACGTATGTATGTATTTAGCGGCATAACCCCAAAATATAGTTTTGAACCCCCAGGAAAAAAGACAACTTACATTTAGTAGTATCTTTATTTTGCTATGACAGTAATGCAATAAGTAATAGAAAAAAATCACAATAAATCAATTAAATAAGATATCTTCTAAATGCTATGGTTAATATTCACTATACTCTTAACGCGTGTTATTGCTCCAGCAGGAAATAAATTTTCAAGAATTTATTAACCTTTATCTCTTATTGGTAATATTCGAAAAATTACTAACGTCGCGTGAGTCCAGATATTTCCATCTACTTTCACTATTTCACTTTGTAAATGATTAAGGGCCCTACGGAAAACGTAGACAAAAATTATATTCTTTTTGTTAATGTATTTTTAACCTAATCTTAATTGAAGACAATTTTAGTAAAATTAGATGAACAACACTGTCCAACAAATTTGAAGGTGATTTCTGTTTTCCTATAGCCACTATATAATTCTTATAGAGCTCGTCGTCCTGAACACGAATCCGGCAACCAAATTTCTGGATCACCCTCTGTTTTCGAAAAAAATCAGCATTTGTAAAAACGGTCGTTTTCGGTAAAGAAGCTGGTATTACGTGAAAACTAAGAAACGTAGGTTGTTGTTCTTGGTCTCAAAAAATAGAGGAGTGTTTCCCGAGTATGTATGTATAAGCAGTTATAATATTCCGTATTAGTTAATAGCAGTAAATCACTGTCAAAGTTCAAAAACGAGCGGATTCGCGAATTTTTTACGCATTCACTTTCCATTTTCACGCAGAGGACTGTTGCTAGCACAAATTTACTGTACACCATTGGATTCTACGTACATTTCTGAATAAAAAACTATCAGCGAAAAATTTCATAACTGTTTTCGTTTCGGCTCAATTTAAGAAAATATCCATCGGGAGCGTGTTCCGACCGTTTTGCCGCTACGACGCCATCGCTGCCTTTGGGCGCCGTAGCTACGCGTAATACTTTCGCGGGCCCCGCGCATCGATACATTCCGTTGAGGTAGAATTCTCTACCCCTTTACTAAAGTGTAAGCTCATACTTATTTATATATTTTTTTTTTTTTTGTTATAGAGGGGAAATGCTTTACGCACACTCGCAAATGTCTTAGTTTGCGGATAGTGTGGGACTCCGTAGGCATATTGTTTTCGTATACCCACTAAAACCCCTCTCTACTTTACTCTGCTTTGCTCTTTAATTTAACTAATCAAACAATGCTCGCTTCAAACAATGAATAAGAATTATTTTATACGGGCTATTATTCAATGATATATTAATACCGCTTATTATTCAATGAATAAGAATTATTTTATATGTGCGCGATAAATCTTATCATCATTATTTTCATAAATATTAAACAAAAGGAAAAAATCAAAGGGGAGAATGTTGTAGTATATTTGGTAGGAATAGGATAGCGAAATTTTCTTTATTTTTTTTCCACACTATCCGCAAACTAAGACATTTGCGACTGTGCGTAAAGCATTTCCCCTCTATAAAAAAAAAAAAAAAAAAAAATATAAATAAGTATGAGCTTACACTTTAGTAAAGGGGTAGAGAATTCTACCACAACGGAATGTATCGATGCGCGGGGCCCGCGAAAGTATTACGCGTAGCTACGGCGCCCAAAGGCAGCGATGGCGTCGTAGCGGCAAAACGGTCGGAACACGCTCCCGATGGATATTTTCTTAAATTGAGCCGAAACGAAAACAGTTATGAAATTTTTCGCTGATAGTTTTTTATTCAGAAATGTACGTAGAATCCAATGGTGTACAGTAAATTTGTGCTAGCAACAGTCCTCTGCGTGAAAATGGAAAGTGAATGCGTAAAAAATTCGCGAATCCGCTCGTTTTTGAACTTTGACAGTGATTTGCTGCTATTAACTAATACGGAATATTATAACTGCTTATACATACATACTCGGGAAACACTCCTCTATTTTTTGAGACCAAGAACAACAACCTACGTTTCTTAGTTTTCACGTAATACCAGCTTCTTTACCGAAAACGACCGTTTTTACAAATGCTGATTTTTTTCGAAAACAGAGGGTGATCCAGAAATTTGGTTGCCGGATTCGTGTTCAGGACGACGAACTCTATAAGAATTATATAGTGGCTATAGGAAAACAGAAATCACCTTCAAATTTGTTGGACAGTGTAATTAATGATACGCACGCACGCACACTGTGTTTTTGGTCTCGTTTTCGCCGCACAATGCTAGAACGTTTTAGACTTAAAGACAAAAAGAATGCTAGGTAAGAATGTAATTACATGCAAATGAGTTATTATAATACAAAAATGTGAAATAATAGAATTAATTCGCGTGAAGGATTAACAGTAGAATTATCACTGTTTAATCCAGTACATTTTGCAATATTAGACAATTATGTTGGAAGATAAAGAAGAAGGATAGAGAGTGACTTGATTGATTTAATCTCCCTAAACTTGGCATATTCATTCTTCATGTTTAAAGTTTAAAAAAACAGTCAATAAAGAAAATAATACACATTATCTTTAGGACATTTGATACTATAACGTAAATTTATTAAAATTATTAGTACTTAATTTCAGTTAATAACAACTTAATTCTAGCATCTCCTCCTTGCCTTCATAAACGCATTGCAAATTACTACTTTTGTTTTCCAGAAAAGCAAATAAATAAAAGACTGTTTTCAAATTTCCCCATACTATTTTACTATCGAAGAATGAATATATGTTGATGTGTGAGTAAATCATTGAATTAAATAAATCATGAATAAAAAAGGAAATCAAGAAACACTTCTCACTGCGATTTTAACGAACGAAGCAATTAATATTAAAAAGCGCAAAACAAACACGTCGTATTAAGTGACTAAAGCATATCGTTTCTTTTTGCCGTTTAAACGTTTCGACAATATTGCACGCACCGTGAATCTAAACAATAATGTTTCAATTAAAGCACAATAGGGTCACTCGATATCGTACATACTATAAACGGTGTATTATAGGCCTATCACAACCAGCATAATATTAAAGGCTCGTTACGAAAGAATAGATTGCGACCTTTAAGAAACAATGCTGTGTGAAAAGAACAAAGAGAATTCTTTATACGCGCTGCGAAGAAAGACAGTATACCAGATGACATATGGAAATTCCATGCGGTTATGTCGACATATTTGCGGTTATCCACGAGATACCATAAGTGATTTCCATCATTTCAAGAAAGGATTTACGTAAAATTTTGCGTAAATCTATAATTTTATAAAGCAGAAAGAGCGCTCTTAAACTCAGAGACCCTTTCATTTTCTAAAACTCGTGAATTCTAATGGAGTTTCGTACAAAAATTGTTTCTTCCAAAACTTTCTGCGATTTTAGAGAAACCCCACAATACAAATATTAAATTTTGTAAAAAAAGCTAATTACTGCTTATCTAGTACCTTAAAATTCGCACAATCTATCCGGAACACCTTTAAACGTTGGCCTCAAATTATATATAAAAAATCGTAGTTAGCTTCGTTTTCAAAATCTGTAAATTCTATTTAAATTTCGTGAAAGGGAATTTTCTCATTAAGGTAAACCTGCTATATTCATCTCAAACTTTAAACAAAAAAATAGCAATACCTATACTTTCTGTAATTCTCGCGATATATATATCTAGAAAATCAACATTTACAGATTGCAAATTATACTTAAAAACTCAGAGTTGCTCTTATTTTCAAAATCCGTAAAGTTTAAGTTTCATGCAAAAAGATTTTAAAGAAACCTTTCAATATGTCAGGTACCTCGATACATCGGTAATTTTGTTTAAAAAAAAGTAAGCATAATCTATTCTTTCTAAAACTTAAAAATCTATCCAGAAAATCTACCTACATAGATATCAAATTTGACCAGTGATATCTTGATTACCAATACGTACATACATATGTGCTGACTAAAAGTCATTGTGTTTTCCGTTTCCTCCTACGTCCACAGAAATGGTACAACGTGGGTGATCGTACTGACTTATACTACTCGATCCGACTATTTGCATACTTACAAAACAATAAATTACTATCTCGGTAATTGTACTTGCCGCGTTTTTTAGGTATCTCTAGAACCTCGTGGAGATGCGAGAATCAATTTTATCGCGGAAAATCATTAAGAGCAATTTCCAACAGGACTACAAACGATTTGCGTAAATTGAAGAAATTGAAGGTTATACCTGGTAAGAGGGCTATGCAAAAAAAATATCGCCCACACTTCAACAATTTATTCAAACGATACCAATTTACATCTAACAAGGTATCGTAGCGGAAATACGGAATGCGATAATTTCATTAGCGATTTCGTAAATGGAAGTCCGAGATTACTTTTCGAAAATACTTACGTTTCCCTGGCGCGGTTATTTTGTGTTCAAGTAGATGCGCTAGATCATTTATTCATCGAAATCTAAGCGGATTTTGTTATATGCTTTTTTTTCTATTTGCAATTATTTGGTGGATATTCTGGAATATATGATATAATAATATGTGCAGTAATTATTAGTGACAGTGAGTACTAAATTAGTAAGTATTGAAACTTTCAGTCAGCATTTTCTTTTCAAAGGCTTTACTCACAAAAACATTGTGACAAAGTCTTTGTAGAATTGATAATCCACAAAATATTTGGCACTTTTCAATTATTTATTTTATAAGATTATTTTAGAAGCAAGATCTATTTAGTTTCAATTGTTTTTGCTGAACATTTGAAGATAGAGCAAATTACTTATAGGGTTCGAAGGAATAAAATTATTCTAGATAATTCCACGTATAAAAAGAATAATATTATAAATTTTACAACATAAATCAACTTTATTCTATATTTGTAGGATCATTCCAAACAGATTTTAACTATTTAGTGCAGATCTGTACAACCTTTCTTTTAGTAAAAATTCAATTTTCCTTTTTATTTTACGAATTCTACAAAGAGACCGAAATAGCCAAATATTATGTTGGGAATATTAAATTGTATATTACATCGAAATTATTCGAGGAAGAATTTAATTATTTTAGCCAATCCGAAGATCTGAAGATTTTAATCGAAAGGTCTAAAGATCTCCCTTATTTTTTCATCTAAAAGGTAAAACAAAGAAAATCAAATGTAACGAACACACTTTAGAGATATGCACACACTATATAAATATTTCAAAGATAGTTTTGTTTGATATAGCAGCCATTAATTATGGCCAATCCTTAATTACGCAACGAAATCACGGAAGATTCAACGTTTACCGACACCGCCATTATGTCGTATTACCGTTTTCCTTAATAAATGCAAGATCTCGTAGATCCTGTCTGCATTTCTTATTAACCAGTCCGTTAAGTCGGCTCAATTGAAAAGTGAAGCAGTGCACTCGGCAGAATTACAGGTTAATTATATTCTCCTATTCGATCTCGCCAAAGATCTCGTACATTCATGCGCTGCAGTGCTGTTCATAAATTCTGCACCGCGCAACGTTGAGGCGTTGCTTTTCCGCGCTGTCTAATGGACTCGATCTACGTTCATTTGATAACAGAAAGAGGTAGAAGCTGAGATTTATAGCTGGATTTTCTGCTTTGTATACTTACACTTTTGTTACTATTGCATTGAATTTTTTAACGAATTTCAATGTGCTTTTAAGTGAATTTGATTTGAATTTACGAAGTTTGGGGACTTATGAAAGTGAATGTAGAAACGTTGAAGTTTTCCGTGCTTTTGTCAGACCATTGCAGGAATCGGAAACTTGTGGTACTTTCATCTAAATTTTTAGCAATTTCCTTCTAATTTCTTGCACTTGATAAAGACTTTAATGAGTTTGTCATGGTGATACTTTGTTTACAAGCGTCTTGTAGATTTGCTCTCACTGTAACAAACTAAGGATATTATATTTTTAGAAATATAGAATTCAATAGTGGAGACATTCAAATTGAAGTGTTATTTGTTGCAAGTAATTGTAAGTGGGAAGTACTGCAGATCGTTGTCTAAAAGTGTGTAATAGAATTTCGTCGTATCAGTTTACCACATCTTTTAATTATACCGTTAAATATGTACACATATTTTTAGTATTACTAATATTACATTTATTTTATACATGCACTGACTTTTCATAATCCACTAATTTAGTAGTACCTTGCACAAAATGCATTTACGACGAATTGTATAAATAAACAGCACCAAGCAAATGCACGTGCAACGTGTCAAGGCTGACAGAAAAGCAGCTCGTAATTAATGAAGAAATCAATTTTTCCGAACATTATGTTACAATCATTTATATGTATTTTTAACACTATTAAGATATACTTATTTCATAAATGCATTTCACTTTCATAATCCACTAATTTAGTAGTAACATTGCACAAACTGCATTTACGAGCAATTCTACAAATAAACAGCACCAAGCAAATGCACGTGTAACGCGTCAAGACTGACAACAGACACTCCGATAATTTAGCGCACACAGAAGTGTGTAGTCATGAATTACCGTGCAACTTATCTCCGTTTAATGCGTAAGAATTAAACGTGATTTCCATTAACGCGTAAATGAATATCCAATATCACGCCGCGCCATGATTTATTCCGACTTTACATGCACGTGGAATGCAGACCCATGCGCTCCCGTGCATACAATATGTGCTTACCTGGAAAGTGCGATCTTACCCGAGATATCATAAATATTGCTTCAATCTTGCTTCCTTGCCACCGATCAATTTGCTTCGAGCCAAACTTCTTTTCCATTGTGCGAGCCTCTATAACGGAACTTGTAGTGTCCTCCTTCTATTCGTTCGCGAACCGAGATACTTGCAGTTTTTTATACTCGACTTTTCACCAAAATTATTGTAGCTTCGGTGCATCTTTTCTTTTTCCTTGCTTTGTATTTTTCGATTGTAACTGTTATGGCTATTTTACATAGATCTTCTTGTTTATTTGTATTCTTTTGGTTTCAACTGCTACAGTAATTTCGCCTAGGACTCATTGTTATAGGTAGGCTTCTAATCACCAAGGTCATGGTACATAAATTGATAATTTGAAGAAGTTTCCTAGAGGTAATGGGGGATTTTCACTCGGGACCACTTATCGATCATCGGAGCCTTTAGCTCCATAGCTATCACAGCTTCAAGTTTGCTCTTTTAAGTGAGTTCCAAATATCCAAGTTTGTGATATCACATAGACCAAATTTCCCATGGAGGATTTGAACTCGTGCTTACCGATTGATAGTCCGAACCTTTATTTACATTTTCACCATAGCCTTGGACTTATCGTTTCAAGGGGTTCCGATCCACCAAGATTGTCATATCCCTTAGAGAAACTTTCCTATTGAGAATTCAATCTCGGTCCTGTTAATTGATAGTTGAAACCTTTACCTTCATATATTCCATAGCCTCAGATTTATTGTTTTAAGGACATTTCGTGCCAACAGGATTGTGATATCACATAGACCAAATTTCCCATGGAGGATTTGAACTCGTGCTTACCGATTGATAGTCCGAACCTTTATTTACATTTTCACCATAGCCTTGGACTTATCGTTTCAAGGGGTTCCGATTCACCAAGGTTATCATACCACCTAGAGAAAATTACCTATTGGGAATTCAATCTCAGTCTCGTTGATTGATAGTTGGAACCTTTACCTTCATATACTCCATAGCCTCAGATTTATTGTTTTAAGGGCATTTCGCACCAACAAGATTGTGATGTCAAATAGACCAAATTTCCCATGGAGGATTTGAACTCGTGCTTACCGATTGATAGTCTGAACCTCTATTTACATTTTCACCATAGCCTCGGACTTACCGTTTCAAGGGGGGCCGATCCACCAAGGTTGTGACATCACATAGACAAAGTTTACCATGGAGGATGTGTATTCGACCACACTGATTGATAGTCTGAATCTTTACTTTCACAAACGCCATAGCCTCGGATTTACTGCTTCAAGGGGGTTTCAAACCATCAAGATTGTGATATCACATAGACAAAATTCCCCGTGGAGTAATTGAACTCGTGCTTACTGATTGATAGTCCGAGCCTCTATTTTCATACTCACCGGAGCCCCTTCTTGGTAGATGCGGCGCATCACTTCTTTTTTTTCCCTCACTGACATTTTTTATTATACCTCTTCGAGGAACGTTGGTGTTTGGTTAAATACGAAGACAATTTAGATAAACGCGCATACGTTTTTACTTTTATGCACGGTACGTTTCCATTTCGCGATGGAAATGCACACTTCCGTGTTATGACGACGTAAACGGAATATTATTATCGCTGACGCGATGAGGATTATTCGTCGGTCGTTTTGGGGCGTTGTTAATGCGGGAATAATTATCAGTGTTAACGTCTTTAACTGTGACGCGTCTGTATTTTAGAATAATTAGAAAAAACGTGAACATTTACTAGGAAAGGGAAAAACTGTTTTTGTATCGTGAACTGTGAAAACTTTTGCAAAGGAGCAAATTGCTTCGAAATTTTTCAGTTTTTTAAATAACTAATGGCAAATCTTGAACAAAGTACTATTATTTATATGGTTACTATTTTTTAACATTTTCTATTAGTATTTTTTACTAAACATTGATAAATGTAAGATTTGTTATATTGTATGTAATATTTGCAACGATCATAGATCAACAGTTAAATCGAAATATCTGTAAATATAATAATTTATCTACGTTTTAAATGAATTATTAGTATGTATAATAAACTGCTAATGAATCGGTTAGAGTCAATTGAAAGTTTATAAAAATCCTTTATTCAGAAGGAAAAATGACAATTTGGCTTAAAAACAATAAAGTACGCCACATCATTCTGAAATCTTATACAACATCCAAATCTATTGCGATAATTTTTATAAACTTATTAAAAATACTGATTAACAACATGAAAATAATTTTGCCCCAATAAATCCTAAAAATATCTCACAAGAAAAAGCATAAAAAACGCTCCTCGACGGACTAATAAAGTAACAAGTTAAAAATATAATATGAAAATATCACTGCTACATTTTTGTCGCATAACATCCAATTATTATTGCCCATTGTCAACAACATATTTCTACGCTCACTTTATTTAAGCAGAAAAATAGAAAAAGAAGAAACGAACGACGGATTTCAGAGGAGTAGCTTCATTCGAGCGTTGTGACGCGATGACAATGCGCTTATTTAACCATGATATTATTAATTATGAGTACCTTTGAAAGGTTCTTTATTCCGTACTTGCATACGCAGCTGCACTCTTTGTTCCCACGCATTATAACGTGCAGATTACGTGGGTGTACAAAGAATCGGGGCTGCTTCTATAATAGCAAAGAGGGGGTGCTAACAAGGGTGCTGACTTCCGTTACCGTGGGTGTTGTACGAAGGCATCCAATGGGGATTATGTAGAGATACATATACACAGTGTTCCATATACTCCGTTTTATTACAACAATAAAGCAAATGTAGCGCTCTCTAATTACAATTAGTCTATAGCTTTACCTATGGTCCATTCGGTATGGTTCTGTTTCGAAATTGTTTTGCGGCATTGTAGTTTCGGAGATAATTATATGCTCGTGGATAATAGATGGTAAAATATGTAGCGCTTTATGTCTGACTTGTTATACGATGTAACAGTTTTTGTTTGGTATTAATAGTTTCATATTTCGTTTATGGATTTTTGGTAACGATATTTAATACGTTGAAAGTTGAAATCGTGTTTTATTAGGATTTTTGGAAAATTTAAATGGTTTTACTTTTTTTAAATGTCTCGGATTATCTTATACAGTATTATAATAATTATTCTGCCTGACGTAGAATATAAGGATTACTGTAGTTCTTTAATTAACGTTATTTCTTATTCTTTTCCAAACTGTTCTTACTATAAAAGTTCTGCTCCAAAAATGACACACTGGTTATTGATAGTTATAGATTAATGCCGCACTATAATTTCTCTTATTTTATGATAAGGTGAAAGTGGAACTTTATCATAAATATCAATCCTCACTTTTTACTATCTTGGCTCTATAAAACGACCAACAATTTTTTTTTTATAAAAATGATATCTGCAAAATAGTATGTGAGTTATTAGTAGATTACGAATAATTTACAATTCCTATGGATACTATTATTTTTACTATTTTAGGCATCCAATGAAAAATTGAAATTTTCTCATAACAATCGCGTTTCATTAATGACACATCGGCTGCTAGTAAGTTATTAGTCACAGTTTTCATCAATATAATACAACTCTGGCACGAAAATTCCCCATGTTCACTTCAATTTTACAAAATCCATTATCTTAACCATTTTCATTTGCGTGTTTTACAATTTATTAGGGTAAATTTCAATTCCATAATTACACCCGACACATGCATCTTACGAAATGCATTTCATGGTACATTTCTCATCGCCTTTCATCTCAAGAGCACGCACCAACGAAGAATACCATAATGACATCCTTTAAAAGCACAATGAGATATTACTTCTTGACTCTGATAACTCCTCGCTGATTTCACCTCGCACTGTCATTAATTACCAATGTTCCGTCTGTAAAAGTAATTCGATATCTGCGATCTCATCTTCTTTGACATGCGGTCTCGTACGATGACTCGAAGCACCGAACTGCAATCATCAATATCGCTCTTGCACTCGTTGCATCGTATCTTCGCTATCAAAATGCACGTAGATATATGTAATATATGTACGTTGGACGATATACATTTGCACGTATATTTGTACAATAGAAACGTCTGTCGGTGCTATCTTGTAATCGATAATAATTAACTTTGATATCGATATATCGTAGTGGGAGACACAAGTACCTTTATCAGGCTGAAATGCCATTTGATTTTAATCCGTGAAAATTATTTTCCAAGAGGGACGTAACAATCGTAATGCTTGGCAACGTGTAAAATGTTATTTCTGCAGGTGTTTTATAAATATGGTTTGTTAGAATTTTTTAATTTTATGTTTGTTTGCGGTTAATCTGCCTTTTATAGAATATGAACAAATTTGATGTTGGTATCGACCTTCACGCTGGTAGAAATTTGATAGCTGAGGAAATTGTAAGGCAAAAGGGAGGCTTAATTTCTGAATACAACTGATCAGTATGGTTGCATTAGGGTATGCTGTTAGTGCTTTTTGCTTTATTTACTGTTCATCAAATTCGATATCGGCAATTGTTAAAAATACGGAAATGGCCCAAGTTACGAATTGGGAAAATTTAATTTATCATTTATTCTCTGTTCCATCAATATTCAATAATGCGGTGGAACTATTTTGTAGAAACGATATAAATGAAGCCCTTTAACGAAGTTTAAAATTGTCTCATAGCACATAGTCCATCGTGCATCCCAAATCAAAAATATACGTATCGTGAAACGAAGTATAAATGATTTAGTAGACAGTTGTAGTAATTACTAGGACATAATATGTCATTAATTCGTTAAAGTATTATAGAATACTTCAAATAATCCTTGTATGCATTTATTTGGAGTTTTATGGTACAATTTACGCAATCCATAAATATTGTAAATAGTATACAAAATCTAATCAAGTTTAGGTTTTTCAGTGCTACTACTAATAATAATAACAACTTTATTGACACATAAAAATAAATCAAGTAATACAGAAAGTAAATACATGTTTTCAAACTAAATTAGTTTTTATATCATAGTATGAAAACTTATATAGAATTCTAATAATTATAATCTTATACTAGGCAATGTTAATTATTCGAGGAAAATTTTTATGATAAAAAAACCTCGACTGTTAAATTTAGGTTTATGTTAGATTTTGGTTATATGCCATTCTTGAATAACCTATTCGAATTTCTTGAATCATTTCGGTGTTAAATGGTTCCAGAAATTTGAAGCAAATAGCAGTGTGATACCGTATTTAAACATTTAATACGACAACAACTGTATCACAGCATATCGCATAACATACTGTGCTGATACTGAGCTCATCCGAACTCTACTTAAGTACACCATTACCACATATACATATATGACAATGCCAACCACATAAAAACCTTTGTTGTGACCCCATAGAAATAACTTACGAATTTTTTCTTAAACGCTAGGTTTATTTGAATGAAATTTACAGTTAGCGCGAATCGTTTGGAGGCTCGAATAGAAGTGTAAATCGTTTTTAGAAAAGCTTTGGAGCTAGACCGAGTGAAACGGAGAGTGGAGTGGATGTCGTGAAAAATAAGTAAGGTTTAGGGAAAAGTGGAAAGAAGGAAGAAAGAGGAGTCCATTAATTTATTACGTCGGTGCGGTAGGGCCCAACTGCGGATTTCTGGTGTTTCTCTGACCCGAGTTTGAACGTCTTAGGAAGAGAGTGGGAGTTGTATTTCACTGGGAACCTAGGCCCCGGCACAATAATAAAAATAGTGGAGACGTATCAAACACCTTTATCACCAAAAGCAGCGAATTTCCGAAGCCAACATTTAATATTCGGTGTCCCTTCACACGACTCATAGTCTCCATCAAGCTCTCATTCGCCCACTAAAGACGCTAGGAAACGGATAATACTGAAAAAAATGCCTCACATTAAAATTTTCATACCAGTCGAAGATAAGACCAGCCCCGTCATTTTTTGATCGCACTGTATATCAGGCATCCACGAGGCAAACTGCTCTGACCGCGGAGAGCAGTCTGTACCGGGCAGACACCTTTCTATCCTTGTGGGAGCCTGCGAACAGGAGTTACCGGTTGGAATGCCACCGTGCTCACGTTCATAAGCCATGCTCGGCTAGGTGTTCCCTCGGTTTATACCACCGCCACGCGACCATACGTGCGAGCTCACATGCCGACACACATGCCGGCATATGCAGAAGCGAGCGGATCGTGCGCGAGCACACGAGCCGGCTCGGCTTTCGATTAAATAACGATCGTGCGTAAACGATACGCGCCAACGAGTCCGTCCGGTGTGTGCCGTGTAGAGTGCGTTCCTCTCTGTTTCTCTTCCTTTTTCCCATTCCTCCTGTTTCGCCGGTCTTCTTCTGTCTCGTGCCGGTATTATGTCTGATCTTTTCCTTTCTTGCGGCTGTCTATCATTTTTTCCGCTCTTCCGTTCGTTCCTCCGATCTCATCTCGTTTCACTTCGCGTCTCCTTTCACTTGGTGCACGTTTATCTCTTTCTCTACTCTTTGCGTTCCTTTCGGCTCGCTTCTGCATCGATACCAGTGCCTTTTCCCTCGTCTGTCGATCCTTGCATTGTCTCTTTCTTCGTTATCTCACGGTTTCTCGGTCTTTCTTCCTCTTCTCGATTCTCATTCACTCGCTCAGGCTTTTCCTCCTTTTCTGCGTTCTCTTTCTACTATGGCTGTTTCCGTTGCACGTTCACCTAGCCGCCCCTTCTTTCTCGCCTTTAGCGATGGCTTTGATACGCCGTGGAGTTTTTACATAGTGCGAAGAAGTTTCGAGGTTATTTTTGAAATTGTATTAGAAATGGAGCATTGGTGATCTTGTTAGGGTTTATGTGTCGTTATCGGGTGAATTATTTGTTTGTTGCTTGGTGTTTTTTCGGATTCGATTTCTATGGTCATTTCGGTTAGGAACTACTGCTCCAGCTGGGTTCCGAACCACTGGAGCTTTGACAAAAGATAGTAAAGACATGCCAGAAGTGATGGAAAATTTGAATTCCAGCATACTAATTGTGAGTCCCAGTCTTTACCTCCATACCCTCCATAGGCTAGAACCGAGTGTTTTAAATGGATCCTAAATAACAGAGGCTTTGATATCACCTAGCAAAAATTTGCCAGAGCCGTTGCGGTTTCGAATTCGGCCCCACTGATTGAGATTCCATACCCACCATAGCCCAGAACCTTCTATTTTAAATGAGTTTCAATCCACTGAGGCTTTGATATCATATAGTAAAAGTTTCCCCGCGGTATTGTGGTTTCAAATTCGGACCCACTAATTGAGACATAATACGTACCATAGCCTAATACTTACTATTTTAAATGACTTCCGAATAACTGAGACTTTGATATCACATAGCAAAAATTTCCGAGAGGTGTTGCGGTTTCAAATTTGGGCCCACTGAATGAAACTCACTACCCACCATTGACTAAAACCGACTGTTTTAAATGGGGTTTAATACACTGAGGCTTGGATATTACATAGTAAAAATTTCCCAGAGGTGGTGGGGGATTTGAATTCCAACACTAATTGCGAGTCCGAACCTTTACCACCATAGTGTCTGCTGTAATGCAGATGGACGAGGGGGAACTCGGATCCACTATAGTCTGAGTTATTACCTCGTTACTCATCGTTACTCCAGCAATGAAAATACAGAAACAAACAAGAAACAGCGAGTACATTTTCATCCCATCACTAGTCCTCTTTCTTCCTTCTCTCTTGCTCATTGACCTCCTGCTTCCTCGTCGAGTTACACATGTGTTAGTGAGGTTGCTCGCCTTGCGCGACCTCGCCACGTCACGCTCGCATTTAATTCGCGGTATAGCGGGCTCACTGTCGCCTCAGGTAATTAAGGACGCGGAGCAAGTTTCTGTATCAAAGAAATTGATATATTATTGAAATATTAAACAGCTTCTATCGATCCATTTTTTTTCATTTGCAACAAACACTCATTGCTTTGTCGGTGTCGTGCAGGTACATGTATACCTTATCGAGCGTAAATCGCTAATTGCATCATTCGCTCGTCAGTTTCTTCGAATTTAAGTATCACACGTTCGGAGAATCCGTCGTAAACAGGCTTTTTTCGAAGAGATCCTCGAAGTGCTATAGTTTATTGGATTAAGAGTCTTTTTTTCATCCTCATTATGTTAATCCGTCTTTTTCCCTGGAAGTATCAATCGTTGATAGTATTACAAATGTAATTCTTGCAATTTTTTTTATTTGATATTCGTTATCGGGGGGAAAGTCAATTCTGTGGGTTTCAGTGAATGACACTTGGTTTTAATGTCGAAATGGTGAGGGTAATCGGATATTTTATAATAAATCTAAGGTTAACCGTGGTGTATACATGAATTAATGAGTCATCGTTGCGATAATTCCTCGCATTTATATACCATTCAGGAAGTTCACAGTCGAATAATCAGGAGAATAATGACTGGCACTTAACGGGGAAATATTATTAATTTAAAATAGTTTTAAAGCTATTGCGAATGCTCTGCCAGTCCGTTTTCCTCGTACGATTACCCCTCGTTAATTCTGTGCAATAAATTAGTTACAGGAATCTCTTGATGTAATGTAAAAATTATGCGGGGTGAGCGAAGTAGAGTTCAACAGTTTTGAAATTATAATATCACTTACAATTAGTCACGTACCACCATAATTAGTTAAAACGGATTCGAGAAGAAATGGTACGAAAGTAGGAAAAAAAAGAACAGGAGAAAAGAATAGTTTGGGTTTTAGAGAGCTCTCATTTAGTTTTAATTAAGCATAGCATGCTATTTAACGCTCTTTTCTAATTGGATACAATATTATTTAAACATATACTCGGCGTGCAAATAATTCACTACAAGAAACACACAATTATGTACATAAATATGTATGATATATCAAGAATTAATTGTTAGAGTTTCATTTGTCGACAAAGACAATTTAATATTAAACAGCACCAGCAGGAAATGATTAAATTTTCGTCACACTTCTAAAATCAGATCTTCCGTTTAACGATCAAAATATATCGATGGTTGCATGACAATTTTGTTTAAATACATGCAAGATAATAATTAGAGAAACTATTTTGAAATATCGAAACGTCGATATTTTAATTACGATTGAAGCGTCCAAAAAAATAACCATCTTTGGAAAATTTTTCCTAAATTATTAATTAATATATCGTAGCTTCGGTGATTCAGAATCCACCTAAAACGGTAGATTCAAGACTCGCAAATTCTAGGCCCAAGTTGTAATCCCCCATCACTTCTAGAAGAAAGAAAATCGATCTATTTAATCATTTACATTTCAGCAGATAAATATAAAGAGTCCAAGTTATAGCATTGCTATAAAGCCTCATTTTTTGAAAAACTATTGAAACAGGCATTTTTACTGGCTTGGTAGATCTAGATTTAATCAATAATGTAGCAGTGTTACAGTAGTAACTCATACAAAAAAGTCCGATAGTAAATGAAGAAGAATTTTTTCAAAATTGTAAAAAGAAAGTTCAAATCCTCCTCCGTCACCTCTGGGAAATTTGTCCTAAATTATTTTTGAAGTTTGAGTATCGGGCTTTCCGGGATTTGGTGAATCAAATATGCATTTTTACAATACACACAGAATGTATTTAAATACGTTTAATTAACGTTACAAGAAAAAGAAAAAAGGAGAATGACCGATCGTTTAAATAAAACAAAACATCGTAGACAAGCCCTACTCCAAGGGCTCACTTCTTTTTTCGTCGCGCGCCAGCTTCAATTCTCAACATTATTAATTAATGTATCATAGCCGCGGTGGTTAAAGCAGTAGGTCCTAAATGAAATGGCAATTAAAGAAAAAAAAATACCAACCAAAAGACATTTTTTATGTAGAAAGATCTTTCATTCTTTTCAAGTATCTGGATCCAAAGTTATTTGCGGTCTGGCGTCACCTGATTTAAAGGATCTTGTGTAATGTACTGTGACTTTATTAAATGGCAGTATATTTGTCGTAATTGTTCAGCATATTTCGTAAACAGCTATACTGACCAATAAAAGAGCAACGCGAGCGCGTAACATTTGTAAGAATATCCTGCTCGTAACAACCTGTCATTTTCCCTCTTTGGAAACAGGAACAGATATAATACTGCGCCAGCCACAACCATTTGTGACTTACTAAAGACGTAATATTACGTCAGTGGTTGTTGGTTGTGGCATACTGAAAGACGTGATTTTATATCAGTGACAGTTAGCAAAGATTTACTAAAAGATGCGACATTACGTCAGAGGGAATCACCTGAATTTTATTAACAGACGTAATATTATTTCAATAACAGCTAGCTGAATTTTATTAAAGCCAGGATATTACATTAATGGCTTTACGTTACAGCTAGCAAAAGTACGTAATATTACGTCCGTAATCGTGACTTCTTAATTGTTGAAAGACATATTATTTCGTGACAAGTAAACATAAAGAGCCCAGTAAAATACGTAGTACTACGTCAGTAGTAATTAAATACATTTTATTGAAAGACGTAACATTACGTCAGTAGCAACCAATTATAGCTTACTGTAGGACGTAAAATTACGTCAGCAGTTGCCAATGTAGCAACTACGGTAGTCGTAAAGTAAATCGTAAAGTGCTCAAATAAAACAACTCTTACCAATACATTACCGTCGTTAATTGAAATGCCAATCACGATTCATTTCATTTCCTATGATCTGTCAAGAATGCAATATTTTCGATGTATCTTCAGAACAAACAAATTTCAGAAATGTAAGAATAATTGCATAATTGCAATATGGGGTATAATTTGAGTACAACACTTTCAATTTGAAGTAATCTCCATTAAATTTTGCAAGTGCACTTTTTACCCATATCATTTAGCCGTAATCATCAGAGATTTCAACAAGTGAATCGTGGTGCAACTAATATCGGCTATTAAGTTCCTAGCTATCTTTACTCTCTCGCTTCATTCAAACACAATGTCAGGCTCGCATAATGCAATCGGGTGGCATTATTCATCGCTCAATGTAATTAGGTTTACCGTAGGAATTCCAATACGACCACGACATAGTTTGCATGTCCCCAGAAGCAAGTAAACCTCAGGCACGATGCGTTTGTGAATTAGGACATTCTGTAGGAGGTGCAGTTTCCCTTCGGTCGGACGTATCGCAAAGGTCGGGCTTTTGAAAAATAATTTCAAAAATACCTGGCAAACCTACCAGGGTTTCATGTAAAGCAGAAGCAAACATTGGTCTGTGCCGTGTTTCCCGCGTTACACGAATTGTAATGGTGTGCGAATACCATGGCGTAGGATGTTTTATCGTTGGGTGTGAATTTTTAAGCGTTGTAGCTTCGATTTCTCTCGGATTAACTATCGATTCTATTTCTGTTCTGTATGCGCGTGAAATGTAGAGTTTGAAATATGATAATAATATAGCGGTAGACTTATTTCAGATATATTAACTGGTTTTCGTTAATTACAAAATTTGTTGTTTTTAATGTTTGGTTAACATTAATGTAAGTGTTTGAGGTTTCAAAGTGTAACTAACTTTTACATCGCGATTTTCGAACATGAAATGCGTCTTGCAGGAGTAATATACTAAGTTTATTAGCGAATATTATTATACCTCTCATTGTATATCAATAACAAATTAAATTATGAGATAAGCTGAACATTAGTAAGTATTCTGCATTGTGGGGTTTTTATTTAATTAAATGGCGGTGAAAATGATATAAAAAAATAAATCGGTATATCACAAGATTTTTTTCTTTTCCTCTTTGTCTTTGGATTGTATAATTAATTTTCTACATTAGTATCGAAGCATTTAGCAAATCAGTTATTGTATTAACTTTAGTGCGCCAGTCAGTTAAAAATTCCAAAACGCTTTGATAATTTGAATTGAAAATCTATTATTGTTATATCTCAATCGGTAATTTAAAATCATCTCGCAGTTACCTTTTTGTTTTAATACAATAATATCCTGACATTATTGTAATAATCTCATCATAAATAACATCTTATAATTTTTATTATTAAAAGTTATGATCGATTAACATTCGTTTCAGGAGAAAGGCTTAAATCGCAAGTAATGACAACTGTGCTGAGGTTACAGACTATTAAGCATTTCCTTTCGATCAAGAATGTTTAGAAAAAGATTCATTTAAACGTTGAAATCTCAAGCCAAAACCAGTACAACATTTTTCAAAAACGTTATTGTTTATAGAACAAAAAGATATTATGAAATGTTCGTTGAAGTTTAATTTATTGGTTAAACATTTATTTTTTACGTGAAACCTTTTTTAATATTTAGTTTTTAATATCATTCTTTATGTCAAATCCAGAATTCTCCGGTAGTGTTTGACGGGCTGTTACGATTTTATCGCGGAAATCACATGTGGCCGTGCATCATTTACTGGGGTGAGTGTATAAATTTTCCACTTTATGTAAAACTTTGGATCATTTTTTTTTCTATTTATATTGTGCCAGAGAATAAGAAATATTGGTAAGTCTCATTAACTTCACAATAGGGTATTAAAATAATTACAAAACCAAACAGTTTTTACTTATTTGGAAGAAGTTTGGAGAACATTTCAACATTTATCTTCCAATTGTAATTATTTTTCGCCTTTAAGTACTTTAATGTGTACTTCATAAATGTATTGCACCGCAAAATTATATTTTATTATCGCAAGAATACCACTAGAAAATTGACTGTATTCAATTGAAGGTTTAATTACAATTGATCTTTAAAATCTTAATTATAATATATAGAACAATCAAAAATAGTGGAATACTTGACAAATATGTAGATAAATTATCAACAAGTAAGACAGATTATTTCTTCCAAAATCCTCCGTTAAATCCTCATTTCTGTCTTCAGCTTTAAACCCAAACTATTTCACCCCTTCGTGTCCTTTAAATTACACTCGAGAAAATGTAGGACGCATCAATATTCTGTCATTATACCTTAAAAATCCCATTCGTATCTTTGGTATCACGTGCAGAACCTATCCAGGATCACTCGATTTCCACGACCTATTTCCGGCAGGCCTCATTTTCCGAGCATCGTCCCTAAAATTTTGCGCCAGCAGTTATCACGTCGTTTCTTCAACCCCCACATAAACCTCGACATCAATGCCCAACTCCCTTGGGTATCGGTGACAATTATTTCGTGGAAATGGGATTTTGACGAAAAATTCAAGCACCCCAGTGACAGGATAACAGACGTCTCAGAAGGTTCACGTACAGGTGATCCTGAAGGACTCGTGTCAAGGTGATCGCTTCGCTTTCTCCTTGGAAAAACGGTGTCTTCGGCGAGGAATGCGGGCATATCGGCAAGCAGGCTTGCAGGAAGGAAGCGTGTGTTTCCGCTTTCCCTGACCTATGTCAAAACGGAAACACGAGGAGCAAGGTCCCCGACGAGCGAGAAAATCCTCTGTACCGGGAGGGTGAATTTCCCTCGCGATTAGGAGGCCATGCTACAGGCGGAAGCAGAGAGTCCAGGAGAGCGTTGCCCGTGGGATACCTTCCGTGCAATGAAATCCTGCTCTGCATGGTTGGAAAAGTAGTTATTGGTGCACCCTCCGTGTTTAATTATGTTAATGCTTATCGGACGTTAGCATTTTATACCTGACTTGCTGCTAGGTTGGAGCTCCATTCGAGTATTTATTGTGAGAGGGGAGCAACTAAGGTTACTTAATATAATGAGATAGTTTTTCTCATAAAAATATTTATATTTGCACTTTAAATGTTTCTATTTAATTCGACGTTTCATCTGTAAACTTCAGTTGTTTAACACTAGATTTACGGAAGCCGTTAAATTGACGGGTCCCTACTTGTCTTATAAACATTTCTCAAATTGATAGGGACGCTGCACAGTAAATATTTCACGTGTATTTTATAATACAATAATGATTTAACGAATTACCATCTTTGCCGCTCGATCCCCCCTTTTCCAAAGTCCTTATCTGATATATTGCAAATTAAAAGATTTCACGCCCGTAAATCTAGTGTTAAGACCAATCGTTCTGGCAGTTTGTGTGTTAGTCCTATTCTTAACGTATCCGGTCATTTCGAAGGTTACTTAATGTAAAGGGGTAGTTTTACTCATAAAAATATTTATGTTTACAATTTCAATGTTTCTGTTTAATTCAACATTTAATCTGCAAACTTCAGTTGTTTAAGACTAACCGTTCTGGCAGTTTGTGTATTAATTCTATTCTTAACGTATCTGGTCATTCCGGTCGATTATAACTTAACGATAATAGTTTTCGGAAAGAAATGCAGGAGATTGTCAGTTTAGTGTAGGATACAACACAGGAAACATCCTTTAATTAGTGATACAAAAATTATTTATTTTCATTCGACAGAACTGGTCATTTGACAGCAATCGGTACGGTTAGTGTTAATACTTAACATTCCACTGCACTTGAATACTGCATAGTGACCTTTTTTTAACTGAATTGTAATGGTAGTATCACTAGATAATACTAGTTCATTAGAAGTATTAACATCATTTACTCTCATACTTCACTACCACTATCACTGTTACTTTCCATATTGCTACAGTTTTCTTTATTCATTCTTGGAGAAGAAAAATATTATAACAGAAGTAAAGTAATTACTGAAATATTACTAAACGTGTTGCTCACTATCGAGTAAGGATTAAATTGGGACAGGGTCCAATGTGGACATTCAACAATGAGAACGTCTTTACTTGTTCAGTCTTGTCACCTTCCACGTGGCATACGGCTGATAGAGTAAATCTGTAATGTCATGTCAGAGGTGACATACATCCGATAAGGGTTAATTAGGGTAGTCTTCAATGTCTGATATCTTCGTGGACTGAGCTGGGTTTGAAGGAGTTTTTGAGACATCGATATTTTTTATTTAACACGCTAGCTACCGTCATAAGGGGGGATACTTTGAAGATAGGTGACCTCTTATTTATACGGAATAGGAATGTAAATAGATAGGGGATGTCTCATGGAGTTTTTTGGCAATGTAATATCTATTTTCTATGGTGCACTTTCACATCCGGCTGATATGTTAAGCAGGCTGTTTAGCAATAGTTTTGTGCTTACTACAATGACTAGAATTGAATTAGATTACCAGTAGAGAGGAAATCTCTAAGAAGAATCTGTGTGGCTCATATATGAGACCCGTGGTAGCCAGTGTCAATGCTTTTTAAATGTTGTAATTTCTGTATTTGGTGAAAATTAATAATGAAAGGTCATCGGGTTTCTTTTTTTTAATTTTATATTGGATGTCTTTACCTGGATCCAGGAGTATTTGAGATATCTCGTTACAGTTGAGGGATGTGAGAAATGTTTTTTAATATTAGTTTACGGCACATATATTATTGTTTATGTTATCAATTTAGAATAGATGTGGCTTAAACCAATGAGCGAGGAAAGTATATTGTAAATTGATAACGTAAAGAAGTTAACTAAGCGATATAAAATATTGATTTTGAAATTAATAACATTAATCTCAGTATTTCGTTCTACATAAGACTCTAGTATCACAGGTATCTGACATGTTTTATTTTTAGTAAACGGTATTAATAATATATAAATATTCGACGAAAACTAAAGTGTATTAAATAAATTAGCAATAATTTCTATAGAGGAGCATAACATCGAGTTTTACGTGGAAACTATTAATTAATTACTGGCCTCGCGATTTTTAGACCTACGTGTACTATAATTGATTACTGAATTGTTGGAGGAAACCTCTAACACCTAAATCTTTCTATTCTATATCCTCTACAGATTAATTAATAGTGCGAAAATGTCATAATAGCATTTTATCATAAAGAACTTTTCATCTAAACATTAATAGTAATCCAAATTCTTTTCATGTTACTTTTCCCATCACAATAGTGACTCCATATGGAAATGAATAGACGGAAATACATAAAGAACAAGGTAAAAAAGTTATCTGAAGTTTCTACATGATTAATACTGATTAGTATTTCATATCAATTACCCTACAATTTATAGAATCGAACATTTATATATTGTCGAGATTCTCATAAACGAATATAATTAAAGGGGAGGAATTGCGAACCATCAGACCGTTGATCGTTTCTGCAATCCTGGCAACGAAACTCTAGCAATTTCTCCAGCTATGCGTTTTCCACATAGCCGTGTATATATCGTCCACCCCTCCGTGATTTCCGTCCTTTCCCACTCGGCTTGTTACGTCGATCCGCTTTCCCGAGGGATAAAGCATTCTTTTGCGTTCATGATACCCTGACTCCTGGGGAAGCTGCGACTCTCCCTCCAAGTTGTCAAGCATGCACTTCCGGAAGTCAGTGACGTACGGTGGTACCATTACACCTTGTGAAAATTTTGTCAGGTGGAATTTTTTTTTGCTTTTATGTTTTCAAGTTTCAAAGTTTGCAACGGAGTTGTAACTGTAACGCTTTATAGTCTTACGGTGCGATATACTTGATATACTTTTTATCATAATTACTTTTCTTTCGATTCAACTAGGTTTCTCTGCTTTCATATTTTTTATCTTAACTGTTTGCATAGGAATTGCAGTTTGAACTCTTTATAGCCATACGTGGTGATGTACTTAACACAGGTTGTGCTGTTATTATTTTTCTATCTATTTAATTCGGTGTTTGGCTATTGATTTAAATAGATTCGGGTTTCCTCGTTCTTATATGTTTTATTAACTTTCACAGTGCGCGTAGGAGTTTCAGTTTTAACACGTTATAAAATTATGTTGAAATATACTAGACACAGGTTTTTGTAGTAATAATTTTTATATGGAGTTTATTAGGACTTTGAGTTCTAAGTTGATCATTTTATTTTCCCATTTAACATGTTCACTACCACGGTGACATTAAATATGAAGGATCAATTATCACGTAACAAGTATAATAATTTTTTAAGTATAAGATATGCTTTTTAATTCAATTCAAATTGAAATGCCTTAATCCAGAGCAATTAATTACCTATATGAATGTGGAACCGATTTATAATCTACATATTACAACTTGTGGTACACAACTGATGTAAGGTATAAAATTCAAAACTAAAAAATGGTGTATACACGCAGACTAATCTTTTTAAAAGTTATATCCTCCATAATAATCCATAAAACAGACCTTTCCCAATTTCTCTTGTATCTCAAGCAAAATAAGAAACCTGAACATAAAAAGTAATGACCTTTCTTACGAACCCACAAAATAAAATTAAAGAAAATCAGTTACAAAACATTTTAATATCTTATCAGTTCCACCGGAAAATTCTGCCAGACTTTGATACGAATAAATATGAATTTAAATTACCATTTATTGTTATATCCTCATTCTATTGAGTTGGTAACTAAGTGATTGCGGATTTTAAATGAGGAGGAAAATTCAAAATTTTTATTTGAAAGTATAACTTTATTCAGTTAGGTATTGTCCGTTTTTGTCGATGACTTTTGCCATCTTTCAGGCTACGTCATAATTCCATGTTCATAAAACTTCTGGTTTTTGCCAGCGAAAAACTGAATTAAATGAGATTTTACATCATCAGCGTCTTTACAAATTTTACCATTTAAGGAGTTCTACAGGGAACGAAATAAATGGAAATCTGAAGGTGCAAGATCAGAGCTACAGTGGGTGTAGAAAGTATTCGTACACCGACCAATTTCGAATTATATATTGTGAAATTGTAGTTTATTAACTAATTTTTTATAAATAACGAGTTTGTACATATTCGCGGAAATGTCTAAAATAGATACAAGGTCAACAAAAATTATTTAGTTGAATAATTTGCAAAATTGTCAAGAATAAAACGAAATATTGTCCGAAATATAAGAAATATAAGAGCAATAAGTAACCAATAACCTCCACCACAATCTCCTGATATTAACTCCATCGAAAACCTATGGGACTACTTGGAACGTCACATTAAAAAACATCACATATCCTCTAAAGAAGGCTTAAAAAATAAAAAATATATTTCGGACAATATTTCTTTTTTTTTCTTGATAACTTTGCAAATTATTCAACTAATTAATTCTTTTTGCACTGTGTCTGTTATAGAGACTTCCGAGAATATGTACACACTCGTTGTTTATAAAAAATTAGTTAATAAACTGCAATTTCACAATATATTATCCGAAATTAGTCGGTGTACGAATACTTTCTACACCCACTGTATATGGCGAATATGACAATACATCCCAACCAAGCTCCAGTAATTTTTGGTGAGTGACCAAAGATGTGTGGGGCTTTGCATTATCGTCTTGGAAAACAACATCCTTACGATTTGCCAATTCTGGCCGCTTTTATTGACCTGCATCGCTCAGTTTGGTGAGTTGTTGAACGTAGGCGTTTGAATTAAATGTTTGGTTTCTTGGTAAAAGTTCAAAGTGCAGAACTGACACCGCCCTTATATATACAGCATATCTATCAACTGCAAGTTGTTAAGTCGCGCGCCAAAAACGAAAAAACCTGAGCAAAATTCCGTAAAACTTTGTGTTATACTAAATTTCAAATATGAAGTCTGATAGAATAAATTATTATAATAAATATTGAAAAAATTGTAATAAATATTCTCTCTCTCTATATATATATAAAAATGAATGTTTGTTTGTTTGTCCCTTATGCATACCTAAACCGATCATCCGATTGCGATGCAACTTTGATATGTTGTTGTGCACATGCCCACAAAGGTTTCTGACTTACTAAATAAAAATAAAAAATAGAAAAAAATATTGTATATCCAAGAGCACTCCAATAAAAAAAAATTAACACAGAATTGTTACAACGAGTTCTCTTTAACACTAGAACTACCAAACCAGTCAAAATGACTGGTACACAATTTTTTCCAAAAATTCGCCAAGTTTATAGAAGAGTCTTAGAATAAATATTCCACGTCCATCTTAAAAAACATAAATCACCGAATCGGTTATCGTTTCCGCCTCTTGACTCCTCCTTTTTCAAAGTACTTATTTAATATTTTGAAATATGATAGATTTAACGCCGGTAGTTCTAGTGTTAAATTCGATTTTTATATGATTTATATGATTTATATTATTTATGTGATGAAATAAGTAAATGACTCTTCCTCGCCACAAAGCCGGAAACCCTGGGCCTGCCGGAACAGTCGCACGCCCCTACTTCACAGATAATGATCTCCGCGTGGGTGGACGTACCAACTCGTCGTATATCGCGTAACCGCCATGAATGCTCCATTCCCGTCATACCCTCCTGCTCATGGGTAGGCATTCGTAGACCGACGAAACTGCCTCTGCGACGGCGAACGAGGAGAATGAGGAGGACGTCGAAGGACGATGAGACAGGAAACCGACGCGAGAGGCTTAATTCATGAAATTGGGAAATCAGTTGACGATCGACACGCGCCTAGTCCACTCGAGGACCTGCGTACGCATCCAAGCCAGCGTGACTTTCCGATCGACGGAATATTCATTCCCGACGGCTCCCCCGGCATTATCCAGGATTTAACGATTTAGCAGGGTGCCCCGCTCCAGAGGATCCCGGAGGACACACCTGCCTAGACGATGGGGTCCTCCTGGCTGGGGTGCCAGCCGGGCCATCCGCTAGAAAAACTGCCGATTTGCCCGAAAATCCGGGACTTCCGTACCAGGCGGCCAGAAGAGCCGCCAAGGTGATCTTCGTGACGGTGTCCCTTGAGTTCCCTCGGGAGCTCCCATTGGGGGCGGACGAGAACGAGCCGAAATGCGCGCCAGTTTCACAGGATAACAAGCCTCGCGGAGGTTCCTTGCCAGTTTTCATCCGCGTGCGCCGTGAGGATCGATTTCTATGGTGGGAATGAGTTGGTAGCCGGTGCATGTGACATTTTAACACGTTCTCGCCGATGCATTTGCCACTTGCTGATCTTTATGGCGCGTGTTTTTGGAGTTTCGTTTAACCCTCGTACGCTATTCGGGGGGAATTTCACCCGGTCTACGTTTCCAGATGTATAATGTTTGGCTTATTTTCAAATATTCCGTAATTTGATTTAATTTCAGTAATATGTAGTAGAACAGATTGCAAATAATATTAATTAAAGTATGAAGGAAAAGTGGGCGGAATATCAGCTGAAGGTGTTTTGTGTAACGATTTTTAAGGAGTATATGACGGTTAATACGGAGATTTGGGAAGGAGTTGTGAAATGATTTTTGTATTTTTATCTGATAGGTGTTTCTGTGGAATATTGGAATTGTTTAGTATTGATTTTAGTTTAGTTTTATATATTTGTAAGGTTGCGATAAACGTCGATATTCGGTATTAACATTTTTATCCCGTTTTGAGATTCTAGGGAGATTGGAAAAGGGGTTGAAGTACGTACTTTAAAAAGTGTAACATAACGGAGGCTGTAATTTCAGAAAGTGGTATTGGCAATTTCCTTGCTCCAAAGAATCAGAGAAAATGATCTCTTCAATGATACACAGTCGTCGTATCTTTTCATTTTTCTGCAATTTTGATCAATCTTATAATTATCTTAAATACCCAGAGGGACTTTATTACCCTTATTTTCCAACACATTTCTTTCTTTCTTATCCTGCAACCATTTCAGCAATTACGCGTTATGCAACTCGAAATACAAGAGAAATTTACAGTTCCAAATATCAATGTTTTTCATTCTACAACAAAAAAAAAGACAAATCGCCCAAACACTGACACGTATTATCTACATCCCCATCGTTAACGTTCCATCACGCAAAGCTTTCCGCACAAGTGCACAAACCCTCCAAAGCTTTCAGCAACTGGAAATCTACTATACCCAAGATACAAATTCCCAGATTCTTTGATTCCGAACGTCGTTACAATCCCTCGCGCACAGACTCATCCACTTCTCATACGTATTCAACCGTCGTATAAAACCCCCGCCAAACGAGCGTTCCGCGCGCATAAACGTCCGTAATATCGAAAATAATGTCACCCCCGGAATCTGTAAAATGCGTCACAATAATGCGAAAAACCAGCGCGCATCCCTTTTATGTATTCACAGTGCTCCACGTTCCTTCGCGGATCGATTTCCCAGGGTACTCCCCGTACGATAGCGATCCTCGCTCTTCCGTAATTCCATGCGTGTTTCAAAGAGACGAAGCTGCCTCCCCGGAGGATGTCTTTGAGGGAAGAAAAGGAACAGGCGGTAACTTATCAGGAGTCCAGACTCGCCGAAGGTATCCCAGGGGAAACGAGGCAGGAGAGCGCAGGCTCTGACGAATCGCGAGGGGTTGCTGGCGCAGGGTGGATGGCAGATTGCGAAAGGGGGATGGTTCGTGGTACAGATTACGGGAGAAAAGGCCTCGATATACGATCACTGATGTGAAAGTCATATACGTACTCCCTCGCGGGTTTATTGTCGGTTTTCGTGCACGATGCAGGAAGGCACGATTTGGGGATTTAAGTTTATGGGACCGTGAAATTGGTAAGGTCGAAATTGGTACGAGATAGGGTTCGCTCGTTGTACCATAATTATTGTTGGGGATAATTATGTTGGGATTATTGGAATCTTTTGATTAGTGATTTTGTCATTTGGGCGCTTATGGATTCGTAGGGGGTTGGTTTGTGAGC
Source organism: Cerceris ruficornis (assembly GCA_963989415.1). NCBI lineage: Eukaryota > Metazoa > Arthropoda > Insecta > Hymenoptera > Crabronidae > Cerceris > Cerceris ruficornis. Next base: position 5,807,663 of record OZ022527.1, read on the forward strand.
GAGACTGATTACTGATTGGTGAGTACGGTTTTCGGATGTCTGTGATTGAAAGGGCGATTTAATTTTAGTGTTTAGGTGTAACGAGCAGAAATCAGTACAAAAATCAGACGGACGTCACAAGATTAATGTTATAACTTCTTTAAAAAATTCATAAAAATTCCAAATCTCATCTACCTGTGAAAATTTAAAGTTTATATAAATCAGTAATAGCATTGTATCACTCAGCAAGAAATCTAATTATTCCCTATGGTGGGATGATCAACAGTAAATACTTATTCATACACCTAATCGCTCAACTAAAGACATATGGTTGTATACTGTGGCCTATCAGGAAGAAGGCTAACGAAAAGAATCAGAATGCAATGCGGGTCTCATTCACACATTCAAATCGGACACCATGATGAAAAGAGGAAATGTGTCGCATTGAAACCAGATGAGAGAAGGTTCAAGAGAGGCTTAGTTGCTCCTGTGCCGCCTGGCTAGCCTTCTTTCGAATGTCCAACTGTAGATTTAGTCCCCCAGGGGCCTGAGAACGTCCCAGGTACGGGTTTGGCGCACCCGGGGTACCTGAGCCCACATCCAGACCAATGCTACTGTTAGTAGCATATGACATTAGCCGAGCTAGCAAGGGTAAAATTGGTATAGGTCTGGAACGGTAACTTGGCAGCTGAGACGGAAGGGGAGATTGCTTATGCACCGCCTATCCCCGCCATGTCGGTCCTGGAAATCTGAAATCGACGAATGACAACCGAAAATAAAACACTAATTTCGTCGTTCACATGACGACGCAACGAATGTGCGGGTCTCTCTTGCCAATAGCGCGCCAAAATCGAAAATGCGTGACGGAGAGGGATGTCCCTATCCGTCGGGCGAATCAGAGCAAATTACCTCTCAGCTACCTTCTTAGCGTTCCAGCATTGTATTTGTCACGAGAAACCAAGTGAGAGACCCCTCTTGGTCTTGTGCCATCCCATTAGCCTTCTTTCGAATATCCTTGTATATATTCATTTAGTAACTGAATGTACTGTGGGATACTAGATCTAAGGCTAGCGGAAGGAATGCGAATAGAATGTGAATGCAATGCGGCTCTAATTCACACATTCGAAACAGACCGACCTGATGAAGATAGTTATTGAGTCACATCGAAATTAAATGAGAGAAGGTTCGAGCGACGGGCCTCTCTTGCACATGTGCCATCTCGCTTGCCATCCTTCTAATACCCCATGGTACTGTACACTTAGCCACCGAATTTTGCTTCCAGGGCATACTTTGATCCATCATTAACTCCGTACCTTGTATTTTCCCAAGCCCTTGTCTATACCTAGCTTTAGGTCAAAGGGCAGAACTCTGTGTGAATTCCTGTCCGTGTCTCCGAAAATATATCAGCTAGAGGTTTCCACTTGGAACTTCGACACTGTATTATAGTTATTTACAGTCATATGCTCTTCGGGTGAAATTTCACTCAATTTCCATTTCCAGAAAATATATAATGTTTGAATATACTTTTTAAATAAGTTGTGACTTGAATTAATTTCAGTGAAATATAGTACAAAAGATTGCAAATAGCATTAATTAAAGCATAAAGGGGAAGTGAGTGAAATATCATCCGAGGATGTTTGGTGTAACTATTATATTTTTGAGGAGCGATGAGGGTTAAACATTTCACACTCTTTTATTTCTCTCTAACTACGCAATATTTATATACGAACTGCAATCGCACTCAAAGTAACGTTGTTGGATTTCGAGATTAGTTTAACCCCTTGCCTTACAATAACGTGCGACACTCGTCACGGTGTAAATGAAATAGGAAATTTTGAAGTTTTCCAAAAACTATTAAATTGAAAATGTCAATCAGTCACGAAACGATCAAATTGTTTCTAGAATATTAATATTGCGTTCAATTGCAGGAAATATGAGAAATCAGATAGAAATTTTGATTTCAAGAATTAGTTTTAAGTTATTGCACGCACAGTCAAAATTGAAATCGTAAAGCAAGGGTTTAAATAAGTAACTTTATTTTCCACTAAAACGAAATTTTTACATCACCGTTGTTTTTCAATTCTCCTTTGATATCTTACGGTTTGTTGAACTGCTCAGAACTGAGCTTTACAGAGGTTCACTACAGATGAAGAAAATTATAGATTTGTCTCCGGTGAAAACAAATATTTACAAGGGTTTTAGATATAGTGGGAGTTTGAAGGGATTCAATAAGAATTTTGGAGTGTCGGCTGGATGTCTGTGTGTAATAGGTCAAAGGTGAGGCTTTGGACTCGGAAAATCAGGATTTGTTCCTCTCACTCTGTTATGCACGGCGGAATTTTTCAGAGTTCGTAATCTTAAACTAATTGTAAGTGAAACATTATACAAATAAACTGTTTACGTCGACATCCAACAACGTCACCTAAATTAATTTCTACATGGACAATGACCACGGACCTTATTATTCCGTAAAAAGGGAACATTCTCTCATTTCCCCATCAATTAGATACACATCCGTCGATGTCGTTTCGACGTAAAAGCTGATACAAAATATAAACACGTAGAAGATAATAATAGTATCAGGATGCGACGGAAAGAGGCATCCTTTTCGTTGAACTTACCACGATTGATCCTCTCGGAACGATCGGATGGCGTAGCGTGTTTACTCGCACGAGCATTTACATTCCCGGAGAGAAGCTGCCCGATCGGGCGAACACTAATCGATCATCGGCTTATCGACGCGATTCGATGCAACGCATGTGCATATCTACGCACCTGCAACGTGTGCGAGCATGTATGCAGAGACTAATGTACACGAACAATAATCGGGGGGTTCGATTGGCTCTGCAAAGTGGACCGAGATATCTCGGATTGCAGATTGATAAATAATTATGATAGGGGGATATACATGTGGTAAATATTTTAGCTAGAAATTATTTTGTCGCTTTTGTACAAATTCTCTGGTCTTGTATGGTAAGAATATGTAATTGGAGGATGTTTTATTATTCGTGAGATTGATCGAATATTTGGCAAGGAACATAAAATGGCTGCTGTCAGTTGGTAAAATGTTAGGGGAGGCATTGACTTATAATTTGTTACTTTTAAGTTTGTAATCAATATTGGATTTAGAAACGGATGGGATAAATATTTTACTGGAAGATTGAAAAATAACTACAAGCAATTCGTAAAATAGTAGTACAGATGATGATCTGAAATTTGCTACTGCTAAATTTATAATCAATGGTTTTATATCTGCAAATTAATTTGGGAAATAGTCTACAAGCTGGCAGGAACGTTGTAATTTTCTGGAGGGAAGATGAATCACTAGGAAATGTTTTATGCTTGGCAAGATTAATTAAATCTTTGCCAAATATCGGTACGTAATTGCAAACAATTTGTAAAATATTAATAGAGACATTGATCTGAAATTTACAATGACCGTTAACTTAAAATGTAAAAGCTAATGGAAGAAATATTCGATTCAATTGCTCTTCTGAAATTTTCTAGAACAAAGATATGAAATTAAAAAATACTTTACAATATATTGTACTAATTATTCACAAAATCATAAAAGATGCTGATCCGGGCCATTTCGCTCCTATAACAAACCTCATATTCACTTATTCTCGGATTGAAAATTCCACGGTAAAATTATCAAATTAAATTATAATTTATAATCCATAACCCTGTAAATATAATCGGTAAAACAACGGTCGAGATGACAGCCCGTATTTTCTTACCTTTAAATTTATAATCTCCATGAAATTCAGAAATACCATTCAGATGAGAAGCTGCGAGACGAGCAGTTGAAAACGTGCAATCGTACGTGAAATAATTCAACGTGCGTATCAATTAATCCGTTTAAATCTGCATAGCGAAACAAAGAATAATAAATGTGGATCGGTATCCGTGCATGTGACGAGCCACTCCGGTTTACAATACAAATGTGGGAAAGGAGGAGGCGCCGTTTAAATGGGAATTTATAATAGCAATCTCGGCCGTGCTGTGCATGCAGAATGTCATTATAATTCTAGTGACGTTAATAACGATATCGTATGTACCTCCGCCTCCAGTCTGCCCTTCTTTCTCGTTTCCGACTCACTTCTTCATAATTAATGGGATTCTTCAATATTTGACTAAAAATTTAAATCAAGATATGTATTATTTATTTATTGTAATATCGATCCTTTGACTCTGAAACGTACGTGCAAAGTGTCCTATGAAATGTGCTGGAAGGAATATTCTTTGAAACATGGAAAAAATATTTGCAAAAGTAGAAACTGTAATGTATCTTGGATTACATGAGAGTTATAAGGAATTATAGAGGATTAACTTCTCGTATATGCATCCGTTCAAAAGAATTCGCAGATTTGACTCGTTGGTTAATATTCTTCGTGATCTCGATCTCTCATGTCATTGATTTTTACGTTCGTACGTATTTTTTCAATTTTATGTTATTACTACATTTTAAATTGGTCTATCTCAATGCAAGCTTCACTTCTCACCTCTTTACAGCGCGTATTTTCTCTTATTGTGCCAATCGTTTTGATCTGTTGTATCCCACTTCTGACACCAATTTTATGTTGTATCCCGTGAGGAGTTTTACAACAGTTTTATTTAACGAAGAATTACTTTCGCGTTTGGAGTTTTTACAAGTAAGGATAACGTCGTCGCAAGGTACCGACTGTCAGCGATTCAAGACAATTGATTATGAATTCTGAAGATTTGGAAATGAGCCGAGGTTTTAAGGGCTCCGAAACAACGTGGTGGGAGGTTCGGATAACCCCACTTCTCGTGATTAGGATTCCAAAGAGCGGCCGCTTTCCCTGTGACTCTTGTTAAGACTAAAGGTCCTTAAAATATGTTTTACAGGGAAAGCGATAACAAGTAAATAAGATTTCTCGTTCGGATCCTTAATCACGTTTGACAATATTTGGCGTTTTATCTTATGGAATTAGGTCGGTATCCAACAGATCCATTCATTTGTTCCCCCCTAATGGCGCCTATGTCTTCTATCTGCTACTGTGTTAGTCACTTTGTTCTTCTTGCATGTATCTGATTTCTACTTTTGCATATTTCCCGACCTTCATTTTTACCTTGTTCTATGTTACAGTAAGTCCTTCCGTTTCTTTTTCTCCAAGCAGGGCGTATTTCTTCTTTCTGCTACTATGTCAACCCCTTTATCCTCCGACATTCACGTTATTTTTACCTCCTTACGAATCTCCCAAGATTGATTTTTAACTTGTTTTATCTCAGCGTAGATCCCTTCATTTCTCTCCTCCCCTGTAGGATGTATTTCCTCCTTCTCCTATTGTGTCAATCGTTTCGGTCCTCCTCGCACGTCGTCGATATCTCGAACCTAGAAGTTTCGACCGTACCATCGACACGCTCGGATGAAGTTACGAGGGCATAACGTTACCTATGTAAGGTAAACGTAAAGCGTAGAGCGTAGCACGTAAGTCGTAAAAGCTGGCAGTCGTAGAACGCCATCCAATACGAATACAATCCTAGCCGGGGCACACCCGGGCATTCCACCATGGTTGTGTACACATCCGGCGGGTCTGTAGATCCTATAAAGTTCACGGTGGTAGAACGATGCTGGTATCAAAATGTATCGCAAGCAAGGATATTCGAGTTTTACGCTCGGGGCGGTAGAAGTTAAAGGCCGTTTCATATAGGAGGATCTCCGGGGTTCATTGGAAAGTGTGCTGCGATCAGAGAGGAAACAATAAGATGGGATTTTCAAGATAGGAAGTAAAAAGGGAAAATTATGTAGCCGGACAATTTGTTTAAATAATGTTAAACGTGTAGGTTACTCTTGATAGAAGGCACATAGTCATTGCTTGAATTGAATCACGTAGGAGATTACTATCTTGAACTGTAAAGGCATGAAGAAGTTCAACATCGTTTCATGACGGAAAATCTCCGGCGTTCATTGGAAAGTGTGCTGCGATCAGAGAGGAAACAATGAGAGGGGATTTTCAAGATAGGAAGTAAAAAGGGAAAATTATGTAGCCGGACAATTTGTTTAAATAATGTTAAACGTGTAGGTTACTCTTGGTAGAAGACATATGGTCATTGGTTGAATTGAATCACGTAGGAGATTACTATCTTGAACTGTAAAGGCATGAAGAAGTTCAACATTGTTTCATGACTGAAAATCTCCGGGTTCATTCGAAAGTGTGCTGCGATCAGAGAGCAAACAGTAAGATGGGGCTTGCAATGCAGGAAGTCAAAAGAGAAAATTATATAGCTGGACAATTTGATTAAGTAATGTTAAACTTTAAGGTTATAGGATATTATTTAGAATTTAAATAAATTGTTAAGTCTTAATAGTTTATTTAAAACGAAGTTTAATATCTAATTTCTTAACGATAGAGTATATATTATTGTCACCGATTAAAATGGGATGTTATTACTTTGGACTACAAAGGCCAGTAGAAGTTAAACATTGTTTCGTTTTCGATGATCTTGAGAATTCATTAAAAATTGTGCTGCGATGATCAAGAGAAAACCTACAAAATTACCTAAGGAAGTCATTAACATCCCAAAGTAAATAGTTACAGCCTCCTCTTGTAAGATCCATTTTTCATTCCATTTTCGCTCGATATATTTTGCTAACCTCTTAAAGCGTTGTCACGGTATTGGGATGCTTGCAGTCGAAGGAGTATTTAATGATTTTTTGCCGCTGTTTCAGCAGTTTCATTACACCGCTATTCCTCTAGGGGTTGGTAACCATGGCTGGAAAATTCTGTTGCGACTTTTTCTAGGTAAAACGTGGATCTTACGGCGTCAGCTACTTCCTTTTCCGTAGCGGCTGTAATTTGATGCTTTCAAGCTCTTTTGGGCGGAATAGGAACAGTTTTAGGTTTTACGTCGAAGGTACAATTGCGGGCGCTGTTCTGGTGAAATAGTTTTCACGGAAATAGATTCAGAGTTTTTGTGAACTCGTTTCTGTTCTGCAATGTGGTGGTTTACGATGGATATAAACTTTTCAGATTTATAGCTTATCAGTTAATAGCTAGACCGGTTACATGCACTAAAAATGTACCAGTAGATGCATAACTGACAAATTACATATTAAAATTAATCAAATTGGAGGGAGAAATATTGACGATTAATTCAGTACTTTTAGAAATATTGAATGAGTATGTCAGCAGAAAAAAAAATGAAGAAGGGAAGAAAGTTGGTAAAGATAGTTGGTAAATTACCAAGAGAATATCTTGGTAAAGATAAATTCTTAACATTCTATGTAATAGATACAGAAAATTAAAGGGGAGATAACATTACGTATTACAGAAATTTAAAATGACGTTAAAAATCAAGTACTTGGATGACTAATTCGGTAAATAATCATCACGTCATAAAATACTTCTTATATCAATTTGAAAGTTCTATAAAAGTAAATATTTTGTTGCAATGAATCCTTTTTGTTAATAAAATACCTGTGAATTTTTACTCCTAAAAATTACACATTAAGTGCGTATATTGTTAAAAACTTTGCGTTTATACTCATAAAATATTGCTCATTAATGCTCTGCACTTCTGTACTTCAATAACTCTATGTAGTATTCATTGTTGTCACGCTTCTATCAATTTAATTTTAACTTTAGAATTTGACAAAGATTTTATACTTTCGCCTAAATATCCTCCAGTACATACAATTATTATTATTATCAATACGTAAAATTAAATAAGAACTTTCAAAAAATTTAACTAGATGGTGAAAAATTGCTTTACTTTCTAAACACAATTATTTTTCAAATGCACTTTACACTTGTTAGGACTTAAAAATAAAATGGAATATTTTGGTAATTAATTAAAACACACATAGCATAACTTATTAATTAAATATAATAAACTTGGATATAACCACAGCCTTTTGTCATATCACAGACTTTATCCTTATCAACCAATAAAACAGAAATTCGAGTTATGATAAAAATTAAGTTTCATTTTGAAGAGCTTATTAGTGGAATAAAAAAATACTAGATTTAATTAAATAATTATATAATGACATTATATTGTTATTATTTAACTATTGTTTTCATTGGAAGTAATTGTTAATTTACTATGAATTAGTTTGTTTCAAATTACTCCAAGGCTGCACCCTCAATACAGTTACGATTTAGCAAAAGGCCGCGATTATAACGAAGTTTATTGTAATCAATTAATAAGTTACGTCATATTTATTTCAATGAATTACTAAAAAGTGTCTCAATTTTATTCTCAAGTTCCAACAAAGCTTTTACAAATTGTTATTTCATTCGTAGCACGTCTCATGGTAACCGTAAATCACGCAGGGATATTATTCCGCGCAGGAAATCAAGCGAAATACGAATTCCTGAAGGGAGTGTAAATTATATGATAGAAAGACGGAATTTAAGGAGCAATCTCTATTCTACGTTGCCTTATACCTGACGAAGTGAAGGCAGGAGCATTTCGGTGGGGGTTGGACGTTATGATACTACATTGTGCCACTTTACGACCTCGTGCTTGAACTGATGCCTAGCATCCCTCTGCTACCTTCGTCTCCTCTTGCTCCAGATCCCACCTTCTATGGAATTACTCTATTTTCTGAAGTTCGCTGCAGCGCTTCAGTTTCTCCCTCGTATAACCCGAGATTATCAAACCTTGCGATGAAAATTAATATCCCGTCGCTTTGTGACCTGTGCTTGAACGCTTGTTTTTGTACGTTTATCGTGTTACGAATTAGGGATAAAAGGGGATGTTCTTTTTGGGGAGTGAAGTAATTGTAAAGTTGTGCTTTGGATGTATTATTATCTAATGTGCAGGGGCAATTGTTAAAAATTATGAAGTTAACACTATTTCTACCGACACTTCACGTATACCTTTTCCTACCGCAACCGGTGAATTTGTTAAATGATAATTTTTTCCCAGAAAATTAACAGTAAAAACAGAAGTAAATATTGTAGGAACGGAATTTTTCCTACGCTCAAATAGTATTAATTTTGGAATTAGTGAGTGTGGATGGTTTGTAAATAAGCGAGAGTGGATGTTTAGAGTACGTGATTTGGAAGGCGACGGATGTCAGGGCTAGCATGAATGTTTAGTCTGTAGAGAAAGGGAAAATGAGTGAGTGCAACAGAGAACGCATGCTGTGAGAAAGACGAAGAATGCATGCCGTGAGAAAGAGGATCGAGGGTGGATGCGAGCGTGGATTTTTTGGGAAGAGTCAGTTGTTGAGTTGAGTTCGTAGAGTCAAGTTGAGTGGAGATATACAGAATGGAGATTTAGAGCGTTAGAGTTATTTTAGTATTGTTTAGAGTATTGTATTTCTATATATTTAATAAAGTTAGTCATTTGTTTTTAATTACACGCGTTCAGTTTAGTTTCTAGGCTACGGTATTGTTAATTTATTCTAAGGGAATCTGTTCCGTTTATTCAAAGACGAGTATCAATAATCTTTGGTTGCTCGTCTGAGATTAAACCAGAATAGGACCCTATAATATTGAAAAATGTATTATAATGTGAATGTATTATACGTATATTTGAGGAAAAGTCGTGAAGTTTAAAGGCGATTCAGTTACGTTGTATATAGGAAATTCTTACCGAAATTTTAAAAACGGTCATTTGTCCGGTCGTGGTAGGAAGAGTGTTAAGTAACTATTTGAATTTTTGGAATGCAGAGAAAGATTTGGACAATAGTTGGTTGATTTCTAATAATATGGTGTTACGTACGGGGTTCCGTTGCGCGTCCGGCGGTGCGAGGTTCGTTTGAATCGCGCACGCGCGGTCTCATCGTCCGTCGTCGAGCGGATGCCGAAGGGCGATGATTTCACGCGACCCGAACTATGGGGAAATTTTGAGTATATGGGGAAAAATGAAATTGAAATTCTCTTCTTAGCTTATGGCTAAAAGTGGACAGGACGAATGGGCACCGATCTGCAAGGTCCTATACAGGTCCCAGGGTTATAAAATTAAAGTGGGAAAATAATGTACTGTAATAAGAATAGATATTATGAAATATCCCCTAAATTACTAACTTTTGGACAGACATAGAATAGTACTTTTTTTATGTACGTCTAGCTGGATCGATTGATGTATAAAAGAATGCCCTGTTCCATCTAAAAAACTTTGACCTTCATATGACCTTGACGCGTCCACTTACGAAATTAATAATACTAGATTATACTTCACTCGATGTGCTTCAAGTCTCCTATGAAACGTTTTTCGTTACGAGCAATAGCATTATATAATAGAGAAAATGAAGATGTCAAAATCTGCTGAGACACTCTGTATCATGGAACAGAGATTAACCCTGCTACTTTCCTCATTTATACCTCACATTCGGATTCCTGCGGGCCATAGTGACCCGATGAACAAAGGTTCACATTTAAAAAGCTGTAAAATATATAAACAAACAAGTATAAAATTTATATACATTGAATATCAAATATAAAAACTCAAAACATAGTATCTGTTAAAACATAAACTTCATTTCGAGTTATCTGGACCGAGGGAGAACAGTAGGGTCAAGTAATGATGATCTAATCATTCATTCAATGCAGAAAATGCATGTGTTAGACTTCGAGTGGGTAATAATTTTATCTAGAACTTAGTTTTAGGTGAATTCTGAACCATCGTAGGTATTGTATGCTTAATTGACGACGGTTTCACGTAAAAAATGAAAGTGTCTTTTAATGTTTGCAAAGTTGTCCGCTTTAAATAAAAAATTTTCGTCATATAATATTCTTTTCAGAGATAAAAAATTAAGCATTCCTCTATGTCCCAGAAATCGAGGGAGTTATTTAAATGGCTCGCTTTTGCTGACACGAAATAGCGGGCAGAAGTGCACTATGTTATAAAAAAAGGGAATTCGCGATGAAATGTTTCTTTGAATGATAGAAGTTTGAAATTAATTGAATGCAAAATGACTGCCAGTGTCATGGGGAATTGAAGACTTTTAAAAACTGAATATTTGACAGTGAATGAATATTTTTCATTTTGGAATACAAAGCGTCCTATTAACGATTAATCGTAAAGTATGTTTAGCAGTTGGGCATTTTTTACGTGTCATGCGTTGAAATAAATTTTAACAGGGTAGGGGGAGAAAGATAAACAACAGTGAGCTTCCAATGGCAGAGGATTTCACTGAATTCAGTTCAAGTACCAGACGAGAGATTGGAAAATAAATTGAACCTCAGAGCGTTGATTGATTGAATGCAAACTCGACGAATCACAAATTTCAAATTTTTTCAATTGTTTCGAGTATGAACTATAGTATTGACAATACACAAATTTGTTATGTGTTGAACGCAATATAACTATTCAAATCTAAGGAAATTCAATGTTGCCTCACGTTAATTGTCTCATCATAAATAATTAAATGAAAGTTCCTAAAAAGAATCAATTAAGTCGATAAAAATTTATCCAGTTCAATATTATAATGTAGTATAACCGAGTCACTTTGTGATACTTTAAATATACTACGGCTATTCAAACCCAGAAGAGGATCGAGACTACTTTGCAATTAGCTGTTCCATCATTAGATAATGAACTTTTGCAGATTCATGAAAAATTTACAACTGTAAATTATGCAGAATACACCTGATGTAAAACAGGAATGTAATACCCAACGCATGGTAGTCGTTCTATACTTAATACTTGCTCAATGAAGTTTTTCTTGCTTTACTTTATTTCTTATAGAAAAATACATTTACTGAAACATTTATGATGAATGCACAATATCTGAATTAATTTCTGTAATAACAATTTATCCCTGATTACTCATATAGCGTATGATTTAACGCAGTATTAAATAGCTTCGGATTAATTTTATTTTATCCTGACCCACTGACATTTTTAATTTCATAATTTCTGGAACACTTCAAAATGAACTATTCCATTTATTGCGTCACAAGTGTCACTCGTTATTGTACGGCAAGGGGTTAATATGAAATAATTAAATGAATGAAGTTAAAGATATTTGGAGCATAAAGTATAGCCAAGATAAAAATTTGTAATATGTGGAACATAGTACAGTACATTCACATTAGCTGTCTCGTCGTAAAATAATTGAATGAATGTATCAGAGGACACTCAAATAAGTCGACAAAAGATTGTCTCTTCGATATATGTAATATAATTAATTATAAGGTAAAAATTCGTGACACACTGAATTCAGTAGGTCCAGTCATACTGTGAAATATATTCTCATTCCTCATGGTGTTAATATGTCGAATGACGTCTGCGTTACAGGTGATTACTAAATTTCATGGAATTTCTCATAAACTTTAAACACCAATATCTCCTTTGCTGACGTATTAGATATTAAAATACCAGTATAAAACAAGTAAAATTTAATTGAATATATATCTGTTTGAATCTATAACTCTTGAGTTCTAAATCGAGCTCCACTCTGCACAGCTTTCAGCTGTAATTAATGTTTTATCAATCGAGCTTTGAATTTTTAATTTGACAGTGATCTTGCATCCTCTAAATATTCCTCGATACTCATAGCTATCTCTATCATTAACACATTGAGCGGCAACATATAAACTAAAGTTGTTTTTCGCCGCTATTATCTTTTTAATTAACATATAAATGTTTCCTAATGTCATGTAATATATTTTTAAAACATAATATTACATTAACCCTTTCCACACATTTTTTTTCATGCCGTGGAACTGTTTGACGAATATACAGCGACATAAGAGTGAAAAGGTTTAACCCTTTGCACTCGGATGTCCCCTCTAAAGGGACATTCGAGTTTATTACTGATTACGCAGGATGACCTTATTGCACCGCAACATTTTAAGAAATTCATGTTTCCCTGAAATTTTCTATTGAAATGGCAGAAAGCACAAAGTCGTAAAGCACGGCCGAGTTACTGATAGATAACGTCAGAGATGACTCCGAGTGCAAAGAGTTAACCCTTTGCGCTCCGAATTATATTACTAACTTTTCGTCAGATAAGCAAATATAATCTCGGAAAAATGTGTACCGTTGATTATTCATTTTTACTTAATACTAGGAACAATTGTAGGTACCGCGGGATATTTATGTTAAGATGCAAAGTTATTGTTGATTTCGAAAAGTCGATAATTATTTAATGAAATGCTAAACGTCATAGAAAGCTGTGTCGAGTGTAGCTCGAGATAGGAGTGGAAAGGGTTAATATATGAATGCATGTCGCAGTATCCAAACTAATGCAAGTGGCCTGTTAGGCCAATATATGTTGTCTGTAATTGGATACAACTGGCGCTTAATGTGTTATGGGAAAATGTACAGTCAAAAGTACAAAATTTTCGGAAGTTGTTTCCACTTTGCTGACGAAAAATCGAAAAGTAATTCAGCCCGCGAAGAGTTAACGTTTTCGCTTTGTAACAACGCGATTTTAACACGTTGAACGCCACAGGTATTTCGCCAGTTTCGTCATTTTTACTGCAGTGACACCCTTTTTTATTAAAATCTTATTTTTACAATGCAGAAATCTTAGAGACACAAATACATGTATAGTCAGCAGGACTTTACCTTTTTAATGTCAGTACTTGAATATTGAATGTATTAGAAAATTCCAAAGTACTGCAATTTAAAATTCATACGAAATTTCATTGAATTTCATGGCGCCGGTCACCGGTGGACCCTGTGGCGTTTAACTTGTTAAAAGAAAAAGTTTCTCCTCGATACAAACAGCGAGGCGAACAAAATGCGACCGGCATTGAACATGTTAATTATCTTTATTTAATTGCCAAGTGAAATTCAACAAACTATAAGCAACACCACGGTCTTCAGGCATAGAGTGTACTACTTAAAGAACAGATCTTGAGAAGAGTTACGAAACAGGCAATTAAGGATAGATAAGAGGAAAAAGAGGGCGAAGGAGGTGGTACGAGTCGGAGAACGCCGTAGGGCCACAAGTTCCCAGAACTCCGTCAGTTCTCTCCTCCGCGAAAAAGAACAAAGCTACCATGGGGCTTCGTATTCCCGGAGGACTATTTTCTGGACTCACTTTCAGACTCCAAACCTTCCGTCGATTGCCGCTTCTTATACCCCCGATCTACGAATAAGAATCGCCCTTGTAGGTGCATTTGCACTCAGCTGGAGAGAAGCTCGAAACTGAAATTCCATTTTATTTGGAAATCTTGGAAACAAAGGGGTTTAAAGTGAAGCTTATCTGAAAGACACTGATTTTTCTCTTTCTGCATCAAAACTCTATGATCTAGTCTTCAGTATTTGTAATAGCTGCTACTTATTGGACCAGTATTTTTATATATTTTTCATCAGTATTTTTGATATATGGGAAGTGTTTACAGTCGATTTCCATTTTTTAATATTAGATATTAAAATAACGTGGCACTAGTTATTTGACACTAGAACTACCAAGTCAGTCAAAATGATTGGTTCCTTATTTTTTATAAAAATTCTCAAAGTTTATAGGGAAACCCTAGAGTAGATATTTCCTGCCCCACGTCCATCTTATGAAACATAAGTTACTGAGTTAACCCTTTGCCTTACGAGTTCTATTTTGATTGCGTGAGCAATAACACAAAATTAATTCCTAAAATCGAAATTTCGCACTGATTTCTGATATTTCTTATAATTCAATGCAATATTGATATTCTAACAATAATTTGATCGTCTCAGGACTGATTGATATTTTCAATTTAATAGTTTTTGGAAAACTTCAAAGTTTCCTATTTCATCTAACCATCGCGAGTGTCACACGTTATTGTAAGTCAAGGGGTTAATCATCTTTTCCACCTTTAGATTCCTCTCTTTCTAAAGTACTTATTTAACGTATTTAAATGCAATACACTCAACGCTGGTAGTTCTAGTTTTAAATACATTTTTAGAATATCTAACTAATTTTTCCCAATAGCAAAATTTATTGATAATTTATATTATTATTAAACACTCATTAACCCTTTGCGCTCCTATGCCAAGCTACACTCGACACAGCTTTCTATGGCGTTTAGCATTTCATTTAATAATTATCGACTTTTCGAAATCAACAATAACTTTGCATCTTAACACAAACATCCCACGGTACCTACAATTGTTCCTAGTATTAAGTAAAAATGAATAATCAACGGTAGACATTTTTCCGAGATTATATTTGCTTATCTGACGAAAAGTTAGTAATATAATTCGGAGCGCAAAGGGTTAAAAATGCTGATCAAAAATTTTAAAACATATTAACAAAATGTATACAACTAATTTCTAATAACATTAACGTGATTCTTAATTACAATGAGTTAAGTTTCATAAGTGAAATCGAAACGTGTCCATAAATGCAGACGTTTAACCGTAAATGGCTCTAAATTACAAATACTACGCAAGCACATCCATTTCATCCTGACATTCATCCGCAATATCTCTCCTTTCCAATAATTAACAAATTCTCCTGTTCCAAAATTACATCAAACATTTCACCCATCATATTTTTTATAACGATATTTACATCGTATATATACCAACATCGTAAAACATTGAATTGCATCGTAAATAACACTACCCTCCAAAGAAACTCTAATTAAGAAGAAATACTTCCGACTTCACTAACCACGAAAAAAAGCTTGTTACATTCGCCCCGTTTAGCCATAAAAAATAATGGTGCATTAGTTAACTAATTGCAACGAGGTCGTTGCATAATGCAGACATTAGTGAGACAAAAATTCCATCATCCCCGTCGACCGTGTGCCATTATGATCAATATCTGTCGAGCGTACGAGTGAAAGAAAAAAAGATCGGTATCTAAACGAGGAAACGTTCCATGCACCGACGAGAAACTCTATCCACGTGTCATATTGAAAACAGGATTTCCCAGTTAATTTTTTATTCATGAGATCCAATTATTTGATGGGCCAATCGTCGGTTTGCGGCGGCGGCTGACTGCTTCTGGCAGATTGTCGATACTCGATATTGCATAATTGACCAGGACTCTCTACTACTTCGGTTCTCTTGCCTCTCTTCCTTTCTTTTCCGTGGCGATGTGATCGGAAAGATCGTTATTATTTTTATTTAAAAAAATGAAAGAAAGAGTAGAAGACGTTACGTACATCATCCATGGGGAAAACAAACTCTTATCGTATTTACGTTAATTGACATGGAAATCGGTGTCTTTCAGTGACTTCTCTCGTATCGTCGAAGTGAAAAATGGTATCGGCCGCCCTAGAAATGCGACGTTCTCTTTAATTCCTGCGAATGGCATCGATCCATTGAATTTCACTCTATCGGATGGTCTCTGTTTCGAAATATTTCCGGTGCCGTGTTTTTTTACTGCTTTTCGAGCTTTTTGTGCTGTTACGAGGATAGTATATTGTTGGAACTGGGAATTAAAATTGAAACACTTTTTGTTAATTAACCAAAACGCATTTTTGATGCTTACAGGGGAGTTTGTAATTTTTAAAGAAATAACGAAGGGGTTTATGATTTTTTAGTTGAAGTGTCGTTCTGTAGAAAATCAAGTATTGACATACCTTGTATGTCTTATTGTGAGTTTGAAATTATTTATTAATAAATTTAATAAAACTGCAACACCTTGAAAATATCACCGAGAAAATCTGAAATTCACATGGACTGCCTGAAGTATTAGCAAGAAGAAATTTATAAATGTTTATTAGAATATAACTTAAATGCTTGTTTTGAGCTCTGTTAAAATTCTGATTAAAGAATGGTGAGATTTAAGGGAGATTTTTTAATTCTTAGATTTTTACAGTTCCATTTTTTCTACGTTGGAATATTTTGGCAGAGAGCATATTTCGTGATATCATTTTTTTAATGGTTTGTGTCATTGTAAATAGAAGTGTACAATTGGAGTATACTCATTAACAGAATGTGGATATTTATGCAAATTTTAAATGTTAACACTTCACCTACCGGAAGCCTATTAATAGATTTTCTGTTTATCAATACTCATTGGCCGACAGTCTATTAATCTGGTATTACAGATGATAATAAAATAAACAGACTAATTTAAGTTCCTTAACATTTTGTCCGCTTATAATTTCAGAACAACGAACTTTAAAGGTTGCATTGTTGCACGGTTTGTTAGCTTACACTATACATAGCCTTGAAAGGAACTCTCCAGCTTATAACATAGTTTATTTGTAAAAACTTTGAGATTTCATGTCACATACATGAAATTTTGTATGCATACAGCGGTGCCTTATCATTTTCTCCACCAGTGTATACACATAATTTCAGTCGCAAAGAATTAGAGTGGGTTAAGAAAGAAAACGATTAAATCGACTCCAAGATTTTTCCCCAAGGAGATGTAACTTTTATTTCCATTCGTATAAAAGACGAAGGAAAGAGGTCGGACTGGTTTCGAATACCAGAAAATTCATTCATCTATATTCCGGAATGTTGTTCTTCGTTAACGTAGCGAGAACGCGTGCCCTTTAATAAAGACAAAAAAACCAACTCCCCTCCGCAACCCGATCTACTAATTGACTAATTAATATTTCATTGTAAGACCTTCCTTCAAAACTGTATCCAGTTATTCCGAATGACTTCCAACGAGTAAGGTCTGCAATGACGAAGGTCGTCGAATGAAAGAAGGACTCGTCTTCGGATTCGTTCTTGTTTCAAAGAGGCACCTTGGAGAAGCTTCTTCCTCATTTTGAACATTCCCTCGATTCCCGCTCGGTAAACGGATCATCTTTCTGGCTCTTTGAAGCCGGCTCTTTCGCCCTTTCCCTCTTTTTCCTCTTTCATACCCACCGTACTAAAAGGTATATTCTCTCGAGACCGAGGCCACCCTTTTTTCCCTATTCCTTTGATTACTACTCCCACTGGATGCGTCAGAAATTGCATATATTTTTGTTGCCACTGTTTGCCCCTTGATTTTGTAACATTATGTGCAAAAAATGTGGCGAATTATTGTTAACACAAATTGGTATATTTTTATGCAGTAAGTCAGCTTAATACTTTGGAACTTTGGTAATCTGGAGTAATTGGGTTCAGAATGATTGCGGTAATCGAACAACTCATATTTTACTTGCATTCTATATTGTTTTCTATATTCGAATTATAATTCATTGCGTACTACAGGGTAGCCTGAAAATCACTGGACCATTTTAAAATATAATAATGTTTTTGCAATTAATTTTTTCAAATTAAGAACGAGTTTCTCAATTTTCCAATTTTTCGTTACACGTGTGAAATTATTGTGGGAAATTTTGGAATATGATAACGTTTTTGCTATTAATTTTTAGAAATTAAGAACAAGATGGTGGACATTTAAATGGCTTGATCTATAAAACTAATTAAAATTTAATTAGACATATGAAATTAATTTGGGGAAATTTTTTGCCTTAAATTATTCACTGATATCAAATGAAAGCGATAATTGTAAGCTTCAGAAGTCGAAATTGCCGCGATGGAATATCAGTTACAACAGAAAACTGATTCAGTTTAGACGTAGTACTGCAAAGGGTCAAATATATGCATTTTGAAATGATATTTCTTTCCTCCAACTAGATAATCTGCTGCAACGAACCACTTTTCCAATTTCTAAATCAATTAAAACATTACACTAACGTCTAAACATTGAAATACTCCTAATATTCTATGATCAAAGACGCCCTCAAGCACGCAAAACCCGTAAAAAAATTCCCACAAATAGGAAATTTCAAGAAACACCAAACAATCTCGTTACTTAATCGATCACCGACAGCATTGTCCCCGCTCGATTCATTTTCGTCGAACGTCAGAATCTGCAACATATCTCAACGATCGCATCGCAGAAACTCGAAACCCCGTATCGAAAAGCCATCGGCAGCAACCGGTAGCTTGTTAAGATCCACGAGCAAGGAATTCGTCGAAAAGCGACAGAACGCCCGACGTTTAATTTCAGAGGATCCCATAAAGCTTATATCCTAGAACGGCTGCACGCTCGCACGTCCGTGCTCAACGATACAGGAAATACACCCTCGTAAAGGGAAGCTGGTAAAAACGGAGGGGTAGGCGGAAGGGCGGAAGGCGTGGAAAAAGGAGGAAAGGGTAACAACAGAAACGCAGAAGAAACAGACACAACGATCGGGCGAGTGCACACGCGCTCGCGTGTCCTGTACATGTGTGAAACAATGCGGGTGGAAGGATGGTTTCGAAAGGCACGATGAATAAAGAAAAAAGGGTAAGTTAGGTGAAGGCAGAGAAAGAGAAAAGCGGAGAAAGAAAGCGAGAGAAAGTGAAAGACAGAACGAGAGAGAAAGAGAGAAAGGGTAGGGACAGAAATACAGAAAGCAGGAGAGAAAAGAAAGGAAAAATGAACGGAGTAAGGAAAGGTGGAACAAGAGGGGAACAAAACAGGAGCGAGGGAAAAGTCGGAAAAGGGAGGGTGAGATTCGGCGAGCGAGGAAAGAATTCCGAGGAGGAGGAAAGAGGGAACAATAGCATCGGATCCCCGGGGCGTATTCCGGCGGCGAAAGTACGCATACACGGGAGGAAAGGACGCAGAATACTTGAGGATGTGTACTCGTAACGTGGGATGGAGATAGGTGGGTGCGTTCTCGCTGTGAGTGGAAAAGTAGAAGGACCGTGGATGGATATAAAGTTTCCGTGCGACGCGGCAAGGATAACTGCGGAATGGAGGAGAGAGATAGGGTGGAATTATACTCCATTCGGTGAGGATGCAGTTGGCCCCAGGTAGAATCTGACCCGGAGCGAGAATAATGCGAAAATAGTGGAGAGCAATTTGGGATTTTTACTTTGGAAAATTACTCGCCGAGGATGGAAAAATACGCTGTAACGCGGCCTGTGTGGAGTGAATTTTGTTTTTATGCTTGAGCGTACCGAGCGGAGATTCTTTTTTAGCTTGGAATATTTTTTGGTATTTGTAAATTTGCCACGGGTAGTGGAGGATGATTTGTGCTTTTTATTTTAGAGGGGCACTCAACGGTAACGCGAGGAATTGGCAATAATTTGGGTTTTCTAGATGCACTGTTTTTGTATTTAAGGTTTAAAATATCTTTGTAGGAATCGATACTTTTCAGTCTCCAATTATCTTAATTCCGCCGTAACTTTCTCATTATTGGTGCACGATGATACGATCCAGCTGAAAATAATTACAAATGAAATTGAATCTTTGACAAATATCGGAAATTTATAATGATTACATTATTAACGGTAGAAAATACCTGCTCTGAATGTATGAAAATCAAAAAGTCTGCTACATTACTGTCAAGAATTACTTCGAAGTCGGCAACAATTTTACAAGAACATTACTAACTCACATATCTAAATCGGTGTAAGCATCATTCTCGACTTCCCTCTGTAACGGTCAAAAATCGAAAATTGTAAAATTCCTCGAATAAACAATTTTCTCGGCAGAACGTGAAATTCGTATCGATTCGTTAACTTCAACGTTTAAAATATATCATGTTCACCCCACTGAAGTTCAGTTGGAAAGAAATCCCTGAGGTTTCTCGTTCCACCGGGGTACGTTAACCCCGAGGATATCCAGGGGACCAGCGGTAGGTTGAAGCCACAGAACAGCGGTTCAAGGAGGCACCCTCGAAAGGTCAAAAGTTCATACTCTTTGCGTGCTCCCTGCGTGACATCTTCGAGGGTTGCCGGTGCTCCTGTCGCCTGGCAACGCTGCTTGTCAGAGAAAAAGGAAGAGAAGGAGAGAAAAAAAAGAAGGAATGAGAGCTGATCTCGCCTCCTGTACACTTTCCCTCTTTCCCTTTCTTCCCTCCCTCCTCCTGGCCCTCCTCCTGGCACGATGGTGGCTTTATTTCGTCGCGCTACTCGACTCATCGCCGAGCAGTAGGCGCCACCTTAATTGGACCGAGCAATCGTCGAGTTTCCCTTCTTCCTCCATGGGGTGCCGGTCTCACCGTGTCCCGAAAAACCAGCCCTCTGTGTCTTTGAGATATATACCCTAGCGCTTCCTTCGCGGAGGCACCCTTCTCCTTTGAGCCGTTGCATCTTTCAGAAGATTCTGTCAGAAGTGCCGGCAAAGAGGGAGGCTTTAAAGTCCGCCTTCGTTTCGAGATCGTTTGTAAAAGTCCTTAACCCTTTGAGCTCCCCTTTATCAGGCTGCTGCCGCTGTCGGTCTCTCTATCCGGATGAATCCTAAGAGTCCCGCTTGGCTCGGGAAAGACGCGAGAGATTCTGACGAGAATGCCATCGTCGAAGACCGTATTTTCGGGGAACGTGACGCGGCATTATATCGCGTAACGCATTTTTCAGTAGTCGTTTTTTTTGCACGGGGATTTGTAATTTTTAGAGGAATTGACGAGGGAATTGTTAATGGGGTAACATTGTTCTCAGGGTTTTAGGTTTCAGGGTTTCAGTTTGACAATTGATTTTTGACATGATACTATAGTTTAGCACTAGATTTACGGAAGCTGTCAAATTGACGGGTTCCTACTTGTCTTATAAATATTTCTTAAACTTACAGAGACGCTGTACAGTAGATATTTCACGTGTATTTTGTAATACAATAATAACTTAACGAATTACCATCTTTGCCGCTTGATCCCTCTTTTTTTAAAGTCCTTATTTAACACTATTCCTACCACGACCGGTCAAATGACCGTTTTTAAAATTTCGATTAGACTTTCCTATATACAACGTAATTGAATCGCCTTTAAACTTCACGACTTTTCCTCAAATATACGTATAATACATTCACATTATAATACATTTTTCAATATTCACTTCTGTTTTTACTGTTCATTTTCTGGGAAAAAATTATCATTTGACAAATTCACCGGTTGCGGTAGGAAAAGGTATACGTGAAGTGTCGGTAGGAATAGTGTTAATATATTGCAATATAACAGATTTCATGCCCGTAAATCTAATGTTAAGTAAAATTGATGGTGCACATGATTGGCAACGTAAGAAATAATTCATTGTAAAGAATGGTTTACTAATTCGTGACAACATCTTTAGGAATTGATTAATTGAAGTGTACAGGGTATTAACATGTTGAGCGCAACGTCAGTCCGTGGGGACTGACGGTGAACTTTCCGTTGAGGTGGCTTCAGTTCCCAGGGACTGACAGTGGACTTTTCGTTTGGACGGCGTTGATTCGTGGGACTGACGGCAAACTTTTTGTTTTGACGACATTGGTGCATGGGATCGGTATGCACCATTATCAATGTTCTAAAATAAATGCTATAATTTAGCTAGAAAATTGACTGAACATGTCGTTACCTTTTGTAATCTGTGTAAATCCAAATCGCATGTTTTAATAAATTTCATTAAAATTACAACGTTTATTTTATAACCTTGATAATGGTGCATACCGGTCCCATGCAACAATGTCGTCAAAACAAAAAGTTTGCTGTCAGTGCCACGGATCAATGGCGCCCAAACGAAAAGTCCACTGTCAGTCCCCGGGGACTGACGTCGTGCTCAACCTGTTAAGACGCTTAGTTGATGTACTTATTATAGTATAATATATAGCGATTACTATCTAACTGTATCGTTTTAAAGTATTTTCCTTGTAACGTAAAATTCGAAGAAATGTTTCCTCCGAAGGTTGCATGGTTTTATACGGCAAGACTATAATGATCATATACAATATAATAATGTATTCTGGCCTCCGTAAAACTGTGCAAGTTTTATGGGGTAAATATGCCTTACTTAAGTTTCTACATAGCAGTCACGATCCCTGGAAATAAATTGCTCGGGTATAAGAAACAGCAACAACATTTTATATAGTTAAATGGTTCAATTTAATTAACTGTACACTCATTTAATCTTCAATGTATGAGTGTTGGTGTATAAAAGGGTAAAATTCGGATTTTACCGGTTGGCTTTTAAAATAGGAAATATTTTCATATGTATTTAAACATTGCAATTATAAATTAATATATTACTAAAATAAGCACTGAAATATTCCAAAATACATAGTTAAAAGAATCTATTCGTTTATAAGACATTGGAAAAATACTATATTAATAATTACGAAACCGTAGATATTTATACATTTATAAAAAGTTTGAAGCTGTAAAAATTCACAAAGCGCATATAATACAGAAATACACGCAGTACACAAAACATGACAGTCCTTGTAATATAATATTCAGTGAGTGATACAAATCCCAGTTTAGGTTCAAGTACCTTAATTGTATTAAAACAAATTTAATATGCATAAACATCCCCAGTCTAATGCTAACAATGAAACATTACCCAACCCTCTTTTATTTACCCTCAGCATCTTTATTATACTACACGCCTCTACTTTTAAAAGTACACCAAACAAATAGCTGAAAAGCTACGCCAAAGTTCACCCCCAAAAAATGCATCAAAACTCTGCGTTTTTCTGTTAAACTGTCCGCTACAGTTAATTAGATGTTACGATCCACTGCTTTGTAAGCCTCACTCCCATAATCATCACCATCAGCATCATCATCACCATCATTCTTCCTATTATTAGCACTTTGACCTCCACATTCTGATGAAATTTTGAGGATGTATGTGAATATTTCTAAACTAATAAGGAAGTCGGGAAGAAACTAATTTCTAAGATATAAACGAAAATGGTATTTACATGTGAAATCTGTAGTTTTTCGACACCATTGCGGTACCACCGGACAGCAAAGTGTTAACGTTATTGTCATGTTTTATTACTATCATTTTATCATGCTATTGTTATTACTATTACTGCCACGATTATCATCGTCGACATAATGTTAACAATATGATTACTCATATTATTTTATTAGCATAATTATTATTCTCATTGAATAGTCAAAATGCAAACTTCGTCATACCGACATTTTCCGTCAAAACGAAAGGCATTAACCCAACTCCATACCACGAACACTTGCAGGTAGCCGTCCTTCTCCAAATCCATGTCCACCGTTTACCCTAAAAGCACCACTAAACCAAAGACATTCAAATAAAGTGAGAACTGACTATGCATACTTGTAGGTCCTGAGGGATTTTAACACTAGAACTGCCGGTGTTATATCTATTATATTTAAATATACTGAATAAATATTTTGAAGAAAGAGAAATCTATAAGTGAAAAAGTCTTATAAGATGGCAGTGGAATCTCTACTGCACATGCCTCTTATCAGTATGGAGAATATTCAGACAAAATTTGGAACCGCTCATTTTAACCGCCTCAGTAGTTTGATGTCAAACGAGCACGTAAAGTCATTAGTTTACTTTGCGAAATCTGCAATACAGAAATGAAAAAGTCATTTTCAACAACGACATCACTACTTGCTGCACGTAGTACTAGTTATTGCAAAGTCATCGACAGTTACTCCCTTCAAAAGCCGAAGCATCCCTTCGATTGGAACTGCATATTTCCACGGAATTGCTTGCGTCTTAGATGGAATAAAAAAAAATGTTTCCCTATAGGACAGACATAAGAGACGCACGGAGTATTGGATATCTTGGCGTGCTCAGTAGCGTGAAAGTTGCGATGCACACACAGAGTATTCGCCTGAATTCAATAAAACGACGGAAGGTACGGTGTAGCCTCGTAAACGGGTAATCTGCTATTCAGGTCATAACCTAGCACACGTCGAGCCAGGACGGTCGTTTTCCCGGTAGCTATTCCGGATTCCCTTCTCCTATCCGGGGATTTCACGAGACACTACGCGAAGGACGAAAAGGACGAGTTGACGGAGCAAAGGGGATTCCTCGGGGTGCAAGGGTGGCATTTATAAATCGAGACCCTTAGACGAAATGGATATTGCCAAAAGCCGAGCTGGGAATTATACTGCAGAATATTTATTATAAATATTCAGAGAAAAATAACATGCGATTGGGAACATGACATTTTTGAAAAAACAAAAACGCACACGGACATACACTTACCTTCACTATGATATATTTACACGTTTGTCCATCTAGTCGTATTTATTCGGCTAATTGCTATTTTCGTCTAATCGTCTCTATGTCTATGTGTCTGTACGCTCTTATGTTATGCCTCTATTCGGCCATCAGCTTATTCGTCTATTCGCCTATCAGCTTATTTGTCTGCTAGTTTATTCGTCTATTCGTCTGCTAATTTATTCGCCTATTCGTCCGTTAGTTTATTCGTCTATTCGCCTATCAGCTTATTTGTCTGCTAATTTATTCGCTTATTCGTCTGCTAATTTATTCGTCTATTCGCCCATTAGTTTATTCGTCTATTCGTCCATTAGTTTATCCGTCTCTTCGTCTATTTGCATATGAACTTATACGTCTATTCGCCTATTCGCTCATTATTTTAGTTGTCTATTCGTCTATTAGTTTATTCGTCTATTTGAGCATTAGTTTATTCGTTTTTTCGCCTATCATCTTATTCGTCTGCTAGTTTATTCGCCTATTCGTCCATTAGTTTATTCGTCTATTCGCCTATCAGCTTATTTATCTGCTAGATTATTTGCCTATTCGTCTATTAGTTTATTCGTCTATTCGTCCATCAGCTTATTTGTCTATTCGCCTATTAACTGACTGATTTATTTTGGTATGTGTACAATATAGTATTAATTACTTGGTAAATGTTCATTCGAACAATTAACTGATTTGCGTGGGACATTACAGTAGGAATTATTAGATGAAGGATTAAATTTAAATGTGCACTACAGTGTAATATTTCTGGCAGCTGGGGGGTGGAATATTGCAAGAGATAATATTACTTTAGGAATAATTAGTTGTGGCTGATCAAAGAACGTTATATTACATCGAAGCTAACTAGTTACAAGGTACTTAGAACCGTAATATTACGTCAGCGGCGACTACCGTGGGTTTCTGAAAATCGTCATATTACGTTCCCGGTAACTAGTTACGACTTATTAAACGATGTAAGATTACATTTCCGGCAATCACCTGTGACTCAATGAAACCCGTAATGTTGAACCTCTGGGATTCATTTATGGTTTCATCAAACAACTTTTAATATAACGACAAGATTTCACCGTAATAATAAATGTTTTGAGTCATATTATTATAATTTAACATTAAAACTACCAATGCAGTGAAAATGATCGGTTGCAATTATATAGAAAAGTTCCCCAAATTGATGGGGGAGCATTGCAGGGAATACTTCACTTCTATCCTAAAAAACCTAGATTACTTAATTAATAATCTTTATACATCTTTATTTCTTTTTTTCCAAAGTACTTATTTAGCATATTTAAAAATAATAGATATAACGGCGGTAGTTCATGTGTTAAAGTGACACGAGAAATTTTTCCGTAGTTTAATCAGCTAATACGACAAGCGTAATCTTATTGAGAATTTTAACGAAAGAATTAAAATTTGCACAGTCATATTTCACTTACAATGAATGAAATCACAAAATTTTTAAAATGAAATTCCAGCTAATCAAGAAATAAGAATTAATATACATCATATCGCACTTTCCACGAATCAATAAAACTTTGAGAATGATTTAATTGCAATAATCATTCGAATATAGAGACTGTCAACTATTAATTATATAACGATACACTTTCATAGCCTATAATTGACCAGGGAAAGGAGGGATTTCTGAGAGATGCTAACATTACTTTTTAAAAGTTACATTACTCGCAACATTATTACAGGTAATTTCACGAAGCGTTGAAATAACATAACTAAAAGATATAGAGAGAAGGGTGAAAGGATATAAAGGGCATTTATAACTGGCGACTCCGAAACCATGGTCATTCTCTTAGGCATTCGGGGAGATTATGACTTTAATCACGTCTGTGGGTAGATCTGTGGTTATTCAGTAAACGATTCAATTTGCAAATGTAGATCCATTTTAATGGAAATTGCTTGCAGTTCTTGAAAGTATTTCAGTAATTTTTCAAAGCATACTCGAATTCAATTTGTCTCAAATGTATGAATAATTTTACATGAAGTTAATTGTCATTTTAATTGCTCGTAAAATATATTTTTTATAGCTGTTTTTTATTTTCCTTTGTACTTTCGGATAATAACTATTATTTTAGTCATTATAAAATTCATTTGGAAACTTAAAATTGTTAAATAAAAGACGAGAATATGTATGGATTGACTAGCCATAGAATTTTGCGATCGTTTCGGTGAGAACATGAGAGAAGAGGTCAGTCTTTTAATATCCGGGAAAACGACAGTTAAATCGGCTAATATCGGAAATCTATTTCGCTTTTGCGATACCACCGCAAATCGTGACAGCAGTTATTTCGTTGTTTGTGTGATTTACAAAGTCGTTTTATAAAAAGCAACATTCCCTTTTCAGAAATTCATACTCAACGTTGGTGGTTACAATCGCCATAATATAATCATTATTTTCTATAAAAAAAAACAATATCCTTTTTTCTTTTTCTTTATAATAACTTTATTGAAAATAATATGTGTTCACTGTGTACAATTTATCTGGATTCGGATGAAATTAAATTTCGATTGGATTCAAAAAAAGATCTCAAGGACTGATGAAGGTTAATACCTACTACCATCCTGAGGATTTCGACGAGAGAAATCACACAGTGGAAAGTGAAAAGACACAACAAATTTAATGAGCGTGCACGAAGAAACAGTAGCACATTAATTCCATGCCATGTGCAAGAAGTCGCATGTTTTACGCGTTGATTTTACGAGCAATGCACGAGGCATAACACCCAGACAAAATTCCACGGAAAAATGTGCTTCTGCATTCATCCCTGCGTACGGTTCTTTAATTTATGCCGTTGTTCCTTGTCATGCGTTTGGATATTTACAGTAATCGCACACAGGTTCCCATTTTCCATTTCAGAGCTTGTTTCGCGTGTTTATAAAAATCTGGCAACGATTCCATTTGGATTCGAATTCCAGTTGTTCGCTTTATTGTCGTTGTTTTTAATTGGATCAAGCATCGCTGCGATACTGACAAAAATTGTATGGTTATTTCTCCGTAGCCAAGTTTTGTGCCGAGCGTTAAGCGTTGGCTATAAAAATCTTCAGCTTTCTTTTTCTTTTATTTAGACACGCTAGAAAGAATTTGCATTATTTATAAAGCAATTCGGGAGTAGCGTTGCAATTTTTGACAGTGAAAAAAGTGTTTAAATTTTCTAAATTTTTCAATAAGGTGCTATAAAATTGTATAATATTGTTACGTGTCGACCGCGTAAGTAAGGCCGTTTCCGATATTATAAATGAATCGGCACTATTTAACAAAATATTTAACGTTGATTATACAAGACGTCGCATACCGAGGACATCCGACCTTAGAATCCCTCTGTTCTATTATTTATAACAATTGATATATCTCGTATCCCAATAACATTAAGTCTAGCGGGCGTTCCATGCGTAACAATGTATAAGATATAATAATAATTTCATTGATACATAAAATATATCACAACTTGCGCAGAAATATTCACATGTTTCCAAATACTACGAAAATTATTTTACCGCTTAAGGGTTTGAATTCTTAACTTAGGATTAAATAACTTTTGAATGATGCAGCTTTATAGTAACTATAACTGCTATGGCTTCTCTGCAGATGAAAATACAGTACAGATGTAAATTTCTACTTAATACTATTATAGATCCACTGAGGCAGTCAAAATAACTGGTACTTAATTTATTTGAATAATTCTTGAAGTTTCTGACGCTGTTTATCATTCATTTTTCTATTCCTATCGTCCTAAATGTATGCAGTTGCATCGTGACATTTTCTTTTCCCCCTTTGTTTCTTTTCTTCCAATGTATTTATCTATTGTATCAAAATATATTGGAAATATTTAGTGTATATTGGAATTATTTAATGGTAATGAAGTATCATGCCGTCCAATAATAATTCAGTTTTAAATTGAACATATACTTATAAATTGAAAATTCAATGAAATCTCGACTCATCTATAAAGAGAAATAGCGTACAGAAAAATATAGACTTTTATCTCATGGAAAACTATTTGTCGTTAAAAAATAGTCAACTACATTATTATATAATCTGCACAATTAGTAAAAATTCTAACAAGTTTCAAGCGCGATAATTCGTAATTTTCCTTTTCCTTTTAAAAACACAACGTACACCGGTATTAAATTAACATTTAGTTTTCCTCCTACATTTTCTACTGTTACTTTGAATATAATATTCTTTTGAGAGTACCTTGGATAACTGTTGCTATTTTCATGTAATCCGAACATGGTAGCCACTGTAATTTACGATGTAACAGTACACTGCAGGGAGGTATTTTAATAGGCTATGAAGGGAGCTGCGAAGATCATTTCTCGACGACGGGAAATATACTTTTCCATACCATAAAACTGTCCACGGTAAAGTTTCGTATTAACGACAAAAAAAAAACAATCTTGCTGGTCGACTCAAATGGAATTTAACTTTCGTCCAACGATCGACTGTATACTATGAAAATTTATTGTTACTATTGCGTTTAACTTACCCGTTGAAGTGGATATGGGAATTTTAAGTAGTTTAACCCCTTGCCGTACAATAACGAGTGACAGTTGAGATGCTGTAAATTGGATAGGAAATTTTCAAGTTTTACAAAACCAATGAAATTGAAAATATCAGTGTGACGCGAAACGACAGAATTATTTCCATAATATTAATATTACATTGAATTATACGATATACCACGAATCACTGATCAATTTGATTTTACCAATTTAATTCTGAATTATTGCGGGCGCAGTCACAAAAAGAAATCGTACGGAAAGGGGTTAAGATAAACAGAAAGTATTAACCTTTATCGGACGCTAGCTATGTACACATAATTCTTAACCTTTTGCACTTCGAATTATTTTACTAACTTTTCGTCAAATACGCAAATATAGTCTCGGAAAATTGTCTACCGTTGATTATTCATTTTTACTTGATACTAGGAACAATTGTTGGTACCGCAGAATATTTATGTTAAGATGAAAAATTATTGTTGATTTGGAAATTCGATAATTAGTAGATGAAACGTTAAGTGCCATAGAAACCTGTGTAGAGTGCAGCTCGACATAGGAGTGCAAAGGGTTAATAGGTTGTTGTTGTTTTCAGTAATAATTTGAGAAATTCTCAGTATTGTAAGAACAACGTTTTAGTTAGAAATTATTTATTTTTTGAAGGAGTATTACAAATGTATGCGTTTCAAATAATTCATCATCATCACTGTCGACTTCAATCTAATCATCATCTGAATTATCAACATTTTCTCCGTCTATAGTATTTTCTTCTTCACTTAAATATTGTATGAGTTTAACAACTTTTCTTTTCTTAGAATGTAATAAGAAGTCACTGCTACTCTCATTACTAGAATTAAAAACATTTTCAGAAATGTCTTCAAAGAATTCACTGCCACTATCACTATCTAACTTCATAACATTTTCTTTGTTCATGTTTTGGGGCCAAAATATCAGAATTTCATTCAAAAAGGCACTGTTATATCACTGAACAGGTGGTCACTCCGTTGGTAATGTTCAATTGATAAGACAATTTTCCAAACATTCCACAGATAGCGAGTTTAGATTTGATTCATCTTGTCACCTCAAACGTGCCATACGACCGCTGCGACAAAGTATTGTTGTCACGTCAGAGGTGACGTACGACCGTTAAGGGTTAACACTATATTTTTTCATTTTAAATCTCTCCAAACATACATAGGCGTGTATGAAAACGTATGGTATAAATGGTGACGTTAAATTATACTTAATCAAATGAAAATTAATTTAAACTTAATTTCGTAAAATATTAACCTCCTGTGGTCCTATGTCAAACTGCACTCGACGGAAATTTCTGCGATAGTTAATTTAAATTCGGAAATGATTTTGTATATTTAACTGGCGGATTCTCCGATATCAGCGGTTATCGCGTTCGTGAATTAAAGATGAATTCCCCAGTGGCGTGGAATTTTACCAATTAATCTCATTTAGCTGACGACAGGTTGAAATGATTATTTGAACCGCGAGAGGGTCATGTTTTAAAAGCAGGCATATCTACGTATTCTCACATAAACATTATTACTTTTGCTACTGCCATTTTAATTATTGTATCATTATGTTTCATTGTACAAAATAATATCAAAAGCAAAATACATTATTCAATTTAATATTTATAAAAAGGTCACGGTATTATATAATACTTTTTATCAACTTTCTTAGAGTAGAATTTTTAATTTGAAATTTTGTATTCTTATGTAAAAATAATCAAATTTTAAAAGTTCATTTAAAAATGGTACCACTAACGATAAACTTGAAAGGCTTAACCATGGTCTGATTAGATCAATTTAAAAAAGGTATTATTAGCTTGATATTAATTACAAAATATTGCAATTTAATCGACATCATGAAATTAATTTTAATATGTGTAGTCATGATGGAATATAGTATAACTGAAATCTTACAGTGAGAACATTTATTCAAGCAAAAACAATTTATTACTGTAAGATGCTTACATTAATTGCATTGTATAAGATATTATTGCACTCTGATACAACAGTTTTACTGTCGCACTAAAGCATTAATGACTCAAAAATCTATACGTCAAAAGCTACATAATTCCATAAAAAAAAACTTGACTTTTCAATGTCCTTTATACTTCTATTTATAATGATGCTAATTATAATAATTAATAGTCATCTTGAACCCATTCAAGCTTCATCTAAACAATCTTTCCACGCAATGAACAGTTTTCAAAATATTTGAGGTTCAATTCTTAAATGACTCATCCCATATGCACTAATGGTGCAAATGAGTCAATTATAACTACCAAAAAACCTTCCTCAGTAAGCATCATCATGACTTAATAAACCCTGCAATATTGAATCTACAGGATTCATTTATGGTTTCCTCAAACAAATTATAATTAAAGAACAAGATCTCTCCGTAACAACAAAAGTTTTGAGTTACATAAATTTAAACTGACACGAGAAACTTTTGAATACTTCGACCGATTAAGAAGACAATCGTAATCTTATTGAAAATTATGTCTCTTAACGAAAAGATGAAAATTTCCACTGTCATATTTCATTTACGACTGAAATAAAAAAAATGTATAGAATGAAATTTCAGCTAATCCGGAAAGAGGAATAAATGTACAATATATCTCACTTCATAAACACTGAAAATCACCCCACATACACTAACAATGCACATAAATTAATTACAACTACCAAAAAACCTGGCTTGTTCAACATCTCCCAGCCACTTCCACCGAGATTCAAAACCTCATTTACAAATCACTCACAGCCACCGCTCCACATTTTCCCAACGACCGCTAATTTCATTAAAACCATCAAAAATAATCTCCACCTTCCTATCCACCGTAGATCAACGAACGAAATAAATCCGTCCCGTCGAGTCTCCCCACATAAGCAATTAATCCCCGCGACATCATAGGTATACTACGGCGCGATAAATCACTTCACCCCCTCCATCGTCGTTCATCCAGGTATATACCTCTGGGAGAGGTAAAAACAAAACCACGAGAGACGGTGATCCGCGTATCTAAAGTGACTACCTGGAGGAGCTCGATGAATGTGTATATGCCTAATTGCGTCGAAGCAGGAAACGCGAGCCGGTAGAGAGAACGTCGCTAATCCTGGGGTTGATCATTATTCCGTGCCGCACGGTCGAATGATGGAACAAAGTGTGCACATATGCAGTGCTCGTGTATGCATCGTTGCACGTATATTCACGTGTGCATATCTGGACTCCGTGAGTGTTTGCGTCTATACGCGCGTGTATATTCGTCCATAGAACGGAAGTGGGTTCACGTGGTGCATTGATCCGGTGCAGTTTATATGTGCGGTGCAGGAACGTGGATTGGTTGGACCGAGGGGAAAGAGGGAGAGAGAGAGAGATGAGTGGAAAAGAGAGCAAGGATGAGAAAGGGAGAAACACTCAGAGAGGGTTGAAATGGGCTGTTTAAGGGATGCCCGCAGGGCTGTAACGAGGGCAACAATGCACCCTGGATTGCGTTAAGAGGAATGCAAAGATGAAACGGGGAGCAGGACCTTCAAAGCTACCAGCTTCTCTACAGGTATCTCTCTGTCTCCTGATAACACTGGGATATTGAGCAAACCGGAGATCAGGGATGGGTGTTTGTGTGTCTTTGCTTCTTTGGATGACGTGGAGGTTTTGGTAATTGTGCTTGATTTTTTTTGTGCGTTTTTTTATTAATTACTGGATGATAGGGATCTTGGGGTTGGAGCTTGGGCTTTTAGGCAAGGTTGTTGCTTAAGTTACACTGATCTTACAACATATCTTTATTAATGTTTAATTGAGAGTCTGAATTATATTTCAATCTTCAAATGAAATATTCGACCAATATAAAAAGCAGAAATTGCACAAAAAGATACCACAAATATTTAGAAATACTCTGATCAACTTCTGCTTAAGTCATTCACTTACAGCTAACTAAGCTAGACATTATTTTGTATACATTAAATTAAAATTAAAGTTGATCCTAGAAAATAAATCCTCTTCTGAAAAATAGTGGCAAAATTGTAAAAAAAAAATCATGCATTTTAAAAAGCACCGGAAGTCTCTTCGAAATTCTTCATAGGGTAACAAAATGTCTGGTTACGGCTCTGAACGCCAGTGAGGAAACAGCATGGAGTTTGGTCGCCTAGCAACTCCAAAGCTAACCTACACTCGTTTCTTGCATCTCTATACTCTCTCGTACGTACCTTCTCGTCTCATATGTGCCAAAGTAAATACATGTGCCGTGTATGCACATAGGATAGGTGGAGAGCCGTTATGTATCCTTGTACACTTACGGCGTACATGAGTTTTCAACCCCGTAACCCACTGAGCACCCCCAACATGCAGGACTCTTCCGGTTCTCATAAATTGTACTTTTGCTTACTGGTATATGAAACGAAGAGTTTTTCCGTTTTTTTCGCTTTTTTTTTAAATTTAAGAGTAATAAGGTAGATATGAAGATTTAGTATGTTAAAAAGGATGTACTCATAATATTCGTGGTATTGTTATTTATGCAAGCGAGGGATGGAATGATGAAAATTTTATTGATCTGAAAGTAGGTATAAATCTTTTTTCGTTAATGATTTCGTGTTTGTAAAGGTAGGGGAAGTTCACTATTTAATCGGAATCGGAACTTAAATTGGGCTATAATATGGTAGATGTGGAGATGTAGAAGGGTAAAGAACTCATGGTATTCATGGTATTGTTCTTTACACAATTCCAGAGGTGACATCATGATATTTGAAATACAATAGTTTGAACGTAGGCATATATTTTTTTTCGTTAACAATTTTGTAATTGTAAAGGTAGGGGAAGTTCACTATTTAATTGGAATCGGAACTTAAATTGGGCTATAATATAGTAGATGTGGAGATGTAGAAGGGTAAAGAACTCATGGTATTCATGGTATTGTTCTTTACACAATTCCAGAGGTGACATCATGATACTTGAAATACAGTAGTTTGAACGTAGGCATATATTCTTTTTCGTTAACGATTTCGTATTTGTAAAGGTAGTGGAAGTTCAATAATAGGAACCGAATCTTAAATTCAACCATAGTATGCTGGATCTGGAGATGTAGAAGGGTAAAGAACTCACGGTATTCATGGTATTGTTATTTACGCAATTCCAGAGGTGAAATAATAAAACTTGAAATACAGTAGTTTGAACGTAGGTATATATTCTTTTTCGTTAACGATTTCGTATTTGTAAAGGTAGGAGAAGTTCAATAATTGGAACCGGATCGTAAATTCAACCATAGTATGCTGGATCTGGAGATGTAGAAGGGTAAAGAACTCACGGTACTCATGGTATTGTTATTTATGCATTTCCAGGGGTGAAATAATGAAACTTGAAATATAATGGTTTGAAAGTAGGCATATATTTTTATTTGTAAATGATTTTGTAATGTTAAAGGTAGGGGTAGATGTTTAAATTGTACAGGTTGAAAGGGATGTACTCGTGATTCTCATAGCATTGCTATTTATGCAATGATATTTTGACAGAATGAGGAAAACTCAAATTGTTTGAAAGTAAGCATACATCTTTATTCGTAAATGATTTCATGTTTGATAGGTAGGGGAAGTTGCCTAATTAGGAGCGGATCTTAAATTGGACTATAGTGTTCATTCATGTAGAAATGAACATAGGTGACATTTCTTTATATGGGATTGTACTTCACGCGTATGTAGCTGAATTAGTTGGACATAAAGAGCTGTGGGGTGCCTGAATAACTATAATATTTGACCTTTAGAAAATTGAGCAATTTAAAGAAGCGAAATTATTTTTACTTTATCTTTGATATGTGGCAACCTAAATAATGGTGTTTGCATAGAAACGTTGATGAAGGGAATTCGTGCTATGAGAAATGACTAAAAAACAAAGCTTCCATCTTGAACTTCTATGCTTCCTTAAGGTAAAGAAGATGAATGAAGTCCCCCTCATTAAATTTGTCTACTTGATTAACCTCGTGAATAAGCTTGATCGATACCGATATTTAATCCCAATGGATCGATGCTGGCTAAATGAACATGACGTTACTTTACACGTATATTAAAAATATTTATCTACCCAGCCATGCTAAAACTTAAATTTGTTAAAATTCTAGAAAAAATGTTTTTAGGATATGTAGTGTTTAAAAGAGACTGTAGTCATCGTTAGATATATTGAAAACTTCTGAATGTCCATTATCTCAAAACATAATCACCTTTAAAAGGAACGAAATTAATAACCTCACAATCAGTTTGATATTAAAAAAGGCCAATATATCGAAGAAGATACTGTAAAGTATTTGACAGTAATTAGTAATTAGGATAGTTCATCCAGTTCAAAATCTATGTTCCGGATTTTGCAGGCTTTTTTGGAGAAATTTCAGCATGTTCTACTATTACAGAAAAGAAATGTTATTTAAACATAAACTCCTAAATAACTCGTTAAAAAGTTTAACACAAATAGGAAATACTAACAATTCTGTTTTAAAGGGTTCTTTCTTATGAATTCGGGATCAGCGTAGATTAAAAATGAAATCTACTGCCTTCCGAATATGTTCCACTTTCTTTTCATGTCACTGAACACGTTACAAGTCTTTCTTTTAACATTAATCTTAATATTTAATTTCTCCCTTTTTTAACGATAAAACAGTCTAACACCATTTGGCCGAAACACCTAAAGTACCCTGAACATAAAAACGTTCTGTACATCTCACCGTCTTAACCCCTTCCCCTACGATTTCTTTCTGACTGCCTCCGCAATAATTGAAAATTAAATTGCTAAAATAAAAATATGTTAGTGATTCCTGATATATTTTAGAATTGAATGCAATATTAATAAATAGAAATAATTTTATCGTGTCGTGTTCCGCTGATATTTTCAATTTGATAATTTCTAAGAAGCTTCAAAATTTCCTGTTCCATCAACCGCATCAAGAGTGTCACTCGTTGTTGTAGAGCAAAGGGTTAATAACTCATAATGAATTACACCCGAAACATCCCGCCAGACACATAAAAAACAACATTTCTTTTTGCGTTGCCTACTGTTTCCAGATTAGAAACTTTAAAGGTAAAAATAGTTATATACTCAGTGATGCTCTACTTTTGTAGCAGCTGTATTTAAATATTGAATATATTAGCAAATTCGTGAATATTCCAATTTAAAAACCGTAAGAAATTTCATCGGATTCAACAGGGTAGTCATAGGTGACCTCCATATCATTCAACGTGTTAATATTATATAAATTCTCGTGTGAATATCGGCAGTTTGTAATTCTGAGCGAAAAAAAATATTTTTAACGATAGAACTACCGCCGTTAAATTTCTTATATCGAAATATATTAAATAAGTGCTTTAGAAACAGAGGAATTAAAAAGTGAGAAAGATCATCAATTCAGTAATCAACGAGTGCCACTCGTTGTAGAGCAAAGGGTTAAAACAAAAATCCATATATAAAACTATAACAAGAAATATAAATCCTCGACCACCATTCGAAAAAGTACAGACAAGCCCCATTTTACCTTCACCCACCAAATTCAAACTCACATAAACACGGTATTACAATAATCATACCCAGAATTTCTCCCCGCTGTGATTTTCCTGGACGTACCCGACACCAAAAGGACGATTTCCAAGCAACAAATTCTGTATCGCATCTCCGGAATTCTACCGAGGTATCGAGGTGCATCGAGATCGTTCACATGAGAAATTTGTTTCGGGCAGAAGCCATAGTACATGGCCGACAACCTCCTCCTCGAGGGCTGCCCGAAATACCGAGGAAGGATTTTCGGTCCTTTGTCTGCCTTCCGAGAGAGATGCACCTGCTCTCATCGATCCCACCGGCACAACCTGCTCGGTATCCTCCTGTCCTCCCTATCCTCTTTGCTTTACCTCTTCTACCTCCAGAAATCGTTTCGTGCCTCGTACATTCGACCGAGCTGTTCCCTGTCGGACGGACCGATTTTACATTTACTTTCAATGGCTTGCTCTTTACCTTTTGACTCCATGAGAGAACCACCGACTTGGAATTTATTCCACGAATTTTAAGCTCTCGAGTAATGCCGGCATGTAAATTTCTTTTTAATGCGTTACTGTATGGTGGAAATTACGACTGTTGAATAGAGTGGGATGGTAGTTGTTGCAGTGAATATTATTGCTGATTATGAGAAATGCGTTGGGTGAGTTAGTTTCAGGAATTTTTGGGTTGTAATCGATACATAGATGTTGATTCTGCTCGCTGCGATAGTGAATGATGTAAATAATGGTTGGTGGAAGGAGCGGAATGTAGATGTAGTGGATATTATCCTTGATTATGGAATTGGTTGAGACTTCTTCAACAATATTTAGGTTCTCATTAATGTATGGATATCTTTGCTTAATGCGCTACCGTCTGATAGATAGTCCGATTATTGGAAAGTGTAAGATGATAATTGTTAAAGTTATTAGTATTGCTGATTATGAGAATCGTTTCGATTGCGGTTGCACCAGGGATTTTTGGGTTGTAATTGATGCATAGATGTGGATTTTGCTCGATGCGATACCGAATGATGGAAATTATGGTTGGTGGAAGGAGTGGGAAGTAGATGTAGGGATATCATCATTGATTATGCAAATTAGTTCAGTTTACTTCAACAATATTTGGGTTCTAACTAATGCATGGATGTAAATTTTGCTAAATGTGCTACTGCTTGATGGACATTCCGGTAATTGGAAAGTGTCAGACGATAATTGTTGAAGTGATCATTACTGCTCATTATGAGAATCGTTTTGACTGAGTTTGCCTCAGAGATTTTTGGCTTTTAATTGATACATATATGTGGATTCTGTTCGATGTGATTCTAAATGTTGGCAATTATGGTTCGTGGAAGGAGTGAGATGTAGATGTAGTGGTTATTATTCTTGATTATGGGAATTAGTTCAGATTACTTCAGCAATATTTGGGTTTTAATTAACACTAAAAGTACCGAGGCGGTCAAAATGACCGGTTCCCAATTGTTTCGAAAAATTTTTCACACTGATAGAAGAGCCATGAAGTAAATATTCCACTTCTATCTTATAAAACCTAAATTACTTTATCGATCATCTTTTTCACCAATTGATTTCTCTTTTTTCAATGTACTTATTCAGTATATTTAAATACAATAAATATAAAGCCGGTAGCTTAAGTGTTAATGTATAGATGGAAATTTTGTTCAATATGTTAGTGCATGATCGAAATTCTGGTTAATGGAAAGAGTGAGATGGTACTACAGTCGTTTTAGTGAATTTTATCCCCAATTTTAGGATTTAATTTAGTTTACTTTAGTAATTTTTGGAGTTCGAATCCATCCGTACATGTAAATTTTATTTATTGTTTTATGACTTGATGGAAATTACGGGCGCTGAAAACAGTGGGATGATAGTTATTGTAACGAAATTTATTGCCAATAATATCAATGATTATGTCCAAAATCTTTAAAAGCTTTGGGTTCCAATTTGTGCAGAAATCTTGATATGAGCCATTCACTTGTCAAATAGATTAACTCCATAAAACCTAAGGTGGAGAAACGTGATGAAATAGTATACACTCCTTTTCAAAATTCCCTTCAATATATAAATACAAATAAGTATTGCAGAATATATAATCGCATGTAGCTTTCCTCTAACGAAGTATAAAATGAATAAGCTGGAATAGCCTTGGAATTAATTAGATTGACTTCTGAATTCAATTATTTATTATTCGATGGCCAAACAAACTTCGTCATTTAAAGGTGTTAATCGTTATTATTATGAAAATTTATTCTAAACATAAGAAGTTAGGATTCAATCAAGTGCTTTGAGACTTAAATTTAAAAAAATTCAAAAAGTGGAGTTAATCACTTTGTGTTGTGAACGGCTCATATCACAATCGAAGAAATGTTATCTAATGCATAGATACTTGCAAGTAGTGAGATAATAATTGTTATACTGTTCCTTAGTGTTCCTGAAGAAAATAACATTTCCTCTGTTTTTGCTCCGTAGATTTCAGAGATTCACTCAACACACAAATGCAAACGCGTGTATTTACAAACAGGAATATAGAAAAAGATCTGCCCAATTAGCGAATTCATTAAAAAACAGAAACATTCACTTAATTATTGAAACCACAGCATATTTACAGCTACAGGTACCAGAACCGGATCATTTTAATCACGTTCCGACCCACAATCCGTCATCATCAGTCAATCCCAGATTTCTCCTCCATAGTCACGAAGTTTCTCTCCTCATTGCAAAATCCGCCACGAAAAAATTGCAAAAAACCCGCACAAAAAAAATCACTCCTTCCAATCATTGCAAAATTCCTAATCCGCCAAAACCTTTAATCCCTCTAACGAGGTGCAACATACCGTAATCATCTATCGACTAAAAAATACCACCTTTACAAAAATACCCGTTGAAATATCGAATAAACGACAGAACCTCATCGATAACCAACGTTAAAGACGTGCCATACTTGATAAATACCCTCGATGTTGAAACTTCCTACAAGACCTCGATCAGACACCTAATATTAATCAAAACCATCACTGACTCGCACGAGGGATTATCGTCCGTACAATCGTTCCTCGTTCCTCCTGATCAACGAGAACGGTACAAATGAGGTTGCGTGGTGCATCGAAGTAAGATAGCGGTTCCAGCAAACTGTTGCACCACGGGCAGATACCACCTTGCACCGAAGACTCGGCTTCGGACCTACAATCAGGGCAAGATGGTAGACATCTGCCGACCATCTGCCAGCAGCCTTCCGGAGAACCCTGACGGATAAGAGGGCCACCCCTCTGGGGCATCTCGCCGACGAATACGCAAGGTGTGGTGCTGGAAATCAGAGGTGGACTTGGTCCTCTCTCTTTCTAACTTTCTTGCATTCTCGTTTTCTCTTCCTCTCGCTTTCTTGCACTCCGTCCTCCTTGCTTACTTGCCCGTATGGGCTCTTTCTTCTCGAGACCGTTCATCGAGCGTTCTTATCGAGATCTTGAAAAGCAAGGTGCTATCTTCACGGGCCTCGCTCCAGATTTAAAGTGCTATAAAAACGAACGTATGCTGATTCATTGCGCGTGTATACGAGAATTCGCGGCAACTTACGTGCAGAATTTCGCGGGAGAATATTTGTTTTGGGAATGTTAGGGGTTTGCGGTGGCTGTAACGCTCTGTTGGGAATTGTGTTACAGGAATTTCGGAGGATTTGGGAAACTGACAGTGGTACTGGAGTGCGTTTAGTTATGTTTGTGCACGAGGTGGAACTTGGTGGGATAGGTTGTTTTGTTGCTTAGTGTATGTAGAGTGTGATGTAATGATGTTTGTTATTAAGTGTGGAAGATTGTGAAATGGAGATAGGGTAGTTATGTTTTTGACATTGGTTTATTACTTTTAACT
Organism: Cerceris ruficornis; assembly: GCA_963989415.1. Lineage (NCBI taxonomy): Eukaryota > Metazoa > Arthropoda > Insecta > Hymenoptera > Crabronidae > Cerceris > Cerceris ruficornis. The sequence goes on from OZ022527.1 coordinate 5,848,324, forward strand.
TGTTATACTTTTATTTGTATTGGTTTTGTCGCATTAACTGTGCGTAACTATTAGGTATGGGTATTAATATGGAATATATAAAATTACGGATTAGAAATTACCATAAAAGAAGGCAATATTATCTAGCCCGCAATATTATCTAATTTCTGGTTCGTAATTTTATATATTCCATATTAATACCCAGTTTTATATATTCCATATTAATACGAGGTGGAACTTCGAGGGATAGGTTGTTTTGTTGGTTAGTGTATGTAGACTGTGATGCAATGATGTTTGTTATTAAGTGTGGAAGATTGTGAAATGGGGATGGGGTAGTTAAGTTTTTGACATTGGTTTATTACTTTTAACTTGTTATACTTTTATTTGTATTGCTTTTGTCGCATTAACTGTGGGTAACTATTAGTTATGAGTATTAATATGGAATATATAAAATTACGGACTAGAAACTACCATAAAAGAAGGCAATATTATCGAAAAATAATTTTTGACTTTATCTTATTACTTTTAACTTGTTATACTTTTATTTGTACTGCTTTTGTCGCATTAACTGTGCGTAACTATTGGGTACGGGTATTAATATAGAATATATAAAATTACGGACAAGAAACTACCATAAAAGAAGGCAATATTATCGAAAAATGATTTTTGACTTTGTTTTATTACTTTAAACTTGTTATACTTTTATTTGTATTTCTTTTGTCGCATTAACTGTGGGTAACTATTTGCTATGAGTATTAATATGGAATATATAAAATTGCGGAGTAGAAGCTACTATAAAAGAAGGCAATGTTGTCGACAAATGATAGACGTTTATGGGATTAGTGTTTTTTAACATTATTCATCAGTATTTTCAATGCATGAGCTACAATAACAAGAAAATATTAGGGTGTAAAATAATCGCTTGTTATGAAATTCAAATGTTAAAAGTAATTCTTGCTTCACAACTACTCGCATTTCTCAAAATTTCTAAACAATATTTCCGAATCAGAGAACTTCCTTTGTCACGAACATCTTGCTAATTTTTTAAAATAAAGAAAGTAATCAAAAGTCGTACATGATGTTATGTAGGTTCAATCACTGGTAAAATGTACTTTTGTAGAATAGCGTTACAATAATTACAGAAATAAATTGCATCGTATCAAACCTCTACAAAATGAATTATTACTTGTTGCAATTATCAAAATTCTGATCTTTGTTATTCTTAATCTTATCGTAATTATAACACTTCTTCCCGGTATTATCTTTAGTCTGATAGACATAATCGTCATTCTAATCGTTACCTTCATAATTCTGATTGTTATTAACATCTTTAACGTTGAGAGTTCTTAACATCACCTTAAAAAGTGAATAACATCTTCATTTTGCATCCTACTGCTACTTTTACAAAAGAAACAAAACCGTTTTACCATCAAAGTACTATCCTTAACACTAAATTGATGAGCATTGAAAAGTGCTTATTACATTTAAATACATTAATTAAGCACTTCGAAAAAAGACAGACCAATCAGCAAAGAGGATGATCAGTAAAGTATTTTGTGTATTACCAGTTGCACGTGAAATATCTAGGTTACTCCTTCTCTATTTTGAGAAGTATTTACATATAGCAGTAACCCGTTTATTTAACAGCTTCTGTAGATCCAGCGTTAAAGTTTCTTCTCGAGCGAAATAATTAATGCAACAATTCCCCTCTTTATTACCACGTACGAAAAGTGCAACAGGTATCGTGATATATAAGAGGCGTGTGTCGTACGTAAACCGCCGTATGCCGCAATTGTTACGAGGTATTAAACGTACGAAGGAACAGTTATCTTCAAATACATCAGAAACACCGCATGTGCACTGGTTGCCGCAGTGCATAACGTACGTCCATTGCAATGCGTATTATCGCACGCGTGCAATTTGTAACAAGTATAAATAATGCGTGTGTCCCTATAAATTTGTGTACACCTTGCAGACGAATGTGCAACGAAATGTGCATATGCACTTGCTTATAGCCGCGCAGGAACATGCATTATGGCATTAAGGTACATACGAAAGTCCGGCGTATGCCCCGCAGAGAGCTAATTAGGAATTAACCCCGTGCGGTTTATGGCTCTGCACGAGCCGCTCGTTAAATTAATCTCCCTGGCGTACGTCGATTCTGCACCTCGGCGAGTTGCACCTGGTGCACCGATTTCGGCCGAGATTTTACACCTGGTGACGGGGCTGCACTCCATAAAGCGTATGCTGCATTGGATCGTGTTTCGATGATGTACTGCGTGGATGCGATTTTACGTTCAGATACTTTTGGTCGGTTTGTTTAATTATTTATAAAAGTGCTGAATTAATTGCGTCGATTGCAATACAAATTTGGGAGACTGGTCGAGATGTAGGATGAAAGTTACTTGGGAATCGTTTGAATTTTGGCTCGAATTTTATGTTTTGTGAGAATTATGTATTTTATTTGTACGGAATCGTATTGAGTTTGGACGATGCAGTGAATGCAGTTTTACATTGCTATAATCTTGGTCGGCTAGCTTAGTTATTTAATGAAGTGCTGAATTAATTACTTCGCTTGTAATATAATTTTGGGAGACTGATCGAGATGTAAGATGAAAGTTAGTTGGGAATCGTTTGAATTTTGCTTCGGATTTTGTGTTTTGTGAGAATTATGTATTTTATTTGTACGAAATCGTATTGAGTTCGAACGATGCATTGAATGTAAAATTACGTCACGATCCTTCTCTTGGAATTGTCACTTATTTTTAGAGACGTTGCATTAATTAGTTCGATATTGACAAAAGTTTTAATGGCAGTTCATTGTGCAGTGCAAACTTTATCCGCTAGGAATTTGGATATTTGATGGTGTTTTTCATTGTTTGACAGAGACGTACGCCATTAATAAGAAGTCACATTAAGTTTGACCTATGTATTCAACGTAACTTCGTGCTACTCCACTTTTTTTGGATATGTTAATTGTTTGTGAAAATGTGTAATTTATTACATAGACTGCGACGAAAATTTGAAAGGCAACACCAATTTGGATTTTGATCGACTAAAGTGCAATGTGAAAATTGTTATTCCGATCGAGGAATTATATCTTCCATCAGTGATCCCATAAATGAAAAAAGTTACTGTGTGGACCCTGTGTTTTTTATGCGTAAAATAGCTTATCATCAGGTTCGGTCAGAGAAATTTCAGGCCCCGGGAAATAACATTATGACGGGCCCTAGTTCCGCATTAACACTAGAACTACCGGCGTTAAATCTATCATATTTCAAAATATTAAATAAGTACTTTGAAAAAGGAGGAATTAAGAGGCGGGAAAGATAATCGATTCGGTGATTTATGTTTCTGAAGATGGACAGAGAATATTTATTCTAAGACTCTTCTATAAACTTGGAGAAGTTTTGGAAAAAATTGTGTACCAGTCATTTTGACTGGTTTAGTAGTTCTAGTCTTAAAAAATGCCCCGTTTAGAACAACGGGCCCCGGGAATTAGTCCTGCCTCTTTCCGTCTGTGATCGAGCCTGTATATTAGAATATTTCTGCTGCATTTGATAGTTCATAAATTAATATCACAGAAGTATTGTCAAACCATCTATAATAATAGGCTATCCGAAAGTCCTCTAACGTCTGAATTAAACTGAAATGAACCGTCAACTGTAATCGATGTACATTCTAATGCACTTGTTTGGTGGCTGTCGAGTATAATTGACGCTTCTACCGAAGAGGCTAATACCTAAATGGTATTCTGCCGAACACTTTGCATTCTCAATTGACCCTATATTTTGTTCGCGATATTTCCCAACCGGAATAATAATTTCTCGGATTACTTATTAGCATTAAGATGAAATATGCCTTCATAAAACCTGAAAGAGCGTATTGGGGCACGAATATTTGATCTTTTTTACTTTTGCAGACTACTAAGTTACTCTGACAGTCAGCGACTCATTTCTTTTGTAAATCCGAAAGTTAAGATCCTTTTCCTTTCGATAAACCTGATGGAACCGCATAAACCTCTTTAAATAATAAATTCTCACAATCTTTCAGCCATCGACCTTCAAGAATGATACGCACTAATCAGTAACTGGTCCCGTTCAAAAACTACCCTCTCCGAATCTCTAAGATTCTTTTCCTTTTGATAAATCTGACGGAACCGCATAAACTTCTTTAAATAAAGAATCTCACAATCTTTCAACCACAGGCCTTCAAAAATGATAACCACCAATCAGTAGCTGGTCTCGTTCAAAAACTACCCCCTCCGAATCCCTAAGATTCTTTTCCTTTTGATAAACATGATGGAACCGCATAAACCTCTTTAAATAATAAATTCTCACAATCTTTCAACCACGGACCTTCAAGAATGATACCCACTAATCGCTAACTGGTCTCGTTCAAAAACTACCCCCTCCGAATCCCTAAGATTCTTTTCCTTTTGATAAACATGATGGAACCGCATAAACCTCTTTAAATAATAAATTCTCACAATCTTTCAACCACGGACCTTCAAGAATGATACTAACCCAAATGATAAAATCATTCTTCAAAAGATTCCAACATAATCATCCGTGACTCATTTCTTTTGTGAATCCGAAAGTTACGATTATTTTCCTTTTAATAAATCTAATGGAATCGCGTTACGTACCATAACACAAGGTATTGCAGTACAACATACTTCTCTTTGCTTTGACCCTACGTGCGATACCTGTGCTCATGAAATCTGAGCCATAGTCGCCCAGTATTACAGTACAATACGAACGCTAGCATTCCTATTTAATTCGCCAACACCGTCAACATACCCCAACGGTGAACACGCACATACGTCCACATTGCACAGCCAAAAAAATCACTTTCATATATACACCAATGACGCAAATGCATCAAACCAACATTGAATGAAAGAAGTCGAAAAATTCCACATTATTAACTAGCAGCCGGCGAGATCTAGTTGTAGCAACAATAGAAGAATAGAAAGTTTGAGAGACACTGGTATATCGAGATTTCCTTCTGACTTGGCCGGCATTCCTTTCGCACTTTCCCAAATCCATAGCGCGAAGGTCGTTGAATGTGTTCGTCGTGTGCGTGGCTGGCGACATCACGGCGACCGGCACAAATACCGCGAGGGACGGACGAACGGACGGACAAGGACCGTATGCCATATTTTTAGACCTCTATCGTGGCGAGCTACGCTTGTTATTACGTTGCAGCGAGCACGCTAAGCGAGAAATGCGCGTAATGACGTTGGGAAATCCGTGTGGCACCACTACGTGCCACTTATTTGCATAGGCATCGCTAAATGCGCCCGATTTCGCGCGTAATGCCGCGACGCGCTCGCCTGCATCATTGAATATTCCGGAGCGTTATTAAATGCGAATATTCAGCGCGACTGAGCAGTTCTTTGTTATTCGTTGAACCGGAGGGACACGACCGGGCTCTAGGTACTTGCGAATTCGAGACGTTTCATTGCTTGGGGAGAGCGTTTTCGGTAGATTCGTGGAGCACTTTTGTAGATGGTGATTTCTTAAGGTACTTCGATTTGTTAGCTCTGATGAACTCTATGAATTATTACATGCAGGGTAGGAATGTATGCTTAGATGTATTTTAGGCTTGATTTTGGGAGTTTTAAGGCTTTCGTTACCGGGCAGAGGATATTATGGTATCAGAAAAGTTTGAGGGCGGGAAAAATGGCGATGGGGATATGTTGATGTTCCGACCTCGGTTTATATGGAGTAATTTTGTAGGTAGTGACGATATAAGGTACTTCAGTGTACTAGTTTTAATGGATACTGTAAATGATTACATGCAGGGTAGCAATGTATGCGTAGAAATATTTTAGGCTTGATTTTGAACCTTTTAAGGCTTTTGTTACTGAGAAGAGGATAGTATGGTATAAAAAGAGTTTCAGGAGCGAGGACAGGAGCGGGAAAAATGGCGGCGAGGATACGTTGATGTAGCGACCTGGGTTTATATGGAGTAATTTTGTAGGTGGTGACTGTTTATCATTAGATCTACGGAATCCGTTAAATTGACGGTTTCCTACTTTGTTATAAACGGTTCACAAATTCATAGAAAAGCGGCACAGTAGATATTTCACAAGTACCTTATAAGACACAAATTACTTGGCTCATCATCTTTTCCACCATCTTAGAAGAGGATAATACAGTATGAGAAGAGTTTGAGGACAGGGGTGGGAAAAATGACGATGGGGATATGTTGTTGTTTGAGCTCGATTTATATTGAACAACCTTGTAAGCAATGAGTGTTTCAGGTACATGCAAAATACTAGGCTTTAATTTGAAATTTTTAAAGAGTGATAGCAGTAAGAAAAGGGGAAGTAAAAAAATGTCGGCAAGGGTATACTCTTACCGCCACCTAGGTTTATATGAAGATCATGGAGTATCATTCTGTTTTAGATTTCACAAGTATCAAAAATGTGTTATCAAGTTTTAATCTTATTTAAACGGACTGCTTTTATTTCTGAAGTTCTCGTGTGTGACTCTATTTTGTATACTTACGTAGATAAGATTATGGTAACGACGAGAATACAGAATTCAGCTTCTAAATGAAAAACAGTGGTTGAGATTTTGTTATTAGTATATTTAACCTTCATAAGCTTTTTAAAATCAATTGCACTAAAGTCCCCAGGGTCGTTCCAGAACTGCAGTCTATTTTCCAAAACATGATTTCATTTACTCCCTCTTTATTACAACAGTATCCACTTCTCTCCTTTCTTTATAATGTTCGGCTTTAACTGCTATGACATTTCGTCTAGAATCTACTGATTTTATTCGATTCCGAGCCATCGAGGATATGATATTTTAATTTATTATTAAGGAAAAATTTCCCAGAAGTAGCGGGCGATTTGAACTCCGGCCATTGAATTACGAATCCCAGCCTTTTCATCCTTACCCACCATAGTTCCTCAATTGCTATGGTGATTTCACCTAAATCTTGTAATTTTAATTGTGTTCCGAACCACCAACGTCATAAAGTACATATCGTCTAGGGAGAACCACCCACAGGTGACGGAGATTTAACACTAGAACTACCAAACCAGTTTAACCCCTTGCCCTACGATTTATTTTGTAACTGCATCTGCAATAATTGAGTTTTAAATTACTAAAATAAAAATTGATCAGTAATTCTTGATATATCGTATAATTTACTGTAATATTAGTATTATAGAAATAATTTTATCGCGTTGCGTCTCATTAATAATTTCAATTTCATAGATTTTGCATAATTTGAAAAATTCCTATCCCATTTAACGCATCACGAGTGTCACTCGTTATTGTAGGGCAAGGGGTTAATGACTGGTACACAATTCTTTACAAAAATTCTCCAAGTTTATAGGACAGCCATAAAATAAATATTCTACGTCCATCTCAAAAAACATAAATCACCGAATCGATTATCTGTTCCGCCTCATGATTCCTCTTTTTTCAAAGTATTAATTAAATATATTGAAATATGATACATTTAATGCCGGTAGTTCTAACCGGTAGGTAGTTCTTCCCACCTCAAAAACGAACTTTCATTCGTTCAATGAGGAAAAATCTTGCGTGGTCTACCTTTAAAACTCACTTACCAAATGCAGCCGTTAATTTGAAATACGCGATGAAACTACCGACTACGAAAGTCCGTCATGGAATTATTCGTTCGGATATTTCGAAGCGGTTTAAATGCAAAACGGAGACACGATCTAGACACGAGGGGAGAGATAAAGCTCGCACACAACGAGCAGACGTGACAGGGCCCGACGTGGTAACGCAGTCGCACCGTATGACTCGCCAGTATGGCGAATATTGCACGGAGAAAAAAATTGTAATTTAGTCTATAGTGTCAATTGAATGAACAGACAGTCTCCGTGATTTATTTTTAGACTCGCGTCATACGGGACTCCATTGCATTAAACTATCAGAACCGTATACGTGCTGCAGCATTTATCTAACCCGCAGACAATGCATTCACGCATCCACGTCGACGTGAGAGCAAATGTACGCGCCTGCTAACACGTAACACGTTGCAGCGGTGAATTTACCTTGCTGAATCCCGACATGGTAATTAATTTGGGATACCTAATTTTCTCAATATATTTATCTCCACGGAGTTATAAATTCCTGTGAATTTGTATGAATGTGTCTCGATATTTCTGTTACGACTGAAATTTTAAGGAAGTGTTTTTTTTTGCAAATTTTAAAGAATTCCAAGGTGATCAAAGTTTATGATTGACACGTTGCTTCGGTGAATTTATTGAGCTGAATCCCGATATGGTAATTAATTTGGGATACCCAATTTTCTTAATATATTTTTCTCGTTGGAGGAATATATTTCTACGTGTTTCCATGAATGTGCTGTACAGGACGTTTCATCCAATTTTACTATTCTATACATTTCCATTGCAACTGAAATTTTATGCAGGAATTTCTTCTACAAGTTTTTTAATATTTAACGATTCATGTAAGTTTCGAAATAATCTGCTCGCAGTACATCTCGTTTGAATACTCAACTCTAGTCGGCACATGCATTCAGTGCAAGGACACTTAAAACGGTGAAAAGACTGCTCGAATTCAATGAAATCCAAAAGAATACAGCAGATAAAATAAATACCCCATTTTCCAATACTTCATGGCTCAGCCCCCTTTTGCGCTAAAATCGCCAATTACTTTCATCGAATACATGTTCACAAATTACCCCGGAAAGAGGTACAAAGTTCAATGGCGAACTACTGTATCTTGTTACGTAAGCAATATGAGTTAAATTAGGAGTTACAGAGCAGTAAAGATACGAAGGCACCTTGAGAGTATCGCAAATCCCAAGCGCCGGTAAAACGCCATTAAACTTATATTACCGGCCAAACCTGAATTCATGACTCTCCCATCGGGTCACCGATCTTCCGCTAGAACTACGTGCCAAATCATATATTTTTAACGCGCAGTAGCAGATGCAACCTATCATTTTGTTCTAAAACAAACAGACGATAAATAGATGTGCATAAATTTTCTCGAATACTAAATGGATTCAACGGATTTATAGTCGCATTATACGTTAGACGCGTTATAATGTTTGAATGTATATTTGGCTCGTTAGAGGGTACCGAAATAATCACTGTCTCATTGCGGTTCGTTAATTTCATTTACACCCTTTGCCGTCGAATGTCGCCGTACAAGTTATACTGATGTTTCTGCTTAGATCGAAGGTCGACGTTAACATGACAAACAATAATTCCGTTATTTAATATTATTGGTTTTTTATAAAGATCTATAACTGAGAAACAAATTGTAAGAAGTTTAAAAGACACTGGCATTATAATGCAGGATAATTATTTTGCGAACATTTCAGTAATTATTCATTTTAGACCCTACATAAATAGTGGAACGATTTTTTATGCAGAATTCGATGCTTTATCAGAATTTAGAAAGAAAGTATACGCATACCGTTTAAAAAAATTAGGGTGTCCTGCATTTATCGATGCAACAGTAAAACACCATAAAACCCATACTACTAATAAATGCCCCCTTCGTTGCCGTACAACTTTTGTGCGCAACATTTCGTAAAATACATAGTTTATGAGTAAATAAGAATCGGTACTCACCCTGTATAGTGCACGGTTCCCCTATAAATTCGGAGAATTTTTCTAGCAAATTAGGAACCTATCATTTTGACTGCCTTACTAGTTCTAGTGTTAAAAGGAATGAAATCACGCTGACATACACTAAGATTTTCACTATTATTGCAAATGAAAAAATGCTACCAATTAAAATAAATAAAGTCGAGTCATATAAATCAAGATTTCCACTTCAATTGCTTTCTGATAACGCCCTCTTCTGATCACACGCCGATCAATCCAAAACACATAGGGTGAAGGAAATGAAGAAAATCCAATCCATATACTTTAAGATTATTACTATTATTGCAAACGATGAAATGCTATTAATAAAATAAATAAAATCCAGCTATATAAATCAAGATTTCCACTTTAATCGTTTTCTGATAATGCCCTCTTCTGATCACACGCCGATCAATCCAAAATACACATGGAGGGTGAAGGAAATGAATAAAATTTCGTCCAGATACATCAAGCTTTTTACTACTACTGCAGACGGTGAAATGCTGTCAATTAAATAAGACATATAACATACGGTCATATAAATGAAAATTTCCACTATAATTTCTTTCTGATAACTTACTCCTCTCATCACATGCCGATCAATGTAAAAACGTATGGAGAGTGGAAGAAGTGAATAAAAACCCGTCCACATACATCAAGAATTCCACTATTATTGCAAACGGTGAAATGCAATTACCGTATTAGCCCGAATTTAACGCGGTACCGAAATTTTTCATAAAGAAATTTCGAAAAATAGAACAATCCGAATTTAACGCGATCCATTGATTTTTCATAAAAGAATTCAATAATTCACTAATAAGAAGAGTTGTTGCATTCCATTACTCAGACCTCGAATTTAGCGCGAGTGGAAATACTTAGTCGAATAAATATCGCGTTATATTCGGGCTAATACAGTAATTAAAATAAATAAAATCCGTTCATATACACGAGGATTTCCACTATAATTTCTTTCTCATAATGTACTCCTCTCATCACATGCCGATCAATGCAAAAACGTATGGAGAGTGAAAGAAGTGAATAAAACCCGTCCACATACATCAAGAATTCCACTATTATTGCAAACGATGAAATGCAATTACCGTATTAGCCCGAAGTTAACGCGATACCGAAATTTTTCATAAAGAAATTTCGAAAAATAGAACAATCCGAATTTAACGCGATCCATTGATTTTTCATAAAAGAATTCAATAATTCACTAATAAGACGAGTTGATGCATTCCATTACTCAGACCTCGAATTTAGCGCGAGTGGAAATACTTAGTCGAATAAATATCGCGTTATATTCGGGCTAATACAGTAATTAAAATAAATAAAATCCGTTGATAAACATGAGGATTTCCACTATAATTGCTTTCTGATAACGCACTCCTCTCGTCACACGCCGATCAAGGCAAAACATCTACGGAGGTTTATCAAGTGATATCCACGATCCGTGAACCTCGATGCACCGTTTCCACCCCGATAACAGGTGCGCGTAATTACCCTTCGTTGTGCGTGCGCGGCGTAAGGGTGAAATAACGACGGTGTTGTCTCAAACAACGTGTTCGTCATTGCGGCAATGTTCGACCAAGTGCGTGCACATTGTCGACACGCAGGCGCGTTTAGAAAATTTCTCCGGGTTCGCCGATGCTGAGATTCAAAGGGATGCAAAGTAATGCACCTTAACGCGTTCACTGGTACCTTCGATAAAAGTTTCCCTCGAGGCTGTGCGAGGATTCTTGAACAAGTCGATGGGGAAGTTTGCGTCGAGTAGTTTGGTCTTGTTGGCGTCTAATCTTTTAGATGTAGATTGAAATTGGTGGAATCTTTTGTATTTTTTTGTATGTAGTTGTGGTGAAAACCACCATTGCGATTCAAATTACTTTGCAATTTTTCGTCAGCTGAGCAAAAGTAATTCCGGAAAATTTTCTACCATTAGTTATTCATTCTTATTTAATAATAAGAATAACCATAGATATCAAGGAATATTTATGTGGAGGCACAAAATCATTTGGAAATTTTAAAGTCGAAATTTAATAGGTAAAACATTAATTAGGCAAAGGGTTAATATGGCAAAATTAATGAAATTTGACAAAAATTGTAGTTACAGCAAAAGTTTCAAGTTGGATCTTTTTCTTGACAACAATTTCTAACCAAAAGACACGTCTTCTTCTTCGTGACATTCTGACGTATCTATCTTATGATTTTTTTCCTAATTGAAGAGCATTCTTCTAGGATAAAAATGCACGTACTGAACATAAAATTAGTGTTTGTAGTTTATTAAAAAATTAACGTTCAATGACTGAAAGAAAATCGTCAAAGTTTTCTATCATTGACAGTGAATATCTTTAAAGTTTCGTGTTGTTTTGTAACTGGACCAATGAAGATCTTTCCTGTAAGCTTTGACCTATACAATCATGCAAAAATCGCGTCCTTATACGTCAAATATGAATTGACCGTCATGGCGGTTTGACTTTGTAGCGGAATTAAAAAAAAATAAAAATTGTCCTTTCTGGAGCGTTAACTTGTCCTTTTAAGGACTTTAAAATAGTGTGCCGAGAGGTTTGAAAAACTCTGATCTTCGAGACTAGAATTCCCAAAAGGCAGATGTTCTTGTTATGACATCTGTCGATAAGTCCAAAATCTTCAAGCAAACCGATAACTGACTGAAAATAAACAGAGTATCTTGTTTGAGATCCCAGTCATTTTCGGGTTCATCTTTCAAAAATATTTAATATAAGTCGGTATCCAACAGGAGGAATTTCAAAGTCAGTTACGATTGTAATACATGTAGGAAATATAAATTGTTTCAGAATTACTACACGTCTTTATACACTTTATACACTTCTGTTGGTAACCCAGGTAAATAGTCTACTAAATTACAAAATCTTCTCGTTTAAGTCAGTAATAATATAGTTTTGCATCATAAAATAGATAAAAGGCGATACAGCAGGAAGTCGACGGAAAGATGACTTTACACACACAGCTCAGCAGAATTTGGCATCGCGATAAGCGGAGAAAAGTTTAAATATAAATAAGTATTTAATGGATTGTTAGCTTTGGCATTAGCAGTGTTTCAATTTCATTTTGATACTGTTTGCCCATACACTTTCTTCAGGGATGAGATGACAGAGGAAATGTTGGACACTTGTCATTTTATCACGTAACGATCCTTGCACAAAGAAAGTCAGAGGAAACGAACGAGATGTAAAAATAAAAGGAAGAAGCGAAGAGAATAACAAAGGATAAAGGAACTGTCGATACTATTATACAATGTGTTACGAATATGATGAAGTATTTGCAAAATACTTTGCAGAGAACTTAATAGAGTGCCTCAATTTTTAAAATAATGGAATGAATCTTGTGCTAACCATAAATTACAAAGGTTTGGCTTACTCGAGTGCTGGAATTGTATTCACTAAATCAGTGTTTCCCAAACTTTCGTCATCGTGGAAGACTTCTTAAGTTCTAAAGTTTGTAAGGAACACTGGAGCAAAGTTGTTTAATTCTGGTCTAAAACCGAAAATGTTTCGTTGCTCTCTTATGTCAGTTTCATAATTGTTCACGGAACATTTAATAACTGTTTGCGAAACACAGTTTGGGAAACGCTGCACTAAATCAATGGAACCAATAGATGGCCAATTTACTTACAAACAAGTTTGAAAATAATTTCTTTACGTTCCTATCTTTATTTTCAAGACATGTAAGATTGTTCTCTTAAAATAATACTGTTTGTATAAAGTGCAAAAAGACTGCGCATACAGGATGGGGCATTATTTATGTCCACTCTGAATATTCCCGTTACTTGTAATAATATGAAAAAATGTTATATACAAAACTTGCACGGTATGTATAACATTTAAAAAAATATTCTTCTACAACCTTGAAGTCTTCTCTGTGTCTCCACACACCCAAAGAATGTTTGTGCATAGTATTCCCTTCTCTGTACCGTGCAAATTTGGTATATTACATTCTTTCATATTATTAATAATAACGAGAACGTTAAACGTGTACATAGATGTTGCACCACCCTCTGCATTCTTGCAGAATAAATCAATTTACAATAATCTCCATTATTTTAGTGCTTTCAAAAGCTATATCTATATTTATAAAAATTTGCTTTTTTTTAATACCTTAATTTATTTGATCAAATTTACGATTTGCCAATGTATTAAACCAAGCTGAACGTGTTAAGTAACTCAACAGGGATATTGCAGACGATGAAGACACTTTGGAAGGGAGTCGCTCATAAATTTATCTTACACCGTACTTCGTACAACAAAATCATAGTTGTCAGTTTACAAAATACCGGGGTGGTCCAAGTCAAACAACGTCCAACTTTATAGTTAGACCTCAATCTTCTATATATAGCAGCTCACTTGCGCCTAGACTTAGAAACTTGCTAACTTTGCTATATTTGATGTGAGAGAACAAACATATGTACCGAAACAGTACAGACAAATATAGCAGCACAATAAATTTCCGGGCCGAGCGAATGATTATTCGAGAGCTATGGCTATAGCAGCTATTATTATGGACACGTAAATGCATTACGGACGTGTAAGAAGAATTAGAACTTCGTTGTAGCTACATATAGCTAGAGTATCTTTACATTTTTTTCTTTTGTGTTGCACTTTTCGGCTTCAACTGCTGCGGTCAGCTACCTAGGACCTAATCATTTTTTCTGTAATCTTTCGGTTTAAATGCTAAGGTGATTTTGCCTAAGACTTATCCTCTTAGGTGGGTTCTGAACCACTGAAACTAAAATATGTTATACATACCAGAAAAGAAAAAGTACACAAAGGTCACGGGGGCGATTTGAACTCGGGTTCACTGATAACGAATAAGAAACTTTACTTCCTTATTTACACGTGCTTAAAAAAAGATAAAAGTTTTTGTCGAGAAATTGTGAATATGTCATTTATTTCTAATTGTAGGTTCCATTGACTCAATTTTAAGGAAAAATCGTACAGGAAATTTTGGTCTGATGGTAGTTGCAGTGTTATACATATTAAATTAGGGGATGAGAATTAATCGGTAGAGCGAATGAATCAATCGAATAAAATTTAAATGAATCGAATTTTAAAATTAATTTGATTCATTTATTATTCATTTGCATTTGGAATTTTCACTTTACAATGATGAGTCTCACCATGGAACAAGTGAATTGTGCCGAACAATGTTATGAGAATCTTAGGAAGTTCTATCAGAAAATTATTTAGCATTTGATAATCTGTTAAATATAGAGAAACATATATCTGTGATATACTTTACACTGTTTTACAAATATTCTGTGTCGACACTGTCCAAACGTTTATTTAAAAAATAAATTATCTTTTCATAGTCTATGTAATGCAGATAAATGTCTACCTATATGTAAAAATTGACGTCTGATTTAATATCAATTATAAGTCAACAATCGGTATTAAAAGGAGAACATAAAACTTAAACTATATTACATAAGAAAATTAGAAACGCGTTAAACATTACGATTTTACATATTCATAATTAAATATTATTCATTTATTAAAAGAAAAAGTCAATGTCACCATTCCTTCCCTTCGCAAAAATTCATTTGAAAACCTTTAAATAGCTTTCAACATTGCACTTCAACTTTCTAGAACCTTATTATTTCAAACAGTACCACGAATGTTGCAACAACCTTACTCAACAAATTATTTAGCGTTCCATGGTCCGTTTAACACTACTTCTACCGCGGTGTGGTGGATACCTATTTCGGTTAAAAGTGTCAAAAGACACATCTTTGTGCTTGAATGCAACAATGTTGAAAACAATTATAAAAACTAATTACTGTTTAATATTTTTTATTTTATCAGAAAGTTAATTTAACATTGTAACATCATTAACTAAACCATTTCGTTATAAATGAAATATATCATTGTCTCTTTTGACACCTTCGGTAGAAGTAGTATTAATATAGATAAAAACTCATATATTTGCTGATTTTACTGTATCCCTTGCATGAGCACAAGCATACGTTTTTTAGCTACGTAGTATGCCAAAGCTCACCCAAAGCACTTTTCTTCATTAAACACCCATTTTTCCAAACTCGCGACAGCGCATAAAATTCGAAAAATCGCATACACCACAAGAAAAATGCAAATAAACCGATACCCATTTTATTCGAATAAAACATAGAAAATATGTCATGAAGGTGCACCTACCTCTGATTTACACGGGAGATAGGTTCCTTAGAAAACCGTGTAAATCGAAATGGCGACTTTTGATACGTAAACCTGCGTAAATCGAAAACAAACTGAAACGTGCATAATTCAGTTATCTGTTTCAACGTTAACCCTTGGCGGACGGAGACATTTCTGCATATTGAGAGATAACCATTTATTTTGCGATCCAAAACCACCTTTTTATCGGCAAGATAGACTGTTAATGTATAGACATTATAAATTACTATTTGTTTAATTATATTTCAACAGTTGTATTTCAATTTTTCAACCCTATCTGTGCATACAAGCAGCGATAAACTATAATTACATTTTTTCACAGACCACATATATGCGACGCTAGTCCTCAAAGGGTTAAATAGAAATAACTAAAAGCAATTTTTTTTTAAAATCCCTTATTTTAAAAACCGTGTAAACAAAGTGCCGTGTAAATCGTGGGATTGGTGTACCTTTAAGAGAAAACGGGATGGATCATCGGCAGCATGAAAGGAAAGGGCGACAAAGAAGAAAGGGTTCCGAGGCGTTCGATGGAAACAGGCGAAAGGGTCGTAAGAGGACGATGGGAAGGGAGATTGCTAGGTACCTCGGCATTCCACGTGTTTATGTCTTCACGCACAAACGACACACCGATGGAGCGTATGATCAGGCATTTGTGCACACACATTTGTTCTATACTACTGCACGAATCGATGTTTTCATGCGTGTACGTGCGTACAGCATAGCTGCAGCAGGTTTATCGCGATACCAGCTGGCGAGTTTCCATAAACTATACTCGTAAAAACCCAGCAGGCTTTCCTCGATGAGCTTAAAGCTCCTACGCCATGACAATGAGAAGGGAAGCAGGAGACGACCGGGAATTGGACTCCTTCGAGCTGCGTGTAAACGTAGTTCGATCGGTTTGGATGATGGACGTGGAGTATAAATTGTAGTCCTTGCTTTACGATTTCTTTTGTAGCTTTATATCTTTTGGCTTTAATGGCAATGGCCATTTTGTCTTACTGTTATAGGCAGATTCGGAACCACCGAGGCTATAATATTGTTACGCGTCGACCGCGCACGCAAAGTCCTTTTGGACATAGTAAATGATTAACACACTTTTATAGAAAAAGGACAACGTTTTATTTCAAACACACGTCCGTCAACGAGGAGCTCTGATCATAGAATCCCTTATTTGTTTATAAACAACTGACATGTCCCGTAACCCAGTAATATTAATGCTACTGGGTGTTGCGTAAATACATGGGGTGTCGCGTAACAATATATTAAATGGTAATTTAGGAATCACTCTGTGGTGATGGAGGATTTGAACACCGCTTCTCTGATCGCGAGTTCCAACCCTTACTTCCTTTCCCACCGAAGAGCTACAACTTGTAAGTGGTGTAAGTCCACTTTCCGCAAAGACATAATATTTAGTTCAAAAATTATACTGAATAATTTCTCTACTTCACTTTTAACTAATACTTCACAAACGATCACATTATAAACTTAAATCAATTTAATATGTAAAAAAAAACATAAAATGAGCGTATTACATATCCAATATTCTTCAAACCATTCAAATACAAACCCTTAGATATCTCCACATCATATAACATGGACTTGCACCACTTTCAAAGAAAACAGCTCATATACAGTGTTAAAAAAAAATTCAATATTTATATAGTATATAGGTTACACTGTACTGAGTAAAAATGCTTTAGTAAACATAGGTCGAAAGGTCAACCGTTTCTGAGATATAAACATTTTTGTTTGTTATCATCATAATTGACTTACTACGGAAGTTGGTGGAGCCGGTGAAGTTTGTGAAACAGCATATGAGAGGGAACCCTTCGATTGGGAAATTTTTCCGCGTAAAGACGTCGTGCAACTAAAGCACTTTCATTAGCACGGTCATACATAAAATGCATTTCTGCCATTTTTTCATTCAAATAATCGTTAACATTTTCACGATACTTCGTAACTGTATAAATATCTGCAATCGCCGATCCACAACTGACTGATTCTCAATGAAATCTACTGTCGGCACTTGAATAAGAACATTCAGAACGCGGTTTATAAACACTAAAATAAACATCGCATGCGATGGAAGCAAGTAAGTCAATCATGATACTAGCAAACAAAAATGTTTATATCTCAGAAACGCTTGACCTTTCGACCTATGTTTACTAAAACTCTTTTACTCATTGTCAGTACAGTGTATCCTATATACCATGTATAGTGAGGGATCAGAAACAAGGCACTTGGGATGGAAGGGGAGATTGCTCTCGCGCCGCCTATCCCCGCCATTTCAGTCCTGGAAACCTGAGACCGACGAATGACAACCGAAAATAAAATACCCCTTTCGTCGTTCACATGACGACGCAACGAATGTGCGGGTCTCTCGGCCAATAGCGCGTCAAAATCGAAAATGCTTGAGGGAAAGGGATGTCTCTAATCGCCGGACGAATCAGAGCAAATGACCCATCAAGTGCCATGTTTCTGGTCCGCCACTATAAATATTGAATGTTTTTTTTAACACCCTGTATATATTCGTCTCGTTGAATGAATAAAAGTCAGTGCAAGTGGCAAGAAAGAATGTAAACGGTTTCTGTAATTTCCCTAACGAAATTCGAGATGGGTGAAAATGACCCGTCCGGAAAAATTAGTGTTAAGCATCACGTAATCGTATTTAAACGTCCGCCTCAAAATAATCACCCTATAAACACCTCAACGGAATAGCACGAGCGGAAGTGAATCACGACTGATTTTTTCACCGGATGTAGGTCGAAGGGAAGAGGCTATCCTTCGCGTACTTTCCTCTCGGGGACGGTTAATCGTGCTTCATCGATCCTACTGGGATCCCTCGCGAAGAAGGTCTCGAACGAATAATTTCCCGAGTAGCGAAGTTTTACTCCGAGTCATTATTCGGGCAGGAAAGAGAGGTCGGGTGAGAATCCTTGCTTTCTGGGAGCTGTAAAAATTTTACGTGTTTCCGTCAACTCGGGGGATTAAGGAAGGCGAAGGATCGGAATGGTCGTTGCGAGTTTTTTATGGCTGGCCGATAAACCTTGCGCGTTTTCGGTTTACTTTTAATTAGTCGTTTTACTGATATTGTGTGTTTCATTGAGGAGAATGATGATAATAACAATAATAATATTGTTATATTACGTATTATAGGGTTAAATATGAAGTTTGTTAAGTCAGGTGAAAGCCTTTAACCCTTAAATACTTCCGTCATTCAATTTTGTTACGAGTGCTTAGAAAAGTAGGATTTAGTTTGAGATAAATTGTTTCTAAGGGGATATCGCAAAAATATAAATAAATTACGATAGTAAGTCATTGAGTCTTGTAAAATTATAAACAGTTGAACTACCGGCGTTAAAGATATTATATTTGGATATATTAAATAAGTGCTGTAGGAGAAGAGGAATCAAAAGCAGGAACAGATGATTAATTGAGTAATTTATGTTTTATAAGATTAATGTAGAATAGCTACTCTATGGCTCTTCTGTAAACTTGGAGAATTTTAAGAAAAAAATGAGGAACTAGTCATTTTGAATGCTTTGGTAGTTTTAGTGTTAATGGAAAATTTAAGTGGAGGATGCTATTTTTTTCATGATAGCCCTTAAGGATCAACCTTTTGCGGTTTTACGGCGAAATGTAATCGACAAAACATCCAGTATATTTAAGTTTATTAAAGTAATTTAGACTTAGAAATTGATTACTACTTTGTATGTTTCGTTAAAAAATGTCATAATATCCATAGTTATTACTATCACCGAAGAAAAATTCACATGCGAATGCACAATTGATATTATTAACCCTTCGTAATATCACATTGCACAGTGCAAAATAACTTTTTGCCACAGTGAATTTTCTCCCAAAACAATTTCAATTTTGCACACTGAAACCAAGTATTCTTTAATGCCAGCAGTTAATACTATTGCTACAGAAAAAGAAATGCCTAACGATAAAGATATCAAATTAATTTCAATTATCTAATAACAGGCTAAAAAAATTATTTCCATTATTATTTTGATGACGAATAACAATTATTCCACGGGTCAAGATTAATTATTGAAATGAAAAGAATACATGCATTCGTCATCATTGCACAGCTTAACCGCATAACACGAAAATTTTCTAACAAAAGCTTCGTTTCCTTGTTACCCGCGTATTATTAATATCGTAACTCGTTATTCATAAAGGATTTAATCGCGGTTAAAATAAATCCTCTCTAGGATGCTGAAACGGTCAGCGTGTAATTTAACGACTTTCCCAGCTTTTTCCCCGTATTCTCGTTGGATGACCTTAAGTTTCGCCTTTATAGAAGCCTGAATCAAGTGGGCGGAGAGAGAATGTTTTCTTGGTATTAGTGGAGGCCGCACGACGACCTTTCAACTGCGCCCAAGTATGCGATTGCTGTTAAAACCTTTATATAGAATAGTCCGTGATATTTTAAGAGGTATTAACATTCAAATTAATTCGAAAGACGCGCCAAAAAAGTGGCGGTAAATTTGTTTACATCTTTTACATTCTTTTTTTCTCTACTCGAATTTGTAGTTCGGGAGATTTGACTATAAATTGTGTTGAGACTTGGAAATAAATCGAGACACTTTTCATTAATTAACTGAAGCGTGTATAACGCAATTTATTAGTTAAATGCAACAAATTTTAATGCAATCGTTAACTTTTTTGTATCACAATTTTTATACTTATCAATCGATAAATAACTGAACTATATATCTACATATGTAGACACATATTTATAACAACAATGATAAGAACATTTCAGATTAGTGTATGATTGCATTCTTAAGTAAATAGTAACGCTGCAAAATTGAAAGTGTGGAAGCTTCTGTGGTACTTGACATAAGTGGGTCATTATTAATATACATAATGTCACAGCTATGCATATAAGCTGTCAATAAATAATCTGCTTACATCTTTTGGTTTATATGGATTACACGAATTTTGTAATTTATTAGATTTGTCTATGAATTCTTTATCTGGCAAAATTAAAAGTGTAACAGTTTACAGGGTATTTTATGTAAATCAGTTACCATCAATATAGATAATGAATAAAGCTATACATATAAAGTAACAATAAATAATCTTTTGACATCTTTTGGCCTTCAGCTAACATTAGAGCCTGTCAAAATGGCTGGTTCCGAATTGTTTTAAACAATTCTCCAAGTTTATAGGAGAGCCAGAGAATAGAAATTCTGTGTCCATCTGATAAAACATAAACTACCGAATCAGCCATCTTGTCCGCCACTTAACTTTTTTTTCGTGCTTACTTAATATATTGGTATATAATAGATTTAACGCTGGTAGTTCTAGTGTTAATAACTATTTGTAATCTGAAAGATTTGTCTACCAATTGTATTATGTTGTCAAACAATATGGGAAGAGGAAGAGGAGCTTCATGTAAACGGACACAATCGATAAACAATTAATTAGGAACAATTTCATTTCTCGTGCAATTTTATTTCTACGTTGTTAGTGGTAAAAGAAATGATTGTTTTAACAATTATTTCCCAGTGGCATAAAGCGTGAAGATAGAATTAAATTATTGACCGCTCGTTAGATTACTTGTTAAATGAAATAGAACGAATCTGTGTGCGGATCAAAAGCGACGAATGCAGTTTTGAACGATCTCTGTGTGGGTGCACTTTTTCCGTGCGATGCAACGGCCTGAGTGGATTAAAAGCTGCGCCGTAAAAACATGAAAGCCAAAACTGGCATAGGTGAAAAAATAAAAATATTCGATGACTGAAATCGTAGTCGAATTATATCAAAACATTTTATTTTAAAGGATATGGCGTAGCTAGGGGATGGTGGGTTACGTGAAAATTACATTCAATCAAAACTATTGAATCTCTCGTAAATCTGTATTTTTTATTTAATCCTTTCGCGACTGCTGGTGAATCTTTTTACCCGGAAATAGAGTTGCAATGCGTTTTAGTGAAATAATTATCTTTGTGCCCTTTATTTTGACTACTGCAAATGGCAGTCAAAGTTTTACGTCGGTTTCAAAGATTTGCCAATATTTTGACTTGCGATTGAAATAGGACTACTTGTAATTTGTATTAAGAGTCTTTTTCAGTTCATGTTATTACAAATAGGTAATTGAAATTCACTTGGTAATGGTTACTTTTTATTGGGATAGTATTTTTTATTTACATTTATGATGAGTATTCTCAGCTAATGGTTAGCAAGTAATGTACATACCTAACCAGTATTGTATTTAGTATTGCAAACACTGTTGGCATTTCTGTTACAATACCTGTAAATATAATAATTAGATTACATAAAAAGGATATTAACCCCTTAAGTGGAAAATACAAGTGTCACCCGCATCAGTATTCAGTGCCTTCAAGTTTGACATGCTACATTCCTCCTATATCTTGCAATTCTCTTTAATTTCACTTCGTTTTTTATCTTTCGATAGTAAACTAATAGATGTAGAAATAACCTAATCATTTGAAATCGATCCATTTCAATGCAAAATTAAATGATAATGTTTACGTCGAAAACTTCAAAATTAAATAGTAATGCAAGGGATTAATTGAGTATCAAAGTCACAGTCAAAATTCAAATTATTATGAATGTAGTAGAAAATTAACTCTGATATTGTATTCTTAAACACAAACCCACAAACAACTACGACGACTAAATACAAAATTTAAAAATAGCTAAAAGAATGCTCCATTCACAACAACTTGAGCAACTAAACTGATAATAATATTTACACTTGCATCGTCCAATTTTGTTACTTACCTGTCATAATTTTGATTCAACTATTCAGCCCTAAAATAGTCCAAAAACTGTCCAAAAACAATACAAAATATAAAAACCGGCAAAAGCTAAAAGAATCTTTCATTTCTCTACTTTATCAACTGAGCTTATTATGTATCTCCACTTGTATCACCCAATTTTGTTACTTACCAGCTATATCAGCTATATCAGCTATATCAGCTTCTGATTCAACTATATCCCCAAAATACCATCGTCCAAAAACAATACGAAACAGGCAAACAGGAGTTAACTAAACCATTCCCCCATTAATCTCAACTTCAACAGCAATACTTTAAGCAATATTTGCATTCGCATTACCCAATCCCCTTACTGTTGCATCATAATTCCAACACAACTATTCATCCCCAAAACACTTAATACTATTTTAAAAAAAATCCCTAAGAACACCTAGCATTATCCAAAAACACAAACGCAAATTGTCATCAACTGCCCCCTGTGCCAACTATTTCGTCCCTTCTGAAAAATCAGAACTATACCGTTCCCCCGATCGCCATTTACAATTTTTATTCGATAACATGCGTGCAATTGAACAAACAGCCAGTTGAAAATTGCGATCAGGACTGAGAAAAATCAGGAGGGAAAACAAACAGATATGGTTTCTTGCCTGAAAATATCATAGTTAACGCATCCGAAATCACCGGGGTTGATCGTTTGCAAGCGAGATAAAACGACTGGCCATTGGGTTCGGTCGGGTTTCTATGGAGCGGCAATCGGAGGGATTAAAACGGCGAAACGAGAGGTGCGCGCTTGACCGAAATGCAAATTCGGCCACATCAAATTAAACTGACCATCGCGTAGGCGCCAGTCGTGCTATCCAGCCGCGGGAACGTCAATCGAAATGCTCGAAACGTGTTTTCAAAGGCGATTAAACGTCGAAACGATGCCCGGGGAAATCGGCCTTTCGTTTGTCGATCTTCCTGCCGTTGCTGAGCGGATTTCAAGTGCTTCCGCAAACGGTGATACGTCCGATTCATGCATTTATATTAATTTTCTGGCGTTTAATCGGTATTTATGCTTATTATTATACATTTTCAGTATTGGAGAAATTGGAATGGAAATTTTGATTTAATTTTACTTAGAGTATTTTGTACATTTAAGCGATACGTTAATTATTTTTAGTTGTATGTTTAATTAACTGTTTTCAATTTGAAGGATAAAGAGACAAATTTTTGATGCAACGGTAGTTACAGTATTATACATATTAATTTGGGAGTTGCGGATTAATCGGCTGGCTGAATGATTATTCGAGAGTTACGGAAATATTATGTGCTATTATGGAAACATAAACGGATATATTTAGCCGTTGTTTGTATAAAGAATTTAGATCTTATTATGCTGAGTTGCAATATCAAAGAGGCCGATTTTGTTATACAATTTGGCGAAAATTTGAGTTTTGTATAAAAAATGATTTACTGTTTGATAGCCTATTATATATAGATAAATATCTATATTTCTAATATATCTCACAATATTTTGCAATATTGCATTCCAAAAATGTGCTGGAGTTTAGCTAATAAATTTATGACATTAATAAATTTATCTTAACAAGGTTATTATAAAATTAATTGATATAAGTCTGGTTTATCAAAAAATACCTTTTTGAGGAATCTTATTAAAAAAATGATTCACTGTTCTCTATCTTCAAAGGATTTTCATCTTTTTTATACTTTGAATTATCCACCAACACTGTACAGTTCCATTACATCTTGCAATATCACACTCCAGCACCAAATAAAGACACCCTGTACAAATCACCCTCAGAGAAAAAACTGCCAAACATCTGTATCTCGGCAAATTGTTTTTTTTTCATCCTTTCGCTCAATTTCTCCTAATAATAACGTCGGTAGACTCTCTGCAGTCCGCTTCATTATTCATCGTCGTTAGGATCGACGCCGAAGTCGTCCAGACGAAATCGTTCCCGTCGATCTCGACGTTCGACGTTAGCGGGAAATACCGATGAAAAATACGGCTCAGCGAAGAAACGCGATCCACCCTGAAATCCCTGTTGGATTTTCACGCGCGATGTAATCGAAGAAGACAACGGAAAGGGGAATGGGAAGTATAGATAGCGAGAGAGGTGTGGAGAGCAATAAAGAGAAGGCACTTTCGCGTAATAAATAGCGGGTTTATCCCATAAATACTTGTCGTTCTTTGACTCACTCACTTATCGTTGTTGAGCGGAATGTACGGCCATGGGGATTTAACGTTTATGGTCCGAATTATTTCTCTAATTTTTCATCAGCTGAGTGAAAATAATTGTGGAAGATTTTCTACTATTTAATACTCCGTTTCATTTAACACTAGAACAACCAAACCAGTCAAAATGACTGGTACACAATTCTTTCAAAAAATTCTCCAAGTTTATAGAAGAGTCTTAGAATAAATATTCTATGTCCATCTTAAAAAACATAAATCACCGAATCGAGAATCTTTTCCGCCTCTTAATTCCTCCTTTTTCAAAGTACTTATTTAATATTTTGAAATATGATAGATTTAACGCCGGTAGTTCTAGTGTTAATAACAAGGATAATTATAGGTACTGAGGAATGTTGTTATGGTTAACATTATTTTTACATTCCGAATTCGAAATATAATAGATGAAGCATTAATTACAACAGATATGTCAAGTGCAACTTGACATAGGGCTGCAAATAGTTTATACGTTTGAGAACAACGATCCGGTTTGAAAATAACATGTTATTAGAATATGTATGATTATAAATATAAGCAGGATTTAAATGGTATCGATTGCGAACTGGCGATCAGCGGATTAGAGTTCAAATCGTCATCATTCACCTTTGGCAAGATTTTCTTATGTGTTTTTTAGTGTGTCTTGCATTCTTGCAGCTTCAAGTGCTATGATAACCATACCTAGGATCTGCAATTTTACGTGGGTTCCAAAGGACCGAGGCTACGATAAATATATCACGTAGGAAGCATTTTTAATTTTTCAACGGTGACGGGGGATTTGTACTCAAGCACACTGATTGGAAGTTTGAGCCTTTATCTCCTCATCCACCGTAGTCCCTAATCTACTACGATTATTTCGCCTAGGACTTACGATTTTAGGTGTACTCCGAACCACCGAGGCTATCAAATGTCAATTAATAATTTAGGAAAAATTTCTCAGTAGTAACGGAGGATTTGAACTCGAACCCACTAATTGCCGCACCCAGTCTTTAATTTCTTCCTCACCTGAGTCCCTCAATTATTGTGATCATTTCCCCTTGGACTTACTACTCTAGGTGTATTCCGAACTACCGAGGCTATCATGCATTAATTAATAATTTAGGAAAAATTTCTCAGAGATAACGGAGGATTTTAAGTCGACCCACTGATTGCCACTCCCGTCTTTACTTCCTTTTCCACCATAGTCCCTTAATTATTGTGTGCATTTCGCCTGGGACTTACTATTCAAGGTGTATCCCGAACCACCGAGGCTGTCAAATGTCAATTAACAATTTAGGAAAAATTTCTCAGTCTTTCCTTCCTTTTCCACCATGGTCCCTTAACTGTTGTGTTCATTTCGCCTGGGACTTCCTATTCCAGGTGTATTCCTAACCACTGAGGCTATGGTACACATGTCACATAGAAAATACTTAAAATTTCACAGAGGAGACGAGGAATTTTAACTCAGACTCAATAATCGAGTGTAAGATTCCACCTCCTTACCCACCACAACCCCTTGTACTTTGCTATTAGAAAATTATATACTTTTCCTCAGCTATGTGAAACGAAGAAACTTTAAAATTTCGGCTATACCTCGCAAAAATAGTGAAGTCTCGCGGTATGAGGTACGGGCTAAGGGGGGAGTGTCGCTCGCACCTCCTACCCCCACCATATCGGTCCTGGAAACCTGAGATCAACGAATGACAATCGAAAACAAAACACTTCTTTCGTCGTTCACATGGTCATGCAACGAATGTGCAACATTATCGGCCAGTCACCCGTTAGAATCGAAAATGACGTCAGATTGAGGGATGTCTCTATCCGCCAGGCCAATCAGAACAAACTACAGTCCAGAGGACTTCTTTACTTTTACGAGGTATAGCAGAACTAGGAAGTCTAAGCCTCTATCTTCTTACTCGCCATAGTGTCTCCTATGTGTTATTATTAGCAAAGCAGTGATTCAGAACACATCTAAAAGAGTAAGTTCTAGGCGAAATGACTACACAGTTACAGGTAAAAAATACAAAAAGAAAAAAGGAACAAATCACGGGGGTTCGATTCGCTGCTGGGGGATGAAGAAAAGGAAGGAAACAGCTGCTATTCCCTGAAACGTGAACTATGATAGTATCGGGAAGTTAAACAGGGACTTCCAGGAATAGATAGAATCTGCACGTCCATCAGCAGGTGCCATGTCAAGGAAACACGTTCCAACTCTCTCGACGTTAACAGAGGTGGCGATT
Source organism: Cerceris ruficornis (assembly GCA_963989415.1). Classification (NCBI taxonomy): domain Eukaryota; kingdom Metazoa; phylum Arthropoda; class Insecta; order Hymenoptera; family Crabronidae; genus Cerceris; species Cerceris ruficornis. Next base: position 5,875,329 of record OZ022527.1, read on the forward strand.
GACGGCGAACTTCCTTCGAGAACTTGATATTTTGTATGGGGACAAAATTTGACAAACCGAAAATCTCGTTAGAAGTGGTTACGACATTCGAAGTTTAGCGGTTTATTCGTGTCTTTGTGTTTCTCTATGTTTTTTTTATAACTCAAGCATGTACGTGTTGAAACTTGAGTTGACGTTTATCTAAAGGTTTCAGTTTTAGGGAAAAAGGACAAGTTTGGTGAAATTGATTAATTATTTTGTTGTGAATCGTACGATTATTTGGGAGATACGGTCCGTTTCGAATTTCAGGTTGAAAGCATGAAATTTCGCTGTAATGATAGTTTTGATACTATGAATATTAGATTAAATTAAATTAAGCAACGCAGATTGATCGGATGGCCGAATGTTTATTCAAATGCTATGGACATATTGTTTGCTTGTTAGTTGTTCCGGTAATTATCATTTTTTAATTTTATATAACAATCGTAGACTAAATTTCGTTGCAATCATGATTCCAATACCAACAATATGGGGTGGGGAATATTTACTTGAATTATATACATACATCGCTTATCTATCACTTGTGCATTTAAACATTACTTTTCAATCGATATACACGAAAATTGTCAATGAAATGTTAATGTAATAATTACACTAATTTACAATACTGGCAATTTTTGATTGAACAGTATACGTTAACAAACTTTATGAGTATTTGTTCAAATGCAAATAATAGATTTGATAGACAGACAGTTAAAATAATAATTCCAGTGTTAGTAATTTTTAATAGAACAATATTCGTTGCAATATGCAAGTGGATCAAGTAATTTCTTCCTTGTTCCAACATATTTAAACTTTTATTTCTAAATGTAAATTGAACCTCGTCACAATTTCCAACACCCTTCAACAGCTACAGTCTTTGACCATTATCCAAAAATGTTTTTTGTTATTTTAAACTACACCGATACCACTCTGAATAAGAGATAAATTCAATTTCACTAAAATTCACATAAATCACCCTCGCAATCACCAGCACACTAATCAACCTACCACACTAAATTTCACATAAAAGTTCTCCAAAGAACTTTACCAAAATCCCCGACAACTTCGCCGAAACAAAACCCACGATCACTAATTATTTGAATATGCAATCAATATCCAAAAGAATACATAAGTTAATGATATAAAGTCGATCAGTCAACTCATCCCTTCGATACACTACCTGTCTATTATATATCGATCAATTACCTTCGGTGAATTGCGCTCTCAAATTCCCCGGATACCGTGGGATGTTTCTCGTGCGCGCCAGATCCTGCTTGCCTCGTCGTCGTCGGCGTCGGCGTCGGCGTCGATTTCCCTGGACGGTCAGCCTGTGAACACGTGTATCTCGTTGTAGTGTGCGAGGAGAAGCGCGCCAGACGACCGGCGCCACGAGGAATCCCCACGTACAACACATGCACGTTTATATACGTCGAAAGGTTCGCATGTACACCTGACTGAACGCCAACCGAGCGACCGCTTGCGTAATGACTCGACGACCGTCGACGCAGTCTGTACTATTTCCGCGGCTGCTCGGCCTCCAAGAAAGAAGACGAGTTTTAAGATTAGTATCTTCGAAACGCATTTTATTGGTAGCAGGAATTTCTTGAGGTTTTTCTTCCTTTCTTTCTTTCCATTTTTTCGCTTTGACTGTTATGATTGCTTTGCCTGGGACCTAATGTTCGAATATTGGTTTTTAGGACTTTACATAAAAACACTTTGTTTATAAACTAATGGAATGGACTAATACATTATTATTTGAATATATGAAGAGGGTACGTCTTCTCTCTACGAGTGAAAGTCACAGAATGAGGGTCTAAAAGAATTTAGCGAGCGTCTAAGAACCCTTTTCGGTTTTAACATAAAACAGGCTGCATAGCTTCGAAGCTGCAACCTCTTAAGCATTCCAAGATGGAAATGTAGCAGTTGATTTTTGTATGTTCAAATATACTATGTTCGTAGGATAGAAAAGAAACATTAAGTGGGTAAGCCATCACCGAAGCTATGATGCATATGTCACATAGGATTAATTTACCGTCTTACTCATCATAGCCTTGTTCTTCAAGTCTTTTCTTTGCTTCTTTCGTATTTTTTGGCTTTAACTGATATAGCTATTTCGCCTGAGATTCACTTCTTTAGGTGGGTTCAAAACCATTGAGGTTATAATATAATAGATAGTTTAGAAAAACTTTCCCAGATGTGACAGGGATTTGAAGTCGCAATCAGACATACTGGAGACGAGTCTGAGCCTTTTCCTCGTTACCCGCTGTAGTTTCCTTCTTGAGCTGTTTTTCTAACCTTTTACAATGACGACGCAACGGGTACCATAATGGCGGATGGAGTTGTACACTTGGAGAGTGGCTTTGGGTTTTAGTTCGTTTTTGATTGATTGATATGGATATAGCACCTGTTTTTTACTTGTGGAGTTGGATATTGATTTTTGGTTTTGTGTAGATATAGATGGAATGTTTGGACTGTACTTATGGCAGGGTGAAGTTTGGGGGAACATTGTGGATTAGGAAGTTTGGCGGATTGACAGCCGAAGGATGTGTATGCATATGGCACGTTGCTTTATTATATAGGTGTGATTATTCTGAATAACATATACGTTAAGTCGATGTATCAGAGACTTGCAAAACATATAAAATTTTGATTAAATCATAAATTAAAATTAGTTTCTGACGGAATTGACGATGTGTTGAGGATACAGCCCTGTTGTAATCCGAAACGTTCATATGTTAATTTGTGTATTCTTTAGATTGATTTTTGCTTAATTCCAAAGGTTGGGTCATTGCAGAAGGCCTCGACTATATTGAATCCCATTGTATTTAACACTAAACCTATCATGGGCGGTCAAATGACCGCTTTCTGATTTTTTCTAAAAACTCCCCAAATTGATTGGGCAGCCATTCAATAAATATTTTAGGTCTATCGTATAAAACAAAAATTACTTTACTGATCGCCTTTTTCACCTCTTCAAATCTCTTTTTCCAAAGTACTTATTTCGTATATTTCAATATAACAGATATAAAGCCGGTAGGTGTAGTGTTAATTAATGAATTATGTTATGTGTTTACTTAATTCGTGTGCAGTGTTTGCAGTTTATTTGGAGTTTTAGCACTATGACGAAGGATTGATCGAGCAAATTGGAGTGCAAAATGCGAATAACGCAATAAATATTAATAAGTTCGAGCATCGGTATGTCTTTCGTTTTATAACTCGATACGGGACGTATTAATTTAACTTCTAGGAATTATCTACCCCTCGGATTAAAAGTTTCCCCGCTGTTGTCCAATATTAAGTTCCGAAGTTTTGTCGTTAAGTGTTTATTTTCTTCTGTTGGCTTTTTACGCTCCGCCGAGCGCAGATATGAAAAAGAGGGGACTACCAGACGTGTCATGTTGCTGATTTAAATATAGAACACCTCTATTTGCAATAGAAAATTTTCATCTTGAGAGTCAATTTTATGGCGGCTGAATCTAATTTGCAGAAATATGTTTTTAATAGTTTTGCGTTCATGATTAATGCATTATTTTCATTCTTTTCTTTTTTTACTTGGAAAATAGATGTTTAAAAACATAATTTAATAACGGCACGCTCTAACGATATTTTTACAAAGTGGAATAATTAAAATTACCGATTTTAATACACAACGATGTGTACAAGTTTTCAATTAGTGATATTATTCCACCTACTTATGAATGACAAGTCACAGAAAGTATTCTCGACGTTAGATGCAAGTATTGCAAAATTAGAAAGAAATAGAATAGGAAAAAGTACAGCCCGCAGTTTTAGAGCGGTTTGCAGAGGGTTTCTCTTACATTAAGCATACAAATTTGGAAAACTATTTACTATTTACTAGTAAACTGAGAATACATTCTATTTTTTTCACTATGCATTCACTAGGTGTACAGTATGTATAATATATCTTGTGTCAGATGTTTCTGATTTGCCGGATCTACATAAAATCATATACAAAGCTAACAATAAAATAGTCATTTTAAATCTATAATAATCTCTGCATGCTGCTGTTTAGACATTTCAACATTTTATACGTAGATTAGCTCTATATGAGAGGTGGCCAACTTCTGTATATACCGTGTGGAGCAGTAATTATGACCACCTTGAATATTGCTGTTATTTGTAATAATATGAAAAAATATTATATGCAAAACTTGCACGTTATAGAGGGGGACATACGATGATACAAACATTTTTTGCGTCGGTGGGGGCAAAGAGAAGATTTCAAGGTGATCTCTATTTTTTTAAATGGAATGCTACATTTTTTATCACGAAGTGATAGCCGATGTTGGGACAACTTCAGCAAACTATGATTGAAGATCTTGTAAAGTCAAATTTGGTAGTAAAATAAACATGTTCTTTCAAAAATGTGTCGCGATCTACCTGCTAGGAACTTGACATTTAGCACTTACAAACTAGTGTCTTGGGGAGGGGGTTTGAAATCAATCAAGTGAAAAAATCGCTTTGCGATCGATTTGTTGCCCACCCCTAGTGTATATGACAATAATGGGATTATTATTCTACTTTTACAAAAATATAGCATTGAACTATCTCAATAAAGGAATAATTTGAATTGCTTGAGAATCTTTGTACGTCAGTATACCCTTAGACGTTTAATTACTGAATAAGAAATTGTGATCCAGTTCGAACGACTTATTATCGTAACACCAACAAAATCTTGTGCAATTTTTCCCCTTAAAATAATGATTTCAAGTCTCTCAAAATTTTTGAATGATATTGTTTATAACCCGCAGTAAAATTGTCATTGTAATATATTACAAAAAATATAATAGATGCCTAATATTAGCCCGTTTAATTGTGATCTGCCGATAAACGACGCGCCAGTTTCGCGTTGTTCTGCGGTGACTCAACTCCAAATAGAAGAAAGAAATTTGGCAAGGATTCTGGCACGTATCTTTTGAGTATAGCTAATTAATTTCTTGGCTAACTTTACGACATCCAATTTCATTTCCCACTTCACTAATGTTCTTCGTTATCGTAGGTATAACATACAAAATTTTCCACATTTCACGTTCAAGCTAATATTATTTAGACAATAGCGAACGATCTTGATGTGCGATCACTGACTGTTAGTCAATAAAATATAAAAAAATGATGTTGTATCGCTATTTATAATAGGTTGATTTATAACGAAGTCAGCTTTAATGGGATTAGTTTACCTCAAATTTATTCACACCGTTCTGGTATTTTGACTATGTGCCAGATGAATGGCGCCGAGACGAATTCTCATATACATATAAATATCACTCGGCCTCTTGCATAAGAACCCGATGAACGTTCCCGTCCTGTAATTTCCACGGCGTTTCCCTCGCATTTTCGAATGAATTTTTGAGGGGGAAATTATGGAGAAAATATCAGGAGAGTTGGTCATCGGTATTCCCTATTGTAGTACGGCCAAGCTTGATAGAGAACGGGAGAACTTGTGGTAGGAATTTGCGAGGGAACTTTAGATCACGGATTTTTATAATATTTTTCATATTGTAGGTCCGACGGAAATATTGCAAAAACATACGTTTTTTGGGAGAAATTGGAAATGTAAAATTTACGTTGTTAGAGTTTCTGCAATTTAGAGTTGAAAAAATGTAAATAGTAATGTTGGTAGCTTTAAGTTACATTGGGTGGTTTAATTGGTAATTTTAATATAATTGGTGATTCGAATTTAGAAGTGTAAAAGTGGCATACTCTTTTGATAGGAGTACTATAGAAACAAACTTTATTCTATTCAATTAGGAAATACAGATTTTAATTACACACCTTTTATAATTTAGAATTGCAGAATTTTAAATATTAATGCAACTCCAAGCCGAAAACTTTTTAATATATAAATCGTTTATAATCATAAATCATATACGAATTCATATATCATAAGAACAATAGAATTCGACGACATCGAAAGTAAAAAATTTCCAGTTATCGAGTTTTCACAATTGCGAATTACAACTTCTCAGATATTAAACCGAATATACTTACAATAAAAAATGGAATTATTTAAAATTATATTCGACTTTGATAGGCTTATTAAAAATAAGGAATATAACTTACACAATACTCACATTTCGAAATTGCACTTTTTCACCGGCACTTGATTAATTTTCAAGCATCCAAGGCACAGTGGTTTCCAACTACTTTTCACGAAATGCGATTCTCCTTTTGAGACCACTTACTCAAGAGCATTTTCATACGATTCTTTCCACGTTGTTGCACGATTCTCGCGTTTCGATTTAATAGTCACGAATGAGTCACGGTACGTCGACTACGAACAGTATTTTAAAATACATTAACTGTTGTAACATACTTGGAGCGGTTAGAGAGCCTCGTAGAGATGAAGAAAGAGAAAAGAGAGGAAATCTTTCTCGATGCGTATAAATATTTAAGAGGGTCCTCGTGGCCGCAAGAAATGATATGCTTCATAAAATTCAGATTAACGTCGGTACAACGCACAAGTGGCGAATGGTACCCGCAAGGATATTTGCATATACCGATGACAAGGAGACGTTTCGTATCGCAATGGATTTAAAATGCTACCGTATAAATAGAACTTGAAACTTTGACAACTCCGACTTTTTTTTCAAAGTGTATCACTGTTTCGTAAACGTTAGGGGTATAAGAATTAATTGGAAATCCAAAATATTGGAAGGTTAAAACAATGTGAGATAGAAGCTATGGATTTATCGGGAAGTGAATCTAAACCAGCAAATACAGTGGAAATGGTTTCTGATTTTTTGACAAGTAAATATTCGAAATTATGCATTTCTTTTGAGTTTTCATATTTACTTCGTAGAACTATGAATTGTGAGTTTATTCGAATTTATTTCACAGATTAAAAAAAGGAATTTTTATCGCCTCCATCCTTCGTCTTTGGAGATTTTAGATTTGTTATGTTTAAATATAGGGGATTAATTGCAGTCAGATTTAGTGTGAGAGGTGTAAACTTTTTGTGACATTCCTTAATTCTTTTTTGTCATTTAATAAGGTTATTACCTTATTGCTAATAAGTATTATTTGTTATTATCTCATTAGTATTATCATTATTATTATTATAATTGCAATTATTAACGAATAAAACCGCATCACATTAACGTTATCCTCTAAAATGAAGGCCAATATTCCAACTACATACTCCAACTCCTCGCAGGTACCCGACCTTCCCCAAATCCTAATCATCCTTTTTCCCCCAAAACCCATTTTTTCAACTCACTCTTAATTCAACCAGACAACGAAAACCTTCTAAATAAGAACGCACAGTAATTTCCTACGACTACGTTTTTAAATACGCGACATTGCGCGTCCGTGTCGTAACAATTTCACTGTAGCGAAATTCCACGTTAACCCTTTGCACTTCTATGTCGAGCTGCACTTGACACAGCTTTCTATGGCACTTTCGTTTTATCTACTAATTATCGACTTTTCGAAATCAACAATAATTTTGCATCTTAACATAAATATCCCGCGGTACCAACAATTGTTCCCAGTATCAATTAAAAGTGTATAATCAACGGTAGACAGTTTTCCGAGACTATATTTGCGTATTTGATGAAAAGTTAGTAAAATAATTCGGAGTGCAAAGGGCTAAAACATCTTCGAAACCTACCGGATCCATTTCAGCTTTCGAGAAGTGTCTACCCAGCAAAATATAAGCTGACTCTAGATACCTCCTGCACGTTCTGTATGGGGGATTCCCAACTGGTCGACAGGACATGCCCTGACGAAACGTTGGACCAAAGCGACCTACTCTGCTACACTCGACGAAACGGAACATGACACTCTAGACAGTAACATATGAGAAGGTTCTCTGCACTTAACTTAGTTACGTGGACACACGAGATTCTGACATGCAGCATGAGAGGTATAGCGTCAGAGGCTGTACGATTATGACTAGCTAGTGTCCAGGGAATTAGCGTCAATCTCCTAAACTGGACTGTGGGTCAGTGATATAAGCCTCGGGTGGATAGGCTCCAAACAATCCTGTTGGGTTTGGTCCCGTGGTGGTTGGTGGTTTGGCAGCAAGTTCCGGCTGAAGTTTGAACTTTATGGTGTGTCATAAGTATTAGGTGTAGAAATTAATTCTGTGCCTTTTTAAAAGAAGTTTAGTATTTATTTATAAAGTAATCGTACATCTGTTATTCTTCGAAATATTTTCCATCATTTCCGTTGACTTTGGTCCATCTGTCAGGCAACTGCCGAATTCCTTGGCGAAAAAAAGATGGCGATTTTGATTCAATGAATACGTCAATACTTTTTTTGCACTTCTCCCAATGTTTGGAAATTTGTATCAGTTAAATGATATTGGAGTGATCGGAATAAATGTAAATCCGATGGAGCCAGGTCAGGAGAGTATGCCGGATGTGGGAGGATTTCCCAGCCCAAAGAACAAATGACATCCTTTGTTGCTTCTGCAACGTGTGACCGAGCGTTATCTTGTTGCAAGATGACGGGCCGTGTTCCATTACCTGTAAATGGTATTTTTTTTCGAGTTCGTCACTCATGCATAACTATAAGTGTTGGTACTTAAACGTTATAAAATGGCGGGCGATTATTTACATTCAAACCAGAGTTATAAATAAATTAATGTCAAGGCGCCGAATTAATTTCTACACCTAATAGTTTATACTTTGTTAACACGTTCGCGGACGTGAATGCTATAACATCCATTTTCATCGTAATGTAGAATGACATGAATGCTATAGCATTCATGTCATGCCAAATGTTAACGTCGATTATAATTCATTTAATTTTATATAACCTTAATTTTTTGTAATTATTATGCAGTTTAAAGTGATGGCCAAGTGATTCATTGAGTATTTTCATATTATTTTATTTTTTCTCTATGTAGCTAGAAGTGTAAGTTAGAAGTGTAATACTTGACTGATTATTTTTATAGCTCACTGAAATGTTTACTGTCCGCGAACGTATTAACACATTGCTGACCGCTCACAAGTTACCTCGTGTTTTCATGCCCAAACGTTGTTGACCGGTCACGAGATAACTCGTGTTTGCACTTCCATCAACTATTTCAATTTTACCACAGCAAAAGGAGTACTAAAACATATAATATGTATAAAGTATAACATATAGCAGATATGTATAAAGTTTCATTTAAATCCATTACGTATAAATAAAGTATACTGAAGTTTATTTACATTCTTTCAATTTCATACTCAATTAGGGAAAAAATAGCCGGTGCCACGAGTTAACTTCTGCGTAAAATTGCCGGTCAACATTGTGTTAACACTAGATTTACGGGCGTGAAATCTGTTAAATTGCAATATATTAAATAACAACTTCGAAAAAAGAGGGATGAAGCGGCAAAGCTGGTAATTCGTTAAGATCTTATTGTATTATAAAATACACGTGAAATATCTGCTGTACAGCGTCTCTGTAAATTTGAGAAATTTTTATAAGACAAGTAGGAATCCGTCAATTCGACGGCTTCCGTAAATCTAGTGTTAAGTATGAAGTAGGTTGTGGGTATGGCGATGGGGAGGGCGGATTGGAGAATGGTTGGTTCTTGTTATATTTCAAGTATTTAGCAGTAGAACTACCAAATCAGTCAGAATCACTGGTACCCAATTTTTTCCAAAAAGTCTCCAGTTTTATAGAAGAGTCATAGTGTAGATACGTATTCAGTGTCTATCTTATGAAATATAAATTGCCGAATCAATTATCTTTTCCACCTGTTAAGTCCGCCTTTTTCAAAGTACTTATTTAAAATATTGCAATATATTAGATTTAACGCGGGTAGTTCTAGCGTTACATAGAGAAGTAGGATGTATGATTGTTTGACTGAGAATCGTTTTGTTGGAATCCCACTTTTGACAGTAATTTTAATCTGATATCTTACGTAATACGGTTTCAACAATTTTCATTATAAGGAAAAAATTCGAAACTTTCGGGTACAAGATAAATCAGAAACGCAGACCGACGGTATGCCTTCGACAGAATTGCAAACTAAAAACTGTCGTTCTTCGAATCCTAGGTCATCCTTTTGACTCCTTTTTGTCCTCGGTTGTCCTAACTCCTACCTTCGTGATTGGATTCACAAAAGACGGATGTTATTGTTATAACATCCCTTGATCTGCTTGAAATATTTAGGAAAAGCGAGAACTGGATTGAAAATAAACAGTGTTTCCTGCCTGGGATTTCAGTCACTTTGGGATATGTCTTGCAAAAATATTTGAAACGAATCGGTTAATTTTCTTTTAGATGGTTTTTCAACTATAGAGACTGTTGCGTATATTGGGAATTATCAGAGGTGACGATGATAGAATTAAAATTTGAGATTACTATTTGAGAATGACAAAGTTCATCTTTGTCGACATTTTAGGCATTTGCTGTTCTTGATGATTATATGCTAGGCTACAGCACATGATTTATTACTCGAATTTGGGTTGCTTTGATATTTTTGATCTTGAATAGTAGGATTAACTTAAAGAGAATCTGCACTTTTCAATGAAATCCAAAACACCGAGGCTGTGATGTACATGTCTCGGGGAAGAGATTTCCTGAGGATGTAAACAAGGAGACTCTAACTTTGAGCCCCTAACTGGATTGTAACTCTGCTTTAAGAATTCATGGGTCTAAACTCGTTATTCACTTGTCACCTTTCACATTTAATTTACGATTTGTACGTGGATTTTGGAATTTCATTATCTGACGAGGAGCGAAGCTTTCTCCATTCGGAATTTGTATTTGAAATGCTATAAATCGGCACTTCGTATAATTTAACAAGAACGTATTATATTATTGTCATATTAAAATTTTAAATTCAAGTCGTCACTGCTTGAAACATGAAACATTACGTTCCAAAAAAATGTCAATATTCCATTATTTTTATCATATTATTAGCAATGAAAAATTATTTTTTATAGTATTGAAATGAAAATTAACGAATTTTGCTTGATTGCGCTTAATAGTATAACCTTACAATGAAAAATTTAGCAGAGCTGGCTCGACGAACGATTAATTAACCTATTGCGGTCCACGAAAGCCTCCCAATTATTTCTCAATTGATTCAAATTAATTTTGTGTCGTTATCTAATAGCAAGATATATATTCCTGATTGAACAGAGCTGTAATTGCAGATATGGCAGACCACTGAGGTTAAATATACAAAATAATTATAAAATCTTAAAAATTATTTAAAAACCGCCCCAGCAGAATTTAATATTACGTGCAATTTCTCTTACATTTACCAGCTAATACTTCAAAAAATAAAAGAAATCGCAGTGAACTTTTATTTCCGGGAGTTCTTTCTTCTCAAGTACTCTCGAACTTTGGCTGTTGAAGCCCATCAATAGGAAACTCCAAGATTCTACAAAACACAGTTTGAAAACCACTGGTCTATAATACATGCTCTTTTTTTTTCTCATATCTTCTTTTCTCTTATTTGCTCATCTCACGTGCATAAATCATTTCGTATAAATAAAAAAGCCACAAGCAGTGACGCGAAGTGGAAAAAGATTTCGCAGTAAGTCATCGTCGGAGGCTCAGCAACCGAGGATTATAATGATTCATAGAACACCGATCGTACAAAATAACGATTCGCGGAATCGTCCCGATAGGAAATATGCAAAGGAGTCGCATCGTATTCATCGTTGCACGTGCATCCTCGTCTCCATGGGATTCGGGAGATCCTCCGCGCTGGCACGTATAAGGACGAATAAGTAATTGGCGAACGCAGTTGGATTTTCGAAGCGAAACGCGTAGGCAATCCTCTCGCCTTCTTCGAGGTAACGCTCACGCTTGCGTTCCTCGCCGTGGAATAAAGTCTTGTGTAAGAAAATTGCCGGTAAAGTCGCGCTTAAGACGTTCAACGGGGCTATGATGGTTTAGGTGGTAAATGCTGGAACTTCCAATCAATGGGACCGAATTCAAATTCTCTTCCCGTCACCTCTGAGAAATTATTCTTAAATTGTCGTTTAATATATCGTAATGCAGATGGTCCTCACCCATTTAAAACAGTAGGTTCTGGGCAAAACTAACATAGCAGTCAAAACTGAAAATATTGAAGAGGAAGAAAGAAGAAACTTTGGAAGCAGATAGGCTATGATGGTTTAGGTAGTAAAGGCTGGAACTTCCAATCAATGGGACCGAATTCAAATTCTCTTCCCGTCACCTCTGAGAAATTATTCTTAAATTGTCGTTTAATATATCGTAATGCAGATGGTCCTCACCCATTTAAAACAGTAGGTTCTGGGCAAAACTAACATAGCAGTCAAAACTGAAAATATTGAAGAGGAAGAAAGAAGAAACTTTGGAAGCAGATAGGCTATGATGGTTTAGGTAGTAAAGGCTGGAACTTCCAATCAATGGGACCGAATTCAAATTCTCTTCCCGTCACCTCTGAGAAATTATTCTTAAATTGTCGTTTAATATATCGTAATGCAGATGGTCCTCACCCATTTAAAACAGTAGGTTCTGGGCAAAACTAACATAGCAGTCAAAACTGAAAATATTGAAGAGGAAGAAAGAAGAAACTTTGGAAGCAGATAGGCTATGATGGTTTAGGTGGTACAGGCTGGAACTTCCAATCAGTGGGACCGAATCGAAATCCTCTTCCCGTCACCTCTGAGAAATTATTCTTAAATTGTCGTTTAATATATCGTAATGCAGATGGTCCTCACCCATTTAAAACAGAAGGTTCTGGGTAAAACAAACATAACAGACAAAACTGAAAATATTGAAGAGGAAGAAAGAAGAAACTTTGGAAGCAGATAGGTAATGATGGATAAGGAGGTAAAGGTTGGGACTCGCAATCAATGAGACTGAATGCAAATCCTCCGTCACTTCTGGGAAGGTTTTCTTAAATTATTAGTTAATATATCATAGTCTTGACGATCCTCCCCTATCTAAAACAGTAGGTGATAATCAAAACGACCATAACAGTCAAAACCGAAAAAATATAAAAGGACGACAGGTGAAACTTTAGAAACGGATGGGTTATGATGAATAAGACCCTCAACCTTTTGTGGACGGAGACATTTTTTAATAGAAAGGTAATCATTTATTTGGGAAAACCACCGTTTCATCAGAAAGTTAGATCATTGATTTATAGAAATAATAAATTACTATTTGTATAATCATATTTCAACGGAAGTATTTCAGTTTTTAAACTCATGTATACACTCGTGTGTACATGATGAATTATAATTAAATTGTTTCTCAGATCACATAAATACGTCGCTAGTCCTTAAAGGGTTAAATATCACAGGGTTCGTATACGGGAACATAGCATTATCATTACAGAAAAATGTCGACCGTTAACCCCTTCGGACACCGTGTACATTGTAATGTACATAATACTTTTCGTACTGTATCTTATTACGTATAGGTTTAAACTTCGTTTCAATACCTAATGTATCTACCAGTGATCGTCTAATTAAAAAATAACGTCTGCAACGTCATCTGTTTTTTCTGTGTATATATGAATTAAGTTAATCTCAATATAAAAATAATTTTTCTTAGGCGAAAGAAGAGAATTCGGGTCTGACGGAGTTAAGCAATAAATAAGATATAAATGGCTGCATAAAGCTGAAGAATTTCTGCTGACTTTAATATAGATAGTAGCTTGTTCCCATAAAGGATGTTTCATGACAGGTTACGATAGACTGGACGGAGACACGGCTGATTAGTAAGTCTCGGCACGCGTAGTTTCCCGAGTAGTTCCTGCCATTGATTAATAGATTACATTATGACTGTACATACCGGAAAGATAGCACAACCTGACATTACGGTTCTTCGCTTCCTTGCCTTGTTCAGTGCGCTTGATTTAGTCTTTTGGGAACGAATAAAATTATCCTCGCCGCGCTTCCTCAACCTTTTGCCTACTGTGCATATATTAAGTGTGAAAGTAAGTTCTTTCCTCTTTTTTGCACATTACGTTCCTAATTTTGCTTGAACGTTAAATAATAATATTACTTATCATACATATTAATATTATTAACCCTTTGCACTCCCAGTATTTTTTACTACGAGGTACCAGCTGCTTAACCCTTTGAGCCCTACTGGCGCATATATGCTGCCTGTGAAAAAATCTGATTATAGTTTATCGAGTCATGTATACACGATTAGATTTGAAAAATTGAAATATCACCGTTGAAATATGATTCTGCAAATACTAATGTATACTTCGGATATATTAACATTCGAACTTTCTGATAAAAAAATAGTTTTTGATCGCCAAATAAATAATTATCTTTTAACACTCCAAAAAAGTCTCCGTACGCAAAGGGTTAAAGATTATTTAGACGGTGCGAGTGCACATTTGTGGAAAATTGAAAGTCGTGCTTTGTTATTAAAAATAAGTGCACACATTTTAAAAATATGTTTTACAATATAAAAAACATAAATGTACACCGGATTTAGCTGACAGCGGAGTTATCAGTTTCTATTACAATGTCGCCGCTGCGGCGTCGACGGAGTGCAAATAATTAACACTAAACCTACCAAACCGGTCAAAATGACCGGTTACCAAATTTTTCTAAAAATACCCCAAATTGATAGGGGAGCCATGAAGTAAATATTCCACTTCTATCATATAAATCTTAAATTAGTTAGTTAACACTAGATTTACGGGCGTCAAATTTGTTACACTGCAATACATTGAATAAAGACTTTGGAAAAAGAGGGATCAATCTGCAAAGCTGATAATTCGTTAAGTAATTTTTGTATTGTAAAATACACGTGAAATATCTACTGTACTGTTTCTCTATATATCTGAGAAATGCTTATAAAAAAAGTATGAACCCGTCAATTTGACGGCTTCCGTAAACCTAGTGTTAAACATCTTTTTCATCTCTTCGTTTCTCCTATTCCAAAGTGCTAATTCGATATATCTAAATTTCAGTATATATAACGCCGGTAGTTTTAGTGTTAATAACATATTATAGAATAAAAGAGAAATATATCGAATATAATACTCAGAATATTTACTGACTGAAACAAATCTCAGTTCAAGGTCTATTACCTCATCACTCCCCGTGATACTAAAAATCTGCATAAAGAACCTCAGTCCACAGATTAATGTGACGGCGAACGTGTTGAAAAAACGTATAAAAATAATTAGATGCATCAATCACTCCTCCGAACGATCTTCTTTCATCCGTTAGATTTGTCTAGCAGCAGAGCGTGTTTACCGTGCAGAATTCTTGAATGGAGTACAAGGAGGCGACTCTCAGAGCGTTGCGATGACTGACGTACAGTTGTGAACGGAACTTTAACCGGTCGCCCCGTTTTATCGTGGTGCTGAGGGGGCCCAGGAGAGGAGGCACAAGTAACGTCGAGTAGATTCTATTCCTGGGTCCCGGGACAACCGAGAATAACCTCGCACAACTGAGAATCGAGAGAGGGCTTCCCCAATCCCCGTCTCTCTCCTCGTAGCCGATGTTCTTGCCAAGAGTAACCTCCGTCCTTTCTTTCTGTGATTTCTTTTTTTTTTCCATTAATCTCGTCTCCCTGTTGGTCATCTGAATTAGTTTTCTTTCGTTCTTGCGGGCTTCTCCTTCCTTGGTCGATGTCTTCAGCGCAGAACGTAGGATGGAATTATAGTTACGAAGATTAATGAACTCCTGCGTGAAAACAATCCTGCTTTTTCTGGGATTCTTTGTTGTATTTTAATTGGGGTTCTCTTCTTTCTACGTGAATCAATTTCTTTTTGCTCGTTGGAAAAGGATTTAGGTTGATAATTGTTTTGGGGAATTTGTACGTTATTGAGGTAGATGCTTTTGTGGAGGGATGATTTGATGGAGGGTTGAACGGAACTTCATGGGGTTGCTGAATTAGTAGCTGATATTGTAACAGCATATGATGCTTTCAATTTTAGACATTTAGAATATTGTTTTAAGTGTGGTCTACTCTTTTATTAATACTTGTACTTATTTTGGTTTCAGGGCATCGTGGAAATAGATGGCAAAGCTGGTGCTTGTGTTTGTAGTCTGCTCTCGGATGATTCGTTTTATTCAAAAGTGTGTTAAGGAGGTGAGTCAGCTCGAAGAAAATTCTCTTCCTTTTTTTTAGTATGTGCAAACGTGTTAATACATTATAATATATTTATTAATTGAATTGTCTGAGTTTCAAACAAATGTTATATGCCATATCTACTGTCAACTGGTCAACAAACTGTACCAATTGACAGTGTTTCTATCAATTTGGCATGCCGATTATTTATACAATTTCAGGAGCTTCATCTTTTCAGAAAATTTGATTGCGCAATTATTTGTAAACATTCTTCGGTCCAATACGCTTGGAAACAGGTGCAAAATCAAGTCATCCATCTACAAAATTAATTGCTAAAGAGAGATACACTGCGATGGTAATTACAATGAGAAACGAGTCTTATAACGTTAACTACTGGTAACCCTGCCTTAGTGGAATTAAGTTGGAAGTAATTAGCCTTTGGGTGTGCCTGCGTATAATGTTTGTATTTTTTTGCGTGCCGAAGTTACCGTTGCAGGGCCTCATCTTGCTTGTTAATCAGCATCGATTAACAGCATCGTCGACTTCCTCCGTTTCTCTGTCGTTTGCTTCCATCGTTTTTCTTCAATTCATTTCCTACTTAATTTTACACCGACTTGTCTTTAAGGTGTTGCACTTTAAAAACGGATTCTGCGGTCGAATCTTACTCAAATTGTTCCGTTAACTTGCGTTTCTCTCGGCGGCTTGGGTTACTTGCTTCTACCGTTTTTCTTCGAATTATTCCTCTTTTAACGTTACACCGGTTCACCTTTCTAACACTGCAATTATCACAACATTAAAGTGTCTTATTTTTGTCGTTTTTTAATCGACGCTTTGCAGTGTCCACAGTTTTGTTGTACACTTTGGTTCTTATTCATTTTTAACAATTTTTACCCACTTGATCTCTCGCCATTAATTACTGTCGTCTTATTGATCAACATTTCACAGGCACTTCGCTTTATTTCTTTAGTTTATTAATGTATTATTTTACATATTCTATTGTTCGACACGAATTTCATTATCCGTATTCATATCAATCAGTTTTTAACAATTTTTTCTAATTTAATTTTCCGCGTTACCATTTCAGTACTACTTATAAATGATCATTCAACCTTTATCTTTCTCTCTTATTAATTAATTTACATTCATTCATTATCTAATTTTTCTAGTCCAACTCTACAATTCTCTCTCACCTGCTCTAATTTTCAAAAATTCCTTTTCAGTGAATTTCCTATTAAGTTACCTTCTTAGTATACTTCATTAATTTTTAAAGCTTCACCTTTCTCACTCATCATTTCACCAATCCTTCCTTCTCTTCTTATTTTCAACATTACCTGTTGCAGCATTTCGCCTACGAACCAAAGCATTTGCATTCCATTGTCGCCGCAGTGGCGACATTCTAAGATAAGCTGATAAATCTATTGTCGCCGTTGTGGCAACATCTTGAGCATAGATTTTCAACATTTGTTGGTCTTTCATTCCCCTTTCGAAAAAGAAATTACTCACCGCTCCTCTTCAGGAAAAATACACCGTCTACAGTTCTTGAAGTCAACAATGTAACCTATAGTTTTTGAACTTTTTTGTGTCGTAGTCCACTTTTGCAAACAGTAATTCGATGACCCCCTTCCAAGGTGTAGTATCATATATTGAAAAATAAGGGCAGATTTTTAAATTTGTACGAGTGAATATATCGGTGCTGGGTACGCAATCGACTTACGTTTGATACGCGATGCTTCAGTAATCCGAGGGTTAAAAGACATTTAACACTAGAACTACCAAGCCAGTCAAAATGACTGGTTTCTCATTTTTTACAAAAATTCTCTAAATATACCGGGGAACCATAGAGTAGATATTCTATGCTCATCTTATAAAACATAAATTACTGAATCAATCATCTTCTCCACCGTTTGATACCTTTTTTTCCAAAGTACTTATTTAATATATTTAAATATAACAGACTTAATGCCGGTGGTTCTAGTGTTAAAAGTACTGGTTGAAACATGCGTTTGATGATTTTTAGTAATAATCGAACTTTTCAGCGCATTTCTGCGAATGTTCCCCAGGGGGTGGCAGTTGGTCCTCAACGTCTCTTAACCGTTTTAGTGCCACGCGACGCGATCGCACTGTTTCCGTGCTGTGGCAAAAGTTGCTGCGATGTTTAGCAGAAACTCGCAATTAACAATGAAAGATATATGCCGAGAACATAAGAATAGAATATAAGAAATATATGATAAATATAATATTATAATAAATATATAAGAAACAGAAGAGCGCAGTTGCGCCGCTCAGCATTATTCGCAATGAAACGAAGGAAGCGCTATCGCGACGCATGGCGCTATCCAACACGGATTTTTAAAAAGCTCTGACACTAAATCGGTTAACGTTGTAATGATAACTCGGATTTTCGCAGTTTTTGCAGGAATCACCGAAACAGAGAACTTTTTGGTCTTAATGCACAGCATATTTCGATGGAGCTACGTACAGCACGATCGTGACGTGTTGAGTTTTGTGTGATAATAATTCTTAAAATGAGTTGGAATGAGTTTGTAGAATAGGTTGAGTGAGAATTGAGCGTTGTGATAATAATGTCTAAGAATTGAGATTGTACTTGTAGAATGAGGGTCGGCGGAAAGGGATGCAGAGTTTTAAGGACTTTAGGGAAATGAGCGGGAGAAGGATGACGGAGTTTGGGAGTCGAAGGTCGAAATAGGAAAATAAGAATTTTGGACTTGGAACGGTGATTCGGAGATGAGTAATGATAGTGGTAACTGACGATCGAGTCACCACGTCGATGTACAAAATATAACCGGGGGCGGTGCGCCCCCGTCGGGAATCTATGATCTAGAAACAACTTTGTATTTTTGCACATGTTACCGTTAAAACGGATAATTCAGTTATTTCATAAAATAACTAGGTATTTCATGAAGTAACTAACCAGTCAGTTACAGAGTGTTATAGATTAATAATTTCACACTTTACCTAGTTATTCTATAAATTAGCTAAAGATAGGCCGTTAAAGTGGAAAATAAACAATTTAACATTAAAATAAGACCGTTATTTTATAAATTAACTGATGATAAATAGTTAAAGTCTCTTGAAAATTACCTCTTATATTACGGATAGATTAAATGATAAATAATAAAGAAAAATAGAATACATAATATAATATTTTAGCTCGATAAGTTAAACAGCAACTAGATTAGTTAAACAGTTAACGATTAGGCAATCGTTATTCTATGAAATAACTAGTTAAATCGTAGGATCCAATAATTTTATATAATTTAACTGATCCAATCAGGAAATAGCGGATCAATCAGGATATGCGTTTTTTTTACTGGCAAACCAAGATTTCCAATCTTTTACAGAGGCGCATTGGCTCCATTGTAAATAGTTCTCGAGCAACTGGCACCTCATAGTAAAAATGTCACGGACTTCCTGAAAAGTCACGTTAACAATCGCTCGAACTGCATAGAGTTAAAGCTTAACCCTTTGCGCTCCGATTTATATTACTAACTTTTCGTCAGATAAGCAAATATAATCTCGGAAAAATGTCTACCGTTGATTATTCATTTTTAATTAATACTAGGAACAATTGTAGGTACCGTAGGATATTTGTGTTAAGATGCAAAGTTATTGTTGATTTCGAAAATTCGATAATTATTAAATGAAATATTAGGTTGGTAGGAAATTAATGTCGGTTTTCAATCTTTATAAAGATCCAAAAAAATAAGTTCCATCACAATTTACACATTTTTCCCAATGAGAAACAAGTTTTTAAATAACATTTTTTTTCTAAAATGATATAAGAAGACAAACAAATTAAAATGAACGGCTGTCTCAAAATTAAGCGCAAAAGTTTGAAAACTCGAAAACCGACATTAATTTGTTACCAACCTAATACTAAACGCCATAGAAAGCTGTGTCGAGTGTAGCTCGACATAGGAGTGCAAAGGGTTAACGTAGATTCCAAGCCAGCGTACAATTCTTTTCCTAACATCTATTGAAATTACACGTCCAGCTTCGACTTCCATCCACTTCTCCCTCCACCTACCATTCCCCATTTAATTTACCATCGGCTTGCCTTTAGCAGTACTTATCGTTGCCTCCAAAGGCCTTATCTTCGTAGGCACAATAAAGGCAATCCCCGTCTCTCTGTTTCTCCCTTTATCCTCAGCCGGCGGCGACCTTCCATCGGCGAGGAGTCTCCCGGCTGGACCGAGTCGTTGGTAGCTATTTCTGACTCCTGTCAGCGGCATACAGACGCTCGACAACGAGCGGTGGTCCGGTGTAATGAAAGAAGAGGCAAAAAGGAAAAGGAATCTCGAGGTGGCTCGTTCCTCGAGAACGGGCGCGTACGGCCCTGGCACGATGATTTAAGAATCAACTTGGCCCCTCCTCGACCCCGATCTCCGTGGAATCCCCGGATTCTGATCTCCTCCGAAGCTTACCTCCGAGTCGAAGGAAAAAGGCTGGAATTTAATTCGTGAGAGTTCGAGCTCTTTCGGTGCTATGAAGCATAGCTTCCATTCGTTGCTCCTTTTGTCTCGTGTCGATACTCCGTGATAGCCCGATGTTAATCGACGATGTTTCATTTGTTCTGGGACATCACGTTGGACATTAAATGATGCTGGTAATTATTAAATTCGAGGTGTGGAGCTTATTAGCAGGCTGATTTAATCTGGCGATTACGTGGACGCGTAATTTGCACGTGGTGCTGAAAGTGTGCTTCGGGGTTGTTTCGAAAAGATTTTGGAATGTTCTGGGATCTATTTAAATGACAGACATTGAGATTAATTGGAGATAGGTAGTTGTTTTAGCTAATTTTGCATAGACTTGACTTGGACTTTATAATTTCATAATAATTTTCACTTTAACTGTAAAACCTTTGAAACACGTAGCTGTTTTTATCATGGGACAAACTTGTGTAATTAAGGTTGGAGTATTTCACGAAAATTTAAGTTAGGTGCCGGAAAAGTGGAAAGATCGTTTGAGCCAAAAAGTGTTAATATGAAGCTGTTGCACCGATAGATTCTTAATTTTAATTTAAAAATATAGTGACACGTTGCTTGATTAGTTGAACATCCCCTCTCTTTCGTTCAGAACAGATCCTGGATTTTAGAAATTGGAAGTTGGATTATAGAATCATAAATTGGAGAAACATTCTTTCGGCTTTAGCAATCAGTAGCATCTACCGTAGATTAATTCAAAGTTAGTTGTCCAACATATAAATTATCCAGGCCTGTCTAACATTGGAGTAGTACTCGAAGAAGAACAATAACAAAGAATCTCCGGTCAGCTTAAAAGCGAATAAAACTAGCAGTGATATTGCGCGCAGCCGTTATTTACGACATAACTGTAAATCTCATTCTCACTCTATCGCCCACTTATTGTTAGAAAGCGCACCAGACGTAACGTACAGTATCAACAATTTCGGAATCCTCCTCATAAAAGCTGTCATCTTCAAGATAATATCAACTTGCCCATCGGAACTAATTGCCGCGGTGTCCTCGCGCACGCGAAGCTTATAACTAACACGTGAAACCAGGAAAGAAATCCTTTAGTTAGGGATGAACGGATTATCCTTAACCCTATGTACTTCGAGCAATTTTTAATATGACCTTTCAGCAACCCATTTTTACTATGACCTACCAGCTATTCGAGAATTATTTACAATGGCGCGGGCGCGTGGAAGATTATAAATTTTTGTGGAAGATTATAAGTCTTACTTCGTCATTAACAAAAACGCGTATAAAAATATGTACAGTGGGTGTAGAAAGTATTCGTACACCGACTAATTTCGAATTATATATTGTGAAATTATAGTTTATAAACTAATTTTTTATAAACAACGAGTGTGTACATATTTTTGGAAGTCTCGATAACAGATACAGTGCAAAAAAAATTAATTAGTTGAATAATTTGCAAAGTTATCAAGAAAATAAATAAATATTGTCCGAAATGTAAGAGCAATAAGTATTCGTACAGTTACTGCATTTATTAAGTCATTAGAAATTCATGAGGAAAACGTGAAAGTTTAATTTATTTGACAATGGAAAAGTAAAATAAACAGTTAATTAATATTTAGTAGGATTGTCTTTTGATTTTATAAATGCTGCGACTCTTCTTGACATTGAAGTTACTAATTTCGCTGTTACGTTGGGCCGGGAGCTTATTCCAATCTTCCATAAGAGCATTTTTTAAGCCTTCTTTAGAGAATACGTGATGTTTTTTTAATGTGACGTTCCAAGTAGTCCCATAGGTGTTCGATGGGGTTAATATCAGGAGATTGTGGTGGAGCTTATTGGTTACTTATTGCTCTTATATTTCTTATATTTCGGACAATATTTCGTTTTTTCTTGACAATTTTGCAAATTATTAAACTGAATAATTTTGTTTGCACTTGCATCTGTTCTAGACATTTCCGAGAATATATACAAACTCGTTGTTTATAAAAAATTAGTTAATAAACCAGAATTTCACAATATATAATTCGAAAGTAGTAGGTGTACGAATACTTTCTACACCCACTGTATATATATAAAAATACCAAGTTGTGTCTAGATCATTCATTAAAGGACGTTAAAGAGATCTAAGGGGGCTTTTTCGGTTGGAGGCAAAAGGGGGTTTTGAGGAACAACGCCCACCCCCTTTAGACAATACTCGGAAGAATGGGCTGAAAAGTTTGCTTAACACGTTGCCGCACACTTTTAATTTGACGATCGTGCTCAGAAACACATTTTTTTTTGTCCGAAGCGGAAAAGCATGAGAAAACGCATAAAAGAACAATTAATATGCTGTATGGCATGCTATACCTTTTTTTCGATGTATTACTCAATAATTAACAAGTGTATGCGTTAGTATACTTCGTACTAACGCTGTTCTTTTTTTATTGATTAAAATGTGCACGACGGCTATAGCCGTCGTTTGAATACATATCCTCAAAGATCGGACGGCTATAGCCGTCATTTGCGGCAACGGGTTAATACTAAAAATCATCGAACGCATGTTTTGATAAGTACTTCTAAATGTCTGTTAATCCTCGGAATACTGAAGCATCGCATATTAAACTTAAGTTGGTTGCGTACCCGGTGCAAACAATAAGTACTACAAATACAACTAATACAATTTTAACAATCTTTCCTTACAATCCTCTTCTGTCCACTACAATGTATAATATAGTGTACTTCACCTAAAGGGGACACTATCGAATCACTGTTTGAAAAAATGAGCTATTACCAAAAAAGTTGGAAAACTATGGGGTATATTATTAATTTCAAGAACGGGAGACGGAGTGTTTTTTCTGAAAAGGGTTAGGAACCTTTGAGATAGAGGAAGCGGGGCTACGGTGGATGAAGAAATAAAGGCTCAGACTTGCACTCATTGTCAGTGGGTCCAAGATTGAAATTCCTTGCCACCTGTAGGAAATTTCACCTAAATTAATACTTAATACATCATAGCATCAGTGGTTTGGAACCTACCTAAAACAGTAGGAATAAATAAAGAAGACGATAGCTGTGTAGCCGAGAATTATAACAAGAAAGAAAATAAGATCTGCAATAGAAGCTGTGGAGATGAAAACTTGAACTCGCAATTAGTGGTTCCAAGTTCAAATTAGAGAGAAAGAACTTATCACCTCTGGAAAATATTTCCCATACGATATACACTGATGAACGTCAATTTCTTACGGTACAATTTTCAATAATATTTCAACGTGATTTTCTAATCGGAGGAGAAATTTCCCATAAAATACATTCAGATACTTGTCTAATTGTTCTATTAACACACGTGTTACTGATTCAAAGAAAATGGTCTTTCAGAAGATATTGCTAATGCAAAGTACGTGAAGATTGGACACAAAAAATAGACAAAGATTTGAACTTCAGAGTCGCATGAAAAATAATCTGCCACATCTGTTACTTTCTACAAAAATCCCTCGGCCAATGTCTGTCAAGTCGATAGAAAATGAAGTATAAGGGAAACCCGTGTTGAATGTAACTGGAAATAAGAATACGTAGGATTAAATGGAATGGTCCGCGGAAACGGCCGGTCGATTTCGTGAAAGCAACGGGAGTCCTCGCGACTAGAATTCGGTCGAGCGTGTTACGAGGTGAACACGAGATGACCCTGGTCCTCCTCTGTCGCAACCTCCTTTTTCCCTCTTAAGAGTTGCCACGGTGAAATCCGAAGCCGAAACGTCCTTGCTCGGCTGCCTGGCAGCTTGGCTCGGTGGACCTGGTGTTCCCGTGTCCCCGATTGATTCCGTTATCGAGTTCTCTTATCGTTTAGATTAGATCGGAAAAACTTGCTGGCGAATGTATTGGGTTGACAACTAAGTTCCCGCCGTTTCTTAAAATTTTTCAAAGTTTATTTTTCAATAAAAATAAGCAATTAACTAATCAATAATGTATTCTCCCTTGTTGCTTATAGTTTCTTCCCAACGTTTAAGAAGATTTTCAATACACCGTTGGTAGAAATCACCCAGTTTCGACACGAAAAATTCATTCAACTGAGCGCTCCATTCTGCATCAGTATTGAGCGAAACTCCGCGCATAGCATTTGAAAGAGATCGAAAGAGGTGGACAATTAACTCGAACAAAAAAACAAAACATAGATTCCAGTGGAATAAAATATCCTCTTTCGAATGATTTAAAACATTATGCCAAAAACATTTAATGACATGCGGAATGTTATAATTTGAAAAAACGTCGGGAATTTAGTTGCCAACTGCAACTAAACGGGAACATTATCTGCTCCTCACAGAGTTCCTAAATAAATACTACCAAAGTAAATTAATTTCAGTAGACAAAGAAAAATCAAACATTCGCAAAAGTCAATATTATTCAATCCTTTGATCTCGTTTATCTCCACACAGAAGTACCCACGGATAAAATTGAAGTTAAATCTCGCTCTGCAAATACCTCAATTACTTCCCCAAAATCAGCCAATGTTCCACCTGTAATGATAAACGTATTTTTCGTACTGTACAATTTTCAATAATAGGTCAACGTGATTTTGCAATTGAAGAAGAGCTATCTGATAAGTTACACCCAAATAACTCATCTAATTATCCTATTGACACATATGAGCCGCCATATTTGAAAGTGGTACAAGTCCCTTTCGTTTTATGTTGAGATATTTGGTAGTTGGTACAGGAGCTTCCATACTAGAACGAAATCATGAGGACATTTCATTCTATTTATTTTGCAATTTGAAATGTGAAAAGAATACACCTACATTTAGCTAAAACTAACTTAACCCCTTAGCCTACAATGTGTGGCACTCGTGGTAAATGGTAAATGGAATAAGAAGTTTTGATGTTTTCCTAAAATTATTATATTGAAAATATCAGTCGGTCACAAGACGATCAAACTATTTCTATTAATATTGCGTTCCATTATATGAAATTTAAGAAAATAGAGAGAAATTGTGATTTGTAGAATTAATTCTGAATTATTGCGCATGCGGTCGAAATAGAAAGCGTAGAGCAATGGGTTAAAAACACTTTTCTCAAAACTGAACTTATACCACTTTCACAAATGACTGCTCATGCGTTAGCGATCCAGAAGAAAATAGTCATCTACAATATGCTGTAAATTTAAAGGATTTAAACATGAGGCCAAACAAGAAACAGACATCTCAGCAATCGATTTACTTCAGATTTATCATAAAAGTAACCAGTTGCAGTGCACACGCACAAGGGTGAGTATACTGAGGGACCAGAAACAAGGCACTTGAGGGGTAATTTGCTCTGATTCGCCCGACGGATACGGACATCCCTCTCCCTCACGCATTTTCGATTTTGATGCGCTATTGGCAAGAGTCGTCATGTGAACGACGAAAGGAGTGTTTTATTTTCGGTTGTCATTCGTCGATCTCAGGTTTCCAGGGTTGACATGGCGGGGATAGGCGGTGCGAGCACAATCTCCCCTTCCGTCCCAAGTGCCTTGTTTCTGGTCCCTCACTTTAGCTACTAGGGAAGTTACCAATAACAGAGAACTTTTAGTTGATTCCGATTTATTCATTGGATTTATGCCGCAACGCCACCGAGGTTCTGCGTTAACTTGTGTATCAATTCTAGTTCTGGGGAAAAGTAAAGTTTTTAAGGGAGCCTTAGGGAAAGCAGAGTCGAAAGGTCATGTTAAGATTTCGGAACCCTGGAACTTGGCGTAGTCATTCAGGGATGAATAAATGATCTATGGGCAAGAGTCGAGTCAGGGCGTTGTGATACAAAATATTACCTTCCAAAATACTAACTAATAGTAACATTGAGAAGTCGATACATTGCACAGCTACATGAATTACTTTCTGCAAATATCCTTCACGCTACGTCTGTTGACCGCTTGAGTCCCAAGCAGCGCGATCGCGCTGTTGAGATTTTATGTCGAGAAAACCCAGCACATTTCGAGCATTGTGGACAACTGACGGTGCGATAGCGACTGTCGAAGTCGCGCGCTCAGATTTACTGATGCAAGTACATCACACAGCTCCTTTAAATGTAAATAGTAAATTTTACAATAGGTAGAATAATACTATAATAATGCAATAATACATTACAAAATGAAAATTTTTATTTCATTGTTATCTTCTCAATCATTTTTATCGAACAAAACTTGAAATATTTATAAATTTTACAGTATCCATATGTAATAATACATATGCATTTTATAAAATAACGAATTACTAATTAACAATATTTTTGTGTTATGAACGAACAATTGAAATGGAGGGTAACACTTATAATTTGTAACGTCGGTGTTTTTCAAAACATATTGGATGAATTCCTTTTTTACATCGCAGGAAAATTAAATGTGATCTTTTCATTGCATTTTTGGTGCTGCAGACTACGCATTGTCGATATAAAATAAACAAATCGCTATCGCGCCGCTTGGTATTTCTCGACATAAAATAAAACAAGCGCTATCGCGCTGCTTGGGTCTTTTCGTACTCATTTAGAGAAAGCGCGGTTGCACTGTTTGGGATTCTTCGACAGTGTTTTTTCAATACCCCCTGGGACTCAAACGGTTAAATCGATAGAAAATGAACTACAACTCCTATAATAGATCAAGCCTCTAACGTCATCTAAGAGACTTATGCCTCGTATCGGGTAACTTTCTGTTTCTCAGCTAATACGGTAGCATCTGTTGCACGGCTGAGAAGGATGCGCACATGTGAATCAAGTTGAACGCAGGGAGAAATGCGCGCTCGTGCACCTAGCTACACTCGTGCGCACGTAAACACAAACACACGCACAAAGTGGTAGGGTATTCTCTGCTCGATACGGGCAGAGAGACGTTCCGACGCGGCCGTCTCGGTCGTCACGCTCGGCGAGGTTCCTGGCGTCAGTCTGTCGGCCCTCCCGGGTCTCTCTGTCTGTTTGCACTCCTACGATCACCGCTGACGAAGACGCCCCGAGAACTACTCGACTCCGGTTTTAATCTTTGCGCTATCCTCGCGAGAAATGAGATCATTCGGGATAACGCTCGCGTTTCATCCCTTTTAAGGGTAGACTTTTTTTCCTCGTGGAAAGGATTCCCCGGGAATTCCGCTTTTGCTGAGACTTTGAAGTAATTTTGGTAGAAACTGTGGGAACTGATTTTTTCACGTTTTTAATGGGGTGAGCCGAATAGCGGGTTTTCATGTAAGCTATTCTTTGAGTTGTGATCGGGAAAGTTGCGGATGGAGATGGTTTGACTAAAAGTAGAAAAAGTTAAATCTTTTGTACTTAAATATATTCACGATAGTTTTTTCTTTTTTATTTACAAGATATACAATAAATTACAAAAGTTTGCGGAACGATACATAACTGGGTATCAAGATTGTCTTTCAATTGTCAAGATTGTGTAAACGACATGCAAAAATTTGAACATGTCTTTTGTTATACGACAGGAAAATTACTATGATACGAACAAAACCCTGTCCCATCATTAACCCCTTGCCCTACAAGAACGAGTAACACTCGTGATGACGAAAATGCTATAGGAACTTTTCAAGTTTTGCGAAAGCTATCAAACCCAAAATGTTAATGAGTCGCGACGCGATAATATTTTTCCTGTAATATTAATATTGCGTTAAATTATACGATATATCAAGAATCACTAATCAATTTTTATTTTAGCAATTAAATTCTGAATTATTCCGGATGCAATTACAAAACAAACCGTAGGGCAAGGGGTTAAGGAGACTTGTAATAACACACATTATGTATTTTGTTTAAGACTAAAGCAGCATATTTAATTCTCTCGAGCTTATACTTCTTATATTCGATGAATGTCTGCTCTTCTTCCCTGAACAAGTTTTTAACCCACACAAATATCACGGCACAATTACAGGTGCATTAAATATATTATTACAACAAAAAAGAACTATAATCTTTGATTATGTTGCACTTCCATTTAATATCACTTTCGCGATTATGAGGGAAAATCTCAGAACAGTATTTTGTTTTCCAAGTTGTTTAGAAATTTCTTACATCATCAAACACTTTCAAATACTCTTTACTAGATCCAAATTTCAGAAAACCACTGATGTTCTCAATTTTTATCGTATGAACAGTTTACAATCAATCTAAAAAGATTTAGAATTTTGTCATTTCACATTAGAACTGTAACAATTTTCGATGAAACTTAAAACATCACTTATTAATATAAATACTTTCTCCATTATCAAATGAGCCGTTTATTTTGAAAGTGGCATAAATCACTTTCTTTTTAACCCTTTAAGATTCAAGTTAAGTTTCTCCAACAAGATGAAGGTATCATTTATTGCTACATATTTTTTGTAATATAGAAGACAAATAGTGGTTCCATTAGATAACCATTGGGACATAAGACAAATATTTTTATTTGTTATAGTATCACCATTGGTTATCACGCAAGAAGTTCTTTGAAATGTGGCGTTATGATAAAACCATTAGTAACAAAAGGGTTAAATCGAGATATTTAAAATTTGCGTTACCATGTTAGAAAACATCGATGCCAATTTTCAAGAAGATTTACTTCTACTTAGTATATTATGGCTACTTAATTTTTCCTGAGTATAAATAACTTCGCATCGTCATCGAAAAATCATCATTTTTCATTACGATAAAGTAACTTATGCCACTTTGAAAATAAACGGTCCATATAAATAATACTTGATGATTAGCACATTCATCAAAATGTTAGTTTGCTCTGTTTATAATTGATAATCGCGAAAGATATTTAAAAGTGTACAAAGTATTACAGTATATTTGATGTATTGTACGCCGTGGAATATCGATGGACATTATTATCGCGTATCGAACATATGTCGACTGATAAGCTCAACAAAGCGTGTCACACTAACGAGACGTAGACATTTGTAGAAGGCATAACTTGCCAGTTTCAAATAGATCTGTCAATGTATCGACCGATTGGTTGATTTACGTTGCGCAAACTCCATGGCGAAAGTACGTTATTAATGTTAATGTCTGTATTCAGAAAATTATATCTCAATGCATGGGATCCTACTGTCCAAACAAAAAGATGTTTTCCTCATTTTATACGTTTTGTGTTTCATTCGAGATTCAACCTTACCATATCTGTTATATTACATAATGTCCCTTTAGCTGGTAATTTGTTCTAAAATTGCAAATAATCTAAATTGTAATTAATCGTAGCGATGCTGTGTTATGATTAATAATCAGTTTTTACAGAATTGATATGCAAGTAATAATAAAGTTCAAAGTATTTTCTAAAGGAAAGTATGCAGGACAGTTTCGCTAAATTTTCAAATTACTTCTTCCGTTATTTGAATATTTCAAAGTAATATTTGCCTGATAAAATATTTATTTTCTGATATTTCTTATCATAATAAATAAAAAGAAAATTGTGCACCAATTTCTGTTAGCACCGAACAAAATATTTGAAAGTCCATTCGTCAAATAAGCTAGGTCCTTCGTATTAAAATTGACACTCAAGAATTTGTATACTAATTCCCAATAATAATTACTTAAATATTTTACCATATATTCATTAGACCGAAAACCTGTTTTAACCGTTACTCTCAATTAACGTTACAATTTAAAAATCTGTTCCAAACTGCTCCTAACAATCATCTAAACATTTTAACGCACGTTCATCAGGTAGACAATTTGTTTTAGCCGCTACTTTCGATTAAAACTAAAATGAAAAAATATTGTATACTACTTCCTGTTAATAATGATCTGAATATTTCAACAGGCAGGCAAGGCAGCAGGTAGGTAATTTGCAACTGATCCAACTAACTTAACTCGACGTCGGACATTAATTAATTACAGTTACTACTCTCCGCCAGTGTCGGCAATTAAAGCCTCAAAAAGTCACTGCGGAAAACTGCGTCTCTTCTGATATATGTTTGCTCGTGTATCGACTTAACAGCGGCAGAAATGTATTTATGCCTCTTTCGATTCACTAGCACAACCCACGCACCTGATTTTCTCTAGAGGTAGCTAATGAGATTACGTAGGAGGCGATTCATACTCCATGGAACTTTGACATTACGATTTTGCTGTCGAAAAACCCATTGCTGGAGATTGATGAATGCCGAAATTGGATACGTCATTGATCTCAAATGACAGTTGCTTTTGTATGAAGTATAGTAATTAGAACTATAATGATAATTTTAACGTAGAATATGTTAATCCCTTGTCCTATGATTCGTTTTGCGACTGCCTCCGCTATAGTTCAAAATTCAATTGCTAAAATAAAAACTGATCAGTGATTCTTGATATATCGTATAATTTAACGTAATGTTAATATTATAGATTATAATATTATTATAATATTATTATAATATTAATATATTATATTATATTATATTATATTATATATTATATAATAATATTATAGACTAATATTTTCAATTTCATAGATTTTGCAAAACTTGAAAATTTCCTATCCCACTTATCTCGTCACAAGTGTCACTCGTTGCCGGACAAGGGGTTAAATTAAAAATGTCAGCATTAAGCATTATTTCAGCATGTTAAAATCATGTCATGCAGATAGAACGCAAAACTTTTGGCTTAACAATTTTATGAATGTTAAATTTTTCGGTAAATTCTCTACGAAACAAGAATGATACGATATTATTAACCATGGAGTTCATTTTATATGCTGCAGTGTCGCTAAATTTCTAAAAGATTAGTTCGTTAATAATTTTTTTTATTGGATATTGTCGTCGTTGCATATAAGTTGTAAATTATTTTGTTACCATAGCTGTTGTAGAAGATAATGTGTGAATTCAAATTGAAAATACTCTTAATGTTACGAATTTTTATTTTTGTAAGAGAAATTCATGATTAGTGCTTTTGAAAATTTTATAGGGCCGTAATATGACCCCCGATACGATTAACAGTGCATTTCTATCGTACTCATTCGTGTCTTAGGGGATGAAATCTGTTTCAGAAACGATAGTGGTGCTATGATTCTTTTACTCATAGAATAAGACTAATTATAATACATCTGTAATACAACTATCAGTATACAACGCTTAGAAAAGTGTTTTTTTAAATAAAGTTTGCTAAAATAATGAATTTCATGCAACTGTGTATGAAACACCTTCAAATGTCAACAACTGAGGGGTTTAAGAACATGAAAATTAATTAATCTGCCCTCTATAAATTATTGCAGCTCTCATTGCAATGTTAGATCGTCATTGTAATAATTTATTTTTATCTGTTATACTATAAAAAAAATGATTGAAACGAGTGCAGCATTGCTTTAAATTAAAGAGTACATTACATCCCTTAATGGCACTATCATTTTTAAAACTCTTTGGTGCAGTGGTTTAGTGCTGGAAACCACTTTCATAACATTATTATATTTACGTTTGTACGATGCTAACATATTTTACTTTTGTGTGCCTTATAGATCATTAATTCTTCTAAATAGCTGCAATTCAAAAAGCTCAGAAATATTTCGCGACGCCTCGGTACGAATTAAAATACCTTTAATTACTCTCTAGCTCTATAAAGATATATCAAGATCAATAATTTAAAATTCCCCTGTTACATTTCGCAAATGATATTAGCAACAAGTATAAAAATATGTTTACAATAATCTTGCATCAGGTAAGATTAAGAAAGTAGTTAAATTTCAGTATAGAAGCTAGAAAAATTGCAAATTAAAAAAAAATTCCATATGGATAACGTGCTTTTAAAAATCGGTACAAGAGGTTCGTAATACGCACATTGTATTTATAAATTTAAATTGCACGGATATCCATTAGATGGTTGCCAGTCATTGTAGCACCGCATCGTAGCTGATTATGAATGTTGATGAGCTTTGAATTGCCGATGGACACGTTCCGGAACATCCTTCATGAATACTCTATGAATACCGATGCCATTGGTATTTTTATATTAACGTGTACGTATGTAAACTGTATAAATGCATGAACAATTGCTCATGTTAATATCGTAATACAGTCTACCGTTTCGTCGGAAATCGTATTATCGGCGTAGTACGAGGACTTCAATGTATATTTGTTTATTTAATTTCAACGCTAAAGTCATTATTGTTCTATTGAAATAAATATTTTTTAACATATCAATGTCCACATGGGATCGTTGTTCCTTGTCGGATCATATATTATGCAATTCGCGCGCATTTTGAAATATAGACGAGGTACAAATTATCGTTTGTTTTTTTTTCAAGTTTTTACTCCTCAAACCGTTTGTTTATTTAGAGCTCATTTCTGCTATTTCCGCCGTGTTGTTACGTATTGAAATATTGTAACTTTTAAATATTGAGGTAATTGTAATACTCCTTTAAACTGTGGAGATAACATAAAATGGATGCAACTGTATAATTTCATTGAGAAACTTTAATTTTTAATGTATAATGATTTCAAAATCATAATACATTTGAAATAATGAATTTACAAAAATCGGATGAAATTTTAAATTAATTTCTATATTACTAATCATCATTAACGATTATTGGGTCAGCACAATTGGTTATTCTTAATGATGTTTTGCACTGTAATCGAATTCATGTTAGAGAATATATTTTAACGTCGCCAGCAAGTAATCAATATTAATTTGTGATACGATGTTCGATAGAAATATGGAAAACAATAACTAACGACAGAACGAGGATTATCAGATATTATCGACTTAATTTCGTACAAAACAATTTGTTCCCTAGATATTGTAATATAACGTTTAAACAAAGTTATCTATGATGAACAATCATACTGATTACAATGAAAATAGAAATTTTACAATGCGTATATTACAAAAATCCTTGCACATTTTGAATAAAGTAGAATTACAAAAATCTCATTACAAATGTCACTTATTAGAATCGTCATTGAAATTATGAAACGATCGATTTTTTTATCGTATCTACACGTGTCGCTATATCAGAATGAACGCAGTTTACTCTTTTCGTGTCGTTCGTCATTGGTATTCCACATGCACGAGTTTCTTCTCGTATAAACTTATCTATTTTATCAGAATGATTCAACTTGTGTAGCCAGTATCATTTCGGTAATTGTTCCATATAGATTTCACATCTACAATCTCGGTGAATGAACATTGTTTATCGATTGACTTCCTACTTGTAGCATACAATTAAGAAATATTTTTAGAACATAGAATGTCCAAGTTAGTTTTTGGCACAGAGAATCTTATAATAGCTATAAATTGAAAAATTAAACGTAGAATTTTTGCAAATTTTCTCTGCAATATGCTACACGAACGATCATAATGCATTTTATAGAGCTTTCCATTTTGCTACTTTACTGGATAATCAACATTAACCCTTGTTCATCTTTCTAATCGCTCGACTAAGGACGTAGGGTTTTACAGGATGTTGCAAGATGAATTGTCACGAAGTACCAGGCGTTGTTGTACACCTACGGATCGGTGGATGTTTGCAAATATGTACTATTTAGAGATGGTTCACTGTCGAGTCCATACAAACTCAACTGCATAGGAGCAAAGCGATTGGACCTAGCGCTCTACTTTAATTTTCCACAATTAATTCTTACAATTAGTATACATGTTTTGGAGTTGCAATTCTTTTCTTATAATTATATGCTATTATTTTTTCTTAAATTTAATACTCTTGCAGCATCAAAACATAGTTTTATTATTCTAATAACTATCAATCCTTATTATCCTGAGTCAATCAGTTCGCCAATGTGCTTGAACCGTCACTCTTTATTGCTCCACCTCATTCTATTTCGATGCTTCACCTTGGCGACTACTGTCGCGCGATAAAGTTGATGTGATTAACTGAGCCAATAGCAACGAAAACTAACAAACTCGTATGACTAGGGCAGGGAAAGTAATTTCATTAGAAGGCAACTTACCATCTCTGAATAGTATACTGTGAGGTATCAGAAAGAAGGCTAACGGAAGTAATGCGAGTGAAATGCAGGTTTGACTAACACATTGAAATCGGCCCCCATGATGAAAAGAGGGAATGTGTTGCATTGAAGCCAAGTAAGAGAAGGTTTAAGGGTGGTTCATATTGCCTCTGTGCCACCTGGCACGCCTTCTTGTGTATATCCCACTGTACCTTTAACCCCACAGGGGCCTGGGAACGTCCCAGGTGCGGGTTTGGCGAACCCGGGGTACCTGAGCCCACAACCAGACCAATGCTACTGGTATAGCTCTGGAACGCTTTCTTGGCAGCTGAGGGGTAATTTGCTCTGATTCGCCCGACGGATAGGGACATCCCTCACCCTCACACATTTTCGATTGTGACGCGCTATTGGCAGAAACAGCTACGCACACAAATCAGATTGCATGACAAAGAGAGAAAGCGACAGCCGTGAAACTGAGTGCGACAGCACGAAGTCGAGCGTGAAAGTCGAAGCATTGGCGTACGCACGAGATTTTTACAATCAGGATAGACAGATACCGATGTTATCGACTTGCATAGACTATCATTTTTCAGTATCGGTAAAACAGATTTCGGTCCGAAAATTGGAATATTCATATACGTGAAAGTACGGCAATGCTACGACTATGCAAAATGATACGTCACGAGTCTGAGCGCTAAAATTCCACGAAATAAGAGGACGGCACACGCGGGCTATAGGGAGGATATAGGCGGTGCGAGAGCAATCTCCCCTTCCGTCTTAGCTGCCAAGAAAGCGTTCCAGAGCTGTAGTAACATATGGCATTAGCTGAGCTATATACCAAGGGTAAAGTGGGTAAAAATTTACTTGGCACCTCAGAGATAATGTGCTCTGATTCGCCCGACGGATAGGGACATCCCTCTCCCTCACGCATTTTCGATTTTGACGCGCTATTGGCAAGAGAGACCCGCCATTCGTTGCGTCGTCATGTGAACGACGAAAGTAGTGTTTTATTTTCGGTTGTCATTCGTCGATCTCAGTTTTCCAGGACCGACATGGCGGGGATAGGCGGTGCGAAAGCATCTCCCCTTTCGTCTCAGGTGCCTAGATGCTGTAGTATCACGATAAAGTTGGTACCACGGGAAACCAAGTGAGGAACCCCTCTTGGTCCTGTGACATCCCGATAGCATTCTTTCGAATATTCCGCTGTACGTTTAACCCCCAGGGGCCTGGGAACGTCCCAGGTACGGGTTTGGCGAACCCGGGGTACCTGAGCCCACATCCAGACCAATGCTACTGGTAGTAGCATATGAATCCGTGTTGTAGAAAGTGGAGTGGCGGCACGACCTATCGAGCACCACCACCGATCTATCGGTCGCCATTACGCCTACGCCCCTAGTTCCAGGATCGTCCGCTAGACCCTCGTGTCCACCGATGGATCGCTCTCGCGAGTTGTTCAACGACGATCGGTATCTATATATACGATCGATCAACAGGATACCATCGTCCCATCCGGGGCACAGTGTCTAGGGCAGGGCCTGTTGGTCGTCAGCCCTACTGACGAGTCCACGAAACGCAGCGCGCTAATCAACACCTTTATCCTTTCCTAGGAGCAGAAGGACATCCGCCAGCCAGGCACCGCGGTTCCTTCAGTGGTATAAGTCTATTTTTGAGAAAAGGGTGTTTAAGTTAGTTGTAGCTAAATGAATAAATAGAATGAAATATTTTCATTTCGTTCAAAAAGGTTCAACTGTTACATGTTACAGCATGACAGCGTTTGTATGAACTCTTAAATATCTCAATATAAAAAAAAAGGGACTTGTGCGACTGTCAAATGTAACGATTCAAATGACATTAGCCGAGCTATGCTCTCTTACCAAGGGTGAATTTTGTACAATGGGGGCTGGATGAGCCCCAGGACATTCCGTCCTGTCCCAGCAATTTGCGTTGACCTCGTGGGGGTAGTACTATAGGCTATATCACAGATTAGAGGATTCGACGGGACCTGGATGGCAGAGATCGAATAATTTGAGTTTATTTATCTGTTTATTGGTTGATTTATTTGATTTTGTTTACATTTTGATATATGAAGAAAGGACGATATAATGGTTGTTCTGGGTGGGACTCATGTCGAAGAAAAGTGTTATGTATTGTTACGATTACGGCGCGGCATCGAAAGACTACTAATATTTTAGAAAAGAAAGAGTTATATTTATTACACGTCTATTCGATGTCACAGTTCTTGGAGAACTCTCTGACAACTTGTTATAAACAATTTGAGTCGTTACTATGACTCTCACAATCGATATAACATACAGGGGGAACGATATTATTTACAATCAATCGTATCAGTATTATATTTTCTCGTTTATTTAAAATAATATACGGGCATTATTATATACAAAAGTCTAATACAATAGAGCAATGAACTTCTTCATGGGTTTAAGGACTGAGTCATGTATTAATTACCATTTCTGATGTACTTATAAATAATCTTTCGAGCTGGCTCGTTCCGTTCATTAATGTTTCTCAAAGGTATATAGAATTACTGCGAATGTTCGTGCTAATTGATCAAATGAAAGAAACTACTTTGTTCGGGAAAATAGGTCGGACTCAACAGGTGGATATAGCGTGAGTCGCTATCATAGTGTCTTATTACTGACTCCACGTTAATGGGCTACGACTGCCATCGCATTAGTATAGTAGTTAGTTTGATGTGACCTGACTGACCTTACTTTACGTCTACCTGTTGCAAACATTGCATACGATATTACTTTGTCGCGAATAAAATTTCACATACATTGGTTAACTGATAAGTTTTTCAGTGAAACATTTATTATAGAATTTTTTTAGCTCTATTTTTTTAAGGTGGTTCGTAAAACTTATTTAAAAGCTTTATTTACCATGTTTTACATTTGAAATTATACCTCTGCAATGATTTTAACGATTTTTGACTTTGGAGTAAACTTCATTTGGGAGGTTTATTTAGAATTAAAATAATAATTTGTCAGAAAGAAATCGGACGACTTGTTCTTAATTAAATTCTACTGGAATTTTGGAAAGTAGCAAGTAGTTAATTAGCGCTTTGCATGTCAAGTCGGACAATAGCAATCACAGCTGCACTCTAACACAAAAATACGCCAAACTTAAGATTCTAGAATGACAGACTTTTCATGTACTCCTTGCATAGAAAAAAGTAATATTAAAATGAATTATAAAAGTATTTCACGCAATTAAGACATTAAAATTGAGTCATTTAAAGATGTGCGAAAGTAGACGAAATACAGTATTATGTATGTCAGTAATTCCGAAAGCGTACCAGTAAAAAGTCATTTATTCTTTGAATGTAAATTCTAGCAATTTCAATCTCTAAACAATCCCGCAAAATTCACATGTCCATTACTGTATTAATTATTTAATTGTACACAACTGCATAAAAGCTTTAATTATTCCAAAGCCTCAACAAATTTCAGCAAACTACCTGCACGATCCGTTTTTTTAATGTAAATTTCATCAAATTCGACCTCTAAACAATTTCACAAAATTCTCATGTCGGTTAATGATTTAATTACTGAATTATAGATAAGTCAGTAAAAGCTATACCTATTCGAACGGTTCAAAAACTTCAGTAAACTAACTCTACGATTTATGCCATGAATGTAGAGTCTAGCAAATTCAGCCCATAAACAATCTCCTAAAATTCACAAGTCAATTACCTTATTAATTTCTAAACTATAGTCAACTCTATAAAATCTATACTTATTCCAAAACTTCAACAAATTCCAATAAACAACCCCCGCAAAACTGTACTAGTAACAAACCTTTTGTTCTTTGAATACAAATCCGATCAGACTAAGCCTCCCAGCAATCCCATCAAATTTGCATATCAATTAGCCTATTAATGCATAAATTCTACACAACTCCGCAAAATATATAGTTATTCCAAAACCTCAAATAATGTCAATAAACTATTTCTACGACCTCGATTTGCTCCGAGGAATTCCATTGAACTCTGTCTCTTCGAATTCATGAGTTTCCCTTGTCAATGAAATTGTGCCTTTGAGAAAAAACAACAGGAATAAAGTTATGTACGCTTGACGTGCATTTTCTGCTCACCTAGAAATACAAGTATACTGTAACACGCAATGTGAACCATGCCGATTACTGACCGTCTGTCACGAAGTCTTCATTGAGCAGAAAGTACGACCTGGCGCCTCATTCATAAATTCTGACTACAACCACAAATTGGTTTCGTGAATTACATCGCGCAACAGTTACACGTAATAACCCACACCGAGGCAAAAGGTAATGCGATATCTCGACGAGTCGTGAATACAAAGCAGAATCAACTCGGTGATTTATTATCGGTCTGTTTGAAGAAATATTTTATTCTGCTGAAAGTTCTGATGTCAGATGATAATATTTGTTGCGCTTTAGTTTGTCCTTCCGTTTGCGAAAAAATTATCGGAGTTATCTTTTTGCAATTTGTTACGAAAATAGAATTTTAATGCGAAATAAGAAACGCAAATGAAAAATGAATGGATTTTGAAACAATGGCATGCAGATGGTTTAACGGTGTTTGGGTGTATAGATAGGATTTGTTGCCTTAACAATTTTTTTGGATGTTCAGTACTATTATTTAATTTTTCAAACTGTTTTGCCTCTGGCGTTTTGAATTCTTTTTCAATTTGTTGCAAACTTTGTGCAATTTCTATGCGAAATGAGACACGCAAATGAAAAATGAAGGGATGCTGAAACAATGGCACGCGGATGGTTCAACGACGCTCCGGCGTGTGGGATTTGCCGGCTTAGCAATTTTTTGGATGTTGAGTTCTTTCATTTAATTTTTCCAAGATTTTTGGACTTTGCGTTTTAAATTCTTTGCAATTTGTCACAAATGTTGTACAATTTCTATGCTAAATAAAAAATAAGACATGTAAATGAAAAATGAAGGAAGGAAAGAAGAGACAGGGTAATTTTCCTTTTTCCATCATGTCGTTGATAAATGATACTTGTTAAAGATCATAATTAATTTTAAAAATTGTGATGAAATTCAATTTTCCATTTTGAATTATTAGGGGTTGAGGGAATTTTCGAGGAAATGAAATATGTATTGTGTTAAAGATAAATGGAATTTTTGAGTAAGGCACAAGTGACTGTAATAACCATATAATTGCAAGTAGCACACGTTTCTAGTTGAGTGCACAATTATGTTGTATGTAGGACAAAATGATTAATAACTTGTCTGTGCAAGAGAAAGTATAACATACGTATTAGAAAATGAAACACTGTTCGGTTTTAAATATAAAGCGTATGGTGTAGTTATTTCGTAATTTTCCCTCATTTTGCCATTAAAAGTTATTATTTCAATGGCGCTGTAATAGGCGAATAATTTTGTCAAATTCGCAGCAATTTGTTGATTAAAGGAGAAACTTCAAAGACGTTGACGTGAATATACAATAGCTTTCGCTTCAATAGATGCAGTCAATTTTCTCCGGAATAGTTGATATTAGAAAAAAGTTTTGAGCGGAAATACATAAATACCATAAAAAACGTACTTTAGTTTTTTAAAATTTCTTTGAATAAAAAAGTAGTTCTGAGGCAAAATATTCATTGCAGAAAGACGAAAAAATACAAAAAAGTACTCAGTCATTTTGCCTCTTTAATATTATAGCAAATTGCAAGATAATCTGAACTTCTTATTTTAAAAAGCGCTTTTACAAGGAAAGAATTGGTTAGATGACGTATATATGTAGATTAGAAATCTTTTATTTCTCTCGATGGCTATTATGGCATTTATTTTGAAAGTGGCATAAATCATTTTACCGTAATGCAAAGTGGTGATTTTTAACGACCACAGGAAATTATTTATACCGAGAGTAATATAAGTATTCAAGACCACAAGCCTAAGTAAATCTTCTTGGAAATGCACATATACATTTTGAAATACGTTAAAACACAAACCCTAAATATGTAGATTTAAAAAGAAAGTGCATTATGCCACTTTAAAAATGAATGGCTCAAAATAAATTCAAAATAAATGGTGTATGAATTGAAAGGGTTAAATATTGACCCCGTTTTTTAACATTGTCTAATTCTTAATTGGTCCAAAGTTAGAAATACTCGCAGATAGCACATTAACAAAAATCTTCAAACATAAGGATTTCACTTCCACTGCATAAAAGTAATAGAACTACTGCGACCAATCGGAACACCGCCTTTATTAGACACTTCTTATCAATTAATTTATATTTGTCGATATAAACCAGATTAAACAAATGTGCGCAAAAAACAACGGTGGAGAGTGAAAGTAGATGAAGCGGTTGTGATTACGTGAAATCCGAACATAGTTGCAGACGGTATTAGAAATCAATACGCGAAACGGAGTCGATAATATTATCAGTTCGTTTAATATTGCGAAACAACATCCATTATAGGATACAGTGTAAAGCCATTAAGCGCAAAAAAGATAAATTCACCTGACGTGACGAACAATTCTTTTACAGTTTTTGGATGAATTTTTTACGAGATTATCAACACGATACGTGAAAATAATCACGTCAATATCTGACCGAATCGAGTGCTAATATTTGTACGATATTTTTAGAATTGCGAAGAAATACTTGCCCAATTCTACATAATCCTTGTTGCGTCAAGTGTTGATGCTATTTTTGATTATTTTCTTCAAACCGTAGTGCAGGTGAATACTGAAGGATATTACAATGTCTACTTTAATAAATTAGTTACAAGGAAATAAGTTACTCAATCAGGGATTTTAACGAAAATATTGTAGTACATTTTAAGAATCTTGCAATGGTTGGAAAAATATGTGGGTCATATTGAAAAATTCTTGTATGAATAAACTCTCAGTATGAAAGAATTGAAGTCGAAGAAATAAAGTACTTTTTTTATGTAACAGTCTAATTGTGAGACATGGGTCGGTAATCTGCGGTTTTTTCATTTTAAAACTCTGCCTCTTCAGACTAATTAAAATAATTAAATTTTGCCTGAAATAATTTCAATTTAATACTCAAATTAACCTCTTGTCCTACGATTTCTTTTGTGACTGCCTACGCAATAATTGAAAATTCAATTGCTAAAATAAAAAATTTGCAGTGTTTCCTGATATATCATAGAATTTAACGCAACATTAATAACACAGAAATAATTTTATCGTGTCGTGTTCTACGGATAGTTCCAATTTGATAATTTATAAGAAGCTTCAAAATTTCCTGTCCCATCACCCGCATCACGAATGGCACTCGTTGTTGTAGGGAAAAGGGTTAATATTCACAGATTATTATTTAGCTATTAGGCTGTTTATGGTTCTTTGTATTTACCAAATAATTTGAAGGAAAAACAGTTCTTTACTGAAAAAAGTTTACCGACCCCTGATCTAACAGTAAGAGACAATTACAGTTTCACGAAAATGCGAATTCTTGCTTATATTAATTTTCTGTGAAGTGCAAATATTTAATATATAATTAGTTGCTGCTTAGATATTGACTTGCGATGTTGCAGTTTAGTTTTGTCGCATACTATGTATAAGTATTCGCAGATATCTAGTTGCACTACTTTCACTTTTTATTTCCATGCTTTCACCTTCTAGTTCCTCTTCTTTATCCGAAGACGACTAAACAAGAAGGATAATTTTGCATAACTAAGTGACATAGTCTAATTAACTCAAAACTGTATAATTTATTGAAAAATATCCTTTATCTCACATGGAAGTAAGCATTTTTTCAAAGAAATTACTTTTAAATTAGAAATTCCATATTTAGCGTGATTATTAATCATATTACACACTTGCAAAGAAACTGAAAAATGTGATTCCCGAGTCATTTCCATAAAAATGTCGCAAAAATCATTCTCAAGCAATGCTGTAAGTCTTATTTAATTATCCTTATAATCTCACTGATAAATAACAATTATTTCGCTCTTCTTAATTTACATGGCACTATGGCTAATTATCTATAAATGCATCTTATTATGAAACAAAGGTAGCTCCGTTAAGATTAAGAATTAAAAATACATAGATACACTTACAGTTATTTTACGCACATTATTTTTGAATATAAATTGTTACTAACGAACTAATGTTTATTTACGTTCAAAACTAGTTGTTTATTTCTACGGAAACACATGATTTATCGAGTTGCAATATCTCCATTGAAAGTGTGCTACATAATTACTCTTCATTTTTGTTCATTATCAGTGTACCGCAAAAGTTTTTCCGACTTCCGTGGAAATGAAAATCTCACGAGTCACAGAGTGCACGAAAATGCTTTCCCGAAATAATTGGAAGCCACTCGCAGCGTCGAAACGATGTCGTCGTTAATTGGAGATCCTTCGGTGTACAATGAAGCGAGAGCTCGTTAAGGCTCTCTGCGCGCCTATAAATATGATGCGAAATATATTATTCATCAGCCAAGGAAATATCCAAGTGCAACGACCAGATAACTGCGCTTCCTACCGATCTAACGAGTCCTAGTAAACTTACGAGAATAGTTTCGTGTTTATGCTCCCTCCTGCGATCCTCGAATCGGGTCGGTTCTCCATTTTGAGAGTTGGCCAACGTTCGTTGGTGTAAAACGGATTTCCGTTTCTTTTTGTACGACTCCAAAAGGCGCGATTAAGTCTTAATGATACGATAATGATCTGCTAAATGGGGAAAGGAATCCGTTATCGCTGTTTCCGCAGAAATGCGATTTATATCGAAGTTTTCTGGAATTGCTAAAACGTGTTTAATCGTGTAGGTACGTGGAGGTGGTTGTTAAATGTGCTTGAAAATTGATGCTGTGATTTTGAATCTTTTTGTACGTTAAAATCGACGATGAATGTTTTTCGATTTGGTGGAAATGGATAAAAATTTTGTTTGTAATTCAAGTTACTCAAAAAAGGCACATCTTGTATCTGTTGTGGATACGTAATAATACTAATTTTATTTACGAACCATTTAAAAGTTGCTTTTTAGGATGCATTTCATTTAACTTTGTTAGATATTCTCTTCATAAAATATGTCATTGAAATTATGATATTCTAAAAACTTTTCCTTAATTTTCTTTTATCAATAATTACAAAAATATGTTATGTTTCCGTAAAAATACATCATACACATCTTCACAAAGTACCAGTAACCAAGTAAAAGCAAATCAATTGGCTAGAAACCGAATTACGGTAAAATTTATCCTATATGCTATAACAAATGAAAAGACCAAACATTGTACCACCACGTATAATTCTGTTAATCACCTCCCAAATGTGTCCTCCCACTACTTAATCAATCATTGCGTACAATGATTAATTTTGAAAGCATTTATTTCCAGAGAAGCTAACTGTTAGGTATGACTCGAAATAATGCGCATTTACAACATCTGAATAAATATATAATTAGGAAAGTTGGGTAGTAAATCACATTACGACACTTAACCCTTTGCACTCCTATGTCGAGCTACACTCGACACAGCATTCTATGGCACTCAACGTTTCATCTATTAATTATCGACTTTTCGAAATCAAC
The DNA here is from genome assembly GCA_963989415.1 of Cerceris ruficornis. Taxonomy (NCBI): domain Eukaryota; kingdom Metazoa; phylum Arthropoda; class Insecta; order Hymenoptera; family Crabronidae; genus Cerceris; species Cerceris ruficornis. The sequence continues at coordinate 5,919,169 of OZ022527.1, forward strand.
AATAACTTTGCATCTTAACATAACTATCCCGCGGTATCCACAATTGTTTCTAATATTCATTAAAAATGAATAATCAACTTTAGACAATTTTCCGAGACTATATTTGGTTATTTGAAGAAAGATTAGTAAAATAATTCGGAGCGCAAAAGGTTAACCCCTTACTATACGATTTCATTTTTGACTGTCTCGCAAGAATATAGAAATAAATTGGTGAAATAAAAATTGATCACTGATTCTTGATATATCGCAAAATTTGGCGTAATATTAATATTATAAAAGTAATTTCATTGTGTCGCGTCTCACTCAGTTTTCCAATTTGATAGGTTTTGCAGAACTTGAAAATTTCCTATTTAATTTACCGCATCATGAGTATCACTCGTTATTGTATGTCAACAGGTTAAACATGTGTGTATTGGGGGTAGAATAAAACCTGTATATAGGGACCTATGATGGGTAAGGAGCTAAAGGCTCGCACTCGCATTCAACATGTCCTGAGTTCAAATCCCCCGTCACCTTTATCAGATTTTTCCTATGTGATATTTATATCATAGCCTTGGTGATTTGGAACCTCCCTAAAACACTAGGTAGTTGAAATTGATCGTAGCGGATGATGCCGAAAAATAGTGCAACAAAAATAACATCTGCAAGAACATTTTATACACGCACAAGAGTAATAACATATGTGCATGATGAGGTCACCCGTAAGACTGCGCAAGAATCTTCGAGTTAAGGCTACGTTGGCTAAGAAGAGATGGAGGCTCGGATTCATAATACATAGACCGAATTTCAAATCCCCTATCATCTTTCGAAGATTTGTTCTATATAAAATGTAGATAATAGCCTTGATAGCTTGTCCAGGTCGCGTTGTAATAGGTCCTAAGTAAAAGTACACACATTACCAAGCTAAATCCGCAAAGTACGAAAGAAGAAGACGATGAACATTCAAGAATGAAGATGTACTGTGGGTAAGGAGTTAAAGACTTGGACTTGCAATCAGCGGACCTGGGTTCAAATTCTTATCAGTCTTACAAACTTAGTCTTCATAATACATACAAGGGGTATTGCTGGTACGGAGATAAAGATTTGGACTTGCAATCAATTGACCTTTGCGCAAATTCTTATCACCTGCTACAAATTTCGTCCTCCATGACACATATAGAATCCATGATGAGTAAGGAGGTAAAAGCTCACACTCATGATCAATCGACCCGAGTTCTAGTTCTTCCTTGTCTCCTCAGGGAAATTTTTCCAATCTGATATTTATGCCATAGCCTCGGTGGTTTGGAATGCACCTAAAATAGAGTGGGTCCTAGGCGAATCAACCACACCAGTTGAAGTCAGAAAATGCAGCACAATGAAGCAAATGAACTGTAAAACAACCAAGAAACAGAACGTGTACCAGCGCTAAGAGTAAACCACATCATACATTCCAGCTGTTCACAAATCCCAAAAATTCACTGTAAAGAACTACAACACACCTAACACAACAACGTATCCTCTAATCCAAGAAATACAGTGATCAACACCAACCACAAAACCCTCACATTCTCTGTTCCACCGTCAAACGACAATTTGCTGCCCTCGGCATCACAGTCGTCCATGATTATTTATACCATTCGACGTGGTCCATCGTCGTTTCTCGCGGCATCAAATTGTCCATATGATTCATGGAAAAATGCATAACGAATTTCGCGGAAGAAACCGTAGAAGTCTGTTGCGTGCACCAGCGGCTGCGATGAATAACGCCGGCGAGGCCCCGGTCTTTTTTGATGAATTAAGCCGCCACCACTATTAAGCCCCATTCAGCAGAGGTAGTTACGCGGCTACTACGCAATTTGCGCCGGTGACGAGTCACATACTTGACTCTCTGAGCGCTAATTGTAAGTGGCCAATAGCCGACGTCACAGGAAACCACGGCGCATGTATACATTACACTTACGATGCAACGCGGCTCGTGCTTTCCGTGGAATTCGATTTTACGCTTGGCTGATGGTTTTCGTAATCCTTGGAATTTACATTGTTAATTATACCGTAACTTGAGCCGAAACGACGGAGAATTCAGGGAGAGATGAATTGGTGATAAATGTTGCGAATATTAGGATGTCTTGGTTGTTGTGGTGGTGTTATTTATGTCTAAGGAGTGACATTAAAAATAAAGCCGTTAGAAGCTGTGTAAGGGAAGTTAATAATTATATAGCTACGTAAAAATGTGTAAAATTAATTGGACCAAAATTTAATTATTTTTGTAAAGAGTGTAGGTGTCTCATTGGTTTGAAGGATCGTAATGTATTCTTATTATTTCTGGAAATTTATGCTTTGTTGATGGTTTTCGTAATCCTTGGAATTTACATTGTTAATTATACCGTAACTTGAACCGAAACGACGGAGAATTCAGCGAGAGATGAATTGGTGAAAAATGTTGCGAATATTAGAATGCCTTGGTTGTTGCGGTGGTGTTATTTAAGTCTGACGAGTGACATTGAAAATAAAGCCATTAGAAGATGTGCAGGGGAAGTTAGTAATTATATAGCTACTTAAAAATGTGTAAAATTAATTGAACCAAAATTTAATTATTTTTGTAAAGAGTGTAGGCGTCTCATTGGTTTGAAGGATCGTAATGTATTCTTGTTATTTCTGGAAATTTATGCTTTGTTGATGGTTTTCGTAATCCTTGCAATTTACATTGTTAATTATACCGTAACTTGAGCCGAAACGACGGAGAATTCAGGGAGAGATGAATTTGTAAAATTGTTGCGAATATTAGAACGCCCCTTGGTTGTTGTGAAGGTGTTATTTATTTCTGGGGGATTACGTTAAAAAGAAAGTTGTTAAAGGTGTTTAAACGAAGTGAATAATTATCTAGTTACGTAAAAATCTGTAGAATTAATTGAGCTAAAATTTAGTTGTTTAAAGAGGGTAGGTGTCTAATGACTTTTAAAGATTGAAGCGCGTTTTTAATATTTCTGAAGTTGTTCAAGTTGATCTGCGAGGATTTTGTGAAAGAGCATCGTTTTTTTTTCTTGTTAATTGGAATATTTTAATAAAATATAATTATGATATATATTTAAATACTCAAAGCTGTACTGCTTAGTTGATACTCAAGAAGGTTAGTGTCCCCAGAAACTTGTGATGTAGGAAAATATGGTTGGCATTTTGTACCCAAGAAAAGGATGAGTTGAAAGATTTCAAAGTTCAATTTCCGAATTCTTTTGAGAGACTATTTACTTACGCAAAGAAATTTTAAAAGTGACTGTCTGCTGAGCAGATACTAGTCGTTATTTGGTCATTATTTTTGTTAATTATATCATTCTAAATAATCGAAAGTCGATATTAAATTACATTATGTGAATAAAATTTAATTTATTTGATCGGTAATTAATGTTGTTATTTGCCAAATAAAACTGCAATTCTTCGTTAATATAAATAAATTGTAGTAATATTATAACAGACCGAATTTGTGTATTAATCTGCGTAACATTGACAGTTTACATTACGTACTTAATATTTTGTTATAAATTATTTGTTAAAAATGCGGAACAAAAATACTTTTAAAGATATGGTATTAGATTGTAGAAGCAAATTACTCCTTGCAATCCGTAGAAGCAAATTTTTTCATCTTTTAATCCCGTTAATTGTTGGATCGTGTAGAAATGTTCAGTAAAGTTTGCATTCAAAGTTCATCAAATGAATTTCTGGTTTTTACTTTTTTCGTTTTTCTGCCCCCGTCTTCAATTTCGATATTAAAATTAACTAAGTGCTTCACTGAGATAGATGACACTCCATCGTAGAGAAAAATGGTAAAAGTGAATTTAAAGTATCGGATATGTTTTCTGTGCGACTTGCAATATAACGGAGCAATTTATTAATTGCTTTTGTGAAAGGTAGCCATAACAGAAGTATACTAAATGCAATGTAAAGAAATGCATAAAATAACCACTCTATTGTATCAACTCTATTTCTGTTATTGAAATGCATAAGTACCAAACAGGCCTACAAAATCCTTTGTCTCGAAATTCACAAAATTTTGCAATTAAAAATATTATTAATTTGACATTTAATCAACAATTCTTATCAATTATTTCATCTGTAGATTGCTCTCTTTGTCTCTTAAAATTTGTCTTTTAAAATTGTTACTTTTTTACAAAGCCCTCTTCATTTTTAATTGTAAAACGTCACTTTTCCATTAGACTGAATTAACAAGAATTAATTACACACCCAACACACATTTAGAACATTACGTTTATAACACTCCCATTAGATTTATTAACCTTTTAAATAAAAGGGCAATTGCAGGTAATAAATTCTTTTATTTTCATTTCTGTTTACACGGGCGTAAATTCAAACGTTGTTCAAACTTTTTCAGAGTGAGGAGAATATATGAAAAAAGTTTCAACATTTTTAACTCCAACCTCTCTCCACTATATTCGGTCGTAACATTCATTTTTGAGCTTTTCTTCGGCTCTTGTCCATCAAACGTGACTTCTCCAATGAAACATTTAACTGAATCCAAATCAAACGTTATATCACAAGAATTATTATCTCTCAGATTTTTTAAGCTTTTTAATTGTATAAAATTAACACTAGAATTGTCAAGGCAGGCAAAATGACTGGTTCCAAATTTTTTACAACAATTCTCCAAGTTTCTAGGAAGGCCGTAGAGTAGATATGTGTAAGTCTACCTCGTAAAACTTGAATTAACGAACCAATTATATTATCCACCACTTATTTCCCCTTTTCCCAAAGTACTTATTTCAGACATTGAAATATAATAAACTTAACACCGATAGTTCTAGTGTTAAATAATTTACACTACGTCGATAAATGTTTTCTCGTGTCTTTTATTTTCTTCGAGTATATCGTGTGTCTAACTGCTCCAGATTTCACGGAATGAGGATAAAAGTAGCCGGGAATCCTCTAATTGTACCTGGAATCAGTTAAGGCAATTTTATCGCTATTTCTTCAATTTTCACGCGCTCATCCTTAGTTCCCAAGTGTTATTCGCGTATCCTTTCTTCATTCGTTGAATCTGCAGATATTTATCTCATGAACAACGCGAAACAAGAGGAAGCTTCTATTTTAATTTCAAATTAGTAACATATTCAATTTCATCTTATTATAGTCCGAAAAGTTTTATTACTTTAATATTAAAACTTGTGGCGTTAAATCGGTTATATTTAAATATATTAAATATGTACTTTGAAAGAAGAGCAATCAAGCGGCACAGAAGACGATCAGTGAAGTAATTTGTGTATTATAAGATACACGTGAAATATTTTCTCTGATGCTCCCCTATTTTTGAGAAATATTTATAACAAAAAAGTAGCAACATGTCATTTTGGCTGGTTTGCTAGTGTTAAGTAGGAGTTTCCAATTTTTCGTATTGTCTTTTTAAATAAATTTTAATTCATACCAATAGCACATATGTAGTTATGAGATAATGAGCCTGTAAAAATAAAGGGAAATAGATTTGATTAGATAGCTTCGTCCTTTAAGAAGCAGAAAACTTTACTTTTATTTTCAATTGTAGAGACTTTCGTTTACACTTCTTTTAATTTGGTATTTAAAACTATGTTGTACATTTACGGCTCAAAGGAGTTTAAAATGTGTTTAACAATAATTTGGCGATCGCATATAGAAATTATCAAATCTAGAAATATAGAACAAATATTGAAATTAGATGAAGAATTTTAAATATATTATAATTAATTTCAAGCACATCTGATATCATATATTTGTTGCTGTTAAGATTTACAACGCTGAAATCTTTTTGAAAAATTCTTCGTTTACTTCTGAGACAACGCACTAGAGAAATTTTATTCCGTTTCGTTTTGATTACAATAATATTCCAACTTACGCTTGCAAAAAGATATATTTAAACTGAAGTAACAACTTATACATCTACAAACTGTTTTTAATATATCTTCGAAAAAAATCGATTGAACTACAACAAAACTTGCAGACTGTTTATAACATTGCAATATCGTTACCAGACACTATCGTAATTTGACATTTCACGGATCAATATTTCACAACGGACATAAAAGTAAGAATTTATCCGTGCTTCTTTAATCAAGTTACAAATTTCATATTGTACCTATTGCTTTCAACCTGCGAAAAATATAAGAAAGAATTTTCAAAATCGTTATAAATTGTGAGTACAACTCAAATTTGTCCTTTTTGTGACGATTTGGTCCAGTCGCCTCAGGAGGGCAATTGGATCGCAGTTTTTTGCGCCATCGCCCGTTGAAAGGAACAACTATGGACTGGATAGGTTATAGTTGGGAGATAGTTGGCTGAAATCGTGAAGAATGTAGACCCTCTTTCATTTTAAGATATTGATATTTATATATTTAGTGTGAAGATAAGGTATAATTTAGTGTAGTGTTTAATAAAAAGAAGAGAATAACAGGTGGGAACGAGTGTGTATAGTTTTGCCTCTCTTGCCCTTTCTCAAACGGAAAAGTATTTCAATTAATCAGCTAACACGCGGAAGAAAAGATTTAACGTGGATGAAGTTCACCTCGCCTCTGATTTCCTGTTTTCCTGTTGTAATTTATTAATTACATCGCGTATGATAAATGCAAAGCGTGCAGCCTTAGTTGTTTGGAAGAGAAGGCCAATCGCATAAAAATGCAAAAGCTGAAAATATCCGTTGAACGATTCCATCTGTCTCTCGTTGTTCCAATGTCGTTACGATATCGAGCACTCCATCCCTTTCCCGAAGCTTTTTGACGCACCCTTCTGCCACTGAAATTGCGAATCATTTTGATTATGATTGAAATTGCGAAATCGGTATACAGAGCACTCCGTAGTTGACCCAGTTCTTGTTTCATCGGCAATTTGTCATTCGTTTTGCGAACAGTTGCGTTTCGAATACATAAAGTGCAAAATATTGGGTGAAAATGCACGGTGTCATTTTTTTGCTCAAATTCTCTTCAGTTTGTATCTCAATAAAATTAACTTTTTTTCTAGAATTAAACTTTCATCCGCCACATAAAAAAAATCACATTAAAAATTTGTAAAATTTGAAGAAACGACTTTAAAAATTCATAGAATTTTTGCTCCTCATTTTTTAAAATGGATGTCACTTTCGAAACACAATCTGCCCTACACGGGTTAAAAAAATCTCTAACAACCATAATTAATATTTCTCTATCTTGTATTGCCTTAACCTTTATTTGCTCTTTTAAAAAAATCAAATTAAAAATCCCTAAGGTCTTTTCTGGCCCGTAGTCTGTTTTCTATTAAAAAAATTATATGTATTTGCTGTGTTCAATTTGTTTCGATTTGGATCATAAAGGCCGCAGGGACGAGTGAAGGTTAATATATTTTATAACTAAAAACACCTGGAAAAATCTGTAAAGTTTTTAAAGGTTTCTACAATAATATGATTTAATTTGCAGTGACTCAACGTTGCATATCGTTACGATTTCAATGTTGCATTATGCAGCACATATTTTAAAGACGGCAAATTGTTAATTTCCAAGAAATTCTGTTCAATATTAATAGTTGTCTCTTGGAGAAACACATACATACTTTATGAATATTTAACATCAATTATACAATATATGATTGATGATATATAATAGTATATAAAAAATTGTAGCAGCGTGTGAATAAAATTCTGCTCTACAATTTCATTGATACGACTTATGCACGTTTTAATAATCAATCCGCCCTTTTTCGCATGCAATATGAATTCTTGCTGACCCTGTACACTTCATCGTACGTGTATACACATTTTACACATTTTTACGTGTACCAATATAGATATTTTTTGCATGTGTACATACTCTACGAACAATTACTATTATTATTCGTTTTTTTTTAAAATCGGCATAGGTATTATATTATAGTAATTTCCAATCAGACTGAAATTTGCGCATACGGTTTGACACGAATTATTTTAACATATTTATACGTCCGTGCAGTTTTCCATTGCTATAATTAAGATTAAAGTAATCTTTTGTGTCCGATTTTTTAAATGAATTGTAGTTAAAAAATGGAGAGCTTGGTAAACAATCTGAGAACAAAGAAAAAACAAGTTTATTCGCTACTAGATGCAATAAAAGTTGCAATGTCCATATGGAGAAAAGTATTGACACTTAAGTTTGTTTATGGTAGTTTGATTCACGTTTTCGTGCCTCTATCTTAATTTCGTAGCTGTAATCACTGCTGTTAAATCTACTTCTGCAAACTTATATGTGCTTGAAGAAAATTTTTAGAAATGTAATATCTGAGCCGTTTATTTTGAAAGTGGCCTAAGTCCATTTTCCAAAAAAATCGAGTTAGCCACATTAATAGTTACATTTTTACATGATCTTTTCATTCTGAAGCAACTTGTTACTAATATACTTGAAATCATTAAGATTTTGTAACACCAAAATTTGTTGGTTAATGAAGTGATGAAAAAGTTTATTTTGAAAGTGGCCTAAGTCCCATTGTGAGAGTTTCAAATGGATATGGAAAATATCATGCAATAAAATTTGATGAGGTCACAGCTTTATATTTAATTATCAAAGTAGCAGTTGAATTATCAATGTGCAATAAATTTGTTATAAACAATTTAGTTTCAAATTTCACTTTCGATCCGCTAACGGATTCATACAGGTCTGCGGATATGCCTTTGTAATTTTCAGTAATTTGTTAATGATTTGTTTATAACAAATTAAATTGCGAGAAAACTGTATAAGAATATTGAATATATTAAAATATACGAAGAGAAAACTTGTAAAACCGCAACGGAGAAAACCGAAAAACTTTAATATTATCAAGTTGGCACTACAATACAATAAAACGAGACCACTCACAAACCTAAAATACAAGGACTTAATGGATTCATTACATTACATACTACCTGTACACCATCGTTATTTTAAATCCGGCCCGCATACACAAACTGGAGAAGACTGAGTAATAATTAATAAAACTATTAATTTTAATGTAAAAATTATTTAACAAAGAATAAAAGTTGCAATTTTTTTTGATTTTATAACATAAAAGTGTATACATTTATTTTTATTACAAGGGAAATTTAATTTTCCTATAGACTTGTGCTTTCTTAAGAATTGTAAATGTCATTTCATTGATTTTGTAAGTGGCGTAAGTCCATTCATAGCCATCAAAAACATATTATTTCTTAAATAATGTTAACCATGCTAATTCGGATGATAAATTTGACACCCTTAGAAACCCAAAAATATTATTCTACTATGTTATCTGTTATCCATATTTTTAAATTTAATCCAATGCAAATGCTTTAATATCTCGAATCGAACATAAATGGCCTTACGCCACTTTCAAAATAAACGGCACAAATATTGTTTTTGCAGTGTTGTAAAGATATATAAAATAAATTGAGTATAGCTTCTTTCAATTTGAAGCATTTTAAATTATGTTGAATGGACTTGGGCTGTATCAAATTTTAAAACGAATCTGGTTGTTAATTTTGAAAGTGGCTTAACTCCATTCGTGGTAAGAAAACCCATATTATTCACTTAATAATTGCCATTATTTTAATAGGAACTGTAAATTTAACTCTTTTAGATACGCTTAAGCAGTATGACTCCTTAGTATCTTATACGTATATTTTTAAATTCATTGAAACGCAAAACTTTAAATATCTCGATTTAAAGATAAATGGAGTTAGGCCACTTTCAAAATAAGCGGCTCATCTATCGAATTTCTACAGTAATAAGTCAGACTGATAGTATTAAAAAATTAATGCAATATGAACGTTTGCAGTTATAGGGTGAAGTAATTTGTTCTTCAGCAGTATAATTAAGGTTAAAATCACTTTGTATGCCAATTTTTTAAATGAATTGTAGTTAACAAGTAGAGAATGTTGATATCTATAATTGCTGATGGCAATTTGACTTTATCAATTTGTACCTTTGAATGTTACAATGAAGTTCAAGGTTTGGAGTTCTTAAACGCCAATTCTTAAAATAAACACTTAAAAAATGACCGCGTTAAAAGTAGTCACATCCTCTTGCTGAACATAATGAAAATCACAGAGGAAATAATATCGCTTTTCTAACTACATACTTCTCTACGCAATTCACACTTTTAATCGCCACAATGAAGTCCAATTTTTGAAACTTCTTGGGATTAATTCTTAAAGCAAATTCCACCAAAAACTACAAAACCGACGAACCACCCCCTACAACGAACAAGAAAAATATCTATAAAAAATGAATGCATTCATAAAGTCCCTAGCTACTCTTTGAACATCGGAGAAGAAACAATATTGCTAAGCATTTGGTTTTCCCAAGCACTTATACTTTTCATCATTACACTGGAGCTGTAATTTATATAATATCTGATTTCCAGTTGCCTAGTAACTTCTCACCACAAAATTTCAAACCAAGTTCCACCAAAAAACACGAAGCCTATCAAATATACCCCACAAAGAACTAGAAAAACATCCATAAAAACAGATGAACGCATTAACAGCATCAGCATGCACTCGTCCCACGTGAGATTCGCCGCGAACGAGTGGTCAATAATCGGCACAATGGAAAAAAGGTATCAATAATGGAATTCGTAAATATCCACGAGGGCTCTGTTTGCGCAAACGTTCTCCTAGGTGTACGTAAAAGTACGCGGCCGTGTATCACGTTTACTTCAGTCAATACCAACTTACGAGCACGTGTAACGAAGGAAGCATAAAGGCGCGATATGAATAATGTAAGCTTATGTAACGTCCCCGTGTCACTGGGAATGTTATAAATAGCCCTTGCCGACCAATGCTGAGATAGTACGATGTCACGTGAAGAGCTTGATGCCCGTGTATTTACGTACGCACCCTTTGCTCGAGTTCGATCCGTGAATCCTCGATCTATGTTCGCGAACAATGGCCGGATGCCCCGGAGAGCCTTGAATTTCGAGTGCTGTTGAGTCGGCCAAACGCAATTCGACGTGGAAGTTGACGCATGACGGTGTTTGTTCGTGGATGGTAGAAATACCGCTGGGACCTGGCAGCTCTTTGAGATCTGTCGTGCAAGTAGACAATTTTGGGAGTTGATTTCAAAATTTTCAAGAGATGATAGAGCTTTTGGGATGATTTGCTGATAGGTACTATTGCAGTAGTATTTTGTATTTTTTCGGCATCAGATGTTAGAATTGTTTCGTCTAGGATCTATTATTTTAGATAGGTTTCAAAGAGGGCTATGGTACATAACATATAGGTGTATCACATTGGAAAAAATTCCCCATTTGTGGCGGGTGATTTGAACCCGGATTCACGGATTATGAATCCGAGATTTCACCTCTTCAACAACCAAAGTCCCTCGGGCTTCGTTTCTTCCTTGGTTTGTATTTTTCGGCTTCATCCGTTGCGCTCATTTCAACCGGGATCTACTACTTTAACCCCTTGCCGTGCCATTTCTCTTGTAACTGAATGCGCAATGACTTAGAATCCATTGCTGAAATAACAATCTATCCCTGATTTCTAATATATCGTATAACTTAACACAATATTAAATAGCATAGAAATAATTTTTGACCGTATCGTGACCCACGGATATTTATAATTTAATAATTTTTGGACAAAATTCAATATAGCACTTATCGTGTCACGAGTGTCAGTCGTTATTGTATGGTTAAGTGAGTTCCGAATTACCAAAGTTATGGTATACAATATGGTATATAATACATATTATATATTTCGCATAGAAAGAAATTCCCATTGGTGACAGACAATTTGAACACAAGCCCATCCGATTGTGAGGCCGCGCTTCTACCTCCTTTTCAACCATAGTCGCCCTACTTTGTTTCTTTCTCGTTTTTTATTTTTCAGCTTCCACTGTTGTGCTACTACTTTGGGTGTATTCCGAAGCATATAGGGCTATGGTACATAATATATATATTATATCACGTAGGAAAAAATTTACGTTTGGTGACGGGGGATTCGAACCCGGGTTTGCTGTTTGTGAGTCCGCATTTCTACCACCTTAGCCACCATAGCCCCTCGTGTTTTCGCTTTGTTTTATGAGTTTTTAGCTTCGACTGTTATAGTCATTTCGTCTAGGATCTACTAGTGTGGGTGGGTTCCGAACCACCGAGGCTACGGTATATAATGAGTTCCAAACTACCAAAGTTATGGTATATAATATGGTATATAATACATATTATATATATACCGTATATTATATACCGAAATATATAATATCTATTTAATATGTATGTATTTGTATGTAATATGTATTTACCATATTATATACCATAACTTCAGTAGTTCGGAACTCATATTATATACCGTAGCCTCGGTGGCTCGGAATATTATATATATATTGCATAGGAAAATCCTATTGGTGACGGGGAATTTGAAACCCGGGTTCACTGATTTGTAAGCCCGCGCTTCAACCTCCTTATCCACCTATTGTGATGTATCACAAAGATCTTTAGCCGCTTTTCATTTTAAGTTTCAGTTCTGTAGTGACTTTATCTAGAATTGAACTTGAAATTGCAATTACGAGGATTCTGAATTACCCATGCTGACATACATATCATGTAGGGAAATCTAGGGGTCCTTGATTGTTTATGAAATATTTATAGCTTCGTAAATGTCTGCTGCTTTTAAATATGCCTCACGATAAGTAAAATTCTCAGAACACTATTATGTACTCTTCATAGTTCATAAAGTATATCAGATTTAAGACAAGTAGAATCTATCCCACCTAGTGACGAAACCACAAAGTTCCCTATACCGTTCGACCTCTCAAACAATATCCTCCGTCACTAATTTCCGGCTCGAAGACTCGCCTCCGAAGTAGCTTAAGCGTCCCGGGGTCAATGGCTGCGGACGTGATATCCATAAACCCGAAGAAAAACCATCGACACGAGAGCGAAACCCTTACGCCATGGCGCGTGGAACATATGAAAACTGTCCATTCGACGAACCGGTAGAAAAAAAAGGAGAGCAAGGGTATCGTCTCACTTACGAAATGGCGGGTAAAATAAAAAGCCTTCTTGTGCGGTTGCGCGCGGTGAAAGGAACAAAGAGGAACAGCAAAGGGGGAGAAGAAGCAGAGGGTGAGAAAGAGGGGTCGGCACAACGAATTCGTAGAAGTATGGCGTACGGTTTGGATATAAAAGGAATTGGAAGGAAGTGAGGAAGGAGGAAAGATGAAGGCAGCGACGACGACGACAACAACGACGACGACGACGACGACGACGTCGTCGAGGAGGAGGAAAAGTAAAAAAAAAGAAGGAACCCATGGAAGAAGAGAGCCGAGATCGTTGCCCATGAAGAGGACCGGTGGCAATGCCTGCCTGCTGGCTTCGCCGATTCTAAGAACGAATCAAACATGGCGACCGACAAAAGAACACCTCCGTGACGATTCGACCGTTCGTTCGAAACCCTTCTGCGTCCTCTGTATATGTGAAATTTATCGAGGTACAAACTGGGGAGTGGAGAAAAAAAATGAGGAGAAACGATGCACATCCCAGCACGCGATTGGAGGCGCGAGGGAACATACTTGAGCGGTTTCGTGGAGTTTCACGCTTATTGAACACTTTGATGCTTTCTTCTTCGGTGAATCTTAGGCTTATTGCAATTAGTACCGAATCGATGAGTCGGGTTATGAGGAAGTAGCATACCTTCCTTTTTAACGTTTTTTTCAGGTGAGTTTATAAATATTCTTAAATGATCGAACTGCATTACACGAGGATTTTTAACTAATCGTGTTGGTGTGCCTTCGTTCGTTGTTTTAAGTCTACTATAGCATTGTATTTCATCAATATTGCAATTAATTATTGACGGAAATCTTTAGCTGATAGAGTTTCCAACTAGTGAACATTTAGCCGGGAGAAATATTGTTAAATTATTTTCAATTAGTTAGTGAAAAATGCAAAAACACTTCCGACCTCCAAGTGTAAGGTATCTCGATATATTAAAGCCCTTTTATTTTCCTTAATAATTCTTTATTGTATTTCCCCTGTAACAAGGAGCCATCCCCAAAAATCTCTCTCCAGTTTCATTAAAATTTCAAAGGCTCAAAGTTCCGCAGCCTCGCTTGAGCTTCTCAGAATCGAAATTAAAGTTCTTTTCAACGGAAGAAGTACACGGCGCGTATTATCCGAGGGAATTATTTGCAACTCGATCCGATAGCAAGATACATGGAATTTCTGTCGTTATTGCGTAATAATAAGTTTGAAAATACTGTCTAACGACGTTCTAACATGCGAAAGGCCGCGGAGAGAAAGAGGGACAGACGGCAAAGAGGGAGACTCAAGAGAGTGGAACGTCAAGGAAGATGGAGAGAGAGAGAGAGAGAGCGAGAAAGAAGGAGGCAGAGAAAGGAGCAAAAGAAAAGCAAGACAGAGCCAGGTCGAGTATGGAGTTCTTGGAGAGAACACGATGTTCCTGGAACTCTCGCCATCGCGGCCTCTTCAGCCTCGGCTTCACGGTTCAGTTAACTTTCTGCCAGCTCTTATTACGGGTCTGACGCTTTACCAGTCTCGTACCAGCTTTACCTCGAACCTCCTTGCAATTGCTCTTCTTCCTCGTTCCTCTTTCTCCTTCTCTTTCTCCTCCTTCTCCTCCTCCTCCTTCTTCTTCACGGCAGCCACTACGACCTCGTCGGTGTTGTCCTTCTGCTCTTTATTTTCTCATTTTCTCGCTGGTCGAGCCCCTTGGATTACAGCATCGCTCGTTTGATCGTAACAATTTTCTTCCTGGTTATCTTCGATCTGCCGAGGAAAATGTTGGTATTATTCTTCTCTCTCCTTCTCTCTTTCCTTTTCGAATTTTTCTGTTAGGAATTTTGCTCTTAGAAATAGCGCGAGGAACAAGAAGATTGCAGTATAAAAATTGCGTTTCTTGGGAAATTGTGGTTTGGGGCACATTGAATCGCATGGTTCCGATGAATCTCCATTGTCCATTGTCTTCTCTTTCAAAGTGTCTTCTGCGAAATGACTTCAGGAAAAGTGTAGATTTCATGTGGATCCGTTTTCACGGAAATTCTAAATCATCATTGTATTTCATATCTGATGGGTATTAACGTAATTGCTGTCTTTGTAATAATTACAGGGAATTGTAGTACTACGTTTAACCAGGTTTCAGTTATTTTCTTCTGAAGTTAGATGAAAAAAGATAGTCAAAAGCGGTGAAGTAAACTTTTTTAGGGGCGGTTAGAAAAAAAGACAATTTTGGTCGGCCAATGTACTTCATCATTAAATTGAATAAGGCCTCAAAAAAGTATTATTTCAAAAATTGTTTAACATTAATGCGATGAATCAAACTGTGACTGCATTTTTAAAAGTTCCTCATAATCTGATTACTAATATTCTAAAATCTGTGCCGGGCTGGATGGCATCTCAAATCGGGTCGTATTTGGCCCGCGGATCGTAGTTTGCCCATTACTGGCCTAAAATCAAATTAACTGCCTTAATGACGCGTATTTACTACTACGCAATGACGTAACGATCGACTCACAATCAGGATAATGTCAATTAGCAGGATAAATTGAAAAATGTTGCTTTAGTAGTATTACATTTATGCAAAGTAATACCATCTTTAACACTAGAACTACCGGTGTTAAATCTATCATATTTCAAAATATTAAATAAGTACTTTGAAAAAGGAGGAATCAAGAGGCGGAAGAGATACTCGATTCGGTGATTTATGTTTTTTAAGATGGAAATAGAATATTTATTCTAAGACTATTCTATAAACTTGGAGAATTTTTGGAAAGAATTGTGTCCCAGTCATTTTGACTGGTTTGGTTGTTCTAGTGTTAAGAAGGGAATCGTAACTTGGAAAATATGTACATAAACAATTATCTTTGTGCCGGAATTTCACATATGATTCTTGTGAATATGCAAATGTCACTCCTATGCATTCGAGCCGCTGAGGTGGAAGAAGGCAGCTTCATCCCTCTATTGCTCTTGAGCTTTTCAGTTTGAACTGTTCGACAGCTTATCCCTGCATTATGCTCGATTTCCAAATTTTTAAACTACTTCGTACAAAATCCAAACTCGCTACAACCCCCCGGAGATTACTAGCACTTGAACCAACCCTTAATTGTTGTATATTTAAACATAGTAAACAAATATTGAAAAAAACGAATCAAAGGGAGGCTGACGGATGGAAATCAATCACTATAATTCTATTCAACTAGTAGTATTTACAGGAAATAGTATTTTATAACTTCTATACATTAATACTCCGACTTTCTAATAAAAAGTTGATTAGTGATCTCCAAATAAATGATTGTTTCTCAGTATTCAAAAAAGTCTCCGCCCGCACAGGTTTAACCCTTTCGCTGTTCAATAAAATGATAGAAATATGAAACATATATTTATAATAAAATGAGACAAATATATGATTTAACTGTATTTTTCTTCAGTTTTTAAAAATGTAAAGGATTTTTAACCGGAAGGAAGGAAATCATTCGTCAAAGAGAGTTTATTCGTTTCCTAAACAACAAATTATTACATAAATGTGTTAACAAATAATATATGCAAAATAATTTACAACGTGGTTTCCGGTACAATAAAAATACTTCAATTATTTGTACGAGTGTGATATACATATTTCAAAACATGATAAGCAGAGGCTCACGTTACAATCTTTCCAATAATACCTTGTAACTTTTCACATTAGTTCTCCATCCACTATAGTCGGAATTGGGAATTTTTTAAAGATTTTTTTGTTGTTTCGACGTACGGACTAAACAGCGAAAGGGTTAAAGCAACATTTTGGGAATTTATATTTTTATTCCGCTACATAGACTTCTCAGTATCGCGAACTATTATAATCGCCATTTATCCAAAAATTAAACATCATTTCACCTGTAATCATTAATATTTGCGAATTTCTATCATCTAAAAATAGGCTTTACAAGTGAATACATACCCTTCTGCACGATATCCAAAAAGAAGTGAAGACAAAATGTAAAGTTCCACAATATCGCCCTCGAGGTTTGTTCGCCGCAGCGAAGGGTAGAAGCAATGTCACCCTTTCGTTTCAAGAACTTATGAACTTCACGTCGGTAAATAATTTTCAATTTTTCGCAATAATTCGAAGCAGTAAATTTCGATTTCTGTAGCTTCTTACAACCTTAACCCTTTGGGGGCGACGAACGCACATATGTGGTCAGAGAAAAATCTGATTATAGTTCACCCGCGCATGCATGTATATACTGCTAAAGTTGAGAAATAGAAATATAACCACTGAAATATGATTATTCAAATAGTATTTTGTAACTTCTATACATTAACAATGTGACTTTTTGATAAAAAGATGATTCTTGGTCGCCAAATAATTAATTATTTCTCAATATTCAAAAAAGTCTCGGTCCACAAATGATTAACACGTTCGCGGACAGTAAAAATTTCAGTCAGCTGCAAAAATAGTCAGTCAAGTATTACACTTCTAACTAGACAGAGAAAAAATAAAATAGCATGAAAATACTCAGTGAATCACTTGGCCATCACTTTAAGCTGCATAATAATTACAAAAAATTAAGGTTATATAAAATTAAATGATTTATAATTGGCTTTATCATGTAGCATTGTATGAATGTTATAGCATTCATGTCACACAACATTACAATGAAAATGGATGTTATAGCATTCACGTCCGCGAACGTGTTAAAGCAATATTTTCAGTATTTATACACTTATTCCGCTACATACACTTTTAACCCTTTGAGGACTAGCGACGCATATATGCGGCCTGAGAAAAAATTTAATTATAGTTTATAGCCGCTTGTATATACAGTCAGAGTTGAAAAATTGAAATACAACCGTTGAAATATGATTAAACAAGTATTAATTTATAATGTATATGGATTATCAGTATAAGTTGCTGATAAAAAGGTGCTTTTGGATCGCAAAATGAATGGCTACCTCTCAATAATGAAAAATGTCTCCGTCCGCAAAGGGTTAACTATCGTGAACTATTATAAGTGCAATTTAATTAAAAATTAAACATCGTTTTGACTATCATCATTTATATTTGCAATTTGCCATCATCTAAAAATAGACCTTTAGGAAAGAATACATACCCTTCTGCACGATATCCAAAAAAAAGTGAAGTTAAACTGCAAAGTTGTACAATATGGCCCCTGATATCTGCTCGCCGCAGCGAAGAGCAGAAGCAAAGTCTCCCCTGTCGTTTCGAGAATTTATGAATGCCACATCGGTCGTACAATTCGCGAGTTATAACGTCGGAAGCGCGTGTACACACATCACGGGAGTCCTGCGTGGCCTGTAATTTATAAATGGCGATTGCCGCGTCTATACCCGGGAATTATGATTTCTGCAGTTACAATTAAGCACGGCCACGTAGTTTATAAACCGCAGAAAGAGTGTCAGGGGCGGGTGGTTTTTTACGAAGCGCCGAGACGGTCGGACAACGGGGAATTAATGCGAGGCGGTGCAACGGAGAAAAATAATGGTTTCGGTAACGCCGAGATCCCTATCGTATCGATTCCATTGACGAAATTATACGGCAGAACCGGCAGCAGCCCCCGGTGAAACACATCGAAATCGGCCATCGTCCTGTAAAATCTTCCTCCGCGAAGTTGCACCTACATTGTGCCTCTTTTTAAACGATCAAACGTGCACTCTGTACACCGGATGAAGATGCTTTCGATGGCGTTTCTTTTTTTTATTCGTGTCCTTTTTTTCTCTCGTTTTGCCAGGCAAGTCATGGATGAATTTCCGTTTTTCATGGTAATTGCAAGAATTTCATCTTTCACGCGATAATATCGCGTTGTAATAACGGAAATTATGTAGATTTCGGCAGGGGTTAATCGAAAACGAGACTACCGGCGGCTTCGGTCCGTGTATTACTCCTGAAACGATCGAGGAAGAGAGGAATTACGTTGCGTACGGCTGTCAATGAGACCAGAGTTATGCGCAGGACAGAAATTATCTGCTTCGTGGGCTAATGTGCAAGTAATTACGGGTAATTGTGCCTTGCGATGTTGCGCTTGCAGTTGGTGCAATTTGTGTCCACGGAGTTCGAATTAGGATGGTCAAGTTGTATTTATAATAGTCATATTCACTTTATAGTAGATACAAAATAATTGTCTATTATAGAGGATCTATTTGTTTGAAGGATATCATATTTATCAATCCGTTTTTCAGTGAAATATTTCGATTTTACTAAATGATCTATGGTTTAATTTTACAGAATCACTGAATGAATGCTTGTGTTGGTATTCCATCAACGAAAATTGAAACAGCGTTTTATTCTTCATTTCATCCATTTTTCATTTCGGAAAGTAAACATTATTCTAAATATTTGGTGCGTAAATATCATTCTTGCATATCATTCTAACATTGAATTACAATTTCACCATATTTTTGGTGTTCGAGGTCATTTGAAGGTTATTATTCTGTCACAAATGTGCGTATTTAATAATAGGCTACAAGATGCATTGAAAAATTACGTACATAATTCCCAAATCAGAAATATTGAAAGAGGACAATTTCAATAAAATGTTTGCCTTCTACGATATTTCTGTTTGATAACAATTTAAATTGTGCTACAAAGACTTATCGCCTCAAGAAGTATATCAACACGTGCAAGTTTGCAATCTTGAACCTTAAATTTCAGGTAATAATTATACAATTTGGCTTTTATTTAAAGTGCCAGTATCAGAAATCTTTGAATTACATCACATTGTCCATGTAAGAGCAAGAAAATAAATGATCAAATTTACCGAAAAATTCTTTCGGTTTTTCTAATTGAAAATTATCATAAGACAAATCAACTTATATAACATATTTTATCACTAGTGACTTGTCAAGTTACAATTAGTGCACTATACATAGAATAACGACACAACAATAAATATTAATTTAAATTAACATTTATTTTTATCCAAAAATCCGACAGAACTGGAAACAGTAGACCGAATAATTTCCTCGATACCGGAAGTACGGTATTTTGCAAAGTTTCACGGACTTTTACTTGCGAAGTGTGAAAAAACATAGCCAATGTAAACAGAACGATTGAAGCACAGAAACTTCATTTTTCGCCGGGAAGAAATCCGCATTCGGAGTTATTTTCATTGTAATCTAGCGTGCAAGGGTCACAGACCGTTTTAAATCAGTCACAGTCGAAGGAAAACAGGTACATACTCGAAGAAACATTTATTCTATCGTAAGCACGTTACGTGCTCTATCTAGTTTACCCCGAGGAGACCTGTCCGGTAACTACCTTGCCTGGAATGCATTCGCTTTTTTTTCGTCTCTCGGCAAATGTAATTTTCACCTTATATCGATTTTCCAATTCGTTCTTGCACGAGGAACGATGGGTGAAATAAGTTGTTGCGTTATTTGCCGTTGGTCTGTCTGGAATACCAAATGCAGCTACGATGATGTTTTTGAGCTGTAAATTCTAGATGCATTGTTTTTTCGTCGAAGCGATTGGAGAATGAAATACGGTGTGTTATTGCAGGCAATTGGTGGAATAGCTTACAGGGCGAGGGGTTAAACCTTTAATTGATTCTATGGGGGTTTCCGGTGACCGGTTTTTGATAGCTGTAACACGGAGGTCAAAGGTTATCGGGAGTATTGATGTTAGTAAATGCATTTGAATTAAATAAATATTATGTTATTGATTGAATATTTATGGAATATTTAATATTTTATTTAATATCACGGTAATGGTTTGATGTAATTATTCCACTGTGGGCTTTTTAAATCATTCCATTTTTTGTGAGATGAATACGTAATGATAATAATGATGATAATTATTGTGAATAATAAAAATGAAGACTAAACGTGATATACATAATTCTTCGGGTGTGTTATTAACATTTTTTAATTGATTCTTCGCTGTTCTTCTGCTTTGAAAAAAGTAACAAGGTAATGTGCTGTGTCATAAAACACAGAATTGTTTTCATTAGTGGAAACCCGTGTTTGAAAACTGCCAGTAAATTAAAAAATGTACTGTTTCCGCGTAAAATTTTTCAATTATATCCTCAAAAATTTGATCTTCGAGACACAGGTAAATAAGATAATTTAAGATGAACGATATTGATACGTTATAATTACTAATTTCTGCCAAAAACTTCGATATCTTCAACAGTGGAAAAATGAAAGAAGTTGACACCTAACATTACAAAATCATCTATAATCGAGCATCTAGCAATATGAAGCAAAGAAAAACATCGTTAATTTCTTCGCACAGTTGCAATTATTCGCCGAATCGTCATAAATCATTTCATTGATGAAAGCCACCCTTCTCGTCGTGCTCGCTGGTAACTTGTAATTAAGCGATCCGTCTTCCATCTCCCGTACAAAGGGGCCTTTTTTGCTCCGAGAATCGACAATGGAACGGAAGGCTTCTTCTGATATTTCCACGATTGCTGCAAACGCAACGTTTACCTTGAAACGATGTCTTTTACATTAAATGCCGGCGCAGAATTTCCACGAACCCGCGATCCAGGAAAGACTTGGTCATTTCGATTAATAGACTCGTGAAGTCATATTAAATTACACCATGATGGCACTTGTATACCCATTCTTGGAACGATCCTTTCAGAGGTCCTTTCTCGGGAATCTGTTGTTCCGCAAATAACGATATTTAAGGAGATACTCCTTTTTACCTCCCTTTATCCACTTTTCTATAACACTCGTTACTTAGCTTCGCTCATTAGCAGAGGAAAAAGAAACGTGTACAATTGCAACCCTATATTTATTGCAGGAGGCTCATCGTGAATTTATACGACACGAATTTTAAAATCTTAAGCGGGATTTGTAGTAGATAAATGGGGAAACAGATAGGTAAATAAATAAATAGCAACAAAAATTCCTGGGCCTTCTTTAGATCTAATTTTTTTTCTGTGGCGCTTTTGTTTTAGTGAGAGAAATTTAAATTTTGTGAAGGAGACATTCGTTACTGCGGAATCATTGGGCCCCCATAAGGCCCTCGGTTGAGAATCACGATCATCTAATATTGCACGATGATGTTTTTCTTCTTCCTTCTTCGTTTTCGCTCTCTGATTTCAGCTACTGTGATCAGTCCGCCTCAGATATACAATTTTAAGTGGATTTCTTACCAACGAAAATGTCATACACAAATCATTGAGAAAAAGAATGTTCAAATGTGGTTGGAATTTGAAATTATACTCACGAATTGGATATCTAAGCTTTTAATTCCGTAGCCAGAATAGCTCTTGGCATATTTCTTTCAAAGATGATAAATGTTCGTACAAATATCACAGAGGCACTTGTTAAGTTCTTTGACTTTAAAATTAAAATGTAAAGTAATACTGATTATGACATTCTAATTCCAGTTGTTTCAAGGCAGGATCATTTTATTTAATTGTCATTTCTAATAGGGAATTAATAAACTATCAGCCTATAAGTTTAACACTAACCGTACCGGGACTTCTCGTTTAGCTATTCTTACCGAGGTCAATCATTCGACTGGTTATAAAATAATAATAATACTTTTCCGAAAGATATGCGGGAGATTGTAAACTTAATATTAAAAGGAACGCAGAAAGCCGCGTTTATGTAACAATAGAAAAAATGCCAAATTTTCATTCCATCTAACCGGTCATTTAACCGTGCGTAGTACGGTTATTGTTAATATATTGAATGCCACCCGTTTTTCGCTAATTTAACTATTGAAGGGAGACTTTTTTTGATTAAAACCGTATCTTGATAGAGCAAAAATGTTAAAGGTAACAATAGTTTTATATTAAGCAGTACTTTACCGTTTTAATAGTAACATTTAAAGTTTGAATATAGTAGCGAATTCGTGAATATTATCGTTTGAAAGTCGTAAGAAATTTCATTAAATTGAATATCGCCGGTCACCTAACCCAAACCGGTGACCCCCTTGGCATTCAACGTGTTATCCATAAGTTAATGTGCGTTAACCTCTGAAAAGATTATTAATCGGCTAGCGGTCGATAAAGTGTTAAGTTTCAATGGTCAGACGTATCGAACAAATAACTTTCTACATTTCAAGATCACTGACTTTTTTCTAACGAGACTACATATTTTTTAAAGGGTCTTTCAAATTGCGCGTTATTTTTAATCTTCAATAAAACACAGATGGTGTTGTAAATTCGCCTAGGTCTTGTCTCATTTACGAAGTAACATTTATGCCATTTACAAAAAGGGCGTAGTACACAATATAATAACGTGTTGAAATTATTGAATTATTCTATGAAAATGGGCGTTCAGTGGAAAATGACGAAATGGCGATGTCAATTGGCCACCAAGGTCATGTGATTTGACACCGATGGACTATTTTCTTTGGAATTACGTGAAGAGTCAAGTGTATAAAAACAATCCATAATCGATTCCTGAACTAAATGATGAAATTATTCGTGTCATTGGTGAGATAGAACCACAATTATGCCAGCATGTCGTTGAAAATTTCAACAAAAGAGGGGAAATCTGTGGAAGCGCAAGGTCATTTGGCAGATATTGCTTTTGTATAAAAATGGCATAACAGATACTTCATTTATCAAGAAAAAGTATTTTGAAATCAAAGCGAATTGTGTGTTTTATCAAAGATTTAAAAAAACCGCGCAATTTGAAAGACCCTGTACCATTAAACGTGGTTACATCACGATTTTCCTATATCCTTGGATAAAAAACAAAGGAAAATAGAAACAGTAAAAAAGCAATCATAACAAAAAAACCTAAAAACAATATTTATCTTAAAAAACACCTAGAATAATGTTGGTGTCTAGAATGTTCAAATGTTCAGTGATGAATTGCATGCTCAGTAAAATGTCACAATGTATGTATCTTTAAGCGAAGAAAACGACATTCGGACATTTTCTAGAAGCAGTTCCAAGTTTGTCGACGGTACGTAGGCGAGAATATGCGTAAGACTGTTTGAAATGCATTTATAATCATACGACAAAATAGCAATGCCATGACGGATTTAACAGATCGGCTCAGTACCTAGAAAAAACGTCAGTTTTACGAGAACTGATTAGTCACTCAATTTATTCCGCTTTTTCCCTGATCCGACCTCTTCGAGAGATAAAGCGTAATTTAAAAACAGGAAAGTCATTTATTGTAAGTGCACCGAGCAATTTTCTATTGAAAATGGGTTCCTCCGATATAAGGGTAGTACAATATCACGCAAAAATAACTAAGGATGTTCAATTATTTGACAACCAACGCTTACTTTTAACGTATTCTTTTTATGCATAATTTTTAACTAAGCTATCTGTAAATAATCGTTGGTTCTTCGAATTAATTTGAAAAGTAACTTCTATAACTTCTTGTAACTATAAAATAAGAAATAGACTTGTTGCCATTATGAACTATAATATTATAATTACCACGTAATTAAATGTTATACATTATTTTAACGGTCATGATCGGTATTTGTACATTGCCATCATTTATTAACAATAAGTTTAGAAATGCAGCAAATGCATCGGTTAACCAGTAAGCCAATCATTAAAACTAGGCTCAGAAAAGTTATTTACACAATGGAATTTAGCCTTTGAGGAAATTGAAACAAGAGAAAAATACAATCAAAAAATGTGAATTTTATTGAAAATTCAACAACTCAACAAAATTTCTTAAAAAATAATTCCACTCTTCTAATTGTAAGTTTAACCCTTTGCAGTCCAAATTATTGTCCCAATTTTTGTCAACTAAAAAGTATAATTTCAATAAATATCCCACTGCTGATCATTTATCTTTGTTTAATAACGGGAATAACCACAAGTACTGAGAAATATTTGTGTAAAGGTACCAGATCATTTAATTCAAAGGTCAGAAGTTTATAAATAAAATATTAATTACATCAGAAAGCTGTGTCCAGTGTACTTAACACTAATCATACCGTACCCGGTCAAATGACCGGTCCAAAAGAATGAAAATACTTAATTTTTCGTATTATTAATTAAATTCTGCTTTTTGCTTTCTTTCCTACATTAAATTTATAATATCCTGCATTTCTGTTGAAAAAATATAATCGTTATATCACAACCGATCAAATGATATATTATAGAGATAATAGGTACACGGAAAGTGCCGGTACGGTTACTGTTAAATGTAGAACTGCAAAGGACCGCCAAATCCCCAAGATTCTTCCCCAGAGTTGAAACACGCTACTGTAAATTCAAATAATGAAAAATCAGTGACACCGTTAACAGCTCTGTCTATTGAGACATTAAAGCGCTATTCCGTCGTAAAAAGAAATATCGAAGAGTGGTAATTAAAAGAGCTCGTAACTTCACACGGAACATTGCTATGAATGCCAAGCCACTGTCCGAGCTGAGTCCAGAGTCCACGGAGAGACGTAAGAATGAAGTTAATTGCATTAATTCACGGTACGTTTAATGATTCAAATGCATGCGACCATTGAGGCGAATGCAAAAAAGGCTCGGCGCAGCTTCATCGGCGAGCGTGTAAGTAAATAAGTACGTTAGAACGTTTCACGCACTTCGTTTCTTTTCTTGGAAAGGCGCGCGCAATTTAACGAGGGAAACCTCCGTATGGGAGATTTCCATGAACGTTGAGTGAAGATCGTGCTCTTTTTTTTTGCCGCGGATAAGTGGACTTCCTTGATCGAACAATGTGAGTAGTGTCAAGGAAACGTTAATGGCTCATCTTCGACACCTTCGAGCAACTCATTTGCAAATAATATCGGGGAGGTGACGTAATTCCGGAGGAATTTCCATGGATTTCGTTTATTTTCCGGTACGTTGATACAAAATCGCGCGTTGATGTACATTTTTTCTTGTAAACATGACTTGACGTTATAGAGCTTGGTGGTTGGGGTAAAACGTTGAGTGGTGGTGGAATGGAAAATTTGGAAAGAATCTTTCTTTTTTTAATTGACGTTTACTGTTCCGTGTGTAGAATAAGAGTTATTCAATGGAAATTTGATTGTTAGTTTGATAGAATGGAATACCAGTGAAGTGCAAAATTTTAATTTAAATAAATTCTTTTGGGAGCTACGGAAGTAACTGCGAAATTAAGTAATTGACTTAATAGTTAGAAAAAAGTTTAATTTCAAGAATTTCTTAAGTGTGTTGTTGAAATAATAATGATATTAATACGCTATAAATTAATATTTCATTTTTGAAATAAAAATGATATTAATACGCTATAAATTACCATTCCATTTTTTAAATAAAAGTTATTTAAGATAGCTTGGGCAGCAAGTTAAAAAATTCAATAACGATAGAATGGAGAATAATAATTGCAAATTGACTTAGAAGTTATTAAAAACGTATTAAAATTTGGTTATTAATGTTAAATTTATAAGACGGAAATAATTCTACGTTAGTTTAATTAGTAGTCCGAGAAAATTGATTGACACTACATTAAAAAATTTGGATTTCAAGAAAATCTTTTAAGATCTATCGAATAGGTGTATAAATTAATTAATTAACAATGAATATCTTGTTCTTAGTACACTCAGTTTGCAATAGAGAGAGTCAAAATAATATTTATATTTGTCTCAAATTTTTAAAATTATTTAAATATTATATTCGCAAAAATTATAATTACAATGATATGCAGGATACGAGACTTTTTGTAAGAAACATCAGCTTAACTTGTCTTGGATCAATTAAAAACTTGTATGGAAATTTCTTGAGCAAAATACAGCAACGATTAGAACATTTTGCTTTATATAATCATTTAATAAATGACACCAATCGAGTTTAATATAAAAAGTCTCACAACGTAGTTATAGTATTCCGTGAACGATCATATATGAAACAGAAATCTAGAGAAACTGAAGGATTTATCATCTCTTAGAATTAACGGTTGAAAGATCAAACAATTAGTCCGATTATTAGAAGAAATAAAAAACTACAAGTAAACTGCTATATAACTCTTCCCACTGACATCACAAACGTTTAGTTAAATTGATTCTTCGTAAATGATACATAAAGATAAAGTAATTTCCCCAATTAATTAGACACTACTTTGACATTACAAAAACTAATTTTATCATTTTTACGTAAATACATCTAGAATATTATTTGAACAAATGATTATATGATCCTAATGCGAATGTAATACGAACAAATATCCCAATATTAAAATAAAACATTAAACAACATAAACCTTACGCAAAGAAAAACACAAATTTATACCACAATATTTTATTGCCCCATCAAAATTTCATTCCACTCAAAAAATGGCAAATTTCAACATGTCCTACTTCCAAAAGACCCCCAAATCTCAAACAGTTTTCTACCACAAAAAAATTCCAGCTCAAATAACAGCAAAGCAATTACCAAATCTCATAATCCGTGTAAATTCAAGAACGTCGAACCCTGCATAATATTCGTGTATCCCATAAAAGTGTTTAACAACACACCCGACACCTGTTAAATATTTCGCAGAAGATAAGCATACAAGGCGAATAAGTTGTTCCAAATTAATGGCGATTATTATCGAGCGAAGCAAGGGATAACTGGAAGAATCTTAATCCTTCGATGCAGCAGCGGTATTCTCCGTGTAAAGTCGATGCATTATTGCTTTACACAATACGAGTATTTGGTGAATCATCGAGGTATCTCGTCGGGTATCGCGTCCCGTCAGAGAGTCTGAAGGATTAAGTAATATAATCGCCGGTAGAGATGTAGAAGTACAAGTAAGGCGAGACGTAATCACGTACCGATAACATTCGCCCGATGAATGGGTCGGTAGGCCATAAATAATGTTGCCGGACTGAAATTGAAATTCCTGTTTCCATATTTCTCCGGTGGGTATAGGATACGTGGAGGAATCGTTGGAGCAACGCCAACGTTGAATCGAGTGGTTCGTTTACGCCTTTATAATTTTATTGCGTTATATCGCGCTGTTAGTATGGCTACTCGGACTAAGGATAGATGCTTTGTAGAAGTACTTTCTTATGCATGTAGAGACGTTCTTCGAGTTGAGAAACGGGCTGTTTTAACGTTGGCATTAGGAGGAGCTTTCATTTGAGTCTGAGAACTTGATATTGGTTAACGATGAATGTCTAATGTAATTTTTGTTACGTTTGTTGAACCGATTTTTTCTGTTCAGGAGCATTGCTTTAGATCTTCATATTCTACATATTTTGTATTCCTTGGAGACTGAAAATTTATTTTCCGGTTAATAATTAAATAACAGGCTTTGTATTCTTTGGTATGTTTACTAGACAGTATTTATCAGTTGAAGAACCGTCTTTAGTATTGTTTGAATTTTGGTATTCTAAATTATTGGTACATTTTGAAGTCTCAGGATTTATATTCGGTTAACACTAGAACTACCAAACCAGTCAAAATGACTGGTACACAATTTTTCCAAAAATTCTCTAAGTTTATAGAAGAGTCTTAGAATAAATATTCTGTGGCAATCTTAAAAAACATAAATCACCGAATCGAGTATCTTTTCCACCTCTTGGTGCCTCCTTTTTCAAAATACTTAATTAATATTTTGAAATATGATAGATTTAACGCCGGTAGTTCTAGTGTTAATAACACTGGTCAATACGATTTTTTTGTCCAAAGAATATTTATGCTGATTCTTATACATTTTGTCTAATATAATTCTATGATAATTCTAATAGCAAGAGGCGATAGAACAGACACTTTTCTTGGGGAAAGCATAACAGAAATTTCCAACGCGAATTTTGTATTCGGCTAAGAAATTAAAATATCTCAGCAAGACACAAGATACTGCCAGTGGTTTTCAACGCAGCCGTTTCACCCGCCCCAGTATTATATGTGACCTGCAGTACTCACAAATCCATTTATTGTTTATTAGTTACCTTCTGAAAATAACGCTTCATTAAACAAAGTATTGTATTTTTAACAATTTGGTCATATAAACACACCATATTGTTCAGTTGCATTTACAATATCAAAATTAACTATACGAGCAGCGAGAGCAATTATTTTTACTTCATAGACCGACAAGTACGACGAACGCCGCGTGTTATCAAAACAAACTCGGCGGTCCTCGGCGATCGCACGTTCCTCGAACAATAACAAGTCCTTTCGAAGTTATCCTCGCTATCAGTTTGCCCTCGAACGCGGACGAGTAAGCAGCGCTCCGTGATCGCGTTCAACCATTTTCACCTATTAGTGCGTGTATAATACCTTTGAGGACGAGATTCAGAATCACCAAATACCTCTCTCTTTCCGGGCTACTTGGTATATATAATGCTGGAACGGTAAGAAGGCATCTGAGGGGTAATTTGCTCTGATTCGCCCGACGGATAGGGACATCCCTCTCCCTCACGCATTTTCGATTTTGACGCGCTATTGGCGAGAGTCGTCATGTGAACGACGAAAGTAGTGTTTTATTTTCGGTTGTCATTCGTCGCTCTCAGATTTCCAGGACCGACATGGCTGGGATAGGCGGTGCGAGAGCAATCCCCCCTTCCGTCTCAGCTGCCTTCTTACCGTTACAGCATTATAATTCACCTTTACACATGTATCAACCCTTAGTTAGCAGTCGTACGTCTGCTCTCCAAAGCCCTTTCACTGTTGTCATCGTATGTCTATTCTCACCCACCAAAGCAAAGAATCAACACGTTTCTGAGGTATATATATTAGGTTGGTAAGAAATTAATGTCGGTTTCCGAGTTTTCAAACTTTGGCGCTTAATTTTAAGATAGCCGTTCATTCTAATCGGTTTGTTTTCTTATATCATTTTAGAAATTAAAAATTATTAAAAAACTTGTTTCTCGTTGGGAAAAATGTGTAAATTGTAATGGAACTTATTTTGATTAAAAAAAGTTATTCCCATTCTCAACATATGTATTTAAAGATAAAGTTTGAAAACCGACATTAATTTTCTACCAACCTAATAATTCCTACTGACAATAAGATTTTAGTAATTTTTTTTTTAACTGCGATAACACATTTTGTTTTTGTGAAATACGGCCGCAAAGGGATAATGCAAAAGTACGAGAAGAGAAGTGAAGTATTTCTTTTGGCACAAAAGCTTTAATATGTACTTCTAATAGTACTTGTTGTGCTGAATTATGATATGTAATCTGTATGTCTCAATCGTGTATGTTTTTTTTTTGTGACAAACACGTTTATATTTAATAAGTCGTATAATCTCGAACTTGAGAGTGCAATTCAACAATATTGCTTATTTGTATGATGAAATTTAACAAACATACTTTTCTGGTTAATGTAGCATTATTGTCAAGAAATAACTCATAATCATTAAATGTACTAGTAAATCAAGCTACATATTATAATACTAGCATGGGTGAAACGGCTGCGCTGAGAATCACTGCCTGTGCTTTGTGTCTTGCGGAGCTATTTTAATTTTTCAGCCGCAAACAAAACTTGTGTTGTTACTTTTAATTATGGTTTCCTCAAGAAAAATCTCTGCTCTATCGTCTCCCTCTATTAGAATTCCTCCTGGGCATCTAGTTTTTAAGATAGAAAGGAAAATAACAAACAGAATAAATATTCTTCGGCAAAAACAAGTTTAATTTTGTACACGAGTGTAATTAATATACTTTGTATTCTTTGGTATGTTTACTAGACAGTATATTTCAGTTAAGGAACGTCGTTAGTATTCTTTGAATTGTGTAATGCGCACCCGCAGCGGCGAGTGCTTTTGCAGAGGAAATTCACCCAAAACTGAGAACTTTGCATTATGACGATTTATTCAGTTACGTCGTGCCGCGAGAGAGTTTCGTTTCGGATGCATTCAAGAATAATGTCTGTTGTTCTGTAGGAATGTAGGGTTTTAAAGGACTTTAGGGAATGAAGTGGGAGGAGGATGACGGTGTTTGGGAATCGGTCAAAATAGAAGGGTCAAAATAGAAAGTAGAATTTTTGGGCTTGGAACGGTGATTAAGGGATGAGTAAGGAATTATCAGTAAAGTTCGAATCACGGGGGTGATTACAAAAATATTAACGTCGAAAGGTCGGTACATTACAATTATAGTGTTTCAATGCTTTGTACTTTATAGAATCTGGGAATTTGTTGTTAGCTTATTATTATCAGGCAGAACATCATTTAATACGATTATTATACAGCTTCTTCAAGTTGTGAAACGTCTTTTGATTGTGATTACATTACTTTACCAAAGTATGATACATTTATTATTTTCGAAGATTTTTATTCAGAAATAGAAAATAAGAGGAATGATAAGTATACTAATATTGTGCATTGTTTACTTTATTCTCTAGATCCACTTGCAAGCAATATCTCTGCTTAAAGTAATTCTTTATATTTCTCTATAAATAATTAAGAGAAATATTATACTCCGGTAAACTTCAACCTGTAATACGCGATAAAAATTTATTCTTCGTTCGCGCATAATTTTATCTGATGCTATAATTTCATTTCTTTGTCAACCATTCTTTATTGTCTGATAACAATCTTATCCTTTCCTTCGTACGTGATTCAGAGCGGCTTGTTTCGTACGTGGATCACTGTAAATGCAGTTGCTGCCGCATAACTGTAGTTAGAAATTCTAACTGTAAATTTCGAGCAGGCATCTATGAACGCATAACAAATAATTGCTGTCGAGTCGTCGATATATCCGAGAGAGTTTCCAGCCGGTTGCACCGCCAACTTTACCGATATTTCATATTTGAAATATGCAGATACATTGTTACAACGAGAATGCATTGAGTTTTCTGATCGTGCAATCGTATTAATGACAATTACAATTTATTCTGATGTTTCTTTTCTGGCAATTGTTTTATTCTGTAGCGAAGATACGTTAACAGCTTTACAATGTGTGAGTTCTAATTGGTTTTTAAATTATACAAGTTTGTAATCGCAAAATTTTCTTTCATTTTCTATACTTATTCGAGAAAACATGAACGCTCAAATTGAATTGAATTGTTCACGTTTAGCTAAATTAGAGAAGACTGTACTATTAAGTACCATTTCGCCTCCATCCCCATCTCCTTTCCTTAAAACCTATTTAGTGGCTCCAAACAAATCGGATTAATTGGTCTGGTTTCTGTAAATGTACAGGTTCAATCTGTTATATTTTTACATAACAGATTTCATATTATATTGTTATATTTCTACCAATTGTTGAAAATTAATTTCTGTTTAATATTCTTTATTTTATCAGAAAATTAATTCAACATTGTAACATTATTGACTAAAAAATACCGTTATAAATGAAATATATCATTATGCCTTTTGACAAAATTATTCTTTATTTGATGCAGAATTTAATGCATAATTGATTATTCCGTAACGTATTATACAGAGAAAGAACTTTTGCTTTTATACGATCAAAAAATGTGGAAAACACTTTTATAAAATGTTGCAAAAATAACAGAAATCCTCTTTCAAAACTATAAAACTTGCAAAAAAAATTCTACCATAAAACGGTACTTTCAAAACGCGTTTTCGCTGTACCATCGTACGAATGAACCGCGTTGCAGTAACCTGTACCCCATAAAAACTTTCTCACCGAAACGCCATAAATTTCCGCGCGAAGTAACACGGTATACGTGACAATCGATCTTCTCCGACAGATAAAGCCTGGAAATATTAGTCGCTAAAATGGTTGGCAAATGACCGAGTTAAATATGGTTCTTCGGAAATCACGATAACGATTGCAAGCCACTCTGAATCCTATTAATTCTCCTCTGCGTCAGATCAGGCATGGCGAAATGGAAACAATAAGCGCGAAGACGTATCTTCGTTATTTCAGCAAAGAAAGAAATCTTGATGATTCGGAACTCATTTTAAACAGTGTGGATCCTAGGCGCAATGATCATAGCAATTAAAACTGAAAAATAAAAATAAAGAAGGGAGGCTATGATGGGTAAGGAGGCAAAGGCTTAAATTCGCAATCAGCAACCCCGAGTTTAAATCCTGCGTCACCTCTGGGAAATTTTTCTTAAATTATTAATTAATATACAGTAAAACCTCGATAAATGCACAGATTTTGAGGGCAAAGCAGTGCTCTTGTCGAGTACCTGTGTCGAATCTGTGTTTACATTAAGGCTCGAGCCCAGCGCGAACTTAGAAAAAGACAGATAGTAGAAGAGACAGCGAGAGTAAGCAAACAAAGTTAGCTGCTCGAAAGTATCGACGAAGCATTGCTAATGCAACAATAAACTTGTTTATTTATTAATTTTTCTACATGTAACTTTTTCGGATATATTTTTGAGATTCTTCTGATTGAAATGATACGAAACACGATATAGTTTGAATTCTGTAAATAGTAAGTCAATTTATTAAGTATTAAGTAAATATAATTCAAATTATATCGTGTTTGGTATCATTTTAATCTGAAAGATCAGAAAAATAATACGCGGCAAATAAAGAAGAAGGGAATCTATGACGTGCAAGATGACAAAGGCGTAAACTCGGAATCAGTAACCCCTAGTTTAAATCTTCCCTCACCCCTGGGAAATTTTTCTTAAATTGTTAATTAGTAGTATCAGTATCAGTTTACCCTGATGAAGCTAGCTGAAATGCTGGCGAAACGTCGGAATTTTCAAATTTCCCAACGCGGCTTTAACCCGAAAAACGCTAACCATGGTATACCTGTTAATTAGTATATTATAATCTCGGTGGTCCTACACTCACTTAAATTGATAAATCCTAGGCGAAGTGATTATAGCAGTTAAAACTAAAAAATACGCGAAAGAGAATAGAAAAAAGAAGGGAGGAAGGCTATGGTGGGTAAGGAGGCAAAGGCGTAAACTCGCAATCGGTAGGCTCTAGTTTAAATTGTCCGTGACGTCTGGGAAATTTTGCTTAAATTATTAATTAGTATATTATAGCCTCGGTGGTCCTACACTCGCTCAACCAGTTAATTGCATCCGACGTGTATACACGTCAATCCAAAGCTCCATTGCGGTATCCCTTTTAACACTGCATTGTTCATTTCTCGTCGACGAAAAGTGTAATCCATCTATGCTTTGTCTCCCTCAGTTCGTAAAATTCATAGCTGGAGCATTTGACCTGCGCTCGACGTGCATTTGCGTCATTGCTTGATTTTAATTCTGCATTCCGTGAGGGATTCTTAATTCTAAATTCCGCAGGTAACTAGTTAAAACAGTAGATCCTAGAAATGACCGTAGCAATTGACGGACTATGGAGTGTATGGAGATAAAGACTTGAATTTATAATGAGTGGGCTCGAGTTCCAAGCCCGCCTCAACTTTGCGTATTCGAATTAGAATTTGGACCTGCTAGTCGAAAGTACGAGCCTTAATCAACATAGCTCCTGGGAGTAATGATTAATCGATGATAGTGCAGGACAAGCGAACTGGATCGCGAGAACCGGACCTCCGACTGATGCACGAATGATATCGTGGTTTGGAAACCGGCCAAAGGTTTTCATCGATTCGCTATGGCAGTTCTTTTTTTTTATTTTAATCGTTCACTGGATCGAGGAAATGGAGAGCCAATTTAAATGTACCGGAAAAATAAAAAAATGTGCAGCGGACAGCGATGAAATGAATATAACGGATTCTTTGGCGACAATTTATGCAATGGTATTCAACAATTCGCTGATATTTTAAATTAATTTTAATGGCGACATACCGATGTAAAACAAGAACAAATGAAGGGAATTACTTTCGCTTTTAACACTTCCATTCTTTAATTGTCACTGATAGCAGGAATGAAGATCCAATGTAAGATAAATGAATTCAACGTTTCGTGTGTGAAAATTCATGCAAAAAGAATGTTTTGATCTTATTTGTAAAGCGGTAGGTAATTAGCTGGATGATACGAATCTGGAAAAAAGAAAATTTCGAATCTCTACGTAACGTGCAGCGTGTTTCTTCGTATCTCGCTAATTTATTTACGTCTCTAAGGGTGTTTAGCCTCTTAAGCGACACCATCCCCTTTCATTAGCCTTTATTTTCATTCATTGTCTCTACTCGTCACGATTCCATTGACACCAGCAAACCGAGATTTGTTCATTGATGGTAAATAATTCGTAGCCAAAGCACAGTAAGCTATGGAACTAATCGAAGTTTTTAATCTACAATATAAATGTCTTTATAAAATACCTTAAATTATTAATATTTAATTATTCGGCATTGGTATTTGATGAAGTTTTGAAAAGAAGACTTTATATTCTCAGTTTTGAGTATCGTAGATATTGGGTCACAATTATCTACGTACGGGCCGTTAATTTGAAAGTGGTGCAAGTCCCTTTGTTCTTATGTTGCGATATTTGAGAGTTCGCACAGAACCTTTCATTCCATAAAATGTAACAGTTGACCTTTTTTTGACGAAATAATTATAATATTTCATTCTACTTCCTTTGCCATTTGAAACGCGAAAAGGAGATACTTATGTTTAGATAAAACTAACTTAAATACGGATTCCTCAAAAATGGACTCATCCCGCTTTAAAAAATAACAGCTCATACTATCATCAGTAATTTATTATACAATAATATATATTATAAATTTACTATATCATAAATATTATTATTGTAATATGCTGTACGATAAATCATATCCATATTTTTCATTGGCAAAACGATCTGTCAACATCATTCAGACAATTTTTCAAGAATCTTGATAGGCTCTATAAAATATAGTGCCATAATTTCCTACGGCACACCCAATAAAATTTCTCATAAACCCATCAACATCCCTAAAAACTGATAATCTCTCTAATCCATAAAAAAGTATCTTCCAATCATCAATTTTTATTTTCAATCCTTAACACTAAACCTACCGGCTTTATATCTGCTATATTGAAATATACGAAATATGTACTTCGGAAAATGAGATTTGAAGAGGTGCAAAAGATGGTCGGTTAAGTAATGTTTGTTTTATACGATAGACCTAAAATATTTACTGAATGGCTGCCCAATCAATTTGGGGAATTTTTAGAAAAAAATCAGAAAGCGGTCATTTGACCGCCATGGTAGGTTTAGTGTTAATACCTGCTCATACGACAGTAACAATCATAAAAATCATTGTTACACACGGCATATCGTTTACGTTCCCCAAAATCCTCATAAAGAACTCTCTCATAACAAAAATAAAAATTTCCTACATACTTCATTCCCCCAATGTCCGAATTACGGCCACGAACTAATATTTCAATGCACTCGGAAGAGCAGGAGTTAAATTTACCGCGCAAAAATTCGAATCTATCTCTCATATCTCTCCATCGAGTGGATCCAAACGAAACGATGATAAAGAATCGTCGATGTCGCTCGTTCCTCTTTTTTTTTTCACTATCATCACTGGAAATGGCAATGATTAATCGATAACTCCGTAGAACGATTAAAATAGATCCCGGGGAGGGGATTTCGGGGGCGATACGTTAGCGGAATCACGATTTGGAGGGCCGCCAAAATTCACCGGCTTCATCCACGCGGAGAACGAAAAGCCCCGTGCATCGACGAGACACCAGGAAGGATTGAAATAGGCAATTAGTTGGACGATACGGATTTGGAAAATCCTTCGTAAGTGAGAGTTAGTCACGGCTCGTTCCGCTTTCCTTCTCTCCTTTTTTTCATTTTAATAGACACGACCGTAAAGGAAAATCCGTTTAACGGGACCACTGCTCGATCTCTGCGTCATGCAGCCATGATGTAACTCCGATTCGGAATCTCCTCGTTGTTTTCGATGATTTCCCGAGGATTCCGCACTTTTTTCCCTTTTTTTTTAGGTATCTTGGAATAATTGGCGGCTGGGAAATAATGGGAGTTGAAACATTACGATGAGTTAAACGAGGGAATTACTTGAAGGAATTGGACTTTACCGGGTAAAATAATGAGTGGAATGGTAATTTACGCTTATTGATAGGAGTGATGGTATTTCAGTGTAGGGAATTTACGTTTTAGAATTAGATGTTTTTGTGCATACTTTGATGTTGGTGAAACAAAGATTTTTATATGGCCATTTTGGGTGACGCTTGGGTTTAGTTTACTTTCGAAATGATTTAGTCAGGGTCAATTTTTTATTTCTTCTTGTAAAGAACACCTATCGGAGATTTTCCAACATGCTACAACGTCTGTCTATTATTTATTTTTATAATTTTTTAGAACCGGGGATTTTGAAGTAGTCCCGGTAGAAACCAGACGATGGAAATTTGAACTAAGTCCGGCTATTTGCGAAAGCCCGCCTTTTTCCCCGGTGACAATATAAACTTTGTCACTAACACAAAGCTAAAATTATCCCAATAATCCGTAGTAAAATGTAATTTGCTGAATTTTATAGACTTAACGTTAAAATGGTCAAGCAAAATTGACAAAATTCAGTATCCATCCTATATAAAAAATCTATTTCACAAATTTCATTTCTACTTCGCTGAAATGTCCCCTTAAAGACATCCGCGACATTGTTTCCTCGGCTCTGTGGTAGTAAATTTTCTCGCAATTTGCAGCAATTTAAGACCAACGCGATTTATCATCGCCTTTAATAACTGGAATTCCGATATACTGCCAAAGATGCGTATGCCAAAATTACTATACCGCATACCAACTTGTGAATTATTATACCCGATTATAATTAGATTGAGTTATAATAGAAAATCTCTACGATAAACGAAAGAGTAACACGTCTTCGCGTTCTCACTTCGTTCATTACTCAACAGTGGCATAATAACTCTCTTTACTGTACGATAATGGGTAGAATTCTACGTGATATTTGAAGAACAGCCAGAAATTGTGTGTGCAAAAACGTTTGGATGTAATATAAATACACGGTATGTATATAGAGTGGTAGAAAATAATCGAACGGACTTAAAACTAGAAAATAATGGTAGAACAGTGGTTCTCAAGCGGAACACTCATGCTTCGTGAAGTCACTTTAACCTTTTCGAGGCAGATTTTTATATTTGATTTGAAACAAGGTGTAACAAGTTTTTACTAATATTGTTGTGCCGGGCAGATTCACCACACCACATTTTTATATAAGAATGGGTCCTTTATTATGAAATTACAACGATCCGCAGATAAACAGACACGAGATTCTTTTCTCCAGCGCAGTCTCCTCCAGACTCTCCTTTCTTTCTGCTGGGTTCCTGTTAAACGTTGTCCTGGATACAATCTTCGACTCTCGACTCTCGATATCTCGAGGAATACACCTGTTAACTTCTCGACGCCAGCTTCGTTTCATCGTAACAATATTTTGGATGTAAGATAAGCCTGTTGAACACGATAATTAGATGGTGCTGTTGAAAACTATCGAAATTTAAAAATTTGGAAGTGGGACGTATTACCCAACAGCTTTTTATAATAATAAAATAAATCTTTATTAATTCCAGTTTTACAGCCAAGAAATAGACTCGGTTTACAAAAATAGTTATTTAGATATAATTTAATAGTTATTCAGATATAACATATTACTTAATACATAATACTATGTACCGAATACAAAATCTGTCTGCCCCATCTATTGCGCTTATCAGCGGTTAACTATTTATTGCTTACATATCACATATCTTAGCCATTTTTCTACCTTCACATTTTGTCTTCTTTCAACGACTTTTCTAACGTTATATTGCCTCTTTCAAACTCTACACAATCCTCCAAAAGGTGTTTCAGGGTCTCCGGTTCCCGCTCACATATTCTGCATTTTCTCTCCTCTGCGTCCGCCCAGTATATACATGTTGTTTTTCTCCAGATTCCCGCACCTTGCTCTGGCCATCATCTTCTGACATCCTCCTCGTCTGTTTTTCTCTAATTGTAAGTATTCCGGCTTGCCAGTTGTCCTAATATGTTTGTACCTTTCGTTGTATTTCGCTTTCCTAATTTTGCTGTCTTGTTCCTGGTATTGCACTTCTCTGTCCCTTTCTACCAGTACTTTCTTTACGTCTGTCCCCAGATACCTTAGAATCTCCAGCCCTGCTGGGCTTTAACTATTTCCTTCAAAGAATTTTAATCTTTTCTGACTGTTTTTCATCAGCTTTTTATATTGGGATTATATATCCCAGCAGTTCTCAAAACTAGTAAAATAAATATCTGTAGTATTTAACCCTTTGCGGACGGAGACTTTTTTGAGTGTTAAGAGATAATCATTTATTTGGCGATCAAAAACTACCTTTTTATCCGAAAGTGCGAGTGTTAATGTATCCGCATTATACATTACTATTTGCACAATCATATTTCAACGGTTATATTTCAATTTTTCAATTCTAATCGTGTATACATGCCTCGATAAACTATAGTCAGATTGTTTCTCAGACCGCATATATGCGTCAGTAGTCTTCAAAGGGTTAATATTATTTATTACATGAACATAAGAATATAGATAAAAATGAAATACAAATTATTAATGAAAGCACACCGATAAAGAACAAAAGAAATGAAGAAAACATACTCTCGTCGCATTTATTTTCGCATTCGCCGTACACACACACCACTCACACTCATTCCTCACTCATTACATATCTTTTCAAATTATATTACATGTTATTACATATTGACATTGTTGTTATGATAGGCCGTAAAGCGGTTATTACAAAGACCAATTCTGCAAGTAGAACAAACAGTAGTAATTCTCTTCTCGACACCATATTTGTACATCTTTTTGGGAAAATATATCCAAGCAGTTTAAATGAACATTAGTTTGGGATATATTGTCCGGTTAGTCTCTGAAATAAAATTCGATCTCAATTCTTTGAATTAGAACAATTTTTATATTAACAGCAGATCTGCCAAGATGATCGAAAGGACTTGTTCACAATTTTTTATAAAAGTTCCTGTAATTTTTAGCACTGCTCCCTTGTCCATTTTCTACATCTGTCATACAGTTTGAGGTGATAAAGGTGATCAAGATATTTGCCTCTTGGATTTCTTTTTCTCTAATGTATTTTTCTGAGATTTATAAATATATCGAATTAATCGTCCGTAGATCAAGCGTCAATAAAAGATGTAATCTAGCTTTCAATGTGTAGAAGTCCGTATATAGAGCTTAGCGTGAGAAGATAAATGAAGTATACACTTCTATATTAAAAATGTAAAAACGCATTTAAATATATTTAACCCTTTGAGGACTAGTGACGCATATATGCGGCCTGAGAAAAAATTTAATTATAGTTTATCGCTGCTTGTATAAACAGTTAGAATTGAACAATTGAAATACAACCGCTGAAATATGATTAAACGAGTAGTAATTTATAATGTATACACGTTAACAATCTAACTTGCTGATGAAAAGGTGGTTTCAAAAGGCAAAATAAATAGTTATTTTATCAATATTCAAAAATGTCTCCGTCCGCAAAGGGTTAATGATTAACATAAGGAAACATGGAATAGAAGAATTATTGATCGTTATAACAGAAACATCACAGACAAGGCCTACTACAATATTTCAATGGCATGCATCTTTTGTCGTTTCACGCCAGATTCAACTCTCCAACGCAATGCAACTAAAATACAATATTCTTGTGACACCAATTGCATATACCAATTAACAAAAAATTATACCTGCATATTCGTAACACTTTATCCTTCGATAATAACAAAATTTCCCGCTTTTGTTCACTTCCCTCGATCGAGAAAAAAAAAGAACAAATCCGATCGCTGGAGGTAGCAGGAAAACTGTATTAAAAGGGTAACGGTATTACCGAGTTTTCCATATTTGTCTCTGCACAGTGAAACCGATGGAGATTATTTTAAGTGGATTACTCACGGTGCATATGCTTGAAATAATTCCAGGAAATTATGTATTAAGATTATCTAAATACCGTCCAGCGAACTTCGTCTATCGCAACGAAGCGATAAAAATAAATTCGTGCTAATGCGCGAAATGTGCTATCGATCCGTTCTAATCGTCCGACATTTCACTTGTCAGTCATATTACATTTATGTGCCACGATAACACTTGCAGTAAGCGTATTATCAAACTGTTTTAACATCTCGACAGGTGAGAAGTATATTTCGGTCGAGGATTGTGAAAACTACCCTAAATAATTTACCCCGTTGTCATTGCTTCCAAGCTTCTGGAATTGCTGTTTTAAAATGCTGAAGTATAGAATAATGTCTCTGCGTGATATCCACACAACTGTGGAGTTTGACAATTCAAGCTTGACGGGAGTAGTTGAACTAAATATTCGTTCATTATAACATGGTAGAATGGGGCTGCTGTTTGGTAAAGAGATAAACGTTCAGATTGGCAATTAGTGGGTGAAAGTCCAAATGCAGCTCGTCGTTCCTGAGAAATTTTTCCTATAATTATTAATTAATATATCGATAGTCTCGGTGGTTCGGAACCTATTTAAAACAATAGATCTTAGGCAAACTGACAATAGCCGTGGAAAAACTATGGTGGATAAGCAGGTTAATGCTCAGATTAGCAATTAGTGGGTCAAAATTCAAATGCTGGTCGTCGTTCCTGAGAAATTTTTCCTATAATTATTAATTAATATATCGATAGTCTCGGTGGTTCGGAACCTATTTAAAACAATAGATCTTAGGCAAACTGACAATATCCGTGGAAAAACTATGGTGGATAAGCAGGTAAATGCTCAGATTAGCAATTAGTGGGTCAAAATTCAAATGCTGGTCGTCGTTCCTGAGAAATTTTTCCTATAATTATTAATTAATATGTCTCGGTCTTTGGGAATCCGCCTAAAACTGTAGATCCTATTATTAGACAAAATGACTGTCGCAGTTGAAGGACTATGGTGGATAAGGAGATAAAGTCTCTGAATCGCAATTAGAGGGCCTGAGTTCAGGTCACCCTTCGCCACCTCTGGCAGAGGTTAATATCAGGATATTGTGGTGGAGCTTCTATATATGCTGCCTTATGATATATTGGGTTGGCAAGAAAGTAATTTCGGTTTTCGTCGATAGCTAATGTTACGTTTGTTTTGAAGGACTTCTGACAATGTTATCATTTTTTGCTTCTGAAAATTGAAAGTTGTCACCTTTGGCAGGATTTAGAAACAAATTCTGCTTCATTTTGTTTGCAATTGTTAGTTTAGCGTGAATTTTAATATGGAGTGCAAAAACGAACATTTTCGACATATTTTAATTTGTCATTACTTTTTTATACAAACCACATCGAAAGCTGAATTGTATCAAACATAAGTTATGCTGTCAATTTGGTGGGTGTTGTGTAGTTAGAGCTGCTTCCAAGGAACCAAATGATTAATTCGAATGTTTAGTCTAAAATCGCACCTGGCTCAGTTTTTTGCTGATAATGACCAGAATTCCTATGAGAGCGGAATCATAAATTGGTCTAAAAGATGGCAAAAGGTCATCGAACAAAATGGAAAATGTATATTAAAGTTCATCCTTTGTTAAAAAAAAATTAAGTTTCATTTCATATTACAAAACCGAAATTACTTTCTTGCCAACCCAATAATATCCATGCTACATGTATGCTTTGGATCATTATCGTGCATAAAGATAAAATTATCTTTAATGCCCAATTTTTCTGCACTGGCAGAAAGATTCCGAGTCAAAACGTCAATATAAACCCGGTGGTCAAACTCGTTGTTTATAAAAAAGTAGTTAATAAACTACAATTTCACAATATATAATTCGAAATTAATCGGTGTACGAATACTTTCTACACCCACTGTATATGCGTCCGTAGTGCTCAAAGGGTTAAAGACTGATAACACATAGAATCACCAAATTATTTTTTCCAACATTAACATGTACCACCAAAAAACGCCACACTTATTCAAACACTCCGATCAACCAGTCCAACCAAACTCCAAATAAAACAGCATCTTCCCTGCTCGATATTTCAAACAACAATAAATAAGTCACCGAAAGCATTCACCATTGTCCAAAAAGCTCATTGAAATCTCCAACACAGCACACAATTAATCCGTTGAAAACATTGTCCCCCGAATTATTCAATACTTCTTCGAACCGACTTTCGTAAAAGGCAACATATGCGAATCAAAGTGATTCCCGACGCACGTAGATGCCTGTACATTTCCCTGATTCGAGCGCTTTACGATTTCTCAGAAACGAGAGGCGAACCAAGTGCATACGGTACTGCGACGCGAGTTTCGCGTTTGCACGTTTGCACGTTTGTCATTCTGCCAGAAATCCGTCGTCCTTTGTTGCGCCGAATGTTACGCGTTGCATAGGTCTGCATGCACGTATAGAGTGCATCGCAATTACGGTAACCGAAGGGGCCAGAGCAAGGAGGATCCGTGCCAAGCGAAGGTGCAACAAACGGACTTTCATTAAATAATGACGTCAATCGTAAAAACGTGAAAAAAAATCCCGGGGTTTCGTTGTCGAGGTTCAGTTTCGTATCACGTTGAATTTGCATTTTATTTGCCATAAAATTTCACGGTCATGCGTTGACGCTGAAGGCACGTATGCGAAGAGATACGCTTTCCGGGATTTTACAAGAAATGAATGGAAAGGTACTTTAACGTTGTATGTTTCGTTTATTAGAAATTGAATATTTTGTTGGAAATTGCATTAGGTGTGCAAGTAAGTTTGGCAATATATTTATCTTACAATGAGCCGTTCAGTGCACAAATCGATTAACTCCATAAAACCTAAATCGGAGAAACGTGATGAAATAGTATACACTCCTTTTCAAAATTCCCTCCAAAATATAAATACAAATAAGTGTTGTAGAATATATAATCGCATTTAGCTTTCCTCTAACGAAGTACAATATGAATAAGGTGGAATAGCCTTGGAATTAATTAGATTGACTTCTGAATTCAATTATTTATTATTCGATGGCCAAACAAACTTCGTCATTTAATGGTGTTAATCGTTATTATTATGAAAATTTATTCTAAACGTACAAAGTTAGGATTCAATCAAGTGCTTTGGACTTAAATTTAAAAAAATTCAAAAAGTGGAGTTAATCGATTTGTGCACTGAGCGGCACAATTAGTACTCCTAAGTTTCGTTGAGCAGAACTTCGACTTGAAATTAAACAGCTTCACGAAATTTATGATATTTTAAAGCAGCAATCTTTACTTTTATCAATATTTCAATGTTTATTATACACAGCTATTTGTGAGAGGGTGTCATTTTGGCCAGAACATTGTAGCCTCACTTTCCAATCTTTAATGAATCTGATCATTCGTTCTTAGTTTGACTTGATTTAATTTCACTCTAACTTATTCTGAATAGAAATTGCCGTACAATAAACCCAAGAACAGACAAAGTGATCTTGAAACTGTTATTCTTGCGGATCTCGGCCAGCAGATCTAGGCTGTACTGTAGAACTCATAATTTTTCCGAAAAGATAGGAAAACTGATAGAATATAATGCAGAATATTTTTATTAATTATTTTCCATAACGTTATGTAGTTACATTGAAAATGAAGCTTTAAGGCTACGTAAAAGGACGCCGCACTTGTTTGTGCACTTGTTATCCAACTTCACACTGCACGTATGCACATTTCAAAGACACAATGAAGTTTAATTTCGGAACTGCCAATTAAATTTGGAGTGTAAACCATATGACAATTATGAATTTTACAATTAATGTATTGTGATAGCACAATCCTTAAACAATGGATGTTGATGCCAAACTCGAAAATCGCCTAAAAAGGCACCGAACCTATTTGGTCACCTAATATTATGGAGTGAGAATTGGTTTTAAATGTTTCTACAAACGATGGTTGGCATGACAATAGTGTTGTGTTTAGCGTTTATTTCGTTTGGGGAACTTAATCGCA
The DNA here is from genome assembly GCA_963989415.1 of Cerceris ruficornis. Taxonomy (NCBI): domain Eukaryota; kingdom Metazoa; phylum Arthropoda; class Insecta; order Hymenoptera; family Crabronidae; genus Cerceris; species Cerceris ruficornis. The sequence goes on from OZ022527.1 coordinate 5,963,658, forward strand.
GATTATTGTAATCTGATTATTCGAAGGGAAATTTAAATAAACAGTATGACCAGCATATGAATTGGTTAGTCTGTTTTGGCATTAATTCAGGTGCAGGATTTGTGCAGTTTTATTACAGATTAATATAATAAATATAGCGTTTTCTTCATTGGCATTATTAACACTAGAACTACCACACAAGTCAGAATGACTATTACACAATTTTTTCCAAAAATTCTCCAAGTTTATAGGAGAATCATAGAATAATTATTCTACGTCTATCTTATAAAATATAAATTACCAAATCGATCATCTTTTCCACCTTTTAATTCTCCTTTTTTCAAAATACTTATTTAATATTTTTAAATATAGTAAACTTAACTTTAGAACTATTGAAACTTTATTCTCAAACTTGACAAATTTCCTTTGCAATAAGAGGCTCCTAAACGAAACTTATTTATTGTTCCAGATAATTATTTAAGATTTAAGATTCATATTTGCCAATTTCCCATTGCACAACTAATCTTACAAAATGAAGAGATTAAACCGATCAAGTTTCTTGCCTCCTTCGTTCCTTTCCTTCTGAAATATTTATCTAGTAACTTTAACACATTCGCGGACGAAAATGCTATAACATCCATTTTCATCGTAACGCAGAATGACATGAATGCTATAGCATTCATGTCATGCCAAATGATAAAGCCAATTATAATTCATTTAATTTTATATAACCTTATTTTTTTGTAATTATTATGCAGTTTAAAGTGATGGCCAAGTGATTCATTGAGTATTTCCATACTATTTTATTTTTTCTCTGTGTAGTTAGAAGTGTAACTTTTGTTAGAAGTGTAATACTTGACTGTCTATTTTTGCAGCTCACTGAAATTTTTACTGTCCAAGATCGTGTTAATTATACTGAATTAATCGTCGGTGGTTCTAGTGTTAAACAGAAGAAACAGTATTTCAATGGAATAAAAAGCAGATAAGCAGAGCATAAATTCTATTAATTTATTCATGACGGAAGCATTCAATAAAATACGAATTTCATCAAATGCCTCCACGTTAAAGCCTTCCCGTATTCGCACAGAAGCGAGAATTTTTACAAAATGAGAAGCTATTATATTACGTGGAACAGAAAGGAAACGATCGCACAAAGGCGGCAAATAAGCGAATAGCTGGAATAGAATGTGAAAGACGCAGGATTACGAGAGTTGAACTTTCTTGTTGGTGATGTATCTCTTCCTGGAAACACTCTACAATGTACCGGCGACTGTTTCCACTAGATGAAGTCATTGGAATGACGTTTACCTTATTTTCTTTTCCCTCATCTTTTAAAAGCGAGATAAACACTCTGCTTCCTCGTGTGTGTTTTCCGTTAGGAAAAATTTCTATCGATGCTGCGAAACGCTGGCGAATGATTGTTTCATTGCGTTCGATTTAATTGCGTTTCATTGATGGTATTAATTTTAGATGTCTTCTTTTTATGCCGTAGAACATTTAATTTTATCAATTTTGTTGCAGCATTGAGGATCGAAGTTTGCAAGGATTGAAAAATCGAAATTTTTTTGTTTAAAGTTGTCATGAATATTGCATACGATTTCCATGCACAATAGTTGAATGCAAATTTCTTTATTCAGCTTTTAAAAGCAAGCTAAATAGTCTTCTTATTCCTCTGCCATAGTGAAAAAATATTACGTCTCTAACTAAGAATTAACATAGATTTTTTAAATGCAATGAGAATCTGTTAATTTAGATGACGGCGACATACTTCAGTGGATATTATCGATTTACAAATTCTTGAATTATTTTAATCAGTCGGAATAATAATTATTAATGGTCGTGACGCATTTAATGCAGTTTTTTTGGAATTAAATTAAAATTCTGACTGTGTCGTCACTCATTCTGATTTCATTTTCTATTACACACAGTGCAACGATTATTAATGCTGGATCTACCGAGGTGGACAAAATTAATTATTCTGATCTTTTTTCAAAATACCTGCAAAATTCTTAAGACTGTTTCTTTTTCAATTTTCTACGTCTATCTTGTAGACTGCAATCAGTTAAATTGATCAAGTTCTTTTGCCTCCATTATTTATCTTCCTCTATTTTATTTATTAGACCTTTTTGAATATATTGGATTGATTGGTGAAAGATTTAGTGTTAAATTATAAAAAGAAAAGATACACAGTTTCCACTGTCTATCGCCATTACTTTTAATTGGATTTAACGTCGCATCGTTTAAAGGCACGTGGTTATTAGAGACAATAAAATTAGCATTGAAAGAATTCTGACGATTGGATTCATAATTTATGAAAGAACGGAGAGTCATTTGCAGTTCTTTGAATACCTTGGACATTTCTAAAGAGATCTAACGAGTTTCTAGAGATCGGAAGAAATTTCTCAATTTCTCAGTCCGTCTGTTTACGAAGTCTTCCGGTTATCGTCCCCGGAATGTCGCAAATGCTAGCAAAAAATCGTTTCGTCGGGAGTAATAAACAGAATTTCGCAATAACGCGCGTAACGGAGCATGATGTAAATGAAAAACGACGATGACTCATTGCAACTGGTATCGCGAAACCTTTACTGGAACGATCGTGTTAATTCGGTGAACCGTGAAACTTTCGAATTAAATTTTACGATGCGTCGTTAATATTGCAATTATAGACATTACAGAAATAAATCGTAGCTTTTTTAGCACTTTTTTATCGATACGAAATATGAAATTAATTTACTACAATTATACATAGCGTTCGGGCATTCCTTTAACGTTCAAATATCAGTTTCTGCTGCTGTGGAGTATTACGAAGTTTCCTAATTAAATATCTAAATAACATTTCAATTAGTTGTCGAACTATTTGTCGAAAAAGGTGTACGTGTGTCGTCACTTTTTTTTATCCTGCTTAATGAACGAGCAACGAATTTTCTGTGATTTCACTGCAAGATTAATTTTCCTCATTAACTTACATATTAACGATATTTAACCGATTGAGCGATAGTTAATATATTGTATTAGTAGTTTATGATGGTTTTTCAAATAATTATTCATAATTAATTTTATACTTAATTAAATTACACTTTGATATCTATGCCAATTCAATTATAAGAGGTTAATATTCACTGAAATTAAAACCTTGTTGTTTTATTCGTGGAATAATAGTTTTCAAGCAAAAAGGAATCATTATCATTAATTTATAAATATGAGACTTTCATATAAGTATAATACTATACATGATACGTGCACATTCTAACTAATATTTTATTGCATTTGCAATAAATATTGCTAGCGAATGAAGGCATCCTGGAATTTAGTTGGAAAAACTCTTCAGTATATTTTCAACCCTTTATATTTACATTGTCTGTCTACCGTAATCAGTTATTTACTTTCTTTTATTCTTTTTTGCTCGTAATAACAACAGTTATACATTGTAATTTTCACAACTTAGCATTTTTAAATTGCTTAGCATTACTTAGCATTTTAATTATTACTTCATTATTACTTAGCATTTTAATTTAATAATTTTAATTATTACTTAGCATTTTAATTACTTAGCATTTTTTTTTATTGAAAGTCTTTACCACGATCCAGCATACACTTTGTAAGATTGGGTCGGAGAAAAAGTTTCGTTGTATTTTAACACTTTAATGGCCGCACGTCTACGCAGTTAAACTTCGCCAGGGATCGGCAATATTTTTATAGTTCTCTTATATTTCCTAATTTTAATTACTTTTATATTTCTTAATCATCACACAGCGAGTGTGTTACTAAGCAATAACCGTCGCAGTAACACCACACTCATGTAGCGTGAGCGGCCATTAAAGTATTAACGCAAAAGTGAAACAAGTTTTTTACCCACAACAATTTTACGGCGTTAATTTTAGCTTTTCGGCAAAAGCGGCAAAATGTGGTGGAACAGAACGTTGCACATTTGGTTTATAAAAGTTCAATTTAAAGTATGAAAGTTTGTTTCACTTTTGCGCGGAAACACGAAGAAACTTTTTTCCCGGCCCAGTATTTTAATTGTCTTCAAAGATTTACTTCAATTTTTCTAATAAAATGTCCAATTCTCTAGGAACTTTATACAACAAGCGTCATTCATACGGCGTTAACATAGACATTGAAACATATTGCAAGAAACAATTTCTAAATTGACGAACACAAAACTTATTAAAATCCCCAGCATCGTTAATTACTTCGGTAATACATATTCAATAAAATCTCAAAAAGCAAAAAGAGAAACGATTCGAACAATCCCGAAAACAAACGGGCCAACGGAGATGAACGAGCCGATGAAACAAAGAGGAACAATCAATTTACGAGGTGCATTCTCCGCAACAATGCACTCGTTAATCAATAACGCCGATAGGCAATATTCGTTTCCCATTCGCGTTAGTTCTCAATCCTCCCAGCAAATCGTTGTCCCATTAACATCACCGTATCGTCCATTGTTCAGCAATTTTCCGGCCTAACGATTCCAACCGTTTCACGTTTCGTATCTTCGGAAATAAATCTCTCTGGCATTTATAAGTTGCACTTCGCACTGACAAAATTCTCGCGCGCATATTCCTATGACTGTAAACACGGCCACATCGTGAGTCAACAACGCGATTAGAATTTCATATTAAACGAGACGATCCATGGCGTTGGTAAACGCTACGTAAACAAGTCGTTGCGAGTCTCTGATTCATTTTCATTGTGATTAATTGCACCAGTTGCTGGCAGACCGATCGGTGATAGTAAACGATGGCGAACGACGTCAATGGAAGGCGAGAGTATGTCGTGAAGAGAATTTTTTACTGTTTGTTGTTGTTGCTTGTGTCGGCAGATTTTTCCATTAGAATTCAGCATACATTCTGTCACATAAATACCGGGACTCGTTCAATAAAACACAAACTACTGGTCCAATCATCGAAATTTATTTTGTCGCCTTCATAACAGACCCCGTTTAACACTAGAACTACAAAACCAGTCAAAATGACTGGTACCAGATTTTTCAAAAAATTATCGAAGTTCATACGAGCGTCATAGAATAAACATTCTATGTCCATCTCAAAAAACACAAATCACCGAGTCGATCATGTTTTCCGCCTCCTGATTCCTCTCTTTTCAAAGTACTTATTTAATATAACAAAATACAATAGATTAAAGCTGGTAGTTCTAGTGTTAATGAGATACACTTATGTCAACGAATAATTCAATCCTCGAGACACGTCTCATAGGAAATTTCTGGCATGGTTTTGAAACTTCTGCGAATTTTGTTTTATGGCTACAGTGGACGCAAAACATCTTCCGCGAAGTGGTGATTTCAGTTTGGAGTATAAAAAAAGAATCACAGAGGACCATATCTAGCGAATACGGTGCTTGTTCGCTGACATTTGTTAACTTTTTTGTCAATCATTCTCGTACAAGGATCGATGTGCGGGACCGTGCATCTTCGTGGTGCAAAATCCAAGAATTGTTTTTCTACAACTTTGACCTTTTTCCGCGAATATTCTCTCTGGAATGTCTCATAACGCCCTGATAATATTGTTTATTGATTGTTTGCCACTGCTGAAGGAATTCCGAGTGAACCACACCAAGATAGTCAAAAGAAACAGTCAGTCGACGACGTCGAAGATCGACCGGAACGAGGCAAATCTTCAGCCACTTCTCGGCCTTCTTTGAATGCCTTGTATCACTCGTATGCTCGTGTTTTCGACAAAGTTGACTCACTTTGAGCTTTTAGCAACATTGTCAACGATTCAGCACAATAAATTCCGGTGATAGCCCGAAATTTAGGTAAACTCTTTGTTCGATATTTTGATTCACTTTGAGAATCGCACAGCACAATTGAGGTCAACTAGTTTAACCGAGAACCGTAAACAAAGGGGCCCACAGATTGTACCAAAACTCTACGTGAAAATTAGGTAGAATGATTCCAACTTACAGCAAAAAATCTGTTTTCGTAGCCTTTGCGCGGACTTTTTAAATGGACAATTCAAGATATTTATTTGGTAGAATGTATACAGTATAATAGAGAAGATCACAGCATGAAATTACCTTTCAAATTTTGGTGTAAACAATCTTAGAGTATTTATAAATTGAAATATCAAGGTAACAGATGTGGGGTATTTCGTATGCAATGTGAGTAAATGTGAGTAAAGATATTGTGGACGTTGTGGATGTATTGTTTTTTTTACTTTTTCTAAATGAAAGTGAAATTGAGGTGGTACTTTAAGTTGTAATGGGAGACGCTGATACTTTTGTGGGAGATATGTTTCGAAAGGGTATTCAAGCACTAATGGAAAATGTCTATTGTTACATAGCGTAATGAAACTTTAAATATAATATTAAAATACAATTAGAAGCAGGCTAATAATTTATTTACTGTTAATAGCCGCATGAACTTGTACTTGTTTTATTTAACACTAGAACTATCGGCGTTAAAACTGTTATATTTAAATATAAGTAAATACTTTGGCGAAAGAAGTGTGAAGAGGTGCAAAAGATGTTTAATTTAGTAATTTATGTTTTACAAGATAAAAGTGGAATATCCACTGTATGGCTCTCCTATAGATTTGTGCTATTTTTCTAAAAAATTCGGAATCAGTCATTTTGACTGGCTTGGCAGTTCTAGTGTTAATAATCGTGTGAATTTCTGCTGCCTGGGACCGCGCAATTATAATGTTGTCATAATTGCTTATTATTATGCTTTTCTTCTTTAAGCATATAAAAAAATACGCATAAATAATGGTAGCCCTTCCTGCCTTCAAAAAGACAACAATTTTGGAATTCTTGGCATGTACTTTTGCAAAATTGTCAATTTCATAACTCAAACGTACGATCTTCAACTTACTTAAGTCTTTAGGTCTGTAGATTTTAGATCAAAGACTTAGTATGTAGAATTCAAATTTCCGACGATCAAAAGCTTAAGAATTTAAGTTTTAAAAAGAGAGAGTGAGAAAGAGAGAATGTAGGAAAAGAATGTTGTAAAGTAAGATAGATATGAAAAGAGAAAGGGTTATTGTTAACCAAATTCAAAATTCCATGGCTGCAAGGCTGAATTAAAGATTATAATGTATATTACAATCTTTATTACTTTCACCTAGTTCAAATATTTGCATTCGCGCTTAAAAAATAAATGTAGCTTTCGTACCAAAAGTTGCCACTTCTAAACAAAAATCGATCTCGATATTTTTAAACTTTATCAATTAACAAATACACGCTTTCCTTTCCAACAGACTGAATAATTTAATTGACCTATCGACTCGAACAATGGCCAATTTTACCGAATCTGTACATTGAACCGAAGCCGCATCAATTTTGAAACACTCTTTTTAAATAATCAAAAACGTTCGTCCAAGTCATCTAAAATACATCTCCTCCGGAATCAATTTCGAAAAATTCGATATGTAGTCAAATAATTCACGATTCACAGCCAGCCGATAGATTCTTCCTTGAAAATGCATCAGTTTTGGAGGGGCGATTCTTACGGTGCAATCTTTCCTGCTTGAAACTCTACGGCAACGCTCTGCCCATGGTATTATGAAAGTTTCTTGGAAGCAAGCCAAGAAAGATGGCAAAAGAGAGGGACAGAGAAAGGTGGAGGTGGATTTGGAAAGGTTGAATCGGAAGGCCGTCAATACGAAGAAGTCAGAACTTTCTTGGAAGTTCGCCTTCTACGTGGAATACCCTTTGCTACCCTTCTTCACCTGGTAAACGTGTTCACGATCAGCAGAACCGAACTGGGATACTCGTTTCGATGGGATATCCATTTTTTAAGTGACCCTTGCCCCCCCATAAAATGATTCTTCAACTATGACGTCCGAACTATCTTTCCTCGTTCTTCTCTGCAAGGGCTTCTTTTACTTGTTTTCGAAATTCAAGTTAATAATTCGTATTACATTAATTTAACTAAATTCTGATTAGAGGACAGAGTTTATAAATTTTTATGGTATCGTTTGGAATAAACAATTAATCGGGGAAAGTAGATTGTTAAAAAATATTTAACATAATGTGGGTAAATAGTTATTTTTTTTATTTACGAAATTTACAATAAATTAGAGAAATTTACATAACGGTCCATAACTGGGTTTGAAGATTATCTTTTACCTCAAGTCTTTGTGTAAGCGGGATACAAAAAGTTGAGCATGTCTTATTTTGTGCGACAAGAAAATTACCATGTCTGAAACGAACAAAAATCTGTCTCATAATTAACATGTTCGCAGACGTGAATGCTATAACATCCATTTTCATCGTAATGTAGAATGACATGAATGATGTAGAATGACATGAATGTCATAGCCAATAAGCCAATTATAATTAATTTAATTTTATATAACCTTAATTTTTTGTAATTATTATGCAGTTTAAAGTGATGGCCAAGTGATTCATTGAGTATTTTCATACTATTTTATTTTTTCTCTATGTAGTTAGAAGTGTAAGTTAGAAGTGTAATACTTGACTGACTACTTTTGTAGTCCACTGAAATTTTTACTGTCCGCGAACGTGTTAAGGAGATTTATAATAACATACAACGTGTATCATGCTTGGGACTAAAGCAGCATATGTTTAATTCGCTTGTGCTTATAGTTCTGATGCTTAAGTTGTATTCTGGAATAATTTCCTATGGATTTGGATTCTATGCATTTGGTAAAAGTGCATTGAGAGCATTTCTGAGATAGTAATAAAAACTCAAAGTTTCTACGTAGATGAACAGAAGAAAAATGATATTCTCAGTGTCATCGAATCTTGCCTTTCTGAACGGTCCTCAAATCGCAGTCAGGAAAGTTCTCCTGAACTTTAACGTCTGAGCTGCGTTTTCTTGATCTACTATTTGTAGCTCTTTCTAGTAGCTTTGATGTTAAAGTTTACAATTCAATTTAAAAGAGTAGTCCAGAGGATTTTGGGATGATGATTGGAGAATAAATAAATATGTGTTCATAGTGTTAGCGAAAGAAGAATTATACAATGAAAGTTGAAAGAATATTGAAGTGAATTTGTATATGTTAGACATGTTTTAAGCGGATTTCGTAACACAGAAAAATAAATTCTTCCAATTCTTACATCGGAACTATTTTTCCTCGTTTTGCAATACCGTTTGCAAAATCGTTTTACAATTTAGCAAAACAGTCCTGATAATTTTACAGTGCCATTTGAAAAGAACAATTACACAATTAATGTAAGAAGTTGAAAGAAATTTTTAGCACCAGACAAATGAGTCCTTCAAAACTCTAACGTTTGAGCTGCAATCCTCATTGCACTCTGTGGAACTATTAGTTTTCTAGTCCCCAATTTAAAAGCAGCGGTGAAAATCTAAAAAAAAAACGGTCCAAGGTTCTTTAGATGCTTCAGCATACGGTATTATATTCTGTTGATCCACAGTGCGGTTGAGAGGAGATAGAGAGAAGTTTTGTAGGACACTCTGAGCACCGATTCTCCGAACCACCAAGAATAACAAGAAAGAACCACGTGCCTGCGGATGGTATAGCCCTCTCGTTTTGCATTTATGACATCAGCGACTAATGTGTATCTCCGCCGAACTTGTTTCACCTTCTGCTCCTGCAATGAGTAATGCATGACATCAACCCCATTAGGGAGCAATCGCGAGGACAATTGCTAGCTCTTTGATATCGATCTTTAAGTCATGATGCACCGTTGAAAATTCATGGTAGAGATGATCGGATGAAGGATCGTAATAATTCCATCTGAACAAAGGTGAATTAAAGTTACTGAATAATAATAAGTAAAAATGATTGTCAAAATGTTTGACATTTTATTACGCTCCTACTACTGTAACTACAGTATTTTTACAATTAGAAATTCTGTATGTGACGGCCGTGTGTGATAGAAAAAAGTTGGGTACACTTGCTGCTCGAATTTAGAGAAAAAGGGCAAAATGTGTAAAGTGATCAATTAAGACTTAATACTCTGCATATTCTTTGAATACCTTTGCATACATTCTCTTCGTAAGAGAAGAATTTTTAGAAATTCTTTAGGATTAAAACTGTAGCCCATGTTTTTATCTAAGCACTTTTTATTAAAAGAACTTACCTTACTTAACATTAATAAAATTTATAGAAATTATAAAAATATTCGGAATATTAATCTCTTGCCTTACTATTTAATGTTGCGGTTTTGGACATAAAAAACAATTTTAATTGCGCATTGCAATGGATCGATTTAAAATGATTAGGTTACTACGGCATTTATTAGTTTACGATGAAAAGATACAAATATTGAATTTTATTATAGTGAATTGCAAAACATGAGTTGAATGTAGGCTGCCAAACTGTGGCATAGAAAACTAATGCGGGCAACACTCGTCTTTTTTCTATTCAAGGGGTTAATTCTTAGCACTTGAACTACCACTCAGGGGGTTAATTCTTAACACTAGAACTGCCAGCGTTACATCTACTATTTCTAAATATATTGAATAAGTACTTTGGTAAAAAAGAAATTAAGAGGTAAAAAGATTACTCAATTGAGTAATTTAGATTTTATAAGATAGAAATTGAATATTTACCATATAGCTCCCCTATCAATTTGAAGAATGTTTCGAGGAGATTACGAACCGATAATTTCGACCGGCTCAGTTTTACTGTTAAACCATCAATAACTTAGTCATTCTCTATATTAATATACGTTTGAATCAGCAAATCGAAAATGTCATTTCTCCTAACTACTCGAAACACAGAAGAAAATCCGCATCCGTAATTCAATCCGAGAAAATCTCAGCTTCATTTCGAGTTTCACCTGCATTTCATACATTTCCATCATCGATGAAGGGAACGATAAAAGTGGCTTTGAGCCGTCGATCATTCTTACGGAAAGAAATGGCAGGTCTCGCAATCGATAGTTCCCGGAGCTCGGGGAATCAAGAATCAGGAGCAGATCGACGTAAAAGGAAAGCTTAAGCAGTTCTCCTACTCGAAACTTCCTTTCCTAGGAAAAGTAAGAAATTTTCAGGATGTTTCGCGGCAACTTGCGAAAGAGGGAGGAGGCAATCGAGCTGGAAAGCCGTTTCTGCATTTTTTAGTCTAGTTTGATGGACCCGTCACGTTCTTCTGCTCGACTCGTAGTATCATTAGAATAATATTAATCTTGTTCATATTACTAATATTATTATTCAAAAATAATTTAATAACGTGATCAACGTAACTTTGATAATGCAATTTGGAGTATTTAGATCGACGGGGAAGAAGGAGAAAACGAAGGAAGAAAAACAGAATAGAGTAATTTTCTGAATCTTTATGCAAATAATAGTCCTTCCTAGACCACGAAGGAACGATTCCACCTAATCGTTTTTCTTTTTTTACTCTTGTATTTTTTCGGTTTAATCGGTCATTCAACCTGGAAACTGTTGTTTTAGGTGAGTTCCAAGCTGCTCGTAAAAAACAATCACACTAAAGTCTCTAGGGTATTTTCTGACCAACCATTTCTTTTGTTATTAAAAAACAAGATTTTTTTGCTTTTTCTTCATAACAATTTTATTGAGAATAATATGTATTCACTGTATATTATTGAGGTCAAATTAAATTTCAATCTAGGTAAAAAAAGACCCCAAGAAGGGATAAAGGTTAACACGTTGAACGCCATGGAGGTCACCGGTGACCGGCGTTGTTGAGTCCAATGAAATTTCGTATGACTTTCAAATTGCAATATTTATAAATTTTCTAATACATTCAACATTTAAATATTGGAGTTGAAAAGATAAAGCCTAGCTGACTATATGTCTATTTGTGTCTTTAATGCTCCTGCTTTGTAAAGGTGTGATTTTAATGGAAAAAGCTGTACTTCTGTAAAAATGATGAAATTAGCGAAATACCGATGGCATTCAACATTTTAATAATTTTCTAATTTATTAAGTTACAAAGTAATGTTTCGACAGAAATTTATTATATTTTAGATCGAGAAGAGAGAGGATTAGGCTGTGAGGGTGAAGTTAACCTCACGATTTTACGGTCTCAGAATAGATTTTAAAAATCGAGTGTGATGATGTGCAACGTGATCAGATGCACTCTGATCGCATCTTTTTAACGGTAACAAAAAAAATAGAACACTCCATTCAGGAAAATGTTGGTATCAAACCCTCTAACCTTGAAATGAGCTTCACTGCCACAACTCTATTGTTTTGCAAAAACGCAGAACCCATATTTTAAATATATCAACTTTTGATACTATTTTCTATACTAAATCCAACCGTTTATAATTGAAAAATTTATCTTAAAGTATCCACGATCATCACATTAAAAAATAAGCTATATTGTTCATTATATAGCAACTAATTTAATCCATACGTTCGGCTAAATACTGGCCACTTTTTCGAAGAGAACCCTTGGAAAATATTTTCTCACATCAACAACGCGAAATAAGGTAACGGCAAAACGTCAGCTTGAAAGCGTGCAGCATCCCTTGCGATTCCGAAACCGAAGACGTGGGAACGAAATGTCCTCCCTCAGTAACTTTTCCCCCGTTTCAGAAACGTGTCACTTTGCAGCTTTATTTACGCTTACTTGCATCCGATTATTCTCTGTTCTCATCTCAGCAATCTCTGTTTTCCTACCAGTTTTTCTCGCACAGAAACGTTCTTATTTCGTGTAATTTTAACCGCTCTTGATGAAGCGAAGTTGTATTTACAACGCTGTCTTACAATTAGAGCAAAAGAATTTTTCACTTCGATTTATGCAAAATATTTAGGGATATTTTTAAAGCATTGTACTGATATTTCTCTCATTTTAAATTGTATACGTTAAATTGTGCTCTTTCAATACATACAAATTGAATTTAACACTAGAACTACCGGCGTTAAATCTATCATATTTCAATATTTTAAATAAATACTTTGAAAAAGGAGGAATCACGAGCCGGAAAAGAAGATCGTTTCGATGAGTTATGTTTTTTGAGATAAACGTAGAATATTTATTCTACGGCTTTTCTATAAACTTGGAGAATTTTTGGTAAAAGTTGTGTACCAGTCATTTTGACTGGTTTGGTAATTCTAGTGTTAAAGGGATGTCTATTGTTTTAATTTCAAAGCGATTTAAATGTAATTAGGGTGTACAATGCTTCTAATTATTGTGTTGCAAACACAACAGCGTGCGTAAAAATCGTAGCATCAACTTACTTTTCCAGAAATTAATTTATCAAGGAGGATATTGTTCTTAGGGCCTATAGTCTCAACTTATTTTTTCCACAAATAGTTTTACGAAAACGGGATTGTTTTAAAGGTCTATGACGATCAGATATATGAACCGTTTTTTTCGAAAGTGGACACAGTTAGGATTTGGATTTTAACATGTTTAAAAATATTGATGCCAATTTTCGAAAAGATTTACTTGCACTTGTCATTTTGGAGGTAATATTTTAATATTACCTCCAATATTATGTAATATTTTAATATTATAATATATTTTTCGCGGTGTAAATAATTTCTTATAGTCATTGAAAAATCACCATTTTTCATTACGATAAAGTAACTTATGCCACTTTCGAATAATCGGCGCATACGTTACTCATCTGAGTCTGCACTGAAAGCTCTTATACTCTTAGTACTCAAAATAAATTTGAAACACTTCACACGAATTAAGTAAACACATAACATGATTTATTAATTAAATACAACAAGATTCAATATAATCGAGGCCTTCTGCTATATTATAATCTTTTTTATATACAACAAAAAATTAATAGAAACAATACACAAATCAACATATGAACTTTTCGGATTACACCAGGGCTGTATCCTCAACATATACTTTCAACTTATTTTTACAGAAATTCATTTTGCAAGGAAAGGATTGTTATTAGAGTCTACGGTGATCGGATAATTTTTACTCTTCTAATTGTAAGTACTGAAAGTGTTCTCTTTAGCATTTTTTATATACTGTCTTTTATTTATCACTGTACAGCTATGTATCATATTTTGTACACCACAGCATCGGCTGAACTTCATTCACCCATCTGCATCGTTTAACAAAATCAAAAATATGCCTTTATCAAGAAATTTCTTTATATTAACTCCAACTACAGCAGCATTTCAAAAATTAATTCATAAGCGATTAAAATGCTACTTTTCGTAAAGGTCATTCGATGTTTCTCTGAAGATTATTGCAAATAGTAAGTAAGACTAGAATTAAGAGTTTAGTATTAGGGGAACCGGAAAGTAATGTCGTTTTTTTACATTAAATTCAAACAAATAAATATGTCACAAGTTTTTATTTTTAATGAATGATGTAATCACCGTCGTTATCAACAACCTTTTACCATCTAATGTGCAAATTGTCAATGCCGGATCGAAAGAAATCAATTGCTTTTGTGCAAAATATCTGGAGAAACGACATTACTTTCCGGTCCCCTTAATATAAATGAATATTGTAAAGGGAGATCGACACCATCCGGCGGGTGTCTATCTCTATCCGCGAAACAGAATATCAAAAGTACAGTCGGCGATTCCTTTGTTGCATTTTCTCTCGGCATAAAACTCATAAATGCCGTGGGAAAGTGGCTCAAAGGAACGCAGAATGAAACGGAGTTTGGTTGGACATGCATCTTTGGGTCCCGTTTCGTGGCAACCTCCTCGCGGTGGGACCTGGGTCGATACCACTTGCTATGATTTTGAGTTTTATTAAACGTGTTTTTAGCACGATACTTTGTTCAATAGTAATGCCAAATAGTAAATGGTATCGAGCGAATAGCCACGAAATCCGAGTATTCGGTATGTGAGGGACCAGAAACAAGGCACTTGAGGGGTAATTTGCTCTGATTCGCCCGACGGATAGGGACATCCCTCTCCCTCACGCATTTTCGATTTTAACGCGCTATTGGCAAGAGAGAACCGCACATTCGTTACATCGTCATGTGAAGGACGAAAGGAGTGTTTTTTTTTTGGTTGCCATTCGTCGATCTCAGGTTTCCAGGACCGACATTGCGGGGATAGGCGGTGCGAGAGCAATCTCCGCTTCCGTCCTAAGTGCCTTGTTTTTGGTCCCTCACTATAGCCTTGTCTACCGAATGCTCGGATTCCTAGTTTAAGTTACATCTAAGACCTTGCGTTTAACCCTTTCGTTACGGGACTCCGCCCCGCCAGAGAGCTGCCACTAAACACGACACAGTGCCAAAGAGCAGTGTGCACATTTCAAAATGGTTTTTTATTGCAGCACTTTCTTATCGTACAAATATTTCGCTATCGAATAAAAAAAAACAGAAGCTCGTCTCGACGGTCAGAACGTATTACGTATGTTCAAAATGTACTTTGAGCTTGATTAATCCAATACGAGTCAATATAATCAAGAGATACTTTTCAGTACACGCAGTTCGTCGCGTGGATGCCGACAATAGTCGGCGTTCGTAACGAAAGGGTTAAGTCAGCTTGAAGTCCTTGCTGTATTGTTCTTTAATCGATAAATGTTGCATAATACAAACAATTTAGACTGTTCGTGTATACCACTAGTAACTCACACTGCGATTGCCCGCGTATATGCGGTCTGGTAATACTGTGCAGGAAAATTGCACTTACGTATATATGCGCTCTGATGATATCGATCAGAAAAGTTGCGTTCATATATGCGCCAGTGATGCAAATGAGTTAATATCTTCAAAAAAATCATACGGCATAGAAACTCGAAGAAGTATAGATGCCTGCGTCAATACCAATAAACCTTTTATTTTTGGCGTCGACAAAGAAAATTTTCAATTCGGCCGAAATTTCTTATCCCTTGTTGAGCCGTGACAAAGGAAATGACAAATGGAAGCAAGTCAGCGGTTTGACTCTGCAAATAATCGCGAACACGATGGCACGACACATTCCGAAAATAAGGATCGTCCATGACAGGGAATTCCGCTCCCACGTCCTCGGTTTCGGAATCGCACGAAAGGACCTGGCACGCTTTCAAGCTGACGTTAATCTTCTGTTACCTCGCATTAGCCGAGCACCAAAATATTTTTCTAGGGCTATTTTAAAGCTTGCTGGCCCTCTTTCGTCACGGAAGTCGCACGTATTTGTAAATTTTAAAGGGGAATCGCAAACGTCCGAATACATATGTCTCCATCGAGTTCGATTAGTCTTAGCTTCGGTTTTAGTTATTACTTCTCTATCCGGTTGGTTAATGGTCTTTAACACTTTCTAAGTAGTTTTTAATAAACGGTTGGCAGTCGTTGAATTAGTATTTTCATACTTTTTTAATCGGGATTCTTAATGAAGGGCAAGTTCCTTTACATACTTTGTATCAGCGTAGCTTATATATATTCAGTGTGCAAACTTTAATGCTGTTTGTCATATAGCTAGTGAGTTTTGCAATTATTGATACAAAAGTATCAATATTTTAATCAAAATATCTGTAAACGTAATGAATTGGCAGTACTTTCACGGTTAATGTATTTAGTGAAGTTTCAGAATTTATTTAAATAATGAACGGTCAATAAATGTTACCACGAAGGGAACGATTGAAAATTCGATCGTGTAATATCAGTTTGGAAAGGTAATTAATCGTTTGAACTGTCAATACGGTGTTAATTTTGATAAATTCAAATTTGAAATTGTTTAAAACTTTAAAATAAAGTAAAATGACGGTGATAGACTTTCTGCGTCTCCGCAAACCGTCAAAAGCACTTTCAGAGACATTGACAATGTTGAAGAAACTTCATTAGCTTCGTTAATTAAAGTAGGCGGCGCAGAAAAGACATCTTCACGATGAAGTCACCCTTTCCAGCGACTTCTTATGCTGACTTTTAAATACGAAAAAATGCGGTGAAAATTCAAAGACAGAAAAATTTATTTTCAAAGACTAATTTGAAAATGCAATAATGTTCCTCTATTTTATCTTCTACATGTTATCTGTCCTTTTACTCAATCTTCCAATTGTTCAAAACACTCACGTTGTACATATAACGAATTAACAATACATAGTGAGAATATCATAACCCATGAAGCTCAAATTTTGGATTGCATTTGAAACTCAGATGTAAGACAATTTCACACAAAAGCAGATTATTATTAACAAGATTTACAAAGTTCCATAGAGAAATTCCAAAATCTGACAAAGTTCGAAGCACTCTAACAAAGACTAAGAACGCAAACATGTATAGTGTTACTATTAATTCACTATAACTAACATATCAGTACATTCACTATAGCTAACATATCACTACATTCACTATAGCTAACATATCACTACATTCACTATAGCTAACATATCACTACATTCACTATAACTAACATATCACTACATTCACTATAACTAACATATCACTACATTCACTATAACTAACATATCACTACATTCACCATAACTAACATATCACTACATTCACTATAACTAACATATCACTACATTGACTATAACTAACATATCACTACATTCACCATAACTAACATATCACTACATTCACTATAAATTAAAGTATCAAACACTAGTAATTCTCACGATACAACAATCCAAATTACTTCGCCTTAAATCCTATCAAGAAAGTCCAAAACAATTCTCCAAGCACAAATTCCTTTCCGGCATTACGTGCTGGCGCAATATTTCGTCAAACATTCCCACCAAAAACAAACCTCAAACTTCCAATTAAAACCTCTCTAAAACCACCACCCGGCCACCTATATTAATTCATTAAGTCCTCTCCCCATGACCGAGCGAAACATTCGAAAAACCTCCAATCAGCCGACGAACGGAACAAAAATCCCGTTGACAATGGACCAATCTAAACAAAACGAGAGCACCGGCAGCTCTAGAGCCATGCAAATAAATCGGCCCTCGCCGGTTTCCCCATGGGCCGGTCTCTCGAAAAACACAAAACGCAACGTTCACGATGCGACGATGCGTTTGCAGTCGCAGACGGGGAAACACGCTCGAAATAAAGCTCCAGAGGAAAATGGCCCGAACTAAAATCGGAATAAGGGCAAGATAACGAAAGAAGAGAGCCGCGCACCCCGCAATTTTGACGTCAGACTGGCAGCGTGCCATGGCCCCTGCCTACGGTTCTCCCAGCCTCGGGGGAACGTGGGAGTGGAATTCCCTGATTCTCACGAGCCTTATTTTGGGATCGGCTCGACTCGCCCGCCCGGAAGCGGGACTTACAAATTTGGAGCGGTGGCCCATTTTTTTTATGCCACTCACTCCTCCGCTCCCTGCTGCTCAAGCGAATTCGCCAGCCGATTCTTAGAACCGGTCTTCGCGCGAGTCGCAGACGATGGTCTTCCTCCTCGCCTTGGCATCGATTTTCAGGATCTTGCTTCTCGCTTCGGTTATGTTTCGTTGGTATTAACCCCTTTTTGTATCTAGTAGAAAAATTGCACCTAGGTAAGAACTTCTTAATCAAGTTGATCTAATTTAGTGGGGTTTATGAAAGAATAGTGTAAAAATGAAAGTAACGATGATATCTATCTAATTCGAAAAGGATCACATTGGGGAATGGAGGGTGTTACGGAACGAGCACCACATTTTCGTCGGGTACGAAGCTATTATAATTGAGATTTAGATATCGTCGTTGTGAATTTGTTTGAATTTCTTTTAAGTTACTCGGTAGAAGGTTGATTGAAAAATTGTGTCGTGTCAGAGCGTTTGGGGAAGTCATGGGTGCGAAAAGTTGGGGAAAGTTAGGAGTGGGAAACAGAAAATTTAATAAGTGCGGATGAGGTTTATGAGAAGCGAAAGAGGATCTTAGGACAGCTTCGGACATATCTGTGTATACATTTGGGTGCTTTTTATGTGAGATATGATCACTGATGCTAATAATAATAGCAATAATAACAATGATGATGGTAATAATAAAAATAATGATAATGATAATAATGTTAGCAACGATAGTGTTTATGATGATGATGAATATGATTTTTAATGCGGTGATTGGTTTAGGTCGTAACAAGAGAGAATAAATTAATAACAAATGTATTTCAATATTTGAGCCGTTTTCTTTGAAAGTGGTGTAAGTCCATTTTATATTATATGGAGATATTTGAGTAATATATGTAATACGCTCATTTTATGTTTTTTAAATATTAAATTGACTTAAGTTTATAATGTGATCGTTTTTAAGGTATTAGTTAAAAGTGAAGTAGAGAAATTATGTAGTATCATTTTTGCACTAAATATTATGTCTTTGCGGAAAGTCGACTTACACCACCTTCAAAGTAATTATTTTTGTAATTTCATTAACTACGTAAAATTATATTGACAAAATGATGAACATTTTTAAGGATTTTTTTTGGGAACTGTTTACAGATGAAAAGCTCATAGCAGATTGCATTTATTGTCATCATTAAGTAACTTTTTTTTAAAAATGGACTTACACCACTTTCAAAGAAAACGGCTCATTTGCTGAAAAGCGTAGTCATAATATTTACCTAACATTACTAGGAAAACTGGAAATGTCGGTTGTTTAATAAAAATAGTATATTTAATATAGTCATTTGGTCATAGTTTGGTGAAAGACACGTACTATAAAGCATACATTGTGCATCTCCAATTATCTGTAATAAAAGTACTAATATCATAAGAGAAAACTAAGTAATGATCCTATGATGCACATCAAGCATCCGGAGCGTTGCTAACGACGATGTGTCGTTTTTTGGCACTAAAAGGGTTAAAGCATTGTCAACGGCTACTTATTAATATTTGTTAGATATATGTGAAAAGGTTTATTCTGTCAATACGCGATGAAATTTTTTGGAATTGTAATCTTTTTGCCGGTGGATTTTGTACGGTATGATAAGCATTGCGGGATTCCTCGATTACTTGATGCGAGATTTCTTTCCAAATTGAACGTGTCTTTTATTTTAGTTTGAACTTATTTTAATTAGAGATTTACGTTGCAAGTTTTCGATTATGGCTGAAATTTTCCTCCAAAAGTTATAAAATATAAAATACTATTGATAGAGCTCTGTCAAGTATTTTAACAATATTTTATATTTTATAACTCCAGCAAGACAACTTCACGCTTGACTCCAAGTGTTAAGAATTCGATAGGTTTTAGGAAGTTATCAATTAAGATATAAAGCTTGTACATCCTGTAGATCTCACGATAGAATTATTTTTCCGGAGGAAGCTATGAAGTATGATAAATATTATGATGGCATTCCTCGATTCCTTGATACAAGATTTATTTCAAAGCTGTGCCTTTTATTTTATTTGGAGTCGTTCCATGCACTGGGTAGTCATTGTTAGAGGTTTATGTTGCAAGTTTAGGAATTGGATGGGTTTCCTTGATCTGTTTGATTTAGGAAGATCATTCTGTTTGACGTTGCTTGACGAGCTTTGCTACCTTGGCATAAATTCCGCGACTGATCGTGCATCACGATGGAATTATTCTGTCGACGTGCTGGAATATAAAATAAGTTAAAATATAATAAACACCCGCGTAGATTTCTAATTCCTTGGGATGCGGTTTGTTTTCTTCTGAGACTGAGAATGTTTTATTTTTTTGGAACTGTTCCATCCGTTGGGTATTGATAGGTAGAGAGTTATATTTTAGGAATTGGATGCCTCTTTCTTGGTCTGTTAGTTTAAGTAGACGATTTGGTTTGATATAGCTTGATGAGGTTCTTGGTGGAAGCTCTTGCAAATACGTGCTTGGAAAATTAAACGTCAGATGGATTATGATTGTTTAAACCTTGAGTATCTTGAAACTACTGCCTCTTTAAATCGCGTGGCTCATATCTATTATTAAATCTTCAAAATATCGAATAGTTTTTTACATTTACCACGTATGCGAGTTTTTTAACGACATATGAAGCACAAATACCTTATAACATAGAAGGCGCACTTAGATAATTGACGCTAAGCCCAAAACCTTCATCAATGAATTGCTAAAACAAATATTACGTAATCTATTTTGAAAGGGTTAGATATTTTCAAACATCGTACATCAATAGTCAAGCACATTAACATCTCTGCCGATTTATACTTTCACTTAAAAATAAATTGACTCGCAGCATCAAAACACACCACTTTTAATAAAAGAATCTGATCACAAACGTCTACAACTATAAAATAGAAAATATGACTACGTTCCCTGAAATAATGTTCATCTATATTTATTGAAAACTACAAATTCTTTTGTCCTGAGTATACGAGAAAAGCAATTCCTCGCTAATTCATAACGTGAATTTCCTTAATTACACATCTCCCCAGAAATTAGCTACTCATTTGCTTCTACATACTGTGAAACAATATCTCACACAATTCACACACATCTAACTACATGTTTACAAAACTACAAGTTGTTTTTTCTAGACTGCGCAAGAAAAACAGTTTCTCGCTAATCGATGACGCGAATTTCCTTAATTGCCCATCCCTCAGAAATTCACTGTTTATTCTCTTTTCCATATTGCGACACATCTTGCAATCCAGCTGCATATTTAAAAATTACAAATACAGGTTTCTAGAGTACCTAAGAAAACCAATTTCTCGCTAATCCATGACGTAAATTTCTTTAATTCCCCATCCCCCAGAAATTCACTATTTATTCTCTTCCTTATACTGCAACATACCTTGTAATCACGCTACATCTTTAAAAAAAACTGCAAATTCAGATTTTTAGAGTGTCGCAAAGAAACAATCTTTCGCTAATCGTTGACATAAATTTCCTTAAATGCCCATCCCCCAGAAGTTCACTGTTTATTTTCTTTTCCATATTGCGACACATCTTGCAATCCAACTGCATCTTTAAAAATTACAAATACAGGTTTCTAGAGTACCTAAGAAAACCAATTTCTCGCTAATCCATGACGTAAATTTCTTTAATTGCCCATCCCCCAGAAATTCACTATTTATTCAGTTCCTGATACTGCAACATATCTTGTAATCAAGCTACATCTTTAAAAAACTGCAAATTCAGATTTTTAGAGTGCCGCAAAGAAACAATGTTTCGCTAATCGTTGAGGTAAATTTCCTTAAAAGCCCATCCCCCAGAAGTTCACTGTTTATTCTCTTTTCCATATTGTGAAACATCCTGCAAATCCAGCTTCATCTTTAAAAATCACAAATACAGGTTTCTAGAGTACCTAAGAAAACCAATTTCTCGCTAATCCATGACGTAAATGTCCTTAACACTAGAACTACCAAACCAGTGAAAATGACTGGTACACAATTTTTCCCAAAAATTCTCCAAGTTTATAGAAGAGTCTTAGAATAAATATCCTACGACTATCTTAAAAAACATAAATCACTGAATTGATTATGTTTTCCGCCTCTTGATTCCTCCTTTTTCAAAGTACTTATTTAATATTTCGAAATATAATAAATTTAACGCCGGTAGTTCTAGTGTTAATTGCCCATCCCCCAGAAATTCACTATTTATTCACTTCCTTATACTGCAACATATCTTGTCATCAAGCTATATCTTTAAAAAAAACTGAAGATTCAGATTTTTAAAGTGCCTCAAAGAAACAATGTTTCGCTAATCATTGACATAAATTTCCTTAAATGCCCATCCCCCAGAAGTTCACTGTTTATTCTCTTTTCCATATTGCGAAACATCCTGCAAGTCCAGCAGCACCTTGGTCTCCTCCCTTCAACGATCGTTCGAGAAAGGTGTCGGTGCTCGCACGCACGCGTTATCCAATAAGCGAATAATTAACTGTTTACGATATCGACGATGTAGGTGTGACGCTCCAACGACACTCGTCATTCTTAGCCGCGATGCTGGGCGTGCAGGCAGGAAACAGTAGCACGATGACCTTCGTGTGATCTCTCTCCGAGAATTAACGACATTCCTAAGCGGACTATGTCACCGAAGAGACCTATGACCAACGTGGAATCGTTTCGAAGAAACGGCGAATCATGATGCATAAATTGCCGTGATTGTCGTGCGACGAAGGAGCCCAAGAGAAAGGGAAGGAAAGTCGCGTTTCAACTTGGCTCGCTTTATGGCCGGGTCAGCTCGTCATTTTTCTGCGATATTGATCCTTTTGAATTGTTCTATCGTTTATTAACACGCTGAGCCGCGGATTGCTTCCTTTGATTTTTCTTTTTGTGAAAAGACCTGATAAATTTTGATGTTATAGGTAATTGTCGAGAATCAATGAACGTGGGTGCACCTCTGAGAGTATAGGGGCAACGGTGTAGAGTCCGGGGGTATTAAATATTTTCAGTTTGAATCCTCTGGTCGTCACCTCTAGGGAAATTTTCCCACGTGATATGTATATCGGAGGTTCGGCGGTGCGAAATCAAAATGAAATTGCGTCTCTACGGTGAAATCATCGTAGTTGTTGAAGGCGACGATTATTGGAGCAATGATCTGGGATGTTTGGGTGAAAATGGAATGTAGGGTTTTTCAAAATTTCATATTTTCCTCGCGTTTATATGAAGTTGTAGTGCAAAATTTAATGGGAATTATGGGCCTATAAAGAAATCATTGCAGTTGCTGATGGCGGCAATTTTAGGAGCAATGGGATTTTTAAGTGAAAATGGAATATAGGGATTGTGAAAATTTTCATATTTTCTTCAGTTGTATGAAGCTGTAGTGAAATATTGAATGGTAATTGTGGGTCTACGGAGAAATGATCGTACTTGTTGATTGCGATAATTATTGGAACAATGATCTGGGATGTTTGAGTGAAAATGAAATATAGGGTTTATGAAAATATTCATTTTTCTTTCGTTTGTATGAAGTTGTAGTGAAAAATTGAGTGGAAATTATGCGCCTATAAAGAAGTCATTGCAGTTGTTGACGGTGACAATTATTAGAGCACTGATCTAGGATGTTTGGGTGAAAATGGAATGTAGGGTTTTTGAAAATTTTCATATTTTCCTCGCGTTTATATGAAGTTGTAGTGCAAAATTTAATGGGAATTATGGGCCTATAAATAAATCATTGCAGTTGCTGATGGTGGAAATTTTAGGAGCAATGGGATTTTTAAGTGAAAATGGAATATAGGGATTGTGAAAATTTTCATATTTTCTTCAGTTGTATGAAGCTGTAGTGACATATTGAATGGTAATTCTGGGTTTATGGAGAAATGATCGTACTTGTTGATTGCGATAATTACTGGAACAATGATCTGGGATGTTTGAGTGAAAATGAAATATAGGGTTTATGAAAATATTCATTTTTCTTTCGTTTGTATGAAGTTGTAGTGAAAAATTGAGTGGAAATTATGCGCCTATAAAGAAGTCATTGCAGTTGCTGATGGTGACAATTATTAGGGCACTGATCTAGGATGATTGGGTGAAAATGGAATATAGGGTTTATAAAAATTTCATATTTTCCTTGCGTTTATATGGTTGGAGTGAAAAATTCAATGGAAATTGTGGGTCCATGGAGAAATGGCGGAAGTTGTTGACGGCGATGAAG
This sequence comes from Cerceris ruficornis, assembly GCA_963989415.1. NCBI lineage: Eukaryota > Metazoa > Arthropoda > Insecta > Hymenoptera > Crabronidae > Cerceris > Cerceris ruficornis. The sequence continues at coordinate 5,987,910 of OZ022527.1, forward strand.
AAGCAACGACCTCGGATTTTTGGCCAAAAATGGAAAGTGGGGCGCGTGGACATTTTTATACTTTCTTTTCTTTATGATGGTAATAATCATGAGACCATCAATTTGAGAGTTTTGGTTGAATTTAAAAAAGCTTTTAGATAATTGACGAAAAATTTCATAGATTTTAGTCGCAGCTTACAAAATCACCACTTGTTTTGATTTAAGGAACAGCAGTTGATTAACATTCGCGAGGGAATATTGTACGTTGGATCAGTGAATAATGGATAAAAGAAATTTATTATTCCCGTTTTAATTTCGAATATCTTTCGCATACAAAATTTTATCTAAACCGTGTCATTACACTCTGTCAGCAGATATTATGTAGATTCTTTTGTAAGGATGCAGGCAAAATATTTTTATTTTAATGAAAAGAACATATACTCGATTAAGAATATCGTCAGAACAAACAAAGTTCACGCAAAGACCATTATTAAAAACGGCGTTGATCCACTCTAACGCAAAATAGTATGCATTTTAAAATGAAACTTGCATTTCCTGTTCTTATAACGCTGAAAGATCAGATGAACATGTATGCATTTCCTATCATTTTTACGATATAGATGGAGGAAAATTTAAGTGCGGCGAGAGAGGATCCGATCAATGATGTTCCTTATCTTGTTATTAAACATATAAGTCGCACAATTATGTAAATTCTGAATATCGTGAAACGACGTTTTAATTGTGTTTTTCCTCATAATTAGTTCCGCGTACTTTTCCTTTACATCAGCACGGATTTTACGCATCTTCAACTTAAAAAAAAATACAGATTTTTGTCTCAACGCGTGATATATGTTTATAACATGATACAAACATCTCTGAACACAGCGTTATTCAAAATTTTAAGACGTGGGCACATTTTTAAATTGCAATCGTCAAAGTATAACTGATTTTATGCCGAAGTGACTGAAAAATATCCACCTAATTCTGTTTTTACACGATAGATACGGCCCTGAAGAATACGTGTAAGGAAAATTTGTGTAAAAAAATATATTGGATCTATGGAAAAATAGAAGATTGGTTCCAGTCCTAAGAAATCAACAAAAATAATACAATAAACAATGATTTTTCATGTTAGGATCTTAAACATTTTATTTCATAAAGATTGCACATGTATCATACAAAGTAAATTATCATTTGAAAAGGAAAAAAAACATGTCACTAATTCATGAACACAAAAATTAGGCAGAATGATATGAGTTGCACATAAAAAGATTTTATTCGTTGTCACTTTCTGACAATAAACGCATACGTTTGCATACGACTGCAATATTACTGCTATCACTAGAAATGTCTTGGTTATCGTCTTCGTGCTTCATTGATGAAATTCTTGCTGTAATTCGTGTTAAATCATAAGCCGTGTAAAAAGAGAATTAAATTTTTTTTTCTAATCCATGTTAAATCAAAATCGTGTAAAAACAGAATTGTGTTTAATTGGCGCACAAGAACATATTTCCTGTTAACACTAAATAGAACTGCTGGAGTTATATCTATTATATTTAAACAAAGATAAGCAAAGAGAAGTGAAAAAGATAATGAATTAAGTAATTTAGGTTTTATATATTATGTAAGAGTCCCCTATTAATTTGGGGAATTTTTCCACCGCCATAGTACTTTTAGTTTTAAAGAATGCACATGCAAATAAAAATTTCTGTCTTCAACTAAATTAACAATTGCTAGTGTTTACATGCCATCAAACAACCTGTATTTGCATTAATTTGCACAATACTGTAGCCCTCGATCTTTCAAAATAATAAGCAACCTTCTTTTCCCCCTTTAAAAATTGTAGAAAGTACTAATCGATTTTTCATTATTACAAGTTATAAGTACCTTCGAAATTTGCAAACTTTTTATATTTAACGCTACTTATAATGTCTTCAATTATTTATAATTAACGGAATTTTTTACGTTATTAAAGTAAATATAATTTTCATCAGCAATAACCCCGGCAATAAACCTGTTCAATTTTCATTGAGATATTTCAATAAATAGATCTTTCAGCAAGGAACTTCGGTGTAGGTGGCGTAAGAATTCGTTCTTCGCAATAAAGTTAGGCGGCAGAAATCAGGAATTCCATATCGCATTCCGTGGAAAATTAATGGTAGCGAAAATTGGAGAGGTGCCATTCTGTCGGGTGACAAATAGTTTATGCATTTCTGGGTAGTTAGTTTCTTCGTTTCGCGAACGGAATCAAATCAGTTTTGCCACCCTTGCCTCTTTGATTTATGCTCAGTTATGTTGTTATATTTTACTTGGTGATTTCATCGAATATCCCAGTTATATATATTACTTTTCATTTTTCAAAGCACTTCTCATTTCTTCACTTAACGTACTCGTTTAAAAACTATTTTAATCAATATATGCAATTAGCATTAATTATTCCATCAACTGTTGAAGTGAATTGTCAAGTAGATAATTATATTAACGGAGAATCGAATTTCTGTTCGTGTGGAATTTAATTTAAAATATTAAAAATTTTCTGGGTTCAAATATTGGCGAAATTCTTCTGAGTGACATATTGAATTAACCAATAATGACTGACCTGATTAATGACATCAATTTGGACAAAATGAGGAGATGAAAATAAAAGTCACCTGTTAGACTGTGAAACTTATTCAAAAGTCATTACAAAACTGAAACTTATTCACGACTAATTACTCGAGATTGGCTCACCGTGTGAGCATTGAAATATAAAAAACGATATTCTGCAATGTCACTGGATGCATAATACGCGTATCTATTATCTTGTCTTGTATGAATAATTGTGCTTCTTTGTGCCAATTGTTCCTGAGAAGTCTCGCCCCCTCCACCATTATCGTGACTTCCCATAATAATTTCTAGACTTTGAACTTCTCGTTACTCTGCATCAAGCTTCATTATTCCTGCATTACGCGAATCTACGAAGTACAGTCTTCGCAATTTGACAAAATGCAAGAAAAATTTATCGGTTAAACGAAAATCACGTGTATACATTACTGATCTATTCGCTCAGTGGATTGTCTCTCATAATTGTTTATCCAATAATTATATTTATCTTTCCGAAAACTAATATTAACATGATATTGTAATTTGTGAAAATGCAAATGCCATTATTGATTTGGGATAGGATTCAATTAAAAACAACTGTAAAAGCAATATAGAAGATGAGTGATAAGAAGCAATAACTATAAATCAATTCACAGAGATAAGATTGATGGGAAGTGCAGCTTTGTTAAAAAGCTAAATCGAAAAGGTCATTCAGGAGGATATGGTGGTTGTGGAATTGAGGGATTGAACTTCCAAATAAGAAGATCGAGTTAAAACTCTTATTACATCTGCGAAATTTGTTCCCAGAGGAAAATGAGGAGACAAGCATCATAACTTGTAATTTTGAGTTTCTGATTTTTGTTTCTCCTGGGACTTAAAATGTTACAACGATTTAATTGTGATGGGCCAATCTCCCAATTTTCTAAATAGCGAGTTGAAGCTCTAATCTTTGGTAAATTTTTTCTACTTGATACATAGCTAATAGCCTCGATTGTTCTATATTTACTTAAAGCTGAAGGTCCTTTGTCTTCATTTTGATTGCTAAGTATCTACTATCACCAAAAAGAAACCATTAAATAGTCAATAAAACAATCATTTAAAAAATGACTGTAGGGTGCAATTTATATGAAAATGAAGTGAGAATCATTATTTCGGCACATTTTTCTTTCATTAACCAATTTTACTAGTAATAATTGTAAACACAGTATTACCACATAACAATAGATACTTCTACAAGTAAAAGAAATTTTCATAAATTACCTATTTTCAATCTTCAACTTGACAAATTAAAACTTCAAAATCTCCTTCAAATCTTAACGTCAACTCACGCAACTCCTCAACAAAGAACTCAAAGAACCTCAGGTTTCTTCAGACGTGTTTGAATACCATTGTCCCAGGAGGAATTATAATAATTAAAGAAATGTAGAACAAGAAAGGGTCCTTCTGTCGTAGCTTTGCACAAAAGCCAACTCGATCAATGAGAAGGACATTGGAGATAATAATTATTGCCTCACCATTGGAAGAATTATCAGTCAAGAGGCTTCTTCGTATACCAAAGCACGGTCGCTCGTTCGAGTGGCAATCTCTGTCTTCCGTCATCGAGAAGCAATATCAATCACCTGTCTGTATGACATTAATAATCTCCCATGGCGAGGCACGCGGAGCGTATGTTGATTCAGCGAAGCCGAGTACATTTCATTAAATGGTAAAAGCCACTCGTTGGCTCCCACTGTGCCGTAAGCGCGGACACTTTTAGCTAAGTACACAAAACACGTCCTCTATTTGCGGAACGATTCCTAGTAGACTGGCCGTCCCGTGTGCTCTTCATGGGAAACGCGCGCAAGGAAAAAGGCGAGCTTTGAGCCTGCTATCGCTGATCGCTGTGGCTTGTGGACCTTGGAGTTAACCCTTTGCTTCCCTGTGCAAACATCGGAATTTTCTATTTTTCTAAAATTAAGGCTTCCTTAGGGGTTGATTAATTGGGTAATTTTGAGTAATACTCGTAGATTTGAATAGGGTTATCGGAATTTTGTATTTTGATAACAATAAGTCTTCCTTAGGGGTTGATTAATGTAGCAATTTTAAGTAATATTCGTAGACTTGAATAGGGTTATCGGAAGTCTGTATTTTTGTAACAATAAGTCTTCCTTAGGGGTCGACAGACGTGGCAGATTTGAGTAATACTCGTAGATTTGAATAGGGTTATCGGAATTTTGTATGTTGATAACAATAAGTCTTCCTTAGGGGTTGATTGATGTGGCCAGTTTTAATAATATTCAAAGATTTTAATAGGGCTATCGGAATTTTGTATTTTTCTAAAAATAAGTCTTCGTTAGGGGTTGATCGATGTGGCAATTGTGAGTAATATTCGTAGATTTGAATAGGGTTATCGGAATTTTGTATTTTGTTAACAATAAGTCCTTCTTAGGGGTTGATTGATGTGGCAATTTTGAGTAATATTCAAAGATTTTAATAGAGTTATCGGAATTTTGTATTCTTCTAAAAATAAGTCTTCTTTAGGGGTTGATCGATATGGCAATTATGGGTAATATTCGTAGATTTGAATAGAGTTTGGGCTATGGTATAACTGAAGTATTCTGGTGATTGGCGAACGTTTCTGAGCCCCGAAGAAATTTTTTAGTGACTGGATAGATTTTCTAAGGATTGACCAATTATTTCTAGGAGATATATAATCGAAGTTGGGTTAAGTGTAGTTAAAAGTTGATGTCTGTGTTTTTTGTTTGAGTTTTAACACGTTGAACGCCACCGATAATTCGCCAATTTCAACATTTTTAGATTTTCATTGGGTTATCGGAATTTTGTATTTTTCTAAAAATAAGTCTTCGTTAGGGGTTGATCGATGTGGCAATTTGGGTAATATTCGTAGATTTGAATAGGGTTTGGACTATGGTATAACTATAGCATTCTGGTGATTGGAGAACGTTTCTGAGGCCCGGGGACATTTTTTAGCGACTGGAGAGATTTACTAAGGATTGACGAATTCTTTCTAGGAGATATAGAATCGAATTTGGGCTGAGTATAGTTTGAAGTTGATGTCTGTGTTTTTTGTCTAAGTTTTAACACGTTGAACGCCACCGATAATCCGCTAGTTTCAACATTTTTACTGATGTAAAACTTTTTCTATTAAAAAAAACATCTTTACAAAGAATAAATCTTAAAGACACAAATACATATATAGTCAGCCGAACTGTATCTTTTCAATGCCAATATTTAAGTGTTGAATGTATCAGAAAATTTGTAAATTTTATTAAATTCAATAGCGCCAGTCACCAGTCATTTATTATCATAGGAACTGTAACTTTTTTGAAATATCTATCAGTATCGTTTATTGACTGATACGATAAACGATTCGTGAGACAGTCATTTTTCAAGATAGTTCGACGATTACCGGTATATTTCTGCCACACTTTAAGTGTTTGCAACGGAATGTTTAGAAAGTATTCAAAAATATGAACACTATTGGATAGAATACCCCCGATTATTTTCAATATCATCGAGCTTAAATTGTAAATGAAGTTTCACCTTCTAATTGCCCGAATAGCAGGGCTAGCAGCTTAATAATCTACAAAAAATATCACCTTCAAGTAGCCGATCAAATACCATGTAACAAAGTCTATTTAACTCAGAGACACTTTCCCCTTTCCTTTACTCAACTTTCTCGTCAACTTCAACAATACAAAAATAATCCCACAAAAGAGCCTCGAAAAGTCAACAGAATCCTGCAACACTGCCCCTTCAACTTATTTCCTCTTTCTTCTATTCAACTTTCTCAACTCTGCCAAAAATCACGCTTCGAAGCTCTCCAACCAAAAACTGGCCATCACCCACCCACAAATAAACCGACAGCAATAAAAAATACAAGAGTAATTCCACAAAAGAGCCCCGAAAACCTTAACAGAGTCATCCAACACTGCCACTTCAACGTATTTCCCCTTTCTTCTATTCAACTTTCTCATCCCTGCCAAAAATCACGCTTCGAAGCTCTCCAACCAAAAACTGACCATGACCCACCCACAAATAAAACGACAGCAATCGAAAATACAAGAGTAATCCCACAAAAGAGCCCCGAAAACCTTAACAGAGTCCTGCAACACTGCCACTTCAACGTATTTCCCCTTTCTTCTATTCAACTTTCTCATCCCTGCCAAAAATCACGCTTCGAAGCTCTCCAACCAAGAACTGACCATCACCCACCCACAAATAAACCGACAGCAATAAAAAATACAAAAATAATCCCACAAAAGAGTCACGAAAACCTCAACAAAATTCCTCCAGCACTATTCCTTCAACGCATTTCACATTGTTGCTGAAAAACACGAAGAAAGCGTATTAAAATTCCAACCGCAGCTCGGTTCGTTGAAAACGGCGTCTACGACGATTCGTGAAACTCAAGTACGTTCATGCGAACGCACAAAACACGTCCTCTATTTGCGGAACGATTTCCAGTAGCCCGAGCTGGCGAGGGGCGAGCTGATCATTCGGGGGAAGAGCTCGAACGTCGTTTCGAAGGAGGACGGAGAAACGGCCAGGGAGAATCGAGGGGGCGAGTGGATTTGCCCGGAAATCGTAGATGCTCCCGATTCTCGTGGACCTCCTGGAACAAATCTCAGTAGCGAGAATTGCTCGGGCTCTCGGCACGAAACCGCAGAAATGCCGCGACAGAATCCGTATAAGGCTGATCATTGACTGCTCGACGACGGAGAACTTGGATATAATCGCAATTAACCCTTCCTAGACGGAGTTTTCTCCGGAGGCAGCTGCTATTGTGCAATGCGGAGGGATTGGAGAAGCGTGTGGTGTTTCTGGAAATGGCAAATTGGCGAATTTGTGGATGTTGAACGGAGGATTGACTTTTTGTCGAATTCAGAGAGCGAGAAAGAGAATTCAGGGTGTGGGATACTTGTGGAATAAAAACGACTCCAAATTCAGGATAGTTTGAAATTACGGAATTATTTTGTATTTTGTGAACTATTTAATATCGTGGAAGTTTTATAAAATGAGGAGAATGCAGAGTTTTTTGGTTTTTGAGTATGTTTTTTAGGACGATGCTCGTTGTAAGTGAACGAAATGCAACCCCTTTCGAGTAACATCAACGAAGCTGTTACAATACATCTTCTTAGATTACTCTAAAATCTTACAACTTTTTATCAAAATCTGAACCAAATATTTAATTTTAAACATTGGAATAGCTTTACCACATAAATTAATCATAAGCGGAAAGTGTCTACATGCACTGTTAGCAAGGATACCACCTTCTATTGCGTCAAGTGTACAAATTATTGTAATACTACTTTTCTTTTTCTATAATTGTTATGGCCATTTCATGTAGGATCTTCCGTTTTACTTTGGTTCCCAAATACCGCGACTGTGATATACTTATCTCATAGGAAAAACTTCCAGTTGGGGATGGGAGTTGATTTAAACTCGGGCTCATTAACAGTAAATACATATTTGTAATAAACCTAATGTAGTAGGATCCGATTAAAGAAAATAATAAAGGATAGAATTTGAATGTCTAATGTGTAGGCGTGGATAAAACTAAGTGGTGGATGTTGTCAGGAACCGCAATAATTTTGAATAAATAACAATAACACGCGAATAAATAACAATAACCCACACGCTAATGATTCATATAATAATAAATAGTGGATATATATTGAGTAAATATGGAAGGAATAGAATACAAAATAAAATACTAAATAATCTAAGGTATCTAATGATGTCTAAAACAAAGTTGTGAAGAATCTATTTAATAAGAATCTATCTAAAAACGATGCGTCGCAAGGCGCAACCTCTTGAGATGACGATCTTCCTCACTTCTTTCCTCCGTCACGCGTCTATGGGGAGACGTATCTCTATGGGGGCCATACCACAATAAGAAAGTTAATATGCAAGTGTAAGTTTATTAACATATTAGGAGTTGGAGCTTTTACTTCCTCGGCAACCATAGCCCTTCAACTGCTGTGGTCATTTCACAAAGAACGTCCTGTTCAAAGTGGTTTCCGACTCTCCGATGCTATGCTACATTAATTAATAATTTTCAAAGAATTTCCCAGTGACAGGGAATTTGATTTCGGACCCTCTGACTGCTTTACCTCAACACTCATTCATTCAGCTGATATGGTGATATCATGTGAAATCTTCTGTTTCAAGTGAGCTCCGTACCACTGAAGCGATGATACATAAATTAAGAATTGTGGAAAAACATATAAAAATTATCACATAGAGAAAATCTCTCAGAGGTGATGCTTTAAATCCACAGCCACCATAGCTACTTCCAATAATATTAGAATAACCCTTTTAGTGCCGAACGGGGTCATATCGTCGTTAGCAATACTTCGGACGACGCACATCATGGGCTTATTATTTAGTTTTGACATATGATCTTAGCAATTTTATTAGAAACAATCGAAAATCCATAATTTATGACTTATATTAAATGTTCGATATCTAACTGTGGCTGTATATCTATTCTTTTTCTCTGTGTATTTATAATAGGCAACCGACTTTTTCATTTTTCTTAGCAATATTAGATAAATATTATTGGTACAATTTTCAACAAATAGTGAAATTCATTACCTATTAATTTAATCAATTTTTCCAGTCGGCACTAAATGGGTTAAATAACAGTGTTCGTGTAAGAAACATTTGTCCGATAAAATCCTAAACGTATAAGTTCTTTTATTTCCTGAACAGCCACAGTTTCATGTTGCAAAAGAGCACGAAAATTTGTTGTTCCGCCACTAAGCGTACAACACAACACTGTAATACTTCAATATTATCACATTTCGATAAAATCGCCCATATAAAGAATATCCTTACATCAGAATCCTACCTCTCATCTAAAAAAGCTCCCCTAAACGCAAAGAACGAAGGAACCCAACCCCTTATGAGAACCATCGACAAAGCACCGTCTCCCCGACCGGCGATATCGTACTTTCGTCCGAAGAACATCCGTTTCGTGGAAGAGCCATCGAGGATCGCACGATTTTGCCTCCATGAATTACCGAACGGGATTCCAGAGCGAATCCTGACGCGCGGGGAATATCTTCTTTCTTTTCCGGCGGTACTGGGACCGATTTTGTCCCGATTCGCTCCTTACCGATCGCCTTTACACGGATTCCATCGGCCGGTCCCGGCATTCCGGTGATTTCGTGCCGTTGGACCGTGCAGCAGTTTCCAGCATTGGGATTTGTTCCAGGAGCGGGCCACGATTTCGGATACCTACAATTTACGGGGAGAGAAGACCGTAAACTCGACTCCCCTGTTGTCCGGCGGTCCTCTTTTGTCGGCCGTGCGAGTCGCGTTACTTTTTCAACAGCACGATCCTACGAAAATTATACGTCGATCGTCCACGCTGCCCGAATAAATCTTTGCTTCGATAATGATGCGCTGATTCGTTGAGTGATTTGAGCATTTTTCAAGCAATTTCGAGGTATGAATAACGATTGTTTTAGGGGGAATCGATGAGGGATTATTTGCTACAGGAACCCTCAATGATGCTGGGAGGTATTTGACTTATTTGCTGAAGCTTTGGGTATAGTCTTTAGATTCAGCGTTACGTGGAAAATTTAATTTCAATGTTGTATTTACAAGAAATATTACGTCTTGCATGTTGTAAAGATTCTAAGGTATTTAACATATTGAGCGCGACCATATAAAAAGTGTTGTTGTTCTTGGTCGCTGTTATTTTTTTGACTAGCGTATCAGAAATGTTTCCTGATGTCATATAATATATTTGTAAAATATAGTATTATATTTATATCTGAATGTATGCCATGGTGTCCAAACGAATACAAGTGGCCTGTTATTCTAATATATGATATCTGTATTCGGATACAAATGGCGCTTAACGCGTTAAACACCACCGATATTACGCTAGTTACATAAGTTTTACAGAAGTTAAACTTTTTCTATCAAAATCACATCTTTACAAAGCAGATACCTTGAAGACACAAATAGTTATATAGTCAGCAAGACTTTACCCTTTTAATGCCAATATTTAAATATTGAATGTATTAGAAAATTCGTAAATATTACAGTTTAAAAGTCATACGAAGTTTCATTGAATTCAATAGCGCCGATCACCGGTGACCCCCATGGCATTCAACCGGTTAATCTGTTAAATATCGACATAACTGTGGGCAATCTAGAGATTATCCATTAAATACAATCAATTCAGTTTTACTCTAGTGTACACAAAGAGACTGAATTTCGTCTACACTTCTGATATTATAAGAACTTGAGCAGACGTTCTACATGCTTTGATTTGCAGAAGAATTAATTAGAACAGAAATTCCTGTCTTAACGTTAACCGTACTGTTTATGGGCAAATGACCAATTCCGTCGAATGAAAATATGTAATTTGTTGTATTATTAGCTAAAAGATGTTTTCTACTTTGTGTCCCACTTTAAAGTGACAGACTCTTGCATTTCTTTGAGTAAAATATCATCGTTATTTTATAATCGGTGAAATGATTGGATACGGTAAGACTAAATCTACATAAAGTGGCGGTACAGTTAGTGTTAATAATGTAATAATTTTTTATTCTACCGCTAATTTGTGCTGCAGCACAGCGCAAAGGGTGGCAACCAATGAGAGAAAACACTATTCAGGTAATGACAAGGACAAAATCACACAGATTTAAAAAAAAAAATGAAAAATATATATAACAAGAATCATAAAATTGTAAGTTAATCCCTTGTCGTACAATAACGAGTGATACTCGTGATGCGGCAAATAGGATAGGATATTTTCAAGTTTTTCAAAACCTATCAAATCGAAAGTATCAATGAGACGCAACACGATAAAATAATTTCTATAATATTAATATTACGTTAAATTATACGATATATCAAGAATCATTGGTCAATTTTTTTTTACTAATTTAATTCTGAATTATTGTAGAGGCAGTCATAAAAGAAATTGTACGGCAAGGGGTTAACAACACCACATAAAGCTAACCACACCTTGATCTTGTGCCTCATGAGCTCACAAACGCCGGAAGGATGAAAAAAGAACGAAGAAATAAAATTTTACCAGCGGTTTTGCTATATCGCCCACTCTAAATTAAAACACGAAATTAACTTAACCTTCATCCGCGCCTATGGTCTTTTGTGACCCACGCCGATATTTAATTTGGCCCAAATCGAGGAAAATTACACACAGCGAATAAATATCATTCTCAATAGAGTTATTATAGAAAAAAATAAAGAAAATTCTTAGTTTTTAAATAGAAAGTGGACCACGAGTCAGAGAATACCTTAGGAACATAAATGGGATCTTTTTTAACCCTGCTGTTCTCCTTATGTTTACCTCATATTCGTGTTCCTTCGTGTCATAGTGCCCCAATGAACGAAAGTTCACATTAAAAAAAATGTAAAATATACAAACAAACAGACGAGAGCTTTAAATACAGAGAATATCAAAAACAATTGCTAAAAAACGTAGTATCTGTTAAAACATAATATTCATTTACGGTTATATAGACCCGAGAAGATCATCAGGGTTAAGGAGCAGTTGAAGATTAATTGTCTCATGACCCCCTGATTCTTTCAAACTCATATTTTAAAAAAAAACTGTCACTTTTGCTATTCTATTTCCTTTACAACCAGTGTCACACGCTATTACAAGCCAAAGGGTTAAAGAACCTAAAAATACACCGCCTTGAAAAAAATCTTCAACGCACGAGCCTTAAAGTCACCCCTATCCCAAGAACAAAGACGAACTCCCCGCTAAAGCAAGTCGAAGCGAGAAAAGAGAAAGAGAGAGAGACCAATACCAAGCATCAATCGCACGCGTCTGAAGTCGAAGAGAACGACGGACGAAGAAGGGAGGAAAAAGAGCAAAAGCGGTTCTCGCGGTCCACGCAAGCAGGGAGACCTCCTCCATTCAACGTACGGCAGGTACGATTTCCAATCGGCGACGGCTTCCTCGAACCGCGGGTACCCCTTCTGCGGGATTCTGAACGGCGGCACGAGGGAAGGCAACCTGGAATACTGGTTTTACCCGTGGCTCCATTCAAGCGTTCTTGCACCACTGGCATCCCTCGCTCGTCCATCAAGAAACTCCTTGATATTCCTGAGGCGCGCGAATCCAGTTCGTCCATACGCGCTGATAATACCGCTCGAGAGGGACGCAGAAGGATGGATGGTCGTGTTTGAAAGGGAGAAGTAAAAGGATTTCGGTGCTCCCTTGTGAGCCGAAATTGTCGAGCGATTGAAAAATTGCTTAGCCATGGTCCACGTTGGATGGCGATGGTCAGTAGTTTTCCTTTTGATTAACCGTTAGAGACCGTAGCAGTGCGATCGCGCTGTTGAGAATTTATGTCGAGAAAACCCAACACATTTCGAGCATTGTGGACAACTGACGGTGCGATACCGATTGTCGAAGTCGCGCGCTCAGATTTACTGACGCAAGTACATCACACAGCTCCTTTAAATGTAAATAGTACATTTTACAATAGGTAGAATAATACTATAATAATACAATAATACATTACAAAATGAAAATTTTTATTTCATTGTTATCTTCTCAATCATTTTTATCGAACAAAACTTGAAATATTTATAAATTTTACAGTATGCATATGCAATAATACATATGCATTTTATAAAATAACGAATTACAAATTAACAATATTTTTGTTTTATGAACAAACAATTTAAATAGAGAGTAACACTTATAATTTGTGACGTCGGTGTTTATCAAAACATATTGGATGAATTCCTTTTTTACATCGCACGCAAATTAAATGTGATCTTTTTATTGCATTTTTGGTGCTGCAGACTACGCATTGTCGATATAAAATAAACAAAGCGCTATCGCGCCGCTTGGTATTTCTCGACATAAAATAAAACAAGCGCTGTCGCGCTGCTTGGGTCTTTCCGTACTCATTTAGAGAAAGCGCGGTTGCGCTGTTTGGAATTCTTCGACAGTGTTTTTTCAATACCCCCTGGGACTCAAACGGTTAACACTAGATTTACGGGCGTGAAATTTGTTACATTGCAATATATTAAATAAGGGCTTTGAGAAAAGAGGGACGAAGCGGCAAAGATGGTAATTCGTTAAGTCATTATTGTATTATAAAATACACGTGAAATATCTACTGTACAGCGTCTCTGTAAAATTGACAAATATTTATAAAAGAAGTAGGAACCCGTCAATTTGACGACTTCCGTAAATCTAGTGTTAACCCCGTGCCCTAGGATTTCTTTTATGGCTGCGCTCGCGATAACTAGGAATTAATTCCTGAAATAAAAATTTCTCATTGATTTCAGATATATCTAATGCAATATTAATAGTGTAGTGATAATTTGACCGTCTGGTAACCTATCGATATTTTCAGTTTAATAGTTTTTGGAAAACTTCGTAGTTCGCTATTCGATTTACCGCGTCACGAGTGTCACTGGTTCTTGTAGGGGGTTGAAATTCCAGGGTGATGTTTGGTTTTGGTTGATGCTTCAATCATGTCAGGGGGATGATAGTGGATGTTGGAGTATTCTTAACTCCTTGCCGTACAATAACGAATGACACTCGTGATGCGGTAAATTGGATAGGAAATTTTAAAGTTTCCCAAAAACTATTACTTTGAAAATATCAGTGAGACGCTACACGATGAAATTATTTCTATAATATTAATATTTCTAGCAATTATTTCTATAATAAAGTGCACGATATATCAAGAATCACTGATCAATTTTTATTTTACCAATTTAATGCTGAATTATTCCGAGGGCAACCACAGAAGAAATCGTACGGCAAGGGGTCAATAGTTGAACAGAGTATGGGAGGATGGTGGGGTGATGGTAGGTTCAAGAAGAATATTTGGTTATAACTTAATAACAGTTCGAGGATGTTATTTATAATTATGAGAATTTTAATGGATTGTTAATTTATGCACAGGTGGTAGCTAAAGTATGGAATTGAATTTTAATAGAGTTTTGGCTTTGGCTTGCATAGAGATATGTTACAAAAATGATTCTCTTTTCGAAAGTAAACTATTGTACTTGTCAGTCTGTCACTGGTAACCCATGTAATATCGCAAAGGAAGGAGAAATTCAATATGTTTGTTAAGAATTTTGATTAGTATCTTTGATGAAGCATCAATGGACAATAAAATAGTTAACCCCTTAGCTTACAATAACGTCTGACACACCTGAGGCGATAAATGGAATACGAAATTTTGAAGTATTCCAATAACTATTAAATTTAAAATATCAGTCGATCACGAGACGGTAAAATTATTTCTATAATATTAATATTGTAGTCGGTTGTGCCAAATGTTAAGTATCAGAGAGAAATTTTTATTTCTGGAGTTAATTCTGGGGTATTACGCACGCTGTCGAAATAGAAATCGTAAGGCAAGGGGTTAATGTTACCAGTATTAATAGCATAACCAATTATTGGTAGCAGTAATTACAATTATAATAATCCGACGGGGTGCAACAATCTAACCCGAAAAGAATCACAATATAGTATAAATATCGATCACAAAAAAAGATAAACAATGTTAAGCTGGTCAACTCAAATTCCACATTCTCAAGCTTCTAATTTCCCACAAACTGCATATTACTCAAAAAAGGGCATTTAAACACAACCCCCTCCTGGACGACGAAGAAGAACATAGCTCCCCCAACACACTTTAATCTACAATCAAAACGAATAAAACTATGCTTAACCCAACGATTAAACGAAAATAACTCTTCTAAATCTCTGAAAACAGTCCACAACTAATAAAATCCCCAATACAATAAACGTTTGCAAAACGAGTGCAAAAAAAGGAAAATTCCAATCCCCCTGCGAACGTGGGCGGAATATCCCGAAGACGGCCGAAATGCCCAACTCCGGTCCCAGGAGCGTCCTCGCGAGGAGGGTGACGGAATCGGTGGTTAACTTGGGCAGTGGTGGGGGAAGAGGGCTGCGCGGGGCCCCACTTCTTTCTCCTGGGACTTCCCCGGGGCCTCGCGTTACGTGGACATAAAAGGTAACCCCGGGCACGAAGCACCGTCTCTCTGACACATTGACACAGCCTCTGAACTACGCTCTCCCTCCTCGCTCGGTGCTCTCCCTTGAGAATCTCCTTGTTTTTTCTCTTTCCTCCCTCCTTTCTTCGTCTCGTCGTCCTCCTCTTTCATGGATCATCCGCTGGGTTCTTCGTTTCCGTTCAAACCTTCGTCCGATTCGATATCGCTGTTATCCGTTGATCTCCGGTTGCGGTTTTTTGCCGCGGAATATGCTCGCCGAACGTACGTTGTTCTCTCGGCTAATGGAATCGAGGGTTTTTTTCCGGAGTTACTTAAGGGATTGCAGGCCGACGAAAGGGGGAACGGAGCTTTAAGAATGGACGCCGGGACGTTCGGGAGTTCGGACGATTTTGCGTTGGATTTTTTTTCATGCCGGCCTGTTGGTAGTGGTTTTTGAATGTCTTTGTCGCGCAGTAAGTGTGCTATTCGGTTTAAAGAGTAAGACATTTATTAAATTATGTAGAAACAAGGGAGGATTGGAGATTTTTTTTAAATTACTTTTAGCTGTTGAATACCGAAGCTGTTGGTGATATTGGAAATATGAAATTTGTATTTCTGGGATGTCGTTAAAATTATTGTTCAAAATTAAACTCTTG
The DNA here is from genome assembly GCA_963989415.1 of Cerceris ruficornis. Lineage (NCBI taxonomy): Eukaryota > Metazoa > Arthropoda > Insecta > Hymenoptera > Crabronidae > Cerceris > Cerceris ruficornis. The sequence continues at coordinate 6,004,115 of OZ022527.1, forward strand.
GTGGGTCAGATGAAAATTTCAAGGCCGTTCAGATACAAATATCCACTTTGCAGTTTCTTGGAAACGTATTTCTTGTATTTCAGCTAAAGGTTACAAATGTTCCTTGGTTTACGTGATACTATTTATTCACAGTGTTACCAAAAAATTCTTTAAATTGTTAAAAACAGAACAGACCTTAAATATTCTTGAAACTCTTTTCTTTCTCCTTTCAAATATCAGTTATCTAAATTAACAATAGCAAATAATTGACCTTATACCTTGTAGATCTTATTCCTTTCCTTCGATAAGATGTTTATTTTACAATTTTTTATTCAGTTTCAATTTTCGCAACAAATGGTATATCATTTTTGCACGTAACAATCATCTACATTACCCAAGAATTAATAACCTTCTGACGACAAATGTCAAAAGCCATTAAAGAGTTAAAACTAAAACAACCAAAGCGGTCAAAATGACTGGTTGTAAAATTTTTCCAAAAATTCCTCAAATTGATATGGGACTCGTGCAGTAAATACTTCACGTGTATCTTATAAAACCTGAATTACTTAACTGATCATCTTCTTCACCCCCTGCTTTCTCTTTTTCCGAAGCACTTATTCAGTGTATCTGACACTAGAACTATCGGAATTAAATCTATTATATTTAAATATATCAAATAAGTGCTTTAGAAAAAGAGAATTAAAAAAGTGAAAGGGAATTTAATTCCGTAATTTATGTTTTATAAGATGAGCGTAAAATGGCTCCACTATAAACTTGGAGAATTTTTATAAAAAATGAGGAACTAATCATTATGACTGCATTGGTAGTTCTAGTGTTAAGCACCATTGAACAATCGTGGATTCATGCTGCATTACGTTCCACGGTTTATATTCCTTCGTACGTGCAAGTTTTCTCAAAAATAGTTCCAGCTATCGCGTAAATTCAGCGATAACAACGGCTCTCAGGTCTTTGAGCATAATCGTCGCATTCGTCCGATAAAAAAAGGTCTTCAAGGAAGTCTTGTTAGAGTTAAGTCATCATTCGTCTCTCGTAATTCAGAAGGCTATCTCTTCGAAGCAAGATCTCCCTGCTACCAATGCGTTACCTCTGAATAAGGTGAGAAAGAAGGGAGCGCAACTGGTTTCACCGTTTAGCGAGTCGCAAAGTGGCGGAGAATCTGTTCTTATGTGGAGAGGTTAGAATTACGTTTTCAGGCTGACTGAGAACCAACGATAGGAACGTTTTTATTTTACGTACACCATAAAAATGAGATTTAACTTTTGATGTTAACACTAGATCTACACGGAAGCCGTGATATTGACGAATTCCTACTTTTTTAGAAACGGTTTCCAAATTTATAGAGACACGGTACAGCAGATATTTCACATGTATGTTATAATATACAAATTACTTAACTGGTCATTTTCTTTGCCGGTTGATCCCTATTTCATCAAAGTACTTATTTAATATATTTAAGTATAAGAGATTCCACGCCCGTAAATTCAGTGTTACGGGACCTAATATTAGTGTGACATATCCTCGTATGCTGCACCGAAATACATTCTGTAATTATTCCACGACACGTGTCTTATTTTGTGATCAAATTAATTATTTTTTAATTAAGAAGAGAAAATGTGCTCTGCTTCCTGAGATAAATCCATTGAGACTTTGAAAGATATAACTATACACTTATATATGCAGAATCAACCTGCGAGGAGAATATCAAAAAATTAGTTACCAAAGAAGAAAAATATGTTTTTTTTTATTTAACCAGTTAACTGCGTTCGACGTGGATACACGTCGATACAGAGCTGTACAGCATCAAGCTTTTTAACAGTAAATTGTAAATTTCTTATCGAATAAAAATATGATCTTTCCAATTTTATTTTCCTTTTACCATAAAATTTATAATGGGAGCAATTCCCTCGCGTTCGACGTGTATGCACGCCGCTGTTTGATTTTAATTTCGCATCCTCTGAGAGATATTAAAATAAATTCCGCAGTTAACTGGTTAAGGCATCGTTCTCGTGAAAAATGAGTTTAAATTCTGTTAGTCATGGATTTCCTGCCTGCAAGCAGTACACCGTGTAGTATCAAATTATCAAACAAAGCTGCAAATAAATGAAGCATCATTAAACCAGACAAAAAGCGCTATGGCGGTTGAAGAGCAGAAATCCCCCTATAGAAGGGACCTTTAGGAAAAATTGTCTTTTGATATATATCATAGTAGCAGAAACAAAACCGAAACCCAAAACAAACCAATCAAAAGATCTCACGAATCCAGAAGGTCGAAAAGAAAAATAATCAATTCTTGATCAACCAGAAGATTCTAAACAATCGTTTAAAAATCGCTCCCCCTTCGAACTATTTACAAAGCCATCAAAAGTTCAATCAAACTTGAATCAACGGAAGAACGTCCTCAATCGACCAAACCCCATAAAACCTCTTTTCAAAGCACTGCGTAGCAATGCGAGTCTGCTAGATCAGGTGAGAGTCGGTAAAAGACGGAGAAAGAGCAAAGGGAAGAAAAAGAAGAAGAAAGGTGGGCAGGTGAGGCAAGGTGAGAGACGAGGTTGGCCGGTTCGCGAGGTCTAACCGCCTAACGAGTAAAAAGCATGAATGGACGCCAGCACGGCGCCGTACATTATCTTGCCTCCTTGTCTCTTTATTATTATTCTCTCGGCCCCTTTTATCATCCCCCTCCTTTCTTGGCCGATCTGTTATCCCCCGTCCTCTCGCCACGTTCCTTTTCTTCTTCTTACCACGAGATATCCTTCCAACGATCCTTCTCTCCCGGTTCATATTCGCCTTGCTTGTCTTTCTTCGGCATGCGCTCTCTACTTCTTTTCTTTCTTCGATTTCTTTGATTTTCTCCTTCCCTCCGCCCCTGTCTTCGATGGTCGTTTCTTCGTTTTCTTTCTCTTTACCTCCCGCTCTCTTTCCGATGACTCTTCCTCTCTTCCACTCTGTTCGATGTCCTGTCTTCTTTCTCTTGTCTGATTATCGTTTCTTTTCTTTTCCACCCTCTAGTTTTCTTCTCTTGCCTCTTTCTCTTTCGGTGTCACTGCTTACGTTATTCTCCTCTGTTTCTCTGTCCGATATCCTTTCTTTTTTCTCTTCTCTGATTATCGTTTCTTTTCTTTTCCACCCTCTAGTTTTCTTCTCTTCTCTTTTTCTCTATCCGATATTCTTTCATCTTTCTGTTCCCCGATTATCGTTTCTTTTGTTTTCCACCCTCTAGTTTTCTTCTCTGTCGGTCTCATTGCTTATTTTATTCTTCTCTGTTTCTTTGTCCATTAACCTTCCTCCTCACTGTTCTTCTCTGACTGCCTTTTCCTCTCTTTCTCTGTCTCTGGTTGTCTTTTCTGCTCCCTTTCTGACTCTCTGCTATCTTAGTCTCTCTCACGCTCTCTGTCTCGAATATCCCTTCTTCTCTGTTCTTCTCTGACTGCCTTTTTCTCTCTGTCGTTTCTCTTTGGAAATCTCTTTCCGCCTCCCTCTTGTACTCTCACGCTCTTTCTACCGGCTCGCTTCGACCAAAGAGAGATCAGGTTCAGAGTGCTCTGACAGGATCGTGTAACCTGCTCCTGCGAACACAGGATTACACGAGAGACCTGTTGATGCCTTCCGAACCCGATTCTTCGCCATTTCTGAGCTTTCACGGGGCTTTCGAGGAAATCCTTAGGGATGTTGCAATTTTCTCTGGTGTGAATGTCGCAATTGTAGAAAAATTCCCCTTCTTTGATTGTGAATCGATCCATTGTCTTAGATATCGAACAATTCAACGGGCAATTAAATGGAAAGTTTCATCCCTCATGTGTTCCTCGTTTGAAATTTCACCCAACTTCTGTTTCCAGATATTATATAATGCTCGATTTATTTTTAAATTGTACTGTGACTTGATTTAAATTCAGTGAAATGTAGCATAATATTATGTGTAGTGAAAAATATTTTTCCAATTTTTCGGTAATGTCGAAATTTCATTTAAAATAAGGCGCAAACGCTTAACTCAAAAGATATTCATTGTTAACGATAGAAAAATGTGACGATTTTCTTTAATTCATTAAACATTATTTTTTTAATAAGCTACTAACACGAATTTTATACTCAAGATGTGGAATTATTTTATTAAAATAATGCTCTTTAACTAGGAAAAAATATGGATAGAAAATGTAAGATAGATTCGTCAGGATGCCACGAAGAAGAAAACGTGTTTTTTCGGTAGAAAGTAGTCTCAAGAAAAAGTTCCAACTTTAAGTGTTTACTCTAACTACAATTTCTGTCAAACATAGTCTTACAATGTCTTGAAATGAAGCTATACAGTAAAATCATAATTTGCAGATGATACAAGGTTTTAGTGTCACACATAATTTTCAATGAAGATTCATTGGAGAAATATAAGATAATATTGAAATAAACAAATACTGTTTTTGGTTTCTAAATATCTGTAATAGAATTTTCGTAGAATATAATTATAGAGATAGAGTCCACATTAGACTCCTGAATACTAGCCTTAAGCTAGAATAATTCTAACTAATTCCAAAGAATAATTATTTTGGAAATGAAAGCCGAAGTCTATCTTTAAAGCATATTGCAGATTAACAAGAATTTCAATAGTTATAAAAAACAATTTATACTTATAACCTTTCATTTTCTTAACTTGTATCAGTATCAATTGATCTGCATTAAATTAAATTTCACACTGTAAAATTTCCTGCGAGCTTCTTTGTTAAAAGGCGAAGAAAAGAATTGTTTAACTAACTGAATACATATTTTAACATAATTCTCATACTTAAGAAAGAATACTCCCACGGAAATCAACACCTACATGATCCTCTAAATTAAATTTTATAAATATACATTTCCATTCAACTGTCAGCGCTGAATGGAATTATATAAACAATATGTTTGTAATCAAACTTCTTCCACCAAGTAGGAGAAAAATGTCGTAAAGAAATGATGAAACTTCCGAAGTAAACATTTCGAAATTGTATCTGTATGATTAATCGGTATCTCCCCTTTGCAGAAGCAACTTCATCCTTTACTTCAACTGCATCCTCGAAAGTGCATACAATCAGTTTTATTCGCGTAACTCATTAAGAGTAGCGGTGCTTCATAATCATCCAATCAGAGTTTTTTCTTTGCGGGGGAAAATTATACTCAAGGAACGTCGTAAATCGTGAGTTGTGCTCTTAAGCAACCCATCGATCTAATAAGCATGGAAATAATCACAACGTGCATTATGAATACATTTTCACAATATCCGCTGACGGAGAAAAACGAACGTATGAGAAGCAATTCCGCCCACGCTTCACGATAAAGAACAAAACTGCAGGACGATATCAATTTATCGCGTCCGGTTTGTCCACTTTTTGGCTGCTCATTGTATTTCTCTTGGAAAGAGCCATTATTTGTCGACGAAATGTCGATTCTGTCGATCGTTATTTCACAAATCATCAACCTCATTATGCGTTCATTTCGTTGATCGAAGATGAAAATGTTTCGTAATCGTCTGCACTCGGGGATTATTACCACCTTTTCTTCGACACCCTTGATAATAATTAATTTAATATATTACGAACAATTTTAGACAAGTTTTTGGTTAGTTAAATAGACGTTTTAATGTCTATTTTTAATGTCTCTACTTCGAGATAACGGAATAAACCTTCAGGCCAGCTATGCTACCATTTCGAGTTCATACAAAGGGATACAAAACTCAGAATTTCGGTTATTGTTTCACATTAAATTCTCATTTGAAAAATACAGTTTTTGAGTAACTATTTTTTACTATAAATTATTTGACATTAGTATTTGAATTTTGGAATTTCTTAAAAATGTCTTTTTTAAGTAACGAAGCAGTCGTGCATGAAGCCTGTGAATTTTTTCGCTACGTAAGACAATAACGAGATATTTAAGAGTTTAAATATTTATATATCTAAATCGGAACTTAATTATACAGGAGCAAAGCTTAATTGACTTGCAGGGAAAATTCGGCAACAAAATTTCAATTATTTCAGGAATGTATTTCACGTAATATTAACACTAGAACTACCGGCGACGAATCTGTTATATTTAAATATAATAAATAAGTACTTTGAAAAAAGGGGAATTCAGAGGTGTAAAAGATGATCGATTAGATAATTTATGTTTTATGAGATGGACGTAAAATATCTATTCTATGACTCTCCTATAATCTTGAGGAATTTTTGGAAAATTTGTGTACCAGTCATTTTAACTGGTTTGGTAGTTCTAGTGTTATCTCCTTGCCCTACGACTTCTTTTGCGACTGAACGCGCAATAACTCAGATTTAATGACTGAAATAAAACTCTATTACAGATTTCTTATATTCTATATAATTGTATGCGATATTAATAGTACAGATATCATTTTACCGCCTCTGGAGTCATAGATATTTTCAAATTAATAATTTTTCAGAAACTTCTAAATTTCCTATTCCATTTACCGCATCACGACTGTCACGCGGTATTGTAGGGCAAGGGCTTAACCCCTTGCACTACAATTAATTTTGCCACTGTGCGTGCAATAATTCAAAACTAAATTGCTACAATGAAAATATCAGTGATTCCTGATACATCTTACAATGTAACGCAATATCAATAACATAGAAATAATTTTACTGTGTTGTGTTCCACTGATATTTTCAATTTCATCATTTTTGCAGATCTTAAAAATTTCCTATTCTATCGACCGCATCACGAGTGTCATTCGTTATTATAGGCCAAGGGCTTAATAAGGAAGTAGATTTTTCCCTGGAAAACTGCCCTAAGAATAAGAATGGCCCCCCAAAGAGTATCAACTTTCAAAATAAATATTTTTCGTTAGTAAAAACATAGAAAGTCACTAATACACATAGCTCGTAATAAAGGATTGCACATTCAATTATATTAGTTTCAAATCAATTACAATACTCTATTTTTATTGAAAATAAAATTCGCCATTCAGTGCTAACACCACCGTATTTAATTTTACCCAAGATGACCCCACATCGTTAGATTACAATCAAAGCTCACCGCGGTGCCTTCATCTTGTAAAAAAACGTCCAAATGGAGGTTTATGGGAAAACAGAACTATCATTGCCGAAAATTGAAATTATCGAAGGATTAACAAACGACCCGCTGGGCTACAGTATAACATTTTTAAAAAAAGATGATCGTACAAGGCCCTCGTTAAAGGTAACGAAAGGTTTTTGTCCATCGTGAAAACCTCGTCACGTGCACCCGCAATTATCGTCGCACAGGTATCGGTGCACGAGGGATGATCGTTGAAATCGATAATACGTCTAGAACACCGTGGGTAAATAACCTTTTTGGCGGCTGCCACGGTGTCCGTTTCTTCCCTCTGATATATTTACGAGCAACTGGTGATTTAGGGTCCTTCCTTCGTTCATGGACGCACGCTTCTCTTATCCTTGGTTCGACGGTCTAACTCTGTTCATCATTTTGCCTATCCTCTTTTTCTACTGTGTCTCTTTCTCTTAGATGCTCTTAAGTTTACTCCCTGTCCTTTTATGTACAAGTCTGTCTTGCTTTTCACCCTTTTCCTCTCTGTTTTCAAATCTTTTAACGTTTCTTTTTTCTATCCCTCTTTGTTCTTTGCTGAGTCTCTCTGTTTTTCTTTCTTGCTTTCCTCTTCCCTTTCTTCTCTACGCTTCCTTAGCTTGTCTCTCTCTTTCTACATGTTTCTACCTGTCTCTTTCCATCTGCACTCTCTTTGTCCGTTTCTTTCTTTTTTACATCCCCCTTTACATATCTTTCTCTTTCTACGTAACCGTCCTTTGTCTCTTTCTATCTGCGCATACCCCCTTTCCTGTTTCTTTCTTTCCATATCCCCCTACCCCTCTGTCTTTCTACACCCTCTTTTCCTGTTCCTTTCTTGTTGCATCCCGCGTTTCCTGTCTCTTTCTTTCTACAACCCCTTTTCCTGTTTCTTTCTTTCTGCATTCCCCTTTCGTGTTTCTTTCCACCAACGCGTCCTCAATCCGTTTTGCTCTTCGTATTATACATTCCCTTTACCCCTTTCTCTCTTTCTACACCCCCTTTTCCGCCTTCTCACTTTCTACATCCCCCTTTTCCTGTCTCCTTCTTTCTACAAACCTTGTTTCTACCTACACATCTTCAATTCGTTTTACTCTTCGTATTATATATTCCCTTTATCCCTTTCTCTCTTTCTACACCCCCTTTTTTTCTTTCTTTCTTTCTACATCCCCTACTTCTGTTTTTCTCTATTTACATCCCCCTTCTCTCTTTTTCTAACCCCTATCCAACTTTCCCTCCCTATTCTTTCTGTCTTTCTCCCCTCTCTTTATCTCTTTCTTTCTACCACTTTTCACCCCCGCCCCTCTTTTTCTTCCCGCTTTTTCTTTTCAACTGTCGCAGACGCATCTACCTTCCTGTTTCCCGTTTCCGCACACACGCACCAGTCAAACGACAATAAGACCGTCTGTCGGACGGCCACGTTTTAAGACTGGTTTATGTCCTCGTAATGCCATGAATAGATTTCACTTTGATTGCGGGGAAAAAGGTCCTTTCTTCCTGGCATGAGACGCACGTGGAAGACACTTTCGTGAACGCCAAGATGAAAAGATATCGTAGCGACAACAGCGGAAATCGTGGGCGAATTATTTGACGTATATTCTAACTTATCGGGTGATGAAATGTTGTTGAAACATTTATTGGCAATAATAATCTCGTGAAGCTAGTTATTGGGGTGAAGATTTCCGGTGAGTTTATTCAGTTGATTTTCTAACTTTCTGTTTGGAAAGAAAGGAGCAGATTTTATTGCAGCCAGGTATTCTACATTTTCATTATCGAACTATAGGTCAGCAAGTATCTTCTACTGTAATTAATTTTCTCATAATGCAGTCAGACTGACGGATTCGATATATTAGCCGTTTTCTTTGAAAGTGGTGTAAGTTCATATTTGACGGAAAGTTAGTTAATGATAACAATGAATGCAATCTGCTATAAGCTTTTTATCTATAAACAGATCCCCAAAAATATGTTTAAATATTTTCATCATTTTGTCAATATAAATTTACGTAGTTAATGGAATTACAAATATAATTATTTTGAAGATGGTGTAAGCTCACTTTCCGCAAAGACATCATATTTAGTTCATAAAGTGTACTACGTAAGTTCTCTACTTTACTTTTAATTAATACTTTAACACTAGAACTACCAAACCAGTCAAAACGACTGGTACACAATTTTTTCCAAAAATTCCCCAAGTTTATAGAAGAGTCTTAGAATAAATATTCAATGTTCATCTTAAAAAACATAAGTCACCGAATCGATTATCTTTTCCGCCTCTTGATTCCTCCATTTCAAAGTACTTATTTAATATTTTGAAATATGATAGATTTAACGCCGGTAGTTCTAGTGTTAAAAACGATCACATTATAAACTTAAATCAATTTAATATTTAAAAACATAAACTGAGCTTATTATATATACCAATATTTTTTAAACCATTCAAATACAAACCCTTAAATATCTCCATATAATATAAAATGGACTTACACCACTTTCAAAGAAAACGGCTCATATATTTACTGGAAGTTTTTACTTTGTTGGACAGCGATATTTTTCTAAACTACATCACAATATATTAATAATATTAAAAATATAAAATATACATGATTTTGTTAATTTTATCTATGCAACAGTGCCGTTCCATACCAATAGTTTTTATTATCGACAAAGGATAAGAAATATTCAGCGCGAAATAGGACTATGGAATTAATTTCTATCGGTCGACAATAGGTTGAAAAAAATAATTTTAATCGCAAAGGATTAATTGCTATTAATTGTTGCCATGCTTTCGAACAGATTGATCAAACATTACAGTATCAGTTTAACACGAACCGTACCATCCGCCAAATGACGGGTTTACCGAAACGAAAATTTGTAATTTTTCGTATTATTATCTAAATGCTGTTTCTTTCGATATTTCCAATATTAACCCCTCAACCTGCAATAACGTGTGACACTCGTGTCACGGTAAATGAAATAGGAAACTTAGATGTTTTGCAAAAACTATTAAATTGAAAATATCAGTAAGTCACAAGACGTTCGTATTATTTTTCTAATGTTAATATCGCGTTCAATTATGCGAAATATTAGAAATCAGAGAGAAATTTTGATTTCAGGTATTAATTCTGAGTTATTGCACACGCAGTCAAAATAGAAATCGTAGGGCAGGAGGTCAAATTGACAATCTCCTGCACACTTTCTGGGGAAAAATTATCGTTATTTTTAAACCAATTGAATAATCGACCCTGGTAAGCATAGCACGTAATTGGGCCGAGACTTTTAGTGTTAAAAAATCATATCTCAAACCATTGACAGCAATCAACACAAAAGCCATTCTCACTTTACACTTGCATTTCACCAAAACCATAAAATATCGAGCTACACAAACTACTACGAACATCGCAAAACATTCCGCTATAAATATTTCACTAAACCTTTCGAAAATATTCACATCAAATTCGAAGAATCACTCAATTAAAAGCACCAGGAAAATTTTCCCTCTAACGGAGAATTACAAAAATTGCAAAAGCTCGATAAACATTCCACCAAGTCTCGCTAATACCATCGTCATTCCGGACACCATGAATTTCCTCCCACGCGAGAAATTCCTTCCTCCCCTTCCAAGGACATCATCGACAAAGGATCTCCTCCCCCGTCCGTCTCAGGATAGTCTGGCGAGGCAGGTAGTTCCCGGAAAAATTTCAACATTTTTCCGGGATACTTTGAGCCGGCAGCTGTAAACCCGCCTTAAAGGTCTTTGTCTTCACCGAAGCGTGGCATCTGCAAAGCGAACGACCCGGTCTTTACGTCCCAGGGAACGAAAGTTCGAGGCAGGTATATAACGGAGAGGACGGACGAATAAAAGGAGGAGCACCCTCCGCATGGAGAGGAAGGATCGAAGGAGAGGACGACCGAGAAGGACCGGGAGTCCCTTCGTTCCTACGATCGCATAATTTACTGCCAAGATCCCCGGCGATGCCCGCCATTTAAAGGGGCAAGTTGGAGATCCGTTGGAATCGAGAAAATAGCCCTTGGCTCTCTGTTTCCCGAGGGTATGATGATGTATTTGGCGCGGTGAGATTTTCATTGAAGGTGATTTGATTTTTTGAGCTTTAGAAGTATGTGGCTGTTTGCACGAGGTGCAACTATAATGGTGGATAAGGAGGTGAAGGTTTAGACTTGCAATCAGTGGACGTTGACTTAACCCTTTCAACGCTGAATTTTATTTCTTCCGAAAATGACTAATTTTTAGCAGTGTGTATTTTATGACACAGGAAATGGAATAAAAATACGACTGAGAATGAAATATATTTTTTTTTATTTCAGGAGTTTTCAGATTTTCAGCTGGGATAGCATAGATCCCAGTAGTTTGTTACTGCTGGGATATTTTTATCCCAGCAGTAAATATTGTCATATAAACAAAATAATATATGGAAATAAATTGTACAATAATAACATGAAAATTATATGATAATGTTTGGGATATAAAATATCCCAGTAGTGTTGTAAGGGTTAACCGTTTGAGTGTCAAGCAGCGCTGTCGCGCTTCTTCTGTTCGGTAACGAAAAGCGCCAAGCTGATCGATCTATAGAATTAATGGCACTTTGTGCACGAACAAGAAAAATAGTTCATTAACACGTTGAATGCCAGCCGTATTTCGCTAGTATCATCATTTCCACCGAACCGAAACTGCTTCTATTAAAATCACATCTTTATAGAATAGAAATGTTAAAAGTAAGAATACTTATGTACTCAGTAATACATTTGTAACAGCATTATTTTAATGTTGAATATATTAGCATATCCGTGAATGTCGCAATTTAAAAATCATAAGAAATTCCATCGAATTCAACGTGTTAATATTCTCTGATTACGACAGTATAGTTATAATACAGACGATATCTTTAACTGACAAACGAAACAGCAATATTTACCACTTATAAGCAAGCAAATTTCGAAATCGCACTTTGCTGCATTCCTCGATGCAAAACAAAAGAAGCGAGATTTCGCTTTCGACCTGGTTTTTGCAAAGATCTCTGGCACTCAAACGGTTAAGTTCCCATCACCACCTACAAATTTTCCTTTCATAATATAGGGGCTATGTGGTGGGAAAAAAGTTAAAGGCTTGGACTTGCAATCAGTGGACCTGCGCTCAAATTCCCATCAGCTTCCGCAAATTTTCCCTCCGCGACATATGTGAGACATTCATTTTGAAAGTGGCGTAAGTCACTTTCTTTTTAAATCGAGATATTTACGATTTGCGTTTTAACGTGTTTAAAAATATTGATTCCAATTCTCGAGAGAATTTACTTGCAATTGTTATCTTGGATACTTACATTTTTGTCGGTATAAATAATTTTGTATAAACATTAAAAATCATCATTTTTCATTACGGTAAACTGACTCGTGCCACTTTGACTCGTACCGTTTATAAATAAACGGCACATATAAGGACTATGACGATTAAGGGTGTAAAAGTTATTGGTTTTTAGGGCTTTAAATAAAAACACTGCTTATAAACTAATGGAATAGACTAAGACTTTATTATATGAATGTATGAAGAGGGTAGGAAAGTCTTCTCTGTACGAGTGAAAGTCACAAAGTGAGTGTCTAAAAGAATTTAGCGACCGTCTAAGGACCCTTTTCGGTTTCAACAGAAATCAGACTGCATAGCTCCACAGCTGCAACCTATTAAGCATTCCAAGAAAAAAATATAGCATTTCATTTTTGTATGTTCAAATATACTATATTCGCACGATGGAAAACCAACAAAAGCTTTGTCTCACAATCAGAAGGTCTGAGTTAACACCCCCGTCCTGGCTTCTATGGACAATTTTTTCTATGTGATATGTATATACTGAGGGACCAGAAACAAGGCACTTGGGAGGTAATTTGCTCTGATTCGCCCGACGGATAGAAATGGAGGTAGTGGTTCCAGTTTTATTTTCTTTTTCTTTAAATTGTAAGCTTACATTTTATAGAAATTAATATGAAGCAAAATAGAAATCACACGAATTTATCTTTTCTTGTTAATAGAATTCGAATCGAAGGTAATTCACGTCACTAATTTGTTCTTTAGTTCTTTTAGATTTTTATCTAAACATTTGGGAATGTAGATGTAAACTAAATTCAAGCGTAACAAACTTGACACTAAATTAACATGAACTATTCAACTAACGTCGGATACTTTCATTGCAAATATTATAGATATCACTATCTCGAAATAAAAATGAATAACATAGCAAACGAGGTCTTCCACAGAGTAAGATTACTCAGAGAGAATTAATTGTATGAATTTTCTTCTGCAGCGAAATTCAATTCCGAAAAATCGTGAAACAATGATCGTGGCAGCATTGCAAAGTTATGCATAACGCGCCAAAGCGAATCGGTATCAAATTAGTCATCGAAATAAAAATTTCTCAGGCTCTCGAAACTCTTGCATAACTTTAAACAATTCAGGCAATGATAAGACTCCGCGAATGACAACTAATCAATTTTCAGTAATAAGACAAAAGAGATAATTTCTCAAAACTCCATTTCGCTCGAAAATTTCTAGAAAGTCGCTTAAAATAACATTTCGTTCGGCAGGAAACGTTAACGTTGTTTTCAATCCTCTACAAAAATATTTCAAACGACGTTCTCGCCATCATCGCAACTTTATCTTACAATTTTGCTAAACGATATCGAGCCACGAATCTCGAAAAGAAACTCGTCTCGATGACTCGTCGCAATTTGGCGGAGTCGCTTGCAAATACGGCGATAAGAAAGATTACGTATTACCAAGCTATGAACCGATAAGATTTGTCTTATACCCTAATCACTTGTTTTCTTTTTTCGCAACTTAACATCTGCACAGATACAGGTACGTAAGTGCTATTGATTCTAGGGCTGCCGTATGTTTCAAGTTGTCTTAAAAATATGTACGAAACAGTATATTAACCGGGTAACTGCGGAATTTATTTTAAAACTCCTCACAGGATGCGGAATTAAAGTCAAGCAGCGGCGTGTATACACGTCGAACGTAATGCAAATGCTCCTATTATGCATTTTACGGTAAAAGGAAAACAACACGTGGAAAGATTATATTTTTATTCCATAAGAAATTTACAGTTTACTGTTAAAAAGGTTTACGCAGTAGAACTCTGGATCGGCGTGTATACACGGCGGATGCAGTGTTAACTGGTGAAGAACAATCATTAATTTATACTCCTACAAGTACTCTAAAATATTTCTAAAAAAAAATTAATATTTTTAGAATTATAAGCACATATCTTCACCAATTATTATTAAACAATGATTCATATTCGATGGAATATTTAGAAAAATGGAAAAGGGCATAATGTCTTTAATAATATTACTTTATGTCATTGTAAGTAATATTGTTTTTTGTAGATTGTTCAAAATAATTTCAAAATATGTCCAAGACAGTATGCTAGCAATTAGCGAAAAGTCATCAATTCATACTATTAGAAGTAATCAATGATTTGCCTTTATAAATATTTGAAATTATTTTTAGATTATACGCGAGCCGTATATTAAAAACAGGGTTATTAATTGAAAAGCGTACAGCAATTAAGTTAAAATGTACATTTGAAAATACTTTACATACATTTAACTTAACATTTATGTATTAATAGTAAGTAATGCACATTGCTATTAATATCGCTATAATTACAAGCACATATATTCATTGTTATACCGAGCACAAAGTTATTATACATTACAGAAAATAATCAATCTATCAAAATAATCAATCAATCAAGATATTCGTAATTACGGCTTCGGCTGACTAAATAGTACCAGTAAATGAGTCGCTCAAAAGTCAATGCGGTTAAGTCAATTTTTTTAATGTATTCTGATTTTTGTAAATTTCAATAGAATAAGCTTCATTCTATTAAAATTTACAAAAATCAGAAAAAATGGACTTAACCGCATTGACTTCTGAGCGACTAAAATAATGCATGATGCCTCATATATTTTTATCGTCCTCAGCTTCAGTAAAGTTTTATCAGTTTCTCTCCTTTTGAAATCTTCCATAATCTTGAAAAAAGTGTGCCACAATTTTCCTGTAATCTCACCGGTGAAAATGGAAAATTAACACGGCAAATTAAAACTTAGGAAGACATATGAAAAAATGTAGAAGTATAAAATCGAAATTGAGGCATTTGTCGATTCGTCGTTGAAAAAGTTTGTTCACCGAATCCGTGAGTAACGTTGTAACTTCAACGAACAATAATTCGTCGACGGAAAAATATTTCCACCAACCGTCGATGCACGTTGCCGATAAATCTCTAATTTTGCACGGGTTCGTTGTATTTGTTCTGTTAGGCTGCGCCTCGTGCATCGTTACGTAATCTCTTGTCGCCCGAAACAAATAATCTGATCGTCTCTGTGAAAGCTCTCGGAGTTTTCCATTTTTGTTTCGATGCTCGAACGAGAGATTTGCAATTAACGTGACTGTTGAAGACATTCATTCGCTGATTATTTTCATATTAAAATATTGAAAATGATTTGAGGGAGATTGCGACTCATAGAAATGCAAAAAGGGCAGACTTATAATTATAAAAGAATGAAACATTCTCTCCGCAGAGCAATTTGCAAAAGTACTTCTACTTATTAGGTCTGTATTTTTATTAATCAATGATCAGTATTTTAGATAATAAATGATTAGGATAAATAGATAAGAGTCATTCTTGCATTACAATGTGCTAGGGCAATTTTATTTGATCGAAACAATTCTGTTTGGTAAACTAAATTTAAATATTTCGTCAACATAAGGGAAATAGGCTTATATTAATAGTTACTAGCCGATACACGTCATTGGTCATCATACCCTTTCAATGACCAACCTTCTCTCACTAAAATGATGTCATACATACATGGAATATTATTATATACTCCTGTTTTATTTTATATTTATTGAAAATGCCGAAAATATTGATCAAAGAGACCCAAGAATATCATTTTAAAAAACATTAACTATTTAAATCAGTGACACAAAATTTCTCTCAATAATGGTACTCAAATTCCACTTCCAATTCCCCTACCCCTTCCCAAGTCCATCCCCTTCACAAATATCGATATTCTACTCTTAAATAATTCCACAAACCCCGTCAAGTCAATAACCCAGCATCTCCACAACGCCAGCAACCCCAAACCTCATCGTTCCCTCTAAAGAATCTACCGCGAAACGTCACCGTTCAACTCCACCAAATGCACCACTCCGAGAAAGACGCCGATTCGCAATAAATAAAAAAAGAAACAACACAAGCTGAATAAAAACGGAAGAAAGAAACGCAGGTTTCGCTATTCGATGGCAGGTTACAGGGAGCTCGCTCCCCAGGATAGATCCGTGAGACAAAAGGACCGTAAATTGCCGGGAAAAACGACGGGGACGTCGATGGTATCAGGGCGGGTCAGTCTTTGGAGTACGGATCAGGCCGATCTCTCGGGGATTTTGCGGGTCTTAGGGTGAGAACGAGGAGGAAAGTGCCGAAGGAGCCGGTATCCGGATGAGAAAGAGAGACGAGCGCCTAATTCCAAGGCAGAGACGAAAGAGAGACGCAAGGAAAGACGTAGGGGTGGAAGGGATGAAAGAGGAAGGAAGAGGGATCTCGGTAGAAACGGGCAAACCCCAGGAATTCCCTTGGCAGGGTGAATCGTGGCTTCCGCCAATTTCCACCGGAAAACTTCTCGCTGCTGCGTCCGCCGCCGAGGGAAAAATGGCGATGGCTATTGTTCTTGAGAGAGGAGATCCTTTAATGGTAGGCCTGTTGCGAGAATAGTTTTCTTAGGTAGAGGTTAGTCTGTGAGGATTTTAAAGGATGATGAAGAGCCCCTGTTTCCCGTGACTCGGTTCGTTAGGGATTCCATTGGCATTAATACCTTAAGGTGGAACCCCCATAATCGGGCTTTAATAAATTAGATGGAGGGTGAATCGTGGAATCGCGACGATCTGTTGGATGGGGAGAATGGAAGAGTTCCATGGAAGTGTTATTTGTCTGTGTGTATCGGCAGTAATGATCTTTTTAACGAGCAGGTCAGTTCGGCATGCTAATGATACGAGGAGAGAGAGAAAGAGAGAGAGAGAGAGATTTGAGAAGGGACTGCAGCAGGGTGCCATATTAAGATCGAGGAGGATGTTGGATACCGACCTAATTCTATAAGATAGAACGTCAAATATTGTCAAATGTGATTCAGGATCTAAACGGGAAATCTTATTTATTTGTTATCGCTTTCCCTGCAAAACATATTTTAAAGACCTTTAGTCTTGACAAGAGTCACAGGGAAAGCGGCCGCTCTTTGGATCCGTAATCACGAGAAGTCGGGGTCATCCGAACCTCCCACCACGATGTTTCGGAGCCCTTAAAACCTCGGCTCATTTCCAAATCTAATCAATTGTCTTGAATCGCTGACAGTCGGTATCTTGCGACGACGTTAACCTTACTTGTAAAAACTTCAAACGCGAAAGTAATTCTTCATTTAATAAAACTGTTGTAAAACTGCTCACGGAATACAACATTTTGGTGTCAGAAATGGGGTACAACAAGGATTCTTCGAAATGGCAGACTTCTGCTACTGTCTGGAGGGAAATTTTGAATTGTAACGTTGATAGAGATGCGGCGTTGATGCAATGAGCAAATTGACCCCTTAGCTTACAGAAACGTGTGGCACTCATGACGCGGTAAATGGAATAATAAATTATGAAGTTTTGCAAAAACTGTTAGATTGAAAATATTAGTTGGTCATGAGACAGTCAGATTACTTCTACACTGTTGATATTACGGTGAATTATACGGAGTATTAGAAATCGGAGAGAAATTTTGATTTCTGGAATTAATTCTGAGTTATTTCGCGCGTAGTCAAAATAGAAATCGTAGGACAAGGGGTTAATTTGGTTAATGGTAATGTAATTGATAGCCATGCGTGTTTAACCCCTTAGCTTACAATAACGTGTGACACACGTGAGGCGATAAATGGATACGAAATTTTGAAGTTTTTCAAAAACTATTAAATTGAAAATATCAGTCGATCACGAGACGGTAAAATTATTTCTATAATAATATTGCAGTCAGTTGTGTCAAATGTTAAAGATCAGAGAGAAATTTTTATTTCTTGATTTAATTCTGGGGTATTACGCGCGCTGTCAAAATAGAAACCGTAAGGCAAGAGGTTAAAACACCCCTTTTCTACAAAAATACTGTGCTTTTAAGTGGAATCACTTCTTGTGCTGAAATCACTTTTTCCATGATTCTACACATACATTTATTTCTCTTTACAGGGGCATTCTGCAGCCTTTATCTTGCAAACTAGAATCTGAAAACTTGCTTCCAAAGCCACTAGGTATAAGCGAAAGTATATGTAAGTGAAAAAAATTAAAATTCTAGCATCTAATTTGATTTACTTCTTATTAATAACACTCTTACTAAGCTTACGTATTTACATTTATCTTTTTCTATAAAAAAGATATTGGACAGTTGCTGAAAGTAAATTTGTCCAGTCAATCGAACTTATTAAGTCGGCTCGAATTATTTTCTAATGCAAATGGATTTCCTCCTGCGGTCTTCTTACAGTATATTTTTAAATTGCAGCAATTTTTCGCACACAGCGAAAATTCGCACATTTCACTTCATCCACCACAAAATTTCAACCTTAAGGCGCCCATAATTCCTCTATCCAAAACCCAACACCAAGTACCAAAAATTCACGAAATACCTACAAAATATAAGCCCCCATTTTTACTCTTCTTCAAACCGTCTCCCGATGAAACAACCGTTGCAATATTCTTCCTGCTATTTCTTATCTCAACGTCAAATCCCGCAACATACGCATTTCACCTTTGCAACTTCACACGAAAGAGTAAATCAGATCGAAAAGCAATCCCTGCATCCACGATCAGCTTCGGTATTCTCTGATCGTTCGATTCCCAAGGGCGTGTAGCCGCTCGAAAAGCATGCAAATCGTCGCACATACTCGCAAAAAGCCAGCCAAAAAAAAATGCGACGAATAGCAGACGATAACACGCATGCAAAACCGTCGGGCAAAACGGGATTCCTTTTATAGAGGTGTCACGAGGTGCAGATAACACGTTGAGATCTTTCGCGGCCGAGTTTGCCGGTATTAAATATTTAGGAGACATCCCACGGCTCCTATTTCCGTCCTGGCGACGTTCTTAGCGCTCCACTTCTTCCGGGGAATTCGTTGAACCCGGCTAACAGGATAATTGGACAACCGAGTGACAGGAGACGTCGTGTAACAAGGACGCTGTTACCATTGAAACGATTAGCAGACGATCTCGGTGACGAAATGGAATTGAAATGGAATTGAAATTGATATCGACGGCAGTGAGACGGAAATCGGAGAATCGTGCTCGGTTTGTCTGGGATGATTAATATGCGCAGGATATGCGACACGTAACGGGAAATGTGGTCGTTTCTTCCGTTGCACCGTGGGGGTACTTTGAACGGACAGATACTCGCATTACGTATACAGGGTGAGCATCGTGGCATGACGATTTTGGATAGGTTCGGATAGATCATTAATTGCGGGAAATAATATTAACCCTTTGCACACGGCGGCCTTTTTGAATGTTGAGAGATAACCATTTATTTTGCGGTCCAAGACCACCTTTTTATCAGCAAATTAGGCTGTTAACACTATTCCTACCGACACTTCACGTCTACCTTTTCCTACCGCAACCGGTGAATTTGTCAAATGATAATTTTTTCCCAGAAAATGAACAGTAAAAAAAGAAGTGAATATTGAAAAATGTATTATAATGTGAATGTATTATACGTATATTTGAGGAAAAGGCGTGAAGTTTAAAGGCGATTCAATTACGTTGTATATAGGAAATTCTAATCGAAATTTTAAAAACGGTCATTTGACCGGTCGTGGTAGGAATAGTGTTAATGTATGTACATTATAAATTGCTATTTGTTTAATCATATTTCAACGGTTATATTTCAATTTTTCAACTCTGATTGTGTATACAAGCAGCGATAAACTATAATTCAATTTTTCTCAGACCTCATATATGCGTCGTTAGTTCTCAAAGGGTTAATGGGAAGATGAAAAGTTACGAGGAAGAGGATGCGGTGTTATATGAGCCACCTACTTGTCAAATCGATTAACTCCATAAATCTACAGTGGAGAAACGTGACGAAATGGTATATACTCCTTTTTCAAAATTCCCTTCAAAATATAAATACAAATAAGTATTGTAGCATATAGGATCGCATGTAGCTTTCCTCTAACGAAGTATAAAATGAATAAGGTGGAATAGCCTTGGATTAATTAGATTCACTTCTGAATTCAATTATTTATTATTTGATGGCTAAACAAACTTCGTCATTTAATGGTGTTAATCGTTATTATTACTAATATTTATTCTAAACATAAAATGTTAGGATTCAATCAAGTGCTTCGAGTCTTAAAGTTAAAGAGATTCAAAAAGTGGAGTTAATCACTTTGTGCTGTGAACAGCTCATATGTAACCCTGGGAGCCAAGCAGTTTCTGTTTATGACATTTTTTCGTGTGGTGAGTAATTGAGCAGTTATAAATGAAATTTGGAAAAAAGTATTAGTCAATATAGAGTAAATAATAATTGTGGGAAATAATATTAACCATTTGCCGTACAATAACGAGTGACACTCGTGACGCGAGAAATGGAATAGGAAATTTTCAAGTTTTTCAAAAACTATTAAATTAAAAGTATTTATCAGTGGGTAACGATACGATGACATTATTTCTATGCTATTAATATTGTGTTAAGTTATACGCTGTATCAAAAATCATGGATAGACTGTTATTTCAGCAATTAATTCTGAATTATTGCGCACTCAGTCACAAAAGAAATGGTACGGCAAGGGGTTAATGGGAAGATGTAAATATGCGAGGGAGAGGTCGCTGTATTAAATGTGAACCTCGGATCCAGCAGCTTCTGTTTACGATATTTTGTCGTATGGTCAGTAATTTAGGAGTTGTAAGTGAAATTTGGAAAACAGTATGAATCCATATAAAGTAAATAGGAATTGTGGGAAAAAATATTAATGGGAAGATGTAAAGTTACGAGGAAGAGGTTGCGGTGCTGTATTTGTCCCTGGAAGCCATAAGGACTCCAATTAAACCATTTTCTCGCGTAGTCAATATCTTACGAGTTACAGGAGGAATTTGGAGGAAAAATATTATTTAATATAACATAAATATTAATGGGAAAGTTCAAATTTGTTTGGAAGAGGTCACGGTACTGTATATGTCCCTGGAAACAATGTAAATTCCAATTGGAGCATTTTCTCGTGTTTACAGGCTGCAAGTACAATTTTTGGAAAAAATATTAATTAATATAAAGTAAATATTAGTATTATTATTATTATTATTACATTATTGAGGGGCAAATTGCACTTTTATATACATTAAGAGCTACAATAGTTGTATGCTAACAAAATATTAGATAAAATTAAATAATATAAAATATTATATATAATAAAAAATATATAAACATATTAATAAACATGTTAATATTAATTGTAGGAAGAAAGATTATTTTTTCATATTACTACAAATAACGGAAATATCCAAGGTGGACAGAGATAGCGCTCCACCCTGTATATAATTAATCGATTAACTTTGATAACATTGTAAATACTTGTAAAGTCCAAACCTATGACTTCCAGTCCTTTGAGACTTCGTGAATATACATATAAGTAGAATGCGGAGTTTTTAGTAACAAAAGTACCGTCGTAAAATATTTTCGAGACAGTGGAATAGCACGATAAATGAAAAAACGACAAACCGAAGCTTATCGGCTGAAAATAATGGTGGAAATACGAGGGTCGATACTTATTTATCGTCGCCCCAATTCCTGGTTGCAATTTTCGGGATGGAATTATTCGCGAATACAGAGAGCATCCGCCGATGAAGCAATTGTAGTACCATTGCGGTAAATATAATAGCAGTTGCGAATACATCGATATATCATTGTGCGATATCGGCAGTATCGATACGTGCATCGAAACTTGCATTATTTCAGATTCGAGGATGTTCTCGTATTTTAGTGATAAGCTCGTGCTATTGCTTGGAAATTGCGCTAAAATAATCCATCAAGTTTTCCTCGACAGTCTAATCTTCATTGGATGCTTTCTACAGAAAAGTCTTTGAAGTCAGTGGTACTATTATGTGAAATATACTTGGGAGTACTATTTAAATAGTCAATATTTTTTTAATAATTATGTTATTGTCCGCAAATATACCGATATCAATATATTACTGTTCAATCTTATTTCGGAAGTTACACCTCGAAAGGATATATTGTTTAAAAATTGCATAATTGTACATGACAACTATTGTCGCGTAGAATATTTCAGTTTTGGAGTGGAAATTTGGAAAATTGGAGAATAATCGGTACCTGAAACGGTATCATCAATGAAATGTAAGAGATCTTACATTTACATCTTAGGGTATCCGACTAAGCAATTTTTACAATAAACTATACCTTTAAACATAAATATATAATCAGAATTCAAATAAAACAGATAGCCTCTTCTGGAAAATTGTACAATGTTCAGATATTTTTTAAAAAAGTCGCTCAATTATACCCAACGATGCTTTCTTGTAAAATAATTCTACTAAAGTATTAACAAAATTTGTTTCAATCAAATCATTCTCGATTACCCTTTCAATAAATATTCAATTATATTAACCTGCAAAATATTATGCTCAGAAACATTGCAGAAAACAGTAACCAAAATTTTCCATCGTTAATTTAATACAACTTCCCTGTCAATGTAATTATCAAATATTTCCTCAGTAAACAATTCGTTTATATTCATTGATAAAATACAATGCATATTTTCCTAAAAGATAATAGATACGCTTCTCATCATATAATGAAATTATTGTATATTCTCTGCATAGAAAAAAAAAAGATTTTTATCTACTACCAGCGTTACCTACACCAACGCTGCTGAAATTACCGCCCTAAATTCTTTCGAGGGAAATTGAACCTCTGCTGGATATTTCCTTAACAAATTACTCAATTGTACCTAACGGTATCGGCTTGTAAAAGCCCACTATAATTACGGTAAGGTTGAGCAAGCGAAAGAAAGTGTAAGCAGCGATTCGTTACGTTTAACTTCGTGCTTTTAGCATCGCTGTTAGTACAGCCATAATGACTAGCTACACAAACGTGTTGCTCAATAACACGTGCCATAACACAAGTTCATTCTCATGCGAGCTACTTCGTAATAGAGTAATCGATCCTGACATTTTTATTGCAGGCACGTTATTCTTTGTCATACAGAAACATGATATTATCTTCCACGTGTATTGGTACGCTGACAGATACTTTTGTTGTATGATTTTTGATTATCTCGATTTATTTGAAAATTTAACTGAAAAATATTCATTTTATTTTCAAACTTGTTATAATTGATTTCCTTTAACCCTCTATTGGTCCTTGGGACTTTATGGTACCGTAGGATACAATTTTTTCTATGTTCATCAATCTCATTTTAACTTTGTCAAGTTGCAAAATGTAATTCTTCAGTGTCATAGATTTTCTTCACAATTGAATGTTTAAAAATCAAGTTGAATCTACTATTTCAATTTCTAGTTCTTTTCATTTGTTAACACTAGAACCACCGGCGTTAAATCTATTATATTTCAATTAATTAAATAAGTACTCTGAGAAAAGAGGTATCAAGTGGCGGAAAAGATGATCAATTCGGTCATTTATGTTTTTTTAGCTGGACGTAGAATATTTCTCTTATGCCTTTCCTGTAAATTTTGAGAATTCTTGGAAAAAATTGTGTACCAGTCATTTTGACTGGTTTGGCAGTTCTAGTGTTAACTTTCCATGGTATAATGAGTTTTCAGAGATGCCACAAAATTCAGGCTATGGAGGGTTGATTAATACAATTAAAATTGAAATTATAATTAAGTATAATTAAAATTGTATTTCCCTATTATGTATATAGTAATAATCACACATGGGGCAGAGATACATTTGAATTTATGAGGAAGAGTGAATCTTGTAGGTGGAAACAAAAGAGTTGTAAGAAGTTAATTGTGAATAAACCGTGCTGCATTTTCTTCTGCTACTTTTTACTGTCACCAGAAAAAAGTTGTAGCTCGTAAGAATTAGCGGAAGCAACCTACATGCGATATTATTTATATAAAATATCGCTGGGATCAGACTCTTACAATTTTTTAAAAATAGTAAAATTTCTAACAATCTTTATATCCGAAGTTCTCAAACTTTTTAAAGATTTCTTGCGTAACGGTCTCTTTACAAATTTTTAAACTCTTCGCGGATCCCTTAAAATTAGCTACAAGTAACACGTTCGCGGACGTGAATGCTATAACATTCATTTTCATCGTAATGTACAATGACATGAATGCTATAGCATTCAAATGTTAACGCCAATTATAATTCATTTAATTTTATATAACCTTAATTTTTTGTAATTATTATGCAGTTTAAAGTGACGGCCAAGTGATTCATTGAGTATTTTCATACTACTTTATTTTTTCTCTATGTAGTTAGAAGTATAAGTTAGAAGTGTAATACTTGACTGACTATTTTTGTAGCTCACTGAAATTTTTACCGTCCGCGAACGTGTTAATATATAGGCTACTGTTAACACAACATTTTTTGACAAATAATTATTTATTCAGAAATGGCAGACCTTGGTTATCAAATGTACATTTAATAGGATGGGTGCAATTACTTTTCCTAAACCAGAGCAAAACTTCAAAAAATTCTACGCAACCTATCCGCTGCCCCCTTAACCCTTGGAGGACGACGAACGCATATATGTTGTCTCAGAAAAAATCTGATTTTAATTTATCGGCGCATGCATACACGGTTAGAGTTGAAAAATTGAATTATAACCGTTGAAATATGAGTACGCAAATAGTAAGTTATGGCTTCTATACATTAACACTCTGACTTTCTGATAAAAAGGTGGTTTTTAATTGCCAAATAAATGCTTATATCTCAATAGTCAAAAAAGACTCCGTCCGCAAAGGGTTTAACCCTTTACTCTACAATTTCTTTTGTGGCTAAACGCGCAATAACTGAGAATTAATTGTTGGAATAATAATATATCACTGATTTCCGGTATACCGTGTAACTTAACGTAATATTAATAGCATAGAACTAATTTCAACGTATCCTGACCCACTGAATTTTCAATTGAACAGTTTTTGGAAAACTTACAAATTTCCTATGTCGTTGACCGCGTCAGAAGTGTCACTCGTCATTGTAGGGCAAAGGGTTAAGGCCCTTCGAGGTTCGCTAGAGGGTCGCGGATCCCAGTTTGAGAAACACTGCTCCATACACATTATACAATCATCTTTGATACATATTTAATATTCATTTTGTTAGCTTCAAATTTTCAAAATCAACACAGTTTATACCGAATAAAACCAAAATGCTGTCACCAGGAAAATTTTCGGGAAAAAGGCCTTGATAATTTACGCAAAGTTGCCAATTTTATCGTATCTTTAAAACTGTTTCACCGTTTTTCCGTTAAGTTATTAGGAGTATTCGAAGTCAAGCTGTAAAATAATCTCATTTTTCGTTAAACAGAATTCACTTATTTACAATCTTCCTTTCAACTAATATCATTTCATTTAATATCTGTAGTTTCTGATGGATTGCAAATCGCTGAAACTATAACATACATGGAAAGTAAAACATATTTTCCAGAATCGACCGCATTAACAGTAAATCTCACAATTAAAATGTTTAAGATCACAGACAAATATTGACATACAAATCTCTGACAACGCAGTTAACGTACAAAATTTTATCACACCTATAACATCCCCCAAAAAGAATGCTTGGTACAAATTAAGTACAGGTAATGCAATTTCTTTGCAGTGCTTGTTTGCAATTTATTTTATTGTTATAGAAAGCTACAAATTCTCAACGCCAATCTGACGTCCTAAAAATCAAATATTCTATTTTACATCCGTTCATTACAGCATAATAGAAAATCATTAATTTCATAAATCTTCAATTAACCATCTAAAACATCCTATCTAATAAAATCCCGCCGCAAATACCGTAAAAGTATCAACAAAACCGTCCTACCCGATTCATAACTCTCCATTAATCCGAAAACGTCGCACGTCACCCAGAGAATCTTCTACCGGAAGTCCCTTAACAGCCTTCGACTTAATAGCGAGTTCATTGCAAGAGATAAGGAACGAGGATAAAATAGCCGGGTCGAGTAATTCGATTGGCAAAATGAACCAGCAGTACAAACGACTGAAAATCGTCGGCAAAGTCCGTTTAAACGAGGACAGAAATAAAGCGTTGGGGAAAAGCACGTCGTACAATTGCCCGGTAAGTATGAACGGCGCTTTAATAGAGGAAGCGCATTTAACCGCAGAAGATGCACTCGCGCAGAGGCGCATGCACGAAACCAACACTGCGGAAGGATAATGTCGCGGAAAGGCCGCCGCGGATGACGGGTGATGCATGCCGGGTTATACGCCATTAACACACGCGCATTGAATGCATCTGCATATGCGATTCATTCGCATACGTTTCGCACGCGCGAGCGATGTAGAAGCGCAGATAAGTGACTCTACAGAATGCACGTGAATTACTGCGTCGTCTATGATAATTCGGTCTCCGTTCCGGCGTAATTAAAATACCTACGGTGAGTGTGCTGGCTGAATCGACGCTGTTTCGTCGGTTCCACGAGTTCGTTAAAGCTGATAGTAAGGCATTGTTGACTAGCAAATTCTACAACGAAGCTAGCTCGCGTCATCGGGTATTCTTTCGTAATTGAGTATAAAAGTGTAACAGGATAAATAAACTTATGCTTTATTTATATGCAATACATTTAAATAAAACTGTACATATCTGCTGTACAGGATGAGTCAGGAGAAACAGAACAGCTGAATATATTTGTCGGTTTGTGTTTGAAGATGTTTATTGTTGGTCGTAAATTTACATTTATTTAAATCTAAGAAACAAGATATTTCTTAGCTTAAAGACAGAGTACACATGGCCCTTGAATATCCCATATTACCCCGAGTTTCAAAAATTGAAATAATTAATGAAAGTGCAAACGCGAGTTTGCTCGTAACCGGGCAATAAAGTTGACCAGTTATGTTAACAATTGATACATTTTTTAGAGATTTCGTATAAATTGATAGCTCGAGCGGTATACTTAACATTAACACTAGCTGCATGGCCGGTCGCAGAAATTTCGAGCCCTGGGAAAGGAAAACGTCATTAGCATATGTTCACGTGGTCTCGTACGTCACTATGAGATGTGTTCCTGAATATTCTTAAAATGACTAATATTTCATATATTTAAAGTGAATAATATTCTGTCAGTTTATGTGCGTTAACAGTATTTTTAAACAAATTAGGAAGAAAGGGTTGGCATCCGCATTTAAAACATTTTCGCCAAAGCAGATCAAATGGTCTCAATTTATGTTAATTCATCGCATTTTATTTCACGATATTACAAATAGTGGTTATTCTTAATGTTTAAATACTATAGACAATCCTCTATCAAGGAAACACTGCCACTTGGTCAACTCGATACATTCTTCTTCCTGCAAATTTCAAATCACTGGTAATAATATTTATTTCATTGTGCGTCATTGTATTTTTAAATGACTGCATTGTTTATTACGGTAATTTAGATTTCATCCAGACGCAATTGAAAGAGCTCTGCCTTGCCAGCAATTTTAACGATCACTATTTCCACAACTATTCTGCCAATTCGTTGAACTGCACTTTAGAGACTCATAATAAATATTAATTAAGTGACTCGATGCCATTTTCACGAGAGTTCCGTCAGTTCTTTGAGTTTGATTCTTCATATTTATGTGGCTATAAATCATTGTTACGTTCTGAGAAAAGACGGCAATTTATGAAAGCTTCTATATGATTAACACACGTTTCATATGAAAATATGGGAAATGCAATAAATTAAATTCAGTATTTAATTAGCAGCTAATAGTTATTTTTCCTTGAGATACCGCGTCAAAAGAGAAACTCATCGAGGATTTTTATTTATCTATAGCAGAGAGTTAATTATAATGCAAATTATGTAGAGCAGTAGCATTTAATTTTCTAATTATAATAATGGAAATATAATTTCCATTTATGTGCCATTACATTTATCAACTAAACCGATATTAATTGTTTTAAGAATTCCAACAAGTTTTAACGCAAGACTTATAATTTAGGTACAATTACTTAGCGAATATTCTTTGCAGCTCCCGCTTATCGATTGTCTGGCGCAAAAACGTCCCACTAAATTATTTAAATTTCTTAGACACTTTAAAAATAAATGAATTTGCAAATACGATCGTTCCAATTTACACTTGTAATTTAATATTAAAAGTGGTAGATCCTCAAATCAAATTGAATTAATTCGTTTAAAAATAGAAGAATACCGTAAAAAGCGTACAATTCTATAAAGTAGAACTAACGCGCGAAAAGACAACCATTAAAAATATAATATATTAATTAAACCTGCCCCTTTAGCATTATACGAATGAAATTGAAAATAATCCAGAACTTTAATTCTACAATTTTCAACAAAAATTAAAAGAAAGTTAAACGTCTCATACTCACATTACAAAAAGAACCTAATAAACAGTGCAAAGAACAATAGAAGATCGCTAAGTCAACAAAATTCCATGGCGCATCGTGAATTAACATTTTTCCCAGGAATTGTTTAACAGCCGCAATAAAATGGTAAACGCCGAGGTATGCGCAACGTTTGTAGAAATACCAACTGAACGTTAAATAAATATAACATCAAGAACGCATAAACCCCGAGCGAAATATTAACTGAAACGTGAATGGAAATAAATACAAGGAGAGAAATTACAGGCAGAGCGACAGAGGCCCGAATGTAAAACGTACACCTATACAAGTTACATCATATTTATGTGAGCTCTAAACACACCATGCTCACCTGCTCGCGCGTAGGCGAGGTTTCAGCAACGTGTGGCAATAAAATACGGCAGCCCCTTTGCTTCTAGGAAATCCCCCTTTTTATTCGCTCCTCTTTTACGTCCTCCGTGTTTCTCCGTTAGTCTGTCCTCGTCTGACAAATAAATTTGTAGCTTCGCCTTCGCCGTTGAAAAAGACAGCTCTTTCCTCTCCTTCTTATTACTCTGTTACTCCTTGTCGCTGTCTCGTTCTCTCTATTGTCTCTCAAGAGAACCTCTTTCTTGTTTCCTCTCTAAGTTTCTAACACTTTCGCTCTTTCACTCTACTCTCTCGCTTTCTTTCTTATTCTTTCTTTTTCTAGCTTAGTCTATCTCTTACTGGCTAAGACTTTTTCTCACTCTGTCCTGTTCTCTGACAATAAGTTCTCTCTTACAGTGTATCTTACTCTCTCAGTTTCTTCTCTTCTTTACTTCTTACACCCTCAGTATCTTCTTTTCTGTGCCTCTTACTCTCTCAGCACCTGCTTCCTATCTTTTTCACTCTGGGAATATTTTTTTCTCCGTTTCTTCGTCCTTCAGTGTCTCTTTTTTTTCTATCACCTACATTCTCATATTGTCTTCGCTCTACCGCCTCGTCTCTCAGTCTTTCTCATTCCAAGTCTTACTTTCTCAGTCCCGTCCTCACTCTCTATCACTTTCGCTCTCAAGCCCTTTCTTTTCTTCCACTTTCCACCCCCTCTCACACCTCCCTCATCGCTCCCCATTTTCTCCTTCTACCTTGATAGAACTGCGCCTCCTCACCCTTCGTTCTGAGACTTCCTCGGCCCTCTTTGTTCCGAAAATTCTCATTCCACCCCTCTTCCCGGATTTACCGCACAATGCCACGCGCTCGAGGGTGCGAGAACCGTGAAGGACAGCCGAACATTTCGCTTATGTCGCGAGACAAGGAAGGAAAGTTCAATCACGGCATAAGCCTCGCTTGCGTGGGCTCTCTACGAGAATGTTCACTCTAATTTTTCGTACTTCGATGAGATCGATTTCATTGATTTTACTTTTCTTCTACATAGCTGCAATTAACTTTCTTTTTTTTTTATTTTTAACTTCTCGATGGTTTCAAATAATTTGTATTATATTAGGTGTAGAAAAAGTTCTCCCCGATCAGCTTCACTTGGCTGCTACATTTATTTGACGCGACAGAATCTCGCGGCCTTTTAGCAATTTAAAGTTCAGAATAATAAAATACTGCACGATTTGGAAAACTTCGCAGAATAAGCTTCTTAGTTGATATCGTAAACAATGGCACCAACGAAGAAGCATATTCGGTATGTATTTGGTGTGCTTCAAAAAACTTACGATGACGACAAGTTGGAAAAATTGCTCTTTGTGGAAAAAAGGGAAAGAATTTATTTGTACACCTATTATAATATGTACTATGGCCCGCATGTAGACCAAGGGACAAAGGAAGTCATGTTTTCATTAGGATGGACAATCTTTCCACATACAGCTTCCTTGCCACTTATAAGTCGGTTTGATTTCCATCTACATATATCGCTCCCTGCAACATTAGTTGGTCGGTTCAAAATTTCAAGAAATTGATGATGTCAGAAGGTGCGTGGATAAATTAATTTTATCACTTTTTATGTGACGGTAGAAATGGCTACAGATTAAAAATAACAAAGGTGATTATTTCAATGATTAAGCTTTGCTTATTTTAAATAAAAGTTTGACATTACCGAAAAGTTCTTTCAGACTTTTTACTCCAACTACTATAGGTATTAGGTAAAGCGAGAACAATTGTAATTTCTTTTTACTATACAAAAAAATTTATTTGCAAACAAGATACATAATATTTATTCCTTCTAATTGTGCACAGTAGGCCTCGGTTGTGATAAACTGACCAGGTTTTAATGATTCATAACGTATCACACCTAAAATATGGCGGCAGACCCATAAAAGAAACATTTCTTTTACTTTACCTAATATTATCGCACTATTTTGTAGACCCGTGTTTTCACTTGTTCTCTTGCTTCATTTGATGAAAATTGAAAATGAATATATGATTGAGTAAAATGTGCTGTGAATTTCCAGTGTTCTTTTCGGGTAACTGTAAAACTGTAAATTTAAATCACAGACCTCTATAACGAGGCAGCAAAAGAGTTTCTCGGTTGAAGCATTAACTTCGATCCTCGGGTTATTCATTTTGCATCGCGTTACGTCGTAAATTTATCGTGGAAATTGTCATTTAACCCAGAGTAGCAGAGCAAGAATATTCGGATTATTAAATAATCATTGAAATTGAAATAATTAGTGCCAGGGCTCAAAGTTCCACGTGGAAATGCACCTTCTGATTCCGCCATTTATAGAAGTGCCCCGTTTCGTAATTCCTGTTTGAAATCGCACATCCGAATACGTGACTCTTAATTAAAATGGTCAAAAGTATTCTGACGCACATCTTCTAATATTCAATTAAAGATGTAATTACCCTGTCGAAGAATGTCTAGAAACCTTCTGAAAACTGACACCTCGTGCAGTATTTAAAAATAGTTGTATAATTTTTCTATTCCAGAACTCCGAGTATTCCATATTAACAATATTAAAATGAAAAATTGAGACACTGCAACACTTTTTGATATTAAATAACAGAGCCTTGAACATATTGCTTAGCTGACGATAGGGTTTATTTCCTTATTACCAAACAGTGGAAAATTTAATAGTCCCGTCTTAATTTTCTGCACACTTACTTTGGAAATTGTGTAGCACAACTTTCACAGTTCTCGTAAGTACAAAAATTGACACAAACCACCTATAACAATAATTCCTAGAGATACTAATTCGTTGAATGCCATAGAGGTCACTGGGGATCAGCGCTGTTGAATTCAATGAAACTTCATAAGGCTTTTAAATGGTATTTACGAATTTGCTAATACAGTGAATATTTAAATATTAGTGTTGAAAAGTTAAAAGCCTGCTGAGTAAATAACTACCTATTTGTACCCTGAAAGTTTCTGCTCTATAAAGATATAATTTTGATACAACATTTTTTTTGATTTAGTAAAAATAACGAAAGTAGTGAAATGCCGATGTCATTCAACGTGTTAGCAGATACATTGATTACCGTTAATTATATAAAAGAAGCAGATGGCGCTATGGTGGTTACAGAATTAAAGATTCGATCTCCTAATTAAAGAGCCTCAATTCAAATTCCCATCACCTTCCTCAAATTTTCCCTCCGTGATACACGTAATGGCTACATCAGATAAGAAAGTAAAATCTCGACCTGATATTCAGTGGACCAGAGTTCAAATCTCCCGCCTCCTCTGGGAAGTTTTTCCTAAATTATCAATTAATATGCCAGCCTAAATGATTCCTAAAACAACCTAATACAATGGGTTCTCGGCGAAATAACTATAGCAATTGGAGCCTAAAAATACAAGAATAAAGAAGATGAATGATAGAAAGCTAGGGTGGAGAAGAAGATAAATCCCGTGAACTCATATTCAGTGGACCAGAATTTAAGTCCACCGTCACGCCGGGAGAATTCTCCAAAATTATTAACTAATATGCCACCCTCAGTGATTCTACACCTTAATAAAACAACCTAAGACAGCGGCGTCCTAGGCGAAGATGAATAATAGAAAGCTATGGTCGGCAAGAAGATAAATGCTCGATCTCTCAATTAAAGTGAGTCCAACTTCAAATCCCGCATCATTCCCAGCAATTATTCCTCAATTTTAATCGGTGTATCATAACTTCGGCGATTCGCAACCCACCAAAGACGAATACATCTTAGGCGCTATAAACACACCAATTAAAACCGAAAAAATACAAAACAATGAATGATACTTTAATCGAGACCTCAACACGTCGAAACCTATTTAAAACTGTAAGATCTAAACAAGTAGACATAACAGTTAATATCGAAACATAAAAAGGTAAGAACGATCAAATAAACCGTTGGGTCTTCGACGTTTCTCGGAATCTCGTACATACGAGTACAATTGACGATCATCAGCACGGTCAAAGACGAAGTCCGATGTCCCGATATCCAAGCGGACCAATTTGCCATCGGTGAGGGCGATCGTTAAATCATATCTGACAGTGAGGCCGATTTAATCCGGTTATCGCGTTACACTCGAACTTCTAAGAAAAACAGGTCGACAAAAAACAGTGGCAAGCGCCGATTTGCGTCAGTCTCGATCGCTAATGACTCGATGACGACTCCCGACCCTGGAGTTGGGAGGGAATTGCGTGTCACGAAGCCACGGTAGAGTAAACAGAGAAAGAGAGAGAGAGGCCGAACTCGAGGTACGAACAGATAATGGCAGATATCGAGGGAGAACAAACAGAGCCAATTGGACGAGGAGTTACGAGACGAGAACTCCGGCTTATCTGGGCGTAGAGCGCCGTTCGCGATATGGCATTGCTATTTTTCCTCCTTCGTACTCTATTTTTAAAGATTATCGACGAAAATAACATTCTTTTTAGTTGTGCGCCGTACGTAACACTTAAAACGTTTCACGGTTGGCTGCTGGCCGAAGAGAATTGGGATGAGTGAGTGTAAAGAAACTTCGATGGTTCGGATCTAACTCGAAAGTGTGGATCTTATTAGGAGAAACGATCGTAGTACCTTTTAGATGTTGGCTGTTACATTGCACGTTGGTGTAATTAGTTTAATTAATTTATATCTATGGAGAAATGTAGGTATTTTAATCTTCTGTGTTCAGTCTCTGTCAATGAAGATACTAATGTTGCAAAAATGATCGAGAAATTGGTAATGTGTGTCTTGCAATTCAATATTGCAATATGTCTTGTGAGAAGGCAACGCCATAGTGAGAATCAATGGGCTCGAGTTTAACACTAGGTTTACCAACATTTCTTATATACCTATCTCTACCGACACGGGTCAATAGATATATGTACTACTTAGAGAACTCCAAAATTACAAGGGTCTGAAGAAAATGATTTCCATATATACTTGTCGCATTGAATAGATAAACATCAGCACAAGTGGCAGAAGAAAATGTAAACGATTTTTGTAATTTCTCTCACCAAGTTCGAAATGGGTCAAACTGACCCAGCCTCAGAACCTGGTGTTAGCACTAACCGTACCGACAGTTTATGGATACTTATTCTACCATGGTAGATCTTTAGACTGGTTATGTAATAACGGTAATACCTTTCTGAAGCAAATGCAGGCGACTGTCAATTTATTACAGGAAGCAACATACAAAATAGTCTTTACTTACCACTAAACCTACCGGCTTCATATCTGTTATATTGAAATATACGAAATAAGTACCTTGGAAAAAGAGATTTGAAGAGGTGAAAAAGATGATCAGTTAAGTAATTTTTGTTTTATACGATAGACCTAAAATATTTACTGAATGGCAAAAAATTAGATATTTTCATTCCATTGAACCTGTCATTTATCCGATATGGTACGGTTTGTGTTAAATACCCCGTCAGTTACGGGGAATTTTTCCTATATTATCACTTATTATGTCATAACCTTCGTGGTTTTGAACGAACCTAAAACAATGGGTCCAAACCAAAATGGATACGGTAATTCTAGCCGACAAATGCGGAAGAGCAGGGCCTGTCTTTTAAACAGATATATTTGATGATGAAATTCCACTCAATTCACGTGGGTGTCAACGTGTTGAAGCTAAATTGTTTAAATAATAGTTAAAACGGAAATATACAACAAAGAAAATTGGATGCATTTGATACATCTTTAAAAACATAATTTGGAATGGACGTGCGACAGGAGAATTCGTTCTATTCTAATGAACGACGTGTTTCAGTATAAATGTAACAAGTTTCGTTAATGTGAGAACAACAGAAATGCTTAAAGAAGGAAGCATCAAAGATAGAAAAATATACGTAAGAGTGAGAAATCTTGATAACTGTGAAACTTTGTCTTTCGCAACGTGAAAATTTCACAGGTACACGTGTTTAATTTAATTAGCGATACACTACTTACATTCAACTGTTATAAAACCAAAATATTTTTAATAATTGTGTGAAGTATTTTCGAGAAAGTAAATATCTACAATTATTTGATTTCCTTTGAGTCATGATTATTGCATAGCAACGATTGGTTTCGTTATAACTAATATTCTAATCTTTTCTTTCGTTAAGTTTTCAATAAAATTATCTATTTAAAACTGCGATATTTATTTAAATATCTATGCCATAGTGTCGTTTATATGACCATCCGGAAAATGTTATCATGCTTCAGCATTTAAAGCAAGTGTTAAAAGTTATCTGTTGTCAAGAAAAATTCCGCTCGTCGTAGACAAATGTCAACTATTTTCGCGAAAATGAAATCATTATCTATATCACTGAGACATCGTGAAAGTTGCAAATGATGTATGGAATAATTTGCAAACGAACAAGAAAGCAGCCTTTAATTGAAAATACAAAAAATGACATATCTCCGTTTCATCGAACCGGTCACTCGGCCGTTCACGATAAGGCTAACGTTAATAAATAAAGCGTTAATTACAACGGAAACCTGCTTCGAATTCAGCTCGACATAGGACTTCAGACGCTTAAATAAGCCAAAACTCTTAAAATCGTTCCCTCCTAAACGTCGTCGATTGCTCGTTTAAAACGTCGTGACTTTAAAGTTTCCGCGGTCGTTACGAGAGCCTTGCCTCCTCGAGGAGGGACTAATTAAACCGGAGAAGTTAATCGAGGCTAAGGAATGAAACTGCGCGCAAAGAGACACCGTGGCACGGCTCGCTCTGCGAATGTAGTATTTCTGGCTTGGTTTCTGTCTCACTGGGAGTTTCGCAACGCGATAACGCATCTGCGTGACGAATGCTCCGTGGGCTTCGCTTCGCGCAGCGAATCTTCTCGCGTGGCTGCACAGCCGCCCGTTTAGCTGCTCGCTCGAGTTCCCCTCACAATCAGACTCCGCGATAATTTTATGCTCGTATCGGCCGATTCAAGACGACGTCCATTCAAGATTCGCCGTACAAGATGTCTCTCAGGAAAAGATCATTTAGCCCTTTCCACTCCGTTGTCCCCGCAGCGAGAACATTGTAATAAAAGCTGACAATTTCATTGTCAGGTAAATCCGGTGTTTTTTTTATATTTTTTATATTGTAAAACATAATTTTAAAATGTATATGCTTCTATTTTCATGACAAAGCAAGATTTTCAATTTTCTACAGATGTGCACTCGCACAATTGTTAATATTCCTGGAGTAGCTGGTAGCTCATAGTAAAAATCAGTCGGAGTGCAAAGGGTTAGAATCTTTAACACTATTTCTACCGAAGGTATTAACAATTTAATGGCCGCTCACACGACATATGTGTGATAGCCGGAATTACTGTTAGTGGTAGTGTCAGTTAATTTCCACCGAACCGGAAGTGTTTTTATTAAAATCACATCTGTATAGAATAGAAATGTTAAAAGTAATAATAGTTATGTACTCAGTAATACTTCACTTTTCTAACAGGAATATTTTAATATTGAATATATGAGAATGTCCGTGAATATCGCAATTTAAAAATCATAAGAAATTTCATCGAATTCAACAGTGCCGGTCCACGGTGACCTCCATGGCATTCAACGTGTCAAAAATGTGTGTGTTTGCACATGTTCAATTATATTGTGAATTTATATGTAGTTTTTTTAATTTAATTCTTTCAAAATACTGCCGGGTTCTGACCAAGTGTAACTGCGTAGACGTACGGTCATTAAAAATGTTAAACGACACCTTGATATATTTCATTTACAACGCCATTTTTGAGTTAATACCGTTACAATGTTGGACTGTTTTTCTGATAAAATAAGGAATGTTACATAGGAATTAGATTTTAATAATTATTCCCAAGATATTTGCGTTCAGGCGCAAAGGTGTCTTTTGACACCTTTTGGTCGAAGTAGGTATACACGTACCGTGGTAGAAATAGTGTTAATGAAGTTTCTTGGGTCGATTCTGGATTTGTTTAAATGTGTTTATTGTTTAAGGATTGTTAGAATGAATTTGTTATTAACGTAGAGTATTATGGTTCTCTTCATTGTAACAATGTTTTCGAACGGGTATAGAGATTAGGAAATATTTGTTGTATTGGAGGTATTTGAAGAAGGGAACAAATTTTAAATAGTTTTTAAAATTTTCAAAGTTTTTAATTGATCATCTTTTTCACCTCTAGATGTTTAAATGCCATACATATAACGCCGATAATTCTAGTGTTAAATACCCGGGAACACAAACAAAAACTGAAGTCAGTGCCCAATAAACATCAAACATCTCCCAACATTAAATTCCACCACGAATCCTTCAACTGGACATCAAAATGACGAAAAAAGTTATGCTAAACGTTCGTTACTCCACCTTACGTAACACCGCCTTATCGGTGTTTACTCTCATTAAAATTCCTCCTAAAATTTTCTGCGCTCTGTCTCGATAGCATTCAGCCAAAATCTTTCTTTCTTTCCCTTTTTTTTGGTTTTAACTGCTATAATCATTTCACCTCGACTCTCGCTAAACCTAGCGATAGTAATTTAGAAAAAAATTACCAAAGATTATGAATAATGATAGGAAAACTTTCCTACGGATGACAAGTGACCTAAACTCGGACCCACTGATTTCGAGTCCGAGTTTTTATCTCACTGTACACCTTAAACCCTGCCACCTAAGTCTTATTTTTTCAGATTTTCTTCTTGCTTTCTTTCTTTTGCATTTTTTCGACTTCAATTATTATAGTCATTTCATCTAGAACCTAGTGTTTAGATACTTTCAGAATCACCAAGGCTATCATATATTGCATAACAATAGAAAAAACTTCATAGAGATGACAAGTGATCTGAACTCAGACCCACTGATTGCGAATACGAGTCTTCATTTCCATATCTACATAGCCTTTGCTTCCTCTCTTTCGTATTTTTCTAGCTTCAATTATCATGGTCATTTCATTTAGAGACTACTTATTGTGGACGATTTCTGAATCACCAGGCTATGATATATTGAATAACAATAAGAACAGTTTCCTAGAGAGGGTCACTGACCTGACCACGGACCCACTAATTGCCAGTCCGAATCTTCATTTCCATATCTGCATATCTCTTGCTCGCTAAGTCTCTTCTTTCTTTTGCATTTATTCGATTTAACTTACTGTGGTCATTTTAATCTACTGTTTCAGATGCTTTCCGAACCACCAATGCTATGATATACTAAATAAAATGAAATAAAGTTTCCTAGACATGACGAATGATCCGAATTCAAACCTACTGATTGCATGTTCCAGCCTTTATCTCCATACCCATCATATTCCACGACCGAAGTCTCTCTCCCTTGACTCGCGTGCAAAGAAAACACTTTCCTCTCCGAGAAAAGAATTCCTCTCTGTTGACTTTACCCGGGTTCTCTCCTGGGGTTGTCAGCGGTTCAAAGCGTTTCGCAAATTGGCCTCGTCGATCTTGACTCCTCCTGGAACTCTTGGCGCGATATCAGGGGCCGTTGGGTGTTCCGTGTGCAATACGCCGTATCGTATCGAAAGTCTTGCGAATTCAACAAGTGTGTGCGAAATTCGTGGGACGTGCGCGCGACAGTGTGCGTTCGAGTTGAGTTTGTCGCGTGACTCATCGAACGCATGGAACCGAGCGAGATATTCGGTGCGTAGGCACTCGAATTGGAAAGGGAAAAAATGCGGGAGGCGTGATTCACTGGCCGTATAATCAAAAACTCCGAATAACCGGGGCAAATAAAAGTCTCTCCATGCGGAGAACATTTGACTTGCGTGGATGTTTTCGATCTTTTTTCGCGAGCCTGCCTTCCGGAGGTAACTTCAAAGTTTCAAACTGCGATTTTTATAAATTAGAATGGGACAGGGTGTTTCAGGCGCTATGGGGTTTCTCAGATTTTCAGGTTGGATGGCGTTGAGGATTTTGACGTGCATCGACAGAGTTAAATTGGTTTTTAGAGGCTTTGTAAGGCGAATTTCTTAGAACGATGGAAAAGTCGATGATGATACATTGGTAAATGATAATAAGGGCACTTAAATCCTTTCGCTACGACTTTATTTTGAAAATTATTACCCATAAAGTACTACTGGGTAATATTTTCCTTAAGAAAATTTAAAAAGTACGGTTTGTGCTGAAATTAATTCTACCGCAAAAGTATCTTCTTATTTCTACCGAATTTGAAAAGTCGCATTCTCATTTCCTTGGGACATATACGTGCCATTAATAGCGAATGGGTTGAAAAAGCACACTTTATGATAGAGGATTTTCCGATTTAAAAATGAAATTATAATAATTGATAATATTGAAATGATGGTATTAAAACTACACCGGAACTAACAAGAAAAAGGGTTAATAGAAATTTTGCTAAATTTTTAGAATGTGAAACACAAAGTCATTTTGAGCATTTTATTTTACCCTATTTGCATCACAGTTCAAACTATATTACATGTTACTTATAAAGCCATCGTTGAAACATATGTCAGTGATTATTTATAATTTATAGTCATTCAAAATTTCATCTTTTTTGAATACTCACAATTGCTCATTAATACTAACTAATTGGAACAAAGTGTATATACAGCTCTTATTAGAAGTATTTTCGTTTGGGAGTTATTCCACGTTTAGTGACGTAGAGTAGACATTTTAATTGGTCACTTAGAATATTATTCATATGAACATTTTAATGAGAATTAATGGCATATTGTTAATACAGGACAAAACATTCCATTGCAAACATTTCCTCGTTGTAAACAGTCCCAGTAACGAAACCTACCTATGCCATTATTTAAACCTCTTGCTATATACCTTAGAACTTTATATCTACAAACTATTGATATTAAACTTTCCTTTAAACTTCCTTATACAACGGAGTCTGTCAAAAGAAGCGAAAGAGGGTAGTTTTTCAAAGGTAGAAGACAAAAGATAATTTGACAGTTATTATTCCGAGTGGCATATCTCGCTTTCTTACGAAAGTCTTCATACATTTTGATATTACAAAATAGCGTTCACTGCTGCCGAAGTTTTTTAAATTAAACGGCCGACCGTGATAGCGTTGAAGGACAGCTTTAAAAGCGTTCGAGAACAGCCGCAAAATTTTATCTTAATGAAGGAGTACACATGTCAGTGTACTGTTTTACTTTAATGTATTCGGTGGATTGGAAATTACGTCTGTGCTATCAGTACGAGTGCATTTCAAACATATTTTCATCAATTCTATCCCTATTTCTACGAATTTCTTTAACGTATGACGCATCATTCACCGTCTGTATAATTTAACCCTTAAATGCATGATTTTTTTTCCATTTCTGAATTAATTTCTTTAGGTTCATATATAATTCCAGGAAATGAGAAAGAATAATACAAAAAATCAAAATCAACAAAATTTTCTTTACTTTCAATATTTTTCATACTTGCAACAATGTAATTATGAATCTTTATGTATTATTCTTGAGGTTGAGCATTTTAGATATGGAAAAATAAACATGTTGCAAATTTGCAACATTATGCATTTAAGGTTTAACAGAATAACCATTGCTTCTGTGCAATTAAAAACGATATTTCCACTGTTCGAAGTAAAATTACAGGAACAAATTGATCCCAAAAGATTTCCCACGAAAGAAGACTAAATTTTAAAAAATTGAAGCAACATCTTTATTTCCACGTATTTTAATTTATAATTCAATGAAATGGGAACGATGTGAAGTGTCGTTGGTGCAGTCAGCTTCAACGTCCGTGAGTCCAGGGCCAAAACGTGTCCGCGGAACAGAGACGTTTCTCTTCGGTCTCAAAGGCGAAATATTAAAATATAAACGCGAACCAATCTCTCATGTACTGGCAGCAGGTCGAGTCGCGGTCGTTTTCTGGCTGCATTCGCGCACATTAATCGCCGTCAAAGCGGTCTTTGACGCAACGTGACGGTGCAACTCTCGTTGCACAGCCGTCACTCGTGCGAGCGAGCTCGTATATCCCAAAATATAGGTGTACTTAAGGTTGGGACCGAGTATACAGGTCGTTTTATAACATGCGATGCTGTCAGTCGTGCAAAAGAAACCGATGTACCTATGTGAAAACCATGGGTGAGTCTATTTATTTTATTTATTTATAATTGTAAAGATGGGTCCAGCAATAGGTATACGTGGCGTTTCATGCAATGACCGTTGCTCGTGTAAATGGCTGTTTACGCGATAATATAAATGTGGTTAAAAGTAATAGTGATAAATACACTGCGAATGTTTATGCAAATTTATACGCAGGTAATAAAGAGGAATGCAAGTAGAGGATTATTTCACTTGTTAAATGATACAACGAATGTCGTATCTCAGATGTTTGAGATATTTTTTTATATTACATGCATTTTGTGTAGCTTAACAGGGTTAAAGTCATATATGCAGGAAATTCTGCAGGCTGGTAATAAACATCAGGTATGCCCAAAAAGTTTTTGTTCACTTTTGTTAGGCGGTTCATTTGAAAAACGGAAAAAATTATTTGGGATACCCGATATATGGGATGTTTCATAACATGCAATGATCGTCACTCGGACAAACATTGTCACTCAAACTTATTGTCACTCAAACGTCTATGTTTCCGCAAAATATCAATGTAAATAAAAGTACTAGTTATAAGTATACACGGCGTTTCATAACACGCGGTAGTTGTCAATCGGATGAAAGAATTCCATATATAGAGATATGGTGGATAACGAGTTAAAGATTCGGACTCCCAATTAGTGGACTCGAGTTTGAACCCCCAGCACCTCTGAGAAATTTTTGCAATGTGATATGTATATCATGGTCTTTGTCATTTAAGATTTCATTTAAAACAGTAAGTCCTAGCCAAAATGACTTTTGAAGATAAAGCTGAAGAAATACAATGAGAAGAAGAAGCCCATATATGCTCAGATTTATCTACGATTGAAACTGATTATAAGTATACAGGCCGTTTCATAATACGCGATAGCTATCACTTGTATGCAACAACTCATAGCTTTAAGTGCAAAAGTAACTAAAAATGGGATGAATTATACAAGGCATTTCATAATGTGTACCAGCGACGACTCGTACGAGAAAACTCGTATATCTAAATATAGAGGTAATTAAAGATAGGACCTATTATAAAAAATATTCTATAACATGCGAGTTTTTATAATTGAAACATGTCGTATTTAGGGATAGAAAGAATTCTACAGGAGGTTTCATAACATATGTGATCTACTTCAGGAATCTTGTTGAACCTTGTTGTTCAATTATAGACATTTTTATTTCAGCAATTTTTAATAACAAATTGAATAAGTATAATAACTTTTTCCGAACTGTCTGCTGCAAATTACGTGGATTGCATTTTTGAAAAAAAGATTGAGAAGTAGAACATTGAGGAATGTTTGCATGTCGGCCTCCTCATCGACCAGGGTTTAAGACATCACATTCAATTTCTCCCATTATACACAGTAATACAGTACATTGCTCCATATCAATTATTATTCGCAATATAATAAATCACATTACCAAACCAGCTCATTTATGATATCCCAATACAATCATCAGATGACAGAACAGTTACTATATCTCTACACTAAACATCACATCCCTTACAGCCGAGATATTCCACGAAAGTGAAATCTCGCGCAAATCCTCAACTCTTCTTCATACCGTACTTTGAACCCCCGCTTAACACTAGAACTACCAGCGTTAAATCTATTGTATTTTGTTATATTAAATAAGTACTTTGAAAAGGGAGAAATCAGGAAGCGGGAAACATGATCGATTCAGTGATTTGTGTGACGCTCGTATGAACTTCGATAATTTTTTGAAAAAATCTGGTACCAGTCATTTTGACTGGTTTGGCAGTTCTAGTGTTAAAAAAACAATACATCCCAGCCGAAATGACTATAACACCTACAACCAAAAAAAGACAAAGGTAAACTTCACATATTCCTTCCAACGACATCCCCAAATTACGTCAGCTGATGATTACCCTCCCAATAAAACTATCCCCATCAACCATCTATGTTCATCCGCAACTGACGAAAACTTGAATCGTATCATAAATAAATCTCCAAAACTCGTAGTCGCGCGTCATTCAACCTGAATTCACGAAGCCAGCGCGCGAACGACCGAGGAATTCCCTGAAGAGAGCGAACCGCTCGACAGGTGTAGAGAAGGCGTTGCACGAGAGGATTCGTTCCACCTGCACCTTCCACGCTTCGGCTTCAAGGTCCTCGGCCGGGCAACCTGGGATAGCTGCTCGTTCGTGCGATTTCGCCTAGCGCCGACGTAACAGGTAAACGGTAGCGCCGGTAATAGCGGAGTTTCGAAGACACTTACGTAAGTGCACGCGCGCATGCAGCGCGCCGTGGAAATTCGCCTTATCTTTCCTGCCGAACGGCGAGCCTCGAGAGCACAGACGCGGGGATTAGAATCGAGGATACAGGCTGATTCATAGGCAGTGGAAAAACGTTGGGTGGGTTGTTGAGGTTGTTTTCGATAACGATGAATTGTAAAACACCGATTTTTATGAAATTTTAATATGATATAGTTTTCATGAAAATATTTGGCACCTGTTTTTTTGTCGGCAATGGTGCAGGTTAGGGGGATGAAAATCGCCATTATACTTGAGATTGCGAAACATATTTTATCGAATATCTCGGAATCTATTGGAGATATGGAAATTTTATAAGGGGTGAAAATTAACGTCTTTTAACGGCGAGAACGACGGAGTAACCATTTTTTTAAAACATCGGTTTGTTTAATTAATATGGTAAAAAATAACATATTTCTAATGATTTTACAGTCAAAGTTCAGCCCATTTTCTTGAATATTTGTTTGCACAGACTGTATAGTCAAACACGAAGGACGGATCAATTAGAAATTTGGCATTTGCGTTATAGACAAGTTATTGTATTTTAAATGTCCTCGTTTGACG
Organism: Cerceris ruficornis; assembly: GCA_963989415.1. NCBI lineage: Eukaryota > Metazoa > Arthropoda > Insecta > Hymenoptera > Crabronidae > Cerceris > Cerceris ruficornis. The sequence continues at coordinate 6,047,983 of OZ022527.1, forward strand.
CTCGAAGTAGGATACTTGTCAAGTTGTTGCTTCGTATATACACATATGACTGCTCTGAAAAGAGCTGATTTTACTGTTACGCAGTTAGTATTGTTTTCATATGAATTTTAAAAATATGATTTATTAATTATTCCAAACAATTTTCACAATAATGGTATTCCTGATAGAAATGTCTGAAAAACAAGTTCCTCGTACGCCATGAACATTTTGAAGCAACTACATCATCGCAGTTGAAACAGTTTATATCTTCGAATTGTAAATCTGCAAAGTAAAATTCCAGGGGACTCCATACGCATTTAAATATTTCTGCATATCTTTGAAAAGATAGTTGACTATGTATCAATGATTGTAATTTAATTATGCTATCGCGTGTATGATTGATATGAACGCAACTTTAAGCACTCTCTTTTAACAAATTTTGAGAACAATTTGCACTATCTATTTGTATAAAGATATATTATTTGAAAAATTTACTACTGAACAATCATCTACAAATTCTTTACTGCTCAGAAGATAACAAGCCGTACTTTGGTGTTGCGTGGTATAAAAATTGTTATATATTGAAATAAGATATAACAGAAAATTATATAAAATGTAATCAGACACGAAAAATCAAATGTCGAGTTAGATTTACTAGTTCCTACCTATCGAAGTTGTCCCTTTTACTTCTTTTTACGGACGATTACGTTTGATATAAACGAAAATTTTAGCACTGAATTTTTAAAAACTTTTAGAACAATTTGCAAGGAACTATTAAATAAATTATTAACAAAATTGACCAATGAACATTAATCTGCATATTCTTAACGGCTCGTTTGCGCATCTTTACGCTACGTAGTATAAAAATTGTTATATATTGAAATAAGATGTAGTAGAAAAGGATGTGAAGTAATATTTGATGTAAAAAATCGAATGTCGAATTAGATTTACGAGTACCTACCTATCGAAGTTGACCCTTTTACTTCTTTTTACGGACGATTACGTTTGATATAAACGAAAATTTTAGCACTGCATTTTTAAAAACTTTTAGAACAATTTGCAAGGAATTATTAAATAAATTATTAACAAAATTGATCAAGGAACATCAATCTGTAAATTCTTAACGGCTCGTTGGCACATCCTTACGCTACGTAGTATAAAAATTGTTATATATTGGAATAAGATGTAATAGAAAAGGATGTGAAGTAAAATTTGATGTAAAAAATCGAATTTCGAAACAGAGTTATGAGTACCTGTCGAAGTTGATCCTTTTTCTCAGTCGAGACACGAAGGCGGGCTCGAACTCTTAATAAGAGAATTCCTCAGAGAGTGGGAATTCCACGGATATTCTCATTGTACATACTCGGCACGGTTCGGCCTGTGTGTCTCTCGGGTCACCTAGATTAGAATTTTTTGAATCGTACTTTGAGGTCGTTTTACGAGAGGTTTTGTCTGAATCGTCCGTTTTTCAATATTCTGTAAGGGAATATTGTAACCATGGTTTTACAGGTTACACAAGCTTTTCAGCATATATTCGATATTTTCTTTGACTGTATAAAAAATATAAAGGAACTCGGTTTTGTAAAACATCAATGTTTTATATTAATAACTGAAGATTTGGACTCAACTATTAATTTGGAGGATTTCGGTTTAACAGTGTTAAAATTAAATGGCATTTTGTTTTGCGTGGAGTTTTTGTAGCTCAATTCTCTGAAAGCCATTGGTTTGGAAGATAATACACCATGGAAATATAGGGTTCATTGAACTTAATTTAGAAATGGCTTTCTTTATTCTGCGTAGAAATCTTGTATTAGTCAAAGTTAATACTATTTTAAATCCGAATAGCTGATCAATTTACTGAACCGCATTCGTTGAATATTATTACGTTTATTGTACAAAATTTCCGTTTTTCTAATTATTTGTAGCCGCATTAATAATACAAACATTAACGACTCATTACTTTGTAATATATTTAGAAATTTCAAAGAGCTGTGTAACCGACTTCTAATTATATTCTATGTAAAACTTATTCCATATAAAAACATTCTCCTCGAATTACAAAATGCCAATGCAGAACATCACGTTGAATTTATTAATAAAAGAAATTCCACGTATATCATTTCGTGTTCATTTCATAAAATGCAATTCCGAAGATGTGCATTTTCCGTAATTACACGTCAGACCTGGCGAAAGTTTTGTTACACTATTTTCTTCAATTCCGTGGGCACAATTAATGTTGAATTTCATTAATTTTAGAAAGTTACGGATGACAAATAATCGCAAGATATAATGCGGTCATCGGATCCGAGAAAATTATTAAGGCTGACATTGTGTAGAACATTATTAGGAAGCATTGACCTAGATGCACGTTTCAGAGGTTCCCTGTTAATGGTACCAAATACTACGATGTCCCATGATACCGGAATAAATAATGCATAAGCTGAATAAAATTGGGTAAAAAGAATATTCCGCCAAAAGTTGGTAAGGCTCAACTTATAATTTACTTACAGTTTATTTGCTACATGCAGCGCTGAACGTCATTAACGAACAGAAATTTTTATAAAAATATTGTGTGATATTTTTTGCAATATCATGCGACAATTAATATTTTGTAAATTTTAACGGTGAAATGAATCACTCGAAAAAAATTGAAACGAAAGAGAATATTATTTTTTTTAATTATACAACATTTGTATTTATATGTACATTTGTATTTATGAAGTTGAAAGAAATATTTGATAAAATAAAATAATAAAAGCTTTTGCGGTCATTGGCTTTGCAATGTTTTTCGTTTCATTTATGAAACTTTAGTTGTAAATTAAAAACGCACAGAATAGTTATTGTTACAATAATTGGAAAAATATATTGTCCGATTTTAAAAGCACCACCTCAATTAATTGTCAAATGTTGGATCGTAATTTATAATGAAAATTCTATAACCATAAACGCCATACACTTTGCTGCGTTATATTTCATATTCAAGTATCATTATGGGATTTCAATTCGCAGTACAATTGTTTATTTGTCTTCAATTCTTTCTAAATTTCCTGTTGAAACGAATTAATGGACAATCTTGAAATGTGTATACATTTTTATACAAAATTATTTCAATTCGCAAACAGCGAATCTAACGAATTGGATATTCGAATAATTGTTTCTAAAAAATTTTCATTGGCGAATGAAAGAAACTCGAAAACATCTGCAGTCCTCGAACAACAAATTTCAAAATTCATCGAATTACCATTCTGAAATAATAAAAATTGATCAATTCAGCTGATTCATTCGAGGTGCTAATAAATTTCATTTGTCAGATTTACATCAGAGAAATAAAGCGTAATATATTTTCATAGCCCACTGTTAACAAACTATACAGCCGCAGAAAACAAAGTGCTAATGGAATCCTCGTAACTCGAAGTTTCTCCATGATTAATTCACACAGTTGTCCTTGCCCAATATGGTTTTTAGAATCAATAGAAATCGAAAATCCGAAACGCAATCCCTGTGCTCTTGAAATCCTCATGGCTCCCCATGGGACCTCGGGCCCAGGTTATTCTTTCTGGGCAGAGATTTTTAAAGCGATTTGATGTTGAAATTCGATGCAATCGAGATCTGTGATCTGTGCTTCTCTGAGGAACCACCAATGAATCTTATTGTTAGGTTGATTTAACTTTCAAAGTAAGGATAGTACCGGGGCTACGATTTGGTAACAGTTTAAAGAGAAAAATGTGGAGATTTTGTGGAACACAAGACAGAGGAAAAGTAGAACATAAATTATGTAAGTTTCTCGCCGGTAGTATTTTTAGATATCCAAATTTGGAAAGTACATACAATTGGAATGTAGGGAGTTCAAAATAAAACAGTATCATTGTGTGTATGCTTTTTCATATAAAAGTGTTTTCAGTGTTGAAATCAAAAGTACATGCAGCAGATATTTCCAAGATAACAGATAAAAGATTTTCTTTTACTCGATCAAAACTATAATAGCCGCACGATGATAATAAATTTAATGCATTTAAAAATGTCTTATGTCCAGATTTTACAATGTATATATTCTAATAATTCTTGCAAAATGTGAAAAAAGAATCGTATAAATCTCGTTACGAGTTACTTCACCTAAGATACATTATTACCTTGTTTTAATTATAGAACTAGTTTGCTACATCAGGTTTCAAATTTGTATTCCAGGAGTGAAGCGTGCATTCGATGTTTAGGTCTGCCGATATCGGTATTGCTTCGATAGTGTAAGATAGTCTTCGATGCAGAATATGGAATTTTGAACAAGTATTATTATAACAGTCACGTCACCTTGACTGATTAGCGAAACGATGGCGGAACCCAATAAAATTGTAAATTTATTATTACTTCAAATAAGTTATATATTATGTATCATATTTTAACATCTTCGTGGCCGATTTTTAAAAGTTAGTAATAACAAAGAAAATTTCATTTTTGTTTTCTATTGATGACAATCTAAGAAAATAAAGAAAAAAAGGCAATATTCTTATCTTTAAATTTAAAGGAAGATAGAAAGTAAATTCCATTTACTTTATAACAATTAAGATTTATTTTCTAATTAGAAAATGCAATAAATATGGTACAATTATCATCGTTAATCAAAGGTTTCTGTGAAATTGAGGCAAAAAAAAACTATTTGCATAACTTTACATTATTAAAATACTTTTATTGCAATAATTCATAAGTTAATCCACCATGAGCCCTTGTCGCTTTAAGACAACGCACGATAAATCTGTGTTTCTATAATTGTCGAAAGGCACGAACATTTTTCCTAGCTTTTCAATCAAGTTAAATGCATTCTTTAAAATTCTGTTTTTAACATCTGCCAATGTGCTATCGTTCAACCAAAAATACAAACAGAGGTTTCAAAAATAATAACTACAAAAATCCCCAAATACAAGTCCTCGGCATTTTGATAAAAGTTGAAGTCAGCGATATAAAAACAACATAGATGTACGTAATCTATAAAATCACGGACTTATCGTTAGTGTCACCGAATGCTGTCAATGCAAGAGAGTTTAAAAGAGAAAAAAACTCCTACGTCTAGTCTCGGAATCACAATCAGTGGGCTAAAGTTCAAATCCTCCCTCTTCACCAATGGGAAAATGAAAAAAAGAATTTTTCTATGTGGTATTTACATCATAGCCTCGATTGTTCGGATGCCACTTGAAACTGTAGGTCCGAGATGACATAACCGTGGTAATTCAAACTGAAAAAGTGCTAAAGAAAGAAGAGACTTAACAAGCAAGTGCTATGGTGGGTTTGAAGATGGGGCTCGGATTCGCAATCAGTGGCGCCAAGTTCAAATTCCCCGTCATCTCTGAGAAATTCTTCCTAAATTATTAATCAGTATATCATAACCTGGGTGGTTCACCACCCGCGTGAAGCTGTTGGGCCTAATTGAAATGACCATAATAATTAAATCTCAAAAAATACCAAAGCAAGAAAGAAGAAACTTAGAAAGCAAGTGCTATGGCTGACATGGAAGTAGAACTCGGATTCGCAATCAGTGGCGCCAAGTTCAAATTTCCCATCATCTCTAGTAAATTCTTCTTAAAATCTTAATCAGTATATCATAACCTTGATGGATATACCATAACGCATATCATAACCCATGTGAAACTGTAGGTTCTGAAATGACCATAGTAGTTACAGCTCAAAAAATACCAAAGCAAGAAAGATGAAACTTAGAAAGCAAGTGCTATGGCTGACATGAAAGTAGTATTACGATTCGCAATCAATGGCGCCAAGTTCAAATTTCCCATCATCTCTAGTAAATTCTTCTTAAAATCTTAATCAGTATATCATAACCTTGGTGGATCACAACCCATGTGAAACTGTAGGTTCTGAAATGACCATAGTAGTTACAGCTCAAAAAATACCAAAGCAAGTGCTATGGCTGACATGAAAGTAGGACTACGATTTGCAATCAGTGGCGCCAAATTCAAAATTCCCCATCATCTCTGGTAAATTCTTCCTAAAATATTAATCATTACATCATAACCTGGATGGTTCCCAACCCACCTCAAACTATAGGTCCTTAATGAATGAACATAGCTGTCGAAGTCGAAAAATGCAAAAGAAAGGAAAGAAAGAAAAACAGCTAGGATATCCCGATCTCCAGTGTACGGTACTAAGGTCGAACTTTCAGTTCGCCAGAATCCGGCAGAGCCCGCAATCACCGAAGCGTGCCAGAAGAATCTCGGAGAGGCCATTCGAAGCCGGGTTTTCGCGCGTGAACCGATTCAGGCGGATGACGTGTCCATAAACGTAGCAGGAACGTTCGACGACACGGTGCCGAGCGGATCCATTCCCTCTAACACACTCGCCACGTTCACTGTGCGGAAGCCGAGTGAGAGAGGTAGGTAAGTCAGAGGAGAAACAAAAGCAGAAAGACGGGAGAGTAGCGAAATAGAAACAGAGAGTGAGCGAGAAGCAAAAATAGACAGAGAGGAAGCGAGTAGCTGTTGCAGAATGAAAGAACGGAGGGGTCGAAAGACACTGAGAGAAAGAGGGCAAGTAACTGTTAGAGGGACGCGAGGGAGGTGAGAGAAAGAGAGGAAGGAGGAGAAAATAATTACGGAAATAGAGGAAGAGAGTAGCGGCATTGTTAGGACACGAAGAGTATAAAGGTGGTGAAAAACAGCGAGCGAGTAGAAGAAAACTAAAGCGATGGAGAACGAGGAAGATGAAGCAGTGGAGTAGAAACACAGAATGAGGGAATGGCAAAAATGGTGAACGAGCTGCGACAGAATGAAAGAGCAGTGGGTTCAAAACGGAGAGGAAAAAGGAGAAATTGCGAGAAGCAGAGAAAAGGAAGGGGAGGAATGAACGAAGGGAACGAAAGGAGAACAGTGAAACGGTAAGATGAAAGAGGAGAGACGAAAGAAACGACAAAAATGGAGAAAGGGCAGCGACAGAATGAAAGGACACGGGGTCCAAGGTGGTAGAAGAAAGGGAGTGAGTACCCGTGAGAGGAAGAAAACAAACGACACGAAAGAACGAGGAAGACGGAGGAAGCGAGGAGAGAACGAAATACAAACGAAGAGTAAGGGAACGACAAAAATAGAGGGAAAGAGCATCGACAGAATGAAAAGACCTCCGAAGGTAACGAGAGAACGAGAGCGAGTAGCCGTGAGAGGAAGGAAAAAACGAACGGCACGAGAGAACGAGGAAGACGGAGGAAGCAAGGAGGGAACGAAGTACAAACGAAGAGTAAGAGAACGACAAAAATAGAGGGAAAGAGCATCGACAGAATGAAAAGACAGGGCTACGAAGGTAACGAGAGAACAAGAGCGAGTAGCCGTGAGAGGAAAGGAGGACGAAAGAACGAGGAAGAGAAACGGAGGAAAATGAAGGACGAAGAAGGACCGAGAGAGGGAGACTCCGGAGGGAAAGAGAGAATCGACCTAAGAGAGTAGCCAGCACAACGGGGCGAGGGGAGGAAACGGGGAAAGGCCTCGACCGTTGATTGTCGAGACGACGTAAGCCGAGCCGAGTGGAGCGCACAAGTCGGGCAAGCCGTGCAGGCAAGCAAGTAACCGAGCAACCAGTCAGGCCAGAAGAACTCAAGCTCGTAGTCGCTCGGAGTTCCGGAGGAGCCGGACTGTTGTTCGCCCGAGACGGCGGGACATTCCACGAAATGCCCCACCGTTCAGCTCCTCCCTGTGTGCTACACTCCTCTCTTCCTCCTCTCAACGTCCCTCGATTCCGTCTTTGTCGTTGTCCTCTCGCCTCTCGCTTTACGATCATCGGCACACGGAGTACTCCACGAGTCTAGCGATGGGACCGAACCGATGTGCCTCTTGGATATGCTTGTTCTTAGGATCGATGCTTTGGCTTTGATCGTTTCGCTGGGACTGATCTTTTGGATTTTCAATATTGTTGGTATTTTGGAATTTTTATTTATGTTACGAGAAGGTTTAGTTAACTGTAATAGAGAGGCGAAGTCTGAGGATGTAGAACGCTTAACACATTGCTGATCGCTCACAAGTTAACTCGTGTTTTCGTGCCCAAACGTTGTTGACCGATTACGAGGTAACTCGTGTTTGCACTTGCATCAGCTATTTCAATTTCACCACCCCAAAAAAATTACTAATATCTATAATATATATAAACTATTATACATAGCAGATATGTACAAAGTTTCATTTAAATCCATTATGTATAAATAACGTATACTGAAGTCTATTTAGATTCTTTCAATTTCATACTCGATTACAGAAATAATAGTCGGTGACACGAGTTAACTTCTACGTAAAAGTGCCTGTCAACAATGTGTTAACTAGTGGGTCTTCCTTCTAGCACGGAGGCGTCTGGGAATTTGTTACGTGATATGCATGTATATCGTAGTGCCCGGTACTTTGAAACTTATTTAAAATTACGAGGGAAACGAAATACGGGGTAAAGTTGCAACTATAAAAATATAGTAATAAGTAATAGAGGGTAATCTTTACTAATTTTTGTTATCCGGAAGCTATGTAGTTAGGACAGAGGTTTAGAGATTATGATACGCATGCCATTTAAGAACTATTTCCTAGAGGGAATTCAAAGTCAGATCCATTATTTACAAGCCGAGCCTTTATTCCCAGCAACTTAGCCGGATATGCATTCGTTGTTAGGTATTCCGATTTTGCAAGAATAGAGTTCTACGTTCGTCGAATAACGCGATAAGTGTATGGCTCCTACAATTGTACAGGTGGCCCGTGAACAATTTTGCATTTGTACGTGTTGCCACCTTGCACCGAGCGTAATAAAAGCGGATGCTATGAGTAATAACACTATTAATCCTTAACCCTTTACGATCTTTCGTTCAGCTTGATCGACCGCTCGAACATATTGCCGGAGTCTGCATTTAACCAGTTACAATATTTTTTCAAATTCCAATCAATTGAGAAAGTCAAGCAGAAATCAATCGAACCAGAAGAAATAAATTATTTCAGTAAGAGAAGAAGATATAAATGGACACTTATACAAGAAAAAAGATAATATTCTTATCCTCTATCCATATCGTTTAACCCTTTGCGGACGGAGACATTTTTCAATATTGAGAGATAGCCATTCATTTTGTGATCCAAAAGCACCTTTTTATCAGAAAGTTATACTGTTAATCCATATACATTATAAATTACTACCTGTTTAATTATATTTCAAGGGTTGTATTTCAATTTTTCAAGTCTAACTGTGTAAATAAGCGGCTATAAACTAATTAAATTTTTTCTCAGGCCGCATATATGCGTCGCTAGTCCTCAAAGGGTTAAACCACTAACTTCTCTACGTCAACTCCTTACCCGCACTTTTTATCCGGCTCTTTCTCTTAATTTTCAATTCGCGCCATCCTTCCATCAATTCTCATCTCATCCACATAAAACCCATCGACAACCAGCGATATCGAAGACAGGTGTAGACCGACTCGGAGAATAAAACAGCAAGACGAGAGCGATCGAGAAATTAATCCCATTTAAGAAGGTCAACTCGATGGAAATCGATACCTTTCTCCGGCGCTATCGGCCGCGAATCGATCCCATCGCTAGTCGAAGCGTGCACGATCCTCACGTCACATGGCAGTCGCTTACATGCGGATTCTCCGCACACTTGCGCAGAGACGTTCGGTCGGTCGCGCCTCTTTCACAAGGGAAGTTCGGGAACTGATACACTGAGACTTTTATGAAACTTTGCATAAATATCTCTTAGACTTATCTAAGAACATAGCTCCTTTCCTTTGCGCTCGTTTTCAACTTTGAAGAAGGTACTAAATAAATACTGTAGAAAAAAGGAATCAAATGATGGGAAAGATAGATAATTCGGTAATTTCCGTTTTACAAGATGGACGTAGAATATCTGTTCTATGGATCACCTATAAACTTGGAGAATATTTATAAAAAATGAGGGACCAGTTATTTTGATTGCCTTGGTAGTTCTGGTTTGACCCCTTATCCAACAATAACGTAGTGACCCTCGTAGCATAGAAGTGGATAAAGAATATAAAGATTTTTTGGACACTGCCAAGTTGAAAAGGTCAATTGAACACGACACCATCAAATTATTTTTTTGCACCAATTTTATTTTAAGGTATATTACGCAGTAATAATTATTGGTCAATTTTTATTTCAGCAACATAGTGCTTACAATTAGTCCGGCATATGCAATCGCAAAATAAATCATAGGGCAAGAGGTTAATACGACTTCGTTCTTTTACGTTGACGTCGAAACTCAACTTTTTAAATTCAAATGAAACAAACGATAAAAAAACTATCTATGTATCTGACAATTAATTAAATGTACAGGGTGTTTCAAAATTATTTGTCATGGCTTTCAGGGGTTGTTCTACACCTTTGGTTGGATGGACATTTGTAAAAAAATTGCCGCAAAATTTCGAAAGGGTCGGAGACCTAGAAGCCTGACATACTCAGCGAAAATTCAATTACGCAGACACAATTAAAAGTTAATTTGCGAGAAAACGGTTCATTTCTGACGCATGGTTCCTCTTAGACATTTTATCTACGCAACAAGACGAATGCGATGAGCTAATAAAAAAAATCTGCTACTCTTTTGCGAATTTTTTTTGCAAATCTCCATCCAACCAAAGGTGTAGAACAACCCTTGAAAGCCATGACAAATAATTCTGAAGCACCCTGTACATATAAACACATACATTGAAACGCTCAATTCTACAGTTGCGTCTCTACTGATCGATAGTACGTCTACCGGAAAGTTTTAGCCGTTTTTGAATTGGAAGAAAATAGTCCATAATATTTATTATGCACTGTTATTATTAATATTTATAATTGTACTATTTTCTTTCAACTTCAAAACGGACAGATCTTTGCGGTAAAGCTAATACTTTTAGATGGATTCTCAACTAGTGAAATTAGGGTATACGTATTGTGTAGGATAATTTGGAATTGCGATTTGAAACTCAACTAAAATTGTCGTAGAAGAGTTGAATATACTGGTTAAAATCGGAGATACAAAAATAAAGGGGGAAAGGAAGTTCCTAAAGAGAAAGGCGAATCCAGTGTTTGAAATATTTCAATGTTTATGGCCTACTTTATTTTTTACTAACAGTTAAAGTTACTTTAAAACTCCTACATTTAGAAAAGATTCGAAGTAATGTCATTATAACGTGGAAATCACTGGAAAGAAATTTCCTAGATGGGAATAAAACTTCTACTATTTAAAAGTCGTTAACTTTATTATTTTTCTCAGATCATTCGGATCTTTTTTGTAAAATATCCATTATTCCCGTTAAAAATACGGTTCTAGGCGTTATTACTCGTCATTATAATTCCCTGGTTCCACAGCTACGATCACTTCGCCAGAGAACAGTTTTAGGAAGCATTCAATCCCCCCACAATCAGACTATGTTAAAAGAACCTTCACGGAGTTGAAGGTCCTCCATTTAGGAGTCCTCGCCATAGCCATTCATATCTTCAAACATAAACTGCCCATGAATCATAGTGTTGATACAATCCCACGTATTCATAGGTCAGTTGTTTGTATTAGTAATTTCTGTCTTCATTAGTATGATCATTTCCTCAAGAACTATAGTCTAAGGTTGCTTCTTCATCACTGAGATACGATACACATTTCACGTGGGAGAAGTCTGACAATGGCGACGAGGAGTGGATTCTAGCTCCCACTATTTGGGAGTCTGAGGTTCCATTCCCATCGCTACGACAGCCTCAAAGGATCCATTGTCCTAGGAGGGTTTCCAGAGACTATCATACACAGATCATGGGAGACACTTTGCACTACTGATGAAGGGGAGATTCAAATTTGAAGATACTATGTAAAAGTCTGTGAATTTATATGTGTAGTTTCTATGACGTTTTCTATCCTATTGATAGCGTGTCATCGTTTTTCAATCTGACAAATTTCGGATTAAAAAAGAGATAATTGTTATTGTAGCAGTTTTCTATATTCCATGAAAATCGAACGATGATGATAGTAAAGAATATGATCGGGAGTTGCTTTCATATAATATTCACTGCACTACACTACAACATGCTACGAAAATAATAGTTTTTTTCTTAACACATTGACAGCCGGTCCTGCGAAAACGTGGGTTTCTAATCCACCATGAAATGGGACACTGTATTTTTTTCTATAATTATAGATTAAAAATTTCTATTTTTAATTACCGTTAAATTGTATATGACGAATATGCAAATAAAATGTTCTATTTTACGAAAATATACAATGTTTTAAATATTTTTTTGGCTATTTAGTGATCAGAAACAATCGAATAAGGCCGGCGTTTGGGATTTAAGTGGCCGATACGTTGCCGGCGCTCAGGCTTTAAATGTCTCTTAGGTCACCGGCTGTCAATGTGTTAAATTGTGTTATTCATTGTATTATTATGGAAGTGTTGCAAATATGTTGATAATTTTATATCCACGAGTATAAGTTCTATGATGAGAGCATGAATATTATATAATCAATTAAATTACTGTTATCAAATATACTAGGTATTAAAATTATCATACACTTGAGAATTAACGGTAGATCTACAGGCGTTAAATCAGTTACACTTAAATATAATAGAAAAAGAAGATGATCAATTAAGTAATTTCTGTATTGCAAGATGCACTTGAAATATCAACTGTACTGATTCTCTATAAAGAGAAATATCTATTAACACTAGAACTACCAAGCTAGTCAAAATGACTGGTTTCTCATTTTTTACAAAAATTCTCTAAATTTACCGGGGAACCATAGAGTAGATGTTCTACGCTCATCTTATAAAAGATAAATTACTGAATCAATCATCTTCTCCACCATTTGATACCTCCTTTGCCAAAGTACTTATTTAATATATTTAAATATAACAGACTTAATGCCAGTAGTTCTAGTGTTAAAACGTAGGAACCCATGAATTTCACGGCTTTCGTAGATCTAGTATTAATAACGTTGGAAAATTGTTAGGTTGGCTTTAGAAGACTACACTGATAATGGAAATGTAAGTGAAAGTATACAAAGTATAATAACATTTAAAGAATACCACAGTGATCGTTATTATGAAAAGCAATTTAGTTTCATTATAATTTTATTCCTCACCTTCGTATACGCAAAACTTAAACAATTAACGATATCTAATTCCAAGCCGAAAAAATTCCACTGGTCGCGTGTAACTGAGAAGAACAAACCTGTACGAATAAATACTGCAATTTCCTTGTTGCAGAAACGAATGTTAATCGTCTTTTCTCCCAATTAACATGTCGATTATTCTAAATGATCGTTTCGCTTTTATTTTCTCGCGAAGATGTGTAACTCCTTACAGTTTGATCTCACGAGTGACATAGGTTTCCTAGTATAATTAAGACATCACAGATCGATTCCCGGAAGAATCTTTTAATCTCACCGCCAGTGGCGAAAAAAAATGCGATTCCGGAATAATTGCGCGGCTTACGTCCTATAAAATTGGTTAACCGGAATTCACGTAAAGTTTCAATAAAAACGCATACCTGGGATGGAAGTCGCGATTATCTCAGCGACGACTTTGCCGAGAGATTAATCCTTTTCACTCGACAGATTGTTTTTGCCTCAAGGTCTACGTAAGCGAGCTTGAAAAAATTTCAGCTCTGATTTATCGGCGAAAAGAAAGTAAGAAAGAACTTGGAGATAAACGTACAGACATATAAGGGTACAGAATTCTGTGCATCAACTGTACAATTAGCGAGCTCTCGGGACAAAATGATAACCTTACGGATCAGAATGCTCCGATTTCGATTAAACTTTGGGGGATTTTAAAGGAATTTATGATAAAAATAACAGAATGTCGTATACGTGCTTGTGTATACTTTAACCCCTTGCCATACGATTTCTTTTGTGTCTTTCTCCGCAATAACTCAGAATTAAATTGCCATATTAAACATTGATCAGTGATTCTTGATGTATCGAATAATTTAAAGTAATATTAATATTATAGTAATAATTTTATAGTGTCGCGTCTCACTGATATTTTCTGTTTTATGACGTCTACGATATTTGAAATTTTTCTATCCAATTTGCTGCATCTCGAGTGTGGCTCGCTATTGCACGACAAGGGGTTAAATCTACCCTTATCACAATGCTCACTGTGTAAAAGAAATGTGTTGCTTTTAGGAATTTTGTGTGTGTCTTTTATTAATTAGTATTAATTCAATCTTTGGTTCGGTCTGTAGAATAGAACTTGGTGTACGAAAATCTTAATCTTTCATTCTTTCGCACCGATTTGATTAACATACACAAAATATTGCAAAATGATATAATACAACTAAGAACTAACCTAAGATGCAATACTGTGACTTCGAATAATTTAATCTACAATAATCTTACGATAATAATTTTATGTTTGTATCATTTATGTATCTTTATCTTCGAATCAGTATGCAACCCTACAAGTTTCATAAAAATTGCTGCTTTGAATAAACTTAAGCTTCCTGATAAAGGGAATCTTACCGTTGTCAGAACGCAAAGGGTCAAATTCCAATTTATATAGTACACTATGCAAGATGTATGCGAAAAATTCCCATATCTTTTAGAACGTAAAACGACATATCCTATTTCCCTAATTATAAACATAAAACTGACAATTTCCCACAATTACTTAAAACTTTTCCTAAATTATAAATTAATATATGATAGCCCTAGATGTTCGGAATCCACCTAATCAGCAAGGCCTAGGCAAAATCACCATAGCACTTAACACTAGAACTACCAAGCCAGTCAAAATGACTGGTTTCTCATTTTTTATAAAAATTCTCTAAATTTACCGGGGAACCATAGAGTAGATATTCTACGCTCACCTTATAAAAGATAAATTACTGAATCAATCATCTTCTCCACCGTTTGATACCTCCTTTGCCAAAGTACTTATTTAATATATTTAAATATAACAGACTTAATGCCGGTAGTTCTAGTGTTAAAGCCCAAAAGTACAACAAAAGAAGAAAGGAAGAAGATAAAATAGAGGGGTTATGGTGAGGGTGAAAGTAGAGGCTCGGTGAGTTGCAGTTAGAAGTCTATGAAATTGTCCTAAATTATTAATCAATATATCAATAATCTCGATGGTTCAGGAATTATCTAAAAGAGTGGGTCCCAGGTAAAATTACTGTATGAGTTAAAGCGAAAAAAATGCATAACATATTACACTTTGTAGTTCGACTCTACGTTAAACTTTTCCAATAAAAAAAGTTGCAGAATCAATTCAATGAATGGCGCTCCAATAAAATATAAAGTTTAATTGGAATTGAATACGTTGATATGCTCAGGTTGCATGATAATCGTCACTTTAGATATGCCAGTGGCTAACTTACTCCGGTAGGAAGTAGTCGATAAGAGGATTAAGATTATCCCTACTGTAACAAAATATTACAAGGGACCGCTCGACCTCCGTTGCAATTAGCAGTTAATATACTATCATTATGGTGGCTTATCGCTCAAGGACGATGGAGGTGGATGATATAATTAACGATTGTGCTATGCAGAACCATAGACGAGGAGTATGTTCGTTTATCGATCGTACATCCGATACTCGACGTCATTATTACGGGGGCGAATCAACGGGGCGAAACAATTCCGAACGCAACAAGTTACTTCATTTTGTTCATTGATACCAAGTTGTTAATTAGCATGGTAGTTTCTATGATTTACGAGAATAGGTATTAATTTACAGTGTGAGCGATGAATAAAAGATGGAGAAAGTTTCACAAGTGGCAGATGAAGAAAGACGATTGCTTCTTTGGTGTTCACTTCGTGCAGCGAAGTAATCGTATTTTCTTTTTTTTTGTTGAGAAATACGTTATGGAAGGAAAGGTAAGGGGAATTTCATTTTTTGGGCGTTTTTTACGTGTAAATGTCGATGATTGAAATTTATTGCTTGGCGATTAGACGTTTTTGTGGCAGTGACACCTCTTTTGCTGGGATGAGTAAGCAATTGCCAGTAATTTTGAGTGGGGAAGTACCAGTTAGAAGATTAAAATATTAACGACTTTACGGGCTAACGCTTTTTGCTTTCTCTAACGTAACTTATACATTGTGCTTGGATAACAAATTGTTTTTAGAGCATTTCTCATTGTTCTTCGTCTAAGGCAGCGAAGTGTAAATAAGGAATATGCAATATTGCCACTTATTATGACTTTCCTGAAAGCTTCTAGTTACCATTCAAATAGCCATAAATGTATGAATGTCCAAACAGAAAATATATTGCGTAAATAGAAATTCAGAAGTATAGAATATTATGAAATCGATTTCAGTTAACTAACAACGGATTAGAAGAATGATTCAGACAACAATACATGAGTGATCTTGTATCTAAAAATATTTCTTCTTCTTATATAATTTACGTCTTTAATTGCTAGAGTCATTTCATCTAGAACCTATTGTTTTGGGCTGATTCCGAACTACTTAGGTTATGATATATGAATTAACAATTTAGAACAAATTTCTCAAAGGCGACGGTAGATTTGAACTCGGCCCACTGATTGTAAGTTCGAGCTTCTACCTTCTTACCCCACCATATCTCCTTCATTTTTATCGTTTTTTAACCTAAGACCAATTGTTTTAGATGAGTTCCGAATCACCAAGGCAACGATATGTTTAATAATAATGTAGGAAAAGTTTGGTTTAGGTGAGGGGGGATTAGAACTCGGGCTACTAATTCCGACACCGAGCTTCTGTCTTTTTACCCACCATAGCTGCTCTATTGTTATGGTTATTTAATTTTACTGTTTTAAATGAGTTTCGAACAACCGAGGCTATGATATATTAACTAATAATTCAACAAATAATTCAACAAATTTCTCAAACGTGACAGGGAATTTGAACTCGGGTTAAACTACTGATTACGAGTCCAAGGCTTCTACCTTCTTACCTACTATAGCTCCTCCATTATTGTGGTTATTTAACTCTAATGGTTTAGGTGAGTTTCGAACCACCGAGGCTATGACATATTAAATAATAATTCAGAAAAAATTTCCCAAAGATTACAGGGGACTTGAACTCGGGTTAACTGATTGTGAGTCCGGAACTTCTACCTTCGTACCTACCAGAGCTGTTCTATTGTTATGGTTATTTAACTCTACGATTTTAGATGAGTTTTGAATCACCGAGGCTATGATATATTAAACAATAATTTAAGAAAAATTTCCCAAAGCTGACTGGGATTTGAACTCGGATTAACTGATTGCGAGTGAGAGCTTCTACTCGTCACCCACCATAGCCTCCTCATTGTTATAGTTAATTAGCCTAGGATCTCTTAGGTACATTCCAAATTACCTGGATTAATGCAAATTGAATGATGTATTAATCAATAATCTCGAGAAAATTTCCCAAAGGTAACAGGAGATTTGGACTTGGCCCATTAATTAGAAGTCCGAGCCGGTAAATTCTTGCCCACCAGAGATCCAGATATGTTTATTAATATTCATGCTAAATTCATATTATGAATATAATTTGCTAAATTCGGTGTTACATCTACCCAAATCTCTTACATAGAGCATGCATTTCGCGTGAGTGCAACGTCTCGCATGACATTGCACCGTTGCGTTAATATTTTTGCACGTAAAAATGGCACATCATTGTTAAGCCCGACCGACTAATTAGCACCGGGTACATAACACCCGCTTGTTTCTTTCTTGAGGGGCTATGAAGTA
Source organism: Cerceris ruficornis (assembly GCA_963989415.1). Classification (NCBI taxonomy): domain Eukaryota; kingdom Metazoa; phylum Arthropoda; class Insecta; order Hymenoptera; family Crabronidae; genus Cerceris; species Cerceris ruficornis. Next base: position 6,065,613 of record OZ022527.1, read on the forward strand.
ATTACTGCCGGCTAGATAATGAAAACAGGAATACAATTAATAACTCCGGGGTGTTAACGTGCTGGTACCTTTAACAAGCATCCTCTCTAAACATTTTCGTTCGAAGAATATTAATCTGTTTCGTTCGCGGATACAATAATCTCAGTATTACGATCTTTCTCGGATAATATAAAAATCTGTTCGCCTAATGAGCTTTTACTGCTAGATTTAATCGAGCCTGTTTGCAGTCGTCGGTTTTGTTAATGTAATATCGTGTTAACCCATTTATTTTAGCGTTTATCGTGCACGAATGTATTTCGGGTATTGACGTTTAGATAAGAAAACCGTGAATTTGATATTAGAAGTACCTATGACCGCAGAACAGATAGGAATTCGGATGTAATTTGACGGTTTCATTAAACATGATTGACTCATTCGATGCAGCTCGTCCCTTTTATCGACATAAATTTTGTGTCACTTGTACAACAAATTAATTTACTGCGAGTTAATAAAATTGGAAATATAATTGTACTAATCTAAAAATATGTATTAACGCCAAGCAAGTAATGACTACTTTAAACGATATTACTAATTTGTTAACTACGTTTCAACAATTTTAATTTAGAAGCAACATATGCGATTATCAGAATTATTCCAGGTTTTACAATTTGTTTAATGCGATATATTGCAATTTTCTTCTCTTCTTTATCAAACCGCATAGAAGTTTTCATTCGTTCCCTGCCTTTCTTCTGGACGTAAAAATACGCATATATTAATTAATATGATCAATTACTTCGAGGAAAGAAAAGTCTAATGAATATAATTATAACGTAATGTAAGGAGTATAATTTTAACACTACTTGTTGTGCAGGATATGCTATTACCCACAGCGATATGAAAAGAAATTAAAACAGAGCTGTAGACAATGCCACGAATATCCCTGCATCTTTTGAAGTTACGTAATTTGAACTTTCGATTTGTGTATAGCGTAAAAATACGCTCAAAGTGCGAAAAGCAGTGTTATACTCAAAACAAAAATAGAGAGAAGAACTAGAACCATTGATACACTTCTTTTTATAAACGTCCGTACAAAGTTCACGAGGATAGTCAAATAAACCTAACACGCATTGGACAGTTATTGCCGAGTCAATAAAGAAAAGGATTGATACAAGTAGAATAGCTTACCGTTCGGCATTTTTCTATCGCAAGAGGAATTGCAATCTTGCAAATGATGCTTCGAATTTTTATGCTAGAACTACCGGGGTTAAATATATAATATCTAAATATATTAAATTAGCATCTTAGAAATAGAGGGATCAAAAGGTGGAAAAGATGATTCATTAATTTATATTTTATAAGATGAACGTTCACTGTTTACTCTATGGCTCCCCTACGAACAAGGAGGATTTTCATGAAAAATGAGTAACCAGTAATTTGGCTGCTTTGGTACTTCGAGTGTTAATAGGAACAACAATGATTTCAGAATTTTAAGCTATATTATCAGTCAGACTGTTATTAACGTTGATTTGTAACAGAAATTCTTCTGGATAAGCTCGATGCATATACTTTTTTAATTTCTCTGAATCGCATTGTATTCTATGAATTATGTAATTGTTATTACTAATAGTACCCCAATTCAATGGTAATTGCTTAATACCGTTACAATGGAAGTTCTCATCCTTTTATTCGAACAATTTTTCCTACAAAAATGCTAACATCTTCGTCATTACTATAATAAATTGTTTTTTTGACAATTTATTTTGCAGAGAACGAAATAAATAATTATCTGACATTTCTGAATACGAGGAAGAGTATAGGTGCGGTAAAACTTACACTTTGAGCAGTACAATTTTTGGAACATTATATTAATACTAAATGTACGAAATTATTATTGCATTATTAACCTCAGAATTTGTGGAAATTTGAAAACGATGGAATTAAATTTCTAATTTATTGCGACTAAAAACGTGGCAGATGCTATATAAATTAATTTAATCTAAAAATTGATAACTTTGATAAGATAGTAGAACGTCTATTCGAATACCTGAAAAAAGTTATAACTTTTCACACTGTAAATGTAAAATTTCACTCACTCCATTCTTTATGTGGTATATTTTACATATTTTACTATTACATTTACTACAATTACTTCTTTAAATTCAAATTCGTATAAATCTATGATGAATATGTCGACGAAAGAGAAATTGAAAATGCACTTAAGTTAGCGCTTGCATGTATTCTACGAGATGTTAATACAATCAGCGTCTCGAGATTTTCGAGACGTTTGCAAATAACATTCCCAATACATAATTTCAAGCATTTGCCTCGTCACTTCAAATTTCTTCCCCTCCCCATGATGCAGCTTCAAAACTTACTAATTCTTTCCTTTCGAAAACCCCATAGATCACCAACAAAGTGCAACGTTCCATTCAACACCAGAAATTCAGAAAGCTTCAAAGAATAGCTTCAACCCCTTAAACGAAATTTCCCCAAACAAGACAAATATTTCTTCAGCCTCATTTCCACAAAATTTCAATGACAATTTCCCACTTACGGATCTCCCCTCGCGTCTCATTCAAAGACGTTGTATCGCGAGAGATCTTCTCTCAACGGACCGCATCACTTCCGAAAAGCATACCGCATCTACTCAACGTAAAAATAACACCGACCGGAGTGACCGCTCCTCCGTATTTCCTCTTCACTTTCTTGATTAGTATTTTCTTCCGATCGTCTCCCAGAAGGAGCCGCTCCTCCGGCGTCGAGGTCAATTCCCTGAAGGCCGTCCTTCCGGGACTAGCAGACGCGTGAGAAGAAGGCTGTATGTATCTGCCAGATAACAGCGTCTCCCTGCGCACAGACCTTCCGAAGGAGAGACTGAAAGGGACTGAATGCCAGGGAGAAAGATAGATGAAGAGGGAGCAAGAAACAGAGAGAAAGAGACAGAACTGGCAGGATGAAACATAGCCGAGGCGACACCGAAGAAGACTGCGTCTGCCCTTGGCTTCTACCGATCCGGAATAGATAAGGTAGATTATCACGAGGGATTCCTGCTTGTCTGCTGCTCTCTCTCCCTGTTGTCATATCTCGCTTCATAGCTGGGCGTTTGGGCGTGTCGCCAGAAACGGTAAATATCATGGAGAATTCTTTCCACCGGTCCCTGGCTGCCTTGGTTTCCGCAGAATCAGGATAATTAGAGAGGAAACTGTGGTATCGATCATTGTGCATCACTGAGTCCGCGTCTTTTCATTGTAGGTCTACCGATGGACGTTGGGAATAAGTTGGGTCGAGCTGCATTAAGTAAATTAAGGTCGGTCGTGGGGTGCGCGTGAATCGGCAAATGTGATTTAGAATTTTGAACCGTGGTAGAGAAGTAGGTATTGTAATTTCTTACGTTTGTTGAAGATTTTTTAGTTAGATCGTTTACTTTGGAATAATTAACGGAATACTAAACGATATCGAATAAAAGCCCGGATACTACTGACACAAAGTTAATAGAATTAACACTAGAACTACTACACCAGTCAAAATGACTGGTACACAATCTTTTCTAAAAATTCTCAAAGTTTACAGGAGAGTCATAGGAGAAATATTCAACGTCCAACTGAAAAAACATAAATGACCGAATTGATCATCTTTTCCGCCTCTTGATTCTTCTTTTCTCAAAGTACTTATTTAATATATTGAAATATAATAAATTTAACGCCGGTAGTTCTAGTGTTAAATTCGGGCAATCTGTTGCCGGAACAATCGACGAGGTAACACGAATAGAAAGAAGTCATCCGCATCAGTTTCCAAATGCCATTCCGACCAACCCCTGCAACTGAAACGCACCTGCATCTTTCACAAAGAATTTCGAAACCTCCTTAACACTAGAACTACCGGCGTTAAATCGATGATATTTAAATATATTAAATAACTCATTTAGAAAAAGAGGACTCAAAAGGCGGAAAAGACGGTTACTTCGGTAATTCTTCTTTTATAAAATAGACGTACAATATCTGCTCTATGACTCTACCCCAAACTTGGAGAATTTTTGTAAAAAATGTGGAACCAGTCATTTTGACTGCCTTGGTAGTTCTAGTGTTAACAATTCCCTAACCCAATTTCCCATGCAGCAACCAAGAAATACAAATCGTATAAGAATGAAATACGACGTCATCTTCGATAAATCTCATCATTTATTCCTACCCAGTTCGACGTCATTCAAAAACAGAACTACCAGCGCGTTCACCGTCAGAAAATCCCTCTGACGTAAGCAAGGAATCAGTAGTCGGGTGTTTCCTCGATTTTTCATTTCACCCGTCGCCATGCGTTGCAAGGCCACGGTTAAAAGCCTCGTTATCGTCTTGGAATACGAGGCGCGAACGAGAGAGCACACAGGAGAGTACGTCCCTGAGGATTCTAGCAGGGTATCGCAGACTTTGTCTCTCCGGCAAGCTCGGTTTTCTTGCGCCGAGTCGGCGTTAAAGGCCGTCCACACCAGGATGGAACAGTAAGGGCGGTCTCGCTTCCTTGATGCGAATCATGCCGACTCCGTTCATGGACTCCTGGGTGGGGGAACCGGTTGTGACGTCACCGTGCAGCACAAGCTGAGTCGGATGGGATTTCGGGTACTGTGCTTGGCTTTTGGACTTTTGATTAGTGGGCACGAATTCGATCCTTGCGGTTAGGTTCTGAAGAGTTCCTTTGGATGTAGTTTTTTGGTTTGTAGCTTTGAAATAGTGTAAAATTGCAGGGCAGCTTATGGTGGGATGGGGTCAAAGGTTTTGGCCTCGAATTAATGGGTCTAACGGGGAACATCCGGAGGTGTCAATCGCCGATTTTGATGAAATTCAATTATAATGTAATTCTCGTAAACATATTTGATACCTATTTTTTTATTGGTCAGCGTCCACGTTAAAGGGGTGAAAACCATCATCAACATTAGGGTTGCAAATTGCGGCGAATATCTCGGAAACTGTGAGAGATAGAGTAATTGTTTAAATTGACGAAATTAACAAGCTTTTTACGTTTATTAGAAGATAAAGTCTTTCAACTGGCCACACCCTGTCGCTAGTGGCTTATCGTGGATACCATTATACCGCGTTGTTGAAATTACATTCGATTAATAAAATAATGTGAAAGAAAATGACGCAACAAGTAATGCAACTTCAACCAGCTCACACCCTGCGTCAAACTGGCGTCCCAGCCTATTCGTAGTGGCTTACAGTTGTTATCACTACACTCACTTCTTGAAACGATATTTAATCAATTAAAAGGTGCGAAAAAAATTCAAATCAAAACTAAGAGACTTAAACCGTCTTACATCCTGCGTCAAACTGACGTCCCAGCTTATTCGTAGTGGTTTACAGTTGATATCAGTACACTTACTTGTTGAAACGATATGGAATTAATTAAAAAATGTGTAGAAAATTCAAATGAAAAGTAAAATGACTTAAAACGTCTTACATCCTGCGTCAAACTGGCGTCCCAGCCTATTCGTAGTGGCTTAATGTTGATATCACTATACTCACTGTTTGCAACGATATATAATTAATTAAAACATGTGGAGAAAATTCAAATAAAAAGTAAAAGGACTTAAACCGTCTCACATCCTGTGTCAAACTGACGTTCCAGCTGGCCGCAGCCTGTGAAAAAGGTCGAAGTAGGTAGATCCTTACTATTTGGCCGTGGTCCACACGATCTCCGTCTCTTGCATGCCTCGTGCCTACGCGAACTCGCCTCGGAAAGGTAGGATGGAACGTGTAGACGACAAAACGGTTTGTATAAACTGGGAGAGAGAGAGAGGCTTGCGCGATTTCTGGTTTTGCTCGAAGGAAATAGCACGAATGGGAGGAAGGTTTCTGGCGGATACTCGAATGCCAGTTTGCTCGTTTCTTTCATTGGCTACGACTGAATTGCGACAGAATTTTAAAGGACGTTTTTCTGGGAGGAATCAGCGTTTCTTGGGAACAGCGTAACTGGGGAAGAATGAACGCTGGTGGAACAGATGGCCGGAGATGTTCTCCGTATGTGAACGAACTGCTTCCTTGGTGGATTTATTGTTTCAATAATTCCTAAATGAACAGTAGCTGTCTTGTCAAATTAGTATCAGCTTGTTTCATGAGTTCATCTGCTTTGGATTTTAAAGTCTATAATTTAGAATCGTCTGATTTAGGTTGCATTTATTTCTATCACTTTTTTAATATTGAAAATATGGAAATTTAAAATACCGAATTTGTTAGCAAACTTGCAGTTATTTGCTTTTAAATGTGACTCCCGACTTTTGTTACAATTAATGTAGAATTTATATTTTATTTTTCACATTATTTACAAAAACTCTGTTGGAGTTTTAACTCCATTTAGATATGATAACATGGAAAATCCGACAAATAATGATATAAAAAAATAAATGCTCGACCACAGGGATTCGATGTAGTGTACGAAAAATTGTGTAAATTGAAAATTAATGTATTTCAATGTAGACGCTTATTTTATTTTTCCACAGTGATATATTTTTTTTATAAACATTATTTATGACCACTGCGCCTCGCAAAATGTAAATCCAAACGTAACCGAAAATGTATTTGGCTTCAAGTTCATTTTTAATTAATTAAAAATACCATGAATCGAGTCAATCGTATTGACACATAAACAATGCTCTTCGAAAAGCCTGTACACGTAAAATTTCAGTATTTAATATCAAAGTGTTGCTTAGATTTGCATCTAAATTCTTCCTAGAAGTCGCAAATTTAGTGTTTCTTAATTAACAAATTACATTATTACGAATAGATCTAAATAATTACTGTTAAAAAATTATAATTCATGTCGATTGAAAATAATGCGAGCAAGGAATTGCAAATAAATTATATGACAAGAGATTCTCCGTTCTAATTGTTTCCAGAAGAGACGTATTGTGAATCATCATTATTTAATAATTGCACATTTTGCTAAACGCTTATTAGTTCCTTCATTATGTCAAATGGAAGTCTGGGAACACGCGACTGTATTTCGTACATACTGATGATGATTATTTTTCTTATTTCTTCCCAGATATACAGCAGCAGTAATGATTTAACCCTTTGCTGTACAATAACAAATAACACTTGCGACGCGATAAATGAAATAGAAAATTTTGAAGTTTATCAAAAACTGTTAATTTAAAAATATCACTGGGTCACGATACGATCAAATTGTTTCTATGCTATTAACCCCCTGCCGTACAATTTTAATCGTGACTACCTCCGCAATGATTCAGAATTAAATTGGTAAAATAAATAATGATCGGTGATTCTTGATATATCGTATAGTTTAAAGTAACATTAATATTATAGAAATAATTTTACCGTGTCGCATCTTTTGCAAAACTTGAAAATTTCCTATCCAATTTAACGCATCACGAGTGTCACTCGTTATTGTACGGCAAGGGGTTAATATTGCGCTAATTGTAAGTTCTACGCTATATCAGAAATCAGGAGTAGATTGTTATTTCAGCAATTTAAACTAGAAGTACCAAACCAGTCAAAATGACTGATACGGAATTTTTTTCAAAAATTCTCCAAGTTTATAGGAGAGTCAGAATAAATATTCAACGTCCATCTCATAAAACATAAATTCTCAATCGACCATCTTTTCCACCGCTTAATTGTCCTTTTTTCAAAGTACTTATGTAATACATTTAGATATAATAGATTTAATACCGGTAGTTCTAGTGTCAATTCTAAATTATTGCGTCTTCAGTCAGAAAAGAAATCGTATGACAAGGGGTTAAACTCTATCTAAATACATATATGTGACTTTTCATCAGTCTATAACACATTGAATGCCACCGAATTTCGCTAGTTTCATCATTTTTACAAAAATGAAACTTTTTCTATTAAAATCACATCTTTACAAAGCAGATACCTTAAAGACGCAAGTAGTTATATAGTCAGCAGGACTTCACCCTTTTAATGTCAATATTTAAACATTGAATGCATTAGAAGATTCGTAAATATTACGATTTAAAATTCATACGAAATTTCATTGAATTTAATAGCGCCGGTCACCGATGACCCCCATGGCAGTCACCGGGTTAATATATTCAAATTGGCTAAAATACTATACGATGGTTCACATGCGACTGAACGCATGAGCGTGAAGTGGATAGGAATGAAAGGGAACTTTGTCTTAGGAGAGGACAGATGACGGGGATGATTTTGGGACAGTGAGGACAGAGTTCATGAAAAAGAATGTCAGTCATTTTTACGGTGAAGTAGCAAAGTCAGCGTCGATAATGATGGAGTAAGTTATTTTTTATATTTTTGTTTTGTTTTTATTGTAGATAGGCAGCACTTAGGACTGCATACATATGTAAAAAGGGTTACGAGTGAATTCGGTGATTACTTAAAATAGGTAATTATTAAATATGAAGATAATTTCAAAAATGCATAGTCTTGAAATAATTGCTAAAGTAATTCGAAACGCTGCGGTGATTGAATCGGTGAAACCTTGCAATCGGGAGTATCGAATTTCTCATTAATGGTTGGTATAATTTTAATGGGTAATAACAAGAGTAAAGTACAATTTTATTAGCAATTAATAAATGTTTAATTGACAATTTTCATTTGAAATAAAATGTAGCAGCGCAATGGAGCAGTTTAAACACGTGTCTGAAGAACAATTGTCACTAATATCGAAATGTGGGAAGCTGTTTTCCTTTACTTTTAATTCCGATCATTGTATTTGCCCATTATAGATTTTAATTCCAAGAAACACGATTTTGACTCCGATTGGAATACACGTGGATCCCCCTTGAAAACTATAATACCCACAAACACATGTCGTTCTAGTTTTCCCGGACCAAACATTGCAACCTTCTTTTCTAAGCCGAAATAAGAAAGAAAGTTACGCAAATATAAATCCCCCAATAAATTTCTAAGAAGTCATTCCAAAACTATAAACCGCGCTTATCCTCGCCATTCACTAAACTCAAAATTTAAATACCCTTCCGTTCAAAAGTCTCACAACACCAGCCACAAAGATTTCAAAAATACCTGAAACAGTGTCACTTGATCACAACGGTTTCGTACCTATAACAACTTATTCTCCGAAGACGCGTTTCCAAATCTATAAATCTATACACTTTTCTCTCATTTCTCATAAAGCATGCGAGCAGAAAAACTTCGTGCAAAGTCGACGCTCCTCCGGAGCAGCAGAAGTAAAAGCGTGCCAAGAATCATGCTCGAAATCCCGGCCGTGTGGACGTGCCTTTACGGTCTCGGCTCGCAGTGTCGGATCCCCCCCTCTCCGTTCCTCGGTGGATCCCCCACTCCTCTGGTCGGCGTCCATCCCTTCGGTGGCTCGGGAGCGCGCGTTCGATACACGGAATCGCCTCGTGGTTCTCGGAAGGCAGTAGACTGTCGTCAGCCACGCCAGACGGCGCACCGCTCGCACGCTCACTGCTCTCTCGTCGGAGTACTCGCCCACTGGCTCACCCACGGCTGCTGCTACCTCGCTCTCGCGACCTCTCTCTCTCCGGCTGCTGGCAGCGGCACACTCGGCTTAGCGGGCCGCCAGTTACGCAACAATAACAACGCCGTCAGGAGGTGTAGCATGCGCGTGCTGTGCCACCTATACGCCGACGAACGACCCTGGAACGACGAGCTACCGATTCGTCGTCGTCGCCGCTGCTACTGCTTCTGCCGTTACTGTTGGTGCGGCGATCACTTGTTGAAAACCCGGTAGGAAAGCGCGCATCCGCTTCGTCGCCGGAGAGCCATACGATTTCCTTCCTGCGGTGGGAAAAAAGGTGCTGGTAGTGGTGGTAGTGGTAGTGGTGGTGGCAGTGGTGGTGGGTAGTAGTGGTGACCAAGGAGGAGCGTGGAAAGTGCGTGGTGCCGTCGCATTGGAATTATGTTGCAGGAAGAGTGATGAGTAGTAACGGAATAGGTACGCTGGAAAGCGGTTTGAGTCTGTGCCGCGCAAGTGGCGCGGATCGAACGCTCGATACGCGTCACGCGCTTCGTGATCCTACCGTAAGGAGGATCGGATCGATCCCACGTCGATTCAGTCGAGAATGAGTGAATGAGAAACCTCGCCAGTGACGGCGGATCACGGTTCTTCGCCAGTGTCTCGATACGTCGGCCGTCGATCGAGAGACCATCGGAACGAAGAGGTGGGACGGAGTTGAACGGCGAGAAACTTGGATACAAAAAGTGGAATACCGACCGGGAGAACGGGAATCGGAACGTCTTATGACACGCGTGTCTCGAGGATCGAGAATCACGGTGACACGGAAGAGGAAGGAGAGGATAGAATCAAGAACGGAGAATCCGTCGTTGGGAACCGCTGTATATACGTTCGACAGAAATACGCGAAGAAGTGGTGCGCGAAATACGTCGCGATTAGGCGCCAATGACGTCAGGCTAGAGTCGAGGAGCCGCGTAAGTCGCAAAGGGAATTCGTTCGTAGAGTTTGCGGTGCGTTTACCGACACGGTGCCGTCGATGTGTTCGTGGTGTTACTGCTGGCGGTAGTAATCGTAGTAGTAATACAACGGCGGTATCTCCAGTCGAGTAGTATTGGTGATACCGAGCAGTGTAGTGGTCTCTCGGTATCGGTGTGCCGCCGCTGAACGGAGTGGTGGGGCCAAAGGAGAACCCGTGTGGAATTGCTGCGTGGTCCGTCGTGGTAGCCAATTATATTTTCTACGTGTGTGCTTCGCGGGCAATGACTAACTGCTCGCCGTTAAGTGTGTTAGTAGGAGATATCGTCGACGGACCCGTTTCTGCGTTGGTGTTGCCGTCTACGTCAGCACCGGTCGGACGGGATTTGCATAGCAAACAGATTGACGCGCTCGTAAGTGGATAACGAGAGAGGAGACGCGCGGCTGTGTCCCACCGCGTACCAAAGAGAAAAAGATAGCGCGTGTGTACGTCCGTGTTGCCCGTGCGCTCGTGAGTTGAGAGAGAGCAAGAACGGGAGAGAAGGAAGAGAAGAGAGAGAGAGAGAGAGAGAAAGAGCGAGGAGAGCCAAGAGACGCAGACGACGGGGCAAGTGTGGAGCTTAAAATAGAAGAGTGACTTCGGCTTAAGTACGCGCCAGGGGGACGGGCAAATAAAGAGTAACCGGAGAGGGTGTCTCCTTCCCGATTTCTTTCCGACGCAATCATCGGTGCTTCTTCTGTGATACGTTTCTACATCCGGGAGTATCGTGCTCGTGATCTTCCATAAGAGAAAGAAGACAAATAACGAAGGGGTGAGAGAGAAGGAGAGAGAGAAGAAAAGATAGTGAAAGAGTGAAACGACGAATGAAAACGGGTCTCGAAAGGACGAGGATCGGTTATCGCGTCGGGGAGACCGGCAGTAGTGAGTGTTCTGTGATAACGTAGTGCGAGACGAGGGGTGGAAGCCAAGGGCGATTCCCCACCCGCCCACCTGCCAGCCTGTGACATCTTTCGATCTCCGCGTAGACGGCGGATTATCGTAAGAGAGAAACTGGTGGCGTCTGCATCTCGGTCTCTCCTACGATGGATCGTGACTCGTGTTCGTATTCCTGCGGAGGCTGCGAGAGGACCGAGGGCCGAGCTATGCCGATGGAGTAACAAGTGAGCGGCGAAGCGGCGTTGCCATGACGACAGGTGAACCATGAACTACCCCCCTCTCTCTCTCTTTCTCTTTCTCTCTTCTTTCCAACCTTCTTTTTCTCTGCCTCTCTCTTTCCGCCTTTCTCACCGTACCTTTCTTTCTCTCTTCGACCGACTCTCCGCGTTTTGTCCCTCTTTTCTTCTCTGACCCCGTAGACTCGCGAGATACGGCGCGACAACAGTGTCGTCCGTCTTTTACCTTCCCTCCATAAACCGCATTTATCTACCTGTCTCCGCTTCGCGGCCTTTCTTCCCCTTCCAACTTTCTCCCCCTTCTCCCTCTCTCTTTTCTCGCTTCGTCTCCGTCACACGTTTCCTATCCTCGTCGCACGCTCTCCGTCTTTCTCCACGGTATATGCGTTTCTTTTCTTCGACGGTCTTCCCTCGCGCGCATTCCCCCACTCCTTCGCACCGGGGAGTCGTGTAATCTCCCGTGCTCTCTCGCACTCCTTCGTGCTTGCCTGGCTATTGGTGAGCGCCGTTTTAGCATGCCTAACGCGTAGGCCGCGCGATATTCCAAGTACGCTCGGCTATTTTCATGCTACGCCAGAAAGACACCTAGCGACGCGCCACGCTTATAGGTGACACGAACGGGCCTGATCTACGAGCGCCGTATAAAGCCGGAATCGAAACGATCGGACGCCGGTCGAAGACGAGGAGTTCCTCGGAATTCCTTGTCGATTCGTCGGCCTGCCGAGGATGCGCGTAACGAACTGCTTGGTAATTTTTTTTCTCGCGCCGTTCGTTAACCCACTTTTAACCCCTTGCGATTCCCGCCGTAGCCGCGTGTATCGTGGTTAAGCAGGAGACTGCTTCGATGTCGAGTAATAAGCTCGCAAATGAATGTTCATACATTTTGTAGAATTATACTTTAGCTGAGGGAATGCTTCGTGTTTTGTAATTCAATGGTTGTCCGTGAATCATGGAATATTCCGTTCTTTCAACTTTAGCACTTACGGAATGATAATGCATTCTGTTGAACGTTTAGCTGCCGTACTTGTTTACCGACGTTGCTTAGCAACGTGCTTTCCTTAGTACGAGTGACATTCGTTAAGATAGGCCTTGAGGAACTTACAATTAGACCGGGATCAATTTCTTGACGATTGCCGATATGAGAGACGCGCAGTAATCCGTCACAGGAAAAATAGTGTAATTAAGTGCAACGTACTAATTTACGTAGGTAACTTTGACGTACATTCCTGACCGTGGAATATCTGCAATTTTTTTCTCTGCATTCCGTGTATTATGCTCGTAAGTTACATCTGTATAGAATTGTATAGATCTGTATGAAAGAAAACAAAATTGATATCGTACATCTGCAAATGTTGTTCAATAGCATTGCAAACGAATTAAATCTTTTTTACTGAAATTCCGTTAGCTTTTAAGAGTATTACGAATGGTTGAATTCTTAGTTGAGGTTAATGAAAATGTAAGTACACGGAAGAGGTGGTTTATTTAAAAGTTAATAATACTTTAGGAATACAATTTCCTGCCTGTTCGCGTGAATAATGAATGATTTAGTAATATTTATTTTCATCAAAGACACAGTTGCAGTTCGTTGAAATACTTCTATCGACGGTGAATGTTAATCTGCAGAAAGTTTCCTTGGAAAGTACTCCAAAATAGAGTTTTCTCAACTGAACTCCGTAAGATAATTATAGAGTATTAGTCACTTTTCAAATAAAACCATAAAATTGCATCAGACCGAGTTACGCGTAAACGTAAAATTTATTTTTAACTTCGAACATGGCACCAGCGCGTAGTAGCTCGGTTTAAAATTTTTCTCGGAGCTCCAGAAAATTTTGCGCTCCAATATAGGGATCTTTAACCCTTCCGATTCTAATTTCGCGAAGAATGTATCCTTTTAGAGTTCAGGGCGCAAAGTATTTCTGAAATATTTAATTATAATTTTTATGAAACTATACGCTTAATAAAAAATGTGTAACGTGAGGCAGTTTAAAAGATTGCGGAACAGTGATATGAAATGGCTGAAAAATTTTTGATCTACAGAATATTCTAGTCTTTCAGGCTAAAGGTAGTTTATAGTACTTCAAAAATAATTGTAGATCGTTGAAAATTATCTGCAATAGTGTTCCGTTTTTATTACTTATTATTTGTAATAATTCAGAATACAACAATAATAAATCGAATTCTATTTAACACATTGTCATCTTCGGTTAAAATCCCAATGATACCTGTATACACTTATCTTTCTCTACAAGTATCCTTTTTTTTAACTTATAACCTTCCAGTTTAAAATCAATTTTGAAAACCCTGATAACTGTCACTGTCAAAAACTCAAAATTTTGAAATCTCTCGACCTTAAAAATTCGAAGTCTGAAGTCGCTTAACTTTAAGAACTCAAACTCTGAAATCTTTCAACCTCTCAAATTTAAACTTTGCTATATTTCAACATCGGAAGCTCAAACGCTGAAATCTTTCTACCTCGAATACTCAAACGCTGAATTCTTTTAGCCGCGAAAATTTAAACTTCGCTATCAGTCAACTTCGGAAACTAAAACGCTGCAATCTTTCAACCTCGAATACTCAAACGCTGAAATCTTTCAACCTTAAAAATTCAAGCTCTGAAATCTTTCAACCTCTAAAATTTAAACTTTGCTATCTTTCAACATCGGAAGCTCAAACGCTGAAATCTTTCAACTTCGAACACCCAAACGCTGAAATCTTTGAACCTCAAAAACTAAAACCCTGAAATCTTTCAACCTCGAAGACTCAAACGCTGAAGTCTTTTAGCCGCGAAAATTTAAACTTCGCTATCCTTCAACTTCGGAAACTAAAATGCTGCAATCTTTCTACCTCGAATACTCAAACGCTGAAATCTTTCAACCTCGAATACTCAAACGGTGAAATCTTTCAATCTTAAAAATTCAAGCTCTGAAATTTTTCAACCTCCGAAATTTAAACTTTGCTATCTTTCAACCTCAAAAACTAGAACCCTGAAATCTTTCAACTTCAAAACACATTCATAATCTCATGTTTTCTTGGCTCGCATTGACTTAAGAACCTCATCGAAGAGTACAGAACTGAGAGAATTATGAGGCCTGTTGCAATTATAATAGAATGATCCGTTGTCAGATCTCTTCCGTGCTATGGGCATTACGTAACCATCGGTGTCTGCAGGGTCACTCGTAAATTTGGAGCACGTTCTTCAGAATGAATGTCCTACTCGTCTTTCCTGCTCGTAGCGCCGGTACGTGCGAAACTCTCGATTCGCTGAGATTGCGAAAAAGTTTCCTCTTATCTTATCACCGGCGCTGTATTCGCGACAGATTGATTCGCGGCTCAATTACGATTTCGAGTTTAATATCGAAATTTTTCGGCGAATTTCGCGACGGTGACGCTGTGTTATCGTTCCTCGTTCGTTGCAAAAGATTGTTTTCGAACGTACCAACGGTTTTGAAATTTTTCTTGTTATTATTTCTTTTAATATAGACGCTTTTAAGAACGAATTCATTATCGACTACTTACGCGATGCGAATGATCCCACGGCTGTACGTAATATGTATCAAATTAATTACGTGTATGAAATAAATTAATTAAATTTATAGATGTCGGGCTTTTAGCAGCAACGGAAGTTTAGTTATACGATACCGTGTTTTCCCGAAAATAAACCCTGCAACGATTTTTAGCACTAGATTTATCAAAATTTCTTATATACCTAAGTCTACTGACACGAATCAATAAGTATACCGCATAGAGAACTTCAAAATTAGAAGGCTTCGAAGAAAATGAATTTCGATACATATTCGTCTCGTTGAATGAATACAAGTCAGTGCAAGTGACAAACAATAATGTAAACCATTTCGGATGGTTTGCACTCTAGAACTACCGACTTTAAATCTGTGATATTTAAATATATAAATAAGTACTTTAGCAACAGAGGACTCAAGAGGTGCAGAAGATGGTCGGTTCAGTAATTTATGTTTAATAAGATTAATTTTGAATATCTATTATATGGCTCTCCTGTAAATATGCAGGATTTTTTGAAAGAATTAGCAACCAGTCATTTTCACTGCTCGGTGGTAGTTCTAGTGTTAATTTAAGCCCTACCCAGAAAATAAGCCCTAATGGAAAATCCATAAACTAGCGTTGTATGACTCTGGTCATGTGGATGCTAAAAACATGGATTTCTACAATTATTTCCTTTTACATGAGGACAGAAGACTTTGCTTTGTTTTTTTCGATTTTTTCCCACAAAAATTTAAGCCCTACCCTGAAAATAAGATCCAGCGCGTTATCTGGATGCAAAATTAATTTAAGACTGGATCTTATTTGCGGAGAAGCACTGTGCTATACTGGATAATGTTGAGAATAGAATTTTGAGTAATAAATTTGACGTGATTCGCGGGCAGCTAAGCGCAAAGTAATATTGTTAATTTCAACAATTAAATCGAAATGTGCAAAATTTGGAAAATAATCTGGAAGTATAGATACAGAGGTGTATCTTACGTTACTTCAGAGTCACAAGCTGGAGAGGGTTAATGTATTTTATAGTTACAATTGCAAAAAGTTTAGATGGTTTACAGCTTTGAGAAATCGTGGCAATTTTAAAATTTTTTTTAATCTGCTTTCAGTTCATTGAAACTAATTTAACAATAGTTTCTAATCTTCTCATCAGAATAAACAAAAGTGAACGCCACAGTGAAAGGTATTCTCCAACATTCAGATTCAGTTTGAACGAGAGCCCTCACAGCTATTAATTTGTAATTAAAACTATAAAAGAAGAAAATTATTGTATAACTGAGTTACAGCAGCAATAATTATAACATTCCTGACCACAATTTATAGAATTGATACCAATTATCAAATATAATTAACGGACGATATAATTCCCTTGGCGGACAGTTTCAATTAAAATTTAGTACTCCATATTGTGTGATCACTTGCCAAACTTAATTTTGAAAAATAGTTTTTCTCCTGCACTTTTTACAATCGTTCTTTCTGGCACTTTTGTTGTAAATTTTTCAGCAATATCGACGCCATTCGTCGAATATTTCTTTCGTATTCAAATTTCATTTTCGGTAAATTCAGGCAAATTCGACTGAAAAATACCATTCAATAGTCTTAACGCTTCGCTAAAGCATTCGTCGAATATTGCCGTTGGATTTATTATTCATCGCATTCGTTTATAAATATAAATCCGTCTTTTATGCTAAACTCGGAGAAGAGAAGTTTCCTCGTGCTCTATTACGCCGAGGCAAATGTGCCGGAGATTCCCTGGAACAAATTTCGCGGATATTTGCACCACGTGAGACTAGAAAGGGATTCCTCCGCGTCGTAGATCATTTTCTGGAACTCTTCGACAGAAATTTCGTTTAAAAGGATAGGATTTCCTTTCAGTAGGAAATAAAACGTCTCTTCGCAATCAATTACTTATTCCTTTGCATTGACAATAATTTAGCCATTTGCACTCGGATGTCCCGTCTGAGGGGACGTTCGAATTTATTAGTGATTACGGTGGATGACCTTATTGCACCGCAACATTTTAAGAAACGCATGTTTCTCCAAAGTTTTCTATTGAAATGGCAGAAGGTAGAAAATTCGCAAGTACCGCCGAGTTGCTGATATATAACGTCAGGGATTGCTCCGAGTGCAAAGGGTTTAGAATTAGAAATTACAGCAGATAATATGAATACACGTAATTCTGTTTTTACACGGTAGATACGTTCTAGACAAAACCGTGTAAAAAAAGACATGAAGTACATACATAGAAAAAAGGGAATTAGTTCCATATCCTTCAACCCTGTAAAAAATAGTTAAAATAAATTTGAAACACTAAACCTACCATGGCGGTCAAATGACCGCTTTCTGATTTTTTCTAAAAATTCCCCAAATTGATTGGGCAGCCATTCAGTAAATATTTTCGGTCTATCGTGTAAATCAAGAATTACTTAACTGCAAATCTTTTTCACCTCTTCGAATCTCTTTTTCCAGAGTACTTATTTCGTGTATTTCAATATAGCAGATATAAAGCCGGTAGGTTTAGTGTTAAAAAATTTATTTTAAGAATATTTTAGATTTTTTAATCGTGCTAAATCGAATGAAGTCGTGTAAAAACGGAATCAATTTTTTTTTCTAGACCGTGTTAATTCAAAACCGTGTAAAAACAGAATTGGGTGCATATTAAAAATGCGCACTTTTCTTCCGGTGCACATTGATATTCAAAAATTATCAGGTTTGGAATTTTGTCTCCGAGGACTCCTTGATTAACCCTACTGTCCTCTGGTCTTATCCGAGATATTTTCATGCAAAAAACTATTTCTTCTCATCAAGTAATCTCAGTTGTTCTTCTCTCACAATAATTACTCAAGTTAAACTCCGATCTAGTGGCTGGTTAGGTACAAAACGCTGACGTCCGATAAGGGTTAATTAACCCTTTGCGGTTGGAGACTTTTGTCAATATCGAGAAATAATCATTTGTTTGGCGTTAAAAAGCTACCTTTTTATCAGAAAGTCAGAGTGTTGATGTATAGAAGCTATAAATTACTATTTGTGCAATCATATTTCAACAGTTATATTTCAATTTTTCAACTCTAACCGTGTATACACACACCGATAAACTATCATCAGATTTTTTCTCAGGCCGCACATATGCGTCCGTCGTCCTCAAAAGGTTAAAAGCATAGAAAAATCAAGAAACAGCATCATTCACAAATTTCAAGAACTTTCTGAGAAAACTCGGCTTACCTAGATCTACTGTTAGCCAACGTATCGTTCGTTAACCATCGAAGAATGTCCCGATAACTCGCGCGACATGCCGCGCACTCCTTTTTTCTCTCTTTACCTGCCGTTCCGTTGAAGGAATTCGATTTATTTATCCCGATAATCGCTGCCAGTTACACGAAATCAACCCGATTCGCTTTAACCATTATCGGCTTCCGAAGAATTCGCGTCTTCTTCGCCGATCGGTGCCACGCCACGCGCCTCTTCGGGCGGACTTTGAAGGCAAGAATTCGTGGACGTCGAACGATCGTTGTCTACGGGAACATTGACCCAGATACGTATTCTACGATGATAGTTTCACGTGTCATCGATGTTTACGAATTTCTTCGTTCTTCCGCTCGGAGTCTGATTTGCAGCTGAGATTCGAAAGGCACGATAAATATTCGGGGTTTTATCGCGTGGAAATGATCACTTTCGTGGAATCAAAGAGCATTCTCTGAGAGACGAGATGTGTTCTTAATTCGTTTTAGTGGTTTTACGAGCTTCTTTTTATTTGATTTTTTAGTATTTTTTTTTAAGGAATTGGTGAATGAAATGGATACTTTAGAATCTTTTTGTATAGATAGTTGTATCTGCATTTTTACGTTGGTTGGTAAAGATGCGGATTTTAAATGTTTTTTTTTAAAGGGATTCGAATGTTATTTTTATTGTTATGCAAGAGGTGGGAATAATTATTTTGATTTGACTGTATTCTGAGTTTGTTGGAAGATCTTTCTTCTGTGAGGATTGCTTCTGTTTTGTTACTTTTTATTGAGTATGGTAGAATTGAAATAGGTCTCTGAAGAAAGCTTTAACGCTGACAATTATTTACTTTAACACTTTGAGGACTACTGACGCATATATGCAGTCTGAGAAAAAATCTGATTATAGCTTATCGAGGCATGTATACAGGATTAGAATTGAAAAATTGAAAGATAACCGTTGAAATATTATTCAGCAAATACTAATGTATAATTCGGATACACTAACACTCGAATTTTCCAATAAAAAAATAGTTTTTTATCGCCAAATAAATGATTATCTCTCAATACTCAAAAAGGTCTCCGTCCGCAAAGGGTTTATTTATTTTGTACTTTTGCGGGTTTAATTGAAAGGGTCATTTCGAATAGAACCTATTGTTTTAGATGAGTTCTGAATTATCGAATTACTGTGACTTTTACAATCAAACATTAGCTGTATATCTACTTTGTCTTATATTATTCCGATATTATTTAAGATCTTTACAAAAGTCTGTTTAAATTTCTTGTAATATTTTAAGAGTTTTTACAGATTTCTTTGTTTCTTTTCATGTAGTCTACAAGATCGTAAAAATATAATCTTTCAGTCTTAAACTAAGATAAATATATTTATTAAAACATTCAACAATTGCTTCAAATTCTAAGATATTGATATTGCATAATGTGTTTTTTAATAAATATCATTAACCTCTTGCCCTACGATCTCTTTTATGACTACACGACCACTAACTCAGATTTAATTTCAGAAATAAAAATTTTTCACTAATTTCTGATATATCGTAACGTCTAAAGCAATATTAACACATTGCAGGCGGGAAACGTATTTTTACGGGTTTTTCAGTTTGTCACTGGAGTGCGGGTCACGTAAAAGTACGTATTTAGTAGATTTGTGCTGGACAGCGGGTATCGTTTAAACACGATGGGTATTACCTATTAAAGAAAATATCGTTTTTCTTTTTTAAATAATCATAGAGCATATATTTAAGTTTAAAATAAAAAAAAAAGGTTCGTTGAGAAGAAGGAAGTAGATTTTGATTTATTGTAATTGTACTGAATGACCAAACTCCCGCGAAATTCACGAAAAGACGCCCGCTACGCGCGTAAGTTCGCGGCGAAATATACCCGCATGCAATGTGTTTTTAAAACGTAATAGTTTTGGAAAATTTCAAATTTTCCTATTCCGTTTACCGTGTCACGAGTGTCACTCGTTATTGTAGGGCAACGGGTTAAATACAAATTCTTCTCTTTTTTTTCGACGTACATCAATAGTCCTAATTGATGAATCATTGCATCACAAACAATCATCTCTTGTTATAAGTTATATAAAACTTCTACAAATTGTGACTTGCTTTGTTCAAACCGTGCATAAAAGTTTTAAAAAAATCATAAACTTGCAAGTCGCAGATATTCTAGTTCAAAGTTTCCAAGTGAAGTATCCGCGATTTTAGCACAGCATTTCGCTCGTATCACATCCAGCTTCATCAAGGTCAAAGTAGACGCTGTCGATCGATCCGAACTCTAGATGCGAACTTCGCACGGAATTGTTGCTGCGCCCAATATAGAATTGCAAATGTACGACAAAATGACCCCATTCGCCGAAGGAAAAATTGAAGAAAGATGCAAAATTAAAAATCGAAGCGCTTGGAATATTGTTCCCATCCTGATGGCCGATATAAAAATCTCTGACTAAAAAGTCGCTTCTAATAATAGTTCAGTTATCGTCAATTTTGAAAGTGATCTTTCTTCCGTATTATGGGTATTAAACCCATAGATATCCTATGGGTGCCATAGTAATATGAAGTTTACTCAAAAGGTGGACCCTACGGTGAAATAGTCGTGATTAATGAAAACCATAATCCGAAGTTTTGCAATGCAAGTAGGATTTTAATTAGATGGATGTTCTATGGCTATTCTATTAAAAATTTTCTTCATTAACCCTTTGCAGTCTGAATTATTTTGTCAATTTCATAGTGAGCTAAATGAAAATAATTTCATAACGTTTTCTATCATTGATTATTCATTTTATTTCGTGATAGCAATAAGAATAGCAGTTGACGGATACTTAGGTGATGTTACAAAATCATTATGAAATTGAAAAGTCGATGTTAAATCGTTAGAAAATGAAATGGAGTGAAAAGCTATGTCGAGTACAGCTCGACATAGAACTGCAAAGGGTTAACTCAGCTTTTAGGCGTTAATGACCCGAAACAGACTGATCACCATTGTGTATTAGATTTAACAAGTATTAAAATTATATTTTCTTTAACACTTTATCTTTGAAATCAAAATGTAGAGAAATTTGGGTTTCAGTTCCGATTTGAGTTTTATCAACACAATGTAATTTTATTGTGATTTACAATAACCGATTAATAGGTTGTCCATTGATAAGCGTTGACAGACGAAACGGCTATTAATTGAGTTCCGATAGACGAAGTGTTAAGACTGTAGTAATTATATGCATCGAATACCAAAGTATTCATTGATGGCCTCGAATGAGAATGCCCTCATTAACGACTCAGAAGCTATCATATCTTCATTGACCAAAAACTAGCTAAAGCTACGATCTCAACCACATTGTTACAGTAAAGTTACAGCAATAAACATCAAGTCATTCACTAAAATGCAGGCTATAAGAAGTCCATAGAACCTTTCGGGAACACCTAAGATCCCAAACTGAAGTGTTCAGACTACAGTAATATGCATAGAATTTCAAAATATTAATTGATAGCCCTGAATAAGAATTCCCATCGGTAACATCTCCATAGAAGCTATTACATCTTCATTGACCACAACCAAGTTAAAGCTACGATCTCAACGAAATTGTTATAATAAAGTTAAAGCCACAAACATCAAGTCATTCACTAAAATGCAGGCTGTAAGAAGTCCAGAGAACCTTTCATGAACACCTACAATCTCAAGCTGAAGTATAAGTTATGTTCAGTCGTAACGCTTCGCGAAAGAAACACCGGAATAAAAACGCGACAAGCGTACGAAGCCGAATAAGAAGTTAAATAAGCCCCCTGTTGAACCGTCGCGAGTTGAATCGCGTGAAACTTCAATGAAGCTGGTTTGACGAGGGAGAGCACAATCGAATTTACTTTATCTGCTGTCCGAATTTACTTTAACAGCCTGCCGGGACACCCCCGATCGTAAATCCCGAGAACTTCATTACGCTCGTTCAGCGATACCATAAAGCGGTTACGGCCTTGTAATAAGCTTAAAAGGATCGAATGCGCTCGCTTTTCTCGCCGGAACTACTTTCGATCTTGCAACTTAGCCCCAGCCTCGCCAGAGACTGACTCTTGCGTTTCTCATTTCTCTTATCGTTATTTTACGCGGGAGATTTGAACGTTACCGCGCGCCGGTGCTGCTGCTCCTTCGACGTATCGTAACATTTCAACGACGGTTTCGCGCGCTTTTCGTGCTTCGTTAAGTTTTCGGTAGGAGTTTTATTGTTTATCGTAGTATGATTTAATTAGAGGTGAGCAACGAGATTTTTATTGTGTTATTGTAGAAACAATGGTGTGGATATAATTAATTATTTATGTTTTTAACACGATGAGCGTCATTCGGCCCATCGGAGATTGGCGCTGTTGGCTGTAATCAAGTTTCTGCCGATGTTTGAACGATAATATTCGCGAATTTGCTAATGTATTTCTCGATATTGAGATACTAGCGTAAAATAAGTTAATTGATACTAAATTTATAACTGTTTTTATCGTCAATGCTATTGCTGTAAAGGTGTTATTTTGACAGAAAACTTTCACTTCAGTGAAAACGACGTTCCAAGCAAAGTACTTCCGGTAAAATACTACCACTAAAACTACCAAGGCAGTCAAAATGACCGATTCCCAATTTTTTCTAAAAATTCTTAAAACTGATAAGGGGCCATACAGCAAATATTCGACTTGTATCGTATAAAAACTAAATTACTTAATTTATCATCTTTTTCACCACTCGATTTTTCGTTTTCCAAAGCACTTATTCAGTATACCAAAATATAATAGATATAACGCCGGTAATTAATATGAATAGCTTCGTGCGCATAAGTTAATAATTTAATCTGCTCTAATTAAAATACCATAACGTTACATCGATAGCTGCATATTCATACAGTGCAATACAGCCGTACCTGATAACAAAGACTCAATCACATTTATTGATCTTTGATTTTGTCTAATCGAACGATAAACAAACAATATTTTGATACAAACACTTCCGCGCGTTCCAAGACAAGTAATACAGAAGAACTTTACAAAAGCACCACGCTGTGTTTTCCTCCCATGCAGGATTCCTTATGGCGCGTTTACATTACAGAAATGTTCGCGATTCTACCTCTGCACAATACCGCCTTCACATTTCTGTTCGCGAACACTGTTCGCTTTCAACGTAGACGCTTTCCAAGCTTGCAAACTGCCAGAGCTCGTTACCGAACAAAGAACACTATTCTCTTATGCCGTGTTTACATTAGAGTGAAATGTTCGCACACCGTTCTTGCACCAATATCTACATTGTTGTTTACCGGCAATTCTGCGAGCTTTCAAACTGTCCCGAACTAGTCAATGAACAAGGAACAGTTTTTGCAACAAAGACCGGAGTAGCTGTGGGGGTGTATGGATTTAAAGGCTCGAATTTCCAATTAGTGAGGTTGAGGTTGAATCCTCGTCAGCTCTCAAAGATTTATTTAAAGCTATCATTTGATATACTACAGCCTCGGTAGCTTAGAGTTAATTAACCCTTTGCGAACGGAGACCTTTTTGGATATTGAGAAAAAATCATTTGTTTCGCGTTAAAAAACTACTTTTTTATTAGAAAGTCAGAGTGCTGATGTATAGAAGTTATAAATTAATATTTGTGTAATCATGTTTCAACAGTTATATCTCAATTTTTCAACTCTAATCGTGTATACATACTCCGATAAACTATAATCAGATTTTTCCTCAGGCCGCATATATGCGTCCGTCGTCCTCAAAGGGTTAAAAGTATGGGTCAAAGGCGCAAAATTATCGGCTTAGCTATTTCTACTTACCATTAGATTGATCAAGAGAGATTTGAAAATGTCTGGTTTCTGAATTTTCACAGATATTATACAAATTTGATATAATATGAACGCTGAAATTGAATTGAATTATTCATGTTTAGTTCGGTTGGAGAAGATTGACTATTAAATTCCATTTTACCCTCTTCCTCATTTCTTTTCCTTTAAAATAACTATTTGGCGTCTCTGAGCAAATCGGATTAATCGGTTCGATGTCTCTAAATATAGCGGTTAAATCTGTAATATTTAAATTTATTAAGACGTTGACTGCCAACCGTATTTCCATAGGTTCATCACTTTTACTAAAGTGAATCTTCTCCTATTAAAATGAGATCTATGTTGAATAGAAATATTAAACATAAATGTAATTATATGAACAACAATTCTTTACTTTTTTAGCAGCAATATTTAAATACTGAATATATCAGCGAATTTGTAAATATTACAAATTGAAAGTCATAAGAAATTTCAGGGAATAGAATATGTCCGGTCAACGGTGGCCCTCATAGCATTCAGCGCGCCAAATAATTACTTTGAAAGAAGAGCAATCAAAATGGTCAATTTAAGTAATTCATGTATTATCAGAAACACCCGGAGTATTCACTATACCGCTTCTCTATATTAAGAAACTTCGATCAAAAACTACGAAGCCGTCATTTTGACCGCTTCGGCAGCTCCAATCTTAACACCTAAACTATCAAGGCGATCAAAATGACCAGTTCCCAATTTCTTCCAAAAATCCCCCGAATTGATAGGACAGCCATGCAGAAAATATTCCACGTCTAACTAACAAAACAAAAAAGACTAAGCTCTTGATTCCGCTTTTTCAAAGAACTTATTTGCTACATGTAAATATAATAGATATAAAGCCGGCAGTTACAACGTCAAACAATAGTTAAATCCAAAGAACACAATAGAAGAAAACCCAAACGATCCTCTCGCAATGTCGCTTAGAAGCCAATGCGGTTAAGTCCATTTTTTTTATATTCTTTAATCTTTGTAAATTTTAATGGAATAAACTTCATTCTATTAAAATTTACAAAAATAAGAAAATATAAAAAAAATTGACTTAACCGCATTGGCTTCTGAGCGACTCATATAGCGTACGACATTGGTGTGAACGCGGCATTAGATTCTAGTAAGTTCCGGGAAAATCCCCGCTGTGACTGATGAAAGATTTTGAAGCAGATACCCTAAAGAAAAAAGGAGCGTAACCAAGCGATTAAACGAGGATTCCATCGCTTACTCGATTGGTACACACGGAGAATCGAATGCCACGGGAGCCTCGTGCAGTTGCAATACATAACGTATCGCATTCCAGCGGTTGCGGCGTGTTTACTGACGTACGACATTGCATTTTGTTGTACACGTCGAGATTAGATTAACTGTCGCCGATTCCTCCATATGACACTGCGTTATTCCAGGTACCGATAATTTCTGTCGCGTGTGCGGTATGAAACAGGGGCCCGTGATGGCTCTTTTAGCACTTGTGCGTTCTCTCGGTATGTAGTACTGATTGCGAAGGATTTTATTTGAAGATATTGTAACTTAAGATTAGATTTTTTCTCATTTTTTTTATTGTCAGTTTAACTTACTGTTGCTGACAGAAATTTGATTTTTTGGAGCTTTAGGTTCGATGTTTGGAATTTGTTGATCATTTTAGGGAATTGTTGTATGTTGATGAACAGTTGGTTGACTTTAGGGGAAATTAGTTTACCTTTAGTTGATGATTTAAAAAGTCATCAAAGAATTTGAGTTCTTTGAAACGGAAAAAATTGACTTTTTGTGTCTTTTGTTCGTTCTAATGTTCTGCCAGAGGAATTTGGCTTTCCGAAGCAGTAGTAGTAGATTTGTAATTAGTTAATCAGATAGTACGAGAAGCAAATTATTTTATGTAAGATAAATTTAGTACTTTTTGTAGAAAATTGTTGAAAATTCTCACCTTTCAAATTAATAGTTATTTGATATGGGGAGACACTTTCCGTAAACTGAGAATGAAAGTCGAAACGTGTAATAAAGATAGCAAATTCCATCGTAAATTTACGACCAGGAAATTTATTTTCTAAATAATTGGTTCTTTATATAAATCATTTTGATTTCTCAGAACATTATCAGCGTTCAAAGAATCCAGAAGGCATTTCTTGACAATCTAACGTTGACATACGTATTCAGATTTAAATTATCTCTGCACTGATTCACGATATTGTGATAATTTCACTCAAACGGGTTAAAGAGGAAAATTGTGCCTTTAAGGCTTCGACAATCAGCGAAGAAATGCTTCTTGGAAAACGTTCCGATTAAACGCACCATCGAAGAAGTAACTGGAACAGTAATTATCTTGATTATATTACTGATAATTTATCTTAAGTGCGGGGAATTCGCGTTCGATATTTCACTATTGAAATTATTGTGTCATTGTTGTAATTACCGTGAGACTTTGTAATTCATGAGATGCGCATTACTCGAAATGTTTAATTGGAAAAATTTGTCAAAGCAGAGAGAGTTCTAGAAATTATGTGAATTAAATTACGATAGTCGGAAAATATGATTAAACTCTGATATTCGAAAATTGTGGAAAATAAAATTCAAATTTAATTATAATTAAATTGTATTCTTGTTTTATGACGTTTATTATGTAAAGTAGGATATTATATTGTAATATACTTGATAACGGAAATTGAAATGTATGAAAGACATTTTTTATTAAAGTTTACATTAAAAAATCTTTGAAAAAAATATCCAGTAACAAATTGTCATTGTTCAGAATATTTGCGGTAAAAAGAACACCATGTAACTTAGTTTAGAGCACCAAGAAGATCTGCCATCCCAAAGGATATCTCCCAACGGAGATAATAACGGCTTAATTGTTTGAAAACAATGAGCGATTCTCTGAATGCACGACTATAAATGTCCTGCGATAACCTACGTTCAGGATTCTTGATCTAATCATCCATTCACTGCTGGCACTTCATCACCGTCGTACATTTAACGCGTTGGTTAAACCGTACGATAAGAACGAGAATTTCCATCGACGCTTACTAACCCGTCAACGATCACAAATAATTCTAATTCCGTAAAATTATAATTAACAGTACCCTAAAATACCAAAAACCATCAAATCTACCTCCTACATCGTAACTTCATCTGCTCTAACGTCTTCTCTTCAAAAATTCCTTTCAATCATCCAATCAACTCCAAACCTAAAATCTAAGATCATAAAATCCTGCCAATCATCAACGTCCTCCCTCCAAACTCTCAACAGAAACCTCCACCCCGCAGCGCCACTCCAATCGCTTCTTGCAGCTGAGACTTCATCTCTCCAAGCGCTCCGCTAAGGAAGGAAAATCATCAGAACCGACAGTACCGCGAGCGAGGCACTCGAAAAAGAGAGCCAAAGAAAAAAAGAGCACCAGGAGATTCCGTGGCTACACGGCCATGAACGTCCTAGGGCACGTAGCGCTTACACGGGGTGCGTGACCTAATCACTCGTTCACCGCTCCATCGGAGCGCCGCGAGTCAAACGACGTGGATCTCTGCGTCGAGTCTGGTGTGCTTCTCTTTTCCGCGCTGAGAAACGAAGAGTGGAGGAAGAGAGAGTCGAGAGGAGACTAGCGGCTAGCGGCGAGAACGAGCCAACCGCGCCACGAGAGGCGAGAGGCGCGAGAGGGAAACTCGGGGTTCCCTCGTGGCTGGCAAAGCCGAGTCACGAAGAGAGACGGGCATCGAGTGAACCGTCTACCGGGAGTGTGTATGCGCAAGCACGCGCGCACGTGTGCGTGCGAGCGTGCGCGGCTACGGGAAGAAGGCTGCGGGGCAAGCGTTGGCGCTTCGTCAGACTGCGGAAGGTGGGAGAGAGGCGCTTCGAACGGGGGAAGGGGGAGAGAGCTTCGTCAGACGTGCGAGCCTAGTCGCACGCGTGACTCACTTGCCTACCGCGGGAATCTCCCGCGCGTATCGTCGCGGCAGCACTGTACGACTCTCGGTTGAACTTTCTGTGGGAGCTATGATAAGGTCGAGATTCAAACTTTCTCATTCCTTCCAGAAGGAATCCTTCCATTTTCTAAAATTGTTGTTTAACGTCATTCCCTTAGTGGTTCGGAGTTCACCTAAAACAGTAGGTCTTGGGCGAAATGACCGTAACGATGGAGGGGCTACGGTGGTTAAGGCGGAACAAGCGCGGACTCATAATCAGTTAGCTGGAGTTTAAAATTTCCCGCCATTTCTAGGAAACTTGTCCTACATTATTATTTATTGTATCGTAGTCTCGATTGATGGGAGCTCATCTAAAACAGTAGGTTCTTGAGATTGCATGCTTAAATCTCGTCGCTCAAGCTGAAAACTCACTGGGCATTTGACGAAATTTCGCGAAAAACTCTGAAGATGGCTCAGAAGCTCGGCATCTAAGGGCTTATAGCTCAAAAGCTCATATTTTACTGAGTGAATTTGGAATTTAGTCGAAATTCGGATTGAGCTTTTGCTTTGAGGCACTCCGTGTGAGCTTGCAAGCTCAAATTTTACATTCAAGATGCCCGAGAGTTATCGGCCAGCGTCACGAAACTGTGACTTTGCTCAAATACGATCGGAGTTATGTCAAAATCATGTGAGCCCACGTTCTCGATGTTAATGATCTCGGAAATTGTTTTTGAAAAAATACTTTTTTTGTGAACGATGGACAGGATAGGTACGAGACAAACAAGACCTCCCTTAAAGAAGGGCCTCCCTTGAAATCACCCTTAAATAGACCACCTTTCACTTTAAAAACATCAACAAAAGTCTTACGACCAAAACAATTCTAATTTTATCATTTCACAAATGATAGTCTTTGATTAATTAAAAATTCCAAATCCTGATTGACCTTTTACCCATTCCCCTTACCCGACCTTATAGCGTATTCCATAAAAGTATCAATGTCCCTCACACCATAGCCGTCGATTCAATTTATACCGAACAAATTGGATTGCCGTTTGCGTAAGAAATTCAAACGGAAATAACTCGTGTGCACAATGCGCGTATTGCCGTAGAAGAAGTTCATACGTATCGCTTCAAAATGTACTTTACAATTTAAATGGCTATTACAATTTCAAAAAAACCGCGCGCCTCGTGCGAAATTTATCGCGCTCAGGGAAAAAAGAATCGCGAGTACAAAGATTAATATTATTAACGTAAAAGTGCTATTAATATTCCTGGCACATTTAATTGCGTGCGTTTCAACGAGAATATTCATTAATTCCTTTACCCTTTCAATGTGATCGCATTGCGATATGCGCTGCCATTTCCACTTTAATCATTCGTACACGTGTGTCGTGTATCGCTCAACGTTACATTTATTCACTCGCATTATCGTGAAAACAGTCATCGATCTTTCTTATCTCTACCGAAAATTCATCCAATATCCGTTGTTCGACGGATCTAAACAAATCCAACGAGTCGTGTTATCGTTGAGAATCTGAAACTTGATAGCGCACAATTCACTCATTCTTATAGATATTGTACTTGATTCCAATTTTCTTTCAAATACTCATCGACTTCTCAAAATTTCTTCCTTACATCAGATTTGTTTCAATTCGTTGATAATTTTCATTGATTCCTCGGAAATTGAAGCATTAATCTTCTTTATGTGAAGACAGTTTTTCAAAATTAATTGGAGAGAAATTATAGAACTGAATGTTGATCATTTTGTTGTAAATACATTGCTCGACTCTAATTTTCCTCCGAATACTCATCGACTTCTTCCTTGAATCAGATTTGTTTTAATTCGTTGATAATTGCCATTGGGACCTCGGCAATTGAAACATTATTCTTTTTTATTTGAAGGCAGTTTTTCAAAATTAATTGGAGGGAAATTATAGAATTGAATGTTGATCATGTTGTTGTAAATACATTGCTCGATTCTAATTTTCCTCCAAATACTCATCGAGTTCTCAAAATTTCTTCCTTGAATCAGAATTGTTTCAATTCGTTGATAATTTTCATTGATACCTCGGAAATTGAAGCATTAATCTTCTTTATTTGAAGACAGTTTTTCAAAATTAATTGGAGGGAAATTATAGAATTGAATGTTGATCATGTGGTTGCAAATACATTGCTCGACTCTAATTTTCCACCGAATACTCATCGACTTCTCAAAATTTCTTCCTTGAATCAGATTTGTTTCAATTCGTTGATAATTTTCATTGGGACCTCGGCAATTGAAACATTATTCTTTTTTATTTGAAGGCAGTTTTTCAAAATTAATTGGAGGGAAATTATAGAATTGAATGTTGATCATGTTGTTGTAAATACATTGCTCGATTCTAATTTTCCTCCAAATACTCATCGTGTTCTCAAAATTTCTTCCTTGAATCAGATTTGTTTCAATTCGTTGATAATTTTCATTGATACCTCGGAAATTGAAGCATTAATCTTCTTTATTTGAAGACAGTTTTTCAAAATTAATTGGAGGGAAATTATAGAATTGAATGTTGATCATGTTGTTGCAAATACATTGCTCGACTTTAATTGTCCTCCGAATACTCATCGACTTCTCAAAATTTCTTCCTTGAATCAGATTTGTTTCAATTCGTTGATAATTGCCATTGGGACCTCGGCAATTGAAACATTATT
Source organism: Cerceris ruficornis (assembly GCA_963989415.1). Lineage (NCBI taxonomy): Eukaryota > Metazoa > Arthropoda > Insecta > Hymenoptera > Crabronidae > Cerceris > Cerceris ruficornis. Next base: position 6,096,318 of record OZ022527.1, read on the forward strand.
CTTTTATATTTGAAGGCAGTTTTTCAAAGTCGATTACAGGGTTATTGTAGAATTGAATGTTAGCAATGCGACCGTTTTTCGTTGATAATTTTCGTGCCGTAAAACTTGAATTCACGAGAGGCTACCGGAATGAAAGTAGCTCGAATTCAACGACGATATTTCGGGACTCGCAGCCACTCGATAGTCTGACCGCGTTGTATAATTGAATGGTCAGACATTCAACCAATAACCGAGCGACCGAGTTCTCGTTTGATCGTAAGACAATTTCTTCGACAGCTCTTTCAAATTTTCTCTCGGTTATCTTGTTAAAAAATTATTCAAATAAATAATAAAGTCACGCGCATAAATTGAGATTATAGTTAAACAATGAGACAAACGTTCTTGATTTTATTTAATACTAGATTTACTCGGCCACGCGTTGCAGTGGCTCAGTCTGGTCAAATGGCGCTGTTTTTCAATAAAACTTTGATTTTACCTGTCACAGGTGTTACATCTACATAATTAGGTACATAAAAACACGCGCGTATTCAAATGCAACGTTGTGTCGAAATTTCTAAGCAATCGGTGAAGAACTTTCGGAGATTTGAGATTTTCGACAAACGAACATTTACATTTTTATTTATATAGATTAACAGCATTATTTGTATTGGTCGTAGAGAAGGATATGATTCATATTGTACACTGGAAGCTAATGAAATCGCAATGTTAAAATGAAGTGGCACAAATCTAAAAGTTATGTGTTGTTTGAAGTAGTATAGGCGAAAAAGTCAATTGGTTGATAACTACCTTAACTTACGTTCTTTGGTAAACATATTAGAAAATCATATTTTGAATAAGAGTACTTGTAAAAAGACTGTGATAAGTGTGCAAGATTATTGCGATAAGAGGACAGCGTGAGGCCCAGATTTTAGCAGTATCAATTTTTAAGTATTGCAATTTTCCTGGGAAAAGAATGTGAACTAATTTGTCCCCAGAGAGATTAGTGTGAACGAATTTTCACTCTACGGCAAAGTAATTAAACAATCGTATTTTATTTTCTCTCATTATTTAACTTTTGATTGCTTACTTTCTACAATACTCAGGTAATCAGATAAACCAATAACCTAACAATTGAAAAATTAGTTGAATTTACTTCTAACTATTTCTGACGAAAGGAGTGCAATAAATCCGTTATAAAAGTTCATCTATTGATAATATAAAGGGCACTGACCTACGCCGTGATTCAGAGCCGTCAAAACAGTTTTAGCGTCGATGTCTGTTTTTTTTAAAGCATCGAATGAATTCTCAGGAGGCTCATTAAAAATTTAAAGCTCCGTGGCATTGTTAAAGTTAGCACGCTTCCCCCGGGAATCTTTTGTATAAATTTGGAAGTGCTGTGCTTGCGGCGGATGGTGGAAAACGATTTATTATTCGATTTGTATAAGCAAACGTTGTTTCATACGTCATGATAGCTGTTTAAGAAGCAATGATTTATCTTCTCTATTAAGATTTCATTCATTTTTGTTAATTGTTAACTTACAAGTAGCAATGAACTTTCTTTGGGGAGTTATTCGGATTGCATTGGCACTTAGTGTTAATATTTTCCATTCGATATTAAACATTTATTTTTATTTGAATATCATTTTCATTAGAAGCAATCTTAATTCACTGTACGGACACAAATTAACAGCAACTCGAATTTCATTTGCTTTTAACATTTTCCAATTTCCGGCAAGCAAAATGTTTTAGCGACGAGCACTTTTTAACTTCGCTACTTATAAAATGTAACCGCATGGTTTTATTTTTTGGAAAAATTCGTAGCTGTAAAGAAACTATAGCCTGTCATTGAGACCGATGGTTCTCAACTGCCTTGCGATCCTTTGGGGGCCTCAGGGCATTATTAGAGGCCCCAGAACGTTTAAGACTGACCCCAAGATATTCCATGAGGTTGCGAAATGTACTCAGCGGTTTTCTTAATGACAGGGTTGAGGAAAGAAGTTGCGGAAATAATTAACCACTCTAAAATGTAATTTATTAGATAACTAATATATATAAATCGAGAAAAATAACGTGTTTAGTTTCAATAACATTGCTGTCGAGCCACACCCGGAGATCGAAAACAAAACGCGATCGCGACTCAGCATGCATTTCGGGAAGAAGGGAAAGGCCAACTTCGCATACATTTCTCACACTTCACGTTCGTGAGGGCCCCAGAATATTCCAAGAGGCCCAGAATGTTCTAAGCGGCCCCAGGATACTCCATGGAGACCTTAACATATTCTAGCGATGTATCAGAATATTCCAAGAAGATGTAGAGCATCGGTTCCCAACCTTTTTCGGCCTACCGCCCTCTTATTGGAAAAAATGACTCGCCTCTCCCTTTTCAGAAAAAAACACACCGACTCCCTTTTTTTAAATTAATAATGTAACGGTTACATTATTGGAGGTGAAGAATGGGTCCCGTACAACAACCATAAACAGTAGGACCATTACGATGCATCAGTTCTCCGAGGGTTAAAAGACATTTAGAACTATTTGTTGAAATATGCGTTCCATGATCTTAAGTGTTAATCAAACTTTTTAGCGCATTCTTGCGAGTATTGCCCAAGGGAGTGGTGGTTGATCTTCAACACCCACTAAATTTGCCTTGGACCAAAAAGGCCCCATTAAATCTCTCCACCGGTGGGCGGCATCGACCCCGTTGGGAACCACTGATCTAGAGCCCTCTAGGGGGCCCATAATATCCTAACGGATTCTTTAAATATTTCTAAGGAAATTGAGAACATCCCAAGAAAGTCTATGATGTGCCAAATGGTTTCAAGATACTCCATAGAGACTTCGTGATGTCTTCAGGACATCACAGGGTATTCTAGAACATTCTAAGTTCCAAATATCCCATGATGGAATAAAGGTGGACCCAGGGTAATCTATGAAGTTACAGAATGTACCAAGGGGCCCCTAATATTCTCGAGGCCCCCCAGACATTTCGAGAGAACTTAGCATATTCCAAAGAGTCCCTGGTTACTTTAAGAAGGTTTGAGGCCTCATCAAGAAAAGAAAATGAAGCATAGGATATTTTAGAAACGTTGGTGAAATAAAACGCTAAAAAAAGTTGAGAAACTCTGGTTTAGACGACAAATAGAAATCGGGGATGGAAGTGCAAAAAATGTTAGTAGGTCACGATATCGTGAAGTTTAAGAACTCACAATCTATTCCATTTGCGCCAAACATTGTAAATTGTTGATAATTCGTGCCGGCGTTATTAGCATAGAGAGACGGCGCTATTTAGACGATTGCTGTTGATTATCTCGTACGAGTCTCTCGACGAATGAGATATCATTTGACGAAATACTTGAAATACAACAAATCAAGAAGAATTTTTATTCGCATGCAAAATATTGCAAGTGAGAGCATACGAGCTCGAATGAGAAATAAGTTAAAAAATGACGGCGCCCAGGGGATATTCTAAGGACGTTTTCGTAGAATCTTTATTTATGATTCGGGCTAAGTGAAGATAAGATAACGGCAAAATCACGTTCTTTTTATTTACGTCCACAGCACGACGGAGACCCGGAAACACATTTCTCTTGAAAATAATATTTTCGCCGAATTCTCGAGGCTCAAATAAAAGGTTTTATATATTGAGATGTCTGCAACACTCTTGTTGCTTCTTTTTCAATTTAGGTAATTTTAATAAGGGGTACCCCCCTCGGATTTTGCGGATACTGCCTTATTTTAATAATACTTTGACTTTTGTTTTGGCTACGTGGATTTAACGCCCTTATACGACATGTCCTCGTTTTTTAATTGAATTAAATTCAAACCCCTCAAACTATGTCTTTCATGTAAACTCGTTACAACATCTTGTCTCCCCAGTCCATCATATATTACAAAAATACCTATATTACAAAAGAAAGAAACCTAAAATAACGTTTTATCTATCACTAACTCTTTCACACATCACGAGGACCTGCATATATCTATTTGCAAACGTCTATAACTCTAAAATTAAAATGTCAAGAACAACCCATTACGTCACTCTGACTGCAGTAGTTTCGTCAATGTACTTTTATTCTACGTTCAGTTCTAACAACCGATTAATAACCTATCGTCAACAAGCATTGACAAACGATATGCCTATTAATAGACTTCCGGTAAATAAACTGTTAAGCTCTTTCCCCCGTAAGAACTGATGCCCCCAAAACAACACCCTGCAATCATAAAAAGGACGTTTAACCACATGGAACACATCCGACACAAAGGCATTGCACGATGGCATTACAAGGGCCGGCGATGGCGCGCTGCCTTGGTCGTGCATTGTCCGACATACATAGACATCATACGTGCCATCAGACTGAAGCAGACTATTCATCGCCGGTAATTGATCGTTTGTCGCGCGAGTTACGCTTCATTTCTCCCGGTGTTATCTCAACTGCAGCCTTCGTGTGTCACTGGTGCTTCTCGTCGTCCGTGGTTGTTGTCGTTGTTCGCTGGTCTCATGACGTTTTTCCACGGCGTTATCAGCTGCACGCTAATTCTGGCACGAGTTGCGATTCCGCGCTCGGAGTTATTAGACTAGAATAATTGCAAGTTGAATGACTTCGACACTGAACGGCTCTATTATTAACGCGCCGCAATCGAACGTTGCCAATTGATCGTCGGGGGCCCCTTTCGTTGACGAGGACGGCGTTTACTTTCGCGCTTGAGAAACGGTACGCCCGAGGACGTTGCGGAGGAAGACACGGAACGACGGAAGTCGCGATGCGTGAAACGACTGGCGTCACGGATTCGTGGAAGAGGGACTTTCCAGCGTGAGAGTCGAGGAGAGAATTGCTTGGAGGATCGTTGAGGCAATAATCGTTCGAAGGGGGCAGCTCGCTAGAAGTTCTTTCTTTTTGTTTCTTTGGTATCGTTTCGACCTTTTTTCCTACGATCCTTTCGCCTAGGATCTTGGTGGTTTAGGTGGGCTGCAAATCATCGAGGGTATTGTATATTAAATAGTAGTTTAGAAGAAATTTGAAAGAGGTGGCTGGGGATTTGAACTCGGGCTAACTGATTGCGAGAAGGAGGTTCAACATTCTTCGACACCATAGCGCCTTCGTGGTTACGGTTATTTAACCCCTTGGGTACATTTGACGACTAACTTTCGTCATGCACTTGCCTTGCCTAAAAAACGGATGACGAGTATAATCCGTCATGAAAATTAAAACAAAATTAAACATGAATAATGTTATTCCTGGCAAGAATGAGTTTGAACAGTTATAAGAGAACGTTACTTCTAGTGCTTCAGTGAACCTTGCTTGCGATATACTGCCCCAAAATGTCAGAAATAAGTAATATATTTGACGAAAGTGATAACGAAGATTTTAATGAAAGTGAAGACTTTGCGCAATAATGATGATAACTATAGTGAATTACAAGATGAAAATTTCGAAAACAATAGTGAACTAGAAAGTGATGATGATAGTGAAATATTATCAGGATTTCAAAGACGCACCAGACGCTTATCGAGTAGTTATAGTGGATGTTGTAGTGAAGAATTGCCCGAGGAATGGATTTTTGTGATCTCTTGCATATATTTTTTTTGTGATCACTTGAATAATTTGTTTTCCCATATTGCTTCTTTTATGCATTTAGATTCGATTTACAATACTAATTACTAATCTATGTACATCATATCGCTCAAGTAAATGAATTCTCACACAAAGTCTACTGCCTTTATATACTGCTACACGCATCAGCAAATTAAATCCGTTTCAAACGCAAGAATTTTTTTAAATAAATTGGTACCCAAGGGGTTAACATAGAATCTGTTACTTTAGGTGTGCTTCAATATAACGAGGCTATATTGTACTAATTAATAGTTTAGGACAAATTTCATAAATTGTGCCAAAATTAAAACAGTTATGACATTTTTCGCTGATAGTTTTTTTTTCAGAAGTGTCCGCAAAATCTAATAATGTATAGTAAGTTTGTGCTAGCAAAAGTACTCTACGTGAAAATGCAAAGTTAACCCCTTAGCTTACAATAACGTGTGACACACGTGAGTCGATAAATGGAATACAAAATTTTGAAGTTTTCCGATAACCATTAAATTGAAAATATCAGTCGATCACGAGACGGTAAAATTATTTCTATAATATTAATATTGCAGTGGGTTGTGCCAAATGTTAAGTATCAGACAGAAATTTTTATTTCTTGAATTAATTCTGGGGTATTACGCACTCTGTCGAAATAGAAATCGTAAGGCAAGGGGTTAATGCGGAGTAAGTTCGCTGATCCGCTCGTTTTTAAACTTTGGCAATTATTTACTACCATTAAAAAGTACAGAATGCTATAACTGATCACACCTGTATACTCAGGAAACGCTCCCATATTTTTTGAGATCAAAAAGAACTGTCTACCATTTTTAGTTTTCACGTAACACCAGCTTCATTTCCTAAATCCACCGTTTTTCCAAAAACTGATGTTTTTCCAAAGCAGAGGGTGACAGAGAAATTTCGTTGGCGGATTCGTGTTCAGAACGGCGATCCCTATAAGAATCGCCTAGTGGCTATTGGGAAACAAAAATGGTGTAGGACAGTGGTATTACAAATGAAATTTGGGCATTGTTGATTGGTAACGTTGTTTTTGTTAGGATTTTGAGAAATCTGAGATTCATCTAACTGCTTGTGTCACAGTGAAAAATATATGTCGTTTGATTCTCACTGCCTTTGTCTGTGATGGTGGAAATTTTATATTTTTCAGAAAATACAGATTGCAGATTTTTCGAAATGGGATAATAATGTTTACATTGTTATCACTGTGAAATGTTCATATTTATAAATAAAATTACACAAATGCGGTTATATTTTAAGTATAGATAATACAGTGAACGATAATAAATAGCAAGTAGGAAGGTAACATTTGAATAGTATAACACACTTGTTGATCTTAATATAAATTACAATGAATTCCGTTAATTAAGAAACATCAACAAGTTTTTACACATATCTTTAGAAACCGTATCAGTTAAAATTCCGATATTACCCAATTATTGATACACGTGTAATTTCTTCAATTTTCATTCTAATTACCATGACTCTTGCACGATGAAATTGCGCAGTTTTAAGCAAATACCACGTCAACAAGGCTGCAATATATCGTAGACATAGCGCAAGGAATATTTCTCAGAGGCAATGGGGAACCGTACTCGAGAATCCGAGCCTTTATCTCCACCGTAATCCAATTAATGAGGATATTAATCCAATTCAGAACAGAAGCGAATCACGTTGCTTTGCGGATACTCCGTCCTGCCCGACGAATCGTAAAGGCCTTTGCCAGTGGTTCACCAAGATCCAAAGCATTTTCCTGATGTATTGGTGTTGTTATTGTTTGCTCTCTATCTCGATAGCTCGCTCCCTGACCTCGTGCCCCTCGTTCCCACTCGGCGGACTTTCCAACGAACGTTTCTGTGAACGATGACTCTCGTTCCTCCGCTGCCGCAGATCTTATTGTGCCAGATTATTCAACGATCGTTATACCAGATCATCCAATGAATTTTATATCGGGGCTTATTAACGTTATGACAGTGTTCTGTTCATTTACTTGGCGAGAAACAAGGGGCGTTGTTACATGGTGAAGAGGAACTATGGTGGGTAAGGAGATAAAAGGCTCGAATTCGCCATCAGAGAGCCAAAATTCAAAGCTCCCGTTACCACTAGGAAATATTTCTTAAATTATTAATTAACACGTTGACTGCCATGGGGGTCACCGGTGACCGGCGCTATTGAATTCAATGAAATTTCATGAGACTTTTAAATTGCAATATGTACGAATTTTGTAATATATTCAATATTTAAATATTGGCGTTAAAAAGATAAAGTTCTGCTGAATATATAGCCACCTGTGTCTTTGAAGTTCCTGCTTTATAAAGTTGTGATTTAAATAGAAAAAGTTTCACTTCTGTAGAAATGATGAAACTAGTGAAATACCGGTGGCGTTCAACGTGTTAATATATCATAGCATTAGAGATTTTGAATCCAGCTAAACAATTGGTCCTAGGCAAAATGACCATAGCAGTTGAGAAGCTATGGTGGGTGTGGAGAGGTAGAGGCTCGCGCATGCAATCACTGAGGCCGAATTCAAAGCTCCCGTTACCACTAGGAAATATTTCTTGAATTATTAATAAATATATCATAGCGTTAGTGATTCAGGAACCACCTGTAACAGTTGGCCCTAGGTGGAATGATCACAGCAGCTGAGGGGCAATGGGGGGTAGGAGGAGGTAAAGGCTCGGATTCACCATCAGTGAGCCTAAATTGAAAGCTCCCATTACCACTAGGAAATATTTCTTAAATTATTAATTAACATATCATAGCATTAGCGATTCAGAAACCACCTATAACAGTTGTCCCTGGGCAAAACGATCACAGTAATTGCGGGGCCATGGTGGGTATGGAAAGGTAAAGACTCGAACTCGTGTATCAGCATATCATATCCTTAGAGGTTCGGAAACTATCTAAAACAATACGGCACTGTGTACAATGAAAACAATACGAAAAAAAATCATAAATAATTATGAGGTGCAAGGACAGTCTTCGTAGCATTTATAAAATCGTCCAATAGTTTACAAATTTTCATATTCGTGACGTATATTCTCATCATATTGCCCACTCGTGAGTCTAGTAGTCGCCATTAGCGAACTCTGTACTTTTTGACTTGAAAAATAAAAATTACGTTTACTTCAATCCAGAAGAATTGAATTATTAACTTAGAATCATCTTCCAGATTTGTGACATCACCGGACGTTTGCGAACAGCAAGCCGAGCGATTAACTTCCTACTGTTCCAATTGCTATTATAACTTCCGCCTGTACTGAATTACTACTAGACGTGAAAACAACAAGCCGGTGATGTCACTATTTCTAGAAAAGACGGAATCTACGCTGGTAATTAGAACCGACTGATTTAGAACGCGAGAGAGCAGCATAATCTGAAATTTTCTACAATGCTTTTTAACACTATTCCTACCGACACTTCACGTATACCTTTTCCTACCGGAACCGGTGAATTTGTCAAATGATAATTTTTTCCCAGAAAATGAACAGTAAAAAAAGAAGTGAATATTGAAAAATGTATTATAATGTGAATGTATTATACGTATATTTGAGGAAAAGTCGTGAAGTTTAAAGGCGATTCAATTACGTTGCATATAGGAAATTCTAATCGAAATTTTAAAAACGGTCATTTGACCGGTAGTGATAGGAATAGTGTTAAAGACATTTTGCAAATGTAAAAAGACCGTGACTTAGAGGTATTTTACTATAAAGGAGTTAAAATCTCAGACTCCTAATTAACGGGTTTGAATTCAAATGTCCGCCAGCCCTAGGAGATTATTTCTATAATTCCTATGATTTCCTACAAGTCGGACATTATATCGACGGTTGTTAAAAAGCCACCAATAACTTTAGATCCCGAGTGCAACGACCATAGAAATTGAAGCTGCAAAAACACAAAAAACAGCACAATGCAAAACCCAACGGACTTTTCGGTATCGTCGTTCTTTCTTCCAAACAAATACACACGGCCGTTTTTCCTGTTAGCAATTCCGAGTATATACGCGTGACGACTCTCGCGAATTTTGCTTGCCTCTGGCTAATATTACATTCGCTAACGCTTTAAAAAAAACCGGCATTCCGGTGAAACGTGTTGCTTTGAGCAAACGAAACATAAATACGTTAATGTTTTATGTCACGGAACGAAGTGAATTCAGATCTGAGGCTGTGTCACGCGGAAACAAAACAAATTACGGTCCATTTTCTGTGTCCGGCAAGTCCGGTCCCATTTTGGCGGGAAAAACGAATGTGCGATGCTTGGCAACGTTGAGCGGTCAGGAGAGTGTAGTTCTTATTTTTTAACTCTTTTTAAACCGAATTTTTCGGCGTAGACTAGTAACTGTGACTCATTAGTGTTTTATACGGTTTTTGGGTGTACAATTAAAAAATGTAATAACGATGTGTATTTGTAGAAACATTGGGAACATGTTGATCTTTCCTTCTGCTGTATGAGAAATCTGTAATTCTTTTCGTGTAAATATATCTCTATTATTTATTCAACTTCTTAATGTAAAATTTACTGGAAAAATAATATTCGATTTTGGCAGGAATATGAAAAATATCAGGCGATATTGATATAACTTTAATTATGAATGAAAAGTCTATTAGTGCAAAGATTGTCTAATTGCGCAGACTGGAAGTATCGGATAACCGATTTTCCATATTTGATTCAGATTGATAGTCGTTAATTAAAATTTATTAAGTAGTCGTTTGGCATTTAGCGTTCATACTTTGTTAAATACTGGTAATCGAGTAAATTATTTGAACACTGCAATGGAATTATTTGATATCTATTTTTTCTCGTTTGTGCTTTGCTCGGTTTATTTTTCGTCCCACTTAATTAAAACTAATGCACATATATTCTCTGTCCTATATAAACGCTTTGCTTTTAGTAAATATATAAATCTAATTTTATTAGGTATGAAATAATTGACGACTATTAGTTGAATCCAGCAAAAATCTATAACGTCTTTGTGTTCCGTAGATTTTTCAGAATTGATGTCAGATTTCAGACATCAGCCGAGAAGTTTTCAGTCTTAGAGACATGTTGAATATGTTGTCAAAAATATTAGATCTTACAATTACAACATACAATATTTATTATCGTTAACACTAACCCTACCGGCACTTTATATATACTTCTTCTTAACGTAGCCGGTCATTTGTTCGATTATGAAATAACGATAATACTTTCACGGAAGAAATGCAGAAGATTATTGATTTAATATAGGAAAAAACGCATAAAACAGTCTATAGGTAATAACAGAAAGAAGTATATACGTTCTTCCTGTTGAACCGGTCATTTAACCGTGCATGATGCGGTTAGTATCAAATATTTTTATTGCTGATTTTATCTATTTATTTTTCCAATTCTATTTTAATTTTTTATTTTAATTGACATTATGATCTATTAGAGGAACTTTCGATACCTAAAGTAATTCAAAAATAAAAACGTCGCTTCTATTTAACTGTACAATTTCTATAGTATTCTGAATAAAAAAAATATTTTTAAACCGTAGTATAAAATCAGAATACAAGAATTTTCAACGGTAGTTGCACAAATTCAGTAGACGGCACACGAAATTCTTTAAATATCAGGCCGAAGTGGACAAAGAATCATGAAGAAACAAGAGGTCGTAACTTCCACGAAAATACTGCTCTTTCACTGTAAAATCCTCGCGAAAAACATTGAATTCTCAAACTTGGAAGAACGTCATTCTATTCTACCTCGATTGTTTAACATTAAACATTCAAGAGACGATGGAATTGTTAAAAGCACGTTATTGCTGCTATAGAAAAATCAGCAGATAGAGATACCACCCGTAGAAATTTGTATTCCTTTCGAATACATTCAGCCTCGGCGTTTGAGAGTAAAAGAGTCGAACATCCTTCGATAATTTCGCATTGATATCCCGCGTTCAGGGAACAGAGGAATTTGCAAGAATGGATGAAACATCGAGGCTCGTCGCTGCCGTTTCATTCACTTCTGTGGATCCTCTGTTGCAGAATGTAAAGCCGTGAAAGCGGCTGGTTCTATATACAGGGTGTTCCATAATTAATCTAGCAATATTTAATTAATCGAAGTTGTTTTTCTTACGTTTAATGCCAGTGGTTCTCAAACGTCTTTTAACTACAATTAACCCCTTGCCGTACAATTTCTTTTGTGACTGGCTTTGTAATAATTCAGAATTAAATTGGTAAAATAAAAATTCATCAGTGATTCTGAATATATCATATAATTTAACGTAATATTAACCCCTTGCCCTACGATTTCTTTTGTGACTGCCTCCGCAATACTTCAGAATTTAATTGCTAAAACAAAAATTGATCAGTGATTCTCGGTTTACCGTATAATTTAACGTAATATTAATATTACAGGAATAATATTATCACGTCGTATCTCATTGATATATTCGATTTTATAGGTTTTGATAAACTTGAAAATTTCCTATCCCATTTACCTCATCACGAGTGTCACTCATTATTGAAGGGCAAGAGGTTAATATTATATAAATAATTCTACCGTGTCGCGTCTCACTGACATCTTCAATTTCAAAGGTTTTGCTAAATTTGAAAATTTCCTATGCAATTTACCGCAACACGAGTGTCATTCATTATTGTACGGCAAGGGGTTAACATATAGGCTAATGTTAGCAAAACATTCTTTTGCAAACCATTATTTATTCAGAAAATTGCCAATCTTACAATTAGTTGAATGGGTTAATTTGACAGGTAATTATAAAATAAAAATTGAGAAAGTTTAAATGATATTAAGATGGTAGCAGTCAGTCGTGGATATAAATGTATCTGGATAATAAGGTCCATTTAATTCTGTGGAGCTTTTCTGTTATATATATATCTGACAGAAAATTTTGTAGCCAAATTTAATTATCAACGTCCGTGTGATTTAAAATTCGGGTTAATATTCTGTGTCAGAGCTTCAATCTAAACAATTACAAGATTGGCGTTTATAAATATAATTTAATTTGCAGAGTACGACAGTGGCAAATAACGTATGATTAATGTAATTTTTGCACATTTCTAATACTGAAAATGACAGTTGAAATATAAAAATTTAGAAGGTAATTACTGCAGACTTCTGCCATTAAAAGGGATGAAATATTCCAAGACTGAAAGGCTTTTACGATAAAGAAATGAAAAAGTTAATTGCTGCTGTCTTCTGCCATTAAATCGTGGATAAAAGTAATAAAATATATTTTAAAATATTCAACTGGCCAGAAATTGTTTTTACTATAACCCCATTAATTTTGTCACCAAATACAACATAAAACTTGTTCCTTTCATCAACGGTTTCAAGAATAAATTTCTGAAGAACAGAGTTACAGTTGATGGAATCAGCTGGCAAAGGGCAAACACAAATGTGCTGATAATAGCCAGGAAAAGTGCACGTATATATACGTCAATGATGCAAGGAGCATAACACAATTCCAATTTACCACGAAACGATTTAACTGCGTTATAGAAGGGTCGATTGTACCTTGACACAGGTCCTTTATGTTGTTAAGTTCAAGCGATCGGTTACGCCTGATACTTATAATTACCGGACACCCTGTAAATTTCCACGGAGACGGCCTATCTGTTTACAAAAGAGGCTTCCTCGTATTCAATGAATATATTATTCGCGCAATACAGTTGCGAAATTGCATTGGCCCCATTGCTTTCCGCGTTTTTAATCGCCAACGATACTTCTCCATACGGCACCCTTCGGTATCGTTTTATCGTCGGTTGTTTATTTTCGTTGCTCGTTGCCGACTTTGAACTTTATTCTTCTTTTTCCAGGGAAGATCACATTGTTAACCTTCCAATCTCGAAATCGGACTGTGATATTGCCGCATTATCTGTGGGGTGTCTAATTGTCGAGTCTTTTGTTAATTGTTGGAAGGAATTTATTAACATAGGTATGCCAAGCGGTTGGCCATTTTAAGGAATCCGCCTATAATTTACAAATGTAGCATCAGCGTTTTAACTTCCCTGGTGACAATGATTTTATATATTATATTTGACTGCAATATTACATATTTATTATTACTTTTAAATGAATGCAAAAATTTCAAACTTTTTCAACATTACATCTACGGGCGTTGAATCTGTTGTATTTAAGTAATATATATTAATTAAGAGGTTTAAATTGGAAGGATTAAGCGGCAAAGAAGACGATCAGTTAATCCATTCGTGTACTATACGATACACATGAGATGTCTATTTTACTGCTTCTCTATAATTGCGTTTATAAAAAAGTGGAAACCCGTCAATTTGAAGTCTTCCCTGGATCTAGCGTTAAATACAAAACAGAAGGGTGCAGCAACAATGAAGATGGCCAATTAAGTAACTCTTATATTATAAGAGACACGTGAAATAGCTATAATCTCGTTAAATTTGCGAAATCTTTATAAAAAAAGTGGCAACCGTTCGATCGGACAGCTTCCGACCATGAAAATAAACTATTCAAACAAATTGCCCCCTAAAGAGCTCAATGAAAATGCTCACCAACATCCCAAGTTATAAAAAGTCTTAGAAAGCAGATCAATAAAAAACTACTTTCCTTTTATAAATCATACACAATTATCTCATGCATTTAGCCGAAGTATAATCTATCACGATAGTTCTTGCTGTGTAAAAATAAAAAAGTCCTGTTAGCAGAAGGTTTCTCAATAAATTGATCTCAATCAATCGGTCAGAAATGACAAAAAGTGTTTGTACCATTCAGCGAAAGATAAAAACGATCGGCAGAACTGCAAGTTAGGTGCATTTTCTCGGCGTTTCGCCTTCAACGGAGGTCGTGGTGGAAAATGGATCGACTTAAGACCGTTTGTATTCTAGTAGTCTCCGAGGAATGCCTCCGTCCACGGACCAAGTTGGCTCACATTTTGCTCAGTCTTTCTCTTTCCCTCTCTCTTTCTCTCTCTCTCTCTCGATTCCCCTCCTTCCCTCTTTTCCTCCCTCGTTTTTCTCTTCTCTCTTGGCGTGTATAAATAGCGCGATCCAAAATTATCGAGCACTTCGGCGAATGGTGCCGCAGAAAGCGGTGTCGCTGAAGAAAAGTCCCGGCGACTTTGCCTCGTCGAAAAATGAGAACGGAAGGATGCAAAATTGCTGGGTTATTTATCTGATGGTTTTGCATTATAGCGGCTGAATGAAGATAAATTTAACGGTAGTTTTTGAAACACCACTCCTCTGTGGAATTTTCCTTCTATCTTGCTGGACACCAGGTTGATTTTATTTTGGCCAGAAGTACACAATTAGTTTGGTAATTGAGTTAATTAATTTGTCAGGTGTTATTAGATTTTGTTAAACGAATAAATTTATCTTTAGGGATGATTTTTAATGTTTCTCGGTCCTATTGCATGTTTCAGCTTTGTCTTTTTTTATGAAACAGTGTCTTATTTTCATTGAAAGTAATATCTTCATTTTTGAATATATATGTTAAAAAATATATAAAAATAAAAGCAATTTATTTGACATTAGTATCGCGCCATATTTGCGTTTCATATTATTTCAAAACTCGTCGAAACGACAGGATTTACACGATTTTGTTCTAATTTACGTACATTTGTTATATTAAACTATAAATCGTAAAACTTTCATTCGTTTCAAATTTTTTAAATCTTCACTTGGATAAGGTGTAAGAATAGTCATGTAAAACGAAAATTTTATAACAGGAAATTTTCTAAAAGCTTTATCACTTTCATCAGCTTTTTTAAAGCTGCAATTTGTGTAGGATTAATTTTTATGCAAGATGCAGCGCAATAAATCACGAAATCGATCTAAAACTCAATATAGGATTCGAAAGGATTAATGGAGCGACAATTCGTACATAAATACAAGCCGCATGCCGATATTCTATTTCAAAGGATTATCTCCTCGAACAAGTAATCCATCAGACAATCATCGATTCTTCTGATACGCGAAAAAAAATTGCAAGGATTCAAAGTTATTTCAAACAGTGGAGTTTAAATCGAAAAGAGAAATTGACAATTTTTCAATTTAACGTTATTCATTCGAGTAGGATAAGAGGATAGCAGTTGGAAATTAATACAGCCGTGTTATTTATACTGTTCTGTTTTTCCATTATTTTTTCGATCCGGAAAAAAATGCTTCGCTTGTTAACTTCTATCGGTATGATGCGATTTATGGAAATCCCTGAAAATTAAGATCCGGATCGAAAAACTTTAAGTGAAGAGCAAAGAGAGTACTGGTAATTTAAATAATCTGAAGATAGATGGCTGTAAAAGTAATAATTGTAATTTCTGTCCAAACACTTTAAAATTTAATATTTATTGCAAATTTTGAAGCCGCTGCATTTGGAATTCCTAGCTAGATCGCATTAATTTCAGCACTGCTTCGTTTGAACAATTTGATAAATAACCTCATCAGACTATTAACCTATACAAACTGCTGTAAACGTAAATCACTTCTTGTAAAAACAAACTCATACAAATAGCAAAGAATATAGAATCCAAATTAAATCGATTGTCTTTAAAAACATATTTTTTAATACTCCAGAGTTTAAAGCACTCCAAAACGAAACCAGAATTTCACTCCCCCGCATTTCCCTCCGCGTATTAATTTATTCGTTAACACTAGAACTACCAAACCAGTCAAAGTGACTGCTACACAATTTTTTTCCAAAAATTCTCCAAGATTATAGGAGAATCATAGAATAGATATTCTACGTCCATCACATAAAACAAATTACCCAATCGATTATCTTTTCCACCTCTGAATTCCCCTTTTTTCAAAGTACTTATTTAATATATTTAAATATAACAGATTGAACGCCGGTAGTTCTAGTGTTAAAAATCCAAAATGATTTTTCACGTCTTTCGTTTTCCATGCAAAATGAAACCCTTACGATCGATTGACAATAATCGAGAAAATCCAACGGAACTCTGAACGTTAGATATTAATCCATAAAGGAATTTTAGCCGAGCTCTCGACGAACCCAATTCGAGGATTGTCATGAAATTTTCAGCATTCCCCGATTCGGCTGTGAATAATTCCCACGGATTCCGAGGCGAGAACAAGAACACCGTCGGGCTTCCTTACTTATAAATGAAAATCCAATCGGCGGAAAAGGAAACTCCGATTCGCGTGAAATCGTGCTATCTGAACTGTTGAACCCGGCGTTCTTGTTCCACCTTCGTAACTCGATTCTCGAATAATTCCGTAAGAACGGCCTTTCGGACCTTGAATATTAAACGGTCGGATAATTACGTATCGAGTGTGATTCCTTGGTTTCATTCCCGGAAAGGAGAAAGAGAGAGTCCTGTCTGTTAAGATTGCGATTAAATTGGGATCTCGATAGAAATAGATGAGAATTGGGCTGCGAGATCGATTGGGGGCTGTCGTTGGAGAACGGTTGAAGTGTCTGCCGGGTTTCTGGATGAAGAGTGCGCGAGAATTTAGTACCAGTCATATCGATGGTAATTGATGCATTTATATGTGCGTTATACTTGATATTTATTATAAATAATGGTTGATAAGTAAAAGCTATTATAGGTATATAGAAAGGGTGGGGTGAGACAAAGGGGTTGATATGTCCCTCAAAATTGAAAACGGGCAGAAAGTAATCACAGCTATCGTTTTAGACAAGTCTAATAAATATTTATGCAAAGTTTTACCAAAATCGGAGTATATCAATTTCCGAACTTCCCTTGTTGGCCAATGATTTTTCCTTAACATAAAATCATTTCCTCTAACATTAAAACAGTGCACCAACAAAATAGATCAATGAATACGCGCAATTCATAATTATTTACTATCTCCAAACATTGTGAAAATTCATATAAAAAATTACCGTCTTTCAAGTCTTTCGAGAGAAAAACAGATATGATTTAAGCAAATTCATCTACCTCCAACCAACTTTCTGAACACTGAAACTACCAAGGCGTTCGAAATAACCAGTTACCAATTTTTTTCTAAAAATTCTCCAAATTAATTGCGCAGCCATAAGTCGAAATATTCCACTTCTATCTTAAAAGAACTTAAATTACTGAATTGACCATCTGTTTCATCTTTTGATCTCTCATTTTCCAAAGTACTTATTCGGTATATTCAACACATTAAACGCCCCCTGATTATTTTCGTTATTCTTTATTTTCACTGAAGCGAAACTTTTTCTATTAAAATCACATCTTTACAAAGCAGAAACCTTAAGGACACAAATAGATAAATAGTCAGCAGGACTTTACCCTTTTAATGCCAATATTTAACTATTGACTGTATTAAAAAATTGATAGATATTACAATTTTAAAGGCATATGAAATTTCATTGAATTCAACAGCGCCAGTCACCGAAAACCCCATGGTGTTCAACGTGTTAACACTAGAACTACCGGCGTTAAATCTATCATATTTCAATATATTAAATAAGTACTTTGAAGAAGGAGGAATCCAGAGCTGGAAAGGATGATCGATTCGACGATTTATGTTTTTTGAGATGGACGTGGAATATTTATTCTATGACTCTTCTATAAACTTGGAGAATTTTTGGAAAAAATTGTGTGCCAGTCATTTCGACTGGGTTGGTAGTTCTAGTGTTAAATATGAGCCGTTTTCTCTAAAAAGTGGTGTAACTCCATCTTATATTATATGGAGATATTTAAGGGTTTGTATTTGAATGGTTTGAAGAATATTGGTATATGTAATACGCTCATTTTATGTTTTTTAAATATTAAATTGATTTAAGTTTATAATGTGATCGTTTTTAAGATATTAGTTAAAAGTGAAGTAAAGAAATTATGTAGTATAATTTTTTAACTAAGTATTATGTCTTTGCGGAAAGTGGAGTTACACTACTTTCAAAGTAATTATATTTGTAATTCCATTAACTACGAAAATTTAAATTGACAAAATGATGCAAATTTTGAAGGATTTTTTTTTGAGAACTGTTAATAGATAGAAAGCTCATAGCAGATTGCATTCATTGTTATCATTAACTAACTTTTTGTCAAAAATGGACTTACACCACTTTCAAAGAAAACGGCTCATATGATAGATATTCCGCCGTTGGATCTAGCGTTGATTCTCTTCAGTTTCCAATGCAAACACTTAAGTTCGGGGAAGTACGTTCACTCGTGAAAGAAACTACTGAACCGTCGATAATCCCCTTTGTTAAAATACCGAATCCATAAATAAAATCGAGGGAAATGATGCGATGCGGTTGTTTTCCAGCACGACCGGATTTTTTCTCGTATATCCTGTTGGGATTTCTCGCGAATCCAGAGGCTGCGCCTATTTAACGTCTCATTAATCACACGCATCCACACATGCACACATACACGTGACTCATTAGAATCTACTTCCTCGTATCGATGTTTCGTAGAACAATCGAGTGAATTCTCGTGGAAAATCGAAAGCCAGCCGGGATCTCTTTCGTGAATCACGATTCCCGATATCTTCCTCTGCTCACAACAATTCGTTTCATTTCGACTCCGCGCTCATCGGCTGCTCCTTCGATCGCCGTCCTTCCTTTGGTGCCGTTGGTGTGTTTTTTTTTGTTAAAAGTGTGTGAGTCACTTTATACGTTTAACAAGAAATCTCGTCATTTTGGAAGTGACATGACATAGGTCAGCTTCTTTGGATTTTTTCAATTTAATTTTAACACTACAACTACTGGCGTTTAATCAATTAAATTTAAATATATTGAATAATTACTTTAAAAAAGAAGGGGGAAGCAAAAGGTGAAAAAGATGATTGATTCAGTAATTCATGTTTTATAAGGTAGACGTAGAATATTTACTCTATGGCTCTATGAACTTAGAGAATTTTTATAAGAAATTAAGAACCGGTCATTTGACTGCCTTGGTAGTTGTAGTGTTAATTAATCGAAAGACTGCTTTTTTGGTATTTCATACTAGGGATTATTAACTGTTTCTGAAGATTTTGTTAGTTTGGCAAATGAAACAAATCTGTGGTGGACAGAACGTGCGAAATATATTGCATGATTTGATTGCACTTTTTTTCTGTGCTTTTACCTAATTGTCAACGAGCTAGTGTAAAAGAATTGGAGTATTCATTGTATTCTTTACAATGTAACAAATTGGTTTAAAACAATAATGTATGTAGTTTATTTTATATTTAATTTGTCTATCGATTGCAATTTCAAAACTCTCACATGTTTAAGCAGTGGATGCGATCCAAAAAAACCCAACGGCTTTGACGGTGATTGTTAACATTAACATTTTTTTTTTACAATTTCTTGTGTATCCAATTGTGAATTTGCAACGAGCGGTTAATTACTGAAGAATTTTTGAATGTTGAACGTGTGGCGCGTAAGAAATAAAGAGATTTAATTGATCATTTTGAACAGATAATTTATTGTTGTTGAATTAATATTGTAGAGAATAGCATTTGATCGGTGAAGCGGTGAAATCGTTTTGACGTGGAATAAAGCAAGATTGAGGTAGATGTTCATTTAAGTGTCTTCGTATGATCGATTTAAATCATTTCCAAGAAGTTATTGCGGTGCAATTATATTTATTATTACATGCTCAACATTTCGCGTATCGCTGCTAATAATTTTGTGATGACTGAATTGCGGATTTTTTGCATTAATGGGAAAATGGAAATTGCAGAAAAGTACAGCAAATGCACACATTATAAAGTATATGTAAAGTGTTTAAAATATAGTAATCGTTTTACATTTACCATACGAAACAAATCTTTGCATAAATATTTTCATCTTTCCTCTTGTAACAATTAAAATGCCCACTAAAGATTCGTAATAAACTGGACACAAATAAAGCCCATTAACTAACCAGAATCATTTTCTTTCTGCTTCCAGAGACCCACACTGTGGCGATGACCGACCCACAGTTGACCAACAACAACAATAACAACAACAACAATAATAACAACAACAATAACAACAACGATGGCGAACCAAAGTACCTGCACAAAAAGTTCAAGAAGATGGCGACGACCGAGGTCGCGTCGAAAGTGGAGCCAAAGAGGGACAACGCGTCCAGCAACGGTTCTCCAGAGGCTCCCAAGAGAAAAGAATGTGCCAAGGACTCCAGAGAATCTCCCAAGGAGCCGATCAAGGTCGAGGTGTCTCTGGAAGCCGAGGGAGAAGCCACGGAATCCCGGAAAAGCGGCTACGTCTGTCCATATTGCAAGCTCTCGTGCGCGAAACCGAGCGTTTTGCAGAAGCACATTAGAGCTCACACGAATGAGAGGCCGTATCCTTGCGTGCCTTGCGGGTTCGCCTTTAAGACTAAGTCGAATCTTTACAAGCACTGCAGGTCCCGTGCCCATGCTCTGAAAATGGAGGGCGGCGATGCCAGCAAGGTACTTAATCTTATGAATCTTTTAAACGACGACATCTTTCATTCTGTTTTCGACGGCCCGGCTTCTTTCATGGAGGCAACGTAGGTTCGTTTATTCGCCCGGTTTGCTCCACTTGCGTTCGTCTTGAGTTATCCGCTTGGAGACTTTTCAATCTGTGCTCGTGACGATAATTCGGGGATTTGAAGTTTCAGCGAGGGTGTAGATCTTTGGAGGGGCTGTATATTGGGGGTGTTTCCGTGAGAGTGAATCAGGATGGGTGAAAAATTGGGGATAATTACATTTTGGCAATAAATGATAGGAATGTAATAGTTATTGAAACAAGTGAAGACAATCCTACGTAATGTGAGAAGTAAAAAGTCTTATTAACACTAGAACTACCGGCGTTAAACCTGTTATATTTAAAAATATTAAATAAGTATTTTGAAAAAAGGGGAATTAAGAGGTGGAAAAGTTGATCGATTCGGTAATTTATGTTTTATAAGATGGACGTAGAAGATCTACTCTTTGGCTCTCCTATAATCTTGGAGAATTTTTGGAAAAAACTGTGTACCAGTCATTTTGACTGGTTTAGTAGTTCTAGTGTTAAGAGAGACACGTTAGGATGCCTGATGCAATTTGATACACGTGAAAGATTTTGCCCGTTACATTAGTTACTTCATAATAATTACAAATAGTTGCTGAAACTTTAATACTACGACTTGCAGCCTCGTTTTCCTGCAACTATTAACCCCTTGCCCTACAACTTATTTTGTAACTGTATCTGCAATAATTCAGTGTTAAATTGCTAAAATATAAATTGACCAATAATTCTTGATATATCGTATAATTTAACGTAATATTAGTACTATGGGAATAATTTTATCGCGTTGCGTCTCATTAATATTTTCAATTTCATAGGTTTTGCAAAAATGAAAATTTCCTATCCCATTTACCGCACCACGAGTGTCACTCGTTATTGTAGGACAAGGGGTTAACCCTTTGCGGCCGGTGTCGCCATCATAGAAGTCGTGAAACTATCATCGTCAGTGTGGCTGCATGATCTTATTCATGATCGTCCGACACGTCTCAAAAGAGCAATCGATAAAAATTGAGATTAACATAAAGCTACTCATTCCGCACGTCCCACACGTTATTTTATCATCGAGAAATATATTATAAATATCATATACAGTTGCGGACAAAAGTTTCCGAACGATATCGAATCTTGTATTTCACGCTATTTCACGTATTTCATTTGGAATTATAAAAATATCTAGTTACGTACACCGATAGAAGATTTAGTGATCTACAAGAATTCACCGACATCAGCCTCATAAAAAATATGTTTGCTTTCTTATATTTAAATTTTACATATTTTGTTTAGCCCTTTGCGGTCCAAGTAATTTTTATTATGAGCTACCAGCTACTCCAGGACTATTTACACGGTGCGAATGCAAATCTGTGGAAAATTGAATATCTTGCTTTGTCATTAAAAAAGAAGCGTATAAGTTTTAAAATTAGGTTTCACAATATATAAAATATAAAAATACACCGGATTTAGCTGACAGCGGAATTATCAGTTTCCATTACAATGTCGCCGCTGCGGCGACAACGGAGTGCAAAGGGTTAAAATATAGCCCGACGAAAGTTCAGTAATTAATCGCTGTGTTTGTGTTTTGGCTAGGCCACAGTAAAGCAAAATTTTGTTCTTAGATTTTGGGTCGATCGTATTAAATCAAAATAAGCCGCGTAAAAAGAGAATTAATTTTTTTTTTCTTAATTCGTGTTAAACCACAATCGTGTAAAAACAGAATTGAGTGTACTTTTTCTGCATTATGCTTCTGTAAGGTGCCAAACTGTTATTGATAATAACGGACTATCGACTAAATATTAATAAATCGTTCGGAAACTTTCGCCGCGTTATATTTTAGACAAATACGTAAAATTGAAATATAAGAAAATAAACATATTTTTTATAAAGATGTTTTCGGTGAATTCTTATATATCATTAAATTTTCTATCCATGTACGTAATTAGATTTTTTTATAATTCCAAATGAAATCCATGAAATAGCATGAAGTACAAAAATCGATATCATTCGGAAACTTTTGTCCGCAACTGTATTTGCCTTAAATGACTCCGAAGAGCTAAAACTCCGACTAGCTGGTACTCCCGTCAGAGAAATCTGCCGACCGCAAAGGATTAAGGTTTTATCCCATTATCGAAAGAGAATTCATCAAATATTTCAAACCCATCTCGCACAACGTCTATTCTAGTACAGTATGCAGAACTATGCGATAATTTCCGCAGGTATCCGAAGACTCTGACATTAGTTTGTCGGATAGCGCTAGCAACGGTACCGGTACCCCGCCCCCTCCGCCCTCCTCGACGCCCACGACGACCGTCAGCAGCGTGAAGACAGTGAAAACCGGGAAAATCTACAAACCCAAGTTCCACACGGCTCTCCAGTGCGTCAACAATGACACCGAAACGTCTTCCCTTTCGTCCAGTTCTTCCAGTAACGGTTCTTCCTCAACGAGTAGCAGCAACACGCCGAAGCCGAACCCGGAGCAAGTGCAGGAGCACATCGACAAAATCATCACGGACAATCAGGCGATCGTCGACGCGGTTGATCCTCGTCTTCACAAGTTGATGCAAAGACAGCAGAGTCTCGTCGATAGCAAACAGTGCGATCAACCCTTGAATCTATCCTCCGCCGAGGAGGCTTCAACGAGAAAGCGTTGTTACAGCGAGAGTTTCGCCGAAGAAGACAAGGAACGTGCGAATTCAACGGAAGGATCGATCATCAAGGATCTTCTATTGAAAACGCAACCCAGCAGCCAAGAGAACACCGCCGAGAACGAAAACTATCTCTGTCCCTCCTGCAATATACCTTACACTAGCATAGATAATCTCGATGCACACCGTAGATACTACTGCAAAGGTGCCGTGAGTCCCAGAAGAGAGTATCAGATAGAAATTGAAAAAAGAGAGTCCGACTTCGATGCAAAATCTACCGATTACTACAACACCCTCCAACCTCTACCATCCCCTGGTCCACTTCTAGGCAACACGAGACTCGTCGATGCTTACACTCCGCCAGCCAAAAAGCAGAGATCCGAGTCCGTGCCGACAAGTCTCAGGTCCCTCGAGGAACTCAGCAAGTATCCTCGTCCGAATTCTCTGCAGATGTTCGGCGGAGAAGTGAGGATACTCGACAACACCGGTGAAACGAAGACCATGAGGATCGAGCCGAGACAAACGAATTCACCTACGAGCGAGCACATCGTCAACAGCAAATGCGTCACATCCGAGACAGCGTCGATAGTGGTAAGGTCGGGATTGCATTCCGGTGGCACGATGGTGCACAAGCCGCCCGGCACTCCGGCCAGCACTCCGAGTTCCTCCATATCTTTGCCCAACACGCCGAAAATGTTGGCGCCGATCATACCGAACATATCAACCCCCAACATAGCCCCAAGTATGTCCTGCTACAACTATCTGGAGCCTCACTTGAATCCTCTTACCAGTATCACTGCCTACAACCCGCTGACTCTGCCGCAGCCGGGGATCACGAGTATTCTTCACGGCGGGAAAGTCATACCTTACGTGCCCGGAATGCCCGGTCCGCATACCTTGACGCCGGCAATAGACATATCCCCGAGTATAGCCACCGGCGAGGCTGGATACAAAGTGATACCTGGCCTACCGGGCCTTCACATGATCCCACAGCCGTTGGATCTCGCCAGTCCGGTGAAGATACAGACCCCAAGCGTACCTGGAATACCTGGCCCCATGTCGACAGGACATGCCTCGATGATGGGTCAACCGTTGGACCTCGCCAGTCCGGCAAAGGAGTCGAAAATCGGCTTCAAGGCACCCGACACCTCGAAGCCTGGACTGTCGAGCCCGAAAGTTCCTAGTATTAAGATCGAGACATCGTCGGAGAAGTATCGCAGAGCACCATCCACCGGCGAGATGACGAAGCCCGAGCTCGATCGTCATATCAAGAATAGCGTGGCTGTCAAGTACAAGAGCATGGAGAGTCCCAGAGAGAGGAGAGAGTTTTCATACGACAGGAGTCCAAAGGTAGAGAAAGCGTTCAGTTATCCGAACGGAATCGATGCGATTCCTTCGTCCTCTTACAATAAGCTCAGATATTCACCGAAGGAATCTCCCGAGAGCAGGAAAAGGCCGTGGAGCATAGGGGAGATAGAGGCTAACAAATCATCGACCGAAACTACCGGACACGTTGCCCCGTCGAAGTACGATTCATCTCCGCCACACGAGAACGGACGTTTGAAGAGTGTCTCCGATGGTAGAGGAAAGCCCGATGGTTACGGGGCTTTTAATGGGACGAAGGCAAAGCCGGATTCTTTAGGATCGACGGTTCTGGTGAACTTGGACTCGAAGACGGAAGTGGCCGGTAAATCCTCGATGGAAGTAATCGGTAAAGGAGAAAAGCCTGAAGTCAAGTCGCCGAAGAACGGCGACGTTAGCAAGGAGGAGACCATTTCGAGTAAGTTCTTAAGGCCGTCGTCGTTACCGTTGAAACCCGGCACGTTCACGCCGAAGAAGCATCACGGTATCACACCGACAGCTAACACACTTCCGCTTATTAGCCCGGAAACTCCACGGCCGAAGAAATCTTACGGGCAACTTTACTTGAACGGCCATGCCTATACATATCTCGGCCTGAAGTGTTCGACAAGAGTATTTTATTGCACTCTGAACAGACCTCAGCCGATGTACGTCACGCAGCAGCACGGTTTATCCATGTACTCCAACTGGAAGATATGCAAAGAAGCACCGCCCGATGTCGATATGGCGCATTATGACTCGAGACACAGGCCGCTTAATTATACGACCGCTTGGAAGAAGCAGGAAGACATTTTAACACACTCCTCGCAACGACCGACCACTCCGACAAGCCCGGATAGTGGATTGGACGGCGATATGCAGGAGAAGACGAAGAGAGTGAAGATATTCGACGGTGGATTCGAGAGCAACGAGGATTACACGTACGTCAGAGGCAGAGGTGAGGAGATAAAGTTTACTTTTGCAACGTAATCTCCACTTTTCTCCGTGTTATCGTGAATTCTTCTTAACACTAGATCTACGGCCGCTAAATCTGGTATATTTAAATATATTAAATAAGTATTTTGAAAAAAGATAGATTTAGCGGCAAAAAATACAATCAGTTAAGTAATCTGTGTATTATAAGATACGCGTGAAATATCTACTGTACCGCTCCTCTATAAATTTGAGAAATATTTAAAAAAAGTAGGAACCCGTCAATTTGACGGCTCCCGTAGATCTAGTGTTAATTCGTAACGATAAAGTCCTCGTGATTCTTGAGACGGATAGCTTTGGATTTTAGAGCGAAAGATTTTTCATTCAGGACCAATGCGTTTGAATATTGGAATGGGAATTTTCGAATTTTGGGACTTACTTGATCGGATTCTCTAATCTCGCGAGTCTTCTCTCTTCAACGTATACGTTGTAAGGAATCTCTTGGAATAGTTGTAGTATTTTTAGTGCAGCTAAGAATATTTGTTTCTCCGTTATGTAAGGTCGAGGCCGGTATGTCTGCGAGGAATGTGGTATTCGTTGTAAAAAGCCATCCATGCTGAAGAAACATATCAGAACGCACACAGACGTAAGACCGTACACGTGCAAGCACTGTGCTTTTAGGTGAGTCTCTTTCGGACGCTTTACTTTTTATCGCTTTACTTTTATCTTACTTTTTATCGACGCCTATCTTTCTCGCTTTGAGATTAAATACTTGCATATCTTAATGAGTGTGCATACTTTGACTTTCGGTCGATTTTTTTTTACCAGTATCGATTCATACCTTCTGAAGTAATATTGACATAAATACAATAAACTATGCAAGTATTGCTATATATAAGTATATAGTAATATGTATATATAATGTTAATATTAGTATAAATATAAAATGAGATATTTTTCATATATAAACGTGAGATTCGGAAATCACGTTGCTCTTTGATAAAATTGTTGCAGCGTGAGAATAAAATTACGTGAATCAGAAATGTACGTTTATTATTTGAGAAAAAGGGAGCTATTTTAATGATCAATCATTACTTCAAGGTTCATTGTGCTTTAACGACTTTCAATAATTTGCTGCAGCCGGAATTTTTAAGCGGTGCACTTTTTTCTTGTAGTATATCCAATCAAATTAGGTAATCGTGTAGCATTAATTTTTTTCAATTTATAAGACGAGGTGTGCAAATTATTCACAGGGTGAAATAAAATGGAGCTTTTTCACGGAAATGTTTCATTCTATAAAAATATTCCTGTAGGTTTCTGTTCGCTTAAGCACGAATATAAAATACAAGAATACTTTTTTCGGTAATGGCTTTTTAATTGAACGATATTATTGACTTAACGCAATTAAAAAGTACCGATTATTATTACATGAACCCATTTTTAATACGTTAAAATGTACATCAGTGCAAGAAATATTAAATTCCATCTATTATTTTAATTTATAAGCTTTTAAGCTCATTCAACATCTATTTAACCCTTCGAGGCTCACTAAAGAATTGATTAACTCATTAGAGTTTCTCCATTTCGTGATATCTTCGATAATTTAAACTTTTTTTAACTTATATGTATATTTATATATTTTACGAATTTCTCAGTTTTTTACAATATATAAACGTTCGACGAAAGAACGTCATTTCTTTTCCATGAAACGATTCGAAGATTTCAGCCCCTTTCTTTGGAGTTCAAATTCCGTGATCTTCTTTTGCCAATTATTTATAGTTGCTTGGACGATTGAGTCATTAGCGTCTGGTGTCGCAAAAGGCTTAGCAGTTTTAAATATTTGCAAGTATATTTATCTTTTTAACGAGTGGGAAAGTTTGATTAACCCTCGAAGACGATAAATTTATAGATGCATTCGATGGTCGATCTTCCGATTAAACTTTCCAAATGGATACAAACTACTGATGTTACGGATTTAGTGAAATTTCTTAAGACTTTTGAACGATAATATTCACGAGTTTGATAATTCATTAGTCATTAAAATATTAAAATATTAAAAAGATCAATATAACGGATCTTATTATATATCCACTTTTACCTTAACACTAGAACTACCAAACCAATCAAAATGACTGGTACACAATTTTATACAAAAATTCTCAAAGTTTATAAGAGAGGCATAGGAGAAATATACTACGCCCAACTCAAAAAACATAAATGACCGAATTGATCATCTTTTCTGACTCTTGATTCCTCTTTTCTCAAAGTACTTATTTAATATACTGCAATATAATAGATTTAACGCCGGTAGTTCTAGTGTTAACGCGTTCAACGCAACCGGTATTTCGCTTGTTTCTTTTTTTTTTGTAAAGCGAAATTTTTTCTATTAAAATCACATCTTTACAAAGCAGAGTCAGCTGGACTTTACCTTTTTAATGACAATATTTAAATATTCAATGTATTAGACAATTCGTAAATATGACAGTGTAAAGGTCATGACATTTTATTGAATTCAATAGCACCGGTCATCCATGACCCCATGGCGATCAACGGTAAATGTTTGTACCCTGTAAAATTATGATTTTTATGGAAACAGTTTCACTTCGAAGAAAATAATAAAACTCGCGAAATGCGACCACCATTCTTGTTAATAACGAAAAAATTTCTTATTAATAACATTAGTACCAGAACTACCGGCGTTAAAACTATTATATAACAATATGTAAAATAAGTGCTTCGAAAAAAGGGGAATCAAGAGGTGGAAAAGGTGGTCGATTCGATTATTTATGTTTTACGAGATAGACGTAAAATATTTGCTGTATGACTCTTCTATAAAGTCAGAGAAATTTTGGAAAATCTTGAAAACCAGTCATTTGAATGGTTTCGTAGTTATTGTATTAACAAGAAAGCTGTACCACGTCCAAAAGCAACATAGTTTCTTCACACGGTAGCACTCACTGTATTAAAAGCGCTTAGACCTTCAAGACTGAAAGATCCCACCGCAATGAACTCAGAATCTCTTTCGAAATTTGAAAGCATCTAACAACATCTTTCTCCCGACCAGTTTCAAAACGAAAGGCAATCTCACGAAGCACATGAAATCGAAAGCCCACTACAAAAAGTGTGTGGAACTAGGAGTGGTTCCTGTCCCAACGACAGTCTGCGACGAGAACATCGACAAAGAAGCCATCGCCCGATTGGCTGCAGGAGGCAACACCGAGGACTCCTCCGAGGAAGAAGACGAAAGCGAGGGAGACGAGAGCGAGGAATCTGGAAGCGAGGAGCAAGAAGCGGCACAGAGTTTGCTCAGTCTATCGCAGCGTAACTCAAACAGATTGCCAGGATTACTTCCAACCGGAAGGCCAACGACTTATCCTTACACACTGACTTTCCCAACCACCTCTACATCGACAACGGTATCGACTACAATAAGCAACGTACCTCTGAGCAGTCCGTGCGTCAGTCAGGGAACAACCGTCGTCCAGAATGAATTACCGCATCGTTATTACTTCCCATCGAACCGTAACGCACCGGAGGAATCGCGAACCAGCGTGATTCAATCCTCGAAAAAGGAAGACTCCGACATGGAAGTCGAGGAAGTAGCTGACATGGATCCTCGACATCATCCATCTCAGCCCATGGATCTCACTACCAAGCCGACCGTTCAACCTCTACCTTCACCTATACCGCAGAGAGCAAAACCAGCGGACATTTTAACTCCAGTTTCAGAACCCGTTCTACTTCAGACGATCGTTCAAACCATGGAACGTTTACCGATTCAGGGCAGAGAATGGAAGCCTGACGCTGAGGGACACATGTTGCAAGCTTATCTCACGGAACGACACGTTATGGACAGTAAAATTAAGCAGCAGTATCGAGTTGGTAATGCGAAGATGGACAAGGTACCGAAGGACAGAGATGGTTACATGAAACATCAACATTCACCGCGATCAAGAACCATGGAATCAAGCAACATTCCTACGGTAACGTACACCGATCCCAGCAAGATGCAACCGACTGTTATGGATTCGAGGATCAAGCACATGTCGAAGCATACCACGGACGACGTTAAGATGGAGATTAGAGAGAAGATTTATCAGAATAACGCGACGATCGAGCGAAGACCGTTCGATTTTGAGTCCATTCATCGAGAAAAGGATCAAGGTAGTCGGCCGATAGCTGAGAGGGATAACTTCGAACATGGACTTATGAGTCCGGTCGGCTCGAAAGTAGGGATGGAGTATGGTGTTCCTAAGAACAGCAATTGCGTAGATAGACCGAGTTATCCGATAGAGTCTCCTAGCAGAAGTACACCAAATGTCGATTGTCACTCGCCTAAGACGTTCAGTGTCGATGCAAATAATCGACTGGTATCCATGGCGCACACCAATAACGACGTGGATAGGAATTCGATGTACGGTTCGATGAAGATGATGAGCGAATTGGAAAGAGCACGGGAATGCCATTCGATCAATCAGGAAATGAGACCAGCGGGTCACGAGATGAGGAACATCTCCGCTGATCCGAGGATGCAGAATCAAAGCCCGCGGAACTTGGACATGAGGCCACCGAGCAGAGAAATTCGTGGGCCACCTTGTCAGGACTACAGAGGACAGAGTCAGGATATGCGGATGCCTGGTCAGGATTACAAAATGTGCAGGCAGGAATTACGACCTCCTAGTCGAGAGTTCAAGCCGTTGAATCATGATATACGATCCGCTCAGGATATTCCACCCTCGAACAGCATGGAGATTCGTCAGACTAGTACGGACAACAGACCACCGAGCAGAGATATGATTTTACTGTCGGAATACAGGCACGTGCAGCCGCAGGAACCTAGGGGGAATTTTGAAGTTATGCAGTTGACGATGCACGAGGCCTCAAAAATGCAAGAGGTGCCAAGGTCGCAGAATGTAGACATCAGAATAGACAGGGCGGAGATGTCGAAGCAGAGCATTGCGGAGAGCATTAAACATACTGTAGCTAGGAAAATGGTGGTCGGGGGACCGGGTTTTAGATCTCCGTCGCCGACAGCGGGAAATGCTAAGCCGCAAGCTGAATTCTTACAACCATCCAGCGGGCCTGCTCCTAATTATGTTAGGTAAGTGATAATTTAATTGGTTATTGGGACTTTATTTGATTTTGATTTGCGTCAATTATGGAATTATGTTTTTGTCGATCCTTTCATTACGTATTTGAATTAATATGAATTAGACGTGCCGGTTTGAATGAAGGCTGAACGTAGAGGGTGTATGATGCTCTACAGTGTTTCCGAAATATTCGTCATCGTGGAACAGTTCTTAAGTCTTAAAATTTTGAAGGAACACTGGAGTGAATTTGCATTATTATAGTCTAACACTGGAGTAAATAATTATATAGATAAAAGAGACAATGTTTCGTTGCTCTCTGATGTCACTTTCATAATTGTTCGCGGAACATTTAATAAATGTTTGCGGAATGCAGTTTCGGAAGCGCTGGTCTAAGGGAATGATTTTAAAAGATGCAATTATAAAAGTAATAAAAATAATTAGCCAAGTTTTGCATCTGACAAATGAGATGCTGTTTTGTCATTTAAAAGAATATTTTTTAAAAAGTATTTCAATAATTAACCCCTTACACTACGATTTCTTTTCCGAATGAACGCCAATAACTCAGAATTAAATCCGGAAATAAAGAATTATCAGTCGTTTATGATATAACGTATAGCTTAACGCAATATTGCTAATATAGAAATAATTTGATCGTCACGTGGTCGACTAATATTTTCAATTTAATAGTTTTTCCAAAACTTCAGAATTTCCTGTTTCGTTCATCGCGCCACGAGTGTCACGCGTTATTGTAGTGCAAAGGATTAATCCGTTGTTTAATATGCGAGAAAAATAAGAGCAATTAGGACTGTTATAAATTTTGGGAATTTTTCAAAAACATTAGAAATCAATCGTTTTAATTGGTATTTAATAATAACTAACATTTATAATGAGTGTTATTTAATCAACTGTCTTGGTAGAATCTAGCGTTAAGGTCACAGCAAATCGTAGAGGGTCAAATACATTTTTCCAACATTTTATTGATAATGTACAATTTATTAATTTGAATATTATATTTCGCAAAATACGCGAGAAAAATAAGAGCAATTAGGACTGTTATAAATTTTAGGAATTTTTCAAAAACATTAGAAATCAATCGTTTTAATTGGTATTTAATAATAAGTATCATTTGTAATGAGTGTTATTTAATCAACTTTCTTGGTAGAATCTAGCGTTAACTTCACAGCGAATCGTAGAGGGTCAAATACATTTTACCAACATTTTATTGATAATGTACAATTTATTAATTTGAATATTATATTTCGCAAAATACGCGAGAAAATTAAGAGCAATTAGGGCTGTTATAAATTTTAGGAATTTTTCAAAAACATTATAAATCAATCGTTTTAATTGGTATTTAATAATAAGTATCATTTGTAATGAGTGTTATTTAATCAATTGTTTGGTAGAATCTAGCGTTAACTTCACAGCGAATCGTAGAGAGTCAAATATATTTTCTCAAACATTTTATTGACAATGTCTAATTTATTAATTTGTATGTTATATTTACCGCTTTTAAAAACGAGCTGATATTTCCTATAAGAACTGAATCTATGGAATATAGTTACAGTGTGACGGAGGATGGCAGAAGCGTCTGCGGAATTTGTAACAAGGTGTTCAGCAAACCTAGTCAGTTAAGGTTGCATATCAACATTCATTATTTCGAGAGACCATTTAGATGCGAGAGTTGCGCGGTTTCTTTTCGAACTAAGGGTCATTTGACAAAGCACGAAAGATCTGTTTCTCATCACAACAAGGTAAACAATTTCGCTATATTATTAAACTTAATCACCGTACCTTTACTATCAAACTAACGTTAAGATCTGAAATTTATTCAATTCCTTTTCCCCGCATTTATTCTCATTTAACTTGTTGTCATCAATCGGTTGTCTGTCACGTGAATTCTACAAAATTCCTCCATTAATAATATTCGATAAATTGCAACGCGAAGCGATTAAAAATTAGATTAGAAAGAAGTTTTAAGAAAATTTTAACAAATTCCTTCTCCGCATGAAGCATTTATGTAACAACCTAAAATGCGTAATATCATACATTCAAAACTGTAAATCCTTACCAAAAAAAAAAAAATGCATGGTAGTCAAAACCAAAAGCATAGAGAAACAAACGAAGATTTAAAATACTGTCGTTCAGCAACTGCACATGAAACGTTGCATTCCAGGTCAGCATGACTTCAACCTTCGGTGCAGCAACGACTAGCAATCCCAGGCCGTTCAAGTGTACAGATTGTAAAATAGCATTCAGAATCCACGGTCACCTAGCGAAGCATCTTCGCAGTAAAATGCACATTATGAAGCTCGAATGCCTAGGGAAATTGCCATTCGGAACGTACGCCGAGATGGAAAGGTCTGGCGTCAATCTGAACGATATTGACACCACCGACTGTGATAATAGTCTTACTAGTCTCCAGGTTCGTCATAACCCCGAATATCATACTTTCAACGACTGTATCACTAAACACGGTCATTCGTTTAAATTGGAACATTTCTTTCGACAGATATTGGCTCAAAGACTTTGCGAGAAAGATCCCAGTAAAATAGGACAATGGGATCCGGAGACGATACCGAGCCAAGCTATCAGTGGGGGTGAAACGTCCTCGGACGAGGGTGAACCGATACCGCAGCATGCGCTGCATCCGTATCCTGTGAAAGTGACGGCAGACACGGATATGTCTCGGTCGTATCATGTGCCAATAACGAACGAGGAGGCCAAGAACGATATACGGCTTGGTAATCCTCAATTCACTCAACAAAGACGCGACTACAGCGTGAAAGAGAGGCCAAACAACCAATCCGCGTTCTCGATAGACGACACGAGGCCGGAGGAAAGCGTACAATCATACAAGTGCCAAGTTTGCACGGTGTCAATGCGTACCATGAACGAATTGCAAGTACACTGTTTTGTTGAACATAATATCGAATCGGATTCTAGTACAAATATACACGGGGATAGGGGCGCGAGTAAGTGTAGAGAAAAAGAGAATACTCAGAAAAGAATAACAGAGGAGTCGGCGGTCAGGGAGGATCACAGTAGACAAAAGATAGAAGACACATAGTGCCAAAACGATACCCGTGTGCCCGGGAATTTGCAGTGAAGTTGTTTAAATGAATTTTCAGTTGCTGCACGATGATAATAGCCGTAGCGTAAACACAAGTCACCACGATTCAAAGGGGGAACTGCCGGAGTGGGCTTTTGTTGTTGCGTTTGTAAAAAAAGAAAGAAAATAAATGAACCGCTTGGATTTCGTGAACGACCGACGATTGGGGGACGGATTTTATTTTTTCTTCGATACACCGAAACAGAGTTTGACTACAACGATTAAAAGGCCGGTTTTTCTATCGCTGTAATGTCTGCGGAATAATGTACGGAATCGAAGGAGCCGTCGAAATTCGAGGTTTATCTAATCCGTGGCTTTTTGCGATTTCAGGTAGGTGAAACGTGTATTCGTTCTCTTATGATATATCAGTGTTGCACAATATTGTGGCAAAGCTATCGAATCAGCTGGTTTCGTTCGTCAAAATTTTCTCGACCGTTTAATTTGGAAAGTATTTGCCCGTTACTTTTACGCTGTTTGTACTAAAAAGATGTACTTTAAATCATATTAAGAAGATTTTTAAGTTTCTTTTCCTGTAGATCGGAAACCTTTTATTTCTACGTTTAAAAGATGTCGATTAATAAAGGGGAACAGTAGTATGTGAATTTTTCCTCTGTACGCGATGTCTCGTTGAAATTTCATTGTTTACAAAATCTATTCGATTTTTGAAAAAGATGTTTTTTTTTATATATAATGCCTCAAATTTCATTATATTTCTTCGAAATTAAATTTCTTTATCTTCATTTCTCGATTATCGTACTACAACCGCTTTGATAGCATTTGCTGTATTTATAATATATTATATGCATAATAACTAGTAATATCGTATATAATTCTACGAACTAGGGCTTAGTGATGCAGAGTGTACTAAAAGTTTGCAGCTTAATGTTAGTATCTTAACAGAATGACGGTTATAATAAAACAATTCAAGTGAAAAACTAATAATTCTACGTATTTAACCACCAGTTCAATTGATTTTTAGTTTCAAAAGAAGTGAAATTACATTCGTGTTACATTATGTAATACATTATTTTCCTATCTATTAATTTAATAGATAATTTTGTAACTTCTTTGACACATGTAAAAGTTTGAGGGAACAATATGACTATTTATTAAATATATTCTATTTAAATTGAGACATCGATCTAATTTTTATAAAAAGACAAATCTTTACTATGTTTGTATTAACTAAACGTGCGCCATGTTCGGTGTAAGTTGCATATCAAATATAACAATGGTATATAATTATTAATTACCATATTTGGTAAGGTGAAGTTATAAAGGAAATGACATTTTTCATGTTTTTAATATAACCGTCATTCAGATCGGGTGCCAAGGTTTTGTTCTGCACTTTTTGTACATCCGTTTAGATATAGTTACGAAGTAAAGCGGATATTCTAACACATATTTACAATTCAGAACGGATATTTCCGTCTTTGTACGTGTTATCTGTACTATAATATTTGAGATAGCAGTCATTCATCATTTCATACTTGCACGAACTTGAAAATTTCATATTAGTGTTACCTGTTAATGACGAAAATCTAACAATTTTTTTTTCCATTGCTCATACATCAATTAAGCAATCAGTGAATTGAGAGTTTTTGTTACAATGATAATTTTGATGGAGAAATTGTGAGAGCAATCGAGGAGAACAATCGTGAAAATTGTTGCATTTCTGATATAATCGTAATTAATTCTATTATTGGTAATGTTTAAACGAATAATTCAAATTCTTACTATTAGTTCACGGCGAATCTAAATGAAAATTATATTTTTTGAAGTAACGAAGTTTAATTAACTAGTCAAACACTTTCCTGTAAAAACCTTTGGGGTAAAGTGACGATAAAAATTGTATTTCTTTAACTTTCAATTATATCAAATGTTTCGTAGCACCATTCAAAGCAAACTTTTGCGAAGGAAATTTTAAAATACGTTCTCTCTTAATAACGATTTGAGAAATTTATTTATACAGCTTCTAAGGATTCCACAGTTTCATTTTTGCTAAACTTCTTTCTTCTCTTTTATTGCCACCTCGTAAAAAAGTTTTTATTTCCTTCAACTTATATCATGCAATATCGTTCCATTAGAAGCAACATTTTTCACAAATACAAGAAAAGTAATCTATGTTTTCTTCTCTTTTAAAAATGCACTTAACTATTTGAACTCCCTACGATAATTTTAAATAATTTTCCCTCCTCTTACATTTCCATTGTATTATACTAATTAGTATTTTACTGTATAGTACTATACCCTACACTATATAGTACTTTACCGTAACGTAAAACAGCATAATCCATTCTAGCGAATGACTTTCCTTAAAACGAGGTCCGGAGTAATTAAAAGTAAGAATATAAATAAAATTCGTATAAGTATAATAAGCACAAAGCAAAAGCATTAAACTGATGTATTTTCATGGGTCGCATATCTTCGAATAGATAAACGTCTGACTCACTAGCCGGGGTATAAAAAGAAGCGATTTGATTGAACTTTCCGCAGAAGTTACAGCAGATATTACCAACGCCAATAACGCTTATTGTTCAGTCCTTTGTTTCCTTTTTATCGTTTAACACGTTGAATGCCATGGAGGTCACCGGTGACCGGTGCTATTGAGCTCACGGAAATTTCGTATGACTTTTAAATTGTAATATTTACGAATTTGCTAATATATTCAATATTTAACCCTCTATAGACCCTCCTGTGACTGTAACTACGAATTATTATAGCTTAATTCCTGAAAGGCATAAACCTTCTTTGTAATTAAATGCTCAGAGATCCAGTGAAATGTATTTGAGATTCTATTTTTAACATTTGTCAGAGTGCCATCGTGTAACTAATCTTTAGGCACAGTAAGAAAATCGGACTATAGAGGGTTCATGATTGCCGTTCAAAGAGTAAAGTACTGCTGAACATGTAACTACTTTAACCTTTAACGTTTCTATTCTATAAAAATGTGATTTTAGTAGGACATCCTTCAGTTCAGTAAAATGATCAAACTAGCGAAGTAGGAATGGCATTGAACGTGTTAAAGACGAATGTACATAAAGGAAAGGAAAAACACGGGGAAACGAAATGATACATTTCGGTGGAGAGAACATTTCTAGGCTTTCTTTTTGGAAAAGTGGTGGAATTGTAAGCTCGTAAATCTAAGCGCATAGTTCTCATTACATAGCGAGAGAAATATAATATTTATACACAAATAGTGTTGTATCAAGCATGAGGTGCAATGGACCGTTCGTGTGATTCTGTATTTAAAGTGCAACTGTTGCGTTCAACATTGAAGAGTATTCTAATAATTACAAATGAAATAGTACATCTTAATTATTGATATATGAGTATATGAATATATATATAAATATATATAAATATATATATACATTGAAAGAAGATATATATACTTATATATATATTTGTATGATATTAGTGCGAGCAATTATGAGAATTATTGTTGACATAAGAGAAAATGTGTTTGTATATATTTATGTATAATATAATGAGATCACGTTAGTCTTTATTGTAAATTTAAGTGAAACGTAAACGGGAACAGAATCGGTTATTCGGCGATCGTTTGGGAAATTTCGTTGAATTCGTAATAGGCGCCGTTGTAAATAGAATTCTTTCCTTGCGTTTTCTTCGCGAAATTCGGATGGAATGGTTTGAAAAGATGTGGAAAGCTTGTGAAATGGACTTGGGCTGAATTTCACTCGACCAAGAAACGACTGACAAGTATCAGTGTACAAGGCAGTTTTTATTTCGACAATAACAACATTAATGAGAACTTTTTGTCATTCGCATTATTGATTAATTTCGTCAGAATTCAATTTTTAGGTGCAGAAATGCTACCTGTTTTGCACTGATTAAAGGAAATAATTTTGTTTAGAAAATTATTGGCACATTTAAGCAAAAAGTCGTCCAAATTATTTTACTCCACGTGCGATTTAAATTATTCAATAATTTCTATAATACAAAGTGAAACTTCAGTTTGGCAATGCAAGGGCAAATTATATTTTTCAAAGAAGTGTATTTAGAGGAAATTAATGAGTCTGATATATTATAGAATATTTTGAAAATAGAAAGAAACAGATGCCATTCGAAATAAAAAAAGAAAACAAATTGTAAAGTGGCATGAGTGTTTTATTAATGGAAATTAAAGTTTCTCGTCAATTACGTTTCTCAAGAAATGTCGGTGATATATTTGAATAAAAATGCGTAAGAATGCCCAATTCCGTTTAAAAAGCAGTCGTAAACGTGGAGCTTTAATACACGTTGAATTACATTCGCTCGATACAAGAGTCGATGATCGTTATCATCAGACTGGATAACCGATTTTCTGATCTTACTTAAGACATTTAAGAAGCAACATACCTTCCACGAGCGACCGCTACTCTATCTTACAATTAATCCTTTGCAGTTGTATACCGAATTATACCCGTTATTCGTCACAATCAATTTTATATCGAATTTTTTTTCAACACGGAATCTGATAATGATTTTCTGTATTCAAGTGTAATACAGAATTCAGAATCAATATTACGGAATCAAAGAGAATACAGAGAGTTTGAGACATTTTTGGAAAATAATAAATAGTTAACGATAAAGAAATCAACAGAAATCGAAATGAATTTCCACGAATTGAGAAGAATTAACGAAATGAACATAACCCATTCACTGCCAACTACGAGATATCTCGTGGTTGCGCGGTAAATTTAAATCAATAAGCAGTAATGACCGTGCGTGTACAGCAACTTCATAAACCAAAATGATATAATCAGTAATCATATCATTGAAAACGCCAAGATTACATTGTCACTTGATCAACTTAAAATTCTAAGAACTACCTGGCCCCCTCTCAAATTTCGACACGCAAGGTAATATTTGCTCGGTTTTCCTGGCAGTGGATGGATCAAACCGCAAAGGATTAAGTGTCTCTACCTAATTATAAAATGCGCGCAGTCTTTAACATGTCACTCAAGCACGAATTGTCTTTCCTATCGCATAATCAGACTTCGATTGATCACAATTTGTACCTATATAGATGTGCTTGAGCTAAAGATAGTAGAGATATGGTACGAATTATAGTACGACCCGCACAATCGTATACAATGAGGTCCAGTCAAAGTGATTGTCGCGAAACGAGATATCAACAATGTAGAGCATAGTTTAACGTAGCATTTGGTGTATATCCATTCTAATTCTGTCTTCTCAACTCCGATTACAAAACCATATTTATGAGCTTCCAAGGTGTGTACATGCATGTGTGTGCCCGAAAATGCCAAGCCAACGACAATTTGTATATTTTGGAGAGAAAGGTAGAGCGTGAGGGATGAGAAAGTTTGAAGAAACACGAAACTCGACGAGAGACGAGGTTAAATATAATGTGTCGATCGATGGTAATCTACCTCGAGATAAAGCGAGAGAAACAAAAGAGTTTTCGTGAAGATAAAGTTATTTTGGGAGCGAACCCAAGCGAAATTTCCTATTATCAGTGTAGAAATATGTTTGTCTCTTGGCGTATTCTCTTGTATGTGATCGATAAGGTAGTTCTTTCAGATTTACGATTCTCGATATATTTTCGATGAGAAATTCTCCTTTGTAGAAGTATTGCGTATTTTCAAGGGTATACATAAAAAGGTAACCTCATTAACATATCAAATCAATTGATTTAGAAATAGGGGACAATGAATATCTACGTCTTTTTGTCCGTTTGTATTCTATCGTGCAAAACGAACGATTCGACGTAAGGGACGATTTTTGTATCGTAACATGAGCCGTTTATTTTGAAAGTCGCAAAAGTCAATATGCCTTTGAAACCAGATATTTAAGGACTCGTTTTAGGCTTAAAAATGTTGGTGCCAACTTTCGAAACGAGTCACTTGTATTTCTTATTTCAGGATACTTAGTTTTCTCAGTAGAAATAATTTCACATAAACATTGAAAAATGCTTTTTTGTTACGGTAAAGTGACTTATGTCTCTTTAAAAACGAACGGCTCATATCGTCGATGTATTTAACGTCGCATTTGATGATTGTACGAGAATGTTTTTACACCATTTGCACAAAGACTCTTGTACTAATATTTTAAGCTGAGGAAATGGACGAGAAAGTTTTCCTTTCGAGTAGCTTAACCTATACATTGTCTTCAAATTTGGCTGTACGTTAATAAGTGACGAAAGAATCGTAAAACTTTATCTTAAAGCGAGTATAAGGTGTAAGGAATGATAGTTCGATGAAAACGGTAAAGCGCGTGATTGATACATACGATTATTCGCTTACATACGAAAATATGTGAAGCGTTTCAAAATCTGTTTGTAATTAAACCCGAAAGATGATTTTACACGACGAAATAAGGCGAAACTGAAGAGCACATTTCTTTCATCGTATAATTAATTGTATTACGAACATTTCAAATCGTTAAATTCGATTAACGATACTTTACTAGTACGATTACTCTCGAAAATGAAGTATTTTCGATCGCGGGAAATGTGTTGCACAGTTCTCTTCAATTTCTCACATAAAATCATGTTAGAGGGTTTTATTACAGATATTGATGTATCACGTGTGTCATCGCGTTTGAAATTTCAATCAGAAGTTGGCTTGGCTCCTTCCAGACTCAGTATTAGAAGATCTTGAGAATAAAAAAGATGAAATAGAAGAGCAGGATTGAACTTACAAGCTTGTGAATTATTTTTGACCGAGCACTACGTCTTCACGGGAAAAGTAAAAGTAAAACAATATAGTTTCATATTCACCGGCTATTCAGTCAACTGATTTCGTGAATTTTCTGAAACGGCCCCTATATTTTTACGGATGATTTGAATTTTGTATACATGCTGACAGTAACACTCACAAACCGTTGGCAGAAAACTAGTATTTTATATGTATTATATAGGCGATGACGTAGATGATTAAGATTTTATAAATATATATTTATCACGAGCGCATAACCTAAGTTGCGCTCGCGTGACGATTGTGTATCGTATGCTTTTGTAACCAGTCGCTTAAACGAGGCATTTCAGGTTTGAGAAGTCAAATCGGCGTTAACCCCTTGCGCTATCGTTTAGCCG
This sequence comes from Cerceris ruficornis, assembly GCA_963989415.1. NCBI lineage: Eukaryota > Metazoa > Arthropoda > Insecta > Hymenoptera > Crabronidae > Cerceris > Cerceris ruficornis. Next base: position 6,137,459 of record OZ022527.1, read on the forward strand.
AAATCCGGGACAGAAGTGTAAAACAAACCGGCGAACGCCGTCAACTTTTCCGAGTCTTGAAACTTCGTGATACGAAACAAAACCTAAGAAACTATCACACTGTTAATGATGGTCGGCCCGAAATTGTGATCACGAGTTAGACTCGTTAAAATAGTGCAAGGGGTTGAAAGAGAACGAAGGTAAGCTTCGATTCGAACCATACTACACCGGGCTTTTGCTCGTGGATATCAGATAATGGGACCGGAGTAAGATTTTATAAATACGTATACCGAGAAACAAAAAAAAACTAGTAACAAGTCGGCTTTTATCGATTTATAATATATTAATGCCAACACTTTGCCAGTGTCACCGTCAACCTTACTTCCTAATTCTGTGACTCTGTTGAACTATTGATGAAAATGTAATTTATTTATTGTAAATAAAAAACATATATTGCTTAAAACGTTTTTATGTTGTGTGGCGATCTGTATCGGTGCGCGATGGACAAATTTCCGAGTGGGAGATTTTCATGAAACAATGGCGAATTACGGTCGGTCCAAAGAGAACACTTTTACGAGGATACGAGGTATGAACAATGGTTTATGGTTTGGTCCGTTGCTAAGCTGATCAACTGAAATGATCGGATAAGCAGTGTTCCGCATCGACGATCAGCAATATAAAGTATTGTTAAGTATTGCTAAGAAGCATTGCTAAACTTCAGTATAAGTTCACCCTGATGAAATTAGCTACAATGCTGTCGAAACGTAGGAAGTTTTATAACTCGAAACACTGCTTAAAACTGGAAATTCCAAACCATTGTTCGATTAACGATGGCCGCGAAAGCCTTAAACCTTCGATACGAAAGCATGATCGATGAAAATGTCATTATAATTTTCTACGGCAATATCGCAGGCGTAAAAGTACAGCTCTATTGATAATATGGGACGGGAATAAATACTTGAATTTGGAATAACGGTGTGTGTTGTTTTATTAAAAGCTAACAAACCCTTACATCGAGATTGATACGTAAATCGTTAAATAACAATGTTAACATTAAATCGCCGCTTTCATCCTTAATTTACACTCCCACGATGAATTCATCGCGCGTCGAAAACGACGACTAATTGTCATTGAGGAAAATAATTTGCTAATGTGTAAATATAATTATTCGAAGTCGATATTAATGTTTGATGGTATTAATATTATTTTGTTAAAAAGGATACGTCTTTTAGTGCGTTTCTTGTACATAATTCTGTATCCACATTCTCGGCAACGAATAGGATCTCTCGGACGAATTTCGTTATCGTGATGACATTCTAAATGCAATTAAAAAGATTCAATCATTATATAGTTTATACTTTGTGATAAACATAAAAGATGACAGTTTATTTGCATTCAAAAATATATTTAGCGTTTACCGTTATCGTAAGTTCGTACGAACAATAGTGTGAATTTCTTATAAGGGAAATAGTGAAAAAATTAATATTTTCGGAATTAAAATTACTTTTTACATAAATACAGAAATATTTCTCATTCGTTTAGTTATAAACAGAAATGAGATGTACAAGCAATATATGTTTCATATTGTATGAATTATTTTTTGTCCTTTAATGGAGCATTTACCAAACAACTATTTTAATTATCATTACAGATTAATTATTATAGAAATATTAATTTCTCGAAATTAAAGTCACATTTAATCGGTTTACTTCGTGAAATTAGCAGATATAATGGAGGCAAACTATAAAAACATTAGAAGTACCAGTATTTTACAGTAATACTAGAAAATAGTAAAATAATAATTATTTTAATCATCATTAATCATATTTATTTTTTACAAAGTGTAATTACATTTGATTGATTTATCTCGCGAAATTAACAAATACAAAGGTAGCAAACTGCAAAACTATTTGAAGTATTAATATTTCACAGTAATGCTACAGAATAGTTGAATACTAATTATTTTATTGAGTATTACTATTAATGATTAAAAGATGCCTTAAATACCGATATTTTCAATAATTACAAATCTCCAGTAAACAATAAAATGTTTAACATCAAAACGTAATGAAAAGTGAGTACAATCTTAAAGGATATTCTTTAGAACTCATTTCCGAAAAATATTCAACAAAAACTAAAATATCGAATAACATTGGTGAAAAACAAAGATCGACAAAGCAGTTTATCATACCGACAACGAAAGTGAGGTTAGAAACTTCTAATCGTATTCTGCGTGAACATACCTCCACAAATGTAAACCATGGCCTGCTTAGGAGTCGATTCAGATTTGCTTGATTCCATTTTGTAAAATTTGTTGTATTTACACGAATAACAGTTTCTAAATTTCACTCAAAACAATTACGCAGGCCTTCGACTACAACGTGCAATCTTGACAGTGTTTACACCGTGTTAGTCAAGCCAACGTCTAAATAACAAGGTGACCACGATAGTCAAGTTGGCATCGCAAAATTCTACTTATTGACCGAGTACTACGCAGTATTTTCTCATTCCGTTAGCAATGGTAATACAAAGCTTCGGAACATCTCTGTTTTTGGAATTATAACACCAAAATACCAAGCCGACCAAAATGACCACTTTTCATTCTCTCAAAAAATTGTGGATATTGATACGGAAGCGATACAGTAAACATTCTACTTTTATCTAATGAAACATAAATTACTTAAGTGGTCATCCTTTTCACCACTTGATTTCTCTTTTTGCAAAATAATTATTCGGCATATGTAAATATAATAGATATAAAGCCGGTAGTTCTAGTGTTAAACATTTAACCCTCATACGCTCTTTCAGGTAAGATTTCACCCAATTTCCCTTTCCAGATACTCTGTAATGTTTGGTATCTTTTTGATACGTTGCCATTTGACTTAATTTCAGTGAAGTATAGTATAATAGGTTATAAGTAACGTTAATCAAAGCGTAAAGGAAAAGTGGGTGAAATATCATTCGACGATGCTTTGTGTAACTATTTTTGACAAGCGTATGAGGGTTGGTAAATGAGGTTAGATAACTGTTTGTTAAAATATTAAAAATCTTCATTATTTATACGTATTATTATTGAAACTGCACTTCTACTTGGTATTGCTACGAAACGAAAAAATATTAATTAGGAGTACACGTTTATTTCGGATAAACTGAATGTTTTTAAGAAATAAAAGGCAAAGTTAGAAAGATAATTTAGAGATACGCTGAAACACAGCAATTAGAAAATGGCAAAAATTTGCATTCCACTACAAAATTATACACTGGTTATATAGTCTTCTACAAGTGCAAAGTTTTGATAAAACATCGAAGAATTTAAATATGATGAAGTGAAAGTGACGTTTGAGAAAATTTAAAATTTAATGGTAACAAAATTTTATTAAGCCAATCTTAAAGTATTAGAAGAGGGAAGATTAACAACCGAATAATTCCTTCAAACAAATATTTAGCTTTCGAATTATCCTGACAATATGAAATTATTTTGAAAAAGTTTTATCAATGGTTGATATATTGTTATAAACGTGTAATATTAAAAGAAAATACACAAATATTCAACAATTGTTTTTTATCGACGTAGTACATTTAATTATATTAACATTTCAAATATTTGCATTACATTGCACAATACGTTCTATTGTTATACAAGATTAAGACGTTAAACATGTACATATGTTTTCATATAAATTAAATACGAAAATTAACGTATATTCGAGACAGTTCAACAGAAATGTTCGCAATTGTCTCTTCATAATACAAAATTCAGTTTTATTATAATAACAGATATTCCAACACATAGAAATTTGAATACAAAACATAATTACACCGATGAAATTCTCATAACGTACGCCACGAAGGAAACATATGTTACGGCGATACATCGCGTACAATACCGATTTCAAAATAGCACGTCGCAAATAAAAATCATTGATAAATCATTAACCGGATAACCGCTCGATCGGAAAGAAAGAGAAGAAAAAAGTTTCATCATGCAGAAAATCATCTGTCAAATGAAAAAGCGAGATCAACGACCTCGCAGAAACTCGCAAAATTCAATGTGTCCTCTGTAAACGCGCCTGCGAAGGAGAAATCAGGAACCAAGAAAGTCTCCCCAGCAACAGAATCCAGTAAGAGCCACCTATTTTCGGCGAGAGCCACCGGCGGCAGTAGCGTCGCAACGCGGCGAAAACCACCGTCCAATCGCAGCGCTTGGTAACGAACGGCGGGATGAAACGGAGACGCTGATTGGCCGAGCAATCTTCGAGGGTAGAGCGGTGGGACAACGGATAAACTGTTTTCAAAGTTCCGAAGTGCTTGCGGCACAGGGGCACGCAGAGGGAGAATCGATGTCCGCGTGCGCGCGTTTAACCGCGATTCGCACCCCTGTGTTTCACGAGAATAAACAGTTCTAAATTATATGCTCCACTTAATCGCACGAGTACGAACATTATCTATGTGATGTCATATCGTCGCGACAGTGACAAGTGAAAGTAACAGAAGACAACCGAGTGTCGTTTTGTCCTCCGCTCGATCGAGGATTGGCTTTTGTTTACGGAGAGGAGGGGCAACTTCCACGAGGATTCTCGAGCAGATGTTGCCTGGCTAGGCAGTTTCCCGCGCGACGCACGTGAGGACAGTGAGTGGCGTGACGGCTACAGGTAAACAAAGTTCGTAACCTAAACTTCATAAGTGAATGTGATGCGTAGTAAGCCGACGAAACGTCAACGCGTAAAGACGTGCATGAAAAATCACTATTTCGATTCGTTCGCCGTGGTGAAACGTGAAAACAGGGATTAATATGCCGGTTATCGAAGAGTGTCTCATAATCGAGTGCAAGAGGAGGTAGTTTCATTGATATCTGTCAACAAACGTTGAGAGAAGTACGCCGTGATGGACGAAACGGAGAATATAAACATTGGCGAGACGCCTCACAGCATAATAAATATGAGCAGCAATCGTAGCACACATGACAGCGTCGACAGTGGTTACCTGACTCTTACTCCTCATTCCGGTGTTTATACGCCAATTTTGACGGTATGCCGGACCAGAACGTCCTGTATGCCCACGAAAAGGCATCACAGAATCAGATTGGATCCGTTGCAGTCCGAGCGTGCTCAGAGACATCGTTCAAAGTTAAATCATTTACTAAACGCCTCCGAATCCGATTATCTTATTTCCGAGAACTCCGAAACGGAGGTTGCGCTCCAGGAATCGTCGAACTTGAGTATCACTCAGAATTTGAACCTTCAACACTCGACTCCGGGTTTGACGAACCAAAGCACGGAATGTCACGACTTCGACTCCGGCTTTCGCGGCAGAACGCGTCGAAGTTGGAGGACGACGGTTCCGATAACGCCGTCTTCGACGAGGTTGCAAATTTTATCGCCTCCGCCGTCGCCGGCTGTACCATCTTCCTCCTTCATTGCCTCCGAGCCCATAGAGGAGGATGTAGAAATGAAGCTAGTCATCGTGCCTCAAAGCACGCCCCAGGTAATGGTCTCGCCAAAGCGCAAGATATCGCCTCTGCTTCCACGAATAGTTATCTCGCCAGCAGCAGGTAGAAATGCTAGTCCCGCGATCAGCTCAGCGGACAATCGAAAACTTAGCAAGCTCTCCATCTCCGAGCTTGCAGCGGTCGCTGAGATCAAGCCAAAGAGGTTGGACTTCAATCATCGTGCCATATCTGTGGCGCTGCACAGTACCAGAGCAACACCAGATTTCACTGGTAGAGAGACGGTGGATCTGCTGACTCTTCTCGGTGAGAAGAGCAATCATTGGAGGATAGTCTCGAAGATCCTGTCCTTCCTTAGTCCGCAGGATTTGTGTTCTGTGAGTATGGTGTCAAAATCGTGGAGGAGGATCTGCACGAACGACTCCAGGGCCAATACCAGAAGACTGACCCACGTAATACTCAGGCAAAATGCCAAGGAGAATTTAAAGTTGATAAAGAAGGCGAAGATGGAAGGGGATGTTCAGACCAGTCCAAAGAGCAGATACGCTAGGAAGGGTTACTTGATGGAGGTGCAGAATCTTCTTCAGGTACCACAAAAGCAACGGCCGCCAAGCAGTCCACCGGTCTCTCCTAGCAAAGTTAAATTCCACTCCTTTGTCAAGGTAAGAATTAACTTTAATTTGTACAACTATACATTATTAACACTAGAACTACCAGCTTTGAATCTATTATATTTAAATATATTAAATAAGTTCTTTGAAACAAGTAGAATTAAGAGGTGGAAAAGATCATTGATTCAGTAATTTATGTTTTATGAGATGGACTTAGAATATCTGTTTTATGACTCTCCTATGAAATTGGAGAATTTTTGGAAAAAATCATATACAGGTCATTTTGTCTGGTTTGATAGTTCTAGTGTTAATTCTCATAGAAGATATATTTTATTTAAAAAAATGTACTAAATTTCACGTATTATAATTATCTTGCCTAAATGACGCGAGAATTCAAATGCGCAATTTGTTCTTGCCGCAAGTTGCTATTTCCTTGCCAAAGTTAAAACTCGAATAAAAGGAATTATCTCAAAATACCGCTCATTAGGAAATTTACAATCAGTTGAAAACAAGATTCTATTACGCCGATACGATTGATAGAATCGAGCAGTATTTTTAATAGTACGGAGAGATAATAGTAAATTTCTCTTTTCTCACTGCGCGAGCGTGAGAAAAAGTGTTGCAATGTTTCTCGCCGTTGCAAAATGTGCACGTTTTAACGGTATACAAAGTTTCTATCAGGGGATCGTATTCGATAACAGCGAAGAAAGTAATGCATGTTACACCCCACTGGGCATCGTATTGCATTGTGTTATCATACACCTAGGTGCTCGAGTTGTACGGCGAAACTCCTGCATCTCTTTAACCGTTAATGCAAGAGATTATAACCCCGTATTTGCTAAGTTTTATCTCCTTAATGTGCCTCCTCGTGACAATTATTAACACGGCTGAAAAGCTTCGAGGATATTTCCAACTTTATTTTAAAACTTTGCATTGCTGCTTTTATTGCAAAGATCGTATACGCAAGAGTTTTAGAAGTGAATGGTCACGTATAGAGGGTGTATTCGCTCAATGCGATAACTTTAAATTGTTCTATTGTTACTAAACTCATGGAAATTCTATTTATATAGCGCAGTTTGGTGCAAAAATCCTTAAAACTGCACGATGCGCAGACAAGTGACCGATTTAATGGGAGGGAGATACGTAATTCTTTGTATTATTAACCGTTTGAATCCCAGACGCTTTTGAAAGAACACGGTCGAAAAAACCCGAGCAGCGCGATAGCGCTTGTCTCAACCGAGTACATACTGGGACTTTTCGACATAATCTGAAGAGCGCGATCGCGCTCCTTGGGATTCAAACGGTTAACCCTTTGCTGTACGATTTCTTTTGTGAATGAATGCGCATTAACTCAGAATTAATTGCAGATATTACAATCGATCCCTGATTTCTGATGTAGCGTATAACTTACGTAAATATTAATAGCATATCTATCGCTATTTTTAATTTCATACTTTTTGGAAAGCTTCAAAATTACCTATTCCATTTATCGCATCACGAGAGTCATTCGTTATTGTACTGGAAGGGGTTAATTAACATTCATCCGTCTCTGAGGTTATTTTTTACCCAAACGGACACATTGTGTACGGTTAATACATATTATTTTCCCTAAAGTTATTATAAAGCAAAATGTATTGCGCAGTAGAAAATAGACTACGGGACGGAAAAGACCTTAGATACTTTAGTGTGATGTTTTTTAAGAATCGGATGAAGGTTAAATGCCGTTTTCCTCATTGTTTGGTATATTAACCGTCTATGGGCCCGTGTAACTTTGAAGTATCATAAGACCAATCTAAGCTTTTATTCTTCAAAGTCAATTTTTTAACTTTGCCAAATATTACGATTTAGTTCTTAAAGGTTATGAAATTCTTTACAATTTAATGTTTCAAAATCAAGTTAAATCTATTATTTATAATAGTATTTTTATGATTTTCTAATGTGCCATCGTGCAACAGATCTTCAGATGCAACAGAAAATTCGGATTATAGAGGGTTAATTCGAGAGCTTCTTGTATTCCTTTATGAAAAGTATTATCGTCATTTCACTCAACCGGTCGAGTGATCGGCTACGGTAAACATTGCTGTATACAAAATGCTCGTGTTAGTGTTAAGATGCGAGCGTGATGCAATCGTCAATATTCTACAAATAGATTCTGCAGATAGATTACACACAGATCTACAGTCCCTAATGTCGTTCGTCATCAGACATCAAAAGATGAAAAAGTATCCCTCCGAAAATATAAGAAACTTTAGATCCCGTTGCGCTAAAAATACAACGATCTCGAAGTACTTCGATAGCTCTGTAATTCCAGGATTAAAATCCCACCGTTAAATTCATTTAAAAGCAAACCACAATGAACATTCACCGTAACAACAAATTACGCTCATACAGAGAGAGAGGAAAAAAATGCATCCTCAGCGAAGAGTGTAGCTTTAATTGAATAATAATGATCCTCTCTCTCTCTCTCTCTGCGCTCATTTAATGACCAGACGATGGTATCGTGTCATTAAGATCACCGGAAGGAATAAACGTCGTACACCGAACTGAGATCTACGCTTCTCGTTTCTCTTATTCGCTTAAATCCATCGATGAAACCGTTTATGAGCACGAATTCGACGAATCATCGCGTCATCTGGTCACCTTTTGACCCCGTGAGTCTCCCCGTTTCCTTCGTCGTGCCGTTTTCGTGCGTAATTTGCAGTCGAACGAACTCCTCGAATTAACCGAGATAATTGTTTCGTTCGTGGTGATCCTGGGGCTTTGACGTTGATTTATCGCGATTTCTTCTTTTGAAACGCTGCCGCTGTGGAGGCTTATTGCCCGAGGGATAGATTTGGGAATGGTGAAAAAGTACCTGTCGCTCCGCTTGTTTCTCCGGTGCTTTAATTACGGCGAATGTTCTCTGTCCAACGGTAATTTAGGCGTACGAGTTGGTTTAGTTTCTGCGTTGGACTACGACAGGGTGTTTGCGGTTTGTAATTAGCGTTGATCGAAGTTGGAATGTACGTTTTATTAGCGTGGAAGTCGAAATGAGAGATTTCTTGGGAGCTGCGATGCATAGGTGGAATTTCAATTTGTCTTTCGTCTTTAACTCTATTATATTTAAATATACGGAATAAGTACTATGGAAAAATATAAATCAATTAAGTCATTTAGGTTTTGCAATGTAGAAGTTGAATATCTACTGTGTGGCTCTTCTGTCGACTTGGAGAATTTTTGATACTTGTTGTGTTAAATGTGTGCTTTAACCCTTTGCAGTCCTATGTCGAGCTACACTCGACATAGCTTTTCACTTCATTTTATTTTCTAATAATTTAATATCAACTTTCCCATTTCACAACGAGTTTTATCACCTAAATATCCGTCAGTACTTATAGTTATTCCTATCGTTAAAAAAAATGAATAATCAACGACAGAAAATGTTGTGAAATTACTTTCGTTTAGCTCATTGCAAAATTGATAAAATAATTCGGAAGCAAAGGGTTAACACGTTGAATGCCACCGGCATTTCGCTAGTTTCTTCATTTCTACCGAAGTGAAGCTTTTTCTATTAAAATTACATCTTTACAACGCAGAAACTTTAAAGATACAAAGAGATATATAGACAGCAGGACTTTACCTTTTTGAGACCATCGCGTAAATATTGACTGAATTAACAAATTCGTAAATATTACAATTTAAAAGTCATATGAAATTTCATTGAATTCAATAGCGCCAGATTTTTTTTATATATTTTTGGACGAAATTGTTGTTTTATAATAATTTGGAATTGGAGAATATATCGGAAAAGACGGTAGAAGCTTTATGAGTTCGTTGGAATATTGCATAAAAAAACTACAAGATTAGTATAAAAATCAGTTTTATATTATTACGGTTAAAACTTGAAATAAACTTGAAACACTTCACACGAATTAAGTAAACGCATAACATAATTTATTAATTAAATACAACGGGATTCATTATAATCGAGGACTTCTGCCATTATATTAGGTTGGTAAGAAATTAATGTCGGTTTTCGAGTTTTCAAACTTTAGCGCTTAATTTTGAGATAGCTGTTAATTGTGATCGGTTTGACTTCTTATATTATTTTAGAACAAAGAAATTTATTAAAAAAACTTGTTTCTCGTTGGGAAAAATGTGTAAATTGTAATGGAACCTATTTTGATTAAAAAAGCATTAATTTCCTACCAACCTAATATAACCTTTTATATACAATATATAACAAAAATCAATAGAAACAATACACAAATTAACATATAAACATTTCTAATTGCACCACGGCTGTATCCTAAACAATTACATAATCCGTATATTGATTCACTATAAGACTCTGAATTTAGAAAAGACAACAAATACAATTTCTTAATTTTTAACTTAATCAGACAGCAATCGATTCCACTTTAAAGCTTCAATTATATAGAACTTTACTAGCAACGTAGTCTTTACCAAGTTCAGATCTTGTACAATTCAACAATTTAACAAGTTCACATTGCAAAATAGCCAATAATGTTTGCACGATTTAATTAAGAACAAACTAAAACACACTTTGAAAATCATACTACTTTTAGACTCTAATCTTTAGAAAATTATAAAAATTCTGTAACTTTTCGAGTCTTTGAAAATCACTGATCCAGGAGAAACTTTAGAAAATGATAAAAATTCTATAACATTTCGAATCTATGAAAGTCACTGATCCAGAGGAAACTTTAGAAAATTATAAAAATTCTATAACATTTCGAGTCTTTGAAAATCACTGATCCAGAGGAAACTTTGGAAAATTATAAAAATTCTATAACATTTCGAGTCTTTGAAAATCACTGATCCAGAGGAAACTTTAGAAAATTATAAAAATTTTATAGCATTTCGAGTCTTTGAAAATCACTGATCCAGAAGAAACTTTAGAAAATTATAAAAATTCTATAACATTTCGAGTCTTTGAACATCACTGATCCAGAAGAAACTTTAGAAAATTATAAAAATTCTGTAACATTTCGAATCTTTGAAAATCACTGATCCAGAAGAAACAATTCTACATAATGAAAGTTATCCAGCGAAAGAAACTGTAGAAAATTGAATGAGAAAAACGGTTTAAACCGTCGAATAACTCATGCACTCGTCCGCCGCAATATCCAAGGGTTTAGATGAGATAACAGAAATAGCTTCGTTACTCGACCAATTATCTCGATAATGCTTCGGACTCTGGCTCGCAGCAATCACGTGCATTCGTCGGAGGAAATCATCACGAAAATCACCGACAATGACGTACGTGCTTCACCGTCCGTGTATTCCAGCTACTACCTGTCCGCGGTATTCCGGTGCCCACCTCGAGCTTTCATCGTCGCTGCATTCCTCCTCGCATTAAATTGCGATAGTGGCAGATTAGAGAGTCGACGCATGCTTCGTTATCGTGGTGCACGTAACAAAGGGATCTCGAGGCATGCGAGGAGAGGGCCGTTTGTTGCGAGGGCGAGAAATGAGAGAGAAGGGTGAACTTTTGTTATGTGCAACGCGATAACAAAGTATTCGTCGGCACTCCTGTGTCAAAGGAATTAACGACTTTCATCTACCGCTGCGTATTAACCCCCTGCTATTCAATTTATTCTCGCTCCTTGGTTATCTGCTAATGAAATTGAATTAGAGACAACTTTTTAACCTTTAACGCGATTATGTCGCCTTTCGTGATCAGGTGGTCGGCATTTCTATGGAGAGTTCTCTAGATTGGCGACGACCGTGGAGATGAGTTTCTGAGTTTTCTGCTCTCTTTGCGTTAGTTCAGCCTTTCACAGGCCGAATCGATTAACTCTGCTTTTTGAATTTTTTAAAATTTAAGTCTCAATGTATTGAATGACGAAGTTTGCGTGGACATCGAATAATCAACAATTGATTTCAGAATTCAATGTAATTAATTACAAGGCTATTCAATCTTATTATTATTATTATTATTATTTTTGTACTTAGTCACAGGAAAGCTACATGCGATTATACATTCCTGATCTCTTTGCGTTAGTTCAGCCTTTCACAGGCCAAGTCGATTAACTCTGCTTTTTGAATTTTTTAGAATTTAAGTCTCAATGTATTGAATGACGAAGTTTGTTTGGATATCGAATAATCAACAATTGATTTCAGAATTCAATGTAATTAATTACAAGGCTATTCAATCTTACTCGTTTTGTACTTAGTCAGAGGAAAGCTACATGCGATTATACATTCTGCAGTATTTATTTGTTGTTATATTTCGAAGAGGATTTTGAAAAAGATTGTATTCTATTTCATCGCATTTCTACACTTTAAGTTTTGGGAGTTAATCGATTTGGCAAATAAGTGGCTCAGTTGTCGAGGCTGGTTTGTGCTTGCTGTTCTCTGGAATGATTTAATTTTGTGGTAGAAGTACGTTGAAAATGACGAAAATAGAAATTAGGTGAAATAGGAATTTTTCTGGCGAATTATTTAAAATTTCTTTCGCCTTATGAGCCACATAAGCCGTAGCTTAGTACAGCAAACTTTTAAGAGCAGGCAAGGGAAAAAAAATACGAAATTGGCGGGTCAATATAATTCGTTAAATATTTAAACTTCTGTGGAAAATTTTGAATATCCCGAAAAGAAACACTCTCTTAAATGAATTTTTTTGTACCACGGGAGTTGAATATTTCTATACTATTATCTTCAAATCTGCGGCGGGCCGTAGTTTGCCCGCTATTAGCTCAGCAGATGTTATCGTTCTGTTGACGATTTTATATTGCCAAATGTTTACGTCTGCTTGTCCTTCCATCATAACTTGTAAGTTTTTCTAGCACGATTCGAGTAATTTGAAAGCCGGTTTTCGTCCGTACGAGTATTCAACTGGAAAAAATTATTTAAATTATAATGAAGCTTGTTATTCATTTAAAAAAATAATTTAGCTATGCAATATTGGTTATCATAGATCGATGGGGAAGGAAATTAAGTAAACATGCTTGCAATGAGATTTATTTCTTTGAAATCAGGTAATGAAAATCGACTCAATCCTGCTAGAAATTAATGAAAATTCTGAAATAAAAAATTATGGTACGTTTTGTCATTTCTCATTTCAGCGTATTCAACGTGTTAACCCCTTACCCCACGATTTCTTTTGTGACTTCTGCACGATAGTTTACAATTAAATTGATAAAATAAAAATTGATCAGTGATTCTTGTCACATCGTACAATTTAACGTAATATCAATATTATAGAAATAATTGTATCGTGTCGCGTCTCATTGATATTTCCAATATTACACCATTTATAGATATTTACAATTTTGATAGATTTTACAGAACTTGCAAACTTATTAACCGATTTACCGCATCACGGGTATCATTCGGTATCGCAGGGCCAGTAGTCAACAAACTTTTCCTAACCAGGCCAATAAGAAATCCAAAAGCACCACTCTCAAATTACATTTCTCTCTGACCTCCCGATCGATCAACAGCTCAGATCCTTTCAAATAAACAAAAAGAAAAACATTTTGTACGACTCTATCGACACGAATTCTCATAATTGGCAAAAAGTCTGCCACTGCGGCGGTGCCTGAATAATAAATACTCCCGGTGGTCGTAATGGCTATCAGGAAGGTATATAAATATAATTCGCACTTCCCTGCCCGTAGGTAGCTCGTGTTAACATTTTCGTGCGAACATACACGTTGTTATTTAATGCGCCCTACCAAACTGAGTCGAGCCGTCGATATATCAAAAAGGTCAGGCTTCTCTCTCTCTCTCTCTCTGCACGGTCGATGCAACAACAGCAACAACCCAGCAACAACGAGGCGCATTGCCTTTGGAGGGCCAGCCGCCGCCAGCCCTTCGGGCAAAAACCGGCCGCTGAGAACAATGCGAATATATTATGGTATCTGGCAGTAAAACAAAGACCGCCAGCCGGCCCAAGAGAGCTCTTTTCGTTGTCCTTTACGAGGGTTGCACCGAGACGCGACGTGTATTAAAGCGAGCCGTGGTTAACCGAGGATCGTTCCACGAAAATCGCGGTTGGGAACGCTCGGGTCCGCTCTTACGATCGTAACTTTTCAGGCTCTCTTTTGCATCGATAAACTCACTCTGCGTTGATTTCGTGCGTGCTCTTTTATTCGCGCTTTGACTATCAACGAGGGTTGTCTTTAGTGGTTCGTTGTTCTTGGGGGAAATTGGTGGAGCTTATAGAGGTGTTTTCTTAGATTGCGTTGGATCTGAGTTGAAATCTTTGAGATAATGAAGATGGAACTTGATACGTTGAATGGCTAACCTAATTCGCTGCTAACACAAATATGTATTTTGCTGGCTTCGTTATTTCTTCTGAAGTGAAATGGTTAAAGTCTTTTAATTGTTAGTTAACCCCTTGCCTTACAATTTCTATTTTGACAGCGTGCGTAATACCCCAGAATTAATTCCAGAAATAAAAATTTCTCTCTGATCTTTAACATTTGGCACAACTGACTGCAATATTAATATTATAGAGATAATTTTACCGTCTCGTGATCGACTGATATTTTTAATTTAATAGCTATTGGAAAACTTCAAAATTTCGTATTGCATTTATCGCCTAACGTGTGTCACACGTTATTGTAAGCTAAGGGGTTAAATCGACTCTTTGTAATGCAAGAACGATAAAGATTGCTATATGTCCATGAGTACTTTACCCTTTTTGATGCCGGTATGTAATTATTGAAGGTAGTAGCGAATTTGGGTGTATTATAATTGGAAAGTTGGAAGAAATTTCATTTAATTCTATAGCGCTGATCACCAGTGACCTCCGCGCGACCTTCCCGCGCTTTTTCAGAGTTGCACGGTATTACGAACTTCGAGATATAATTAAGGTTAATTTTAAATTTTGAGATTCTCTTCAGTATCGATACACGCTTCAATTACCAGAAAAAGGAGGAGTTACGCGATTGTATTTCTTTTTTGAAAATTCAAACCCTAGAACTGTACATTTCCAGATAGTGTTAAATTCAGCTTGAAATATATATCTGAGCTTGCTTTCCACCTGTTTCACCTTTTCAAATGTCTTGACAGTTGCACATAATTAATTGATAAAGATACAGTTTTGAGTATTTATAATTTTCTACATTTTCTTTTACGCAAGAAAATCACAAAGTTCTCATTCTATGTCTTATGTTTCTCGCTTATGTTTCTGTTCATAGTTAGAGTAAATCAGATTCTTGTTATATTTCTTCCAGAGATACGAAGATCTGTGTTCGGTTTATTTTACCATTTTAAATGAGACATGAGAGTCGTTTCTTTGGTGAACGTTACATATAAGGTACAAATTCACCACAAGCAAAAAGAAACAGTAAATGAAAGTAGACAAGACGTATCAATTTACTAACGATAAATACAAGGCTGTAGGAATAATTTACATATTTCTGAATAGCAAGTAGTTGCTTTTCACTTCGCATCTCCGTCCTGAAAATTATAACTTCATTTCCGAATAACGACAGTAGTTAAATGCCATTAGATGAATAACTTCAAAAGAAGATGAAGAACTTCTCACCTGAAAATTGTAATTAATATTCAGATTCTTCGATGATCATGAAGCGATATTAAAATAGTAATTAAGTTCCTAAATAACAATTAACAAAATACTTCCATTTCCGAGGTCACTGATTAATCGTTCACAAATCCAGGTAACTAACTAACTAACACTTTCGTTCATTGCACATTATTATCTTTAAAATCACAATTTAATTTCGAAATGTCAGCAATGCTTGAATGGCAATAACCTCTTGCCGTACGATTTCTTTTGTGATTGAATGCGCAATAACTTAGAATTAATTGCTGAAATAACAGTTTACCACCGCTTTCTGACATAGCGTATAACGTAACGCAATATTAATAGCATAGAAATTATTCGATCATACCGTGACCCAATGATATTTTTAATTTAATAGTTTTTGGAAAACTTTCCTATTCGATTTATTGCGTCACGAGTGCCAATCATTATTGTATGGTAAGGGATTATCAGAGTAATTTAGTTCCTAAATAACAATTAATAAAATACTTCTATTTCCGAGGTCACTTATTAACCATAAATTCAGCTATCGAACGCCCCCCTTCATTGCGTATCTTTAAAATCACAATTTCATTTCCAAATACCGAAAATGGTTGACTAGTATCAAAACAGAAATTAAATTTGTAAACACCAATCAATAAAGGACTTCTTAACCACAAATCGAGCTACTGAACAGCTTCTTCACTGTGCATCTTCGTCTTCAAAATTATAATTTAATTCCCAAATACTCTCAGTGGTTGAATGACATAAGAAGAGTAACCGAATTTTCAAATAATCAATAAAAGACTTTTATTTCCGTGGCCGTTAACCATCCGCAACCGTTATCAACCACAAATTCAGGTAAATTTCTAACTATAACGAGCCATGAAATCACAAGTCGCAGGAATCAGGAAATCCGTTTCTTCTCTTTGCTCCCTTACGCATTCCCCTGATTACTCGAACGTCTTTAACCTCAGACGTCCTTGCGGGATGCCGTAGAAAGTTCCGTTCGCGGTGGGACACCGTATAAATCCTACGTTCTCACGAAGGGCTATTGCATTTTTTTCTGTCGCCATCCATTGCAAGGATTCCTTACGTCATAACTGGAACTCCGCACTGTGGGAAAATTCGACTAAAAATCTGTAACTTTCAAAGAAATGAAGACAAACTTATATTTTTTTTCCTTTGGTCATAGTAAGATGGTCATTAGTAATTGCACACAAGAAAATGTAATTATTTTATATGTGATTCACTGTAATTAATGATTACACTGGTCAACACGATTTTCTGCCGGAAGAATATTTATACCGAGTCTTATAGATTTTGTGGCGCTGAGCCCGAATTTAAAGTCCGTTTGTCTCCATCAAAATCCATTTTTGAGAATATCAGTTTTGAGGAAAAATTCAAATTTTTAATTTTCAGAAATTTTTGCGTTTTAACCGTAAAAGTTATTTATGTTTTTTTTGCACGATATGATGCTATAAACCCAACCGAATATAGCGATGCATATTATTTTGATGTTATGAACATTTAAACATATTTAAACAATGCTCAAATGCCTTGCAGGAGGCGATAGAGCAGACATTTTTCTTGGGGAAATTCATAACTGAAATTTGCAACACAAGTTTTGTTGTCGGCAAAAAAATTAAAACATCTTAACCAGACACAAGGTACTGACAGTGCCAGTACCAATTGAGCCGTTCAATGCACAAATCGATTAACTCCACTTTTTGAATTTTTTTAAATTTAAGTCTCAAAGCGCTCGATTGAATCCTAACTTTGTATGGTTGGGATAAATTTTCGTAATAATAACGATTGACATCATTAAATGACGAAGTTTATTTGGCCATCGAATAACAAATAATTGAATTCAGAAGTCAATCTAATTAATTCCAAGGCTATTCTACCTTATTCATTTTGTACTTCGTTAGAGGAAAGCTAAATGCGATTATATATTCTACAATACTTATTTGTATTTATATTATGAAGGGAATTTTAAAAAGGAGTGTATACTATTTCATCACGTTTCTCCACTTTAGGTTTTATGGAGTTAATCGATTTGTGCACTGAACGGCTCAATTTCTGGGTTACTTTCTGACAATAACGCTACATTGAACACAGTATTATAGTTTTAACATTTGGTCATATAAAGAAACAATATTGTTCAATTGCATTTACAATATTATGAATAACTATACTATATTCACTGAACGACGAGTAGAACGACCGCTGCGTGTTGTCAAAACATGCTTGCGGTCCTCGGCGATCGCACGTTCCAAGTATTCGTCTCATTCGTCCTCTACAATAATAAGTCGTTTCGACCTTTGCCTCACTATCAGTTTGCCCTCGATCGCGGACGAGTAATCAGTGCTCCATGATCGGGTTCAAGCATTTTCACTTATCAGTGTGTGTACAATACTTTCGGAGGTGAGACTCAGAATCACCAAATGCCTCTGTTTTCCTGGGCTACTTGGTAATTTACCCTTACGGCGGTATCTATCTTTTGCGGTCGTACGATTGTTCTCAGCCACCAAAGCATTTTCACCGTTGCCATCGTATGTCTACTCTCAGCCACCGTAGCAAAGAATCAACACGTTTCTGAGGTACATATAATTCTTACTCTAAGATTTTATTAGTTTTGTTTTAACACATTGTTGACCGGCAATTTTACGTAGAAGTTAACTCGTGTCACCGGCTATTTTTTCCGTAATCGAATATGAAATTGAAAGAATCTAAATAAACTTCAGTATACTTTGTTTATACATAATGAATTTAAATGAAACTTTGCACATATCTGCTATATATTATAGTTTATACATATTATATATTTTAGTAATTTTTTTGGTATGGTGAAATTGAAATAGTTAATGCAAGTGCAAACACGAGTTATCTCGTGATCGGTCAACAACGTTTGGGCATGAAAACACGAGTTTTGTTTTTAATGAAATTCGACCGCAAAGGGTTAATGAAAAGTACTAGAAGAGAAATAAAGTATTTCTTTTGAAACAAAAGCTTTAATATGTAATTCTAATAGTATTTTTCATATATTTTCTTACTGATATTTTCAATGTTGTTGGTTTTCCAAAACATTAAAATTTCCTATCCAATTTATCACATCACGAGTATCACTCGTTATTGTGCGGCAAGGGGTTAAAAATATTGACGCCATTTCCGAGAAAATTTACTTGACCTTGTATCTTGAATTCTTACATTTTTCTCAGTATAAATAATTTCGTGTAGTCATTAAAAATCGCCATTTTTCATTGCCGTAAAGTGATTTATGGCACTTTCAAAATAAACGTCTCAATTCGTTTTGTATATTATGTCCCTCAAATAGCCACCAAGTTGCTCTTAATTTAAAAAAATTAATAGCAAACAGCTATATTCTAAAATTAACCACTTTCACCGAAGTCATATCTTTGCAAATGCTTTTCCAAGCGATTCTCTTCCCACGATCGCACGAATGTTCACTGAATAAATCTTTACTTTCAAACCGTAAAAAAATTTTAGCGACCGTTAAAAATAACTCGTAACTGACAAACCCCCCACTTTTTGCGGTTTGTAATTAACGCGCTGACTCGTGACTTGATTTCCTCAAATTCAACGATTACGTTTCACGTGTAGAATTGTGGTCAGTCTAGTTCCGTGCGAGGTTGGAAAGACGTTTTATGGAAAGGAAGGAAGAAATTGTCCCGTAATTAGCAACGACCGAGAGAGGGTCGTTGAGTGGCCTTATAGGCTGACAGTCGCTGCGGGCGAATTTCCTGTCTAAAGGATCGCTCCTTTTGGGCCCTTTTTCCGGTGGGTGCCTTGAAATTTTGACCGGTGACACGGTCAAATCCGCCCTCGCCGGATCTCCCTTTCTTCCGATGGCTTCTGAGAAACTTGGGAGTAACAGGCCCATTAAGTAGTCCCCAACTGTGCAATGTTGAAAGTATTAGAGTTGATTAATTTCTCAGCTGTGGTTGTTCAGAATTATTGTGCTGCTGTAGGTATTGCGCTGTTATTTGCAAGTTTTGAAGAAGGACATTACAATAGAAACGTTATGGTGGGCGAGGAGGTGAAGGTAATCGGTGGAACTGAGTTCGAATCTCTTATCGCCATTATCCCTCTGTGGGCCCGTGTAACTTTGAAGTAACACAAGACAAATGTAAGATTTTATTCTTCAAAGTCAATTTTTTAACTTTGCCAAATATTACAATTTAGTTCTTAAAGATCATGAAATTCTTTACAATTCAATGTTTCAAAATCAAGTTAAATATATCATTTGTAACGGTATTTTTATCATTTTCTTGTTGTGTTATCGTGCAACTGATCTTTAGATCCCATAGAAAATTCGGACTATAGAGGGTTAAGAAATTTTTCCTGACTTATTAATTAACCCCTTGACGTACAATGACGAGCGACACTCGTGGCGCGAGATATGGAATAGGAAATTTTGAAATTTTCCAAATGCTATTAAATTAAAAATATCAGTGGTTCTCGATACAATCAAATTACTTCTATGCTATTGATATTGCGTTAATTAATATTGCGTAGTGTTCCAAAAATTATTAAATAAAAAATATCAGTGGGTCAGGTTAAAATAGAATTAATTCTATGCTATTCAATATTGCGTTAAGTTATATTTTATATCAGAAATAAGGGGTAGATTATTATTGCAGCAATTAATTCCGAGTTATTGCGTATTCACTCACAAAAAAAAATGGTGCAGCAAGGGTTTAATGTATCATAGCTTCGGTGGTTTGGAACCTACCTAAGACAAGTCCTAAGTAAAATAACCATAACAATTAGCCAAAAAAAGAGAGGAAACAAAAAATGTTACTTTGTTACGTTGTAATATATAATTGCAGATATGTAATTAAGAAAAGATAAAATAGCTGTCTCCAACTCTCGGATATAATTTAAATCTAATCATTAAATTTAATAAGGCAAGCTTATAAAATGTAATAATGGCTGCAGTCGCAAGCTTTTCATCTTAAATCAGATGAAAGACTTCATAAAATAAGTACATAAATAGAATTTGTTCCGAGTATCTCACAACCTGCATCTATCCAAAGTTCTAAATTTTTGAAAATGTTCCACATTTCAATCTACCCAATCGATCAAAAACGATCATTCCAGGCATATCGCAAATCGATCAAATAGTCTATCAGATAACCGATTCAACAGAAATATATAATTTTTTGTGCAATTAAATAAAGACTGTATTTCACGTTGTTTCCTATATTAACACTAGAACTACCAAATCAGTCAAAATGATTGGTACACAATTTTTTCCAAAAATTCTCCAAATTTATTGAAGAGTCTTAGAATGAATATCCTACGACCACCTTAAAAAACATAAATCACCGAATCGATTATCTTTTCCGCCTCTTGATTCCTCCTTTTCAAAGTACTTATTTAATATTTTGAAATGTGATAGATTGAATTTCTTAATAGATTTAGACTTAATTAACCTAATTAAGTTATTTAGGTTTTGTAACGTAGAAGTTGTATGTCTACTGTGTGGTTCGTCTATCGACTTGGAGAATTTTTGGTAGCCCTGGTGTTAAATGTGTGCTTTAACACGTTGAACGCCAACGGTATTTCGCTAAGTTGCATCATTTTCACTGAAGTGAAACTTTTGTCTATTAAAATCACATCTTTACAAAGCAGAAACCATTAAAACACAAATAAACATATAGCCAGCAGGACTTTGTCTTTTTAATGCCGATTTTTAAATATTGAATGTATTACAAAATTCGTAAAAATTACAATACAAAAGTCATATGAAATGTCATTGAATTCAACGGCATTCAACGAAATCCCGCGCAAATAATCGCTACCCGTTGGATTTCGCATTTTCCGTGCAACGGTCTGCCGATATCACGTGGGCATATATTGACCCAGTACCACTGCAGTGGTATCGAAGCACCTGGCCAGGTGCACGCCTCGGCAGTCCGTGCTTCTCGGAGCGTAAAGTGGTCTGGCAACGGTCGGAGGGAGATCGGTTTTATACGCGATCGTATAAAATAGGAGACACGAGAACGAGCACTGTGCACGGTAAATAGACGCTCGTTCACGTGGGAAATACTTTGCGGCGATTATGGATACTTACAACGCCGCCAATTAACGGACTGGATGCTCGTGCCGGTTCATTCGAGATTCATTTCGCTTGAATCGAGTACGTTTACAGACTGTTAATTAATGGTTTGATACAGTTTATAGCCCGTACGCGACAGTGGAGGATTGTGCGTATGGGTGGGATAGAGGGATTTAATGGCGCTTTTTATTCGATTGTTTAAATGAAATTCGTTTTCTTGCTGGTATTACGGTTGAATTGTGGGAGATGGCGAAAGAATATGAAGAATATTTTACTTTGCCAGGAATTTCGTAATGGAATTCAGATACTGGTTGTTTTTATATTAACACTAAACCTACCAAGCCGGTCAAAATGACCGGTTCCAATTTTTTATTAAAATTACATAAATTGATAGGGAAGACATGAAGTAAATATTCCATTTCTATCTTATGAAGTCTAAAGTAATTAATTAATCATCTTTTTCACCTCTTGATTTCTCCTTTTCCAAAGTACTTGTTCAGTATATCTAAATTTTAGTAAATATAACGTCGGTAGGTTTAGTGTTAATACGTTGAAGGCCACCCATATTTCGCTAGTTTCGCTGTTTCTACCGAAGTGAGACTTTTTCTATTAAAACCCTATCTCTATAGAGCAAAAATGTTAAAGGTAGCAATAGTTTTATATTAGGCAGTACTTTACTTTTTTAATAGCAGCAGTTAAATATTGAATATAGAAGCGAATTCGTGAATTCTATCGTTTTAAAGTCGTAAGAAATTTCATCGAATTGAGTAGCGCCGGTCACTGGTGACCCCCGTATTATTCAACGTGTTAATTAGGGTACTAGTACCTGTTTATGTTACCTGCTGATATTTTTTATAATTGAAAACGTTCTAAAATCCTGACTAAATAAGTACGGCACGTTTATTGAAGATACTGATGTAAAATATCAAAAAGTTCTCAATTAGCAATATTGCAGATTTTAGCACATTACTGTCCGAGGTATCTTTCAAACGTCCGATTCAGTTTACATTAACTGATTAAAATCCATTTCTACTGAGCGATATTAATAAATGTATTTCATGACATTCTAGATAAATATACAAAATTAAAAATGAAATTGCAAAGACTATATACAGCAGGATGTTAAATATTATTAAAATTGGGATCTAGTAAAGTCATTTCGTGGCGAGGAAGATGGTAAATAATTCATAACTCCTTTCTCATTTTCAAGAAGCACTGTCTCAAGTTTTCCATCTGATCCTTGAAATTGTATATAGTCTAAATGAAATTTGATTTTATCAACCAAGAGCACAAAGATTCACATTCGCAGACCCACCCTTTTGCTCCAAAGGAATCCCTTCATTGATATGTCTTTTCGCATTTCTATAAAGAATAAGCATTCCATTCGCACCCGTGAATGGAATAATAAGCCGCGCAATAAGTAAACGACTACGACTCGAAACAAGAGATTACAATCGCCCATCGCATCGAAGGCGCTAAGTTAAACTTGAGATAAGAAAATTAACATTTCGTAATACAATATTAATACACTTTGCGCGAGAAGATCGGTAAAATTGCGATCCGTAAGAATTTGTCACGCCTCATTCCTCCTCCGCGAATAACTATCTTGCAAACACAAAGAAGTAATTATGCATTCATGAAATTCACGAAGGATGCGCATTTGTAAGCGAGACGTAAACACCATTGGACACGTAGCACACCCGTTGCTGCAATTCAATGAAACTCCTGTGGCGTATAAAAAGGATGAGCAATGTTAAACAGCCAGGAGGAATTTCGCGGAATCGAAAAGATAATCCTCGATTGCATATCGAAGGGTCGTTGAGAATCGATGGGTAGCCGGTTCTTCGGTAGCCATGAGAATGTGCCGCGATGTACGTTAACGTTTGATAAATTCATTTTCCATTTGTTCGAGAGGCAGATCGGTTGCTCTGCAAATGTTGATTCCGCCTCAATTTAATCTGATAAGGGTTGAATTTAATAGTCGAACCAGCGGCGTTATTACTCATCGCATTTAAATATACTGAATAAGTACGTTGGAAAAAGAGGGATCAGGAGGTGAAAAGACCATCGTTTAAATAATTTTTTGTTTATAAGATAGACGTGGAACATTTACTGTACAACTCCCCTATTAATTCGCAAAATCATTCGAAAAAATGTGCAAACAGTCATTTTGACTGCCGTGGTTGGTAGTTTTTAAAAAAAAAATTTAATTACAATTTATTGCTGCTTGTATACACAGTTAGAGTTGAAAAATTGAAATACAACCGTTGAAATATAATTAAACAAATAGTAATTTATAATGTGTATACATTAACAGCCTAACTTTCTGATAAAAAGGTGGTGTTGGATCCTAAAATAAATGGTTATCTCACAATATTCAAAAATGTCTCCGTCCGCAGAGGGTTAGTGAAACCAATTGAAAGAATCAAATTTTATTTACAAGTGAACATATCGAAGCTGTATACGCCGATTTTTATGAAACTTCCATGAGATGTAGTTTTGGAAAAAATGTTTGCCACGTATTTTTTTTATCGTCGTTCATACCGAAGGCTTGAAAATGCCCTTCAAAGTTAAGGGTTGGAAATTCATTTTTCCGAAAATCTAGGTAACTAAAGGACATATCATTTGTTTTTAAACTGTGCTTTTTTAACTGTAACTTACAAGAAATTTCGATGAACGCTATGGGGCTAGTCACCAGTGACCCCCACAGAATGCAATGTGTTCACCCCTTACCGCATGGTGAGTCACATGTGGCATAATTAATATTTTCTTTTATAAAACTCAAATTAAACAACAACTTAAATTTCTTACATGAATGGTCATATCTGACACTCATTCACATTTATCGATGACATAGAATATGTAACATTGTTTTCTGAAACAAACAGAGACTTGTGTAATGGCTATCGGCGACTCGGCTGATTGAGGCGTTATTATTCTGAGAAGCACGTTTCCCTTGTAATTTGTGCAGTTTTTATACATTAAAAATGCATATAAAAAGTGCTTAGTATAGTAAATGTACCTAAGTATTTCATCAATTGCCCTTTGCATTTAGCAAAAAAGATGTATGTGCCATATGTGGGACACATCCTAATTATTATTTCTTCCAAAAAGGAATTAGAAAATATATTTTTTAACGTTATTTAAATTACCTTTATTACCTAGTTTATTGAATAAATTTTTTTTATTTATGAAGAAGAAATCATGCAGCAAGGGGTTAATAAGCTTGCGATAAATAATACGTTAAAATTTACCAATATTCTATCCTCTAACCGATTCTTCAAAACCAAAATAAAGTTCGAACTACAGAGGGTTAAGAACCACCCGCCCCAAGTTCACCGGGCCCACGAAACGTGTTAAAAACCACCCACGCTATCTGCATCGATCGCGCATTAATAAGAGCGTCCGTTGAATGCCCATGCGACTCGTGGGGTCGCAAAATCGATCTCTATCGGCATTGTGATCTCGACCTCTTTCTTTCCGCCCGGTTCTTTCTTCTGGCATGAACACACACAGAGGCAGGTTCGCAGAGGTGCATCTTTCGAACGGCGAGGATCCCGGAGGATCGAGGTCTCGAGTGCCGGTGGTATGCGTGTAACGAGCTGCAGACTGCGGCCGTGCCGCAAGAGTTTCTCTCTGGTCCCACGATTCTCGGAGCGAGACACGGGCAAAAAGACGAGGAATGCCTCGATACCTCGATAAACGCATTAAATCGCATGGGGAACCATCTCTCTGACCGGCCGTTCGAAACCCACCCCTCTCTCTTTTCCTTTTCAATAGGGATTTCCGTTAAAGGCTGGCGCTGCGGTTTCTCTCGCTGCTTCGTGAATTTCGAGAGACCGTCGGCGCGCTACTGTTACCTTTTGAATTAACGATCTTGCCGGATGCTTTTGGCTGTTTGCTCTGCTGGCTTCTGTGCGAATTTAAATTGTTTACGGTGGAAACGTGAGGGGTTGGGTGTTGGTTAGGTTTCTGGGACTGGAAATGCATTAGAATCCGAGGAGTCTTGGTTAATGGGGGTAGTTCTTGGTTTGATGATCCTGATGAATGATTTTAGATGTTTGCTGGAGGTTTCTGTGCAAATTTAAATTGTTTACGGTGGAAACGTTAGGGGATGGGTGTTGGTTAGGTTTCTAGGACTGGAAATGCATTAGAATCCGAGGAGTCTTGGTGAATGGGGGTAGTTCTTGGTTCGATGATCTTGATGGATGATTTTAGATGTTTGCTGGAGGTTTGTGTGCAAATTTTAATAGTTGCTGGTTGGATTTTTAGGAATAGGAATGAGCCTGAATGTTGATTCACCCTTAACTGCCTGATTTTTTTTCCATATCTAAATTAATTTCTTTAGGTTCATATATAATCCCAGGAAATGAGAAAGAATAATAAAAAAAATCAGAGTCAACAGAATTTTCTTTACTTTCAATATTTTACATAGCTGCCAAAATGCAATTATGAATTTGTGTGTATTATTCTTGAGGTTGAGCAATTTAAGTGTGAAAAAATAAACATGTTGCAAATTTGCGGACATTGTATGCATTTAAGAATTAATGGGGGTAGCTTTTGGTTTGATAATTTTGGTGAGCGATTTCAGGTGTTTGTAGAATGTTTGTGCGGAGCCATGATTCGAAATTATGCATTTACGCAGAATGGTTCATGTATTTTATTTTTTATGGTGATGCAGGTGTGTGCTTGTATCGGTGGTCTTCGATTTAAAGGGCAATTCCTCATTTGATAATTTTGCTAGCTAATTTTAGGTGTTTACACAAAGTTTATACGGAGTGGAAATAATGCATTTACAAAGGGACATTTCTTTTTTTGTGTTTTTAAAAACGCACGTAAAACCTTAGGTGGTATGGTAATTTCTTATTTACATTATAGAGATAAAGAATTAACATAATTTAACCCCTTCCGCTACGACTTTGCTTTGAAAATTATCACTGATACAGTACTACTGGGTAATATTAGTCCCGACAAAATTTAAAAAATATGGTTCGCGTAGAAATTAATTCTACATCAAAAATATCTTATTTTTCAGTTAATTTCGCTCGGTATAAAACATAATTTCTCCCAGAATTTAAAAAGTTATATTTCCTGTAACATGTCTTGCTTGAGACGTATATACCCCATCAGTTACGAGAGGGTTAATGCAGCGAACGATTCTTAATTCCAAGTGTAATGTATGAATAACTAAAAAGCAAATTTTTTTAATAATTCCATTATTGTCAGATATTATTCCCATTTTAAACTTCTTTGCATATCTAGAGAAGTACAGAGAAGACCATGAACATCTCAAACGATGAAACTCGTGCAAACGAGGAAGAAAAATATGACGGTACTTAGATACACTTTGAAGTCCCATGGAACTCTATCTTCCATCGCTGGCCTCGAGCCAAAGATTCACGGTGCATTTCTGTTAACCCAGTCACGATTTTTCGATTTTTAAGCAAAAATTATGAACCTTCGATTATGCCGATATGAAAATGATTGCAGTATTGTGTATTATTATATCGTGCGATATTGCACTATATTAGTATTAATCGCAGATTTACAAGGAATGCATTCATCTTGAAGCTAGCTTCAACAAATTTTTTCAAAATTACACGTCCATCGCTGTAAAAATAATCTATTTCAAATTGCACCTAACCATTTTGGTGCGATTTATGCACATGCGTACTCTCTGAAATTTAAATTACTGTTATACCTTGATTTTTAAAAATTAAAATTCCTTTGTTCTTAACTTCAAATTAAATGAACTACCCTTATTCTTCAAATCGCTGTTGTAATAAGAAAAAAGTGGTCCACGTTTCTCCAGTAACCCAACACTATATAAAATCAGTATCGTCAAAAATACAATAATTGACAGTCCCACATTTGTAAAATATCAAATTTCAAACACTATATTCTTTAAATATCATCCCAACACTGCTATAGCTCAGTTCCACGGAAAAATACCAAATCTGTCCCAGTCAAAAATTCCAAAAAAAAAACGTATCGATGAACCCGTGAGAACGACCCACAAGTTCATTTCCAACGGCTTCTCATAAAATTAAAAAATAATCTGTGCACCACCGCGTTTCACCGAATTACATCTGACAATCTATATCTCACTATTATCTCACAAGACTCGCATGCATTGCAAATTCCGTCGATGTCAAGTACGAAATCCGTCTGTAACTGCTTTATCGTGAGGATTAAATTGTTGTAAGGTAACGATAAGTGAGGAACGAGTAATCACAGTATACAGGACGGGCTTTCCGTCTCGCGATGCTCGGAGCGAGGCGTTGCAAAAAGATGAGGAACACCATGATACGTACTCGGAGGCCCCGAGAGAGTGGCTTAAATTGCATGGCCAGCCCGGGATCGTTTCGAGCTCATCCCCTTTCTTGTTCGGCATGAATTTCCATTAAGAGAGGCCCAATTTACGATAAATTTCGTATATCGACGAGATAGCGCGAAATTGATGGCGTGCAATTTCGTGCAATATGCAGGGCGTCGTGGTGTTTATTCGTGTGAAGTAATATTGGACGAGTCTTTGGCGTTATTTGGAATAAATAATGTAAGAGGAATTATAGAAATGATGGGATCATACGTCAGAGTATGATATTATAAATGATGATGGAAATTTGTAAGTTGTTAATGTTAAATTTTTTTTTATGTCGGTTGTTTAATGAATATCGGCTATTACAAGTAATTGGTGGGATTAAAATGATTCAAATGGAAGTAAATTATTTTCGGAATGTTTAATATTTGATTTATTGTAATAACGAAATTGGAATTATGTAGTAAATGAGTGTAATGATGAAAATTACGCAATGATGTGTGTAATATGTAATGTGCTTGGATTAATTCGACAATTCATTAGTAAAGGTGCAAATTTACGATTGCTATAAAAATTATGAAATATTGAATTGCAAATCTTCAATTTTAGAGCCTAGTAGATTTCAGTGTGATTTGATTAATTTTTTCGACTGCAGGCTTTTTTTAAAATTTAAACGACTTTACTGCTTTATGCAAATAATCGTAGACTTACCAACTTCCCATCTCTTAAAATCGAAAACACCGAAATTTTATTTTCTAATATAACCACATTCAGTATTCAAAAACTAATTACAGACTGAAATTTCTTTCAAATTTACTTTTAATTTGCTTATTTTTTTATAAAATAAAAAAGCACTTTCAACCATCCTATTCAATCTTCCCTGTAACACTATCTCAAATCCCACTTCTAATTTTTATTTTTTAATTGAAAGGAAAAAAGTACTTCCAATTTAAAATTGCAAATTTTACAATTTCAAACGAAGCTTCTTTCTTATTTGATATATAAAGGAACAGTAAATCTGCAATTTTCCCACATCCTATCATTTATCGCAATCACACTCATTACGCACACAATCTTATTCAATCTTCTCCTCCACAACCCTATTTCAAATTGTTTTTTTTTAAATTTAAAACAAAAAAGTACTTTCTTATTTAATATAAAAAATATCAACTCTACAGTCTCCACACCTCCTGGCATTTATCACAATCACATTAATTTCCCTATAAAACAATCTTACTCAAACTTCCCGCCATTCCCATCTTAAATAAACATTACACCACAATTAAGTAGACATAATCACCGCAATATCAGCACTCATTTCGCTGTCACACAATCTTATTCAATCTTCTCCCCCACAACCCTATTTCAAATTGCTTTTTTTTAAATTTAAAACAAAAAAGTACTTTCTTATTTAATATAAAAAATATCAACTCTACAGTCTCCACACCTCCTGGCATTTATCACAATCACATTAGTTTCCCAATAAACCAATCTTGCGCAAATTTCCCCACAGTCCTATGTTAAACAAAAATTACACCACAATTAAGTAGACATAATAGTCGCATTATCGCAATCCCCATCGCCAAACCGTCAAATCTAGCGACCAGTCCCCACCATAAGCTTTTACCTGCGACCTCAAATACACTCACACTGAAAAATGCATACGATTCAACTATGCACCAGTCTGCCCAACCAGCGGAGGTCGTTAGACGAACGATCGGCATCGGAGACGTTGACAGTTCTTAAATGTACTTGCCGCAATCTTGACATCGAGTCGACAGATGCACCGATCTGTCTCCTCGGTGTAATCATGGCGAAGAAAAATATTACGGGGCCGAGCACCTGCCGGTGATAAATTGTAATTCCTCCCGGGCAACGGGAAACGGGCCGTGTAAAAGAGTATGGCATCATGCTTGAACGATTCTTGATCTGAAATGCTAACGTTATTGCTCCCATGTACTCCAAGTCGTCATAATTAATGTATATTCTTTTCGAATACTCGTTCCTCGTGATGGATGCTGAGCAGTCAAATTTGAGGATGGAGAATGATGTTAAAAAATTAGGGAACGGTATTGGATGCCGACACATTTGAAATATTTTGAGAAACGCGTGCGAAAGTGATTCAGATTTTTAATAGGACGTATTGCTTATTTTTGGTGCACTTATTGCGGTTTTTGTAACGGAGTGTGTAATGCATTTCTTAGTCGTAATGAAAGGGGCTGTACAAATTTTATCAGAAAATTAATTCATATTGTAACATTATTAACACTATAACTACCAAAGCAGTAAAAACGACTGGTTTCACATTTTTCAGAAAAATTCTCCACATTCATAGGGGAGTCAGGATATATATTCTACATCCCTCTTATAAAACATAAATTACAGAATTAATCATCTTTTCCACCTATTGATCCTCCCTTTTCTAAAGTATTTATTTGATATATGAGCCGTTTTCTTTGAAAGTGGTGTCAGTTCAGTTTCCGCAAAGACATGATATTTAGATCAAAAATTATACTACATAATTTCTCTACTTCACTTTTAACTGATACACTAAAAACGATCACATTATAAACTTAAATCAATTTAATATTTAAAAAAAAAAACATAAAATGAGCGTATTACATATACCAATATTTTTCAAACCATTCAAATACAAACCCCTAAATGTCTCCATATAATATAAAAGGGACTTACGCCACTTTCAAAGAAAACAGCTCATCTTTAAATAAAATAGATCTAACCCCGCTAGTTCTACTGTTAACTAAAAAATAGCGTTATAATTGAAATATATCAAGGTGCCTTTGAGACCTTCGGTAGAAATAGTCTTAAATTGTAAGGCAGGGGATAATTTCTTCGTTGAACACTAAGTTCTCGGAGAAATAAAACAATCCTCCGGTAGGCTGGAATAAGCAAATAAAAGCTGTCGTGGAAACCCTACATCTTCGCAGGTGCACGTAAAGTGTCCCCTTCTTTCTTAGTTGATAATCTGCACGGATATGCAGGTAGCAAGACCAACGGACCTTAGCCTTAGGATCCGTGGCCGTCAAGATACTTAAGGGTGCAGGTGCTCGTTCTTCCGTAACTCGTAGAAAAGGCAGAACGCAGTGGTACCGTTCATTTCGCATCGTACGTTGCTCGCAACGTACTTTTTTAAACATTGCACATATATGCATTAACCCCGTTGCTCTGCAATAAGGAGCGACCTTAGTTGCGCGGTAAATGGAATAGGAAATTTTCAAGTTTTCCCAAAAGTATCGAATGGACAATGCTAGCGATCCAATTATTTTTATGCTATTGATATTACCTTCGATTGTATCGTATATCAAGAATCACTGATATTTAATTTGGAATTATTGTGCACACAAAGGAAATCGTAGGACGAGGGTTTGAGATTTTTATTTGGAAATCCGAAGGACAGGTGGTGAAAGTCTAGCTTTGTAGACATGCTGGTTTTCGAATTTTATATTTCTACTTTTCGGAGTGGTTTGGTGAATAATTAAATGTGATATTTTTGTGATGGTGAGATTAAGAATGTGGAGGGTAATGATAATTAGCCAGTACGTTCTTGAATGTTTTGATTTTTGTACAGTTGGTGTTTTTATTAGCAAAGAACGAGTGTCGATATTAGTATTATGTGTACTCGATTTATTTATTGACAAGATATTTTTATTATTTTTTTCCGGTTGAACTTAGTCTTTGCTATTGTGTAAATTTTTCTATTGGTCTACTTCTTAGTTGTTAGTTTGATAAGTAATTATCTTACGGAATACAATTAAATAATGAAAGAAATGTTACTGTTGCGTTGTCGCTGATTTCAGTGCGTTAATTTAACAGTTGATTATCGTATTGCGGATAAAAAAAATTTGCTTAATTGTCAGACTGATGATAAATGTAAATTTATACATTTTCTGAGTGTCTTATCGACGTATTATCATCGAGTTTAATAAATTTATTAACTCACCAGTTTAACAAGTAGTTGATCTAAACAAAATGAAAGATAGGAATGTAGACTTAAATATATTATTATACATACTTTTTTAAAATACGACAAAGCAAGCTTCAAACTAAAGCTGTAAAAGATCGAAAACATTCAAAAATAGTTTAAGAGACAATGGCGCGTTCATTTCTCAAAATCATACAAAAGGAAACGACGAATTACAATAATCGTGGGGACTTTTGAAATTCATTCATGCGGAGGAAACGGAGATTTTGAAAAAGATTATAAGTATAACTTCTATAACGCCCGTAAGGAAACTATAAAAAATGGGGTGTTCATGGTGCCATGGCTTTTCAAAGAGGCTCTTGGGCCCCGTGACACCGGTGGTCGTATGGGGAGGAAATGAAAAACTCGAACCCTCGTTTGAGTTTCCTTCGGTCCCACGAATGAGAGGAAACGTTCTCGGTTGTTAGAAAATTTGACTAACCGGTTTCGTCTTCTGCAGTTTACTCAATATTTTAGGTAGACCGAAAGATTAAGTTTTAAAATCTAAAAAAAAATTAGAATATAGTTCTTGGATATTTATGAAAATTTAAAAATTCATATAAAGTTTGACTAATAGAAAAGACTGAAGTTTGATATTTTTCTATTTATGATCTTTCCAATAAAATTAACTTATTCTTCCTTCATTTAATACTTTTATTAACACTAAAACTACCAAACCAATCAAAATGACTGGTACACCATTTTTTCCAAAAATTCTTGAAGTTTATAGAAGAGTCAGAATAGATATTCTTCGTCCATCTCATAAAACATAAATTATCGAATCGGTTATCTTTTCCACCACTTAATTCGCCTTGTTTCAAAGCACTTATTTAACATATTTAAATATAACAGATTTAATACCGGTAGTTCTACTGTTAATAAGGTAATACATATGGCAGACGTTATTTCTTCTTGTGCAAAGTTTTCTAAATTTGAAAGTAATTATCGTTGCACAGAATAAGATAAAGTTATGCATCTTTAATCATTCAGAACGAAACAACAAAAAATACATTCCGCATATTTAATTAATCTGTAAAGGTTCCTATATTGATGCAAACCCTCATTTCGATGTTGAATAAACTTTCTGCTTTTTCAAAATTACTAAATTATCACAAGCTTAATGTAGAATTTTTCTTTGATAATACAGTTAATTTAGACCGTTAAATAAATCCACTGATAAACATCTAAAAGTGAATAAAACTACCGTGAAAATTTAAATTCAAGAGATTTTAGCTCAGCCATGGAAGAATGTGTTTCACACATTTGTCAGCCACGTGAGAATAGCATTCATAAATATTCGAAATACGACTTTGAAACTCTGCAATTCGAGATACCGAAAATCTAACGGGAGTGTTTAAACGGTACGTGCCTTATGGTGGCCCCTGAAGATGGGAAAACCCGAAAAACTATTTAGACAGCAGAAGAACGGCCGGAAAAGAGCAGCTTTGTAGAACTGCTGGTTTTCGAACTCTGCGTTTTAATTTTTCAGGATACTTTGGCCGATAATTAAATTAAAATTTACCTATATTTAACAATTTATTAAATGTGAAATTTCTTTTGCTGTCAAAATTGAAAGTCTGCGTAGCAATAATAATTGTTTTGCTGGTTTTTTGATAGCTTCTATTTCTATTCAGTAGAATTTTTTTATAGCAGAGGGATTTGATAAAAATATGAGCAGGATAAATAATTACGTAACATTAACTAATGATTATGTATAAATAAGCAAGTTTTGTCATTTTATTTAAATACCTCTTCAAGTCGGAGGATCTTAATTAGAAGATGAAAATTATTACTAGAACAATTCTGCATATAGCAAGTTTCTGGATAAATTAATTTAAATCTATTTGATAACAATTTTGTAAATTGAACCAAAAGGTAATGCTGTGTACTTATTCTCTATAAGTCTACATCAAATGAAATTGAATATTCCATTGGAGCAAGTATTTTCAAATTATAATTTCAGTCAATTAAAAGCAAGCCATAAATTAGCCACAGCTTAAAATGCAAAAAGTAATAAAATGTTTAATAAATTCAAATATTATTAAACCGATACATTTTAGCTTTTAGTTTCGATATCCTTAATATCAACTATCGTAGTCCTACTTAAATATATCGAAAAATGTAACAAAATTAGCAGCATTGCAAATAGTAAGTAACATATTTACATATTTATTTATTTACATTTTGCGATGTGTATCGTTTATTCAATGTCCCCAGTAAAAAGCGAGTATAAAATAAACTGCGTTGCCGCGTCTGATTCCGCGTGTCGAATTTCATTGTCCGTTGGTCCGTTACTCGTTTGTCCTCGCACAAATGAATTCTCTCGGTTGTTTCGTGTTTCCTTTGTTCACTGCACGAACTGTATTCATGTTTTTTGCCGGAGTTTTCGCCGAATTTCGTCCGTATTTTGTTAGAGCTCTTTGCGCTGCTGCGTTGAATAAATATTGCCGATTGGAAAAACAACTCGGCTGCGGTAAACGATTTTCTAACATCTTCTATTAACACATTGTTGACCGGTATCTTTACGTAGAAGTTAACTGATGTCACCGGCTTTTTTTTTCGTAATTGAGAATGAAAGTGAAAGAATCTAAATTTAAACGGCAGTGTAGATTATTTATACGTAACGAGTTTAAATGAAACTTTGTGAAATTCTGCTATATATTATAGTTTATACATATTATACATTTTAGTAATTTTGTTGGCGTGGTAAAATTGAAATAGTTAATACAAGTGCAAACACGAGTTATCTCGTGACCGGTCAACAACGTTTCTGCATGAAAACACAAGTTCACTCGCGAGGGGTCAACAATGTGTTTAAAAAAAATCAATTTTTTTGTTACTTTTTCTTTATTGAGAATAATTTATCACTGTGCAGAGTTTGTGTCGGTTTGGGTAAAATTAAATTCTGATTTTGGTCAAAAGAGACTACAGGAACGGGTGAAATTAATTTAACCCCGTCCCCTAGATTTCTTTTGTGAACGAACGCGCAATAACTCAGAATTAATTGTTGGAATAATAATTTATCACTGATTTCCGATATATCGTATAACTTGACGCAATATTAATAGCATAGAACTAATTTCAACATTTCCTGAAACTATTTATATTTTTTCCAATCCATATTTTATATTAGAAAAGATATAAATAGTTTTGATAGAAACACTTGATAACGACGTAAATTTTCGAGATAACAAATTCTCTTTTTTTTTGCGACGTTATTTTCTTTCAAGAATGGATAGAATGTGCTAATATTTTCACGCGTGGTAAAATGGCATGGATAATTAGAAGTCGGTTATTTCTTACGGTGTTTCACGTTCGAAATTTCCGGGTTCTGCTATTCGACACACGTTGATTCATATGCATATTCTGTTTACTAAACGTAGTCGAAATATAGTGTGAAAAATTTGTACGACGAAGGTAGATCTAAAATACTCGCCGTATATAATTGAATTAACGCTTCGACTATTTAACGATTTTCGAATATTTATCGCGAAAATTAATAAGATATAAGTCGAAACGTAAATATTGAACGTTATTGACTATCTAATACTGTCCTTGCACGACTTCATTGATCCGTGTGAAGAAATTGCTGTTAACATCGTTTGGGTACTATGGACGCATATATGCGGTGAGAGCAACAAATTCACCATAGCCTATCGGCGTATGTATCTGCTCGGAAAAGCAATTTCATCATGAGTGCATATGCAATCACAATCAGAGAAACAATTTATAGTTCTTCGACGCATATGTACGAAGTTTGAGTTGAAATATTGAACTATAATCGTTGGAATATGATCCTGCAAATAGTAATTCACAGAATTTACACATTTATCTTCTGACTTTCTCATGGAAAGGCGGCTCTCGTCCGCCAAATAAATTATTTTCTTATTTTTCAGCATGCAGAAAAGTCTCCGTACGCAAAGGGTTAATTAGCTTTCCAATTAATCAATTACCTTATAATTCTTCATTCATATTTATTTTCCAATAATTCTTTCGATTGTACCTAGAATTCTCGAACATTTTACAGAATTTTATTTATCGGTCGTACGTACATCCGTCGTGTACATTCCTATGAATTTATTCTGTTTCGGTTTCATTCATTCTCTTTTCCGGCTGTAGCTAAAGAGTTCAAGATCTAAGGTTGAGGATAACACGATTGCAATCTACTTAAACAACTCTGTCCTTTTCCGAGAGTACATTCACTTGGAAGTCTCAGCGCGTAGGTCTTACATCGCGATAAAGTAGGGCCGTAAGTAGTTCATGGTCGCAGTACACGTACGCATAATGTATTCAGGGAAATAGAATAAAGAAACAAGCAGAGGGACTAAATAGAGTATAATAGAATTTTAGTCCGCGCGTAGTTCGCGCTAAAACTACTTTTCTTATTTTAAAAATTACTTTTAATTATTTTTTTTATTGAAGTTCCACTCTCTTGTATATTATAAATAGATATCTAAATTAAAATTTCGGAAACCTTTGTCAACGATACACTATATTATACATGCCATACATTTGAATATCCTTTAATCGTTGTTTTGCTTCAAATTACTATTTTTTTTATTATAAGTTCTTGATTCAAGCTGTAGTACCTGAATTGGTAATTAAATATCAAAGTGAAAAGTCCGCAAGTTTTTGTTAACTGTACTACATTGTAAATTGAATACAACTGAATTTATCTCAATTTTTATTTCATTAATAATTGCGATGTTTTTATACATCTTTTGTCTTACGATCTAAGTTGCGTTAACTATAATTAGATTTAAATATCTTACGGGTAGAAGCCAAAAGTCTCTTATACTACGTGCGCTTCGGCTACACTGAAAATTCTCACCCTTCAAATCGCCAAAAATGAACAGTATCATAAATCAAATAAACTCAATATCTAAATTACAATCCTTAAATAATTTCGTCGCGCCGAAACTCCAGACAAGAGCTACTCAAAGAGTATTTTATCAAAACCCAGGAGAATGAAATATCTGAAAAACGAAGCGATCGAAGGTCAGAAACATCGAACGTTTTTCTCATTGAGGCCGTTAATGGGTAAAAGCATGCATCACTCTGACATTTTCATTATCCTAACTGCGGCTATCGTTCATCAATTATGCAATCGAGGCGATCGTCAGTGAGAAAAAGCGCCTCTTGAAGCGGGAGACGCTCTGCCACGGCCCAAGGGTCGACTACTTCCGGCGGAGATACGAATTGAGTCCGTACTTTAATCTACGAGGATTTTATCTCGCATAGTAACAACACGGAGATCGCGCACGGCAACGCTTAAACCCTTTAACCCTACCGTGAATAGATAGCGACAACTGCACCGTAAGGATAACTACGCGTGAAACGCCACGCACGAATTTATTGCACTCTTTGTAAACATCCTGCCGTGCGAGAGACCACTCTCTTATCGTTTGCACAACTAACGTTTCTGCGATGTCAGGTTAACCCTGCTGTGCAGTGCGACTGTTGAGAAGAGGAGTTCCTTGGATATTTAAGATCAATATTTCTCATACGTGGAAATTTTGTATTTAACACTAGAACTACCAAACCGGTCAAAGTGACTGGTATACCATTTTTTCCAAAGATTCTCCAAGTTTATAGGAGAGTCATAGAATAGATATTCTACGTCTTTCTCATAAAACATAAATTGCCGAATCAATCATCGTTTCCACCTCTGAATTCCCCTATTTTCAAAGTACTTATTTAATATATTTAAATATAACAGATTTAACGCCGGTAGTTCTAGTGTTAAATTGAAACATGTTGAAATGATAGTGATTTAAATGTAATTCATTTACATTGAGAATTATTTGATCTGGGAGGTAAATGTGGGAGAGGTTTGATGGGAGGATTCTTGTGGGAGGTTTTGAATCGAGGGATTTTCTTGTGGCGAGGAATATTGAAGGGTGGTGGGTTGGGTTAATTGGAAAAATTGAGTTGCGGAATTTTTTGGATATTTGGGCATTTTGCGAAAAGATGGTATTTTGGGCTTATTGAGAAAATTCATTTGTGGAATGTCTGTATGGTAAATAATATTAGTCCTGTATCTTCTACATTAAGAAATGCTTAATTGGAATATTATTATTTCGTGAGGAATGTTAAAGTAGCTTTTCTTGTGACGGTTTATTACATTTTGGAATAGTTAGGTATGTAAACTACTAATTGTCATCGTTTCTCTTTTCTCGGAAATGGTAACTTAGAAAATTGCCCGCGGGCGAAAAATATTAAATTTGATAGAAATTAGACTTCTTTACTAGAGAACAGTACTTTTGGCATTTATACTTTGCAAAGTAGTACCGAATTGAAATTCTTCTTGCACCAAGAAAGACTATAATTTAACATTTTTTATTTCCACAAGATAATATACTCATGTATCGTCAATTACAAATCTAATTGTATGTCTAATAAATAAACAGAAATCACTGCGATCTCAGTTTAGAACTGAATTGCACTGAATTTTGTCATAACGAAGAGAAAAATATTTGCATTGAAAAAATTTTATATATCGCAGCACAGAAATTTTCTAACTAAAAGAAAAAAATATTCGAAAGTACACAAAACTATTTTTTAAAGTTCCACCCAAAATTATTAAATATATGTATAATTTTACCATAACAAAATAATGTTATATTGTTCGCTTCCTGTTGTTTTTGTCATTAAACTTGCCATTCTAATAACAAATATACTTGAAAATGTTTATTTTAATTCTATTAGAAATGTTAAAAGAAATTTATTTAAATAAAATATAAATATTTAAGCAGGGAGCCGCTGAGTATAAAAGCGTCTGTGTTTCAAGAATTATTTAAAGCAGAATTCTTGGAAGAATAGAAAAGATATTCTAATGCATATAACGTCCTGTTAGCTTTCCTGGAGGTTCTCTTTCGTACGCTTCCGTTGTCTGTTCTTGACGTGGCAAGCAGAGAATTCAAGAGAGCTTGGGGGGAAGCTGATAGAAAGAGAGAAAGATAATTTAGGACCGACACTGAACCAGATATTCATCATAACGGTCTGCTTCAATATTGAGTCGCTTTGCTTGGATATATTTCAACGGTAAAATTTATATCGAAACTTGCAATACGTTTAAAATTGAGCAAAATAAAATATAGATCTATATAAAATAAATATTAATATTTAAAGTCGCATATTTATTTTTATTACAGTTTATACTTTTAACAAAATTATTATTGGAATAATCCGAGATAGAGTGTTATTATTCGTTTATAAGATTTGGTTTTATTTTTTAATTTCAACATCTTTCAAAAATGTTAAACCAACTGATTTTCTTGACTGTAAATTATAGAATTTTCGCGATGTAATAGCTTCTAATTGAAATAAAAATTGCATTTACTTCTTCGTTATGATAAACTAAAATCTTCAAAATTGTTAAAAAAAATAATTATACAACGTAGCACAAGTTGTCAGTTAAAATTCTTTCTTCATTTATCATGTCTTTTTACAAGCAAGTTTCCAAATTTACTCGATCGTGTCTCAAACACGACAGATTCCTTTATCGTTACACTTTCTGCACATATCAAGAAATCTGATTTCCCCGAGTATTAGTGTTTATTAGTTATTAATAAATTACAAAGAAATTTTGCAGCATTCTTTCTCATACTTTTCAATTTTTTCTCACAAATTTTCCACCGAATTTTCACCATCCCTCGAAAGAAATATTCCATCTGTGGAGACGTAGCAACGCATGGAGAAGAATCAGCTTTCCCCGCATTCTCCCTCTCTGCAGTCCTCTCCCATTGATTATTCTTGACACAGCTCAAGAGAAGCCAAGAGAGAAGAAGGAAAAGCTAATAAGAGAGCGCCAAGAAAGAAAGAGAAAAATGGCCGGGCTCTCAGGACCAGCGGGGGAAAAAGGGCGGGCCGGGGAAAAGATAGGGACGAAGGAATGCACGACAGCTGCCCCTATCCCCATGGATTTGCTTTTGAAACCCCGGCTATGGTGCCTAACGAAAGATAGTAACCCAATATGCCGTTTGATCGGTGGAGAAAGCGAGACAGAACGCAACAGCTGGCGCTATTCGAATATATTATTTTATGGATAATTATACCGATCTCTAAGGATACATTTTTTATAACTTTGCTTTTTTTTGTATCAATTATTTGAAGGTATTTTTTCCCGATTTAACCCTGCAGCTGTGAATGATTTTTATTTTTCTGTTAGCGAAACTTTAGCACCTTTTGATTTTATTCTTTAGGTGGTGTTGTTTGAGGATATGGTTCTGGTGGAACTTAAATGTGTGCAAGTGTAACATTTGTTTATTTATAATAATTTTTTGTGATTGCTCATTGTTTGAAAGAAAGGTAGACGTAATGAAAGAAGGGGTAGGGAACTCGAAAAAATTATTATACAGGATGAATATTCTGTGTAATTGTTAAAATACAAACGGCATGGGTTTTTATCAGAAGTTAATAACAATTGGTACAGTCTTTGAAGATTTTTCTAGTCGGGGGTTAACTGTCGAATTATTATTTAATATCCAAAAATATAGATTATTAAACTTTTCATATTTTGTTGTTTCTTCGATTATATTCGTTCAAAATTGTTGGGATTCCACCATTTAAATATGATATTTCTGATAAGACAAAATTCTAATTCACATTGCATGTGACATTAATGTGTTGTCATTAAACAATTCTAATGGCCTTCCACTCCATTGTTCCGAAAAAAATTTCAGAATTTGGCATAACAATTGTTTCATATTTTATGCTTTACGCAAATGCTGTTCATTTTAAGTGCTCAGAGAAGTTGAGAGTCACTGTTTCCATAACCCAACCGCAATTAATATCCTTAAACCGATATTGATCTTCGGTAGAAACTTGTTATTTATCAGGATGCTTAAAAATTAAATAATTTCAGTACTTTTCAAAGTAGAACGACTGTTTGTTGTTATTCCAAACGCTGTTGAAGTCTGTGAAACAGCACTGGCCAAAACAGACGCCAGAGTAGCAGGGAAAGACAGAAGGAAAGAGAACGGTAGAGGGAGAAACCTCCCCTGCTTAGAATGATAAACCTTGCTCCGGTGAAGCGGCAGCTGTGCCCAGAGAGAGTTTTTGTTCATGCTCTCTTTCTCTGTCTCCCTCTCTTTATTTCTTTTTTCTTTTGTATAACCGACGCCCCCTTCTGACATGCCCGTTCTTATCTGCAAAACGGGCGATCAGTTTTTGATCCGATTGAGCCGACGGTAGTCGATAGAAAAGAGCGGGAAAACGGGGTCGTCCGTTTGAACTGGTGGAATAAATATGTAGTGTTGATTTATCTTGTTCCTTTTTTGTTTAATGACCGACAAGACATATATGATGTGTTGCTGTCTCAATTTTATGAAATGATTGTTATAATTGTTAATTTGTAAAAAGTTCTCATGGTTTTGAAATGGCCACTGGCTGATTCTCGATATTTTTGTGCATAAAATGTGAAGGATTAATGCTACTAAATAATGGGAGGGTATAAAACCTATATAAGATAATTGCAATAATAATGTTGCTGTACCGGAATATCAGTTTGAAGGGAAGGAAAATTTGTTAATTTCTGTTAATTTGTCTATACAGAGTCTTATAAAATTAAATCA
The DNA here is from genome assembly GCA_963989415.1 of Cerceris ruficornis. Classification (NCBI taxonomy): domain Eukaryota; kingdom Metazoa; phylum Arthropoda; class Insecta; order Hymenoptera; family Crabronidae; genus Cerceris; species Cerceris ruficornis. The sequence goes on from OZ022527.1 coordinate 6,178,955, forward strand.
GCAACAGCCATTTTACTTAGTACATTTTTAATTGCAAATCACACACTTTTCAATTTTATTTCAAATTAATTACGCGACATCACTTCAACCAACCACGCTCTGCTACCAATTTGTGAAGGAACAATTCTATAATTATAATATCAAACGGGCCTTGCAAAATTAAAACATTAACAGCCATGATGTAAACAACAGTCTTCATATCTTCTAATCAACTCTCTCGTTAAATTACATAAACATTAATCATGTTGATAACAACATAAATAACAAAATCACGCACAGGTAGTAAAAATTTTCGAAATTCTATCTAATATTACAGTAATAATTGTGAACGATTCTAGAAATTTGATTTATCAATTTATGCAATTATTAATACGCAGAATAACATATTGGTAATGATATTACTTAATCATGAAAATACAGAGGAAAAAACGCCAAATATATAAAGCATTGTCGAAAAAATAGTCCTCCATTCGTTTGCGTTTTCGTGTCACAAAGATAGTCGGGACAATAAAGGTGCTACAAACTCCCCTCTCTGATCAGTCGCGCGTTTCCCGGCACGCTTTTCATCGCCGGCACGTAGCCGAAGAATACCGAGCGTGTCAATCGCTTTTGTCATGCTTTAATGGAACTCATTTAACCATGCTAGTTTCAATAGCAGTTACCATATGGTCTACGCGAGATTCTCAAATAAAGCGGGAAAAAAATTGATTCAAGTAATTCGACATTATTGGGATCTAATTCCTGTATTGTTAGCATATCGGATTAAGTTTCTAATTAAACCGTATTATCCATATTATGTAAGACCACCCTTCACATTATATAGCAGGATGGCCAACTTTTGTATACGTATGATCGAATTTTTTTTCTAAGAAATGTATTTGCGATCTGCTTTTCAAATACTGACATTCAGCGCATTCAAACTTGTCTTGTGTACTAATAACTGATAATATGGGAATGATATCGTATTGGAATAGTCTTTCTGACCAGCCGATAGCAATTAACTTTTTGGCCACCCTTGTTATATAGCACAGTCACAGTTACGATATAACGCCGTCGTAAAATCGATTAGGTATCGAAGTACGTGTCTACTAACGAAAACAAATGAATAAACAAAACGTAGCATTTTGGGAGTCAATACTTTTATAGGAACCGTGCAACAAAATCTGCTATTCACTGTCAAATTTGTTTTAACATTCAAACACCCAACTTTGTATTTATGTAAATTGTAACACGATACGCTTACTAAGTAACTACCTTTATCAAATGAATAGGTCGTAAATTTTCTTCTATTGGCTGCTGTAAACAAGCATTTCTTAAAAAACGATCCATTTGTTAATTATTGCCGGATGGTTAGTCACATCTGCAAAATGAATAGCCGAACTTTTCAGGGTTAAATTGAGATTCATAAAGCTACAAAGATGTTTTGCAATGCTTTGATCCATTGTTGTGTTCCTGGCCGGTTCACAGTTCAGTTTGCGACCTGTCCATGTTGTAGCTGCAACTATGCCTTCAGTATTGCATCATTCTTTGAAACGGAGAACTATAAGCACATTTGGCGCAGAGTATTCTGCAGTTTGTGCTTTAGTCATGTTTCGTAAGCTATGCTACAGCGGGAGAATATAGTCACCCTTAACCCCTTGCCGTACAATAACGAGTGTCACCCGTGACGTGATAAATGGAATAGGAAATTTTCAAGTGTTTCAAAAACTATTAAGTTAAAAGCATCAGTGGGTCCACGACACGATAAAATTATTTCTATGCTATTAATATTGCGCTAAGTTATACGTTATATCAGAAATCATGGGTAGATTGTTATTTCAGCAATTAATTCTAAATTATTGCGCATTCAGTCACAAAAGAAATGGTACGGGAAGGGGTTAACAGATAGAGCTTTACGGCGAGTGACTATAGCTATTGTAGTATCCGGTTTCAGTGGCAGGCGACTCCAACCACCCTTAGCAACTAACTAACAGTGCCATCTACATATTACTAACACGGTATTCAGCGTGTTAACAAGCGCCGCACTCTGCATAATCGAGTATCCTCTGTTAACGATGTTGGAATAGATTTCTATCTACATCTATATTATAGATGTTTCTACAGCTTGGAAATTTTATGGTTTCTGAGAACGTAACAGTGTTATCCATAAATGATTAACATTAACTGGACCGGTACTTTATACATACATACTTTTATTGTAGCAGATCATTTGACCGGTTATGACGTAACGATAATGTTTCTCGGAAAGAAATGCTGGAGATTGTCAATTTAATAAAAGAAACAACTCATGAAACAGCTTGTGATTCCTAATGCAAACAATGATATTTTTTCATCCTATTGAACCGATCAGTTGACCATGCATGGTACGGTTAGTGTTAATTCTGAGTCCTAACAATACTAAAATAGATTTTTATTTATACCATGTAATACGTATTACTGTAGCTAACAAGCTTAATTATCCTGTTTTTCTCATCTATGTTGATCCGATAAATTCAGATTAGGTCATGGTAACACGTTTAACACGTTAAGCGACACTCCGGACAGTTGCGACCGGAAGTTGATTCTTCGTTTATGTTGACGCCGAGCAATGAAATCCAACGGTTGCTTTTTACCTAAGCTACGCTACCGCGCATGGCCGATCCGTAATTAGTGTTTTTTTGTGGGAAATATAACATTTTATCAGAAATGAATGGAGTTCATTGAAACAATTAAAAAGAAGGATACCTTTGCTAATAAGGGATCTAAACGCAAAGCGTGGTACCAGTCCCGAGGGACCGGCGTAGCGCGTAACATGTTAATTAACATTTTTATATCCTTTATAATACATCCTATCGATCTATGTAAAAAAAATCGTGCTGTTCCATCATCAGCCGAATAGTGTTCCTTGCAAGAGCCAGAACTATGGTGACTAATATAGCACACGCCGCGTGAACAGAACTTTCCCGCGCTTCGTTTCGCTCGATAGCACGCACAACACGCGCGTGCGCATACATATAACTATATCTGCGCGCTAAATGACGGAAATACCGGCCGGATGACGAATCACAATTTAGAACATAGCAGGCGACACATTATTAATTGGGCCCTGGCGAGAAGCACCGGGTGCGTTGGACTATAATTTATGTTTATCTCTTATCGTCCCATCGGAAGGGCGTTACTCATGTTCTGTGCTGCTGTGCGGTTTCCTGTCTGTATTGCAATCCTAGTTATGCAATATTTTCGATTATTATCCTTCATTCGCCCCTTGAAGAAAATCACACTAAAGTGTTTAGGGTATTTTCTGACTCATAGTCTATTTTTTATTGGGAAAAAGTTGCTTTTTATATGTTAATTGCATCCATGTTACGAATATTATAGTTTGCTTATTTAATTGTTATTCATTGTATTCTGATTAAGGCGTAACATATATCTGTGGTAAAATCTTATATAATGCAAAATCAGTTAAATTACACTTTTTCTTTATAATAATTTCATTGGGAATAATCTGTATACACTGTGTAAAATTCGCCTCGATTTGCGACAAAAAGACCCCAGGCACGAATGAAGGTTAACACTAGAACTACCGGCGTTAAATCTATCATATTTAAAAATATTAAATAAGTGTCTTGAAAAAAGAGGAATTAAGTGGTAGAAAAGATGATCGATTCAGTAATTTAAGTTTTATAAGATGGACGTAGAATATCTATTTTAGAACTCTCCTATAATCTTGGAGAATTTTTGGAAAAAATTCTGTACCACTCATATTGACGGGTTTGGTAGTTCTAGTGTTAATATGCCCAAGAAAATGCCGTAGTTGATTTTTTATCTATATTATTATACGAAGAAGTGCTATAAATATTTTCTTCCGAATTTATTTCTGTACTGTACTAATTACTTATTAATATGCCAAGAGGAATACGAATAGTTAAAAGATCGGTTCCAAGAGTAATAAGTTTATTTGCAAATATAATATAACGGACAACATTTCTGCAGAAACAGAGTGCCATAGATATCAAATCAAAAATTGCATCGTTGTTCGTCGGTCAATTGTTGTTCCGTGTCGCACGAAATCCCGCCTTTTCGTTCGAAGAACGCGAAAGGTCGTTGGGAGTGTTTCTATCCGCTCTCTGGCAGGTAAAATTAGCGGGAGCATGATATCAGCATCCGGATGGCTACACACGTGTCTGAATCGATTGGATACCGGTCGCTTTACTAGTTTGATCAATTTCGCTGGTCTTCCCTGACGTCACGGACCATATGACTGCTGAGTCACGTGATCCTGGGGCCCTTTTACGCTCTGGGCCAGTTAGAAACCTTGAGCTGTTTTTTTTTTTTCGTTAACCTCTGCTGCATCAAGTGTCAAGGAACTTTCTGAAAGATTTGCTGATTTATTTTAACGAAAATTACGCAAATTACACACTATATGTTGTGACAATTTAATGTCGAAAAACGTTTGAAAATTTTGTATTTTTATTTGAATTGTCTTTTTAATTGTATCACTTTATGAAGACATTTCTGGCAGATATAAATGATGGTAATTGTATCTCATATTTTAGGAATTTTAGAAAGCTTCTTTTATATGAAATTTTGAAGATTGATTCTTTAGGGGGAAGTCGATTTTGACGATTGTTTTTGCACTGATGAAATCGTAACGCAATGTTTATTTATAATTATAATTTTCAACGTTTTTACTGTTCATTCCCATTCACTTTTTTTAATCCATTTTTAATGCTATCCTTCGGATAGCGATTCTATCCTATTGTTTCGCTCAAATTAAAAATTACCTGAAAATTTCTTCGCTCCCATTTCATTTATGAGTTTGCACCTTTTTTATCTTTAATCAAAGATTCGATTTGGTATAGCGGCTATATCAAGAAACCATATAAATTACATTTGAACTGCGGAGTATTAATTACGAAATAAGGTACAGACTTCCAGGACCTATACCCAATTTAATCAAAGGATAGCGCCGTTTAAGAAACGTATGTAAATTCGTGTATACCTGAAGTGTCCGAGGATGTCATAATGACGTAGGTAAACAGTGAATTTAAAGCAGCGGGATGCTAAAATATTGGGCCCTCATTTTTTGTTCAATCCCTCGACGAAAGTGTAAGGCGAATGTCTACAGAGTTAGCCGTGAATTTAATCCTTGTGCAAAGCAAGGATTAGTAATTAGTATGTTCTAAATTCACGTTTTAATTTCGTTGATATTAGCCCCTTGGCCTATGATTTTTATTTTGACTGCGCGTGCAGTAGTACAGAATTAATTCTTGAAATAAAAATTTCACTTTGATTTCTGATATTCCATGTAATTGAATGCAATGTTAATCGTATAGAAATAATTTGATCGTCTCGTGACCTACTAATATTTTCAATATAATAATTTTGGAAAATTTTCTACTTCATTTATCGTGTCACACGTTATTGTTTGTTTTGTATTATTGTTTTTATGAGGTTAATAGGAGAAAATTGAAAGTATACTGAAAACAAGGAAAACTTTCTGGGTAATGAGTACACTGATCGAGAAACAATAAAAGACTTGTAGCTGTAACAATTGGAATTTTACTCTCTGCGAATTTTTCCTATTTGTTTTTAATTATGAATTCTTCAAGTTGTGTGAGTATTGAATTTTTAAGTAATAACATTATAGGATTTTGGTTAAAATAACTTGTAGTTTTTGTCATTTCTCATTCTAAACTTGATTTAGAAAATTGGTAATGTAGATATTTTTCATCTGCTGATATTATACTTTTTGGATGACATTGATGTTACTATTGAAAATCGAACAGATAGCGAGATAATTATGAATTAGCTTAATAGTAAACCTTATGCATAATCGAATAGAATCGTTCATCAATGACATTATTCTTAATGGAATAATTTTGAAATAAATAGTTGTCAGTAAGTAGCGATAGATATCAGTTTTATTTATAGCACAGTTGCAGTGATATAATTGCGGAAACTACGTGCAATACAAACATGAAAGTACCAATGTATGGATATCGCTCGAAACGGTGATAATCTCCATAAACAGAGCGCGTTTCATTCATGGAATGTTTCATCCTTGGGTATCTCGTCAACCGCATTGTTTTCCCGGCAAACACGAACCTAGTATCTCCTTCTGTATCTCCCCTGGAAGCTGTTATCGCCGATGAAATAGATAAATTTTAAATTCAAATTTTGTCATTTCCATATTTTCGTGAACGAATTTATACGTCGTCGACTGCTACACTGCAATCGAGAATGTCGATGAAAATATCAGGATCCATGAGTTATGGGACTCTATTCTTGATAGGTTTGATGAGCTCGATAACATAATAGGAAATGTCTCTGGAAGTAATATGTCACACAGTGATTATCAGTGCCTTGTCAAGATCGAATTTGAATTGTATTTTAATTAAAAATTATTTCAATACTTTTACACGCCGTTCGTAATTATTAATTTTAAGTGCACGATAATAAGCCGTCTAAATTATATAAACTAAATATAGTAAAGAAACAGAAATTTAGTTTTAATTGAAGACAATACGTTACATAAAAATTCAACTTCAATTGAGTACATTTCGATTAACAGATATTCTTTTTCAAAAAATATCACCCATATAAATTGATTCTCTCTGTTGCAAAAATATTCTTCAACTTAGATATTTTTTCTAATCTAGCCTTTTCTCAAATTATTTCTTATTCCTCGCCACTTTGTCAATTAAAATTAGTGCATAATACCAAATCGTGTCAAAATTATTCGCAAGAAAGTGCAAGGGAAAAATTTGATTTCGATTTCAAATAAATCGCGCCACATTTGTAGATGCAAGAGCGCTGGTGAGCCACGTGGTCGCGCGGTAAAGGTGCGAAATGCGATATCTTTGCGTCGCGCTCCCTTTCGCCGTGCTTATTCGCTGTCAACGGATGTAGCGTAAAATTAAGCCAGATTACTGATCGATGCGCGAGAAGGTGGAATCAATGAAACAGGAGAAAAGAAAATTAAATTAAAACGAATAACCATAAAGAAATGCACGCTCTCGCTTACATTGCATTTATGGCGCAAGAAACTGGCCTAGTAACATACATACTTTCAGTTTCTATCTTTCAATGGAACCTTATTCGACCCTTAGTTTGGTGACTGTGAAAGTATGCAATAGTGCAAATAGAGTTTAGGATAACTAAAAAAAAAGACAAACAAATAGTAGATTTATACCATTACTTCGGGTTTATTAGAGAAGTTCCATTTTCCGGTTGATTTATACAATTCAAGTTAACTCCTCCACTGAGAAAAATATTGTTTTCCCTCCAAAGGATTTACTGTCCGCTTCAACACCGAAGTCGCTAATCCCATCTTCATTCATCACATCCCCCATATTTATGCATCTTCTACTCTTCGTCTTAGCATTCCACAAATAAATCTACCCGATATCCGTACAGTAAACTATAACCCACCAATTAACTTATCTTCTGCACCAGTTTATTTTGCATCCAATCCAAAACATTAAACAAGTACCCTAAACTATCTAAAAGCGCTCTACGCCAACCACGAAACCATCATCTCACAGCTCTTCCTCTTTCGAACATTTCAGTTTCATCAACAACGCTCATCTTGCCTATAGTTTTAAGTGCTTTCCGAGCAGAATTCTTTTTCTTCCTATTTCTACGTATGCACTCTTCGCCTCCCTCTAACATTTCTCTCAGCTTCCACATATCCCTTTGTGCTCCTCTGTCCCTCAACATCGTCTCCCTTTCCTCGCATCCACCCGACAGATTCAACCGAGTCTCTCTCTTGTGATCTTCTGTTCCGTCCATGCGTCCTCTCACGTATGGAGGCCCTCTCTCTCGACCGATTCGGCCCTCCTTTCCCTCCGTGTCTCTGTCGGGCCGCTCGCTCTTTCGCCGGCGTGCCTTCCGTCCTCTCCCGGCCTCGTGCGCAGACGAGGCCTCCGGCGGGCCTCGAGAGGGACAGAGAGGACGGTCCTTGTTGCTATGCAGCGACCAGCACGGCGTATCCGCGAGAGGGAGGAGGAGGACCGAGGGAACCGAAACAACCGACCAGGAGGGCGACCGCTATGATTATTATTCGCAGGCCGAATAAGCAGTGCGCGGGCCCTCCGGGTAAGCCGCGTGCCTCGCCTCTCACTCTGCTGTTCGACCGCTTTTTTCACCTCCCTCTTCACCTCTCTCGTTGCCGTCGCCCTCCGCTCGATTCTCTTGCTCTATTTTTCCCTATCGGTTTCTCGGTTAGGAGCATGAGAGCGTGGGTTTGTTGTGCTGTACGAAAAATTGCGTGAGACGATTTGCTTCCTGGAATGTGGATTTTGTAGAGTTTGTGATAAATTAACGGGCAGCTGTAAGGTACGAGGCACTTTCAATGGTTGCTTTGAATGTGGAATTTCGAAGCTGCGTGGTTTTATATAGCAGTCAAACTTTTATTTGTTTTTCTGAGTTTTGGATGATTGAAGGATTGTTGATGAAATTGTAATTTGAACTACTGTATTGGGATATATTCGGATTACGATGTTTTAGTACTTAACATTCATCCGAGCCTTAGAAGTCATCACTAAAGTCGGTAGACTCTTTTGTGGCTCGTAGTCTATTTTCTATTTAAAAAGCAAGAGTTTGTTACTTTTTCATTATAGCAACTTTATTGAGAATAATATGAAAAAAATTAAAATTAGGTAAGTTAGGTCTCCACTTGTGTCAAAAACGATCTCAGGAGGGATGAAGGTTAAGGTTGTTCGATTATTGAGTATTTCCGTACGTTTTTTTAAACGTTTCTTTATTTAACTCTATATACATACAAATTGTATTGAATAAATGCAATGTAAAATTATTTAAAAAAGGAGGTATCTTGAATTGTGCATTTGCATACAATTCTAATTTGCGACCTACATTCTATTTAAAAATATAAAATAAGATTCGAATATCGAAAAGTTGAGAAAATTGTCAGATAATGTAGCGATAAATAATAACTTTAATTACATTACTGTAAAAATAATTCTATTAATATAAAATTAGATAATTATCGAGATATGCTTTCATGAGCAGTAGCTGGGAAGAGTTAGATTCTTCGATCCAATTTATTAAAACGTCCTTCTCGGATAACTCTTCGGCGGTATTCAAGTTTTCTTTAGAATAGAATCATGACAGTTGACATTTCACTTACGAGTGATTCAGCTGTGAGTCTATTGACACTGAATTGAAAGGGTTAAGGCAGCCTCGTCCATTTTCGTGTGCCTACTTCCAATCAACCTCCATTAAAGTCACATACGTTTTCACAAACTCATTTAACGCCATGCATTGGCCAAAAATTCTGCAACAGTTGCAAAATAAATTTCAAATCGTATTCGCCGCTGACATCAAAATTGAAAATTCATTTGACGCAAACATTTAGCAAAAATAGCGCCTAACAATTGCAATGAATTTCAAAAATCAATTTCACACTAAATCGCCTCAAAACTGTTCCAAATCAAGTTACAAATTAGTATATAAAAGGTATTAACGTAACTTTGACATATCTGACATATAAAAAATATTTCCCACAGAAAAAAGCTAGAAGTAAATTAAAAAACACAAAAAGCAACGAAAAATTCACTAGATCTCACGATGGTCATGACGGTAAAGACCTAAACTTGCGATCAGTGGGTCTGAGTTCAAATCCTCCGTCGCCCCTGCGAAATTTTTCCAAAATCATTAATTACTTATTCATTAATTCGGAATGCGGCAAAAGCAGCAAAAATTCCCTTATTAATTAATAGATCAGACAATCACTAATACACAAAACAATTCTACGCAAAGTAACCGCACCGGTTGAAGCCGAAAACAACAATAGAAAAGAAAAATTAAAAATGACCCATGTTGTTGATGCAACAAAAACCCCGAAAAAACAGAGAACACTCTAAAAAAAATTCATAATCCATATGGAGAACCGAATTTCGCCCGGCAAAACCGCGACGTCCTTGATAGAAGCGCGTTGAGACGATAGTGTCACCCAGTATAGAAACGAGCGACGAATAAGTTGCGATCACGCCGATAGAGAGATGAGAGGAACAGGGGCCAGCTTTGAGTTAGCACAGGAACCAACCTCTAGACACCCAGGGGCCCTCGTGACGTAACGTTGTTTACTTTTAAGGCTTCCCTTGGCAACAGGTCGCCTTCCGCGGTTTCGAGACGAGAGAACGACCGCAGAAAGAACGACGAGATACCGAGAAAGAGATGGCGCGGAATGGAGAGGGAAGGAGAGAGGCGACACGCGTCTCTCGAGCGATTCGCCGGCTTTGAAAGTAGCGATGTAGCTGATAGGGGATTTACGGTTTGCGAATGTGAACCGATTCTGCTGTGCACTTTTTAACGCTAGGACTAACAACGATTAAGCCTTTCAAAACGATGGACGCATATATGCGGCCTGAGAACAAATTTGATTATTGTTTATCGTTGCATGTATACGCGGTTAGAGTTGAAAAATTGAGACATAACCGTTGAAATATGATTGCGCAAATAGTAATTTATAAGTTCTATGCATTAACACTCTGACTTTCTCATAAAAAGGTGGTTTTTGATCGCCAAGTAAATAATTAATTTTTGATATTCAAAGAAGTCTTCGCCTGTAAAGGTTTAATCTGATGTATCTAAAATTTTTACTTCAATTTAAATATTTGTACTTCAAAAAGATTCTAAATGTCTCAAAACGAAAAACATAATTGCAGATTCAGATATTATTTGAGAATATTTCGAGTAAATTTATTTTGAAAAATTTCTGTGGTAATAAAGTTTGAGGGAAAGAAACTATAGATCGGCAAACAATATTTTTGCAAGATTAATAATACTAATAACAGTATCCTCACCAAATCAGGAATTTTATTGAATCTTAAATAAATTTCACGGTTGATCTATACCATTTACGTTTATAATTGGAATCTGCACTTATCCGATGACGAAAGGATCTGGTAGAAATATTTCGTGAAAAGTGAAAGTTCATTATGCAAATCCTGCATAATGAAGAAAACAGATCCAAAACAGTGCATGCCTTCTTCCACAAAAATACTTTTCAACCTAGCACACAGTAACAATTAATTTTTTCAAATTATACAACACTCCCAAACATTCTGTCCTTGTAGAATATACTTAACACTACAACCAGCAGCGTTATGTCTGTTAGATTTAAATATACTTAATAAGTATTTTGGAAAAGAAGGAATCAACAGGTAAATAAGATGATCAATTAACCCTTTGCACTCCGTTGTCGCCGCAGCGGCGACATTGTAATAGAATTATCAGATAATACTCATATCAGATAAATCCGGTGGGTTTTTATATTTTTTTTTATATTGTAAAATATAATTTTAAAATATATACGTTTCTTTTTTAATGACAAAACAAGATTTTTAATTATCTACAGATGTGTACTTGCACCGTGTAAATAGTTCTGGAGTAGCTGATAGCACATAGTAAAAATTCCTCGGAGTGCAAAGGGTTAATAGATTTAGGTTTTATAAGATGGAAGCGCAATATTTACTGCACGGGTCCTTCATTAATTTGAGGAATTATTAGAAACAATTGATAACCGGTCATTTTAGCCGCTGTGGTAGTTTCAACATTAAAAATATTATCAAACTCTTCAAACATAAATTCCAAGACGTAAACCATCCATGCTTCAAACTTTAAAAGTTCTATCCCATCACTCAAAGCTTCTATGAAGTCTTAAAACATTTCCATAAACTATAAATCACCATCAGACTTCCCATCTCTAAATGATACACAACATTCTAAAACGTTCTCCAACCGCCACCGCTCTGATAGACTCGCATAAATAAACTCCCCGCGTACAAACGATACACCGTAGAAGCTCGCAAAATATTCGCAACACTCAGCATGTGAAATACGGATTACATCGTAACCGACATGCCGGTATCGGAAAAGGTGCATCTTGTTCCCGAGGAGCGATTAACGTGCCACAGGGCGCCCATGGGTCTGTAAGCTGATTTCTCACGGGCTCTCATGTTGTGCCTATTCGCGTCTCTCGGATTCCTAAGGCCTCTACGCCTTCGGACTCTCACGACCTAGACAACATAAGCCAACCGACTCGGTCTGCGGCACGATAGAATGTGCTTTGAACGTCCTTGACTTCTCCGCTTCGGTTAACCGATGTGCAGCGGATGCACCGTTGCAACGGTGTAGGTTGTTGTTGCTGTTCATTTTCCGCTACAGTTTTTGATTAATTCAGCCGTCCGAGAGATTTAAATCTATGCCACAGCAAAAAAGAACGTACGTGACTTTGACACGGTGGATTGTTTTCTTTCTGCGGTGCTTACGCGATGCCGTTGAAAGTAAATTGCTGGCATGGGGTATGACGTTTACGTTTGGTTTGCGTTGCATCAGTGGTTTTAATTGGATTAACGGTCAAGAGACTTTTTGATGTCGCTATTTGAAATTAGATTGATAGATGTTATAGCTGTAATACTGAAAATTGTTGCTTTTCAAATTTTTTCTAATTTTTCAGACTGGGAATTTAACCATTCGTCTGCGAAAGACAGATATATACGTTCTCGTAGAACCATTAATATATAGGATTTTATAACACTAGAACTACCGGCGTTAAATCTATTATATTTCAATATATTAAATAAGTACTTTGAGAAAAGAGGAATCAAGAGGTAGTAAAGATGATCAATTCGGTCATTTATGTGTTTTCAGTTGGACGTAGAATATTTCTCCTATGACTCTCCTACAAACTTTGAGAATTTTTGGAAAAAATTGTGTTCCAGTCATTTTGACTGGTTCGGTACTTCTAGTGATAAATATGTTTTGCATTTTATTCAAAGTGTTATACAATACCAGCAATTACTACTGTTGGTAAAGGAAATTAAACATTTTACAATAAGAAACACTTCGAAATTAATTTCTACTAGATAAAGGCAGAATTTAAAAATATCCAAACCAGTAGCCGTCAGAATCTTTTTCTTAATTCTTACCCCCCAAAACTTAACTTAATATTACACTGCTACATTGTAATTGATAGCGAGTTAAAGCCAATATATTCAATAAATAAGATATTACGAATGCAGATTTGTATATTGCAAATATGTACTGTCAAATTTCTTTTTCCCTGTAATCTAGCATGTCGTTAAAATCGTATAAAAGAAATTGCTAAAAAAACTCTCACTCCTTTAGAGCTTCTTCACAATCTGCACAAGTATTTATAAATATTAAAATGTAGTAAATAAATATTAAGATAAATATTAAGAAATAAATGTAATAAATATTAAGAGTATAAATACCGGAATTTAATATTATATATCTTGCGGTACTGCAGAAAAGTCACGCGACAGTAGTGTTAACACTAGAACTACCAAACCAGTCAAAATGACTGGTACACAATTTTTTCCAAAAATTCTCTAAGATTATATCTCATAAAACATAAATTACCGAATCAATTATCTTTTCCATCTCTGAATTCCCCTTTTTTCAAAGTACTTATTTAATATATTCAAATATAACAGATTTAACGCCGGTATTTCTAGTGTTAAAGGAACGACAGTCCGATTCGTTAACCGTCGGAATATTACGGACGCATATATACGTTCAAAGAAATAATCTCCTTGTGGCTTTTCGATACGTTTGTACGCAGCCAGAATTGAAATCTCTCTATAACCTCTGTGTTTACATTACAGTAAGTCATACACTTTGTAAAATTTCACGCTGACAACATTCGGTGAAAAAACATGCGCACAAGAAGTAGAAGAACTTTACCGTTCTCCCTGGGATAACGCAAACCGTGTCATTGCGAATTTCGAGCAGAAAATGAACCGTAATGTCTTACAAGCGCTCAACGCGATTAATGGACGTGAACGGACTGTTGGACACCGCGGAATCGTCTATCAAAGCAGTTAAATTATTCGCTTCACGAATGGGGACCCCGTAAAAGTGTTACGCACTTTACTGCCCGGCAATTATAAAGCGACGAGACATCGTCCTGGCATAATGGTCACGTATCACTATATGCTTGTGTCAACACGAATTGTTTCCTCTTGTTCTTGACGGAGAACTCGAGTGCCTGCTAATGAGAAATAAGGCGGGATGATTCTTTGTAGCAGTTCCGCGACTATCGTTAATAAGGTGTAACAATTTTTGCATCTGAAGAGCTGTGACTGATAAAGAGGCAAAGGCTCGGACGTTTAATGAGTGGGACCTATTACAAATTCCTTGTCACCTCTAGGAAATTGTGTAAATATTATTAATTAATATATCATAGCCTCGGTGGTGCAGTAATCACCTGGAATAGTAGGTCGTAAGCAAATTGCACTAAGAGTTCAAATCGAAAGAATATTAAAATAAAAACTCGCATTTCTGGCAAATCTTTCCTGAATTATTGATTAATAGATCATAGCCCTCGGTGAATCATAAAACAACTATGATAGTAGCTCCTAGGCGAAATGTTCATAGCTGTCGAAGTCGAAATATAAGACAACTTTATGCTTCTGTGATATTAATTAATATTTGTCAAGAAGTAATGTTATTTTAACAGTAGATCTATCAAGCCGAGGTGATTATTTGGAAGATTTTTTCGGCTGAAGATTTGTAAGGTTTAAGTGAGAATAAATATTAGTTAAATGTAAAAAAAGGTAAGAAGACTGCTGATAAAAAATGTCAAGTTATTATATTAGTTTTATTGTAGGACAAAATGTCGTAATAAGAAGAATTTTATCTCCTTTTTCGCCATTTTGGCATCAAAAACATTCGTTGGAAAGTTTACCCGTAAATCAAAATATTAGAACAATATAACAATTTTTTATCGTACTTTTTGACACTTTCATACGAAAGTTATTACCGTAAGAACAATACCACTGACGAAAACCGACTAGTAAAGACAATAGAATAAATACCGATAGTTTAATTTTTCAATGTTAACTGAAAATTGTTATATGATCGTTTCAATTTATCAGTTCTGATTTGAAGTCAATGAGTATATGTAACTTATACAATTAAATTATGTACGACTATACCAAAATTACTTAATATTATCGAATACATAAAAAATATTTGCGGTAGATAGTTTTGAAATGAAATAAAAGTACGAAGAAACAAGCCGTGAAAAGGCCGCTGTATCTAGAGCAGTGTGATAGCAAAACTGGAATGAGATAGCATCAGCGTCGTGGAAACGTGAGAAAACGGTAACAAAATGAGATACAGGGAATCTTCTTGGCTTTATCGATCAATGAACGTCCTTGCACGGCACGACGACGACCAAGGTCGAAGCTCCGGTTGATGGTCGCTAAGAAATTCTCAGACACGCTAGAAACTCGTTGATGATACCGGAATTTCGTTCTTCGATCGAGCGGATAATCGTGACGATCTTTTCCATTGCAATTCCATAATTGGAATTGCATTAATTCCACAAATGTACAGTATTTGACAAATAATTAATATAGCAGTTTAACGGTATCATATAGTGAGAATAATTTAAATTAAAAAATATAGAATAGTAAAAATAGTTTCTAAAGAAATTTTGAGACGTAGCATGGCAGAAGTGATGTCATTAAAATTTTTAATAATATAGTGAAGAAAATAGGAAATTGAAAATCAGAACAGGATCCTAAAACGTGTCTGTCTCCATCAACTTCAGTTTTGAGAAAATTAGTTTTGAAAAAAATGCAAATTTTTAACTATCAGAATTGTACTGTAACTATAACAGTTCGTAAATTTTTTTTTGGTATAGCATAATTCTTAATACCCTCCCGAATATAATGATGCGTATTACTTTAATGTTATAAAGATTTAAACATGCTTAAACAATACTCAAATCGAAAACGGCGGCCAAAATGCTCCAGTTTTTATGGACATCTTCCTATTTATCTTAAAAATTCAACGTCCAGGAGAAATTCTAATGGCAAGAGGCGATAGAGCAGATATTTTTCTTTTCGCCTGAGAAATTAAAATATTTCCGCAAGACACAAGGTACCGTCAGTGATTCTCGCCGTAGCCGTTTCATCCGCGCTAGTATTATAGTTTGCTTTACAAGTATACATTTATTTATTATGAATTATTTTATGACTTTACGAGTTATTATATGTAGCTTGCTTTACAAATACATTTTATGTTTATGAGTTACTTTTTGACAATAACGCTACATTAAACAAAGTATTGCATTTGTAACCTTTGGTTGTATAAATAAACAATATTGTTCAATTCAATTTACAAGTTTAAGTTTAATTTTACGAACAACGGGAGCACTTATTTCCACTTCACTGGCCGCGAAGTACGAAGCCGCCGCGAGTTGTCAAAATAGACTCGGCGACCGTAACCTACAGGTGTCCGTCTCGCGGGCCCACTAACAATAACAAGTCGTTTCGACGTTCGCCTCGCTATCAGTTTGCCCTCGACCACCGACAAGTAATCAGTGCTCCGTGATCGCGTTCAAACATTTTCACCTTTTAGTGCGTGTATAGAACTTTCGAAGACGATATTCAGAATCACCAAATACCTCTCCCTATATGGGCTACTTGGTAATTCATCTTTACCAGGGTATCAACCCTCAGTTACCGTTTGTTTGTCTACTCTCAGCCACCAACGCAAAGAATCAACAAGTTTCTGGGGTATATATAATTTTTACTAAGATTTTAGTAGTTTCGTTTTGGTTTTAATGAAATACGACCGCAAAGGGACAATGAAAAGTACTAGAAGAGAAACATAGTATTTCTTTTGGCACGAAAGCTTTAATGTGTAATTCTAATAGCATTTTTTGTGCTGAATTCGGATATGTAATCCGCTTGTTTCCATCACATAGGATTTTTTTGTGATAAGCACTTTTATATTTAATAAGTCGTATAATCTTGAATTTGAGAACGCAGTTGAACAATGTTGCTTATTTATATGATGATGTTTTACAAACATACTTCTCTGTTTAATGTAGCATTATTGTCGTGAAATAACTCATAAACAATAAATGTACTTGTAGAGCAAGCTACATATCATAATACAAGCGCGGGTGAAATGATTGCGTTGAGAATCACTGGCAGTGTCTTGCAGAGCTATTTTAATTACTCAGCCGAGAACAAAAGTTGTATTGCAAGTTTCGATTATGGCCTCCTCGAGAAAAATATCTACTCTATCGCCTCCTTCTATTAGAATTTCTCTTGGACGTCAAATTTTTAAGATAGATAGGGAAATATCCGCAAAAGTTGAGCCATTTTCGGCGCCGTTTTCTGTTTGAGCATTGTCTAAACATGTTTAAATGTTTATAACATTAAAGTAATACATATCGTTATATTTAGAAGGGTGTATAGAATCATTCTATACCAAGAAATTTTTAAGAACTCTTATGGTTAAAATCCAAAGAATTCTAAAAGTTGAAAATTTGAATTTTTTCCAAAACCGATTTCCTCAAAAATGGAGTCCGATGTCATCGCAAAATCCAAAAGAATCAGCAGAAATATTCTTTGAGCAACGAATCATGTTGACCAGAGTAATCTGTGAATATCTTTAATATTGTCAAAAATGGTGAAACGTTCGCTTTTAATTTCAAATCTACTTTCCAAAATATTTTGAACCTGTTAACTTTTTTGGACGCGTATATTCGACGCCTCTTAATTTTAGTTATGATAGATATTTAACTTACAGATACAAAATTTAGCTCTATGAAAATTATAACAATTTTCCAGAGAAATTAAAAAACTGCCTAGAATATGTTCTGATGACATCTAAATTTTCATATTCACGAATTTTTTAATACATTCAATATTTAAGCGTTACTGTTAACACTAGATTTACAGGCGTTAAATCTGTTATACTTAAATATATTAAATAAGTATTTTGAAAAAAGACGGGACCAACCGGCAAAGAAGATGAGCGGTTAAATAATTTGTGCATTATAAGATATATGTGAAATATCTATTGTACCGCTTCTCTATAAATTTAAAAACTATTTATAAAAAAATAAGAATCCGCTAATTTCACGGGTTCCGTAGATCTAGTGTTAAAAAAGTAAAATACTCCAAAGTATATAATTATTTTCACCTCCAACCATGTTACTCCATAAACATATGAATTTAACAGAAAAAGTTTCACTTCGGTAAAAATCACGAAAGATGAAATAAACGCAAATAGATCCAAGGGCGTTAAATTTGATCAAATCCGGAAGTCATTCGACGCGTTAACCAGTTCGATAGACCCAGTTACACTCTCAATCTAGAACAGCGAGAAAAACAACCATTCCACCCCGGAGGGAAATCTAAGCGCGAATACCCGACGCGATGATCAGTGAAATTCCTTCGCCTTACTTGCACACGTCTTAAGCACGAAAGGATCGATAAACCCGTGAAGCGTGCTGAGGCGTCGTTTAAAAGGAAACTAGAACTCTAGTTAATAGACGTAATTGGAAGCTGTTAGAGCGAAGAGATACAGCGATGGCGCTCGTGAGGCATAATTCGTAAGTAATGTTAGAGCCGGCGCTAGGCCGAGATAAAACCGGCCTTCGAGCTTAATCGCGTCCAACGCTCGATAACTTTTACCTGAGCGCGGCTCCATCGACATCCGGTTTGTTCATTCACCGCTCGGTCTCTCAATGGGCGTCTAGTTCACGGGGTATGTAGAGAACTCGGTCAGTGCATTCTCCTCTTCTAATTGGCAATAATCGTCGATGATGCAAAGTGTACCGCTTGTTTATGTAACCATGCTTATTTTATGGTTAGTGGTGAGCATTTCCTTCGAGTTTCCTCTCTGACGTTGGATGTTTTTCGTGTTTTTTGCGATCGATGAAAAAGGGGGATGTGGATTTTTAATTGTTATGGTAGGGGTTGTCGAATTTTTTTATTGGATTTTGATAGCTTGACAACTGATAGTTATTGATACCATAGTTTGTGGTTTGGGGATTGATGAAGTTTTTTTTTGGTAAGGTGCAATGTGGGAGGATGTGATTTTGTAATAATTATGAGACATGTTGTGAAAGAAGGTATTTTGAAATAATTATAGTATTATACTTTTGTTAAATTGTTGAAGTAACTTCTACATCGCGGATTGTTCATTAGAATTAATATTTGCATTTGAGATGATTGCAGTTTGATGGAGTGGAACAGAAGAATTTGTTATTTTGCAACAATTATAGACGGATTAAATACTTGATAATACTGCTGATCTTTTGAGAAATAGATTTTACTGGTTTTATGGTAATCGCACGGCGTTAAGTAATAACGACGGTTCGATGATGACTCGAGATAATCTACGTTTCGAGTTTGCTCGTTAACCCTGCGCATACTTATTTTGCTGGTGTGATTTTTTTATGATGTCGAAAGCTATGAATGGAGAATATGATGCCATTAGCGTTCGCTAACCAGTTTTTGTAGGTTCAACAAAAGCTTTGTAGAAGCATATTTTAACTTGATATAAACATCCGTTACCTTCTACCCAGTACCAGAAGGCGTAGTTGTTCATCGTTGACATTTTAATTCTAATTGAAGTAACTCACTTAACTAAATTATTAAATTGAAACAACCAACTTGGAAATATATTTACATCTGTATATTTGAATTCAATAATAGCATCAGTTGTGCAAAAACTAAAATTAGAAAAACGTTAGAATTTAATTCATTGTCTTCTGTCCTCAACCAAATTGACTTATGATACATTTTTAACATTTCTCCTCAAGACTATTTAAATTATCTTTTATTTCAAAGTTATTTAATTACAATTTGCTGCAATTCCAAGCAAACGCCGGAATTTAATGTTGTACGGAACACAGCGCCAATCCTGGCACAAAAGCCGCCACAAAATTTGTTATTTTGATCAAATTCTCAACTCAAGATAAATATCTTAATAATTTTACTCCCTCGGCAATATCAGCCTTGATAAAAAAGTCTTCATTCCGATACAATCTACGCTACGAAGTAAACATCTCAAATATTATATTTTATAAACTACGTAAAGAAAATATGATTTTAATATTTTGTAACACCATAATTTAGACAGCGCAGCTAAAAGTAATTCTTACTGCAATTTCATTTCACAAGTTCGTTAATTCGATTACCAATCATATAAATCTCCCACTTCAATCTGCACCGTCTTTCAACATTCCCGCAAACACCCAAAATCATTCCCTCCTCGAATTCTCTCCGCATGATCGCAGCAAGTGATCATTTCATCCTGAAATTCCTGTTAACATTCCCAAGTGCGAGGCAATCATCCGGCATTCAATTTTCCACCAGGAAAGCATAAATGTCGGCATTCCAAGTCGTTAACGGGGGTGAGAAGTATCCCATGCTTATCGGGACGGTCACAATTAGTGGTACCCTTCGGAGACGGCCCGGACCTTCCACTTCGTTGTAGGTAATGAAAACGAAGGTGGCCCGATCTGCGAATAGGTACGTGGTTCAAAGTTCACGGCTAACGACGGCACGATAATGAGGTAGAGATAAAGAGAGATAAAGCTGGGGGTCCGTTCGGTGTCGGGTCCGGTGGGCCATGCTTCTCTCTCGAAACTCGGAGATTATCCCTCGACGAGACAAAAGGGTGCATTGTAGCGGAATGCAAGGTAGCGCAGGTATGAACGATACGTTCGACGAAGGACCATTTTCGGTTACTTTGTTCCGTACAAATCTGTGAAAGGGTATTATTGCGCTGGCAGTTGATCAACCCTTTGCCTTATGATCTCCTTTGCAGCAGTGAATGCAGCAACTGAGAGGTAAATTGCAGAAATAGTAATTGATCGGTAGTTCATCATCAAAAATTGATCGGGTTCGGGACGCACGTGAAATAGTAGATCCTAGGCGAAATTACCATAGCAAAAGTACAAAAAATAATAAGAGAAGAAATCAAATAGCGTGGAAATCATCTTCTCATAGTCCAGTGATGAAAATTTCAAATTTTTTTACCATATTCTGCAGGACTAATGTCGATCGTTGGTATAGAGCAATTGATTAACACTGGAACTACCAAATCAGTCAAAATGACTGGTTCCCAATTTTTTCCAAAAAGTCTTCAAGCTTATAGAAGAGTCATAGAATAGATATTCTACGCCCATCTCATAAAACATAAATTACCGTAACGATCATCTTTTCCACTTCTGAATTCCTCCTTTCCCAAGGTACTTATTTAAAATATTGCAACGCAATAGATTCAATGCCGGTAGTTCTAGTGTTAATGTGATGGAAGTGTTAACATTGTGATTTTATAAACAATTTGTATTTCAAATATGCTTTATACGTGAAAAATTACGATCATTGCTATTCTCGCTTTTTTCGTGTTTGGTGATTGCAGATTCATATGATTAATACTAGATCTACCAAGATATTCAAAATGACTTGTTCTGAATATTGGCAAATATTCTTAAAATTTCTAACGTTGTTTCTTTTTCAGCTTTCTACGTCTATCTTGTAGACTGCAAGTGATTAAATTGATCAAATATTTCGCCTCCGTCAGCCCTTCCCTTCTAACGTATTTATCTTGTATTTTTATATGCATTAAGTTAATCATCCGTAGATCTAGTGTCAACACGCGGAGTAATTTATTTATTTAATAGTAAATGAAAACGGTTTAAAATACAGGATAACATTGTGAATATTCTTGCATAAACTGCTTTAACAATTTGACTCCCAGATACAAGATAATTCGCAGTGTCTGAAAGAGGAAGCGAACTACGTGATCTCTCGTAGTTGTCAAATTGTTTTTTTTTTCATGTAGTCACAACGCTATTTGTAATTTTTGAGCTCAGATAACAGGGCTTCGCTTCTGGGAATAAAACAAATCAATTCTGGCGCATGTGAACAGAAAATTTATTCAATATTAATTATGATATTTTTTAAAACAATTTTCTGCAAGTTTTCTTGCGATGACCATGCATTATAAATGGAATTTTAAGTACTATGTCACTATTAAATCGAAGTGCCACCAAAATTCGAAAAATGTCTGTGTCAGTCAACGTGTTACGCTGAATAATAATTCATTGTATTTAATTAATAAATAGTGCTACATTTGTTTTAGTTAATTAGTGTGAAGTGTGTCAATTTTATTTTCGAGTTTCAGGGCTGGTAGAATATTCTACCCTCGAAACTCTGTACTGCAATCCATTAAACCATTACAATCAATCTATGCTGAAACTCGAAAATAAAATTGACACACTTCACACTAATCAACTAAAACAAATGTAGCACTATTTATTAATTAAATACAATGAATCTCAATATAATCGAGGCCTTGCGCTATGTTGCAATTTTCTTCGCAATAACAAATCAGTAAAAACAATGCACAAAATATCACCAGAACATTTCGAAATATACCAAGGCTGTATCTTCAACAATTTACAATCTGTTACAATCAAGGACCGTTAACCCTTAAAAGGTATCATGGGTGAAAAACTACCCCATGTAAATTGTTTTTTTAACATTATTGACGAACCGAATTACTGGTAACACTGATTTTTCCTGTAATCATTTATGGCGTTAGTAGAGATATCATTATCATCAAAAAGTTCACTTTTGTTATGTACTTCGTTAACTGCACAAGAAAAAAACTGATCGGGGATGATAGCCTGTTAGAATTAGGACCTTCTCTCATTAAACCATTTCTTAAAGAACGATTAAAAATACCGAATTTTCCACATAATCCGAGGAAAATAATATTAGAAATATTTGGCGAAAAGGTCGGGCAAACAACGCCAATACCACGATCCACATCTAAGCAAGGAATATGTTATATATGTGTAAAGAAAGATGGAAAATATACTGTGCGATGTACAACATGTTCCAACTTCATTTGTAAAAGTTACAGTAATATTATTTGCAATAGCTGTAAAAAATGAATTTTATAATTTTCGCAAAATATGTAATTCTTATAATACATCTAATCTCATTTACATGTCTTTATTAAATTTATAAAATAAAATTCATTTGCCGGGGTGAAATTACACCCATGATACCGTTGACGTGATTTTTTTTAGATGATACCTTTTAACCAGTTAACTGCGTTCGACGTGTATACACGTCGATCCAGAGCTCTAATGCATTAACATTTTTAACAGTAAATTGTAAATTTCTTATCGAATAAAAATATAATCTTTCCACCTTTTGTTTTCCTTTCACCGTAAAATTAATAATAGGAGCATTTGCCTTGCATTCGACTTGTATACGCGCCGCTGTTTAATTTTAATTCCGCATCAAGCGAGAGATTTCAAAATAAATTCCACAGTTAACTGGTTAAGGGTTAAATCAGCCAAATCCCAACGTTCAAAGATCGTCCCCTAGAAATCACATGTGGAAGATTCGAGCAACGCTCGAAGCCGTTACCAATCTTCTGGTCCCAGCGCCGAGGGCTTCCCCGTCGATTTAGATAAAGCAGATTGCAGGGGTAAAGGACACGGCAGCCAGGCAAACGTCGTAAATTCTTCCTGCGCCATGGCCCTTTTAGTTGGCCAGTATTTCCTCCGAGTGCCGTTGGGGACCCCGTGGATTACCGACCTACCGTTGTAAAACGAGGCCCCGTGTCCGGTGCGGATTTTACCGGTTGCTTTTCGATGCCGAGGCAACGTTTGTTCTGCCGGGTTTCATTTCTGGTTTGGGGCCTCAACGGTGCCCTGGGACCTTACCGAGAATTGGCGAATTGTTTTAGGGACGTTTACCTCGAATTTTCGCTTACTGTTTCGGAGAGTTTATTGATGCCTTGGTGTTGGGAGCTTTTGGATAACAATAAGTACCCTTGGGTGCAATAATTCTCGCTTGGCTGTGCCTCGAAGTGGTAACTTTTATTTAATATTGCTTCGGTGCGGACGATTTTCTGTTTAAGACTTTGAAATTGTAGTTTATGTTTATGAATTCCTGTATATTAATATTTCTTTTTTACAGTGCAGTGGTATTAATAATTTTCTTTAAAGAGCGTTTTGGGGTTGATAATTCTCATTTGTCGGTAGTGTCTTTGATGTTAATAATTCCTGCGTATTTTTATTAACATTTTCTATTTAGAGGTGCGTCGTTAAATTAGAGAAAGTTGAGCGTTCTTTTCTAACGAAGGGAAGAAATAGACCAATCTTTATTCTAATATCTCGTTAAAAAGAAGCTGCTGCAATATTATTAATTGTATTCAGGTATTTTTGTGTACAGGAATCTTAATTGTAATAATTGCTGTTTTGGAATAACTTGGTGTTAACAACATATTTCTTAACCCCTTGCCGTACCATTTCTGTTGCAATTGAATGCGCAATAACTCTGAATTAATTGCTGAAATAACAATCTATCCCTGATTTCTGATATAACGTATGACTTAACGCAATATTAAATAGCATAGAATTAATTCTATTTTATCCTGACCCACTGATAGTTTTAATTTAATAATTTTTGGAACACTGCAAAATGAACTATTCCGTTTATCGCGTCTCGAGTGTCACTCGTTATTGTACGGCAAGGGGTTAATATAGTACTTTCTCGATATTAACATTCTCTTTGAAGTTACAGTAATTTATTTTTATCGAAATATTAAAAGATTGATCTCCTTTTTCCGTTAGTAAAAGGGGCTGAATTTTCCGTAAACTGATAAGACTGAAATTCTGTAGTAATATTTGTGGAAAAAATATTTAAAGAAATTACTTAAATCTTGCAAATGTCTATTTTGTTTTAAATTTTGTATTGATGCTGCCCGTTTTACTGATTGGCGGAGATACTATTAGCTTGTGAATGAAATTAAAGTGTTGAGCTTGCTTGCAATTGCATTCGTTTAAAGTGCATTTCAACGACACGTAATTATAATAAATTAACGTTGAATAGGGCGAGCAGGATTACTCGGAATGTTTGGGATCAAACTGAAACTGCTTTATTTAATTGAATGGAACTTAAGCGCAGCTTGATTTAGTAAATTAAAACTTGAGCAGAACTAAAATTAATTTGGTTTAACCCTTTGCACCTAAATACCATCGAATTAATTATTAGCATTAAAAATCCGTCGGTTAATTTTCGACTTCATTGTCGCAGCAGGAAGCATCTTATTATTTTGATGAGGATCAGGCTAATTATAGATTATTAAATTGTAATACTATTATCGAATCAATTTTACATGGAACAAAACAATGCCGTTTGTTACTCATACTTTAATCTTAAAACGGTATTATCTTTTTATGTTAATTTCCATATTACGATACCGAATTATTTGTACAAATAACGGAAAAATTACAGCTTGTTTAACTGCAGATTAATTCCATACGGTATTTCTTTGCAAATTTTCAACAACAGAAAATAATATAATTTATTTCTGTTACTTTTAATTAGAAGGCACTTTGACTTAAATGATTTCTTCATTTTCAAAATACTAAATACAAAAGCATATCGCTTGACATATGCATGTTACTATTTTCTTTTAGAATAATCGAATAGTTCGTTATTACATTTATTTGACAATTAATCAAAATTTGAATATCGCGATGTTTATATTCACAAACACCAAACATTCACACTATTATAATTCCAAGTACATTGCATATCTCCATTATTCTCCACAATATTCTATTTACTTATATATTTCCCATTTTAACTATAACCGTAATTTATCTAGAATTTAACACTGAACCTACCAAGACGGTCAAAACGACCGGTACCTAATTTTTTTTAAAAATTCTTGAATTTGATAGGGTAGCCGTGAAGTATATATTCTACTTCTATCTTATAAAATCTAAATTACTTAACCCATTTACTGCCAGGAAAACTAAGCAAATATTACCTTTGCTTGTTAAAATTTGAAAAGATGACAGAAAGTTTTTACAACATTGGTTTCATTAATTAAAAATATAATCTCGACATCTGTTATGATACGAAGAACATTTTTGTTCCGAAATTTCTATACACGCGCGGCTATTATTGTTAACTTATTAATTCAAACTGTGCAGCTACGAGATATCTTGTAGTTGGCAATCAATGGGTTAATTGGTCATCTTTTTCATCTCTTGATTCCTCTTTTTGTAAAGTACTTAATTAGTATATTTAACACTATTCCTACCGACACTTCACGTATACCTTTTCCTACCGCAACCGGTGAATTTGTCAAATGATAATTTTTTCCCAGAAAATGAACAGCAAAAAAAGAAGTGAATATTGAAAAATGTATTATAATGTGAATGTATTATACGTATATTTGAGGAAAAGTCATGAAGTTTAACCCTTTGCGGGCGGAGACTTTTTTGAATATTGAGAAATAATCAGTTATTTGGCGTTAAAAAGCTATCTTTTTATCAGAAAGTCAGAGTTTTCATGTGTAGAAGTTATAAATTACTATTTGTGTAATCATTTTTCAACAGTTATATTTCAATTTTTCAACTCTAACCGTGTATACATACACTGATAAACTATAATCAGATTTTTTCTCAGACCACATATATGCGTCCGTCGTCCTCAAAGGGTTAAAGGCGATTCAATTACGTTGTATATAGGAAATTCTAATCGAAATTTTAAAAACGGTCATTTGACCTGTCGTGGTAGGAATAGTGTTAAATATAACATATTTAAGCCGGTAGTTTTTGTGTTAAAGCCCTAATACCGTACGCTAACCCAAAGCTTCCCCAGAGGTGATGGGGTTTCGAACTCAGACCCCCAAGTCAGCGTCTCCGTGAATTCTTCACAATGTGTCTTCCGTTTGTACTTACAATGCTAATTCCACAAAATCAACACGTGCACACCGTCGGGTACCAAACGGCAAGCCGAACAACCGGAAGTGTCCGACAAAATGTTTCTAACGAGCGTGCGAACGTTAGATTCGTGTAGCACATACGTTATTTGCAAACGTGTACTTCAAAGAAATCTTACACCTCGAATACACCTCACGATCGGTGGTCCCCACTGTTTGTATTTACATTCAACCGCGTCTAATTGTATACTCGTGAAAGTATTCGAAGGACAGCGGCAAGCACATAAAGTAAGGCGACCGAAGAGGAGGAAGAAGTCAGCAGGTGATCGCCGTGAGAGTACAAACAAAACTTCGCCCATTTGAATATTAATGGGGCCTCGGGGCTTTCTTGGAATATGCGAAAAAAATTATCCCACCGTGGAACGTCGTGCCCTTATGGTTACATCCTTGGTATTTCTTCGTTGGTTTGCGCGATAGAGATGATCATTTCTCGTGAATGTATCCTACTCGTTCGATGCAACGCCTACTCGTTTCCGTTTGGAAATAAGTACGCGTGAAAATGATATTTGCGTGGGTGTTGCCACGAGTTGATCTTCATTGTGGTCTTGCACGGTGATCACAATAGAAGAGCAGTGATGGACTTTTATTTTGGGAATGGTATTTCTTACTGGTTTGCGTTGCCATTGGATTGTCTCGTTTGAAGTGTGGGTACAAATATTGCAGAGACAGTTGCTTTAGTGTCGCTAATATTTGTAGTAAGCTGTATTTTATTTGTAGAATTGTAGTTCTAGGACATAGTGTTTCCTTTTTGAAGTGTCAAGAAGGAATTTCAGAGGATTGCTGCTTTTGCGTTGATACTATTTGTGAAAGGTTGCAATTTATTTACAGATTTTGTTGTTTAGGTTTCGATTGATATTTTCTTTTGTAATTTGAAATATAAAGAATGATTTTGGAAGGATAAACGTGATAATAACATTAATTGAGTGCAATGAACACGAATCTAGTTTAGAAATTCATAATTCTAGTGTGTAAACATTCTTACATACATCTCCGAGCTTCAAATCGACTAACTACGGGCAGTAAATCTGCTATATTTAACTATATTCAATAAGTACTTTGAAAAACAAAGGATTCAGCGCCAAAGAAGGTGATCAGCTGGGTATTATGTGTGCAAATGCATCCTTCCCTTCTTTCCTCAACGACCATAACTTCTGTCGGAATCCGAATTTGTACCTGGCCGTAGTACCATCTGGTAGAGTGCCCTTTTAGTTTTGAAAAAAGTAGCTGAGGGTAGTTTTCTCAAATACCACCCCGTTGTAGCAGTATTGAACAATATACCGTAAGAGCATCATTTGCGACACTTCTCATATTTTTGTATCCCAATTTAAGAAATCAGTTGTTGAAGCTATGTGTTTGTTGTATTCGGAAAGAATGTTATATTCTGCAGAACGTGTCAGAAGTGGTTCCAGAGACTTGAAAGCGGAAATTTCGATTTGCAAATGACGATTATTGAGTTGGAGAAATTGCTGGATAAAAATTCAATCCAATCGCAAGAACTTACTGAAAGGTTGGAAATCACAAAACAGCTAGTATCTGTGATTGTCAATAGTGTAATCTTAAATTTGTACTAGAAGGGATAAGAACTTATTTGCACACTTATAAACATGTGTATTTCAAGATACACGTGCAATATCCACTCTACTAGTTCTCTGCAAATTTGAAAATGTTTATACAGAAGTAGAAACCCGTAAATTTAACGACTTCCATCCTAATGTTAACATTAACCGTACCAGTAATTTGTAGATACTTATTCTTACCACAGCATATCTTGTGACCGGTTAGAAAATAACAATAATATCTTCCTGAAAGAAATACGGCAGACTATGAACTTAACCCTTCCGATACTATTGGTTACTGTAGGCACCCGTCAAAATTTCACACAAAGAATTAATTACTAGATCATATTTTGTAAATAGATATTTTTTAAGTAGGATTAGTTTTTATTTTTCATGCATTACATGCGTTGCAACTTCAATAAAGAATTAACTATTTATATTACGCCACTAGTCCTTAACACTAGATTTACGGGCGTGAAATCTGGTGAATTGCAATATATTAAATGAGGACTTTGAAAAAAGAGGGATCAAGCGGTAAAGATGGTAATTTGTTAAGTCATTATTGTATTATAAAATACACGTGAAACATCTACTGTACAGCGTCTCTGTAAATTTGAGAAATATTTATAAGACAAGTAGGAACCCGTCAATTTGACGGCTTCTGTAAATCTAGTGTTAAATGCTTTTTGTCCGCTCCGAGTGTACTCGCGGAAAAGCAATCTGTAGCAAAAGCATTAATATAGAAAACAACTTACAAAACAGCCTCAATTAATAGTACAAAATATCATATATTTTCATTTTATTAAACCGGTCAATTGACCGGGTGTGGTACGGCTAGCGTTAAATCGCTTCCAGTACCGCATTCCCGTTTGCCAACGGTCTTCAATTCATGCCAACAAACATCCCACGCGCTCGCGAATCCGACCACGTGGGGTGAACCCGAGAACTCTTAACTTCCCAATTTCCCTCGTCAATCTTACGCCACACCTCGCGAATCACGCGTGCAACTATTCGACAAACGTGCGACACTCCCGCCCAGGGAATTGCACCCTCGCAAACCCGAGGTTCGTTGACCAGAACGTCAGAGCGCTCCGTTACCCAGAACTCCCAAGGAGTTCCGCGGTTCGCCGACAGCGCTGGAAAGGGCACCGAAAAAGAGAGCCGTCTTTATCTCCGTGTGTTGGGTTCCACCGTTGAGAGCAAGCAGAGCTCTCTCTCTCTCTCTCTCTCTCTCTCTCTCTCTCTCTTCTCTCTTCTCTCTCTCTCTCTCTCTCCAGAGTCGGCGGCGTCGTTAACGAGCGACGAGAAAGCGCCGGCGAACGTGCCTCTCGCGCAAAGAAACCACTCGAAAATGAAAGACGGACGGAGACAAACTGAGAGGATAAGAGCGATATCGTTGTAAGCGGTACGAGAGAGACGCGATGGGTCCGGTGGACGGGCGAGAAAGCGAGAGAGCCGGGTCCTGTTGCCGGGGCCTCTGTTGCTACCCGGTTTACGGTGCATCGTGCTGAATTCGCAACGAGACTTTTCGGCGATTGCGTTGAATAATGTATGTGTAATAGACGCGCCTGGCCCCGGGCTAGCCGCGATTTTTCGACTACCAGACACCTTTCTACGGGCCCGAGTCTCCGGGCCCCTGTCCCCTTCTATCCGCGGATTTTGCGCAGTGGCCTTGAGCCGGCCGCGTCATCGGACAGATATCCTGCATCCTGGAGCCTGTCGCGCTCGATCGATCCTTCCAACTGCGCAGATCGAATGTTCTCTGTGTCCTGCCGAGCTGGGCCTTTTTACTGGACGAGGTTGTTTCGCTTGGGCCCGAGAACGGGCCCTTTCTTGAGGAAGATGTCGGTACGGAGGCTGATGTTTTGACCGTTTGACCCTTTAACGGCGGGTGGGGTGTAGAACTCATAAATTGTGCAACTTGTTGTTGCATTTATTGCTGGAGGGTGGAGAGAAAAGTGATTTGTTTTAGGGTAATTTGTTTGGCGTGTTTGGAGAGTGTAATTTGAATTTATTGGGAAATGGGACGGTTTGATTCGACAGTCGGAGATGCAGGGCGATGGAGATAATTTGGATTGCTGTTTGAGGAATGTAGCGAAGGTAATTTCAGGAGCAATTGATAAGCATGACATGACAAAGGAAACTTTAATTTTATTTGCCATTAAAACTTGGTATAGGAAAAGGAATTTTAATAGTCATCTGAAGATGTTATAAAGCGAAGATAATTTCGGTTGGAATTGAAAGAAATTTTCTCTCGTTATCCCTTTATGTTTCATAAATTTATTTAATGATACTTTTTTAACGGTATCTTCCAAGTTGTATCGTACGGATTAGATTATAAATTTTTCTTGCAGATCTAGTATTTGTGAGAATATTATCTCATTTTGCTTTTGAATTGACGATCTTTGTACTCTAGTCAGCTATTTTGGCATGCAATATTTCATATTATTCCTAGCATATTTATCACCGAGTTTTTGTAGACTTTTTTGCTGCAAAGTGAAAGGCTAAAAATGCGTTGTGTTGTAATTGAGATTTAGGCAATTAGTAGAGCGATATTGCCAAGTCTTTTTTTGGCATGCAGTAATTACAAAAATATTACCACGGACATATAAATCGTTGTTGTAAACGTGTATTTAATATAAGCTGCTTTTCAACATCGAATGTTGAATTCCTAACTGTAATTAACCCCAAATTTGTTGTAACAAAACTCAGTCTGTTTGCGATCAATGTAAACTACCCAGCGACATAATTAACGTGTCCCCTAATTATTACAGCATTTGCTAATCTAAAATTAAAATTTTGAACTTACAATATTTTTCTTACAAATATTCTCACTTAATTTGTAAAAATCTTTGACAAATTAAATTACAGAGTTGATGTATTAATCGTTTTTCAAGGACTTACGCGAATGCAATACATTTGTTGGTTAATTTACCAGGTTAATAAAAAATTTTATGATCTTTTATATTAATAATCTTATAATTTGATAATAAAAATATACTAGATTTAATATGAATGTTCCAATTGAAGTTAACTATCGACAAATTCCCCAAATATTATAAATTCCAAAGAGTCGATATTAAATCCATTCCCGCCAATTGGTTTTAGACTCTTGAAACGAGATAAATTTGCAAAAGCACTAAACAATTATTTAAGATAATCGAGGACAGCGATGCACGTAGCGTCGCAATTGGCATTACAAGGACGCGCGAATTTATGATTTATCGCTTGATCTTGGCCAAAAGAGCGCCGTTAGCTACATCCTGATGATAATGAACAGTTTTGAGCCGTGTTTTTAACGTTCGCCACATTCACTTGTGTACAAACTCGTTTAACAAGATCCGCTCTTTTTTCGGGGAGTGACGCGAGATTCGACCGTCGGGTCAAAATGAAAAAAGCTGCACGCGAGTTTTAATTCCAGGCAGCAACATCAGCCGGATTTCCAGGAAGAATGACGGTGCACATAGAAACACGTCGTTTCGTCATCGATTTTAAAAAGAACTAATGAATCGATTCGTTGCAGTTAATCTATGAAGTATTAATCGCTTTAGGGTCCTCTAAAAGGGCATGGTTTTTTATTTCCTCTTGTTGAGTATCAAAAATTCAGTCGACGAAGTTGCGGAAGATCGATGGAACATTGATTGCTCTAGATTTTAACGTTCGTAATTGGACATTATTTTTATGAAAATTATTTAATTTTCGTCAAAAATCTTCTCGCAATTTCTCTGAAGGTCACAACGTTAACCCATTAACGACCAAGCATTGAAATAACAGAAGTATTTTAAATGCGACTATTTATTTGTTATAAGATTACATAAAAGTAGATATAAATATTATAAATTTTGTTTAAAGTTTTTTGACAAAGCTTCAGAAATTGTAGGACTTAAGGTGATGAACAATTAGTGAACAAAAGTGCATAAATTAAGCCTTTGGTATGTTCTTTTACTATGGCATAGGTTAAAATAATTAATCCGATTCCCCGAAAAAAATGAGAAGTGAAATGTTGCGTTAACGCAACTTTGGGCCTTGATGGGTTAAAGATTGTCCGATAATTTAACAAATCCGATACACTTATCCCAGTTGAACCAGTAGAAAAACATGATTTAACAAAGTATCTCCAAAATCAAACGTTTTCTAGGCTTTAAAACATCTAATTAATTGCTACATTCATATTAAAACTCGTATCATGGCCCTTTTTTTATATAACAAGTGATAAAAACAATTAAATATCCGTTTTTAATCGAACAGAAAGAAATTTCTCTCGCAAAAACAGTTATATCCCATAAATTACATCTGCACCCGCAGAACCGTTAAAGGGTTTCCATGAATGACGAGTTTCAGCGTCGCAGAAACTTACAGAAAACAGTGAAAGGTAAAGTAAACCCTACGAAACCACAAGCATGAAGTGAAAAAGCACCAAGGGTCTCGAGCTGAATGAAAGACCGCGTGGGTCGGTAACAGATTTCCCGCGCGAGTGCGCGCGCAGTTTCGTTGGCATCGCTTTCAAGGTCAGGCAGAACTTAATGAACGGCGAAAGAACGTTTCATCGGTGGCTGCTTGTTGCGTCCTTGTAACAGGGAGGACGAACGCGATTGTATGTACGAAATTTGGGAAAGGGAGGTCGTGTGATTTTTAATGTAGTCATGGCACGTTGACACGTCGCCTGTAAAGTTTAACATTTGTCTCACGCCGTGGAAAAAAAGTGTCGAGACTTGTGGTTTAATTAGAAATGTGATTATCGGTTGCAAAATAGTCATATTTGGATGGTTACAGTTATGAATACTTGCTTTCTTAATTAAAATTTGTCTGATTAAATTAAAAAAAGCGGGTTCAGGCGATAGTCAGTTAAATACCACAAGGAATTCTATTCGAATCTATAAATGTTGTGTGAATTATTTTTGACGAATAAAAAATCTAGACGATTTAAGTATATGTATAAGTCAAATAGTACATTTATTTAATTACAAAAATACTCTGATATTTAGTACGTCCTTTCTTCGACGTTAATAAATTAATCGGAATGTGCTGTGCGTGCAAATAATATTTGTTCGTGCGTTTTTTAAAATATAAAAGGAGTTTTGGAAATCGAGTATTTCCGTTCAAAGAATTGCAAATTTTTAAAAATTGCTGCAAGAGTCGCTGGGAACTGGCTCAAAAAACAGGATGTAGCAAAAGAAAAATGTTTCATTTCTAGACTTATAACTATTTTTAATCGTACAAAATTTGAAGATGCTGTCTCGTTTTAATTTAGAAGTAAAGGCAATTAACGGTTCTCCGCCGAAATTTGAAATACAGTCTAATCCAGTTTCCATGACGCTGCTTCACTATTCCCAGCGACGAAATTAATTCAATTAGAAAGTCTCATCCGCCGTCTTCTAAATCATCGCGACTCGCAACGCCGAAGAATTACTTTCAGCCGAACCAGAAACAAAAGCAACTCGACAAAGTGTTCCATTAAGTCTCGAATTTCGCCCGCGGAACAAACCATTCTCTCTGCGAAAATTCCTCCGGTCCACGAGGAGGGAGAGAGGGACAGCGCGAGAGTATGCACCGCAGAGACAAAATAGGGGGACGACCCAAAAAGAGAGCTGCAAAACGTTGCACAGGAAGCGGAGAAAAGGGGAGAAAGAAGCCGCGTTCTCTTCTCGACCTCTCACGTCCACGTGCTGCTGTTGTTATTGTTGTTGTTGCCGTCTTCGTCTGCGGGCTGGCGGTTGTTCTTTCCGTCTACCTCTAACATCCCGAGCTCCTCATTCGCACACATTGCTCTCGCTAGCCTCTCTCCATCCTCCTTTCGCCAAAACCCTTTCGTCCTCTCTCACGTTCTCTCTTTCCTTCCCTCGGGACGCTCCCTGTCCTTTTCCTCAGACATCGCCGTCTTTCTCTCGTCCTCTCTTCTCTCTTTCTTCGACCACCACCCTCTTCCTCCCGCAGTCTCTGATTCCCTCTTTCCCTCCATCTCTCTTTCCCTCCTTCCCCACCATTCGGCTGGCGTCACGAAAGGCGCGCTGGCTGGCGTCACGCGTGGTGGGGATTCCCGATTAACGGACTCTAATTGCATAGCAACAGTGAGGCCGAGATAATGATACATCTGACGTGCGTTGCCGGCGGGCATCTGGCCCACTTCGAAACCGAACGACCCCGGGCCCGTGAACGTACACGCGTCGTGTTACGTGTCTGCGTGCGTGTCGTGGCCGCGCAAAGCCCTCCGTGGCTGCACGCAATACGCGCGCGGCTCGAGAGCCTCAGACGTCGAGTTTTGGCGCGAAACTCACCCACCAAACTGCTCCGCGTTCATCGTCTTCTCGTTGAGCCAGTATTTTACGGAGTTATTCTCATGGGATGAATTCTTCTATTCTATAGAAGATGATGCGCTTTCTTTTCTTTAGAATTCTTTATGATTTTAGTGGTGTATTTTTTATATATGCAGGTAGATTTAGTCCTGATTTTAGGAGAGATTAGTGGGAGATCGGGAAACGGTACTTGGAAAATTTGGGACATCGAGTTTTGGCGCGAAACTCACCCACCAAACTGCTCCGCGTTCATCGTCTTCTTGTTGAGCCAGTATTTTACGGAGTTATTCTCATGGGATGAATTCTTCTATTCTGTAGAAGATGATGCATTTTCTTTTCTTTAGAATTCTTTATGATTTTTTTTATATGGAGGTAGATTTAGTCCTGATTTTAGGAGAGATTAGTGGGAGATCGGGAAACGGTATTTGGAAAATTTGGGACGTCGAGTTTTGGCGCGAAACTCTCCCACCAAACTGCTCCGCGTTCATCGTCTTCTTGTTGAGCCGGTATTTTACGGAGTTATTCTCATGGGATGAATGTAGGAGATGATACATTTTTTTTTATTCAGAATTCTTCATGAAGTTAGCGGCGTATTTGTTTTTATGTGCAGGTAGACTTAGTCATGATTTTAGGAGAGATTAGTGGGAGATCGGGGAATGGTATTTGGAAAGTTTGGGCCGTCGAGTTTTGGCGCGAAACTTGCCGACGAATTGGTCTGCGATGTTTTCGTAGAACTTATTTAAACGAAAGGTTATTTTTTTTTATAGAAGTCATGCAGTATTTTATGCTTTGGTAGATTTGTAAAATTGTTTCACCTTGTGAAAATATAATGCGTGGTGAAAATAATATGTCTTGAAATGTTGTTAATAATTTGATAGTATGTTAGTCTCAAGTATATTCAACTGTTGAGAGTGTCATCGTTCATAGAAAAATTTCTGTTAAATCTTAAGCGGGCAACTATTTAATTTACAATTGTACTATATCATTGACAGCAATTTATACATTTTAAGAATGTAGGTATTAACACGTTGAATGGGGATCATTGGTAACCGGCGCCATTGAATTCAATGCAGTTTCTTATAACTTTTAAATAATAACATTCACGAATTTATTAATTTATTAAATAGTTAAATATTGGTGTTCAAAAAATAAAGTACTCCTGAGCATACAACTATTTCTACCTGCAATGTTTTTGCTCTATAAAGATGTCATTTTAATAGAAAAAGTTGCCCTTGATTAATTATGTCGAAACTAGAGAAATACGGGTGACATTTAACGTGTTAATGATCCTTTCTGAATTATTTATATGTAAAGTAGTCACTGTTAAATTTCCAACCACTGTTCAGATTTAGATAATGTTAAAAAGGAATACAATCCGCAGAAACTCCAATGGATTACTAATAATGATAAGTATTATTAATTTTAATTTACTTATTTCAACCATTATAAGTTTCTGCCCCAATGTTAAAGTAATAACCGCATAAAATTATAAATTGCAAAAATGCAGCGCCGCATATATAACTGTTAACTCCATGTCGAGCATACTCTGAAAACATATTCTTAATTCTCCTTTCCATACGTTTACTTTTACCACAATTAATCGCACAATCACTCGACAAATATCTCATCGTATTAGAGATATATTCAACATCTCCCCGTTTCCCGGAACTCCCGAATTACGAATGAGTTCTTAGGAAGGCAGGACGATGAACATCATTCCGCGCTACCACCGCTTGCTCTTTAGCCCCCGATTGTTCCAAAGCTCTTTCGTTTTCCATTTTCAAAGGGGACGATACTTTTGAAATCCTTTTTGAACTATCCTGTCGTATAAGTTTCTACCTGCCCGTACAAAGTCGATGGTGGGTGTATACCTGTGCCCATCACGCTCTGTACCTCGGGCCTTTCGGTCCCGGAACCCGAGACTGGGCCTCATGGTCGCACGGTGCTTCGATTGGCCTGTAAAAATTCTTCCTTTCGACCGATCGAAATCGTGCACTCGGCGAAGTAGCGAAGTGGATCGCGTTACGGAATCACGTCAACTTCGATTCAAATGACCCGCTAGATTTAGCACCTTAATTCCTCCTCTATGCGATGATGATTTCTATTTTGATACTGATTTCGATTCTCTTCAATAAGTTGGTCTATTTTTATTTGTTTGCTTGAATGACGGTCAATATTTCGTGTAATGTCCTTGGAAGATTTCGATAGGACTAGGAAGTTTTGAATTTTTTGGTAGATGGTTAATAGGATTAATTATTGTTTGATCATTTTAGAGGATTTCTTGAAGTTTAATTGTGGTATTTTTGGATTTGTTGAAGTATTTGCATCATTTGTTTCTGGGTTTCGTGAAATTTGCAGACCCTTTGGATGTTTCAAAGTGAATAGAATTCGCAGTATTTAATTTATTGATAGTTGTATAATAGCGTAGGTTAAAGTTTGCGACGGAGAAGTATAGTTCTGAAGTAGTTAGCTGGCATTTTTTATCAGATTTCAAAGTCCAAAGGCCACTAAAACACCTAAAAAATGCTATTATACATTGTTCTTATTTATCAGATTTACCTAAAATAAAAGAATTATCTTTTACCAGTAAATTATCGAAGAACAAAAATTCATTCAATTTTTAAAGTTTCTTGACTTGTCTTTCAAATTCTATCGCTTTAAAACACAAATTTCTGACACACCTGAAACATTTTCCATTAAAAACTTCTTTTGAGCAGATAATTCCATTTCTGTCCCCTTGAAGTCCATTAAGTTCGATCAATTTTCAATTTCGCTCATGGTTTTCCCACCTTTCGAATCCTGTTCCTAAGTGAAAGAATGTCTATATACTAAACAGGAAATAATAGAAAACTCGTAAAAGGCCGAATATAAACGACAATCCTTGACATTTGCATACTTCTTGGACTTCGATTTGAACAGGCTACGTGGGAATGGTACATGAAGATGCAGAAATGATCGACCTGTGTCATGCAGGCGGGTAAAATAGCAGGGAATGGAGGAGAAGAGACGAGATAATAATGAATAATAACGCGACGTCCGTGAATAAAGAAGTGCGGCGGAGCCTTGATAGTGCTTTCAAATTTTCTAAAATACTAGTACGCCGCATGATTGATGGTCTTGAAACGGTTAAGAGCTGCCGGTGTAATTTTATTACACGCTATGAAGAGAAAGTTGCAGGCATTAAAAGCAATTGCAGCAGCTGTTTTGCGGTGTTTCTTAATTTGACGAATATACGAAGGTAACGGGCTTTTTATCTTTTGTATCTGTACTCCATTGAGGTGATAGTAAAAAAAGTGCGATTGGGTTGACGTCCAAATTTCTCAAATTTCGGAAAAAATTCAGGGTAACGTTTTACAAATAATTTTGGAGAAATCTCGTCAAAATAATGATGTAGCAATCATCGAATAAATTACTCGGAGTATAATTTTGTAATTATTATATAATTATACTATAAAGGATAATTATCAAAATTCTTTAAGTTTATAACGGTATATCTTCGGATAGTTTTCGAATGTAAGTGATTAAAATTATCACTTTACTTTCTTTTTTCATCTCTGTTAAAAACGTCATACAATTTATATCGGTAGATTCATTAAGTTCAATTAACTCAAGTTAAAATCATAGAAACTCATAACATTGCTATTTTTTAAATTTCGCATGCCATGTTGCAACGTGTTTAAAATTAAACTGAAAATTCATGCATCCATCAATTTTCATTAATTTTCAATTAGAAAACACTAGAACTTACACTTTCTATTAACATTACTCATCTCTTTCAGTTGTAAAGTCCAAAATCTCTTCTCCTTCGCTACATTCTGAATTTTCCATCTATTTTCAATAAAAAAAAGTACTACAGTTATCCACGATCAATCAAAATCTTCCGTTGACAATTATTAATATTACTATCTACAAACTTATTGACTCTAGAAAAATTAAAAACACGTGTCAGAAAAACTTTCCATCGCCGAGGCTAACGTGAGAAGCAGCAAAAGCAATTGCGCGCATTCTGCAACGCCGAAAGAGGGAAGATTACCGTTCGTTACTTCGAAGATCGAAGAGATACGATCATCGGCCGCTTAAATATTCGATTATTGTCCCGGCAAGAGCGAGAGGGAGTGGTGTAGGTGAAATGGAGTGAAATGATACAGCTCGTTTTTGTTACTAGGCGCGCCCATTTCGAATGACCCGCTCGTCGCGGCTTCGAGTTAAACTCGTAAATTTCGACCGTCGCTTTAGCCCGGCAATCGGAATGCATAATTCAGCAGGACTAAATCATTAAAAGGATAAGGCAATACGGTTTAATTGTTTTCTTCTTTTTTGTATGAACAACGAAATTTTGTTTACGTACTAATCCATAAGAAATAAATTCAACGGAGAAAAGTAGTCTTTGCAAGGATGATGAAAGAAACTTGAGGACATTTTCTCCGTATGGTGGAAAGACGGAGGAAATGTCGAATATTTTACAATTTTTCTTGGTCGATTTTTAAGGTGAGATTCTTCGTGAAAGGTCACGGACGCATTCTCGTTGGGGAATATTTGCGTTTGCCATCTGGCGATGCAAATGCGACGACTTAAGAGGCTTTGAGTTTATGGCGAATTGGTTAAGAAGAATCCAGATAATTGAATGATTCTTTTTATTACGTAGTAATAGAACAAAGTTAGTGGAAACAGCGGGAAATGGAAAAATAAATTCGAATTTGTTTGCAAATATAACGTCGTATGAGGCATGCTCGACACCGGAAGATTATAACAGGTATTCAATTTTCCATAAATGTAATACATGTGATGCTAATTAACAGAGCGATTTTTTCCTCCTGCTAAGCCATTTTCAATAATAATTAAGACTTACGAAACTAAATAAAATACAGAAGAAAAATTGAATGAAAATTCTGTGATGAAAACTACTCCTAAACAAATTTATTTCAACGCCTTCATTCCGTGTGCAAAACCTTAATAAAAAAATCTCAAAAACATCTTTAGTTAAATACAATTAAACATTCTAATTTTCAATACAACAGTGCGTGTGTTACTTTGAAAATTGCGGTATACTAAAATTACTTGTATCCAGGAAAAATGTCATTTCGCGCAATTCGTCAATGCCGCAATTTATTGTCAATTTATTATCACAGTAATCGACAAGGTTGAATTGGGACTTAAACGTTGCCCGACCGCAGCCGTTGGGCGTTCCTCCGCATGACCTTGAAGATCTTTGGTATCTGGGTGACTCGATGAAATAATTAGACGCGATAAAAGTAGCACGTCTCGAAGGACGAGGTCAAGGCACCTGCATTGTCAGCCTATTGCCGATTATTTTCACGGGTAACGAGGCACAACGAGGCGCCCTTTCTTCTCTCCGCGAATAACCGCCGTGTTAGGTGCATGCATACCGTTCCCAACTGGCAATTTGTTCAATAAAATTTGCATTAGGAATCTCGGGGTTGAATGGTTGCGAAATTGTTGCCCTTTGATTGACG